>OX388150.1:1481588-2960677 GCA_947579745.1 Apocheima hispidaria | reverse complement strand
TTAATTCCTGATAAGAAACATTAAATTAAGTATAATTATTACCAACTTTTGTGATATTATTAACTTAAAGATAAACATGGCTCCACAAACATAACAAACATACATATCGTACTTACATACACTTAAAAACTTTAACCTCCTTCTGGGCAGTCAAGTAAAAACAACCAATCATCTATATATATATATGGTGCGTTCACTGTTCAACCATCTATATATAATAAATATTACATATATTATAAATAAAACTTGATTAGGTCATATTAATATTAAATTAAAATAATTATAAATTAATAATAGATAAATTAGAATAAATATACGAAGAAGATAGAAGATAGATAAGAATAAACATTTGACTAGTTGTCTAAATAATTACGTTTCCAACATAATCATTTCGACAACTTAATATAACACTTGACAATATTGATTTTATTAATATTACTTTTAATGATATAAAAAAAAAAAATTTAAAAAAAAAAAGAATAAACATATGTTAATATAAAATTAGGTCCAAATTTTTTATAATAAATTTGGATTTTCAATAATAATTATAATTTTCTCAAATGGTCTAGGGGAGCAATAAGAACGGATTTTGTGATATTCCACAAAAGGGGTAATATGGACCGCAAAAGTTTGTATGGAAAAAAAAACTTCTCTCATGCTGCGGCAATTAAACTTATTAATAAACATTACACATAAAAAAGAAATATTGTCTTGGGTTTTTTGAAAATAAACCCTTGAATTAATAAAATTAATAAATAAAATTACTGTAGCCTATGCGAGCGACGCCATGCAGGCAAGCTAGTCTATAATAATATTTACTTATTTATAGACGAGCAGCACAGGCTAGCATGTTGAACAGCCCTGTAGACACTGTATCATAATATTATTATTATTGTAGTAAACAAACCTTCTTAACAACATCAATACTCCACGGACTCCCCTTTGGAAAGACAAACACTCCAGGTATACCGCCCGATCGGCTCAGCAGCCAGCATATCGTGAAGGAAACTATACACTGGAACCATGTGATGAATAACGGAGCTTCTAATGCAACACTTGCACCGCTCAGCAAACTTTTGTTCACAAACACAGTAGCAATTGACACTACCCTGTTAACAAAAAAAAAATTAAATTAAGAGCAACAAACTCATTTTCATTCTCTGTCACTTGCACATTTAATTTTTTTAGCTTTAGCTTTTATTTAGCTTACAGCAAAATGTTTTAACAATATTTACTTTTTCACTTTTTTTGGATGAGGATTTATGCCCAAGTGAAAATGTTGCAACATCATTTTTCAATTTCAAAATTGAAGAGTTGAATTGTGTTGCATGTTGCAACATTTTCTTTATTCTAGCACTAGCTGCGCCCTGCATTTTCATCCGGGTGGAAAATCAGGTTGATCTGTTGTTCTCCATTGATGCTTGAAACAGGAATAAACTCTTTCAGGAACAAACAAACAATAAGCCAACAATCACAATTTCGCCTTAAATTTGACATAATATTATTATTTTATGTTACTATTCAATCCTCAATGAATTTGGAGTTGCACGGAAATGGATTAAAACGGGTATTTCTCCAGAAGTACAGATGGATTCTGTAGGATAGGTGGTAGAACCAGTAAGGACGCCTGGTTGATGCATAACTTTACAGTTACACAAGAGCTGAACAACTGAACTGTAGGTTTTGGATCTCCCACTTCCCACTCGCGTGAAAAATCGCGTACATTTTCCTGGGATAAAAAGTAGTGTCTGTCACTCTCTGACCCTTAAAACTATATCCCTGCAAAAAATCAGCATGATCTGTTCATCTGTTGCAGCGTGACAGAGGAACAAGCAAACCAACAAACACACTTTCGCATTTATAATATTGGTAGGGATTGTGTCTAGAATAATTATGATATGGGTCAAAATTTTCTGCTATAAACTGTTTATTACCATTATTATCTAGGTATTTATTTAATTTCTTAAATCTAGATTTTTTACAATATGAATATAAAAACATAAATATCAGAAAAACTGTCAGGGATGCCAGAGGATGCAGAGCCTTCTGCATCTGGCCTTACTCCCAACTGTCTAGGGAGAGCCTTTTGCGATGTCTTACTGTTTATTATTATTATGCAGGTAACTTACCAGTAACAGCAAACAACGATGAATATATGTATGTATCGGGAGCACAGATCTGACCGCGGTTCCTTCATGATGGGTGTTATTCTGATTTTCATAGAATCAGTTCTCTGAAATGATTTTGGGTTTGTTCTTTGTTTTGGATTACTGAACCGGTCAGCGGCTTATTAGCACTGGATCTGAAGATAGACAACCACCTATCAAATGTATTTATTGTAGCAGCCTAGCACAGTTGTTACTAATTGCTTTACGAAATAGACTATCGGCGAGCGTCGAGTCGAACAAACCACTGATATCGATAGTTGACACCCTTTGATTTTCTAATTTTTCTGAGATATCACCGCTCGCTCAATTCGCTCATCATAAACCTTCTCTAAGCTCAGCACTAACTATTACCTAGTAACCTACTCTACCTAGTAACCTAGTATTACATACTCTTTGTCAGCACAAACCACTTTTTTTTTTCTTTTTCCTCCTAAGAGGATTTTGGCGTCGCACGTCTTATGCATTTGCCAGTGTCAAGTATACATATGTATTCTCAAGTTTTGCCAGATATTATCAAAAAAGTCATAGTCACAGTCAAAGGTGAGCAACGCAAGTCACGGTCAAGTCCAAGTCATGCCCCAGCAAAGTGGTGAAAACTTTACTAAAGCCTTCTATGGAGTTTTGGAAACAACACGAAAATTCACGTTTCAACAACACTCGTGCATGTTCATGAACACTTAACGGGTAAAAATTCACCGTTTTTACACATTAACACTCGAAATAACACAAGTTATGGAAAATAATAAAATGACGCGACATGAATTCTCCACATTCCCGCCAAAAACTCCACAAACCACTTATTAATCTAACATCTCAATTTTGTCGTATTCATGGAGGGCGTTGTGCTAGTATACATTCTTATCTATGCGTTGTTCAACTGGGAATGCCGGGAACAAAGAGAATGTAATACTACGTTATTCCGGGAACTCTTTCATGGATTGCCGTCACATCTGTGATTGCCGTATATTTCATATAAATATTTGGAAGTGCTGCCGTGTGCCTAAAAACCATGGATTTAGCATCATTGTTTCGTCCAAGCTAAAAACCGTACAATATGACAATGAGGAGTATTCAAAAAAAAAAAGTTCTAAAATACTAGATGGAGTTTTCCAAAGCTTTCCAAAAAAAAAAAAAATTGTTCTAAAATACTTACTAGATGGCGTAATAGACCTATCGTTTTACCTGTCATTGTCATTTCTGTCGAAACATTTTATGTTTATTTTTTAAATCGTAAATTTTGGCTCCACACGTTGTGTATTTAGCCAGTGTCAACTATTGTAATATTTCAAATGAAGTCAAATACATAGTTACGTTACTTGAAATTGTCTAAATACAAACGTCAAGCCAAAAAACACGACAAATAAAAAGGCACACGTACATTTTTTTGTCTTACATGTCTTGACAGTGACAGAAAAAACTCAAGGTACATCTAACGCCATCTATTGGGTACTTTTATAACCAGGATTTCTTTTTTTTTTTGAAAACGCCTCATTTCACGGTGCAAAAGAAACAAACTATTAAGGTTATAGCTTCTCCCTTTCGCTCCCCCAGAAACTTATATATAGCCACGATGTCAGGTCAGGCCATCTATAGACACCCTAACTTTCGGGACATTCCACATTGGTCGTACATTATTGGGCTTACATTATCGACACCCTCTTTTGACCTTTTGACAACCACAGATTAGAAATCAGTGGGCTTATCCCGTAACTCTGAAAGCGATAGTGATAGTGCGGGAGCGGAAACGCGCATAGTGTGACTAAGTTGGTACGAGCGGAATGGCATGCTCTCGCAATCAGAATCAGGAACGCTTCAAAGTTAGAGGATAACCTGCTGGCCATCCCGCTTGTACCAACTTAGTCGCACTATGCGCCGTCCCGCTCGCACACTCTCGTTATCGCCTTCAGAGTTACGGGATAAGCCCACTGATTTCTAATGTGTTTTTTTTTCTCTTTCCTCTTAAGATTATGTGTCGATAATGTACAGTCGACATTTCACGACCCGATAATGCACAGCCTGATATTTGTTGCAGTAGCGTGCAGTGATGTGCTGAGCTTATTTTGTATGTAGTGGATAATGAGGCGTTTTCAAAAAAAAAAAAAACCTGGTAATAAAAGTACCCAATAGATGGCGTTAGATGTACCTTGAGGTTTTTCTGTCACTGTCAAGACATGAAAGACAAAAAAATTTACGTGTGCCCTTTTTTTCTCTCGTGTTTTTTGGCTCCACATGTGTATTTAGACAACTTCAAGTAATGTAACTATGTATTTGACTTTATTTGAAATATTACAATAGTTGACACTGGCTAAATACACAACCTGTGGAGCCAAAATTTACGATTTAAAAAATAAGCATAAAATATTTCGACAGAAATGACAATGACAGGTAAAACGATAGGTCTGTTACGCCATCTAGTAAGTATTTTAGAACTACTTTATTTTTTTTGGAAAACGCCTCATTTTATAAACACAGAACACAAATAGAAAAAATTACTTTTAGTAGCTCATCTACCTCTTTCAACACTCCTACTTAAATGAGGTACTAGGAACCAGTCCAACTCCTCCTCAAGCTTGCATTCCTTTCAGACATCTTTCATGACGCTCTCTGCAAAGTCCTTTTGTTAAAACATCAGCAGGCATCTCATTCGTACATAGATAACTAAGTCTTACCCTATTCATTCGTAGCATTTTTCTCTTATGTAGTGATGCCTCACATCAATATGTTTGGTTCGTCGATGATGCATGGGCACAGATGAATAGAACTAGATACCTAGTCTAGGACGAGCCTAGCGCGCAACACATAAGTTTTATAAGACTTATATAAGACGCCGCCCCAAACATTGAACCTCAGTTCCGACCAAGTGCCAGAGCTGTGCGTGCGTGCGTGCGGCTTACAAAATAAAACGGTTGTTTTATTTTCCTGACAACCAACAGTAAACAAAAATGACTATCTGTGCAGTGAAATTGTGTGGAAAGTCATCCGCGCACTCAAACTACAAAAAAGACGGAATAATTTTTCATCGGTAAGTAAAATAATTCAGTTTTACAAGACATAGCAGAGCTCAGCGTACAATGGACAAGTCCTCACTTATCCCTTTTCCTCATTGCGGATATCCCATGCAGTTGTCCCTTTCTGGCGAACGCACGTATAAAGTAGTGTTGTGACTCATTAAACAAAACGCAGACTTGCATTTTCGATGTTCACCATACCGTAAAGGGATTCGAACACTGATGAATTCTAACTAACTAAACTGTACACTCGGGACTTTCTGCTTGGACTAAACTCGACAAGCAACGAAATCACGATAGAATCGACCGGCAGCATCTAGCATGTGCCTGAGACTGTGGTGAGACTAGAGAAAATAACTTGTTAAGAGCATGTCGGGCAATGCTTAGTAGGGTTCCGTAGGTGCGTAGGATGTTTGAAGTTTTTATCCGTTACTAGCTTCTGCCCGCGGCTTCGCCCGCGTTTTTCTGGTAAACAATAATGGCGTTTTTGTCAGTAGACTATAGTATACGTCGTAAGTATTTCAAGGTTATTAGGTGTATGATTCAGTTGTTCATTTCGATACCCGGCTAAATAGATTTTTAGATGATGAATTGAAGTAACTGAGTTGATTCTGGGTAAACTAACATTATTTTTCGGACCTAACAAAACGCGTGATCTCGAGAAAATGTCACATTTTAGAATAACACATTCTATTGAAACGCGCAAAGAAAGCAGGGGACCTCGAAAAAAAACATTCGACTTTACAGCTCGATCTCGAAAAATCTGCGAGTGCACGACACTGAGGAAGAATTAGTACTTTAATGGTGTTGTGTAGTAATGTTATGTTAGTGAGTTGAAATTCGAGTGAGTGCGATTACTATGGCAGAGCGGAAGTTCGCTATGTAGGTAAGTACCGATGTTGCCCTACTGCCACAGCCTACTGCTTACCCCATCACTACGGAACGTACTAGCTCGGTACAGTGGTGGGCGTAACCTTGATGATAGCCAATGGGAATTATTTGTCACGCTCCGCGCACCCCGTGCTTTCCTCAAACTGTGGCGACTTTTGATCGGACCAAAACCCGCGTGACGAGGTATCTGGTTCATCTGTGTGCATGGGATTCTCTGCAATTTGGATTGCAGATTGACTATCACTGAACAGTTCCACAGTTTCAGTAATTCCAGTCAACTCGGCTAGCAGTGCAGTCAAAAATGCTGACTCTCTACATCCCTCTGAAAGTGCCACATACTCGGCTTCTGCACTTGACAGTGATACTGTCGTTTTTTTCCGACTTTCCCACGACACGGGACATCCTCCAAGTGTAAACACAAAACCATTATATGATTTCCTGTCAGTCACATCAAGAAGATTGTAGGTAAAAAAATGTTTACCTACAAGCTTCTTGAGTCATATCTCCACGGACCTCTGATACCGTTGCAGTAGCGTGCAGTGATGTATTACGTAGTATTACATACTCTTTGCAGTGATGTGCTGAGCCCGCTGAGCCTAATGTTGCAGTAGCGTGCAGTGATGTGCTGAGCCTATTTTGTATAACAACGTTTAATGATGAAAGAATATTAGTTTAAATAAAATTAGTTTTCCAGCCAGAGTTTTGATGACGGATTTTGAAAAATTATTTAAACACAGAACCAAGGAACATCACAGAACACAAATAGAAAAGAGTTCTTTTAGTAGCTCATCCTCTTTCAACAATATTCCATGTACCGGTACACCAAGTATCAGGCTGTACATTATTGTCTCCCGTCAAAGAGCGTTGACGTCAGATAATTTATTATTTTTTCAGTAACTTCTCATCGGCGAATGGCTTTAAATCTGTAAATTTATACCATAACGAAATCCCCGTGCTGCCGAACACCCGTTTGTAGAGAGCCGCAAAGATGGAAACGTCTACACCTGAGGTGGAACTGCCCAAATCCCGCGATCCTATAACCAGAATATTGTTTGAGATCTTAGCTCCCGTTGTTTTGATCGCTGTTGTTTTAGTTGTATTGTATAAAGTAATAAAGCGATTTACGTCTCTGCCGGTTGATAATACGATTGCCGAGCTCCCGAGGCTCCGGAAGGATATGACAGTGGCCGAGCTTCGGCACTACGATGGCACGCAAGAAGACAAGCGCGTCCTAGTAGCGGTCAACGGGTGGATATTCGACGTGACCCGCGGCAAACGCTTCTACGGACCCGGTGAGTGAGTGCATTACCTTGCACTGTTTATAAATAGAGTTGACACAATGACTCACACCCACTGCATGTTGATGTAAATACGTGTTTTACATGCAAATTTAATTAAAGAGGCTTACCTTTATGCTATTTGTACAACTTCAGTACACTTTTGTGCCATTATTAAGATAATTATATGATTGAAATCTGCTAAATTCAATTTCTAACTCCAATTTGTAATTATATATTTCACCCATAATTATAGTGTTTGTATTATGTATAGGTGGTCCTTATGCTGCATTCGGCGGGAAGGATGCCTCCCGAGGCCTCGCCACTTTCTCTGTGACGTCATCGGATAAGGAGTTTGACGATCTCAGTGACCTCAACTCGATGGAGATGGACTCCGTTAAAGAGTGGGAGGCACAATTCAGAGGTAAATTTAATGACACTTAACAGTGAATTAATATTATACACCAAGCTAATGTGTTGGTAACTCATTATAAAATGAGCTGTTGAAACATCTAACTTGTACAAGATTGCTGCAAATTTAGGTAGTGAAGATAAATATTATTTTAAATGAGTAAGTCCTTATAGATTGTGTAGCGAGCGTTGGTATCTCTGTCTTCGGTGTATGCGTCTTTGCTGCCTGTAAAATGCCTCAGTGGCCCAATGATTGATATCAGTAAACTGCTTACTATGTTAACAATTTGACATGATATAAACAGGGTTACACGGGAAAGGTGTAATAACAACTAAACAACTTCCAAAACCATGAACAACCATGAAACCTACGACATAAGAAACCCAAAGAACCTGAAATACCTACAAAATAAACGTTCATATCTACAGTATCCCAGCCATAAAAATGGCGACTATGACAGGAAAAAAAAAACAAATCAACAGACCACAGAGTACAAAACTTAATTTGGCGGCGTGGCAGCCTGAAGTAGGTATAAATGAGGTGCATATGGTAGAATGGGGCCAGTTTCATCATTGTGTGAAATAATAAACAACAAAACTAAATGAACAAAACGAATGAAAGAAATGTATGATAAATGTTAATAATAAATGTTCTTGTTCAGGTTGGGATCCATCCACAGTAAAACCTGTATTTAAATAAAATTTCAGGTTTATACACCCTTTCTGTCAGCTGTTAGCGTGTCTACATTATAAGCAGGTCCTGGACCCAATTGCATTGCCGGAAGATATTTCGGTCTGGGTGTTAGTCATCCTTGTGTTTGCGTTCCGTGGCATTCCTGACTTGGAAAACTTATCAGGGAGCTATAAGCGTGAAGCATTTAACAAAACTGTGGATTCCTGTCTGTTCTCTTTTGATAAAAGGTTAGATTTTAACAAAACTGCATTAATTGTATCCTTCAATTACCACACATGACTATGAGGAGTAAATGTTATAAGAAGGAATTTATCAGTTTATCTGCAAACAGCGACTAAATAAAAGACGTAAGTTAAAATAGGTCAGAATAGATTATAGCACAAGAAATTAAATGCTAATTTAGATTCAGTGACTTTCTAATGCTTCCATCAAGAACAAAAGTTCATAAAGTTAAGTAAAGTAAAAACATGTCTCAAGGATAATGCAACTGTTTAAACACAAACAAATCGCATGACATCGCTTGATTGGCATGTGTGTGTGTGGAGATAATAATATGAAATAGTCCCCTGGCAAAGTGAGTTTCTACATGTTTTAAGCAACTACGTCAAATGGCGATCAATTTTTGGATACTACCAGAATATACAGTAGTTTGTTCTGTCCCTCGGTGGTATAATTCATATCTTCGTAACTTTTCATATGTTTGCGACTCTTATCGCACTATTATTATAAATGCGAAAAACATAGCTCTTTATTGTTCTCAGCAAAAATTACAAAATGGAAAGAAAAAATGATGTCTAAGAAAAAATCTGGGCCAGATGGACAGACTGTGATCTATTAATTTAAGGATTCCGTTTTTCCTTTTATTGTAGGGAACCCTAGTGTAACGACTGGCGGCCTTATTTCCAAAAGTAACCCAGTTTTCTGTCTGTTATCTTTACATGAGAAAAGTTAAACCAATATTTATTGGCAAGGAACTGAATTTGATTATGAGATGAATAATGGTTATTTTTATCTCAGAAAAATGCGGGTAAGCTAGAACAAGGGGGTAAATCTGCGGGGAACAGCTATAGCATAAAATTTATCGTATAACAAATTCTAATGGATGAAATACACAAAAACCCATCACTTCAATTTTGAATATGTTAACATTATTTAAATCAACAAAATGTACCAATTTAATTATTTAGTAGTACATACTAGCCCCCTTATTTGGGATGTTCCTGATTGTGATACTGACAGTGCGCGAGCGGGAGCGCGCAAGGTGCGAGTAAGTTGATACGAGCGGAATGGCATGTTTTCACAATCAGAATCACGTATTAAGGGTGCATATAACCAGTAGAAAAATCATGTCCATTCTGTTCTCACGAAAATAATACGCTTAAAAGAGCCTAAGCTCGTCGATCCGAGTGGCATTAATGAATTTTGAACCTGCAAATTTTAAGCGCGATTTACTACCCTGGTTAGATTTATTTTGAAAAAAGTTTCTGCATGCTAGATATACTAGTTATATTATCTTTGTATAGACGAAATGTAAATACCTGTGGTCGGCGTGATCGGGAATAAATTTATATTGAAAAGTCTGATGTCATGTTAGACGATTCGTCGATAAATTTTCTTTGTCATAAAATTTAATGTTACTTCTTAAATGTGTCGATGATCAAATATATAGAAGAGACTAGCTGCGCCCCGCGCTTTCACCCGCTATTCTACAGAAACCGAATATTTTTCCGGGATAAAAGGTGTCTTATGTGTTAATCCGGGTTGTATGCTACTTCCATACCAAAATCCATTCAAATCCGTTCAGCAGTCAACAGCAGCCGATTTGAACGGGAACAAAGACACTTACTTACTTACACACAATAATAATAATATTAGTGTGATTGTGTATTCCCTCAGAAGTTCTCTTCTGACTGTTCCAATTAACGTTTATTTCTAACAATCATATAAAAATCGAATGACTTACATTAGTACTTAAACGGGACCAAGTGCTAATTCAAACTAATTCAAATAGCTTGCAAGTAGCAATTTACGACGTTAAAATATATTTCTAGAATTATCAACTATAGCTTCATCTGTTGACAACCTAGATTTGGACTATCCATGGTACCGTCTATTCCAAACAAAGGTGTTCCCTTTTCCCCCCTGAATAATTAACATACAGAAAATATTTTATGTCATTTTTTTGCGTTTATTGAAAAAAATAACATCGAAACTGTCGCTAATGTCGCTATTACGTTGATGGCGTAGTTACAGATACCTATTTATTATTAATTTGGGACACACACGATAGGAATAAAAAGTTGGATCAGTCCCCACGTCAGTCAACAAACAGATCAAACTTTTTATTTCTATCTGTTCTCCTAAGAAAACAGCAGGGACAGGGACACAAATAAGGGACAAAGCATTCAAGCGTTTTATTCGCACTCCCCGTGACCCCCCCTTCCTCAAACTTTGGCGACTTTTTGTAGGAACAACGAATCTCGTAATGCCGTATCTAGTGTGATCTGTGTAGCTATACTACACGATAGAACCAAAAAAACAAATATCTTAAATCTACATAAATATTGAGCTGCGCGGAATAGAACATCCGACATGACGTAGACATGTTTAATTAATTATCTCATTCAGTATTCAGTATTTAGCGTGTAAACAATAGCTATCTGTAGGTATAATTGTAGATACTTACAGTGCCGGACTTAAACATTTTCCAAGTATATGCTGTTACAGTATTGCCGCCTTTACCTCTGCTATTGTCAGTGCCTAGTAACTTTTTGTACCTCAACAATTTAGTTTAAATTGCACAAAAAATTGTTTTGGGTCCTACAGAACTCATTGTGATGTTCGTGCTGATGCTGTCCGAGGTGTAAAAAAGACGATTTCAAAAAAATCGGTCCCTAAATATGCCTCCTCTAAACCCGTCACCCTAGGCCTACTCTCAAGCTGCTGGTATATCCGCCACTGGATACTTATCTATCAGTAATCATGGGAAAAGCTAAAAAATCCGTAGCTATAGATACGGATGGTGACTACGTTCATGGTGATCGATCGTGAAAGGACTCATATAATTTTTTTTTTTGCCACAAAACCATAAACTAGCCAATCATTATGCGAAATTTTGAGCGCAGATTGATGATGCACACATGATATTGTGTGTTGCCTAATCGTAAGCTCGATTGGGTGTCAGAGCCAGTGTCTTGTCTTGAGTGTCTCGTCTAATTTGTATTTATTGAGATACATTTTCTGCATGTTCTAAGATAATAAAAACCCTTGACGGCGATCAAGTGTTTCTATTATCTTCGATCGGTTTAGTCTAGCGATCATTGTAGATAACTTTCAAAATTAACGCTTAAAATGCAAGGTTTGAAATACTGCGTAAGACTCGTGCATTTATCTGCACATTGCAAAGATAAGGCTAATCTGCAATATTTTATTTTTAGAAAAATAAAACATTTATCTTCTCACTGGTTGTATCAGATCACACACCCATCGTCAAAGTATGTGATAGCTGTTATCATACGCTATCTTGTACGTTTCATGAGGGCTAATCGATAATATGGTCTCACATCGTTGTTAAAGGATGTCGATGACGTAGCAATGGGATTTTTGTTTCGCGCGGACCGCCTTCTTACAAACTACAGAGAAAGAGAGAGAAATGTTCTAAATTTTTTTTTCCTCATTCCGCTTGGTGTCCGACTCCTATTGAATGCGTGGGGCGCAGAATGAAATAAGTTGGAATACGTGTGCTTTACTGAAATGCCGCTCTAACACCCACAACAGGCAACCAATGAGCGTTCAGTATTTGGTGTGTTAAGTTAGCTTAAGAAACGTACGAGAAACCGGGGGGAAGGGAGAGGCCTTTTTTCAGCAGTGGACTCAAGTGCCAGCGCGGAAGTCGCTTCATTGATTTAGATGATACAAACTCGCTTGCTTTATTTGTAACTAAGTTACGATACGAGCGACACGCTCGTCTGATGTCACGTCACGCGTGACGTCGTAGCGTCACGCTTGCCCATAACAGTTCAAAACACTGCGTAGCATTGTCCTGCGCTGGTCACTCTGAGATATTAGATGTTATATATCTGTATGCTCAGTCATTACGCTGAAAACCTTTACCTTCAGTTGTCTTTCAATCCAGAACACAGTAATGCTTGCATACTACTACTTGGCGGTTTAATAACTGTCAAAAGTGTGGAACTTCCCCAGGCGGTCTCTGCAAAAGAGTCCTACCACTACAAAATATTGAATTACATACGTAGGTCTTCGATGTAGGCTATTAACAGCCTAACAATAAGAACAACCTTCATATATTACAGAGAAGTACGACCTAGTCGGCAGACTCCTGAAGCCGGGTGAAGAACCAACGAACTACTCGGACGAGGAGGCGGAAGAGACCGACACGTCGAGCGCCGCGGCCGGCGACGAGGATCGTAAAACCAAGTGATCCGCGGCGACACCACGCGAACGACTCTTACGCATGTACGGCAGTTTATGAACGCTCAGGAGTGGGATCACGGACGCTGCTTTATTTTTCCCTTCAGTGTTAAAGTGAGACAAGTATATTTTTTCTTCACCTGATTAACTAGATCAAGGACATAGGTATCTTTTTGGCTTACAGATATTTCGCTCGCTCATTTGCAAGCTTTTGTAGATAATGCGTGAGTTTCCAAAAAGTGTCTATTCGGTGTCTATCATAATCTCAAAATGTAAAAAAAAAATATGACCTTTTGACATCGTTAATTTTATGGAAGAATTCGAAAGACACGTTACTAAAAAAAACGGTCTCTTTCATAAACCTAAAATATATCACAACGAAGGTTTTTTCACTGAAATACTGAACGAAGGCATAATTAATTAGCGAGGGATCTTGGCATGCATTCCTTTGGACTGGGATGTGACTTCTTGATGTCATGACCGTGTTTTTGCCTCCGTCTTTGTCTACTCCTATTAAAATATTCTAGATTTGTACGTTTTCTATCACTACTGTAAAACATTTGATATCATATGATACACAGATATAACATATACTTCTTGGAAATTCATAGTCGATGATTTTATATCGCTGTTTTTATAAAGCTTTTTTATGTCAAAATGTGCGAGCGGGATAGTTGCGGATGGGACTGACACACACACACTGTTCTCGTTGTGTTAACACGAAACGAAGTCGTGTTCGATTTTTTATTTTTTTAATACGTAAAAACGAGACGTTGAATTAAAACCTGGAGTGCGACTAATTTATCTGCAGAACTAGCCTTAGAAACACGAATATTTTGACGGGTGGCTGCCAGTTTCGTTCGGGAAATACGATCGTAGCTCCCCCACTACACTCTTTCGACATGTTGGTCGCATTTTATCACATTAAAAACAAGTGCATCCATAGGCAGAGCTATTGCTACGCTACAGTAAATGAAACGCAAAATTATAAAAAAAAAAAACTTTTCTTAGCTCGGAAATTGTAATTCGATTCGAAATATTATTTTATTTTCAATAAAACCGTTTTAAAATTACCTTTCGATAGATATTAATTCTCCTCTAAATAATTTGCGAAATTAGCATAACAGCAAGTGACTTAGCAAATGAAAATGCTACTCTGTGGCCTAAAATTTATGGCTCATATATAAATGCTTGGGAGTTGCGATATTTGTTTTAATTTTATAAAAGTATATACACTTAGACCAAACGGCCACTCAAGAGTCACGGCGTTGAAAGAGTCAACTTGTCCAAGTTCGCCGTATCTTCAAAATCGTACCGCCGCGCCGCGCCTGTACTTAGTAAACGAGGAACAATTTTGAACCTATAGTTAACCGGGAAGAGTACACTTCGCCGCGTCGCCTCTGACGCGACTCTAGAGTCGCGTCGCTGCCACTTAAATTCTTCACCTGTTGCTTATTGCAAAGCTTTTAACAAATCCATCATATTGAACGAAATCAGTGTCTAGTAGTAGTCCAAACTAAAAAATTGCGTAGATATTTTCTGTTCGACGCCCACCTAATTTTGTATTGATTGTTATTAACGCACGTACGAACGATCTTTAAAACTATAGATTCAACTTCGCCGCGTCCAAAAGCTTGTAAAAGCGAGAAGATCCCCATCACTCACAGTGGGCTATTTAGACAAAGGGCGCTTCTTCAATAGCCACCGGCCCAAGGGTCAATACGACTTTGGAATTCCTGTTCTTTTTGTAGTTTAGTACGTAGTTGGTAAAGGGAACGGCGATGCATTTACTCCGTGGCGGGCAAAGGATTAGGAAAAGCCGTAACAGTTATTTGTTTGCTCTTTGTTTTTTTTTTAATGTTGGCTTGCTCAGTTTTATTGGCAACGTTCAATATTTAGCTTTAAATCTCGTTGAACTGTATCTGAAAATACGCACTTCAACAAGTGATATATTTTTACGAAGTGAACTGAAAATACAAGCTCGGCCATGCCTATACTTAACCGAAGCGACTCGACGTTTTAACCAATTTAAATGAAAGACTGAACGATGGTATATTTAATTAGCGAGGGATCTTGGCATGCATTCCTTTGGACTGGGATGTGACGTCTTGATGTCATGACGACCTCGGTCTTTGTCTACTATTAAAATATGCGAGATTTGTACGTTTTCTATCGCTTCTTGTTACTATAACAATGATTATAATAATGTACCTTTATAAAATCCTATTTTCTTAGGTCTAAATAATCTGATACCTGCCAATCACTTAAATTCTACAACGCTATCTAGCTAAATGCAAGTATATATTGCGACCAACATATCTATCACTCTATTCATCATCCACAGCCTTCGTTATTCCACTGCTGGACAGGCCCTTGGTGTGCCACCTATAAAGTTTCATGCACACACGGCAGTCACGTCAGCGTCAAGTCGCCGATCAGTCAGACGCGATGGGACGTACCAGTGTTGACTTGACTGATGTGTGGAGCCAATGGCCTACAACTTTGATGTGGAGTTTTGGCGGGAACGTGAAGAAGACATGTAGCGTATTATTTTCCAAAGCTTGTGTTATTTCGAGTGTGTAAAATGTGTAAAAATAGTGGGTTTTTATACATTAGGAGTTCCTGAACGTGCACGAGTGTTGGTGAATAGTATAATGTTGTGAAACGTAACTCTTCGTGTTATTTCCAAAACTCCATAGAAACCTCTACTAAAGTCTCCAACACTTTAATGGGGCATGACGTGGACTTGCCCGTGACTTACTTTGCTTGACTGAGACTTGTTTTAGTTGTGAAATATTTGACTTCAGTTGAAATATTGCAATACTTGACATTGGCTACACAACGTGTGGATCCAAAACATAAGAGAAAAAAATATACTTTGACGTCATTGATCGGCGAGTTGACGTTACTGAAGTGTGTGCACACAAGCCTTAAAGCTGACCAAAAGACCCGATTTAACAAATTATTCCCTCGAATAATATCTATGGATTAAATAAGACTTTGTTTAAGACATCTTAAATATTACAATAAAGAAAGTATGCAAAACATTTTGCAATATCACCCTCAGTAATTATATAATATACTTGAATGTGATTGAGAGTGGTATTGGAAAATCTAAGGAGCAGTCCTGGGATTTTGCTACAAAAGGCATCAAGTTTTGTTCTGATCTACTCACATTGTCTCAATGCGACGGTAACTCCCCAACTCTAATATAAATAGCTACTGTCGCAGTGTAACTTTATGAAACAAATTCCTATCGTATTTGGTTGCAAAATATGTAACTTTTCTTCATATGATGACTGCCAGCATCAATAGTCAGATGTCCAGTCCATAATCCTTACTAGAATGTTTATTTTTTGGTGCAGATTGAATCTGCTCATAACTTTCTGTCATTTTCTACTGGTACGACTTAGAAAGTTAAAATATGAAGGCTGCAACACGACTGTTGTGAGGTGGCGGTTGATAAGTGGATGCCCAATAACCAACATCGATTAAACCTTGTCGGCATCTGATCTGATCATGATTGGGCATCTGCTGGTCGCTACCGTGGCTACCTCAGCCAGCAGGCTATTTGTGAAGCAGGCTTGAAGGCCTCTACGCACGGGTAGAATCTGAATTTGCGACAAGGATAGCTAGACATATATTCCATTGGCATAAATGAAACAAACTATACGGTTATAGGTTGTGAAATACATGTGTAGTTATCCTTTCCTATAAAATAAGACCCGCGGGCTTATCCTCTAACTTTAAAACGTTCGTGATTCTGATTGCGAGAGCACGCCATCTCGCTCGTACCAACTTAGTCGCACTATGCGCGGTCCCGCTCGCGCAACTCTCGCTATCGCTTTCAGAGTTACGGGATAAGCCCACAAGTCCGTGTGTGGAGGTCATAAAGAATATTTTATAGAAACGAACTGATGGTTTTGGGTACTTATTTAATCGTAAAATTAAGTCATTATTATGTGTTGCAAGTGAAGAAAAATACAAAAAATTGAAGGATGTGCATAATACTTAAAAATTATAAATGTTTATAGCGATTAGGTGACCGCGGCGTTTTTTTAAATTTCTTTTCAACACTATTGTTTTTAACCCTAATTTAATTGCTAATCGCCAATGCTAATTAACCCGCCTTGTTTTATTGCTTTTAATCATTTTATAGTACAAAAGTTTAACAATACGCCTCAATATTATGAATGAAGTGCTACGTTTATTATTTGTTGTAATCATTACCTTGTTCGTTGTTTTCTATTTACTGTATTAATTTTAGAATACATGTAATAAGTTTTATTGGAAAGGGATACTGGTAAATTATGGAATACATTTATTATTATAAAATAGTAATAATATTTTGATCTTGGACCTATATTCCACTGGAAGGGGATGTAGTCATTCTTTGCCCCCTAGTACTACCGGTTTTTTGCCCGACTTCAAAAATAGGAGGTTCTCAATTCGACATGTTTATTTATTGTATGTTTGTTACGCTATTACTCCGCCAATTATGAATTGATTTTGATGATTTTACCGAAATTATTGCAGCGCTTTTAGAATGAAGTCGGTTTTTTTTTTTATAAAAGTCAATTATTATTAATAATTTTCGAAAGGCTTAGATCCTTAAAAAGCAAATAACTCAAAGAATAAATGGCTTAACCACTGGATAATTTTTCCGTGCTCTTGTCAGTGTCAGTTGTTTCATGGAGATTTCAAGGATATTACATTTCAATAAAGCATAGTACGCGCAAACATTTTTTAGCTCTGTGAATTTAGCCGCAAGTCTTACTGCGCAGATTCCGTATCACTCGGAAATCAATAAGATTTTGTAGAAAACTATATTTTTCCAGGCAATCTTTTATAAAATCCGTTGTTGGTATTGTAAGCTGATATAAATAAGTCCAAACTCTATAAACGTGGTGCGCGCTTCGATTGTCCCAAGTGCGGAATCTAGGTGTGACGTGTCTGGATCTCACACCCTACATCCTACATTTAGCCTTTCCAGTAGTTTATAGGTTCAACATTTTTCTAGACGTGGTAATGCGGTGTGGCCATTATTTACCCCCTATAGTTATGAGGAAAGCGCGGGTTGCAGGGACTCTCGCAAAGCTTTCCCATTGGCGTTCAAGGTTTACCAGCTAGCAGTTGGGCCAAACTTTTGGCCAATGCGTGGTACGGTTCTTTCCTCTGTATAGGGGGTAACACCTGTAAGTGTCTAAACGCTTGGACGAGTTACTATTCTATTCTAAACTAGTTTATTAATGTTAAAGGTGGCTATTCATGGCCTGACCTGACATCGTGTGAAAGAGATGGCTATATATAAGTTTATGGGGGAGCGAAGGGGAGAAGCTATAACCTTAATAGTTTGTTTCTTTTGTTCCCGTGAAATTCAAGTCTAGCTGTCCCTTTCACACGATATTAGGTCAGGCCATGTATAGCCACACAAAATTTTATCATAATGAAGTTTTATGATGAACGAATGATCTATTGGAGTTTTAATGAGTTTTACTTTAGGAACGAATATACCAAAAGAACACGGTTAAACACGATTCGCTGTAGCTTGCGCAATTACCTATCATAGATAGATAGATAACTTTATTGTTCACACCATAAATATATAACCAAGAGAACTTCGCAAGCGAAGATCGATCAATATTATGTGAATAGCTTCATTCGAAAATATAGGTATATTTTTTTTATATTGTAGTATCTTCTATCATACTACGAGTAGGTAGATGATACGCTTGCTTTATGAGTTTTATCGAACTTTAGATGAGGTTTGCATGATATCTAAAAGAGTGATGATAACAAGGTGGACGGTCGAAATTAAATATTTCCCAGGGAACACCCAGGTACCCGTTGTAAAAATAATCTTTCCACGTTTCACCCAGGTGGTCACAAGAGGTGGCCGGGATTTTAAAAAAAAACTAATCGTGCGAATCATCTACCACTTTATGATAGAACATACTACCTGGTAAAACTATACCTATATTGAATAATTTATGGAGCTTTGGATATATATCTACTTGGGGCAGTGATCAGATGTAGGCGATCGCATTCCAACTAAACTAAAAATGGTTCTGATAGATGCAGTATTAATATAATGGTATAAAGCTGTTTTTGTTGAAAAAAAAATTTTATATATGTATTTCACTATTGATAAGCGAACAGCAGTAATATTACTTTAGAAAAACTAGCAAAACTGATCAGATTGTACTGTTTTTACGGCGTTTTATAATTTCACAGCTGTCGAGCATTATTAGTTTAGTTATTGCGAGTCATGAGCAGAGATGGGTTTTAGATTCGGTCCAATGTAATATAGCCTTTATTTGGAAGCAATCGAACCTAGCCAAGATAAACTGTCCGTTGCGCGATGGATTTGGATGAATTTGTTGTGGACTGTAGTGGTAGATATCCCAGCGATTAATCCTTTAAACGCCAAGGGCCGCGCAAAAGAAATGCGCTCTCAACGCAAAGCCGTTTTAATTAGCGATTTTTCGAATTTGAAATCGTGTACCAATGATGAAGCATAAACCATCCACTAAAATTCAGTGATAAAGACAAAGCTATGGATTTCATGTAGTAAAATCAAAAACAATACATTCTTGGACAGTCGAGCAAAAAGGAAAGTCGTGTCGACTAAACGCGATTACTTGTCGTTGGCATTTTGAGCACAGTTATTTTTTTTTCGCTTTTGTTGGCGTTCATAGAGCAGGTACAGACAGTTCACTTTTATCCCGGAAGAATGTGGAGTTCCTTTGGATAGCGGGTTAAACCGCAGCTAATATGTATTTTACTGAAGGAGCTACCTATTTGGTACGATTGTTTCCAGAACTTAGTCTTATGTTTAGTTTTCGTTGCTTTATACTTGTAATGTACTGTTTTTTTTTTCCGTCTACTTAAAATCGAACAAGTGGCTGTTGTGTTATTGAAATTGGCATAATTTTATATTAACACGTTTATTTTAAGATGTCCTGTACATGCTGACATTTGCATTTGTATGTATATGCATATGAATAAAAGATTACAATATGTGTTGAAAGTGTTTTTCATCTATACCAATATAATAAAGAGGAAAGATTTGATTGCTTGTTTGTTTGCATTGAATAGGCTCCGAAACTACTGAACCTATTTGAAAAATTCTTTCGCTGTTGGGAAGCTACACTATTCCCGGGTGACATAGGCTATATTATATTTTCAAAAAAATTAGGGATCCTTACTAAAACTCCAATAATGTAACCAAAGATGTAAAAAAAATACCTAAAATATTCTTTACATCGCGTGCGCTGCGAAAACTATTGATGATGATAGAATAATCTATACCAATATAATAAAGAGGAAAGATTTGATTGTTTGTTTGTTTGCATTGAATAGGCTCCGAAACTACTGAACCGATTTGAAAAATTCTTTCGCTGTTGGGTAGCTTTTTAGCTTTCGTTATATATTTTTTTTTTTAACTTGACGCAAATAGAAGGGTTTTCGTGTGTGTATTATAATTTATATTTTTTTGTTAAATACCCGTGCGAAGCCGGTGCGGGCTGCTAGTTTATTATATTCATAGTAGTGTTAGAGTCGCTGCCCTCGGTGTGCTACGGAGGAACACGTGTGCCTTTTGACGATAACCGCTTATCGATTCACGGAAGAATGCAGGAAGAGTGCGCTAGAAGGATAAGTATGTTACTAAAATAATAAGTTAATTGTTATGTAATGTCACTATACGAAACGAAACACGAAAACAAACGAATGGAATCACCACTATCCTTCCCATAAGACCCGCAAGTGCGACAGAGTAAAACAGGGCGACCTGTTCCCACTTTTTGTTGATCCACGAGCAGGAAGTCTTGAACAATGTCAGTAATATTACTAATACTGGTAATTATAAGTAAATAACTTGTTAAGAGCATGTCGGGTCATGCTTAGTAGGGTTCCGTAGGTGCGCAGGATGTTTGAAGTTTTTATCCGTTATTACAGCATATCTCAAAAAGTAGTTATCACATGTTGCCCAAAATAATTTTAAAAGAAAGTTTTTACTAAGATCTATCAACATGGAAGATTACAAGTTTCTAAAATACATAGTTTAGAAATGGTGGGGGGGGCACACATTGCAAGCGACTTTGTCGGCCCATATTTCGCAAGCAGTACGTTTGATAAAAAAATGGTATAGGAAACCTTAACGTCATTTTAAACGACCTATTCAATGATACCCCACATGTGGGGTACAGACGAAAAAAAAAATTTTATCACCACTTTACATGTATGGCAGCCACTCCATTAATATAAAATTATGTTTTTTTAATTCTGTCAAAATTGTCACCTTATAAAGACCTATTCAACGATACCCATCATAATGGGGTGCAACGAATTTTTTTTTTTATCCCTTCTTTGCATGTATGGGAGCTACCTTTTTTTTACAAAAAAAAATATTCTTTATTTTTTGAAACTGTAGGTCTATACTTGGACTATCTTGTGCAAAATTTCATGCAGGTAAGTTTATAACTTTAAAAGTTATAAGGCTGTAAAGGATTCAGACAAACAGACGGACGGACAGACAGACGGACATGACGAACTTATAAGGGTTCCTTGTAGTACTACGGAACCCTAAAAAACATAGTATCCCAACATGTGGGGTTATCCCGTAACTCTGAAAGCGATAGCGAGAGTTGCGCGAGCGGGACCGCGCATAGTGCGACTAAGTTAGTACGAGCGAGATGGCACGCTCTCGCAATCAGAATCACGAACGTTTCAAAGTTAGAGGATAAGCCCGCAGCATAAACCGATCCCAATTAGCATTACGCAGAGTTGAAATCGGTTTCGTGATAAACTCATAACATATTTTGTAATGACTAATTGCTTTACTTATCTTTGTTTTGCATTCAGCAACACAGGCCTCCGGCTGAATGAATAAAAAAATCTGTAATAATGGGGTTTCTAATACTGTCTGTGTCAGGATAGTACCCTGAGTTGTGGCCAAGTGTTGATAGAAAGCATATCCCGGACGACTGATAATAGCGTGACGATATCGAATATTTTTGCAGGACTCAAAGCAGTGGGCTGAATTAGCCGATGGTGATGATGACCTCAAGTACCCGTACAATCGTTCTATGGCGAAACGGGATACCTATTTATACTGGTTTAGTTGGATAGAGTAAGGGTATATATAATAAAGACGTTTTATGGCCGGCATAGGTTATATTATTTTTCAGTAAATAAACAATACAAACGAATCGTTGCTGGCTGTGCGAAGAAGCGCGCAGCTACCAAAGTAAATTTTTTCTTTCATCGAGGAGGAAGAAGAATTTATCGGGCTTTAGAAAAGACCTACAAGCATGAAAAACTGAAGATAGTTATGAAAATTATAAAAAAAAGTTTTTACTCGATTGTTATAAAACTCCGGATTAAATCTATTAAATGATCTTCAAATTAATCCATTTCTGCCCGTGATGCCCGTGCTGCGCTCCGCAGCAGTGTGCGTACTACTAGCGGAAATGTGTCGAATCTCAGGATTAGAGTTAAGTAGATTTTTAGTGTATGACGTGGTGTAAATAGCGAATGAACGAGGATGACGCCGCGGCGGAACTAAATACCAATGTCGACGTTTTAGGGAAAACACTCAGAATTAAGTGTTAGGTACTACGTCCATGATGTGGAACCAAATTAATTTGATCGGGACACCAAATCAAATTGGATTTTTGAAAATGTCGGTAAAACTGGGCAATTTTTCTCATCTTTGACGATTTTTAGTTTAATTAGTTACTTTATTGAAGAAAATAAAAAAGAGGGGCATGCCTTGGGTAGATATACATTTCATGGCAAAAAAAAAATCTGTACCGTCATTATTCAGGAAGGAAACAGGGGAATACGTTTGTATGGAAAAAACGTCGCCTAGTTACCTACTGACACAGCGTTGTACGTTCCGATCACGAGAGCGAGACAAAAGCATTTTGTGCTCCTCAAAGTTGTTCACATCACATTCACCACCGCTAAAACCTCGAAAGTACAACCGTCGGTTTTTTTTGGCGGGAACGTGAAGAAGTCATATCGCGTGAATGTATTATTTTCCATAACTTGTGATATTTTGAGTGTAAATAATCTAAGGTTGAGAACATACCTAATACTGGTGACTCATTCTTGGCATTGTCAGTGATTTTCAAGAATTCAGAAGTAAGGATTATGTGGTATCAATACTCAATACTCAATACTCAATGATTTATTGCGACATATATGTAGGTCTTAAATAACATGATTTGGGTTTAGTGACACATATGACCCTATTAGGGTATGGCAATTGGTGCGGAGCGGTCCATTTGTATATTGTCAAAATTATCACTAAAAAACTCTTCAATAGTGTAATAGCATTTGGATTCCAGGATGCACTTTAGATTCTTAATAAAATAATCGTAGTTTTCTAAATCTTTTAGTTTGTTCGGCAATTTATTATATATCTTTACAGCCATTGAGTTAGGTCCAGAGCTGTGCATTTCTAGATTTGACTTCGGTTCAACGAGTTTATGCCTATATTGGTATCTAGTTTTACGTGCTTGATCTGTTACTTTATGAAAGAAATGAGGGTACTTTTTAACAAATTTAGCGATTTCAAATATGTAAATACACACTAACGATAAAATTTTAAATTTAATAAAATAAGGTTTGTGGAAATTTGGTATTGAAATGTCAGGGGATTTTATATTGGCTAGGATACGAATACATTTCTTCTGAGCGGTAAAGAGATCTTCTACGTTTACACTGTTTCCCCAGAGTATGATGCCGTATCTGAGCCACGAGAAGGCATATGCATAATAAGCAGTTATAGCTGTGTTCAGGTCGGCAGCTAGTCTTAGTTCTCTTAGTGCATAAGCGAAACTACTCATTTTAGCTTTTATTTTAAGTATATGGGCTTTCCAATTTATGTGCTTATCAAGTTCTAAGCCTAATAGTGTTGCCGCGTCAACGCATTCTACTTTATTATTATTGTAGGAAAAAGCAATGTCAATAGGGGGTTTTTGATAGGGCCTAAATTGAATTATTTTAGTTTTTGCGAAGTTCAATTCCAGGTTATGGTCCGTCATCCAATTAATTATATTATTAAAAATGTCAGTTAAATTATTATTTAGGTTTAAATTATTATTGCAAGATGTCAAAATTGAAATGTCATCGGCGAAGAGAACACAAGAGTCTTTAATAATTTGAGGGAGTTCATTTATATAAAACAAAAATAGGATACACCCAACGACACTTCCTTGAGGGATCGAATTGTTCATTTGAATAGGTGTCGATCTTATTATTTCTATTATATTGGAATCGTAATCAAAGTTTTCAACATCCACATACTGGTTACGGTTACTGAAGTATGAGTTGAACCATTCATGTGCATTTCCCCGTATTCCTAAGTCATATAATTTCTCTAAAAGTATATTATATTGAACTTTATCGTAGGCTTTAGTCATGTCTAATAAAATTCCCATTGCGTATTTTTTGCTATCAATTATATTTAAGATTTCTTGGACGTATTTATAGACCGCTAAGACTGTGGAACGGTTCTTACGGAACCCATATTGAGAATTATCAAATAACTGGAATTTTTCGCAGAATGAGTTAAGTCGCTTTTGCATTACCTTCTCAAATATTTTTGAGGAAGTAGGCAAAAGCGCGATTGGTCTATAATTATCAGGGTTGAGTTTAGAAGATTTTTTATGCACTGGTTTGATTATGGAGGTCTTTAATAGGTCTGGAAACGTTCCTTCAATAAATGATTGGTTAATTAGTAGGTAGTAAGGTAAGGTTAATTCATCAGCGCATTTTTTTATTAATATTGGTGGTAGTTCGTCCACACCGTAGCTATATTTACTTTTGAGGTTTTTTATAATAAGGTATATTTCGCGCGGTTCTGCTGGGCTAAGAAACATTGTGTTATCAGAGCGTTTGAGCGGAGGGCGTGCGCGTATCATGCTCTTTAATATCTCTGCCGCGCGAAAGAACAAACATACTTTGGCAAATATAAAATTAATTAAATTATGAAGTTTTCATCATCATCATCGGCAGCTTATCAGCCCACTGCAGAGCATAAGCCTCCTCCCTCTCACCAATCTTGTTTTGTGCTAATCGTCCGAGTGTTGCCTCAAAAATTTTGGATGTCGTCACGCCAACGCTGAATTTGTCTACCAGGGCTACGCTTACCATCACATGGTCATAAAGTGTTACGTTACGTTTTATTTTCCTGTAAGCTTTGGCTTATTACCCGACTACGAAAAAGGAAATTATGAGTTTAACAGTATGTATGTATGTATTTTTATTAACGGGGATAAATAATAGAAACAACCGTTTATAATGATCACATAATTATATTATAAAATGATTTAATTACAATAAACAGAATAAGTATCATAATGTACCTACACTACGAACAACTTACAATTACGCAAAAGCGGACAAGGTCGTACTCCTATCATATTTACATTTTGTACATTGAGCGCTCGATCATCGTAATACTTAACTAACGTCCCTCGCGGCGCTAACGAGAATAAATAGGGAGGGGGAGGCGCGAGGGCAGCGGGAGGGGGGGATGGGGACGGGAGGGGAGGGTTGCGGCCGGCGCCGCTAGTTCCGTATATGTACAAGGCAGTCCGGCGCGCGTCGGCTATGTACACTACAACTGCTCGACGAACTTGGTGAGCTGGTCCTGCGGCGTCATGGGCGGCAGCTGGTCGTCGGGCGGCGCGAGCGGCGGCGGCGGCGCCGGCGACTGCCGCAGCAGCAGCAGCTCCGAGGGCGTGGGCGGGCGCGGCGAGGGCGTGCCGGGCGGCGAGCGCGCCACGCCGCCGCCGAACGCGTACCGCGCGCCGCCCGCCAGCCGCGCGCCGCCCGCCGCGCCGCCCGCCACGCCGCCCGCCACGCCGCCGTACGCGCCGCGCATGCCCATCATGCCGCCCACGGCGCCCTGCTTGAACCACCCGCCGCCGGCGGGCATGCCGCCCACGCCCACGCCCACGCCGCCGGCGCCGCCCATGCCCACGCCCACGCCGCCGACACCGCCCACTCCCGAGACGCCACCGACCTGCAATGACACAACCACATTTCTATATTTGTTGACATCACATTGACGCTGCATAAGCTTGTTATGGGAATAACTCGAGACTTCACTTATTCCTACAATGTGCCGGATTATTCCCGTTTAAAAGTTCGATATATTTTGCACCGAGTAAAACCGACTCTGGTCCTCACGAGGTGTACGAGAGCGTATCTTAGTAAAAAGCGTACAGCCAGCGTTACGTTATTACACGAGAGTCAGAGTTTAAGTGAAGATAGTTGTAAATCGACATACAACGAATAGTTTCAGTGAGGACAGTTGTAAATCGACATATAACGAATAGTTTCAGTGAGGACAGTTGTAAATCGACATTCAAGGAATGGTTTCAGTGACGGCATTTGTAAATCGACATATAACGAATAGTTTCAGTGAGGACAGTTGTAAATCGACATTCAAGGAATGGTTTCAGTGACGGCATTTGTAAATCGACATACAACGAATAGTTTCAGTGAGGACAGTTGTAAATCGACATTCAAGGAATGGTTTCAGTGACGGCATTTGTAAATCGACATACAACGAATAGTTTCAGTGAGGACAGTTGTAAATCGACATATAACGAATAGTTTCAGTGAGGACAGTTGTAAATCGACATTCAAGGAATGGTTTCAGTGACGGCATTTGTAAATCGACATACAACGAATAGTTTCAGTGAGGACAGTTGTAAATCGACATTCAAGGAATGGTTTCAATGACGGCATTTGTAAATCGAAATACAAGGAATAATTTTAGAGACGATAGTCAAAAAATAGTTTCAGTGATAACAGTTGTAAATTGACATTCAAGGAATAATTTTAATGTGTTTACACTCGTAAAACGTCAAATCATACCTGTTGTTGTTGGGGCAGCATCTGGTGCATCTGCAGCCGCTGTTGCTGCTGCGGCTGCATGATGTGCTGCAGTTGCGGCTGGGGCTGCGGCTGCGGCACGCCGCCACCGAGCCCGACGCCGCACACGCCGCCCGGCCCGCCCACGCCGCCCACGCCGACCACGCCGCCGGCGGCAGCTTGCTGGTTTTGGGCGTTCTGCAACATGCGTCAAATATTATTAGGACGTCTAATAGTCTATGAAGCTTATGTTCGAGGGTAATAATTATGAGCAAGGACAGGGGGAGGGTTTCCGCAGAGGGCGAGTAGGCCCGGACCTGGGGCGGAAAAAAAATCATCATCATCATAAGCCAAAAGGCGTCCACTGCTGAAAATAGGTCTCCCGCTTAAAGCGCCACACCGACCGACAACGTGCCACTAGCATCCACCGGTTGCCGTTGGAAAAAATTCGGAGGCGGCAAAACTTAAGAGATATTTTTTTTGTAGTGATACTCTGTAATGTCATGTCATTGTTTAAAAACTCAAAATTCGAAGTAAAACCATGGAGCCTCCTCCATGGTTTTACTTGGAAACCCCTAAAACTAGGATAAAAGGGTATTCCCTAGAAAATTACTACTTCTGTCAAAGTAACTGAATACCCGTGAAGCATAAACAAACCGAATTGAGTTTCTAGTTCAGAAATATAAAATCGGTTAAAAAAAAACGGGAGTATTTCCTTGTATTCTCAGAAATCGTGGGATAATTTCAACGTTTCAGTATATCGGTAGAAATACCAAAAAATTGGTATGTTCGAGAACCTGCAGGGGGCATCATTCTTCCATATGCCTAGGGCAGCCAAGGTATCAAAAGCGTCCCTGGCAAGGGAACGACACTGAAACCTTCAGTTGCAAAAAGGTTTCAGCCGACGCGCTCCCTTATACAGTCATGTCTATAGTCCATCAGATCCGAACTGCCAAGAACAAGGGTCTATCCAAGTTCAAAGTGCGAGCCGTATCTTACTATTGGATCCTTTTTCTCGCCGCAGTAACACTCAGCGGGCTGCTACCGTACCAAATAACTCTGTAAGTAAGTAGTGTACCTGTCGCTGCTTGATGAAGGCAGCCATGAGCGGCGGGTTCGACTTGAGTATCTGCAGGATCTCTTGCTGCTGGTTGTGGCTGGTCGGGGAGCGCAGCGTCGCCATCAGCTGCTGCAGCGCTTTCTGGTGCACCTGCGGCTGCGTCTGCTGCTGCTGCGGGGCGGCGGCTCGTTGCTGTCGGATCGGAAAGCTTTGTTAAAACTACATACGTTATTTTCGTTAATTTGATACAGAATAATATTTTTGCCATCGCAACTAAAAGGTTGGACCGTTGCTGAAATGTTGAAATCTGATAACTTTCCTGTATCGCTCTCCTATTTTAGGTTCCATACCTCAAGAGGAAAATAACCTTTATAGGATTTCTTCGTCGTCCGTCTGTCTGTCTGTCAAGTCCCGTTTTTCTCAGGAATGTGCGAAGATATAAACTTGAAATTAATAGCAAATAACGAGGTCTACGGTTTCTTGGAACTGTAAAAAAAAATCAAGCTTCCAAGTCGACGCAATAAAACAAAACGGCTTTTTACGCCACACTCGCAAGTAATCAAAATCTATAGGATGCTTTCCGTTGGCATACAATCATAAAATCAGCAAGAAACAAAGTCTTACGGCACGAGTAAAGGAATAAATCTGAAAATCAATAATCTATATATATATAAATGAACCCCTATTTTTCCTGGTCACACTATAACTTGAGAAAAGCTTGTTTTTTGGTTTGTTGTGTTCGTAATTGTGAGGACAAAGTTTGTATGAAGAGTATAGCGATGCCGTTGGCCGAGTTTCGCGGGCATCAGCTAGTAACAAATAAAAATAAAATTATAATTGCGATTACAATCTTAAATTTGTAGTTGGAGAAAATGATCGTGACGTATTTTTGTCCTGTTTTTTTTCTTGTGTTGTATGTTTGTGTGTGGTAATTAGTTCGTTCGCTTGCCTGGGGTACCTGTAGCTGCGGGTGTTGTATGGGCAGCGGCGGCTGCTGGTGGTGGATGGGCAGGCGCGCGTGGTGCGGGTGGTGCAGCGGCGGCGGCGCTCGGTACCGCGCGGCCCAGTCGGCGCGCGGGGCCGCCGCCACCGCGGCCGCGCCCGGGGGGCCCATCGCCGCGCCCTGCTTGCCGTACGAGGGCGCCTGCTGCCGCGCCGCCTCCTCCTGCACCTGCACACGACAGGGACAAGTTAATAACATGTTTACACCCAGTTACCGCGACTAAACAAACGGACAGCGCGATGAATGCGGGCCCTAATGTGTTATTGGCACGATCGTTGTTCTCTCTCTCCGCCGGCCGTTCGCCTCTCACTCGCGCGTGGCGCTCGCGTCTGTCTTCGATGCGCCAATAAAAAGGACGAGAGGCGAGGCTCACTTATTGTATGAATTATTACATTAACTACTATTACTTTGATAAAAAAATTATTTTTCTATTTAGTGAGTGTTCCTCATTAGGTATGGAATATGTTTTTTTGGTTACAGTAATCTATTACTGCATGGCGGGAAAACAAGATTACAAGACATCTTCACGATAAAAAAAAAAAAACATTGAAGAGACCTTTACACACATTTTTTGCTGGCGCTCGGAACCCCTACTGTATACTGAAGTGATTACTACACTAATAATAATATCTAGGTGTGCATGGAACAGAATTACGATTGATTTCCTGGTTTAAAAAAAGCCATTTCTTTCCATCTGCGCGCGAAAGCGCTATCTCCATTAATAACTTCCCCACCAATTGTATATGCGACAACTAAAAGCGCGGGTAAAACTCCCAAAGTAACGCAAGAAATATGAATAAAACTATTAGTACTCACGGGATATTCACCACGGTTTTTATTTTCGTTGAGTTCCCGATATTCCGGCATAGTTGCATGCGCCATGTTCACGGGTAGACTGAAGATGCGGGTGGATAATAAAAAGTTACGAAAATTTAGGAGCAGACAAACCGATCTACCCCCTTTCTCAGTCTTTTGCAACGGATACCACTGGCATATCGGGAACTCAACAAAAAATAACCGTGGTAAATATCCCGCGAGTACTAATAGTAATGTAGGAAACCACCACGAAAGTCTAAAACGGTGTTTAATAAAACAAACTATAGTAACTGACCTGTTGCAGCGCCTTCTGCACGTTGTGCGGCAGCGCGTGCGGCTGCGGCTTGGAGGGCGGCGGCGAGGCGAGCGCGGGCGGCGGCGGGCTGGGCGCGGGCGCGGCGCGCGTGTTCATGGCCGCCATGCGCCGGCGCAGCAGCTTGGCCTGCTGCACGCGCTGCTGCACCTGCTGCTGCTTCAGCTTCTGCTTGATGCTCGAACAGAACGGCACCGAGCACTTGGTCTCCTGGCAGTGCTTCGCGTGGTAGCAGCACAGCGCGATCAGCTGCTTGCAGATGGGACAGTCGCCCTTCGTCTTCCGCTTGCAGATCTTCGTGTGCGTCACCACGCGCTTCATCTTCTGACAGGACGGCAGCCGGCAGTTGGCGTCGCGGCACTGACACGCGTGCACCAGCGACTGGATGCAGCGCTGGATGGACAGCTTGCGGGCCTCCTGCGGGTTCGCCTGCTTCATGTCCCCCGGGGAGGCGCCCACGTCGATGTCCAGCCCGAGTTTCTCCATCTTGTGCGGGTGTCCTTCCTTCTCGTGGCACGGCACGCAGAGGTCGAAGTCGTCGCAGACGGTGCAGTGGTACCGGGTCTCGACGTGCGACTTGCAGCTGTTGCAGGTGTAGACGAACTTGTCGGTGCCCTGGTTGTGCAGCTCGTACAGCATGCACAGCGTGGAGAAGCACGAGCGGCGCGTGCTGCTGAACTCGTAGTGGCGGTCGCGGGCCATCGTCAGGAACGCGTCGCGGCCGTCCATCAGGTCGCAGTTGATCAGCGGGTCCGGGTCTTGGATCGGCTGCGGGAAACACATTACACTCTATACACATTGAATATTTAGTGTTTAGTCTACAGGAAGTAACATAGGAACAAACATACACATACATACGTACTTACAAAATATATGTAATATATTATACCCCATAAATGTTATCCTCCTTTTTGGACAGTCGGGTTTTAAAATAGCGTAGCATCAGGCGAGTGACCTGCTCATCTCGTAGTATGACAGTAGCATAAAAAAGTTGGCAAGAGCGTGACGAGATTCGAATGGAGCTCATTGATCTCGGCAATATTGCTCTTAATAATATCAGGCGACAAATATTTATACTATGTTCTAACAATATAAAAAAACAACACAGCTATTTATATAAAAAAATCATTTGCCGAGTCTCGCCAAAACTCGAAAATGGTGGCCGAATTGAATTTTTTATTTTTTTGTTCACCTTGAAAAAAGGAAATCAGGTAAAAGCCAAAGGATAAGCCGAAAAATCGAAAAAAAAAAACTGGTAAATTGGTAATTTTGAATGGGTATTGCTTTAGGTGGTATCACAGATCACACTCTAGATTCTGCATTCAGGACGCTCGAAACGCACCACAGATCAGTCTAAATACTCTTATAAGATATTACTCTGATTGGTTGCTTGTTAGGCGCAAGTAGCCGTAACCTTGAGAGAGCCAATGAGAACGCTCGGCCGCACTCCCCGCGCCCCGCACTGATGTGACTTTTTGTAGGAACAACGAATGTCGTAATGCGGTATCTAGTGTAATCTGTGGGTGGTATTAAATTCACTGGTTCCATACAGTTCAATGATAGTGGTTCCGTTCCGTTACTTTTCCCAACTTACCGCTAAGCTGGCGGCTGACTGCGCGGAATGTAGCCTGATGACAAAGAACACCTCCTTATGCTTTTCCATGGTGGCGAATATTTTCGCACTGAGATCGCTTCCCTGCTGCTGGTCGCTCTGCTTCTTGCTGTTCTTCCTCTGCGCAGCCTTGGATTTGTTCGATTTCTTCGCCTTCTTCTGGCCTTTCTTCTTGCCGTCCGGGCCTTGTTCACTCTCCTCTGATGACTGGAATATCTAAAACGAGATTTAAAAACTTGACTCATATATACTATATACAACATGATATATTACCTAAATACATATAACAGATAAATAAGCATTTCCAACACAAGTCGTTTTGTCGAAGTAAACAGAGATAAAAAAAAAAAAACTGACATTTTTGCACACATGGTCATCTGACCCCAAACTAAGCAAAGCTTGTAAAGATAGAAATGCTATGGCAATCTTTTCATTGTAATTATTCATCTATTTCTTGTAAACGTATACGAATTACGAATTTTTAATGTCGATTTTGTTATTTGCTAAATTAAAGCTACTAAAATTCCCGAATTATTGCTATCCTTTTCACACATATTGGAATTAAAAGAGACGGAGATAACTTTAGTCCTGTCCGATTAATAGAACATAATTGGCGCTGTTGTGGCATTTCCTAAATTAAAATAAATTTGAGAGACAGCTCTAAAATTGATGGTATCTTTTTCTCATGCATTGTAATGAAGAGACGCAGATAATTTTAGTCCTGTCCGATTGGTTTAGTTTAGAAAGTGATACAACAGAATCTACATCATTAACTGTCAAAACTGTGTTAGTTTATGGTTAGAACACGAAAGAATATTAGGTACTCAATCTTAAACGGTCGATAAGCAAATAAAACCCACAAAAATAAATACGTAAAATAACATATAAATACTCTAAATAAATAAATAAAAAGAATACAAAAAAAAAACTCAGATTAGTAGTGCAGTTCTAAAAATTGGCAATTGCAAATAGATTAACAAAACATGTTAGTATCAAACCCAGGTCCGTCTAGTGACTGGATACTGACCACTGCCTCAGCGGCCTCGGCCTGCTTCCGCTTCTCCTCTTCCTCCTGATCTAACTCCTTGATGGACTCTTCGAGAACATTCGGCCAGAAGTCGCCCTCGAAGTAAGGCAGCTCGGCCGCTGAAGAGATGTTATCCTCCATAGCTTGCTTCAATATATCTTTATAATCTAGAATTATCCTCTCTATAATACCCTTGTCTAACATTTTCTTGTACCACTCTTGCAGTCGTTTAGGTTTGGGTATTTTTTGTTCGGGCGGATGGCAGTGGAAGATGTAGTCGTCGCCCTCGGACGGTGGACACGCCCAGATGTGGGCCATCGTGTAGCCCAGCTGTTTCGCGTAGTCCAAATATCCTAATATAATCTCATGGTAGGCGGCTGTTCTGTACTGCCGCGGTTGGAAGAAATGTACAGAATCTAGGTACGCTATGTAAACCCGCCTCGTATTCGGTGAAGGGCTCTCGCTGCCGTATTCCTGAAATATATAAACATTTTGAACACTCAAAAACTTAGTACAAAACCTCACCACGTATCACAGGGGGGGGGGGGGGTGTCTTAAGCGTGCGCTAGTCATAAAACCAGATAATTGCTAATTATATCTAAACTAGGAAATAGATCGAAATTCTGTGCCATGCAAACCTAGTTCTTACTATTTTATTTTGCATGGAAAAGTAATAGTGTAATAATCACACAATATACACTAGGGGTTCCGAGCGCCAGCGAAAAATGTGTGTAAATCGAGATCTTTTCAATGTTTTTTTTTTATGGAGAAAATGCCATCTATCTTGTTTTCCCGCCATGCAATACTAGATTACAGGACAGACAAGACATATAGCTCAAAATATTATTTTTTTCTACATAACTAATGAGGGGCACTAAATAGAAAAATATTTTTTTTTATCAAAGTAGGCTTTTAATGGACGACCCCATAAGGTCCGAAATCTATCGAAAGCTGTACCAAAACATTTCTTATTAATGTAACTTGATGATGAGCCGCCTTATGGTAAGCGTGATGCTTTCCCATAATAATTCGGTGCCATCTAGAAGAATGAGCTTTTGGAAGCATCGCCCGTCAATTTGACACTCAGTAATGTTTGCACACTACTGCTCGGCGGTTGAATAATTGTCAAAGGTGTGGTACTTCCCCAGGCGGACTCTGCAAAAGAGTCCTACCACTACAGAAATGTATTTCGTTTAGTATTTACTTCAAAAATAGATATTTCTACCAAGCCTTGCTCCACACGGCTCCGGAGAGTTTTTGCCAAAAACCATTTTGCAAGATGAGGCTATAGAGTCTAGTTTACAGTGTTAAAGTATGTACCTGTACGTGCATGCCGAAAAAACAAATGTCAGTCCCATCAATCTCTTCAAATGCAAACAACGCTTTTGCTCGGTAAGGGAATTCAGCACACAGCTCACCGGATTCTACAAATCGAGATCTCATACCCGGTTTTACTTCGACCATCTGAAACAAAAATGTAGACTGCATTTAGAATTGGTTTTATAAAATATATCCATAGAGATAATATATAAAGAAGAGTTCCAATGGCCATAGAAAATGCGTAAACCCGATTGTAGTAACTGATAAGGACGTAAGATGTCGCTAGTGCTTCGAACTGCGACACGATCGTCACAATTTCGACATCGACTTGAAATAGAAACCCAAGCTAACTTATTCGTAATGGTACGGAGAAAGAACGCTACATGTTATGAACATTTTTGCATAAGTAATATAATATCCGTAATATTTTTAATTTTACATTTTATTTGCAAAACACGCTAGGTTCTCATGAAATAGCGATGAAAAACGTATTTTTCAAGTCGTATATTGAAATATAATTTAAATTAAACCTTAAATTGTGGATATACAATATGTATCGGACCCAATACATGTTTCTATATTACCCAAATTTTCATCGGCGTTTTGAACATTAGCTTACCAAATATTTAAGCGCCATCTAGTATTATGCTGGGTGTACACTTTTTTTAATATTGTCATTCTTTTCGTATACATTTTCTATGATATAACTTAATTGTACGGTTGGAAAATGAGCCTTAGTACCTTATCCGAAGACGCAACGACCCTGATATGCACTTCGCCGGCGCCCGCCTCTTTCTTCTTTAGGAAATTATTGACTCTAGTTTCAATATAAATGCCGAGTTTCGAGGTGGGCAGCTTTTTGGCGCTGAACTTATTCTCTTTCCGTTTAGCTCCCTTCTTCTTCAAACAATTATCACAGCAAAAGCCTTGGGGCCAAATGGAGTCGTGATGCAGCACGCATATCTGGTGCTGTTTCCTGCCACAGTCCATGCATACCACAAACGGTTCTTGTTCTAAATGGTCGTTTTTCATCTCCTTGAATTGATCCTTCTTGATTGCACTGAAAGTTTAAAAATAATAAGCAAACATGTTCGAACTTCAAACATTAAATGTAACAACTTAACAATCTTCGTTTTTGGAGGTGTCATAAATTTTTACACACCTACAAACATACCATAACCATAACATACCTACAAAGTGTACAATCTGATTTAGATAAACTCTTGGGGACATCATAATCGTATTATACAAAGATTATATCTCTCAGAAGATTATTATCAACAATCGCAATCAACTTGTAACATTAACTTTCAATCAAAGAAAGTATTATAATCATCAGTAAAACAATGTTTCAAACCAATGGCCAATTAGGATTCCCTGTGTTGGGGATACCAAGGAAAACATACAATGACCCATGTCAACTAACACCCAGACAGACCAAATATTTAAATACAACATTCACTCATCTGCCCGACCGGGAATCGAACCCGGGACCTCCTTTTTAAAAGGCAGTCGCACTAGTCGCTAGCGCACAATCACGAGATACTACGTTTCATTAAAAAATGTCGACGCAAAGGTTTGAATTGATGCGTTACATTTTATAAGATTGATATTAAAATTTCCTCCTAATTGGAAATCTGTTAGTATTTACATCATCAAAGAGATACCTTCAATATCAAGCACACTGCTAGCTATACATCTCCTATAGGCTATATTCATGTCATTATACTCAGTCTAACAATTTCATAAATAATTAAAAGACTAGGATAACTCACGTTTGCGGCTGCAGCGGATCGTCGCCCAGCGTGACGGTGTCGCCCTGGATGTCATTGAAGCATTTCTGGCAGAATGTGTATCTATCGGACACAACCCCATACGCTTTTAGACTTTAATCATAATGTCGTCCGTAGTGATGTGAAGCGAGCGTGAGGCGTGAGCAGGTACAGTGTGCGGGCAAGGACGTGCGTGGAGGGGGCCAAAAATAAATTAGTAAGCAATGAGAACATAAAGGGGTTAATTAGACAGTGGAAATTACAATGCAGGTCAGAGATGCCACAACAATCTTTTCATAATAGCAATGTGTAACAATGTGCGGTTATGAGGGGATAGTTACCTCGCATTCATCTACTCTACGATTAATGCGAACACATATTTTCACATAAAATGTGGCGCCATCTCTTGCGCAAAAACAGGTACATTAAAATATAGGCGCGTGTTAAATTACGCCAACAGCGCTAAGGAGCACCAACACGGTGCAACGAAGAAAATATAAATGTGCAGTGTGTAAGTGCAGTTATGTAATTCGAACCGAGACCTATAGTTGAACACATACAATGTGGCTCTATCTTTTATGTAATATTTCATTACACAACAACAGATGGCGCTACTTGTTTGTAAACTTAAAATCCGTGTTGCTTATGGCGTCTCTGTCCGTGCTCTGTGAGTGGATATGACGATTACAACCAGTTAGATTATGTGGTACACATGTACAAGTGTGGGAGGATTTACATTGCCGAGTCTACATCATTATTAAGTATTAATATTTCTGTCTCACAATGAACTTCCTATCATAGTGAAGGAAGAGCGAGAGATAAGTCAAGACTGAAACAAGAATGCTTAAGATTTTGTGACAGGCCATCTAGGGTTTCAAGAATTAACGACATCTAGTCAAAGATTCGTGTCAAATTTTGATGAGGGCTGTATAGTATATTGGTTCGTCTTGAAGCTTGAATATACCAAAAGCAGCTTGAACGCGGACCTGCACGTTTTGCAATAGAAGATACGCCGTTGCTTTTTGGTTTGAAAGGATTTAGGCGTGTTTTTGATATTTTTTTCATTAGTGAGCGTAAATATTTCTTGTATAATATATGTATATAACAGTATGTTGCAGAAACTTAAATGAAAATCCTCACATCCAATGGTTACAAACATAGACAGGAAGCCAAATTTCTCGATAATAATAAAATAAACCAAAATAAAATAAAATGTGATAATAAAATGTGTCATATTTTTTCGTCTAATTCGTTTCGGACAATTGGATAGTTAGCTTGAAACAACGAAAGAAAGAAACATATTTGTAAAACTAAATAACAAGCCATATTTAGATGACGTATTTGGTCTCCCACAATCACTATTTTTCAGATATCTATAAAATCTATAGTAATTAGTTAGCATATAGGCAGACTGGTAACCAACGGGAATCTATAGTAATTAGTTGCCATAAAGGCAGACTGGTAACTAACGAGAATCTACAATAATTAGTTGCCATATAGGCAGACTGGTAACCAACGGGAATCTATTGTAATTAGTTGCCATAAAGGCAGACTGGTAACTAACGAGAATCTACAATAATTAGTTGCCATATAGGCAGACTGGTAACCAACGGGAATCTATTGTAATTAGTTGCCATATAGGCAGACTGGTAACCAACGGGAATCTATAGTAATTAGTTGCCATAAAGGCAGACTGGTAACTAACGAGAATCTACAATAATTAGTTGCCATATAGGCAGACTGGTAACCAACGGGAATCTATTGTAATTAGTTGCCATAAAGGCAGACTGGTAACTAACGAGAATCTACAATAATTAGTTGCCATATAGGCAGACTGGTAACCAACGAGAATCTACAATAATTAGTTGCCATATAGGCAGACTGGTAACCAACGAGAATCTACAATAATTAGTTGCCATATAGGCAGACTGGTAACCAACGAGAATATTAATTAGTTGCCATTTAAGCAAACTGGTAACCAACAAGAATCTATAGTAATTAGTTGCCAATCAGTCATGATTGTTTAAACTTTTAGACAACTGCATATTAATTTAAAAACCAATCGCACAGATTTAAAAGCAGAATAAACTAAATTCTCGTTAGTAACTTATGCACTAAGATAAATTCGGAATGTTGTTTTCTAGAAATCTCAATTATTTCCAAAATAACCAGGAAGAAATACATATTAAACTTTTGCTGGTTATTTAATTCTCTTTAGTATGCCCTGTTGGTTGTTATGTTGGCTGTATATATATAGCTACGTTGTTACGACTTGTTTAATGTGTTTCTAGCACAATTGGTTTTATGGAAACCTTGACACCATAAAGTAGGTACACATAAAGCAGTTAGTGAGAAAAATTTGCGTTGCAAGCAATTACGAAAATATTAACATTGCTACACTATTTTTGGTGGATGATCTACAAAACAAATGAATTCCTTTGCACTTCACAATGTTTAATTCATGTGTTCTTTAGATATTTTCTACAACATGAAGGCATATTCATCTCAGACAGTTTATTGAAGTTAATTGGACAAGTGGTATGTAACAACATGCTGAGATATTGAGTATGGTCCTTGTCCTTGAGGCCCTATGACTATCAAAATATTTCAGCACGACGTTATTAACTACAACAAATTAAGTTCTTCCAACTAAGCGACTGTGAAGCCAGATATTTTTTCGGTCCCATATTTTTTTTAAAACTCATGTTACGTAAACACAATTTGTTCCTATGACTTTTTTTAACGGTTTCGATTTTTACTCCACAGGCGCAAAGTTTATTGCGAATATTTTATACTTCATTTTGTATTAACCAACGACTTCCAACCCCATAGACATCTGATATGATATAGACAGCACTTTTCAAACGGACTAATCAGCGCTATCCCGGATCGGAGACGTAGTATCCCACCGGCATTTTTTTTTTTTTTTTGTACTGCAGATAAGTTTGATGTAATGTCTACAGGGTATCAAGTCGTAAAAAAGTAATAACTGACAATTTTCTCGTATATTTCCTGATTAAGGAATTAAATCATCACTTAAAATGATCTATATATACTTTAGTTGACGATTTGTATTAGTGACGTCGATTCTAGTTTACAATCTCTAAACTGATCTTATAATACAAAAAAATTATCAACGTTACTTTTTTTTTCAATAAGTAACAATTTTTTTGAGTTGTCAAATTTTGTTTGGAGAATTTCGCAATAGAATCGTTGTCAATCAATATTAGCGTCGAGTATTGCAAAAACTATTAATTACAATGATCTAAAATCAAGAACATATAGAAAAGAAAGATATTGTCAGTCAGTCCTCTCAAGCAGTTTTTTTTTTTTTTTTTTACATAGTTGAGTGACGAGACGAGTAAGCCACCCTAATGGTGAGCGCTACTCGTTACAGTTCAGCGCCACCGACAGTTTAAAACTTGACGTGGCATCGCACCGTCTCGTCACCCCGATAAGATTATAATGGGTACTCACCTATTCTGGTAACTGAAGTATTTGGCGTCCCTCGGGATGGTGCAGAGCTGCTTGCCGTAGCAGCATAGTACTTGCGGGTTGAACGTGTACTTTCTGCCGCAGCAGTAGCCCAGACTCTGCATCACCGGGTCTATCTCTTGCTCGAACACTTCCGAAAGCTACGAATCAGAATAGAATCATTGTAAAACTAGGTAAAGGATAATTTTAATGAAGTTTATGTAGTAAATTTTACTAATTGTCCTAAAGTACTGTATCAGCCATTAAGCATCCCACTACTGAGACATCAGCCTACGCTCTAAGGTTGATTAGGCCCATGTGATCTACACTAGATACCGCATTACGAGATTCGTTGTTCCTACAAAAAGTCACGTCAGTTTGAGGCGCGGCGCGGGTCGCGGGGAGTGCGACCGAGCGTTCTCATTGGCTATCTCAAGGTTACGCCTACTCGCGCTTAACAATCAACCAAGGAGTAATTTCGTATAAGTGTATTTAGACTGATGCGTGGTGCGCTTCGAGCGTCCTGAATACAGAATCTAGGGTGTGATCTGTGATAAGGCCACATCCACCACGCTGGCCCAATGCGAGTTGGCGGATTCACATACGCCATCGAATTTCTTCTCTGGAAATATCCTTCACCGAAAAGCCAGTGGTATTTCCGTACGTTCCAAAGAATTTACTATTACGGGCCCCCCGGGCTCGAACCCCACGCATGTTAGGCGAGCGTGCTCCCACTGAGCTACCATGGCTTGTCCTAAAGTATAAATATGTGATATCGGCAACAATTGAGAAACTGTATGGCACTGAGATTTGATTGGTTGTCATAGTCAGTCTATCAAGCACAGATTATATATACATACTGCATTACGAGATCGTTGTTCCGATAAAAACTCACAGTTTTACACAACAAATGGCTCCTCCCGATGTACCTGCGCAGTACGCCAATTTTAGTAGCGCGGGATTTCGACCTACCAATGGCAACTACGCGCACTAAAATCTTGCGCTGTTATTGGTCGATCGATTTCGCGGCAAAATCGCGCCGCCCGTGCGCCATCTTGTCTGACATTGTACAGGACATAGCTAAGAATTCATAGCAAGCAATACTGTGCCATTTGAGCTTGTAAAGTTAAAATCTAAATAGTAATTTACACGCAAAATATTTGTTGTGTATTACTGTACCAATTTTGGAGTAAAGTATTCGGGTTGCGGGGACTGAGACCAAGTGTTTTCATTAACTATCTCAAAGTTACGCTTATTCGCGCCTAGCAATGAACAAATGACAGTACATCAATATAGGTGTATTTTGACCGATGCGTAGTCCATTTCGATTATCCTGAATGTGAAATCTAGGGGTGATCTGTGCTACCAAGTTTTTGAGATTTTAATTTGTCATATTTGGTTGTATCGAAAAAATGGGGTGCTAAGAATACATAGCAAACAATACTCTGCCATTTGCGCTTGCAAATACAGTACAATATAGCAAACAAAAACTGCCGATCGGAATTATTCGTTGTGTAAAACAGTACAAGGCTGGAAAATGATACATTTTGAAAGACGTATAGAACTACAATTGAAACTATGACACAGAAAATAGGTATCCTTAAAATGCCAACTTACCTTTGTACAATATCTATAGACCCTCGAATTCTTTCTATTGTAAAGCCAGGCGTTCTCAAACATCAGCCAGACGTCGTCTACATACTCCCACGGGTCCTTGTACTCTCCCCGATCCAGCTTCATCTTGATAGTCGAGAGATCTATCGGCTTCGTGACGATATCGAAGTAGTCCGGTATGCCGAGCGCCTGCGCGTCCACCGGCTGCCTGAAGGGCAACGACTCCGGATCTTGACGCACCAGTTTCTCTAGCGTCGGCATTAACGCCACGCGTAATTCCTCCGGCTTGAAGACGAGAGCGCGTTTCGTGTTCTTATCCGCGTCCGTTGTGCTCGATTCGCCGGGTTCCTCTTTTATTTCCGTCTTGATTTCTTGTTTTATTTCTTGTTTGATGGTGTAACTTTCCGCGGAGGGGCCGTCGGCCTTGTCCGGCGCGGGCGTCTCGTCTCGCATCCCTTTCCCGCCCGAGTCCTCGTCCGGCTCTTCCTTTATGCGCACGTCCTCGGGCTCCTGTTTGATGCGGACGTCCTCCGTCGCAGGCGAGCTGCGAGACAAGAATTGGGTGTTATTTTAATGTTGCAAGGTTCACTGTGCACGAGTGTCGTTGAATAGTGTAATGTCGTCAACGTGACTTTCGCGTTTCCAAAACTCCATGGTAAACTCTAGTAAAGTCTCCATGACTTGGACTTGACCTTGAGTTACTTTTCTTGACTTAGACATTTTTTAACTGTGAAATATTTACATGCAATATTTCAATGGCTAAATATTCTACGTGTAGAGCCAAAATATAAGAGAAAAAAAAAACATATAACGACATGTCAAAACCACATTTTCCGATTTGTTTCAGTCCTTCGAGCCGAAATTTTTTATTTTTATTTTTTTCTCTTTCCTCCTAGGAGGATTATGGCGTCGCACGTCTTATGCATTTGCCAGTGTCAAGTATAATAATATATTTTGAAGTTTTGTTAAATATTATCAAATAAGTCATAGTCACAGTCAAAGCCGAGCAAAGAAAGTCAAGATCAAGTCCCAGTAAAGTGGTGAAAATTTTACTAGATCCTTCTATGGAGTTTTGGAAACAACACGAAAATTCACGTTTCACGACATTATCTATTAACAAACACTCGTGCATGTTCACGAACACTTAACGGGTAAAAATTTACCGTTTTTACACATTAACACTCAAAATAACACAAGATATAGAAAACAATAGAATAACGCGACATGACTTCTTCACGTTCCCGCCAAAACTCCTACCGATTTGTTTCAGTCCTTCGAGCCGAAAATAACTAATTTGAATCACCGTAAATTCAAAATAAGAATAGTAACGGTCGCTACCTGTCGTCCGGCGGCGCGTGGTGCAGCTGCGGCGGCTGCGGCGTGCGGCGCGGCTGGAGCGACTGGTGCGGCGCGGGCGGCGCGGGCGACGCGTGCGGCAGCGGCGTGGCGGGCGTGGCGGGCGCGCCGCCGCCGCCGCCGCCGCCCGGGGACGCCGTCGGCTCGCGGCACAGCTGGCTCACGAACGGACTCGCCACGGGACCGAGCCGCTGCAATGCAACACTCGGCGTTATCTTAAATATTATATGCGAAAGTTTGTGCGTAAATGTGCAAGGATGTAAGTATGTAAGCCAAATAAATTGGCGAAACAGAAAAAAAATATCGAAAACACTAGTTATTTTTCCTTCTCCTTCGCCAAATTAAAAACTAATATTACATGAAAATTGCTAACATTTTTGTAAAGATATTAAAAGATAAAAAGAAAAAACTAATTTCCTCTCTGTAATTTTTATATCTAAAAATGAGTGAACTAGACGGCGAGAATCAGCCTTATTTTATACATCTGGTGGCGCTGGTCTTCGTTTGGTATCCCGCTCGCTCGCACGGTGCAAGTAAGCTGGCGCGAGTGGAACGGCACTCGATGACCATAGCCGCCCGATTTACACGATAAGGCCCCGGAATGCCGAGTGCGAGTTTTTTTGTAATTGCGTTTACCTATTCGCGCTGCTCTTATTTCATAAAAATTATAGTCAACGTTAACGCGAGTAAGTAAACGCATATGGAAAAATTCGTACTCGTCTCTCGTCTGTGTAGGAGCGTGCGGGCATATCGCGTTAGTTAGTTACCTTGTCGTTGTGCGAGGGAGAGGCGAGCGGCGCGGGCCCGTTGCTAGGCAGCGCGGGGTACTGCGGCGCGGGCGACATCATCGGCGCGCCGAACGGAGACATGCCCGGCTGGCCGACCGAGCCCACGCCCACGGACCCGTTCGGGGTGCCCGACATCTGACGACGACACGTTTGGTCACTAAACTATTTACCGAGTGCAGAAAAATAACAGAAAGGCATCAGCGATACGATCTTAAGTTTGAGTTTTTATACATGGTTAGGTGGAAAGGGTATACTAAGCCGATAGGGGCTCATAGTACTCATTATGAATGACTTTTAGTATGGGATCAAACATGAAAAAATTCGAAAGCTGTTCGATTGAAAAATGTCAATAATACTCGACAATATATGGAACAGCCGATATTTTTTTCGTTTCTTCAGCGTTGGTCCCATAGTAAAAGATTCACAAATTGTACTATGAGCCCTTTTCGGCTTACATTTTCTTTATAATCCTGTATAACTAGAAAAAACGCTAGTCAGTATAAGGTTTCAATTTAGATGAAGTGAATACCTTTTCATGCCAAAAATTGCGATAAAACTTTTTTGTGATGCTCATCTGTTTAAATTAACACAAGACAAATTTTATCCTATTAAAATGTAGGTAATGTTATTACTGCGGTAACCGATACAATTTCGAAAGCAATAAACACTTCATTGAAACACACGTTAGGATGCACTAACCTGATTGGGACTGGGTCCAGGCGGTCCCACGAGGTTGGGCTGGAAGGGCATCCTCGCGTTAGGCATGGCCGCGATACCGGGGGACGGTATGCGCATGGCGGGTAGCTGCGGGCGAGGTATGGGGGCGCGGGGGGGCGCGCCCACCCCCGCGGCGCCCCCCAGCCCCCCCGCGGGTCCACCCGCCATGCCGGCCGCCGCCGCCGCCTGCTGCGCCTGCAGCTGCTGTTCCTTTCTCTTCTGCCGTTTCTCTTCCAGCTCCTTCTGTATCTTGTATATCTTCTCCGCTAGCAGATGGTAGTACTCCGATCGCGTCCCGGCCATCTCGTACATATCGCCTTCGACTTTCCGCGCGTACGCGACTAAGTTGTGCATGCGCTTGTCGAGCATGGCGGTCGGGTCGGGCGTCGGGAAGATTGCTTGTACTAGCTTGTGGACTAAGTGGTTCCTCAGGTCGGCCGTGATCGAGTGGTGCCACTCTTTGGTGCCAGAGGAGGGGTTGGCGGTGACCGGCCCGCCCGCCAGCTGCAGCGTGCCCGTATTCATCTGCAACAGACCCAACTGTCGCCCGGTTGATACAAATTCTAAAAGCTTACAGAGAAGAATCAAGTTGAAATTCTTCAATCACTTTAGAAATAAATTTTATAGATGAAGGAAATTGCTTACCCGTCAGGCAAGTTTGCTAAGGATAAATAACTTGTCAAGAGCACGCCGGGCCATGCTTAGGGCTAGATATAAAAACAGTATGTAGTAACTCACCAACTGTTGCTGATGTTGTTGTTGCTGCTGCTGCTGCTGTTGTTGCTGCTGTTGTTGTTGCTGCTGCTGCGGCTGCTGCATATCCTGCTGCGGCTGCTGCGCGAACAGCTGCTGCATGGTTTGCTGCGGCACCACGTCCGTGAGGCCGGGCGGGCGCGGCGCCGGCGGGCGCGCGCGCGGGAACACGCTGCCCATGGTGGGCATGGAGGTAGGGCACGATATGCCGAGCGCTTCGTACGCGCGCTTCATGTCGGCGCCGGGGGCGGAGGGCGCCGGCGCGGGCGCGGGCGCCCCCGTCACGCCCAGGGAGTTGACCGGGCCGGCGCCGAGCACGCCGCCCGGCGCGCCCGGCGCAGCGCCGACCGCTCCGGGCACGCCGCCCGGTACGCTCGCCGGCGCCGGATGCGTGACCCCCGCCGCCGCTACTGCCGCTGCAGAACGAACGAAGACGTTGTAGCCAAACCACTATGCCGCAATACACCCCGAGATGGTCGTCAGTGCCGGACTTGTCGCCCAGAAATCTAACATCAACTGACGGCAGAGTTTTGAAATTCGAATGTACGACGTGTGAACCATTTTTGGGTTTTTTTTTGTTCACTTTTTGTACTTTTGAGTTCAGATCGTAGACCGAGAAAGCAATATACGGCTGGATACGTGTCTGTTTCCACGGAAAAAAAGTATGGAAAAAAAAACAATGTTTTAACATTTCTGTTTCATGGCTTATTTTTAGTTATTTGAAGGGTAGGCTATTATTACTGCATCCTTATTGATAAAAAATTGATTTCGGCAATTATTACTGCATCCTGATTTGTCGAATATTGGTTATGATAATAGTGACTGGTATATTTGATGTTTTAACCAACCGACGTTCTATAACCTATAGTCTTTCTAAGGTTAAGACGGTCGCGCCTGGACGCGTGTCGCAGGGTTCAGGTGACGAAGGGTAATGTTCCGTGCGGGCAAGTCCCTGCACAACTAGTCGAAACTTTGTCTGTCTGTGGTAGAGAAGCGGTGCCGCTCCTTTTTTAAATTTTACAGTGAAACCGAACATACGTTATGAACGATTGTATGTACAATAGTGATTCGAGAACGTGCTTCAGATTTTTGTCATCTGAACGTAGCTTACTGTAGTAATGTAGTTAGATAAATAAAAATGTCCTACGGATGGCTGTTAGTTTTGTTCAGAAAATACGATAATAATTATTATGATAGTTACTTCAATCAACTTTATAAACAAGTTGGTTGTTAAGTTAATTGTTTAGTTTGTTGGTACCTACAGTTTGACCCTCTCAGCCACTGTTGTTCTATTGGACTTGACACCGCGACGTATTGATTCAAGGGCCCGTGACAACCTTATTGATTTATCAATTTTTTTTTACATTTTCGTTCTTTCAGTCACAGATCACACCCCAGATTCTGTATACAGGACGCTCGAAGCGCACCACGCACTTGTCTAAATACACTTATAAAAAATTGCTCTGATTGGTTGATTGTTAGGCGCGAGTAGGTAGCGCGCGCTTAAAATAGCCAATGAGAACGCTTGGTCGCACTCCCCGCGACCCGCGCCGCGCCTCAAACTTTGGTGACTTTTTGTAGGAACAACGAATTTCGTAATGCGATATCTAGTGTGCTCTGTGTTTCAGTAGAGGCTTTATTGCATTCTTGTATTTAATGTTCTGTGACAATCGTGATCTTAGGATGTCATAGCAAAAATATAATTTGACGCCGACCGCTGCGGGTGCCGACACACGAGCTTTACCAATCGCCCCGTGGCTCGGTTCGCGCCTCCTCTTGCAAAACGCGCGCAAGTGCAAACGAGCTATAAAAATTGCATTGAATCAAAAAATGGACGCGAAATAATTTGTTTTTATTTGTTTTTGTTGTTTTTTAAAATAAAAAAATAAAAATAAATTAAAAACCCGACAACGGTACTTATTTCTTATTATAAACCAATATGTTGTTTTGTTGTTTTTTTTTTTGTTGCGGATTGAAATGGCTACTTGTACGAAATATCGTATACTTAGTTTACTAACCCATCATTTAGCGAATCATATTTCGCAAACGGTATACCAAATAAAAAAAGCATATTTTTACTCTCTACACTTTACTAGTCGCCATCTTGTATTTACGATGACGTCACTTATTCCGTGGCCGTCCCTAAATCTACAAGAAATATTTTTTCACTTCAATCAACATGTTAATGGGAACATAAGTACATACCCATTTTTTGACTTTGCTGTCGTCGGGTAAAATAAATTGATAGAGACATAAATAGTTAGAGAAGCACTCACCATTAAGATTTCTAGACCTGTCTGCCTGTTTCAGCGGCAAGCAAACGGGACAGTCATTTTTGTTACAGTATTTCCAGTGATTTATTATCTGCCGCGACGAGGAGCAATGCGGGACGGCGCAGGTTTTCCCCGCCTGTGAAAAAGTACCAACAATGAGTTACCAGGATTCATTTATATACAGGATTATGAGGAAAGGGTATGCTAAGTTGAAAGGGGCTCAAAGTACACGTGATTGTGAACAACTTTTATGGGACCAAAACCGAAAACGAGAAAAAAAAAATCTGGTGCTCCATACAATTTTTTATTTTTCTATGGAATGGCTTTTTTTTTTTCGATTTCAGGGTTGCTACCATAAAAGATGTTCATAATGATGAGTACTATGATCCCTTTTCGGCTTAGCATATCCATTCCTTATAATCCTGTAAAAATTAAATTTTCTTCGAGCACTAACGTTTTAGTGGCGCACTGTGTTAGAATGTCTTCTATGGGTTTTGGAGACACATTGATTGGCATTTAGATTTTAGAAAAATATACATCAAAAATTGTGATTTTATCAAAACTTTATTTAATTTGCTGTACAAAATCCATATAAAACATTTAAGTTTGTCCATGGGGCCATGGGGAAATAGAAAAAATATTTTCCTACACATTTGAATACTAAGTGAGTTAAGGTAAAGATAGGATTGAAATGGCTACTTATAGGTTATACAGACGTCTTTATTCCGAAAAATATGTCCACCCTTCATGATGCGAGGGTGTGGTGTCAGTATACGCACCTGGCAGGACATCATGTGGTTGAGGACACCTTTCATAGTCTTGCAGTGCGGCAGCGAGCACTGCCAGTTCTCGCCGTTGGCCTGCGACTCGCGCCGCTGGCACTTGTGCGCGTGAAGCAATAGGACGAGTTGTTGCTGGATGAGCTTGCGCTTCTCGGGGTCGGCGATCGAGCCGGAGGCGGGCGGCTGCGGCGGCTGCGCGGGCGGCGCCTGCGTGGCCGCCTGCGGCTGGGACTGGCCGCCGGCGGGCGCGCCCGGCGTCTGCGGCGAGGGCGCGGGCGGCACGGCGGGCGCGGCGCCGCCGCCGGCCTCGCCCGCCCCCCCGAACCGCACGGCGGGCCGCTGCGCCGGGCCCGCGCCGACGCCCCCCGGCGACTGTCCGTACGCCGGGTGGTACGGCGCCAGCGGGTGCCCGCCACCGCCCGGTGCCGCCATGCGCTGCTGGTGGTGCTGCAGCGCCGTGCGCATGTTGGGCGCCTGCATGCCCACACCGACCCCGCCCACGCCCACGCCCACTCCGCCGACGCCGACTCGCCCGCTCAGCGGACCGTTTTGCATCCCCTGGAATGTGGGCCACGCTGAGGAAACCTGTTCTCGAATTTGAACAAAAATGCATATTTCTCATCTCAGTATACTATCCTACTGCGACGCGACCGCGCGCTTTGCGAAAGCTCGATTTGTTTTATACCAGAAATTCTAATTTACGCGAAGTTAAATGAAAGTTTCAAAATCTAATTAATTTTTTTTTACAAACTTGTTATGGTTTAAAATTATGTGAACTAAAATCGAGCCAATTCTGTTCAGTAGAATGGAATCATTTAATTCTAAGAACAACAATGAAACTAAAACATTAAGTAATGTTGCTTGGTTTTAGGTTGATTTATTAACAAGCCATTTCTTTATATTTAATCAATGTATTGTATATACTTTCTTCATGTGCGAACGAAAAAAAGATGGACGCCGCTCGAACAACACACAGCCTGAGATACACCCTAAAGCATTGAGAGCAAGATTTACAGCCAATCACAGCAAAGTAAGTCAGACTTACAGCCAATTACAGCATAGAGTCTGACTTACAGCCAATCCCAGCATAGTAAGTCAGACTTACAGCGAATGATAGAATAGTAAGCCAATCGTTAATTAAGGTGCATCGTTTCACTCATCGCGCGAAATTCAAATTTCCTTGCGTTTTTTGTTAATTACAGCTTAATTACTCGTCGTGGATTTATCGAAACCAATTTTGCGCCAATAAATAAGTTGTTTTAAGAAATTACGGGTAAAATTATCACCTAGATAGCATTGGTTTAGCTACAAATTTCAATAAGCTGATTTTCATCTTGGTTTTTGGTTTAGTGGGAAATGTACTTATACTAGCTTTCAACTTGAATTTCTGGTTGGTGTAATTTATTGAAACAATCTATTTATTATCGCAAAATTCGTTTTCATGAACCTACTATGAGTAATTAAGCTGTAATTGACAAAAAACGCAAGGAAATTTGAATTTCGCGCGATGAGTGAAACGATGCACCTTAATACGAGACGCTCAGCTAACTTATGCTGCCGCCACTTTGGTGTCCATCTCTTTTTGCTTGGTTAGGAAATAATATTATGTAAACGGGAGGAATGTTAGGTACCTGGTGCGGATGGTGCGGGGGCTGCGCATGGTGGTTGTTGCCCATTAGCGTGGGTAGTTGTTTGTTCACATTGTTGATAATCCCGCTTCCGAGCATGCCCGCCCCGGCCATGTTGCTATTCGTCACTATCATGTTGCCACCGACATTAGCTACGTTCATACCACCCTGTATGGAGCTCATCGGTATTGTCGAATGTAATTGATTTGGATGACTCGTATTTGGCATTAGTTGCGGGTGCATACCACCCATGAGGTCCTTGGACACAGACACGTTTGGAGGCGACTGCAAGTTTGGACTTTTACTCCCTAAACTACTCAAACCTAATGGATTGTTGTGGCCTACTAAGCCACTCTTGTTTCCCTGTGAATAGACCAACAAAAAACACAGGCTATTAGTATACCTGTAAAACAACATCAAACATATAAAAAGACGAAGAATGCAAGCTCATCTCATCAAAACATTTTTGACATAATGTTAATTACATAAATATCAGTGAATTATAATACAAAGGAGAATGCTCAAATATGTAAGGCGAGACTATGAATATGAAGACACACAGACAATCAGATTTTGAAATATCAGGTGTTTCTCGATTTATCTTTGTCTGATACATTAATAATTTGTAAAAACTAATATAATGAGTACATTTGAAATATTTACCTATTAATCAAATGCATTTCGTTCACGTGGTGGCTTATAAGTGTGTTATGGTGATTAATTTATAGAAAACTAATTTCACATTTGAAATGTATGATTTATCTATGTGTACATATTAGTATGTTTTTAAATCGACACTGGTTTTTTATGGAATTCTTTTTAACGTTTTAATGAGTAGAGCTTAAGTAAGTTACTGACATCAGCCCCAGATACTTACTTGTTGTATAAGGTGATTGTTGAGTTGTCTGTGCATTGCAGCTGTGGGGTCATCCCCATTGAGCTGCTGCTGGGGGGCCATCTGTCCCCCAGGCCCAGGGCCCTGTGCGGGCGGCTTAGGGCCTGCCACTCCAGTCTGTTCACCCCAGGAACCACCCATCAACTCATCTGGGAGGTCCTTTTCCAGGTCGAACATGTCAAGGTTAGAGAACCCATCTGAAGAAAAAAAAAATGTTTGAGCTTATGTACAGTAATAACGAAGGACTGGCTTAAAACGTATAGAAAACTAGCAGCGCCTTGCAGTTTCACCCTTTATACCATAGGAATTTTGTACGTGGTAATCTAGGGTATAACCTACCACTATACGACTGCTATGCAGTTGCTGCTCTTTGTAAATGTATGTAAAACTTTGTGTGAACAATAAACAAACTTTCCCAAATTTTATCCAAATCTATTCAGCCTAACAGAGTTCACTGGAAACAAGCACATGCACAAACTTTCACATTTATAATATTAGTAGGATGTGATCCTTTACTATGCAAAGAATAAGTGTAGTAATCAAGAATTAACTACACTAGAATATAAAACTGTTATTTTGAGCTGTTTTAGGCAAATACTAGCCTAAACTTATATTTTTATCTCAACAGGATGAAAATATCTTAGTTACCAAAGCTAAGTTAGCCAAATCAAGCCAAAATTCTGATCAAATTGATATCGAATTATGTATTCTAGTTTAATGAAGGAGCAACCAACATTTTCATACACTACAAGAGTCATGTGGAAAATTTCAGTGTCTTTATCTATACTGTGGATTTTCAATTTATGGACAAATTTCCAATGAAGGTAACCAATGGAAAAAATAGGCAGGCGATAGTAGTTTTCATATTTATGTGATAAGCAATTAACTTTTTTTACTTGCATTGAATATTTTAGCAATATTGTAAGTAGTTTTTTTTTTGTAATTTTACATGTGGACACTGATAAGCAATAACATGTCAACCCACAAAAAAAAAAAAATAGTTCTTTGTCAGCCAAAGAAGCTTTCTGTATCATTAACAATTTTTTTTTTTGTGTTTGACATGTTGTTGCTTATCAGTATCCATGTTAGATTATTAAAAAAAAAAGCTTAAACCTTGAAAGGTGGTTGAATTTAAGAAAATTCTTTACAAATTTCTGCGGTTGATAACTTTTTCGACATTTTGTTTATTATTTTATTTCTTGGACTCGAATATGATTCTTTAATTCGTTGTTTTTTTCATTGTTTTGTAACTAGTTTTTGTTGTTGTCATTTAGTTTTGTTTTATTTTTGAATATATATAAATTGTTATAAAATTCAGTTTTACTTTTAAGTTTTCTTTAAAAAAACTTAACTTTCCTGGTATTTACAGCAAAGCTATACTTTACGAAATGATAAAAATTTGTTAGAAAACAAATCTCTCATAGTAAATCTGAGTTATTAAGTTTAGTGGTGATGACGATTAATAAACGAAAAAATGTAATGCATAAAAATGTTTATTGCATCTGCACTGTCACTTTGACATTGACATAAAATGACATTACATTGTTTACCTTTTTTTTAATATAAGAATTGATAATTAACTTAACTAACAAACTGGAGTATAACTAAAGAGAAGACAGTTTTATCTGTAATTTTGAGCTTTTACAAGCGAACATTATACCCTGGCAGCTTTATATTACACTGACACTGTCCTTAGCCCAGTCGAGATTTTAAAACATGAGCCCTATATTGAATCACATAGAACCAAGCAAAACTGAGTGGTATAGGAAAAAGTCGAAATGATGAGAATTGACAGCAGTTTTTTTAAATTATGTCTGACGGGCTAGGCTTTTTACCAAATGATCTGATGTTAAGCGTTGATGTGGTCAGGGGCTATGAACTCAAACAAATTTTGTTTTTTATTTAGAAGAGAGTCACTTTAAAATTGCAGTTTTTGTGAAGAGGCAAAGACAAGAAAGAACAAAGGTCTAGTAGAATTTTATGGCTCTAGGACTGCTTTTATGCTAATGCTTTGATGCAAGAATACTCTATATTCATTGATTATTATTTTTATAATAAAAGAGTATTTATTGTAATCTACGTAACAATAATCATGTACATTGCTGTATAAAAAAAAATGCGAAATTTTACTGTATAATGACAAGATATAGGACTCATATTTTAATTTCCTAGGTATATGTGCCAACATGAAATATGGAACATTTTTACAGCTTATATGACTATGATAAATTTTTGCTTATTAGAACAGTTTTTCCTAATAGCAAACAAAAAAAAAATAGAAAACATTCTCTGTAATTCCAATGCACTCTGCATTGGAATTACAGAGAATGTTTTCTTTACCTAGTTCAAAAAATTTAGTAATAGGAAGAGATAGTATTAATAGCAAAATCTGTTTCATCTTTTTAAGCCATGATCCGATCTTGATAAAATTTGTGTGAAAAAGTGTATAATGGTGACAGACATGGGATATCCATTGTATTTATTTTAGCATTCTACAGTGTACCTATATGTACTAAGATGGGAAAAGTACAATTTTAGTAATAATCATGGACCCCAATACTTTCTGTCTGAGATGTTACGAAAGAGTAGAAATTTGCAAGTAAAACTAGAGTATGAGTCATTTATAATATTTTCAAGATAGACCTCTTCATTACTTCTGAGAACAGAATAAGTGAAAAAAAAAGATCACTTAAAAATTGAGTTTTCTAAAAAAAAACTAGGTGCAATGTATTGGTATTTCAAATTTCAAAGAAAAAATGCCTACTAAAAAGTTAGGAATATAGTCTTCAAACAATAATGATGGTGCAGTTATTCAGTCGTGAATCAATGTTGTTAAATTTGCTTTTTACATGAAAGAAAAAGTAAAAATATACATGGCAAATATGTATATATAAAAACATAGTATCAACTCAAAATAATGACCCATATTTTTAATCTAACAATCTACTTAGATAGCCAAATAACAACTTATTACTTAATTTCAATAAAATTTTGTATTTATTGAAATGTATTATGATATTTTGTTTGGTGCTTATTGACAACAGTGCAAGGCATGAGATACGTTAGGTTATAGCACACTTTTAATATAGCTGTCAGATATATTTTGGTAGACACAAAAAATGTGAGCAAATACAGAATGTAAACCATGTTTTAGTTTATGGTTGCACTTACAACTTCCTACTAAATATTGCAAATATATTTGCAGTGAATGTGAAAAAGATAATATTTCACTGAAAACAACAAAAACATATAATTTCCTGTAGGAGCCTTTGATTTTTGTGTGTAGTATTTTGGTACAATATAAGCAACATCCCTCTCTAGAACGTTCACAAAATATTGACCTCAATAGTTTGGCCTGAAGAAGAAGCATGACCTTCTTTCAAAAGGCCCAAAACACAGCATTTCAATGTAATGTTATTCAGATCAGAAGAATGTCTATGTTCTAATTATTTACTTAGAAACATTCTTAATTTATGAGAATTGTAAATAAAATAAACTTACTGAAAACTGTACCCCAAACAAGATTCATACATCCAATGCTAAAAACGCAAGATAAACACAAGTCAAACTTCATAAAATCAGAAATAAGAGGCGTATTTTTGTAAAACGTGAGTATAGAAACAATAATACGACGCAAAACTTGCAAGGCGCTAACAAGAACCAAGACAAAATGTCAAAAATCAAAGAAAGATAATATGACAGAACACTGGTTCAACACTTTGCAAACTCGTAAAATATTGAAAAATACTCACCCCCGGAGTCCGATGGACCCTGGAAAGGGTCCCGCAGCATTTTGGGCCGCTTGTTAGGCGGCTCATCAGCCATGGTTCTGTTTACTAATCGAAAGCCGTCGTGAATAATTCGGCCCGCCGATTCAAATAACACTTATTTGTCTCATATTTTTAGGAAATAACATTTTAGAGCGATTTGTCATTCATTAAAATGTAATTCACCCACATCGCGATCGTTCGATGTCCTTCGCACCAGTGAAGGCACATATTAAAATTTCTCACTCAAGTATTCGCCATTACAAAGCTCCGAATCGAAGAGCTACACAGACCCTCTCACCATCTTCCGTCCGAACTAGCACAATAAATGAAAACAATATCACCAGATTTTAGCTATTTTATGGGAATATTTATGCGATCGAACAACACGATTTCACTTAACACTTTAAAATGCACGGAATGGTAGAGTTTATGATAAATTGATGTAAGAAAAAACAGAAAATTTACACGACAAATTCCGAAATTCTTCTCAGTCTGTCCAGCGCAAAATGGCGGCTGTTGATGAAAAGTTTTTCTACGCTTGTCAGAAAATGTCGGCCTATAAAGAGAATACAGTCGCTGATTGGTCGAAATGTACCACGTGATCACCGGAAGAACCGATTTGACGCAGGATCGGTCCAAAAATTCTGACGTCAAGGCGTACACGACCGAAGATTGCCGAACTATGTCGAAGATATAAAATCATGTAACTAGTTATAACGAAAAAAATACAGGAAAAATTTGTTAAAATGCATTTCTAACAACCTCTAAATAGTTATGTAAGCCTACATAAAAAGTTTAACTTGTATCTTCGTATGAAATTAGTTGGTATTTAAATATATGCATAACTATTTAAATTTCCCTCCAATTTGGGAGTGGCCAACATCAATACGACGACGTGTCTATTGTCTATGCTTCACTGAAGACACCATAGACTACATTTTAATCGTGTTTTATTTTTAAATAAATGGTGCAAAGAGCCACTACTTCATACAGCCTAAATTATTTTTGACTAGCTGTACCCGCAACTTTGTTTGCGTGAATTTTAAAACAAGCCGCCTCTGCCTCGGCAGACGGAGTCGCTGTATTTAGCGCTGTATTTATGTAACAGTAGCGCCGAGCTTCAAAGTATTTATTATCTATACATATAATAAAACTGTAGCCGAGCTAAATCAGTACATTAAATATTGTTTGAAAATTTTGCCTGTGGGGAATGGGATATAGATGCCAAAACAGTTTTTTTTTGTCTGTTTGTCTGTCCCTTTGTTACCACATCACGCTAAAAGTACCGAACTGTACGTGGCCCTGTCCAGAGTCAGCGATGCGCAAATTTATCAAAAAAATTAATAAATAAATTAATAATGAGGCGTTTTCCACAAAAATAAATATAGTTCTAAAATACTTACTAGATGGCGTAATAGACCTATCGTTTTACCTGTCATTGTCATTTCTGTCGAAATACTTTATGTTTATTTTTTAATCGTAAATTTTGGCTCCACACGTTGTGTATTTAGCCAGTGTCAACTATTGTAATATTTCAAATGAAGTCAAATACATAGTTACGTTACATGAAATTGTCTAAATACACATGTCAAGCCAAAAAACACGACAAATAAAAAGGCACACGTACATTTTTTTGTCTTACATATCTTGACAGTGACAGAAAAAACTCAAGGTACATCTAACGCCATCTATTGGGTACTTTTATAACCAGGAGTTCTTTTTTTTTGGAAAACGCCTCATTGAGGGGTTGATTTATCAAAAACTGTGAAACACGTGTTAAATATTTTATTGATAAATTTGCAAAGTTTCATAACAAAAGCTTCACAAAAAAAACCTCCATAGAAACTTTACCAACTCTTTTCACCCATTTCGGGGAGGAAATTCGGAATCAAAAGTATCCTATATGTTAATCCGTGAAATAAGCAATATCTATACCAAGTATCATTAAAATCCGGTAGTTCGGTAGCTTTAGCGTGATGTGGTAACAAAGGGACAGATAGAAAGACAGGCAGACAGACAAAAAAAAAAAAACTATTTTGGCATCTATATCCCTTATGTAATTCCCCACAGGCAAAATTTTCAAAAAATATTTAATGTACAGATTTAGCTCGGCTACAGTTTTATTATATGTACAGATAGATAGATATATATAGAAGATTGTTTGGTTAATGTTAAAGTTGTAAATGTTGACCTAACACCCTGTGAAAGGGACAGCTAGACTTGAATTTCACGGGAGCAAAAGAAACAAACTATTAAGGTTATAGCTTCTCCCTTTCCCCCAGAAATGTATATATAGGCATTTCTTTCACACGATGTCAGGTCAGGCCATGTATAGCCACTCTAGCGATGTCAGGTCAGGCCACGTATAGCCACTCTAACGTTGTCAGGCCAGGCCATGTTTAGCCACTCTAAAGGTGTGTTAATGTCATGGTTAAGGTTAAGAGTGGCTATACATGGCCTGACCTGACATCGTTTGAAAGGGACAGCTAGACGCCCGGATTCGAACTCACGACCCCACGAATGTGAGGCGAGTGTGCTTCCACGAAGAAACAACGAAATCATCGCCATCATCATCAACAGCCCGAAGTCGTCCACTGCTGAGCAAAGGCCTCCCCCTTAGAGCGCCACACAGAACGATAATCTGCCGTTTGCATCCACCGGTTGCCCACGACTTTCACGATGTCGTCAGTCCACCAAGTGGGAGGACTACCTAAAGTATTCACCTAAAGGCTGCGTCTTCAAGTGGGATAGCCATTGAGCAACACAGGCCTCCGGCCGAGTTCGGGATAGCAATGGGAATGGGATAGCAATCTCAATGGGGATAGCAAGGGAAATAGAATTATTTTATTGTTATGAAAAAACGCTCTATACCAATGAAAAGCACGGATTGAAACACCATGGACCGATATCGCTCGTAGAGCAAAAAGGCCGGGCGGACCAGGGCCCCTATTCGGAGAAATGACATTTGATCTCGGTCACTGTCTCTCTAATTTATAATTTAATGGGAGTGAGAGTGACCGAGATAAAATGTCATTTCTCCGAATAGGGGCCAAGAGTAGACAATATTTAAGGTCCGTCCCATAGATTATATTATATATTCCCTTCTTGTATCAAAAATCCAAATAAATAATCGAAATGTTTTAATCTATTTTCCGGTTTCTGTAAGTACTAACGGAAACGGAAAAGTAATAAAATAGAGGCAAATTATTTAAGCGGGAACCTAACTTATAACCAAGGACCCTATTCGGAGAAATGACATTTTATCTCGGTCACTCTCACTCCCATTAAGTTCTAAATTAGAGAGACAGTGACCGAGATAAAATGTCATTTCTCCGAATAGGGTCCCTAAAAGAACCAAAGAGTAGAGAATATATTTCATGGGACGGACCTCCTTGTATCAAAAATCAAAATTAATAATTCAATAATATTTTAATCTATCTTCCGTATTCTGTATGTACTATACGGGGAGTTTAGGCGGGAAAGTGAAGAATTCATGTCGTTGTATTATTTTCCTAAACTTGTGTTATTTCGATTGATAATGTGTAAAATGGTGGATTTTTATCCATTGAGTGTTCGTAAACGTGCACAGGTGTTGGTGAATGGTATAATGTTGTGAAACGTGACTCTTCGTGCTTATTCCAAAACTCCATAGAAACCTCTAGTAAAGTCTCCACCACTTTAACTGGGGCACGACGTAGACTTGACCATGGCTTACTCTTTGCTTGACTTAGACTATAACTGAGGACTTATTTAATGTGAAATATTTGACTTTACTTGCAATACTCTAATACTTGACTCTGGCTAAATACACAACGTGTGGAGCCAAAAAAGAAGAGAAAAAAAAGTACTATACGGAAACGGAAAAGTAATAAAATGGAGGCAAACTTTTTAAGCGGGAAACTTAACTTTTTTATTCCCATGTTGGAAGATATATAAAGGAGTTTTGGCGGGAACGTGAAGAAATCATGTCGCGTCATTTTATTATTTTCCAAAACTTGTGTTATTTCGAGTGTTAATGTTTAAAAACGGTGATTTTTTACCCGTTAAGTGTTCGTGAACATGCACGAGTGTAGGTGATTGGTATAATGTCGTGAAACGTGAATTTTCGTGTTGTTTCCAAAACTCCATAGAAGGCTCTAGTAAAATTTTCATCACTTTACTGGGGCATGACTTGGACTTGACCGTGACTTGCTTTGTTCGCCTTTGACTGTGACTAAGACTTATTTGACAATATTCAACAAAACTTGAAAATATATGAGTGTGGTATGAAAATATATATATATATATATATACTGGCAAATGCATAAGACGTGCGACGCCATAATCCTCTTAAGAGGAAAGAGAAAAAAAAGTATTAATAACATAAATAAATAAAACTGACTGCAAAATATAACATTCTACGTCACTCCAAGCATTAAGAAGAATCGACACCTCATTTGTCAAAATCGATCGAGCCGTTAAGGAAAGCCGTTATAGAAACATACGACTAGGTTGTTGACTAAGTCCACAATTTTAGTCACTGTCTAGTCCAAGTCATGCTTTAGTAAAGTAGTGGAAGCTGTACTAGAAGCTTCTACGGAGTTTTGGAAAAAACACGGATACTCAAGTTTCACGATATTATATTCAGCAACACTCATGCACGATCACGAGTACTTAATGGATAAGATTCCACAGAAATTGGCCAAAATTTGACACATTAATACTCAAATTAACAAAAGTTTTGGAAATGCGAATGCGAATCATCGTTATTTACTAGTGATGCGAATAAGGTTTTTTTTTACCCGATTGCCCAAGAAGGAGGGTAATGTTTTGGGGTTTATGTCTACGACCAAAGTTAAATGAATGGACGGGTCCTAACCACACAAGTTCCATAGAAATAACAACTCAAAACAATCGAACTTAGGCGTTTATTTTTTTATTGAACGTATTAAAAGTATCTATAGTATTTTTTGTCACAAAAAAGAAATAGCGAATATAACATCTAGGCGAGAAAATGGGAAACGTGTTTTTATCAGTTGCTCTCGAACCATTTGACATTCGAATGTACGTCTCGCACCTTTCACGGACTGAGAGCGACTAAAGTAAGTTGAGAGCCGGCGCTCACTATTCTCTATCACTTTATTCTACTTGGGCCCGTCCATACATTTTACTTTGGTCGAAGTTGTATGTAAGCATGTGTACGTAAGTATGTATCTTTGTGTGTTCCTATAAGACATCCTGCAGCCTAAACGACTTGACCGATTTTGACAAGCGAGGTGACGTTGGATTCCTCTTTACGCCCGGAGTGTCATATGCTACATTTTGCAGTCGGGTATTTTCTTTTTCTTTTAACGATATTACTTACTAGCGAGTGACTGGCTGAAGTTTGGCAGTGACGGTGACAGTAAACGGGATGTTACAATACATTAAAATGTTCAATTTAATTGTGTCGCGTCTCTACCTAGTACATAATAACACTATGCATCATGGATAGCCAAACACGTCTTATCACTAAGCATAGAATTACTAACGTACAGAAGGGCGACTCCAAAATGACAATTATCGAAATGAAGTTCTGACACGTTGTAATAAAGCTAACACACGCACAGTGAAGCATAATTTCCCGCGATGTTTTATAAATAATTTAAAATAATTTCTCGTACGTTATGTATCCCCTAAATGAATACATAACGTGCGAGAAGGCAATAGTGATTACTCTATCACTTTCGCACACGTTAGGTTGGAGCAAGGGAATCATGGCTTGGTGATACTTTCTTGTACTCAGCTGACCAGCTACCGCTCAAGAGCCAGATCCCATTCCAGGCAAGGTGTGCTCATCATCTTCGACCATGCCGTCACTTAGCTTGTCAAAATAATAAAAGAACAAAAACTTGGAGAACAGAAATGAAACACATTTTTCAATGTATACATGTATACCTTTTACTTATGACTAGCCTCGCCTTGCAAAGTTACCATTTATCCTTGAGGAAAAATGTTAATTCCAAATGTCCTACATTTCATCCAAAACTTTAACACCTAAAACTTCTAATCCCGTCTTTACCACCAGTCGAGCTGAATGGAAAACTAACAGCCTCTGCGCTGCGAGATCAGGGTCCACACTCTTTACTCTCAACTCATTGAACATTCTATTCACATGCCTCGCTAGGTGGAACAAATAACCTACTAGAATGCAAGCTTCATATTCATCAAGAGATTTCTGTAGAACGTGTTCGAATTTCGCAATTTCAGCTACAACAACGCCTATGATTTCTTCAGTCAAGTAAGCTGGATCACAGAGGTCCGGTAGAGCAGCTCCACTGTTTTTCTCTAAGCTCCAAAGCCTGCAGTGTAAATATTGCAGCTTGATCCCGCTGTCTCCCTCGCTCTGTAGCGCTCTGTCCCAGTCAAACATATACTCTTTCAATCTTTTTTGCTTCAAGTCATTGATGAGAACGGCTGTCGTGCCAAGGATGTCGCATGTCTCGTCGTTTAAGGCTGAACTTCTTGTATCTGTGAATTAAAAGAAAATAATGCTATGCTGTGTCTGTTTTTTAAGACTTCCAAAAAAAAAGGAGGAGTTCTCAAGTTGATAGATTTTTTTTTGGGGTTAAAAGTAACATGTGCTACCTAATTAAAAAAAAACACTTATCCCCTTGTTATATCCCGATGACACGAGCTTCATTTCTAGGCTAATGAGCCAGTGAGAAAGCTATTATAGTTAAATAGCTTGCTATCATAGCTTTAAAAAACTAGTCTTGTGTATCTCGGACATCAGGGATGCTATGGAACCTCTTACTCATATGGTAGATAAACTAAACCAGCAGGCCTAGCACAGACGCCGGGATAAACATATGTCCCACCTGTTTTGTCTTTGCATCAACGTCACAAAGCTAGAATATGGATACATCCGTCTCGTTCTCGCGGGATAAATATGGTGGACATTTTATCCTGGCGCCCGTGCTAGGCCTGCAGGAGGGATTAAAAAATGTCACAAAGGCATACATGAGCCTTTTTGAATATCAGTTCTTGATTCTGATTGTGTTAGCAATTGCATGCCATCCTGCTCATACCAAATTACAAAACAAGAGTGAATGCGATGGCATACAATGACTATCACAATATATTTTATTCAGTGGCGTAGCATGAATTTCGGTCACCTGGGGCCATGGGCCATATGTAAAAGACTGAGTATTTAGGTACCTAAATACTTAGTAGATTTTTGTTCATCTGCTTTTTTTCAATTCAAACTCTGATATGATAGTTGTCAAAAAACATTATTTTACATTACATACATTTAGAGGGGCGGTGGCGTCGCGACTACTCCCGTGCTGCCGCCCCCTGGAATGTGTGTGTATTGCGTGTTTTTTAAAAAAATTAACTGGACTTATTTTCATGATGATTTTCATGTTTGGCGAGCTGCCCCAAACAATCTGCCGCCCGCGGCGACGGCCTCACGGCCCCACCCACGCTACGCTACTGATTTCAGTTAAATAAGAAATTACTCTTGGATAAAGATTGCTTCTCATGCATTTTTCTTTTTGCCTCATCCAAAATATCATTGAGAAATACAACATTTCCTTGTCTCGTGCTCATTCCTTTAATTCTGCCAAACTTGATGTGTTCACAACCATCGCTACAACTGCTGTTGATTCTGCTGACAACATCAAAAACTGCTGTGAAATGGTCTGTCTGTGCATTATCAACAACGTACAACATTTTATCGAACTGGAATCTTGTGTATCTGTCTAGCAATGCAGCAATATCCCTCGAGAGATATAAAGTCGATTCATCGCTTTTCAAAACAGTGACTTCTCTGTCATTTATTGTGACAACTTTTTTCCCTGTTTCATCTTTTTTGATTATGTTCTTCTGTTCCAATGAATTCATCAAATTTTTGATTGCACCGCCATTATAGTCAGACTCCCAGTCGAATGCATCAAAGTGAATACCCAGTCTTTGGTAAATCTTTTCCAATTCATGGATAGTAGTTTCACGAATTGTTTTCCAGTTTTCCAAGCTTGCTTTGCCTTGTTCTATGTCGGAGAAGTATTTCCTAGCCTGTATATGTACATTTTCATCGGTCTTGGCCAATTTGTTGGCATAAACATATGTATCATACAAGGTTTTTATTGGATTCGATTGTAGTTTGCTTACATCAATACTTCTAGCTTCTAAGCCATATTGCAGTAGTCCAAATTGAGTGCCCCAATCCCCCATATAGTTGAGTTTAGTGACTTTGTTATTGAAGTAATTATTAGCATTTGCAATAAAGTTCCCAATGATGGTAGATCTGAGATGACCTGCGTGGAATGGTTTTGCTATGTTTGGCGAGCTGAAATCAATAACAATATTTCTTGATTTTCGAGGATGTCGCTCTCGGGGCATCGTGCATTTTTGTAACGCCTTTGTTAGAAACGTGTTGCGGTCCACACTGAAGGTACTTTTAGAGTGTTTAAATGATTTAGTCTCAGATTCAAGACCCACTGTCTGATCTGGAATGCACTGCCGATTCTCCTCTCCATGTATTGTAAATCTATGTTCATTGTGCTTGTATACAATTTGTATGTTCCTCAGGTTTCGCAGAATTTCATAATTGAGTGGGGTAAGCTGAAAAAATACATTTAAAAATATGTTATTAAGGGAAAATTGATATTATAATATTTGATGTGGAAATAACTTCAACCTTTTCCAGGCCATATTTCATTTTTACTTAGTCTATTATAATTAGTAATAGCTATTCCTTGGATCCAAATACCTAAATAGTCAACGAAATAAAAGATTGTCTTAGTGTTTCATGATTGTTTAAAATTTCGATTCTGTTTTTATTTTTATCATGAAAAAAAATATTTTTTTTTGTTGTAAAAGTAATTGCTATCTCTTTCATTATCTTAATAATAGAATAGAATGAAACATTGCACTTTCTTTCGTGCAAGGCTAAAAATAAATAAAAAGCTTTCAAGCCCTAGTTTTGGAACAAGTTTTTTTTTTGTCAAAATGACATTGACATCACAATGAGGCGTTTTCCAAAAAAAAATAGTAGTTCTAAAATATTTACTAGATGGCGTAACAGACCTATCGTTTTACCTGTCATTGTCATTTCTGTCGAAATATTTTATGTTTATTTTTTAAATCGTAAAATTTGGCTCCACACGTTGTGTATTTAGCCAGTGTCAATTATTGTAATATTTCAAATGAAGTCAAATACATAGTTACGTTACTTGAAATTGTCTAAATACACATGTCGAGCCAAAAAACGAGAAAAAAAAGGCACACACGCATTTTGTTGTCTTTCATGTCTTGACAGTTACAGAAAAAACTCAAGGTACATCTAACGCCATCTATTGGGTACTTTTATAACCAGGTTATTTTTTTTTGAAACGCCTCATTCGACAAAAAAAAAACTTGTTTTAAAACTAGGGCTTGAAAGCTTTTTTTTTTTTTTTTTTTTATATTTTAGTTTATTTTTCATGTGTTTTGGCTTCATGCATGGTACTAGTCAAGAAGATTGTTCTTGGTACTAGTACGGTTAAAGAATTCAAATCTAGCTATACCTTTCACATGATGTCAGGTCTATCTAGCGGACAGCTAGATTTGAATTTCACAGGAGCAAAAGAAACAAACTATTAAGGTCTATTGAGGTTATAGCTTCTCCCTTTCCCTCCCTCCCCCAGAAAATTATAGCCATCTCTTTCAAACGATGTCGGCCCTTAAGGCCTCGCTACATGGCCTGACCTTAATAGTTTGTTTCTTTTGCTTCCGTGAAATTCAAATCTAGCTGTCCCTTTCACACGGTGTCAGGTCAGGGGCCCTATTCGGCGGAATGACATTTTTATCTCGAATTCGACTTTTCAATGTCGCATGATAATCTCCCAAAAACAAACCATTTGGTATTCTCAGACAAACGAGAGATGAGATGGACTCTTCTCATTCAAATTACGTTCCATTTTTCTCGACTGTGTTTACAGAAAACCGGTGAAATCGAGAAAATATATGTAGGGACCATTCTGTTGATTAAAGGCTTAGATTCTTCAAGATCCATGCTTGGATTAGTTAGATATCGGTAAATTAAACTAGATTATAATGTTTATGTTAATTATTACAATTGACACTAAGTAGGAAAACTCAAATAAATTATTTTCGTTCCCAAGAGAATTTGTGGGAAACGAAACGTGAATAAAGTTCTTTGTTTACTATTATTAAATTTGTTATTGATCTTAGGTTAGAAGTTAGAAACCTCTGTGTTAGAAACTAAACGTAGTATTTGTATTCTTTTTGAACAAAGCTTGCAAACATGATTGTTTTTTATACATAATGGATCTTCAACAACAAAAAAAAGCGTATCCAACGGTGGCCCAAAAGGCGAGATTAATAGCTCGCTTTACGGCTTCGTTCTAAGTAAAGAAAGCCGAAAAAAGATGGGAAAACCTTATCCAGGAGATCAATAGCGTCCCTGGCGCCGTGAAAACCTGGGTAGAGTGGCGAAAAGTAAGTTCAATCTATCATAAACTCACACATGTCCACAATCAACTTAAAATATCACAATAGTAATCATGACATGCTAATTACCACCATTCAAACCCAATATTTTTTGTTTCTAACTAACTCTCATGAAAAAGACTTTTTTATGACAGTAAATACTTACTTTTGTTAATCATCTATTTCAGACTTGGCATGACATGAAGTCCTTGACAAGACAAAAAAGCACCGCTATCCGAAGAGCACATATGATTGTCTGATGAACAATTGCAAATTTTAAGTACCATGAGTATCCAATCTTTATCTGGCCACCACAACAGTCAAGAGTCAGCTGTGGAGTTTCAAGGTAAATATTATGTCCTTTACATACACTGCATTAAGAAGGAGTCTTGTTTCCATCCGACATCACTTCTACTGCTCTTTGGGACTCGAGGGTCCATATTGCTTGGTTGATTAATTAAATCAGTCATAAATGTTTGTTTCAGACCTACAAAATATTGTACCTAAAACCAGCAGCTGCTACTACGAACATGCCCTTCATAAGATGAATAAAAAAAATATTCTAATTAATAAAAGGAAAATTACTCCAGTAAATATTCAAGGTATGCCAGTTTTTTCTTTTAAATCGGGTAGCTAAATCACTGAGAGGCTCATGATATGATGATGAGTCACTCTAAGCAAATGGAGGAAGATAGAAGTTTATTAAGGAGGTTTTGTTCAAACTAAACCTTCACATAGTTTTTGTTTGTACAGTATATCTTAGGCCTACAATAGGTAGATCCATGGGTAAGCCCCATGGAATACTTACACACATCATAGTACACAGTACACACATAGTAACATAATTCTTGCTATTTGTGGTGATTGAGTATATATAGCCGTTTTAATTATAAAGCCCTGTTGCCATTTGGATAGAATTTATAATGATAAGGAATATTAATTTTGTTTCAGAATCACTGAGTACATAAAGAGGTAGGCATAGAGAGGAATCCAACGACACCTTAATCATCAAAATCGGTCAAGCCATTTAGACTAAAGAAGATAATAATATAGAAACAAACAAATATACATACTTTTTACAATTTTATGTTAATTCTTTTTTTATTTTATTAATTTTAGCTTAAATCAAATAATTATGAACTATCTTTACAGATACCCCAAAATCAAAAAAATATGTGGCACCAAAGAAGCTGCAACACACTTTTGACGCAGCCGATGCCTTCACACGTGAAGTTAAAAAACGAGATAAAAAAGCCAGATGGAGGCTTTAATGTGCATAGCCAACAACTTTGAAAATCATTTACAGTCTGGAGCAAGTGCTTAGTAAAAAAATTAGATTTGATCATGTATGAAACGTGTAATATTTTATAAATATTTATAATTTTTTCTATGGAGCTACAGTCTCTTAAAAGTAGTAATCATAGTGATGATATTGTCTTTGATCATTTATAATTAATGTGCCTTCTACCGTAATGTTTAGTAACAATATATATTTTTGTATTAATACTGTCACATGGCCAAGTAGAATTTATTATTTAGGTACTGTGAGTATATTATTTTCGCTAGTATTATCACCAACTATATAGTTTTAATTGAAAAGACATACTTGATAATTATACATAATCTATTTCCATTCCAAATTTAAAACAAATCCGTTCAGCCGTGGCATGTGTAAAGAATATTAATAAGGATAATTATGTTGCTGTGGTACAGACAAGTACTATACGTAGCCACAGAATTCTTTATTAAAACATTGGTTTGATTTGTTGATTATTTATTTAAAGTAAACATAGGTATTTATTATTATTTATTCTATTGTAAAAAAGGTTATTAAAATAATTTGTGAAAAAAATCGCCTTTATTTCCTTATTATAATGTTTACCACTGTAACAATACCACAAAGAAAAAAATGAAATTACAACCAGACATAAGAAGTAATATTATTCAAAAAAATCAGAAACGCAATTGCAAAATGTAGCTTAGGACAATCTGGACATAAAGGGGAATCTAATGACAACTCAGGGTGTGTTTATTCAATGTGAAACCATTCTTGACGCTACCGCGCGGTATCAGCAAGTAATTTAGCGTTGTCTGTCTTAGCCCTTACTCGTCAAAATCAGTCAAGTCTTTCAGGCTACAGAATGTTATATTGCTAGTATACATTCTTATCTATGGGTTATATTACATAAAAACACAAACATCTATCTTGCGCAATTGAATATTAATGAGTCAATCTAGGGTATAAGCTATCTCCATACTAAAATTAATTTTTGTAGTGGTAGTACTCTTTCCGAGTTCGCCATGGGAAGCCTTTGCCTTTCGCCTTTGCCAGTTTTTCAACCGCCAAGTAATAGTCAGCAAACAAAACTGTGTTCCGGATTGAAGGGCAATGTTTCCAGCTAAATTACTCAGCATAAAGAGATTTTTTAAGCAATTTGTTAGGCAAGTGAGAGGCATCTTCTTTATCCGGAAATACCCTACGTGGCGCCGGTGGCTCACTCGCTCGTTCTTCTGCTTCTTCCAAAGCACTTGATAGCATTCTTGCAATATAACTGTCCGCCATCATGCAACAAATTTTCAGAACAATACAACAACTTTCACCACAGCTATTGTTACTCAATTCAATTCAATTCTTGTTTTATGGCTTCTGCGAGAGTATTTTGCAATTTAGCCAATGACATGTGATGAGTTAGACCATCAAACGTAGAGAATTTGAACGGTGTTTAATTGTATTGATCGGTGGTTGTTGAATGGCAGTTTTTGTTTTTGCACTAATATTAGGTTAGAATTTTATTTTTATTTTAATTTATGATAAAGTTGTCAATGTCACTGTACAAAATGGCAACCTTTTCCTCGAAGATGGCAACAAATGAGTCGCGATATGCCATCTCATTGGCATCTCGACTGCCTCCGACCACTCGATGTATCTCGAGCATAAACCCATCGAGATTATCTCGAAAGACAGCGTTGAGAATAGGAAATCTCGAAGTTCGAGTTTTTTTTCGAGATGAGATTGAATGTCACCTTCCCCGAATAGGGGTCCAGGCCATGCTAGACACCCTTATGATTGTTACCAAGAAGATTGTAGACAAGCTTCTTGATTGTTGTAATCACACCCTCGAGTTTTTTGGCGGGAACGTGAAGAATTCATGTCGCGTCATTTTATTATTTTCCAAAACTTGTGTGTTATTTGGAGTGTTAATGTATAAAAACGGTGAATTTTTACCCGTTAAGTGTTCGTGAATATGCACGAGAGTTGGTGAATGGTATAATGTCGTGAAACGTGAATTTTCGTGTTGTTTCCAAAACTTCATATAGGGCTTTAGTAAAGTTTTCACCAATTTACTGGGGCATGACTTGGACTTGACCGTTACTTGCTTTGCTCGACTGTGACCATGACTTGTTTGATAATATTTAACAAAACTTGAAAATATATATGTATACTTGACACTGGCAAATGCATAAGACGTGCGACGCCAAAATCCTCTTATGAGGAAAGAGAAAATAAAATAAAAATCACACCCTCTATGGCTGACACTGACAGCTACATATTATTTGACTTTGCGTTGCCTAGCAACTAAATGAAAATAAACAGGGTGGAAATCACGGAAACCAAAACGAAATCAAAATTGAAAATGATTTTGTATCTGGATAGAAGCCATAGTTGTTAATCACTGCAGCAATATAATTTCTGTCCATCATGACTACACCTAAAGTAAGCTATTTACTCCTTCGATTGACTCAGTGGTAAAATCGTCAATTATTCGATACTTCGTTTCGTGACATAAAATTTAATTTTCCAGCTGTTATACACCATAGAACAGCCTCATGGCTTGGGAGAGCTGTATTTCTTGTGGCAGAAAGGAGAGTCGCACTCTCTGCTGGCCACAACTGGGACAGATGCCACCGTCGCGATCCACGATAGGAGCGGCCAGCTTAAAGAGAGGATGAAGTTGCAAGGGTATTGTTATTCTGCAGCTTGATATATGAAGCTTATATTTACTTATTTATTACTCCAATAAGCCTATGGGGACAGATTATTCATCACTTTAGAGGTTGAAAACTTTAGAGTTCGAAAAATCTTGAGACATGCCTTTCTTTACATACAAAAAAAAAACACATACAAAGTTTGCGGTTAGTTACTGAGGAGTTCCATTTTCCACCTTCCGTATTATCAGATCAGCTTGCTGTCATAATACTATTGTACAGGCATCTCAATTGAACAAAGGGAACTATGGGCTTATCCTGTAACTCTGAAAGCGATAGCGAGAGTTGCGCGAGCGGGACCGCGCATAGCGACTAAGTTGGTACGAGCGAGATGGCATGCTCTCGTAATCAGAATCACGAACCTTTCAAAGTTAGAGGATAAGCCCGCTGGTCTAAAATTGAGTTGCAAGTTAAATAAAAGCTTTTAAAAACACATTCATTATTTAATTCTAGGCTTTGTGCTGGAATGGAGTGGGATCAAGATGGCGACTATCTCGCCATCATAACTCCTAACAGCAATATGGTGCTACTGTGGGAGTGCCACACCAACAAGCGTGTGAACGTCGAGACGGGGCTGCGGGAACCTCCATCCTGCCTTGCGTGGGCATTTGGGGAGCCGTTGCTTGCTGTTGGGACACAGAAAGGAAATTTAGCTTTGTACAATCATCATACTACAAAGTTAGTGAAAAATTACACATGTTACTCCAAAACATAGCTTAATGTTAAGTGATAAACAGATTTTTAGAAAAAATTATAGCACAAATCCATTGTTTTCCTATATATAACTAGTTGTTACAAGCGACTTTGTTTGTGTGGACTTACAAAAAAAGTAGCCTTTGTCCGTCTCCAGCCCTTAAGCTATCATCATCATTATCATCAGCCAGAAGACATCCACTGCTGAACATAGGCCTCCTCCTTAGAGCGCTACACCGACCGACAACATGCTACTTGCACCCACCGCGCCCTAAGCTATATATATGAAAAAAATCAGCTCGATCCGTTCAGCCGTTTAGCTGTGATAACGCGAGAAACACCCAGACAGAGAGAGAGTGAGAGAGAGTTACTTTCGAACTTATAATATTAGTTAGGATAAAATAATTTTATCATTTATCAGTTTTTGTTATGCTACTGATGGACAAGAGGAGAAAGTAGCTTATCTGCTGGTAGGTGTCATGCTGGCCCATAATAGTTCTCTGCCATCTTATTTTAATAAAATGCTTCTTTTACTTTTTTTTTATCGAGTCGGTTGGTGGAGTTGCTTGTAGCATTAGTTGATATAGATTACCAGATGTGACAAAAGTCGGAAACGAATTCTTTCCGATGGATCAAAGCTACGTCGGCCAGCTCATCCCTAAAACCGGCGCTGACTGAGAGGGGAAGACGGGAAAACTGTACATAAAAGGTATACTAGATGGATTTATTTCTATTCATTTGCAGGAGAATCCCCATAATCGGAAAACACACAAAGAAAATAACAAGTGCTGCGTGGAACAAAGACAGCATACTAGTATTAGCATCGGAAGACAAGACCCTTTCCATCAACAATTCCGACGGAGACACCTTGAGGGTTATCACTTTGAGGGATGTTCCTTTCGACTTGCAGTTCTCAGAAATGAAAACCGATGAACGAGTCGCGGGGGAAAATACAGTAAGTATCTACCAAACTAGGTGCGCCTCGTGCCTCTTTATCCAACAGAAACTAAAAATAACTTATTTTCGTTAGCTATCTTCATGCCAAAAGTTCCCTTACTTTAATAAACGTGGAATAGTTACCAAGTGTTTAGTCCATTTCGTTCTTTCGAAATAAAAAACTCGATTGAAAAAGACAGAAGACTGAGCAACTGCTCCAAGGTTTCTCCGCGATTAGTAAGGGCGTTAGGGCTCGTTCAGGGATACGCGGGGCGTTGCGCGGGGCGTGTAGCGACACGTGTAGCGTATATTGTCTGTAGGAGAGGCGGCACGTGAATCGGCAGACTGTGCCCGCGGCTTCAAACGCTAAAAGAAAAAGATGGCAATTATGTGCTCCGGCTTATGAAGCCGCGGGGCGTCGTGCGGCGCGTGGCGAATGACGGCGTCTGCCGCGGAAGCAAGGACGTAAAGGACGCGGCGGGGAACGCGGCGGCGGTAGCTACACGCTGCACGAGCCGCGCAACGCCCCGCGTTGTGTTCAAAATTCTGGGTGTCACTGAATTGTTATGAGCCACACTAAATACCATATAAGCTTTTGAAAGTCAAATATTTTTCTTTTTCTTGCCACAGATAAGTTTAGTAGTCGGAAAACGGACGCTGTATTTATACAACCTTCTGAACCCAGAGAACCCTATAGAGCTCGCGTTCCAACAGCGCTACGGGTCCATAGTCTCATACAAATGGTATGGAGATGGCTATATTCTGATAGGGTTCAGCGCTGGGTTCATTATTGCCATATCTACGCATATTAAAGAAGTTGGCGAAGAGTTGTTCCAAGTCAAAAATCATAAGGACAATCTAACTGATGTTGCTATTTCAAATGGAGAGGCGGCTTCGTGTGGTGATGGGCAGTGAGTATGGTTTTGGTGAATCGCCTGTTTTTTTTTGTAGGCGACATGAAAATTATTCGTTCATTTATTTTTTATTTTTTATAATGCTTAGGCTCATAGCTCACTAGGTTTCCCTGTGTAGGGAATGCCATGGAAATCACACAAAGACACAGACAATTAAGATTAGAGTATATTGCCTACTTGTCCTTAGAAAAATATGTAAAATAAATGTTATCTGATTTCGTTTTTTTTTTAAATCTTATCTACACCGTTATCTTGATAATTTAAATATCGCAATATATTCGTAGTTACAGGCACCTAAAGTGACGATTTTTAAAAATTAATTATGCGAAGAGAAGTACTTAGTTTTTATTAGAATACCAAAAAAGCTTTTTAGAAAACAATACATGTCAGCGTAGATTATAATCATATTTCCAAGGGCTCCATTTTTGAATCGTTCGTATGATATTACGCACGAAAACATCATTCGAAACGACTGACTTTCCAGTTTTCCCTCGAATCGTTCTAATCGCTTTCTTTCTTCTTTCTTTTATGTATGTGGTCACGTCTGTATTAGTTTCATAATTTTCAGATTAAAACTGATCTCGATTTGGAACAATGGGGAGGTAGCGGGCTCGGTGATGCCGACCGGCGGCGCCGAGCGCTGCGCTTGGAGCTCCGACGGAAGGCTGCTGGCCGCGGCCGGCCGCGCCTACCTCAACGTCTACGTCACGGCGCTCCCGCCGCTGTACGCCGCGTACGGGACGAGGGTCCTCACGCTCACCAGTCTCACCGAAGCCACTGTGTACCAGTGTATTGGAGTGGGGGATGAACTGGAACCTGTCAATAGAGGTCAGTTTTTGTGTATTACAAATTCGGTTTATGTAACTCGCTTTTAATGGCGACTTGTAGAGGAGGCCTCAGAAAATGGCGCTGGTGTTACAAATTTTATAGAATTAAAAAAATAGCATTAATTATTAGTAATAGTGAAATAGTAGTACTGTTAGTAACTAGTTATGGAAGATCAGAAAGTAATAGTAGATTGTAGAACTAGACCATCCGCGAGGTTACGGCGCAATCGATATTTGTAATAAACCCCCTAAATCTTAACATTTTTCCGTCAATGGTTTGGATAAACTATAATCAATGCTGCCATGTGTTGTTTTGTCAAAAAATATTTATGTTATTCTAACAGTTAAGTACTTCCTTTCGTAGTATTTTCGACGCAAAAAAACGACACTTTGACGTACACAAGTTTTTCTCGTTGTAGATAACATAAAAAATCATCGAATTCGCTACGCTTTTTGTATGGACGAGAATGCGCAGGAATGCAAGAATACTGTCTTTTATTTTTGAACACGGCGGCAAAGTTTATCGCAACGTATGACAGCCGTTGAGACCTGTTAGGTATTTGTTATGGTCGGTGTACAGCGGAGCCGGCCGCCCTGGCCGCGTACGCGCTGCCCACGGAGCCCGCGCTGGCGGCGCTGGGCGGCGCGCACGTGGCGTGCGCGCGCGGCCCGCACGCCTGGTTCTACCCGCTGGCGGGCGGCGCGGCGGCGCGGCGCGTCTACCCCGCGCCCGTCGACGCCCTGCGCCTGGGGGGCGACCTCGCGGCTGCCCTGTTCCAGGGGCGAGCCATGCTGCACACGGTAATATATCTACAACAACTCTTACGACACTGTATTCATTTTCATCATCATAATTTTCAGCCCGTTATCGCCCACTGCTGAGCATAGGCCTCTCATCTTGTACGCCACTTAGGCCCATACTCCATCCAAATGTGCAAAGCGGAGACATCTCCGAGTCTCGCATCTCTCGTCTCCGCAACGTGCCGTCGCCTGCTTGCGAGGTGCAACTTACAACTTTGTTTTGTTCACGCTATACAAATATGAGACATCTCTCTGCTCAACTGTCTCCACTGAAGCTTAACGGAGACAAGATGCGTAAATAACGCAATCCTATTGGTTGCTTCTAACACATCACTTCTCTTCTCGTCTCGTCTTCGCTTTGGTAGAGTCTGGCCCTTATCCCGGCCCTGCGCTAATCTTGTCCAGGTTCGACCCGCGATTTTTACAATATCATCGTACCAAGGAGCTGGAGGCCGACCGATTCTTCGTTTACCGGTAGGTACGCGGCAACCAATCCTGCAACGTATCCTGCCCAAATCCACTTGTTTGCGATTGCCGTCCCAATGTCACGAACCTGTATTACGTAATGTTTAATTTCCCTTGTGTCTAGTCGTGAGAAGCAGCGAGACGAGTAAACTGCAATTTTCTCACAAGACGTATCGTCAACAGATCGACTCTCCAGATCCATCTCAGCCGGAACGTGAAGCGATGCTGTTCCCCGAACCGCACATGCAGACCGCCAAAATTGTAGACATCCAGCTCACTAGCGACTTCTTCATATTCATCACTGATGTAAGTAAGTCCTGGCAGCATACTGTTCTTAGACAACGGCGGCAATTTACAATTTACAATTTTGGAACTCTTGTGCATTTTTTTGTTATTGAGACGGCGGCCGAAGGGACTTCTGTCTCTCGGCAGTTCCCAATAAAGCCAATAATTAGCCAGTGGAGTCTGGGATTTATCTCAAACGGAATGGGTAAGTAGATGATGTGTTTATTATTTTTAGTACAAGGTACTTTTTCTAACTATCCGTTTGGCGTTTGTGTACGACTCAGGTATGTCGTAAAACTGACGGGCGGGCGGGTAGCAGCGTCATCTTAGTAAACCGTGAGCGGTCTGCCATCCCGCAGCCGCCTAGCGTGAGGATAATGGAACCGCTTAAAGGGGAGAATATATCATTGTACTCAGCATTATGAACAAACAGCCATAGTAACATAGTAAAACCTATGGGTTTTACTATATTACTATGGCTGTTAAAATGGCGAAAAATAATTAAACCTATTCCATACATTTCGTCGAGGGTGAATCTATGACAGCTCTATGAAACAACTCTTTTGTTTTTTCCCGTGCTTATTTATGTTTTATCCTATAGTACACTAGTTTGCCCGTACGGCTTTCCTCGCATAGGCCACCGTAATTTCAAAACCCAATTTCACCTCTTCAGGTGTTGATTTTCGAAAAACCCTGAGACATGCCTTTTTTTTAATGCTTATTACACAAACCGATCGAGTTTCATTGGTTTAGCATAAAAAAAAGTTATTATTTCCATACAAACTTTGGGGGTCCATTTTGCCCTTTCAGGGGTGGAGTTTCGCAAAATCCGTTCTTACTGTTCACCTAGATCATTTGAGGAGTATCGGGTTCAAATTTGATGTCTCTATCATATGCGTAGGATCGTACATCATAGAAAAGGCTTGTTCTTTTATAAATATAGGTATGTCCGTCGTCTAAACGAACACACAACACAAATAAATACATAGTATTTCTCGGCAATGACGCTGGGCGCCGCCACCAGCTCTTCTTCATTATCCTGGTTCTGTTATTTCAGCAAGGCCACATCGAGTACTTCGGCGTGGAGGAATGGTCGTCCGCCCCGCGGTACAAGCACCCGGCAGGCCTCACCGCGTTATACTGCGACATCAGCGGCGCGCGAGCCTGCGTGCTGGACGCCAGAGCGCGTGCGCATGTGTATGCGCCCGCGCACCGCGACACCGCGCCCGTGCCGCACGAACACGGAGATGTCAAGTCAGTGGCTTTTCAATCTATAGATAGATAGATAGATAACTCTTTATTGTTCACACCAGAAATTACATGCATAATACAAAAATCTACTTAAAACTAGTGTAACGATTGGCGGCCTTATCGCTTAACGCGATCTCTTCCAGGCAACCTTAGCATAGAGAGGATTTATAAGGAAAGGGTAAGGGACGGGGTGTGCCCTTATAACGGAATATGTAACACACAAACAGAACAAATAGACATGCTTACATAATAAGACTATATATTACTTAAACATACTAAAATAATAAAAACTATACACATTTCTTAATATTCTTCTTCTGTGTACCTCTCGACTCCTGTATCTTAAAACCGACTGGCTCGACCTGGCTACCCATTGAATAATATTTCGCATCCATTGCTAAGGAAAATATTGGAATTTTCCTTGGCAGCGGTTAAAATTATGTATACGTGCTTCGTCCAAAGTAAAATGAATGGACGGGCCCAAGTAAGAGAATTTTGAAGACTTTAAAGTGAGCGCCGGCGCTCACCTTACCTCAGTCGCTCTCAGTCTGTGAAAAGTACGAGACGTACGTTCGTCAATACGAGCGATTCAAATATCCGCAAAAATGTGGCTTACTTTTATTATGCCTTTATGCCTATATTCGTTATCTCTTTTTTGTGAAAAATGTACTATACATACTTTTAATTACGTACTGAAGCCTAAGTTCGATTATTTCGACTTGTTATGATAATAATAATAAATATTGGTGGACGTTTTTCACACACAGCGCCATCTAGCCCCAACCTAAGCAAGCTTGTACTATGGGAACCAGATGACTGATATAATACATAAATACTTTTTTTTTTGTAACTATACATAGAAACACCCAGACAAAGAACAACCATCCATTTTCATCACACAAATGTTTGTCCTGGGTGGGAATCGAACCCACAACCGTCAGCTCAAAAGGTGGAAAACCGCCCACTGAGCCACTAGGCTAGGCAACAAGTTATTTTTAAGGAAATTTATTTATTTAAAGAAACACCAACAGTATCCACTAACTATCCACCATAGACTTTGACCGTGACTATCTTATTTGATAATATCTAACAAAACTTGAAAATATATATGTATACTTGACACTGGCAAATGCATAAGACGTGCGACGCCAAAATCCTCTTAGGAGGAAAAAAAAAAAAAAAAAGTTGTGTGGTTAGGGCCCATCCATTCATTCTACTTTGGTCGCAGTAAACGTGTACCAAATTTCAGCGCGTGGCAAAGATATCATGCTATTTATCACTAATTAACGGCCTAATTTAAAAAAAAATATTCGGCGCTAGTTCCATTTTCGACTACGTTAATTTTAAGCCGTGTGTCGCGCTGTACGTATTTTTTTGTTTACAGGGCAGTGGTGTGGGACATTTGCCTGTCGGAACGAAACGTATTCGTAGTGTACAGCGGAGACGCCGTGCATACATACTACTATGTGAATGCGTCGGTCTCAGGTTAGAATTGTTTATACTGTTCACACTAATGTTATAGTTAGTTATGTTATGGTCTAGTTCGCGGCGAACTGAGACCTCGCGCCCCTATATCTTCACATCTTGACCGATTCAGCTCATATTCGAACTTTTTTTTTTTTGAAATGAACTACTTGTCTACCAAATTTTATGAAGATCGGATCAACGGTTCGCAAGTTATCATCGGACAAATATACACACAAACATACAAATATACATATAAATGCCGATTTGTCCCAGTAAACTTTGAGACCTTCGCTTCGCTCGGTCAATAATACCCGCTGCGCCCCACGGTTTCACCCGCTATTCTACAGAAACCGAATATGTTTCCGGGATAAAAAGTAGCCTATGTGTTAATCCAGGGTATAAGCTACATCCATACTAAATTTCATTCAAATCCGTTCGGCCGTTACAGAGTAGAACGGGAACAAACTCACTAACATATTTATTTTTTTCTTCTCGAATTCTGGGTTGGTCCCATAGCAAAAGTTATTCATAATGATGAGTACTATGAGCTCCTTTCGGCTTAGCACACCCTTTCCTTATAACCCTGTAAACCTACGCTGCGTCTTCCGGTTCCGATGATTGTAAAGTGCGATGCGGTTTCGTATCCGGAGTATCACAGGGTTCAGGATTAGTTATCTCCAGACGCACAAGTTTTTTTTTATTTTTTTTATTTGCAACCCTAGTGTGGCCTGGAGCGCTAGCGGTTTGGTTATTATATGTTTGATTATTTGCAAGGCGCGCACGTGGTGTTCGCGGCCAGCACGCCGCTGGCGGTGGGACAAGTGCCGCTGATATTGTTCTGCGGAGACGCGTTCTGCTACACCACTGGCGGCGGGTAACTATAAATAATTATAAATATGATATTGGTGGACTTTTTTTTTCACACAGCGCCATCTAGACCCCAAACTAAGCAAGCTTGTACTATGGGTACCAAATAAATGATAGAATTTTTTTTTTTTTTTTGTTAATCCATACATAGAATACATAGAAACACCCAGACAAAGAACAAACATCCATGTTCATCACACAAATGTTTGTCCTGGATGGGAATGGAACCCACAATCATAGATCAGAAGGCGGAAATCCACCAACTGAGCCACATGGCTATACGTACTTACATTTACAGGTTTGTCACTGACGGTCAATGAATCCTAACTAATATTATAACTCAGAGGAAGCCGCAGTCGTATCAGGATCAATAAGGCTTCGAGGTATGAAAATGAATACTTTCGTCTCGAGAGAAAAACTTCGCTTGAGCGATTTAGAACTCCCTACATTACAACTGTCAACCATACAATAATGGATCAACGCCATCTAGCGAACTATACGAAGTAGCTTTGTCTCTTCGTCTGGATATTTGTCGCGTTATCACGGCTAAACGGCTGAAGGGATCTTGATAAAATTTGATAAGGAGTTACTGTATATCACAATGACGGACATACTTTTATTATTTCTACGCGAATGAAGTCGCTAGTTACATTATATGTATATACTTCGTTCGCGTGGAACAATAAAAAAAAGTAGCCTATGTCCGCCTTCTACCCCACAGATCACAACCCTAGATTCTGCATTCAGGACGCTCGAAGCGCACCACGCATCAGTCTAAATACACTTATAAGAAATAACGCTGATTGGTTGATTGTTAGGCGCGAGTAGGCGTAACCTTGAGATAGCCAATGAGAACGCTCGGTCGCACTCCCCGCGACCCGCTCCGCGCCTCAAACTGACGCGACTTTTTGTAGGAACAACGAATCTCGTAAAGCAGTATCTAGTGTGATCTGTGGGGTAGAAGGCGGACATAGGCTACTTTTTTTTACCTACCTACCCTTAAGCTATATCTATGCGAAAATTCAGGTCGATCCGTACAGCCGTTTAGCCGTGATTGCGCGACGAACAACCAGACAGAGAGACAGAGTTACATTGTAATTTATAATATTAGTTAGGGCTATCCTAACTAATATTATAAATTACATTGTTAAATGTTTGGTGTCCTGAATTTGAATTCCTATTTCTAATTCCTCTCCAATGCAGTCGGGTAATCTTTCGAGGACTCTCCAATGGCTCAAGTTTATTCACGACTTTTGATAAATCCGCCACTGGACAACAGATTTGTTAATAGTCTTTCATCACACTTATGTACGTCAAGGCCTTCCCCATTCCATTCCTCGCATCTTCTACGACTCTTGATCAGTTACTTTCATCATCGTCATCATCGGCCATCACCCCACTGCTGGGAATATAACTTTTGATTATGCCATTGTTTTCGGTTCTTTGCCTTCAAACACCCTTCGAAATAGCTTATTTTTGACTTCGTAAAAGAACTCCTTCTATCAAGTTGTTAATGATGACCCTTATTCCAGGGTAGTAAAAGTGTCCCTCGAGTCTCACAACACGCACGGGCTCGCCGACGCAGACACGCAGAAGCGCGTCGCGAACCAGAAGCGTCACGTGGAGAAGCTGGTGACGCTGCGTCGGTAACTCACGCTAAGACACTATCCCATTCATAAGTTAACCCTTCATAAGTTTCCTTCAAAAGAAAAGTAACTCATTTATTCATTCACATGTTAACCCTTTTAAACGCGGGGCCGCGCACCGGAAGAACCGTCCGTAGGTTCTTTGTTTTCATACCCAATGATCATGGACCATCCGTTCCAAGAACCCAAGAACCTATAAGAGAAGGAAAAAAAAACAACGGTTCTTGAGTGTATTTCGCAGTAAAAGCAGTGTGTATCGTAATAAATACACAGGTATAGCGAGGCGAGGCTGTTCTGCGACGCGGTGGGTGAGGAGCCGCTCTGGCGGAGCCTCGGGCAGGCCGCCATCGCCGACCTCAACATCGAAACTGGTGAGATACACACACACACACACACACGCACACACATGTGCCGGATACTCGCGTGTGTGCGTCTGCATCCATACACACTTGTGTCACGTAGAACAGCCGAAGGAGGTTGGGAGCAGATTTCCGACGATAAGGCGACGTCGAGGACTATAAGGACGATAAGGCGGCACGACAACTGATAACAATCGGCTCCCTTCCTCTCTATCTCTCTCTTTCTCACTGCAGCAAAACCAAATGAAAAAAAATATTTTGACGTAAGCTTTGACAAATTCAATTTGCAACTTTACAGACATACTAGTTCCAACTTGCGGTTTCACCCGCTATTCTACAGAAACCGAATTTGTTACCTGGATAAAAAGTAGCCTATGTGTTAATCCAGGGAATAATCTACTTCCATACCAAATTTCATCCAAATCCGTTCAGCCGTTACAGAGTTGAACGGGAACAAACACAATTACATACTTACACACAACCTCAACCACATTCCCACCGTCCCTTACCTCTTCCTTATAAATCCTCTCCATGCTAAGGCTGCCTGGAAGAGATCGCTTTAAGCGATAAGGCCGCCAATTGTGACACTAGTTTTAAGTAGATTTTTGCATGTAATTTCTGGTGTGAACAATAAAGAGTTATCTATCTATATATGTTGTTTCAGCGATACGCGTGTACACCAAACTGAGCGACGTCGCCATGGTCTGGGCCTTGGAAGACGCTTCACACGTTGAAGATCTCAGCATACTATGGTAAATACACCCAGGTTTTTACTATGTTTTTGTTTGGACACATATAAGTATCGTTGGCAAAAGCACGCCATGTCTATCTTGTGTTTCTATCAGTAAAAGATAACAATAGCACTTAGTTTCGTTTAGCGAGCTTGCGTGGATTCGACGCCATTATCTATCAAACGTGTCCGGTGTAATATATTGTATTTTCCAAAAAAGTGTGTAAGGTGTGGAGCCCATATGTGTTACACAGACTTGTGCGGCGTGTCTATCAGGACCTACATTTGGTACCCGGGCCTGTCAATGTGTTACAATTGTCAGAGAAGGCTACAAAAACTGTAGACAAAAAATATGAACAGTGCCATTTTAGCTTGCAAGGTCGATGTACTGTCTATAAGATTTCGAGTCGTTGGGTTCACTGTACATATCACTAGCTGCACCCTGCGGTTTCACCTGCTATTCTGCAGAAACCGAATATTTTTCCGGTATAAAAAGTGGCCTATGCATTAATCCAGGCTACCTCCATACCAAATTCCATTCAGATCTATTCAGCCGTTACAGAGTTTTTTTTTTTCCCCTGCTCATAGGCCTGGCCCGCGAGCTAGGTCCCTAAGATAATCAGGGATTTCCAACTTTACACTTTTTTCTTCTAATAACATTTTGTTAATCTAATCTTAATATTAATTTTACATTTATTTTAACATCTTATTTTAAGCACAATTAAGTTGATATGTATATAAATTTATCATGTACAACTTAAAAAACAGACAATTAAAGAAAACTTAAAAAGACTAACTATTAGTTAATATGTATATTATGTTGAAAAACATCTACATTCAACTTTTCGTTATTTATCCATATTTCTATTAATTACTTTTTTAGCCGTTACAGAGTTGAACGGGAGCAAACATACTTATATATTTACCTACATACACACAAACTTTCGCATTTATAATATTAGTGTGATGTCGACAGCGGCATGCTGTGCGCCTGTCTCGGCAAGGCCGAGGCCGCCGCGCGCTGGCTCGAGAGCTCCCCGCGCGGCACGCTGCACGCGCTGGAGCTGCACGCCGCGAGGGGAGACTGGGCGCGGGCGGCCGAAATCGCGGAGAAAGCGTGCCCCGACAGGCTGCAGGACATCTCCCTGCATCAGGCGCAGCATCTCGAACTCACGTGCGTATAGAATACGGTTCATTGTTGTTTAGCCACATTTGTACTAGGTAACTACAAGAAAGGCGACGAAGAAAAAAAAAAAGATTTTTTCAAGCTGAGTAGTGAAGAAACGCTCAATTGGGGAACCCTTTTTCTCTTTCTAACCCCATGTACCAATAATTTCATCTAAATGTAACGTTGCTTGATATTAATATAATGTTATTGGCCGTCACAGATCACACTAGATACCGCATTACGAGATTCGTTGTTCCTACAAAAAGTCGCGTCAGTTTGAGGCACGGCGCGTGACACTGAATTTTCATGGAGCTTAACATCAGATGAGCGACATGCTCGTCTCGTCTCCAAGTTCCATAAAAAAAAAAAAAGCGACGGTAAATACTTGCTTTTCAGGGCGGATTATCACGAAGCGCTAGCCAACTACGAGCGCAGCTTGCTACCGCCCTCGACCGATTGTAAAGTGCGTGCGCACAACGCGCGGTGCGAGGCGGGCGTGGCGCGCGCGGCCGTGCGCTGCGGCGACCCCGTGCGGGCCGTCACTACCGCCATGAAGCACGCGCACGACACCATGCTGCTCAAGGGTAACTGCCCCGGTGGCTCAGACGGTAGTGAACCTACCTTCTGTGCTCGGGGGCGTGGGTTCGATTCCCATCTAGGACAAACATTCATGTGATGAACATTTGTGTTTGATCTATGTCTGGGTGTTAATATCTATGTAAGTATGTATTTAGAAATATCTATGTACGTATATCAGTGTCTGGCAGCCATATTACAAGCTTTGTTTAGTTTGGGGTAAGATGACCGTGTGTGCATAAATAAATGCATAAAAATAAATGCAATAATAATGTATGCATAAATGTCCCAGATATTTATTTATATTTAACTACTACACTCGACTAGAAAAGACGATAAATCGCAATAAAATGCATGATGTATCTTAGAAAAAAGAAAAAAAAAAGATTCTGAAAAATGTTACCATTACGCATTATGTGGCAATGTATACTTAAATAAATAAATAAAATAAAGTCTTATTTACAACAAGCGACCTGCCCCGGCTTTGCACGGGTGTAGTTTAGAAATAAAAAGGGGTGAAAAATGTGAAGTTTCTGCTAAATTACTGCCTTTATGTATAAATCTGCAGTGAAACAGTATCTAACTGATGGTGAAAACCGCATCAAAATCTGTTACGTGGTTAAGGTGGAGTTAGCGGATACACAGACAGACAGACGCGGAAAGTGACTATTTTATACTATGTAGAGAGAAACAATTTTGTAAAGAAATGAACATGAAACATTTCGTTCAAACTTTGCTTTTTTCTTACGAATGGTATTTGACCAAAATCTTGTGATTTGTAGAGGTAGCTCAGCTGCTCGAAGAAGAGAAACAGTACAGTCACGCCGCTTCCTTGTACGAGCATGCGGGGAACGCGGAGAAAGCCGCCTCCTTGTACATCAAACTAAAGTCCTGGCTCAAGGTAAATCAAATAAATAAGTAAAACTTCTCACACCTATCCTAGCTTTTTTTTTTATGTTACTCGGTGACGAGACGAGCAAGTCGCTCACCTGATGTTAAGCGTCACGCTTGCTCATAACAGTTCAGTGCCATCCAGAATTTTGAACTTCAACAGTTCAAAACTATGCGCGGCAATGTACTGCGCTCGTCACCCTGAGATGTTCGATGTTAAATCTCTGTATGCCCAGTAACTAGGACTAGGATTCCCTGTATAGGGGTAGATGTAATGGAACCACAGACCACACCAGATTCTGCATTCAGGACGCTCGAAGCTCACCACGCATCAGTCTAAATACACTTATAAGAAATTACTCTGATTGGTTGCTTTTTAGGCGCGAGTAGGCGTAACCTTGAGATAGCCAATGAGAACGCTCGGCCGCACTCCCCGCGCCCCGCGCCGCGCCTCAAACTGACGTGACTTTCTGTAGGAACAACGAATCTCGTAATGCGGTATCTAGTGGGATCTGTGAATGGAACAAATGTAAAGGCAAACAGCTAACACCCAGACACAGGGCAGATATTCAAAACGTATCGTTTAAATATCTACCAGCCGGGACCCGGGAATCTTATCACCTCTTGCTCATAAGGTACACGAGCTATCAACTAAACCTGTGACACTAGAATTAAAGTCGCCCTAGCGTTAAAACAGCTAATCGATCTGAGCTTTCAGGTGGAAGCCCTGCTTCCAAAGATAAACTCGCCCAGCGTCCACATACAATACGCCAAGGCAAAAGAAGCCGAAGGTCGATACGCCGACGCTCTAAAATCGTACCTCAAAGCGCAGGATTACGAGGCCGCTATAAGGTTGAATTTGGATAAGCTGGAAGATATAGACGAGGCAGTTAGCCTGGTTCAGGAGACCAAGTCCGTGCAAGGAGCGAAGATGGTCGCCAACTACTTTCAGAACAGCGATGATCCCACTTCTGCCATCAAATTTCTGGTAATTCTAGTATGATACTTAAGGATTGATTGTTTCACTAAAATTTATTTAGTCGTAAAAAATGTAACTAACAGACAGAGACAGTCGATTCCGTTACATGACTTCAATTAATGACAGGTCTAAATAAATATTTGCGTTTCTTTTTATTTCAATGTGTGGGAAAATAATGAAAACAATTTAAAAGATACTGTAAGCTTTTGTACAACTTAGAAAATATTGCAATTACGCCTTTGAGTATTTTTTAAAATTGATATTGTATCCTCAAACTAATTTAATAGATTGATAAATATTGTTAAATACACTTAGGTAATGTCACTCTGCTATGACGAAGCATTCCAACTGGCGAGAAAGAACGGGAAACTCCATCTATATGGCGAAATTCTAATCCAAACATCGCAAGCCAGGCCGGAAGACTTCAAGAGCCTAGCTCTACATTTTGAGGGGGAAAAGAACCATTTACTGGCCGGAAAGTTTTACTTTCACGCCGGGGAGTATGGTAAGGCCATGGGGCATTTGATGAAGGCCGGTGGGACTGAAGAGGAGGAAAATGAGGCGATAAGCGTTGCTATTGATGCTGCCGCCGCGAGTGATGATGAGAGACTGACTAGAAGGTGAGTATTTCATTATGATGGGACTGCAAAGTCGCTGGAGAAACTCTTGGTCACTCGGAATGTAGTCACAAAACGAGTCGCATAGCATCATCAAAGCTTGCTCGCTACGAATCGAAGGTCCAGAACATTTACATGTCTCACCTCCGAATATTGAAACGCTCATTAACTTTGACAACAGATTAGTTCCAATACTGCCTTTGTCTGGCACTAAGCAAATGACAAAGGCAGCAATAGAAATAATCTGTCGTCAAAGTTAACAAACGTTTCAGTATTCGGGGGTCATTATTACGAATACATTTACATGTAGACATCAGTCGTGAACTTTTAAAAGTGTTTAAATAAGTAACACATTTTCAGGTTGATTGAGTTTCTACTGGGAGAGACAGACGGCAATCCTCGGGAGCCGCGGCACCTGTTCCGACTTTATATGGCGAAGCGACAGTTTTCCGAGGCGGCTAAAACTGCGGTAATTTGATCCGATATCTTATTAAGAGTTAACTTTGTTGACTAAGTGACCCAAAAAGTTTTTGGCCTCTGAAAGTAAAAGACGTCACCTTTTTCGACATTGCTCAAGCCTTTGTCAACCGCCAACTTTGAGCATCCGTAGTTTTTTTGGTTACTTCTTCTGGTTATTTATCCTTTTTTCGTAGAGGCCTGTGATTTTCCGGCTGTCTTTATTAAGGTTGATTGTTCTTTTTTCAAAGAGTCTAAACTAGTTAAATCTATGATATTATCTGTCGAATTAAATTAGGCACTTAATTTGAAGTTTCAAAAGAAATTGTTATCCTATTTTTGTTTACAATACTTCTCAGGCACGGAGACATACAATCACTTAGTATAGAAAACGGACCAGCGGAGTCGACGCCTGCATCTAAAAACAGTCGCTATACTTATCCTCGTCCATTGTCATAGGTGATAATATCAGGTGCCGAGTGCGCTGCGGGGAGGTACCGCGAGGCGCGTGACGTCGCGCGGCACATGTGCCAAGCGCTACGAGCTCGTCGCCTGCCCGTGCCTAGGGACATGAGAGATGCGCTGGCGCTGCTACACTCCTACATACTGGTATGTAATTACTGGGGCGAACGATCATTTTTGTAGGTAATAATATGTTGTGAAACGCAGAAAGCGTAAAGTGAGCCATGCCGACTGCGCCGCCTGTCTTTTTCTGGAGAGAGATATGAGAGATAAATCACAGCTTCAGTGTCACAGATGCAAACAAACACAAAGATTAACATAAGGCGCTTACTTGTATTGTTTAGTCTTGTAGTGGCTAGCTCTAGTGAAAGGGGTTTCAGGCCGTTACAGAAATTTCGTACACAGCAGAAATGTTGTATGCTGTATGTCTTGGCTATGAGTGCCCGCGTGGTTGTGAGCGAATAATCTTATTGTGATAGTGTGCTCAAAGTTTATAATAATAAAACATTTAATTTAATTTTAATATTTGTCAGGTGCGCACCCACGTGCGTCGGTCGCGGCACGAGCTGGCGGCGCGGCTGCTGGTGCGGACGGCGCAAGACGTCACGTACTTTCCTCACATACAACGTAAGATCGGGACTAACCGCGTTCCGGATCAGCGAAACAGTGGTGCCGCATTCATAAGACGCACCACAATTAACGCCCCCGTGTGTCCGTGTGCAGTCACGCACACTAGGGGCGCAGTTGTAGAGGATGCAGTTTGTGTACATTTGATCCAAGCTAATATGTGGCATGAATATTGTTGAAACGCAAATGTTGCGCGCGTGTGGCGTGTAGCTCCGATGTGCGGCCTGCCTCAAAGCAACCACTATACATAGAAAGAGAGCTCGCCGCCGCCCTCGAGTAATCGATGAAAGAGCGCTTATAGTCTTTACTCATTACTATATCTGTCACCTGTGTATTACAGATCAAGTGTCTATCCTCACGTCTGCCGTGATAGAGTGCGGCCGAGCCGGTCTCAAGCACCAAGCATACCACTGGGCCAAAGTGCTCATGCAGCCCGAATACAGAACTCAGGTGAATACTATCACATCTCTACAGTTTTCAAATAAATTATTTTTTTATGTTTTTTTGTCTTTTTTAGATCGTTTGTTTGTTCTTTTACGTCATCAAATTGTAAGAGGCTGACTAGAATTTTCCACAAATACAGATAATCGGAAAGGATAAGATACTTTTAATACGTATTTATTATTGACATGGTTATTAATAAAATTAGCAGCGGGCTATGGTTGAACGTCTGGCCAGCCAACTATAATAAATATAGAAGAAAAAAGAAACAGTTTTCATGGGATAGTTCACGCGAGTAAAATTGGGGGGCGTAGTTTAATATGAATAAATATATATATATGTTGTACATATTTTAATTGGATCGCCCTTTTTACCCGACTGCCCAAGAAGGAGGGAAATTTATTTACTTTTGATTGTGTTTTATTTCCAGATCGACCCGAAGTACGCAAAGAAGATCGAATCCGTAGTCCGTCACGCCCCCAGGACCGCAGCGCCGCCCGCCCCCACCGCCCCCTGCCCCGTGTGCGGGGGCGACATGCCCACAGCAGACCTGCGCTGCACGCGCTGCGAGGCGGACGTGCCCTTCTGTCTAGCTACAGTATGTATACATTTCATAAAATTTGGACGGTATGGGTATGGTAATGTTATGGGAATGTCAAGCCCCCATATTCTTCCGCTTTGGCTCATGCACACTGATGACGTAAGCTGGTGTCGCCCACGTGACCCTACAGTGACCTAACGGTATATTATTGTCAATTGTACGTTTAACAAGATTTGAGGCTTGCTATCCCGAGTGACATTCTGTCTAACTAATGTAGAAAAATTATACGAGAAGAATGACAATCTCATACAAAAAAGTGTACCCCGAAGAACCAACATAAAACTAAATCGCGCTTACGTATTTCGTCAGCTAATCTTGAAACCGCTGTTAAACCCGATGAAAATATCGTTAATATATAGGTATTGGTGTATTATGTCCGCAATTTAAGGCTTAGTTCAAATTATATTGCAATATACGAGTTAAAAATATGTTTTCAAAAGTAATGTTTTCAACGCCACCTCTTGAGAGCCTATCGTGTTTTTCAAATAAAGTATGAAATAAATAATTTTACTGATATTACTATGTAATGCAAAAATATTCAAAACAAGTAGCGTTTTTTCTCTGTACCATTACGAATGAATTAGCTTGGGTTTCTATTTCAAGTCAAGCGGAAATTGTGAAGATTATGTCGCAGTTTAAGACACTCGCGACATCTTACGTCCTTATCAGCTACAATCGCGTTAAGCAACTTACAATGGACATTGGCACTCTTCTTTAAAACTAGTAGTTCTCGCTGAACTGAGACCTCGCGACCCCTATATCTTCACAACCCCTGGACCGCTTCAGCTCCTATTCGAACTTAAAAATTGCTTAAAAATGAACTACTTGCCTACAAAATTTCACGACGATCGGATCAACGGTTCGCAAGTTATCGTCGGACAAATATACACACAAACATACAAATGTCGATTTGTCCCAGTAAACTCTGAGACCTTCGCTTCGCTCGGCCAAAAATATCTTTATACTAACTATATAAGTCTGTGTTCAGGTCCATCCCATTATCTTGAGGCAAGTGATTTCATAGTGACGTTTACTTGCAGGGTCTTCACATTGTTAAAGACGATTTGACTGCGTGCCCCGAATGTGACTTCCCAGCTATACTTTCGGAGTTTGTCGAGTGAGTTTCCTTTATTTATTTATATAAAGAAACACCAACAGTATACATATTAATTATTAAATATGGTGTAACACTTTTTAAATCAGATACAGTTCCGATATGTATACCTGTAACAGGTGTTTACGACATTCAACTTTATTCCTTTATTTAACTTGTTTATTCTATATTGCATCCTACAAGAGTGATGTACAAGAAAACATCGTGATCGTTACAGAATCCTTCAGGAAGAAGGCAAGTGTCCGATGTGTGTCGAAAACGTGGACTACAGACGTCTCGTCAAAATTGACGACGTCGCTTCCTACATGGATCTCAATACTAACGATTAACTCGTCTCGTACGAGCAAGTGGTGAGCCCTAGAATTGTTAATCGTACATTACTACCGCGAAACACAAAAGAATGCTAAGAAAACACATAATATAACATGAGTCGATCGCTGGCAAATTGCTAGAAATGCTTGTATATTTATTTTCTCGATCATAACCAGAATATTCAGTAGTAAACATGTAGTATTGAAGTAATGTTCGAGTATGTTAACTTTGATGTTGTTTTTTTGTCATGTTAACTGTTAGGGCTCGGTACAGAGGCTTTGCCTCGGAAATACAAAGTATAAATTTAGAACTACAATAAAAACTTTCATATTTTGTTTAACGCCCTTAGAGGAGAAATTTATTTTAAAAAAAACATTAATTGAACTCCTGTAAAAAATATGTTGGTTCTATAAATCCACCGGTTTAGATTTACATTGTCTGCCAGCTAGTATATTTGTTAAGTGTATAGCCTCCGAATTTTAATAATGACAGTATTAACAATGTTTATATAATTTCTAAATTATTACTTATCATCACCGATTGTGATTATAATCCGTCCATTTTGTAATAATATAACTATAACTATTAAATCCATCCACCTATATACGATAAGCTGTATTATTATGTATGTCCTAAATTTTATGTTATCTTTAAGAATATATTGGGTGTTCGGTGAGACAACTTTAGTAGGATATGCTGTACCAATACGATACTGAAATTTCTGAACCCAAACCAATTTTGTAAAAAAGTGGTTATTAATATTTGTAAGAGTTGATCCTCTAACAGCCAGTTATTATGGATGTTCCTGTTTGTGTTAGTGATAGTGAGCGAGCTCCCGCTGAATGAAGTAATGAATATTATTTGTTGTCATACAGTTGCATTCATAACAATTACAAAGTATAAAAAAGTTAAAAATGCTTCCATTATAGACTATTCCATTTATTATTACATAATATATATTTTTTCCATATTTTTTGCCATGGTGCGTGTAAGGCTACGTTCTCCTTAAACGGCAGCCGTCAGCACAAATGTACTGTTATGGTCTCTTTCACATGCCGATGTCGTCTTGGTTACCTTAGAACTCGTCTTCTAGGATATGTATTGACATTTCAAAACTAATGATTTTTACGACGAGAGCAGGTTTACTGGTTAGTACTTAGCTCATTCATTAACACGTATAATATAATAACAGTACCTAAATTTACTGTACCCTATTTCACTGTTTTTAGGCTTTAAACTTCAACGTAAAAACTTGAAAAAAAACGTAGTACCTTTTATTTTCTCATTTTTAAAGCTAGAAGATCAAAAATCAAGGAGGCACATAAGATATGAAGGTCAAAGTGCTCATACAAGTGCAAGCAATCAGATTAATGACAAGCACCAGCGATGGTGGCGCCATCTGGGATTAGTTTTGCCTGTAGCTCCCCATTTGAGACCGTGCATGCGCGCTCGCCCACGCAGTTATTCTTGTTTTACAAATTTTAGATTTAGTTTATCAGTAAATATTTTTATTGTAAACCTAAATTATTATAATCCTCATACATGTCCGTTGTTAACACCCTGTATTTCAACTTTACGATCAATATCACGATTAATATTTTTATTGAGCTCTTGAAAGATAAAGAAATCAAACTTTCAATGCCATCTTTATCTGGTATATTTATAAATAGTAGCCTTGGACTATTATCTATAATATCAATAATTCGTTTATTTTAAGTAAAGAATTAATTTTATTTATTTTTTTGCAATTGGAATTATTAAAATAAAACCACCTTTCTTACATTAGTTAAGTTTTGACGTCGATTATTGTACTATTCTCTATTTTATTCTTATACGCAAGAATAAAAAATGGGATGAAAGCATAAGCCCTGGAGTGCTGACGTTCCGCTTAGGGTACCTTGCTTAGGGTGCATTTCCCCAGCCAGCATCGACTCTTTCACTTTTTTTTTCTCTTCACTTCATTCATTCACTCCTTCTCTTTCTTTGCTTTTGGCGGACACGCTCCAGTGCCGTAGGTTCCGTTTTATAATTTGTCAGTTTCATAAAATTGTTTTCGTCAATTTTCATGTCAATCTGTTTGAAAGGAATGGCAACTAATATAAAACTGTCTAATAAATATTAGAATAAACACGTATTAGAATCGATGTCATTATTTCTCATAATACTAAAGATCCTGCATTACGAGATCTCTGTTCCGACTAAAACCCACCAAACTTTGGAGAAAACGCGGGTTGTGGAGACAACTCGTTCCCATTCGCTATCTCAAGGTTAGTCACGCCCAGGAATGAAGCAATGAAAGAGTTTTTTTATTTAAAAAAATAGACTTATTGCGTAGGTCGCTTCGATCGTCTTCAGTTCAGAGGTAACCTGTGTTTTGTAAGAATTAAAATCTAAGTAAAAGGACAAAATAAAAATAAAATTGTAAGTGATGAAACATTTAATTTTTCATTTGAAAGTATACCAAGGTTGTAGTTACACGTTCGATACTGAGATTCAAATGAAACGCAAAACAATGGTATTATACAAAACGGCTGTACACTTTGTGAACATCACTCGCTGAGTTTTCAAAAAGCTATCGATAAGTCAAGGTTTACAAACAAAAATATTTTAAAATGCAATCGATAACATTTAAGTAAAGTTTCACTAAAGTTCAACCAATTTTCTTGTAAGCTTGAAAAACGATTGAGTGAAGTTCCGTTAACATTCCCTCTTTTTTACAACACTCACTCAACATTCAATTTATTACAACGGAACCGTAAAAATGGTGTCGAAAGTCAATTCGGCGAATATTCAAGAAATTTCACCAAAACATGCTGTCCAAAACTGAACGCTAACTCACTCAATGTTCAATAATGCAATCGAAAATTGATTTATTGTAGTTTCACAAAAGTTTACGCAATATTCAAAATTACAAAAGTGAGTTTCATGAAAGTTCGCCTGAATGTTCTCAAAAGCTGGCGAAAACTTCCGACATTTTGAAATGCTATCGATAACAGATCGAGTGAAATACAAAGAAAGTTCACTCAATTATAGACAAATCATAAACGCTATCGTAAACTGAGCGAGTAAATCCACATTAGATTAGACCAGCCTCACATTCTCTCGATGCAGTTGCTCTAAAGTATTGCCCTAGAATAATTAACCGCTACCTAGCTACGCCTTAAGTAGACAAATACTATACAACTTAAAATAATGACAAGACGTATAACGAATACAAACAATAGTGGAAATTATCATTGTGCTAAAAATACGTTGGGAGAAACTACAGTTCCTCTAGCTAAGTATATTCTCCTAGAATTTGCTAACGTTAACGCGGGTTTAAATATATTCTGATGGTAAATATACCTTCCGTCTAGTTGTCCAAATTCTAAATAGCTCTAAATGAAATGCTAAGATTGCCTTTGTAAATAATATATTTGGCGTGTTACTAACTTTACTGTCGTAATAAGAGATTGTGAACTTATTTTGTTGTTGGTACAGGTTGTTGTAACTTCATAGCATGAGGCGTTTTCATTGCGAGCTTATTCTCAGGCAATGGATATTATTTCAGCCGCCTTACAGTTTCATTGAGAAGAACGTGGGAGTGAGGGACTGTGATAATGACGTCTAGAATCAGCCCAATATGCATAATGCAAATGCAAATCAAATGCAAATCCAATATGCAAATGATGCAGTAATGTTTGTTGCTTAACGTCTCCGACCAGTGTCGGAGGTGTAAATTGACGAACATACAAAAAAAAAAGAAAAAGAATCAACCCAATTGTATGTTTCACATCAGCTGATTTTATCCATAGAACCATTGAGCGTACGCTATTGCTCAATGAATATTTTATCAATAAATCCTGATATCTATTGAAATGTGTAAAAGCCAAAATAGATTTTTTTTTTAAAACCGGACACGTTCGAGTCTGACTCGCACACCGAGGCTTCCGTACAAATTTAGCTTTGTAATTGAAAAAATGATCTCCCATACATCGATATATGTTGCGATCATTACTCCAACTATAAATTTAAGATTGTGATCACAAAGCATTTTTTCTTATTTGTTATAATTAAAAATTTATGGGTTTCTTTCTGAAACTGAACTATACTTGTGCTGTAAGACCTTGACAGACAGACGGACACGAAATAAAATGATCCTATGAGGGTTTTCTTTTTGAAGTACGGACCCTAAACAAAAAAATAACCTCTAAATTTTTCATCATGCCCATGCCAAAAAATTACAACAACGTTATCCCTCGTGTTTCAGTTTCAATAAAAAAACTAAAAACATTACCGAGACTGCTTATTTCAAATCTCAGAACACTTGATCATCTTATACAAGATAATAGAATTGATAATTAGGTTAACATAAAACGTTGGTGTTAGAAAAACATTTTGTTTGCGATACACTAGAGTGTAATATAATTACATATTATACTAGCTAACGACGCACGGATGATTTCGATTAGTATAAAAATGTACTTTACAATGGATCGGATGATGCTAATGATTCAAGTCTCAATAATAAGCACTAGTCTTGAGAACACTTTTAAGTTATAATAGGCTTTGTGGCCGCTACTTTAAAAGTAATATTTGAATGTGTCGTCAAAAGAGAGGGCCATTTCGACGAAATGGACGAATAAGAAAATCAAAATACATTCGTTTTGAACAAAACACAGTCGTAAATAAGATATTTGAATAAATATATACTGTGTTTATTCAATAAATATATACTGTGATTATTCAATAAATATTTTGTTAATACAATAAATATGAAATATATTATCATTGGCCGGATTATATTTATTTTCGCGCGTCTGGTCCTCTCTTTTAACACATTACAAAATAGCTCTTGTGATCATATTTACAGATAGATATCATTACAAAAATATATTAAAACAGACACAATGGCACTTGGTTGCGTTGTTATAGGGAAATAGAATAAAAATAAAATATCTCGATTACAATTAAATACAATGAAAATAATTTAAATCGTTATTTGACACTTCGGAGACGAATGTACATTTAATAACAAAAAATTAAGACTGATTCATATTAAGAAGATATAAAATATTAAACGCTATTAATTAAGGGAATGTATAAAAAATTAGTTTCAACTATATCAATGTTAATTCCTCAACAATAAATACTATAAATCTTTGGTTTCATTTAGTCGTTTGATTACAAAAGGTTATTTCCTTAATATTTATAATTTGTATCGCAAATGAACGCGTTTAGTTACAGTTAATGATTTAAGCCTACGAGGGTAGCAAAGAGTTAAGATTCGTTACATTATACATAGTTATACTACGGTTCATAAGAACATCACCCACGCATCAAACTCAGCTCACAATTTTAATCTTTTATGACCGAATCGCACTAAACCAAATTACAAATACATAATATCAGAATTTTGTCCTTTGGTAGCAGTACTTCGGTTGTTAGTTTGGTTAACCGAACTAGTGCAAATTTTCAATTGCAATAGTCAGGCTATTTCAAATTAACGAACTATCGCTACCCTTTGGTAGCAGTATTTCGGTTGTATTGTAGTCCGCTTGCCGAACTATTGCAACTTTTCAGTGTCAATAGTCCGGTGGGGACAAAGCACCGAACTATTACTATCCTTTAGTACCTTTGGTAGCCGTAATTTGGTTGTTATGTTATATCTAGTAATAATAGCCGGACTATTTCAACCGAAAAGTTGCACTCGGTTAACCGGACTTACAACCGAACTACTGCTACCAAAGGGAGTTTCTAATTATCATACTGGTGGCACCCTATCCATTAAAGATAATGATTACCAATTCTTTCCAGTATTGGTGATGTGTACGAGAAATATTATTTCGTCGGATTTCAAAATAGATTGGATTCGGCCCAAATTCAGTGCACTATATTACAATAAGAAAGATTGTGAAAAAGACACGACAATAATACATGATACTGTACATATTGATGTAAGAAAGTTCTTATTTGGCATTATGGGGTCTGTACCAATAGTAGATTTTAGATCCAAACTGAAGATTCCTTTTCTTAATCATGTATAAACGATAGAAACAGATTTTCCGTATCACTTGAATACGGAACTCTAGAATCAAGTTTTAAAATCATATATCTGGCAAACGTACTAAGTTTGTGGTCCCGAGAAAATAAACCAATCAGGATGATCTTAAGTTTGAGGCCCACTATTAGTACAGACCTTGGACTCAATGTGAGCTCTATTTGAAGGTACTAAGATTCTATCGAGTGTGACACGCTATCTATCAGTTCTAAGGTCGCCTTTACCTGTAAGTTCCAACTCGACCGCTAACATCTAGCAAGGGTTAATTATTAACAAATAGTTATATTTATAATGCCGGTGAGATTTGTCGTAGTAACTACTTCGAGGTGGACGCGTTAAATCTACATTTATTTTAAAATAGCTGCGGAGAACACACTGCAATAACCTTAACGATACACTCGTAACCCTCTATTCATTGTTACCCATTATAAAAAATTCACTTTATTGCGTGGTACTCGGTCGTCCCTCGTCTGTGAAATAACAGACAGACCAAGACAAAACACATGGTAGCCAAAACAGGAATTTTAAACGTTTCTTTCAAACGGGACCAACCATAAGAAAAAAAAAACCCAACTACCCTCGTTTTGTAAAGACTTTAGCGCGTCCACCTGTGGTCATAAGATGATATTACTGGAGATGCGCGAGTTGTTTAGGCAGGGCGGCGACGACCCTCACTCGGTCGCTGAACTGCGGCGGCGGCGCCAGCACCGGGGGCGGGGGGTCGGCCGACCCCGCCGGCTCCTCGGGCGGCGGGGGCAGCTCGGCCAGCAACACGGCCGCGCGCGCCCGCCGCCCCGGCGCCTTGTCTATGTCTACTCCGAGACGTTCGGCGGCCGACTTCCCCCGCGCCGCGCCGATCGTTCCCCTTAACAATGCAGCGGTAGCCCGTTTCCTCGTCAGCGAGTTGTGTCGCTGCATGGGCGGCGGCGGCGCTGCCAAGCTCTCCGATGAACTGTGCACGGGCTCAGTACTGATCACGTCATTGGACGATTTGACCTGTACGGAGCTGCAGAAAGATACCTTATCCCGTCTCGCGGGGGGCTTGGCCTGTGCCTCCTGGTCGCTGGAAACGCCCGAAGATGAGTTATCTCCGTCGTCTCGTTCCGGCGCGCCGAGCTCATCCCCGCAAGACTTCGACGACTTGAGTCGCGTGCGGATCTTCTGGATTTCGTCTACGGAGAACGAGTGTTGCATGGAACCGGATCCGGAGCTGCTGCCGCTGAAAAAGTAAAGAAAGTAAGAACTACGCCAGTTTATTTGCAACTAGTAGTATCCTACGAGTTGCACACTATCTAACAGGAACTATCTACGTTTCCGGGATAAAGAAGTCAATTTGTTAATCCATGCTGTAAGCAATTTCCACATAGAATTTCATCTAAATCCGTTAAAGCCGTCACAGAGATGAGTGGGAGTAATAGTACTAGTTGGGCTAGCCCACACTAGCACACCTACTTACTTATTCACAAATTTTCGCATTCATATTATTAGTGTTATTTATGATCAGAAGTATACTAGGATTGTTATGTGCTTGTGCGAAACAGTGGTCATAGCCACTTAATTTTATGTAACATCATTGTAAAAGCCTTTATTTAAATGAATTGTCTTGTGTAATGAAATAAGTGGTTAAGTGGCACGTGTGATCTTATTCAGTAGGTAGGCATGGAGTTATGGAACCGAAAAAAAAATTGCACACAAATAGAACAATCTCGAAAAATGTATGAAAACGATGAAAGTTATTTACGAATGTACTCCTTCACATGTATGATTAACCATAGACAAAACCACAAAATAAAGTGGACAAAAAAAACCAACGTGGTTTTACAACAGTCACCGTCATAATGATCCATTTTATCCAATAACGGAACAACAATAACACAACAAAGACAACAGCGACAAATATTTGACAGAAGTCACATTTTCCCAGCGACATAATTTTGAGGTCTCATTACCAACTATACCTTCGAATTGAGTTTGGTTTTAACAAATTCATTCGTCCTCTATTTCATAGATTGTAGCGTACATGTGGTTGGCATTGATGCATATCCTGTAAATGTTAGGCTTTCAGAATTTTGTCTATGAATAATGGAACTGTATTTAAAAAAAAAAATAGAATTAAGGGGGAGGCCTATGTCCAGCAGTGGACATATGGCTGATGATGATGATGATGATAAATAAAACACGGAAAAAGACACTATCTTCTATTGCAATAGTTGTCACAATAATTTAAGTAGGTTCAGTAATTTTTCTTTTCTAAATGACAATAATCTGTATCTGTATCTGTATCTGACACGGGGATTTTTCAATTTTTTATTTTATGTTGTACTAGCTGCGCCCCGCGGTTTCACCCGTTATCCTACAAGAATCGTCAACTTTTTCGGAATAAGTGTATAAGCTACTTCCATAACAAATTTCATTTAAATCTGTTCAGCCGTTACCGAGTTGAACGGGAACAAACACACTTACATATATACTTACCTGCTTACATACTTACACATAAACTTACGCAATTATAATATTAGTTTGATTATAATTTTGTTATGAACTTATGAAAGTATAAAGTGCGGTATCACTGACCTAGCGTTGCTATTGGCGCTGGTCTCAGCCGGGGGCGGCGCCTCGCTCGGGGGCTTCGCATCGGCCTCCTCGTCGGACTCCGACATGCTGTAGTCGGGCTCCGGGATCGGCGGCGCGGGTGTCGAGTTCTACAATATAATTGATCGTTTAAACATTCATATTTATCTTATTATTATTTCTTTTTCTTTTTTTTTACACTTTTTTTTTTAATTTTAGAATCACTTCCCGGATATTTTACTTTACAGCAATGTATGGCGACGCGGCGGGGTGGAGGTAGGGGACGTTATACTGCGCCTTCCACTCTACGATAGATTCATCATACCATCGTATATAGTACCTTTCTTTGGCGGAGGCATGTACTGAAAGCGTGGGTATACCTGTCGCACGAATCCTTTATTGTTGAAAGGCTGCGCGTACTGGTTGGCGGGCTCGTCCGCGGACGCGGCGCGCGCGCCCGCCGGCCACGGGCGCAGGCTCGCGCCGCGCGCCGCCGGCTGCGCCTGCGCCTGCGCACACCACACCGCTTATTGTGATTATCTTACATTTCTTTCGTGTTTAAACTATACATTTATCTCTCTAAGTTCATTTTCGATGAGGGGTCTAGTCCGTCATCTAGCTGATCGTATAATAACGTAGAGAGGTTCCACGTGATAGAATATGAAAATGGCGATGCGAGAAAAGCTCACGAGTCAAGCGGTCGTGGTCGCTGTTGACGCGGCATTATTTTTTTGCAGTTATTAATTATGTTTTCTGGTTTCTACACCTACTGCGGCTCGGTCTAGAGCCACATTTATACGCCTTCAGAACTCATGGATACAGGAATTTAAATCATACTTTATTTATAGCCTGTGAAGGAATACAGTTTTCTAGACTTTCAAACGATGCTAGATGGTTAAGTTATAATTTAATATATATGCATACATATATAGAGAAACATTTACTCACAGTGTGCGTATTCTCGGGTCTATTAGGCCTATACGCGACAGTTTCCAAGTCTTTAGGCGACGCGTAGAGCTTGGCAGGCGCTGCGGGGCGGAAAGTGGACGCGGGGGGTGGGGGAGGGGGCGGCTGCGTCGGCGGCGGGATGCGGCCTGGACCTGCGGGGAGGGGAGAAACGTTTTGTTATTTGGCAGGTTTCTCAACAGACGAAAAGAAAAATAAAACAGCAAAAGTAATATGAAAGTTAATAGTATGAGAGAGAGAGACAAAAACTTAGGAGTTATAGAGAAAAACAAAAATTAAAATAGGTAGGAACCACACAAAAAATTACGTAAAAAGAGACGAAAGAAATAAACGAACACAAGAGAAAAGAAAGGAAAAGAGATAATAGTAAGCGAATGTCAAAGCAAATAAAAAGTAGAAGAGAGACGGAGTACATCAAGAACGGGTAAATCAAGGTAAAGTAATGTACCGTGTACGTCTTCGCTAGAGCGCGTCCTGGCAGGCTGCGCCGCGTGCTCCGAGAGGTCGGGCGTGGAGTGGAACTCGCGCCGCAAGCACGCGGACGACTGGCTCCACACCTGGGGTTCGATTACCTATTTGAGAATTGTACTATTCTAATGCACCACCAACAGAATTTTGAGAAAAAAGTTCCTTTTTATAAGCTTTTATTTAACTTGTAATGTTTGTATGTATGTATGTCCGGGTCAAATCTTGAAACTGAATTTTTTACCAGTTCCCCTTTTTCAATTGAATTGAAATTCTGCATGCCTGTCATGTTCCGATGACAGTACAATATTAAGCTTCACGCCTGCCCATAACAATGCAGTGCCATCTAAGAATTTTGAGATCGTCACCATGAGATATTAGATATTAAATCTCTTTATGCCCAGTAATTACAGGAAACATTGTCCTCCAATCCGGAACACAGTAATGTTTGTATACTACTGCTTGGCGGTTGAATAACTGGCAAAGGTGTGGTACTTCCCCAAGCGGACTCTGCAGAAGAGCCCTACCACTACTAAAACAGTAAGTACAGTAAAGCCGGAGTGCCACTTTTTATTTCCGAAGAGACGACAGTTCGAGTTGGATGGTATTTTCGGGCGCAGCTAATTTCATAGTAATGTTTAAAAGACGAACTACCTTCCCCCTGGATCGTTTCATTTCTGCAACAGAAGCGTAGACCCTCGTCGGCAGCCGCGCCGGCGAGTAGGGGGGCGAGTTGGACCCGCCTTGGAATGCGGACCGCATCATCGCACTCGTGCCACCTCTAGAATCCCATAAAATCATATTCTTCAAACTGCCGTTGTAAAGTTTTCTGACAAAGTTACCGAATTCCACGTTCCCCAAATTCAAAATACGTGACCACACAAAATTCACGAGCATGGAACATTTCATATTAACTGGAACTCGAATCCGGGTTGACGATGATAAAGGAATATAGAAAGACTTATCTCATTGCTAAGAATAAGCAAAGAACAACACAAGTATTGATAAGGACCTCTGTTTTATTTATTTCAGAAATATTGATTATACAGGGTTATAAGGAAATGGTATGCCAAGCCGAAAGGGGCTCGAAGTATTTATGATTGTGAACAACTTTTACTATAAGTCCAACCATGACGACGAATTTAAAAAAAACAGCTGTTCTATACATTTTGTATAGTGTCATTGACATTTTTCTATGGAACAGCTGATTCTTTTTTCTCGGTTTCGGCGTTGGTCCCGTAGTAAAAGTTGTTCATTATGATGAGTACCACGAGCCCCTTTCGGCTTAGCATACGCTTTCCTTATAACCCTGTATAATCAATCTTTACTTGTCAATAGTTTGAATTGATACTTCCCTGTATACAAGGATATAGGAAACAAAATAAAACTAACACAAAACCAAAATAAATACAGTGGATTTGTACTCCACCACAAGTACTTCGGTACTAGAAAAAGAAAAACTTCATGCTAGTCTAGGTGGCATTAGAATGTTCTGGGTCTGCTGGTTTTGGATCGTTTTTTTATTTAGAGAGAAGAAAATGACCACCGGTGTAAGGTTTTTTCAGGCTGGTTGATACTGACATGGTGTCTGCGTCTGCCTGTCGTTGGAACAGCTCCTCCAGCTCGGCGGCCGTGATGCGCGAGGAGGCGGGCCGCTGCCTGATGGACGCGGTCCGCGCCGCCACCGGCGTGCCCGCCGACGGGGTGCCGCCTGGAAACAACGCCGGACCAGTTGTGGAGGTAACGTCACACGACACTCGCGACGAACGACAAGAACACGTTCTTGAAGTAATATCTGAGAAGAATGTGAGCGAGGGAAGTGTAGTGAAATGTGAAAAATTCAAGACCAATTGACTCTTTAGCAACAAACAAAGACATACACTTATTTGCGTTTGGTCACAGAACAAAATTAAATAATACTTAGTAGATAAAAGTTCAGAAGAATCACTCCGGGATGTAAAGTAAATAGATTTTCGCCACGTCGCAATAAAGTATTTTGCTGCACGCACAGCGAATCCTAACTACCCTACTATCCTAAATATTTTCAAGCGCTCGATGCTTGCGAGAAGACTTTCGCAATTCGTTAGATGTAGAAGCCGTGCCTGACGCTTCGTGCTCGCAATGACATGGGCCTGGTTTGACTGTAGACGCATTATCATCGGGGACTCCTCGGAACATTAATCATTTCTGCCTATCTCGCTCGCACTTACACGTCTTGTGGAGTGAAGTTTATTGCTCGACGACTCAGATGATAATGCGTTTACTATAACAATGAGTACCTTATCCGATCTAAACAGTAATTTCTAAAATAACTCACGGACACCACTCCAGCACGAGCCGGTGGTAATCAACGATTAGAAAAAGAACTTTAACTACTTCAGAAGATCATAAAGGTCAAACGTACTATTACTTCCACCGTGTAACTGCACTGATTCTGCCGACGAAGATTTTCCTGCGACGCTCAGCGGTTCGCAAGACTCTTCTTTTTCCCCGCCGTTTTCTGAAAATGATATGTAGGTACATCAAGTCGATATTAAACTAGACATCAGCATTAAACCCCTATTGCATGAGACGAAGATCTTTCCTATGATTAGATAACCTACCTATTGCAGACAATAGTCAATCGAAAACAATTTTAAATATTATTCAGATACTTACCTAGTCCAGCAACCATTGATTTGGCCCTCGCTCTACCGACGCTCAAAGTCGTGCGAGGATCACGCCGCGGTGGCGCTGGTGCAGGACTCCGCCCTGCAACGTAGGTTTAAAAATTACCTGAACTGCAGAAATAGTAGAGAAATAACAGAAACGATCCAAAAACCAAACCTTGCGAGTTCCATTTGCACCGTTAAAATGAATATTAAACACCATTAAATGGTGTTTTAGACTTTCGTGGTGGTTAACAACATTACTATTAGTACTCGTGGTAAATATCCCGTGAGTACTAATAGTAATACCATTAAATGGTATTTGATTTACAATTTTTAAAATTATTACATTTATACTACAACAAATTTTCTTGTAGCCAAGCCAAGCCAAGAAAAAAAAAGAAAAGGCCCTCAAATCAAACCCTGAGGTTCTCCGATTCGCAACGTTTAAATTACCATTTGAATCTTATCTCCAACCTTTAGACCAGTAAAGGTGCTCCGATTCGCAACATTTAAATTACCATTTGCATCTTATCTCCAACCTTTAGACCAGTAAAGGTGCTCCGATTCGCAACATTTAAATTACCATTTGCATCTTATCTCCAACCTTTAGAACAGTAAAGGTGCTCCGATTCGCAACATTTAAATTACCATTTGCATATTATCTTCAAGCTTTAGAACAGTAAAAAAAATACAAAGTACCTAATCCTACTATGTGACTATAATATTGTTAACAGTAAAAGATAAGGTCATAAAAAGTAAACGAGAAAAGATGCGATTACAATAAAATGTGAAGACAAGAGAAAAATAAGAGGTATGAGAAGAATTTACCTCCCGCGCCCTTCCTGGGCAAGGTGGCGGCGTACGGTCGACCCGAGCTGGACAGCTGGTTCTGAGACTTGCTCGTCGGAACCATGCACTGGTTGCTTTCGATGTTACCTGGAACACACGGCATAATTATCTATCTAGTACTAGTAAAAATGTTTTGTAGAACTCGATTCGACGATGATAGATGCATTCCGATCGCGATTATCAGTTTTTTTTCAGAATTATGAACATTTATGTGTAACGTTTATGAGATCATAGCTAACTTTGATACAGAGAATACAATCGCTCGCTGAAAGTCGCTCGCCTGATGGTAAGCGTCACGCTTGCCCATAACAGTTCAGTGTCATCCAGATCCCGATCCTCATTAGTTCAAAACCATACGCTCGTAATCCTGAGATATTAGATTTTAAATCTGATTAAGCTAAGAAATGAAAACTGGAAACATTGGTTTTCATTCCGGAACACAGCAATGTTTGTAAACTACTGATTGGCGCTTAAACAGCTGGCAAAGGTGTGATAGCCCCCAGGCAGACGCTGCAAAAGGACCCTACCACTACAATAACTATACTTTACTTTCTAGTAGGTACTTACAATGTGGTAGGTAATAATACGAATTGCCTTACCATTGTTATTGTTCGAGACAACAGTCATAGAGACGAGAGCTCCAGAATTGCGAATCAGCTCTACCACGTGTTCGTGAGACGCCACTGTCACGTCTTCTCCGTTAATCTGGAATTTGAAGTGATTCAGATTACTTGATTATCGCTGCTGTAAAATACCAAGGGATTGAACGAATTTGAGTGTCATTTTCATTAGACATTTCTCTCGCACTGAAATGAAATTAGAAATAAGGTTTAAGCAGTCGTGCTAGACTCCCGAAACAACTTTGCCGCAATTTCTCTAAGCACTCACCGCAATAAGGAAGTCTCCTTTCTTCAACCCAGCTCTGTCAGCCACGCCTCCAGCGTCAACGTCATCTAGATACTGCAACGCAGGGTACCGCTCCGAAGGACGAAGCTCCATCAGCGGGGACGAGGCTTTCGCACCGCGGAGGATGAAGCCGAAGCCGCGCCGCGCCCGGTGCAGCACCACTGTACGCGTCTCCATGTTGCCATAGCTGGAATATTGGTAAGCCTTAATTAGCTTTTAACTTGATAAAGCCCACGCAAAGGCTTGTGATTATTTGTTCTTAGTGGTTATGGCGATAAATTTGATGGCTTTTCATATATCCATAGTCAGTTTCAAGGTAAGAATAACGAACAAGTGAAAGCGATCGAGGAAAATTGCTCAATGGTCGACATGACAATTCAAACAAAAATAAATAGGGCCTAAAAACTTTTTTGGCTTCTTATTTTGTCAGGATTCACATTTTTTGAATTTTCACCTTCGACAACAAACTTTGAAATTTAAAAATGCACATATCGTATGACTTCTTGAAACACTTGCTATGCAAAAATTTCCGAGCAGCTCCGAAGCATGGACTATTGGCCAAATTCTGAACATTATAAAAGACGAGACAATTTCGGAAGACTTTTTGATACACTCGTTATGCCAAAATGGCCAAGCCACTTGGAGGTACTGGCCAGTGGGGTAAGACTGACCATTGTAAAAGATAAGCAACAAATGCATGCGCTAGTACGAATACATTGTCATCCTGTATTGTTTTGAAATAAACAAATTCTGTCTTGTGTTTAGATTATTGTCACTAGGTTATAAAAACAACTATTGTGCTGGTAACCTTTAGTCTGTAGGTAGTGTATTTGGTATTAAATTCGCCATTGATTTTTTCAGTTGTAAATTCAGTGGAGATGACTCACGTTTTCTTTATCCTAGGAGCAGTAGCACTGTACGTTTTGCTGAGGGCCATTTCCCGTCTTCCCGTAACTCGAGAATGGTGTATTGGCCCTGACGCTAATACCTGGAAATTATGGAATATAAAATGAAATTGAAGAGCATTGCTAATATAATTAAATAAACCAATGGAATTTGCGCAAAGTGTTATATAACGTAGTAGAACTATTTTAGCTGGTTGCAGACCTGATAGTTAAAAGTAAAAATTAAAAACGTACCCTATTGCTTATCAGGTGTCATTACGGAATTTTAAACTTGGTCCTACATTTACCTGATGCAAGTTTGCATTTTGCCGGAGTCTGACTTCCTGTACGCATTGACTGGGAAACAACCCCGTTGCTCCCGATCCACGCACCGTGCCTTCTAGCAGACCATCGTCTGTTGCTCCTGTTACTGTGAATTCAGAAGATAATTCATAACTTGCTATCCCTGCATAGATTGATTACTTTTCACCCTTAGAAATATTATTTTTAGTCAAACTCATATTCTGATGTTGTTTAGATTGTACTCATGGCTAGGATGAATTTTTTAGTAACGCCGAATATAGCTGCAACCGTTAAATATTTGTGAGCATAAAATGTGTGTTTTATGTCATGGTGGTTAGTAAATTAGTCCACACAAATTTTCACATCACTATAGCAGTACACCGCTATACAATTATACATTATTATAAAGCGCGACCCCCTGTAATTTCTTTACTTTTTCTATTAAAGTTTATTAAACTAAAGTAATTCATCCAAAGGATAGCAGTAACACTACTCTCGTTTTCTCTAGCTACAATACCTTCAATAATATCTCCTTGATTGAGTCGGAGGTGTCCGGGCGCTGCAGGCTCATAAGGCTGGAGGCACACGACCGTGGCACCCGCCGTCTGCAGCGAGCAGGTCGTCGTGTCAGAGTTGCTGGTGCCCACGCCACTTGAGTCCGATATTATGTCGCTAGTGTCGCCCGCGCTTTTATCTATAAACCCGCCCGATAACACTGTTTTTAGGGAGTACTTCTTCATAAATAGTATTCGTTTATACGTCGTCGTGAATACAATAAATCAAGTTGAAACAATCTTAAACCTCTCGATCCCTTCAATATTTTTAACTTCTTGAAAGGAAATTGGATTCTGTTTCACTCGTATGTAAATGAACACGAGGAGAAGCTTAATTTACTGAAAAGGAGCAGATTTTAAATTTGAGTAAGGTAACAACGTCACAGAAGGATTGTTTAGTAGTAATATAACTTTAGCAGAGATATAATTGTACAAGTATATATCTATCTAGAAAGAAGAGATAAATCGATAGACAAACTTACACCTAAACTAAATCTAAAGAGAGCAAGGGTACAAACGTCGGCAAGGAACGAAGCGGCAAGCGTACCGTGGAACTACGTCTTTACATAAAGGCACATAAACATGCAGTCGAATGAAGGGTGATGACGAACTGTGCATGGTGATGGTTGTCTTTCACACGGACTCGTGAAACCTCGTGGTGCGCTCGATCATTTCCCTTAATTAGTAAATCATCAATGTAGATAAGACACTAGAAAATAAAGTTATGACTTTTGTATGCACAACTTTACATTAATTTCTTTATAATGGCTTGTATTGTAAGCTTTTTCATAGTGCCCAGTGTCTCATCTACGAACTGCCATAACTCATTTGACCTTTGTTTTTTTTGAGAATCGCTACCTGTGAGAATGCTGGCGTCATCTTCATGGCTGGGATGGCTTGCGTCGCTGATGCTGGAGGAGGCGGAAGAGAAGGGTCGCTCAAGGCTGCAGGGCGAGGGCGCGAGGCGCGGGGGGTGGGGCGCGCGGCGCAGCATGGCGTCGAGCTCGGCGGGGATCCGAGTTGAGGAGGCCAGGGAAGACCGGTCCCCGGCGGACCACCATCCGCCCCACGCCGCTGACCGCCGTCTAGGATTGTACCGAGGCGGCCCGCGGAACGGCACTGCAATACGACCCGTTACCCACCACACAACCAAATATAATCGTGCTAAACAAAAAGAACGTCTCCAAAATAATAAATGAAGAATGGTCCTTTAAACATAATATAATCAATAAGATTATAAAAATATTAAAATTATTTGGGAATAAAATAATATTAACAGCAAAAACTTTTTTTTTGTATTACTAATATAAAAACTAAATTTTACACATTAAAACTAGGAGCTAAATAACTGTTGAATACATTGTTTAGCTTTAGACAATACAAAATAAATATTATATAAATACTTAGAACTATTAGCTATTACCTGGTTAGTTATATACTGGTTTGTAATTATTATAAAACAATATTTACTGTTTATTAAATATACAACCATCACCATTATTATGATAATAAGCAATGATATATAAATATTATATTATAATGGATGATCATGCGATTCGTAAGTTTAGGCAAATTAAATTAACACAGCGAAATATAACTGTTATTCACAATTGCAAAAGGAAATGTCATATACAGAATAGGCGTTGTTAAAACAACTTAAGAAATAATCATCACACTCAGCCATAAGACGTCCACTGCTGAACATAGGCCTCCCCCTTATAGCGCCAATAATGCAAGAAATAATATAAATATCTAAAATTATGCATTTTTTGTGAATTTAATATTCTATCCTTGAATGATATTCAAGAGAGGAAGCTTAAAAGTCATAAAAAATATTTCGCTATTCTTAGTTGCATAAAATAAACGCCTATAAATAAATTTCGTCATATAAAGCACCAATCAAAGCCATGCAATAGTTATATTTTAAGAACTAGTAAGTTACATGTTATAGTTACGTTTAACCAGGATTTCACTCACCGACTTCCTCTGATTTATAATTCTTTATAACTTCCGCCAGTTCCAAGTTACCAGCAATTACTGCCACCTAAATGAAACGGTTGAATAAATACACACAGAATAAATACATACGCAATAAACTAAACGAAGATTTTGCTTTGCGTGACTAGTTATTGTATGTTCTGTGACTAGGCTTATTTCACCTACTATTCCATTGGTCGATGCTACGTATTTAGCCACACACTCACCTGTGACAGTGTGGTCGAGGATGGTAATCCTCAACCACACCGTCACTTAACTTTACACCGAGCCTGGAATAGGAACTGGCTCTTAAATGTGGCTGCCGGAACAGACCGTTAGATACTTGGCGACAGATTTTCATCTTGAGGGTCTCGTCTAGCCAGACGAGTAGGTTCTTGAAAGTACCCATAATACGATAACGCTATGATTTCCTCACGACGTTTCCCTTCACCGATAGCTCATTGTTGAAATTTGAACCCACGCCCTATAGCGTGCGATCTGAACGCGCCAGCCACTGATCTATCATCGTTACAAAACCTACCTAAGCTATTATCTATTCATAATTATGGCGTCCATACAACTTAGCAAAGGATGAAGGTATTGCTAGAGACAGGTAAGTGTGAAGGTGTGTACGTCTCACAATATGTAGGTAAGTATCATATTATTTTAAAAGCATATTCTAGTCCTAGAAACGTTTTTGTAACTGTAACTGTTTGTGAAACAATTGACCTATAAATCATTGCATTTACCCAACTAAGACAGTTCTATTGACCATGTTAAGATTTCAGATGTTAAAAAGTCAAACCTGGTAGGGCGTTTGATTGGCAAAGTTCAATGCCTCCTTGTCACATCCCCTGAAGAGAAGTTGCCTTGCGCAGGAGTCTTGTGCGTTGACGGCGCAAACGTGAAGCGGCGTGTTGCCCGACGCGTTGCGACTGTTCATATCTGCGCCGTAGAACAGCAGGTGGTCCAGGTGCTGGACTAGGCCATTGCGACAAGCCTGGAAATTACAGAGAAGTTGGTTCAACTGCCAATTTACTATGTACACTTCTAGTGTGGAATTCACTGCGTCTTTGTTTAACGAGATATACACTCTGGGCATTTAAGTCTAAGCAGGCGTGTAGTATAAAAATGAACCCCGTGAATTTTGTCGTAAGTATTTGAAAGTTTAATGTTGTCTGAGTTATGTGAAAGATACACCAACCTGATGCACCTCCTGCCATCCCTGCAGATCTGTTGCACCTATTGTCGCGTGATCGTGCAGCAACGTCTCACACAGCAGCGGATCTGTTTTGTTCGTCACTGACAGATATAAGGGAGTTAACCCCTTTCCATCCTTGTAGTTGGGCGAAGCTCCTAGTTCTAGCAGCGTTTTTACACCTTCTAAGGAGTTCTTCTCGACTGCTCTGTGCATCGCCGTACTGCCGTCTTTGGTGCGGTAATCGAGTAGCGCTCCACCATTGACCAAGGCTATTAGGACTTTTCCGGGGCATTTAAGGCCAGCGGCTATTGTAAGAGGGGTATCTGAAATGATAAATGGGATTGTTTCTTGAAACTGATAGCTTCCATTATGTCTTTTTTTATTATGGCAACCGAATACCTTCATATTTACTTTCGACTTGCGACACCTTTAGAGTTTTGAAGTATCTGACTATAATTTTTTTTACATAAAATATGGTATCAATGATATTTTACAAGAGATACGGTTTTAGCGCACTTAAAATGACCCCCGCAACATCTGTCCTTTCCGACAGATTTCATTATTGCTATATCTTTTACTCTCAAACTTTTCGCATCTTCTTTTGCAATCTTTGGCGGCTGTAAACAGACTGCAGCGGAGTCGATTTCAGAGCACCATTTTGAAGATAAAAACCTATCTTTAGCAAAATATCATTAAGGTAAGGCTTCGACCGAAGTAAAATGAAAGGACGGACCCAAGTAAGAGAATTTTACAGAATTTAAAGTGAGTGCCGGCACTCACCTTGCTTCAGTCTGTGAAAAGGTACGTACGGTAGGTACCTACGGTTCGTCAATTCATTATGCGATCCAAATATCCGCAATATCTTCACAGATATTGATATTATTATATAATATCACTATTATATAATAATATATAATATCACTATTATATATATATATATATTCGCTATCTCTTTTCTGTGACAAATGTATTAGACATAACTTTAATTACGTATTGGAGCCTAAGTTCGATTTTTTTGACTTGTTATATTTAAGGAAGTTGCGTGGTTAGTTCCCGTCCATTCATTTTACTTTGGTCGAAGTTGTAAGGTATCAAATGTAAACAATTAAAACAAATAACGTTAACAGGAGGTCTACGAACGCGGACGCTAATGGTATAGGTCATCCAGCCTACGCTAACATTTTTTATCTGTTCAGCCTACACGAAAAGAAAGAATAAGAATGTATAATGCAGAAATATTTTAACTAAAGATTAATGGGTTAATCACTAGAGGCGGAAGATCGACAAAAAGGACAATTGAATTTAGACTATTCAAATTCGACGACGCTGACTTACTTCTATTGAAATACGCGGTGACATCATGAATGAAATATTATGCGTTCACAATAAATAAGTATGTAGTTTCAAGGACCGTTTGACATTTATCGCAATTATCCACGGCTGGCTTGATACAGTTCTCACAACGCGCTATTTTAGCTACACGCGAAACAATACGAGATAAGGATCTATATGTAAATCAACAATGTATTGCTACTGTCGTAAGTATATTGGCAAATCGCCCGCCTCGTAGGAGAATGTATGGATGTATTCATTTGCGTGAATAGAAGCAAAGAGACGAGGATGGCCTCTATCGATAACATGGCTTTGTTTGTTAATACGCAAGTACGCATGTGTGTTTAAATGGAGACGATTGTGGCTGTCGATATCAATTTAGAACATCTTCATCGATTTGATTTGGGCAATTTGTCTTTATGGGTTTTTGATTCTTGCTAAATAGTAGGTACAGATGCATGGATGTATTATATCAACTTAAATATTTTAATCGTTTTCTGCGAAAATGTATTACTACCTAAACCTAAATTTTATTATTTATTAAAAATCAGAGTCACTACGCTCTGAAGTGATCAAGATCTTAAGAAGACTAGATACCGCATTACGAGATTCGTTGTTCCTACAAAAAGTCACCAAAGTTTAAGGAAGGCGCGGGTCGTTTGGAGTGCGACCAAGCGTTCTCATTGGCTATCCCAAGGTTACGCCTACTCGCGCCTAACAATCAACCAATCAGAGTAATTTCTTATAAGTGTATTTGGACTGATGCGTGGTGCGCTTCGAGCGTCCTGAATGCATAATCTAGGGTGTGATCTGTGGTCCATAGTCATTTTTATAAAATTGTTCATTGAGAACTAATTATTATTATAAAAGTCGTAATTCTGAATGTTTATAGTTCTAAATTCTATTTTTACTGTTTTTAAAATATAGGTATATCTGTTATCTGAGAAGTTCAATGGAAACCGTCTTTGTACTCACTTTAATTTGTACAAGATATTAGAATCTATTAGCAATTCATTTATTTTTATCGATGTAAATGTAAATAAAATCGTTTTGAGCCTACAGCATTTTTTTCGAAGATTATGATATATGTTCATTATAACTATTCTTTACCTCCAGTCTCTGTACAGTGGAAGTTAGGATCGAGTCCCTTGGCGCACGCTTTAGTGATCTTGTCGACCTGCGCATGCGTCACGTTCTCTAGGAATCTGCGCAGGTTGGCACGCGAGTGCAGCGCCTTCAACGTCTTCTCGTCCAGCTTCAGCATCTTGTACACTCGTCTTTTGTACTTCAACTGGAAAACGGTATACTTACATAAGGAAGGTGTGTTAGATTTAAGGCCGTGATACGACGAGGCGACGCAAGTCGGTGACATGTCGCCGACTCAAATAGTCATGACTGTCGCATTGCTCTTGAATGTGGCATCGAATGCGGAGGAAGTGATACATACGACGTGATCGTATTAGAAGAGTATATTCTTCATCTCAGTGGCGCGATGGCGTCAATCAATGCAGCGCGTCGTATACCAAGAGCGACAACTTATGACACACAATTGACTGTGTTTTCGCTACTCGTGTCGCCTACTTGCGTCACGTTGTGTACAAACGGCCTAAAGTGATTTCCGATAACAAGTAGCTTATTGTGTTTGTTGGTGGTATTTTGTTTATAATTTAGTCCATGTACTTTTTCATACCTATAATGCAAATATAATTGCAGTGTGGTAACTACATGTTACCACAAATACGGCTATTTGTGGTAACATGTAGTTACCCTAACGAAAAATACCGACACGTGTACCTACCTATTCTTATACTAAAGTATGTGAAGATGAGTAAGTACAGGTAATAGAAATTTAATTAACTGTACAGTTTTTTAATTATGTCAATGCTGTAGGTACACTAAAAAGTCTCTACCTCAAGATAGCCGACAGGACCGTTGAAGGGGTAGTCACCAAGGCGGCGCTCCTCGTCGAGGAACTTGCCGGCCTTGCCATTAACTGGCGGGCAGAACAGGCCATAGTTGAAGCTTTCTTTCAGTTCCTGGAAACAAAGAAACATCTAATTAAAACACCTGTCATCTGAACTCTACCAAAATAAAAACTTTTTAGACAATGAAACTCTCTGAAGAAGTAAAGCTAAAGACACATCATTTATATTTATAATTCATTCTTTAGATTAAATTGACATACATATAAGAGTTTTGAAACCAAAACCGTATCTACTTATTAGATTGGTGGACATCAGTTTTTTCATTCGAAAAAAACTATAATCTACTAGCGACTATTGGCAAATTAAAACAAAGAACAACTATAAATATTGTACGAATATGGTAAAAATAGATAAGTATATGTACAAGATACGAGTAGTACCTACGAATCATAAAACATGTAAGACGCAGGTATCTAATGCAAGTTTCTCGAGCAAAATACTTGAACTTCAGAAGAGTTACGATGGCTCTCAGCATCGAACACCTATTAACACGGAATAAAAAGATATAAATCAGAGGACTAGTCCTTATTTATCATTGTCAGAAGTTTAATTACAGACAACATTAATGAGTCTATTCCATGAGGGATATTTATGACGTCATAACTCAGTGGATCCACTTACATCGGTTTAGAGAGAGAAAAAAATAACATGTTTATTGCTAACAATAGCACCACCTTAATCGTAATGCTGAAGATAAATGAGATTAAAGGAGAGTACACAATCCGGAGGGCAAATAAATTAGGTAAGGTAGTATCTACACAAACTTAATTACATTGAGGTCATTTAAAACAAATTTGACAAAGCAATAAAGAGCATAAATAAATAACCGATTAATATTGAGTTAACTCGTAACAATGATACATTTTTAAACGAACTGTGATGACGAAAAATTGTCACTGTCGTTAATAAAATACACAGATAAAATACCTATGAGATCAATCAGAAATGAGATGAAACAAAGGGCAGATTCGGGAAAGTTAAAAGTTTGAGAGTAGGATTTAATAAAAAAGATTCGACAAAGAGGAATAAGCAAGTCAGCAAGTGATCGAGCTAACGAAGTAAGATCGATTCGAGCCGTCTCTGCGATTGATAGTCTGCACCGGCTTGCTGGGGCAGATTGCTTCAACATCGCTCCGGAGACCATTGGAGGACTTTATAAATAAAAAAAATGGCTGTAATTTCTATTGGAATAAAGGGGAATCACGCTTAAGGAATATTAATAGTTTGAGGGGATAATAAGTTTGTTTGTAATAGTTTGTTTGTTTGGTTTGGCTCACTCGTTTGGCCGAGTGAGCCAAGCGAGCGAAGTCTGCTTGAACTGGCAAAATTTTGTTTTGTCTGTCTGTATGGTTGTACTCGCGTACAGGGCGTATTTTTCAAAAAATCTTGATGAAACTTGGTATGCAGGTTCTACAATTTTAAAGTTTTTTTTTTGTCGTCAGCGATTTTTGATTGATGAGTATTTCCCCAAAAAGGGAGGAAGTTTGTTGCGCCGGCAGTTACAAGCCGATTTTGATCATATTCGGCAGAAACAGTCGGTAATCAATTAATAACAACAATTTCGAATATGAGAAAAATCGTGAAAGATCAAGATAATTATGGTCTTGCGTTCACATCTCGGGACATCAAACTGATACCACAAAACTTCAAAAATCTATGAAACTGTAGAATTCAGGTTGTGCAGAAAAGTTTGTGCTCGCGAGGTCTACTGTTCGCAGAAGTTGAACTGCTAGTATATACAGTCCTAAAAATATGGACACGATATGAGTATGTATTGGAGCTACATTGCAGCATAAATGTTAGGCTTGACAGCAAAATACCTTATATCAAATACCTACTGATGTAGAAGAAAGTTACCCGTCAATACCATAATACCGTTTTATCTTCCAACACATATACCTTTCCAACATTGTTTCCACTTTTCTATCTACCGCAGTATTTGATCGCGAAGCTTGGGATATTGCCACGAGTCCAGCAGTTTATTGAAGCAATATTAGTTTTGGCGGAAAATATCGGAAATATAGAGGAGAAATATCGGAAATCCAGCTTTTTGGGGGACAGATTACACGGCGCATCTCCGGAGAACTAATATCATAAGATTGGAAATGCCGTATCAGGGTTCTGTGCCACAAGGTACGGTACCTACCTATGATATTGGGCCGCATTCCATATAAAGTAGCATAATATGTACTTGCGCAATTCTTGGCTTTCGTAAAGATCATGATCTTGCAAAAAAGTTACACATAAACTTCAAGTAAATAAAACAATCCCTTTGATGCTAAAAATGTCCTCAATACCGATCTAGGGAAATCAATTTGAAGGAACACTAAGCTCAAACATAAAAGGAACTGACCGCAATGAAAAAGTTGTAAAGATTGAGACGTAAGACTCAGTCTGGTCATAAAGTGCGTCCATTTAGCTAGGACCTTGAATAAATAACTTCATGAAAGGAGATAATCTTCTCGTTATCTTTGTTTGCTTGTGGCTGGATAAGATAAGAAATTAAGCTCAACCAAGGCTTTAGCTAACTCGGTTCCTCCGCTTATAACTGATAAGCATATCAGATACTTTTAATGATACCGTTTAAGATGTTTATTATGTGGAGATGCCTGGGTGAGATTTTTGTGTTACACGTGAGGAAACGACCCGCATCATGCGAGAGATGAAATATAACAGGTAGGTATTATTACCAATAGCATGAGTGGCTAACTTTTAAGAGTATGTCAAAAAATGGTTCTTCCAAAGGGATCTTTGGAAGTACTCTTTTTTGTTGCTTTTCTTTGTTTTTCTTCTCATTTTTATTTGTATTCGTATAATACGTACTTACAATTTTCGGAATTTTAAATTTTAAACATAATGTCATCTTGTCACTAGATTATTTTTGCTCGTATCAAGATCTTATCATGTCTCGTGCTTGTAATAAGTAGGCACAGCTACGGTTCTTTATAGTTGCAGCTACAGATTAGCATTTACAACTTATCAACATGACATTAACTTAACAAAAGGAGAACACAGTTGAAGTAGAGTAGCTATGAGAGAGAGTGGGTGTTCCTGTTTCTGTCAGTCTGTCACATGGCGGTAACAATTAGCTTGGAACGTTTGCATACAATGGCGTGTCTACACCGTGTTAGTGGGTCACTCGATTGATTGCTCAGTTCTTGTTCTCAGATTCAGTATCTGGCACACGTGTGGCAAGGAGATGTTGAAAATGGCTCGCTCGTTGACGGATAGTACTCTGTTTAAGAATAGAGTATACCGCCATCTTGCTCATACAAAAAGCGTACTCTGATACCCACCCCCAAATGTTATCCGATTTCGATGATGTAGCGTAACAAGCAGCACGTGTGACTATCGACAAATCGGAATGTGTAATGCAATCGATAACAACGCGTCATTTTGCAAGAAGTATAAACTAAGGTATTTGCAGTGGTATGACTCTTTTTCAGAGACCGCCTGGGTGAAGTACTACACATTAGCCAGTTATTGCACACATTGTTGTGTTCTGGATTGAAGGGTAATGTTTCCAACGTAATTACCGGGCACAAAGAGGTATCTTATATCTCAGGGTGAGATTTTGTGACGAGCGCAGTGCATTGCCGCGCAGGGTTTTGAACCGTTAAAGTTTATAATTTTGGATTGCACTGGACTATTATGGGCAAGCGTGACGCTTAAGATCAGGTGAGACTTGTCTCGTCGCAAAATACCATAAAAACAAAAGGTTGTACCAAGACAAACGGCTTAAGTTTTGGCAACGCTGGAATTATTATTATTAATGAACCAATGACAATGATTTTACTACATCATTAAAATTAACTCAAAAAGTAGTATAGGCCCTTAATCACAAATAAGCATGGATGTTATAGAAGCGTACATGTAAATTTATTTCTCCATCACAAAAAAAGTTCCCTAATCAAATTAGGAACTGTTATACTAGAGAGTGCACAACCGTGTACCGTACGAGCGTACACGCGAGTACAAAAGTTGCTAACAGTAAAGGGGCATTTGAAACTGAGGGAAGCAATCAATTTGTAGCGGTCCGTGCCTGGTAAACGATGTGCGTTCTGCCGCGAGTTGACCGCTCGTGCTGCGTTCCAACAGACTAGTAGAGAGATTGTAGTAGCAATAGGTATAAGTACTTCGAAAAAAAAAACGTTCCGTGGTAGGTACTGGTAACACAAGAAACTAGGAATAATTGTAGATACTGCATGCACTGAATTTACTTCCGTAATTCATACTATCATTTTGTAATAAAGACGTCAGTTTAGTCCAACACGCACCGATGAACTCAATTAAAAGTCATAGAACTGTGCTAAATTGTATAAAAATACTTTATTGGCAATTAGGATTTAGAGGCAGCGTACTTATGGTCATACCTATGAAATGTCATCAACGCAAGTCTATTGTTTGTTTGCTTTTAGAAAAACGTACCGCACAACTTTTATGAGTGCATGCACTCAAAAAAGCGGATTAAGACAAGGAAAGAGCAATTACTGGATTGATCGACTTGATCACTCTACTGAACCCAACAAACCTTCCCAGCGGTATATAGATAAGTACATAAGTGGATCAGTGGTCAGTTGACAGATGTGTTTTGTCACATCGACGCCGGCCCTCGATCGAGCGTTGCTCAAGCCGCAGCTCGGTTATAGGTCAATTTGTTGAATACAGGTTGTCTCTACTGCAACCGTCTGGAGAGAAATCTCGACGTAAAGCCTTTGTTATTATTAGATTAAAGAATGATAAGATAGATAGAGAAAGATAGATTAATATATAATTAAAGAATGTTGGTATTACCAACTTACTAGTTTGTAAAGAAAAGGCAGGATTACTCAAAAACATGAATATAAGGAATAACAAGCTGAAATATTTAATCGTCTGTTTTGGTGAACTTTTGTCTTAACCTATATATAACATACCTACATTGTACCTACCTAGCATTTGTAGGTACATTCAAAGATGAACAGAAGAATATTTTGGGTTTGAACGCAAAGGTCGAAGAAACTCGACAAATGCTTCAAGGTTCTTTAATAGGAGTTATCTTGATTTTTTTTATAGATAGCTAGCGGGTTCCGTTAACATTTTCAATTTCCTCCAAAACCCTACACTGTGATTATGTGGTCAGCGCGGTTATTGAATGACTCATTCATAAGCTCCATATCCGTATGGCTAGAGAAAATGTATTGGTATTATAGCTCAATAACTTGTGGTTTTGCAATAATACAACATCCTACGTATTTAACCATGGGCCATTTTTAGGCACATGGAAAAAATAATTTACCTCAAAACCGGAACCCGGGACCCCCAAACGGCAGACGCGCTATCAGCTAATTCACGATAGCCGTTAGATCAGATCAGTAGAGGAGATTCGTAATGCATACTTGATAATGTTAATAGACGCACGGAGTTGGTTCGCGCCGACCTCTATCTAAGAAACGAGAAAGAAATATTTTTTACCTCTTATTTTCCCTCGTTGGTCCTGCGTATCATATCCGCGCCTGACCACGCCGCGCGACGCGCTTGCTTTGATTATTCCAGTGAAGTTACAGTGCTTAGAGAGAAACAACCGAGTGCAGTGCAGTGTCGGGTGGAGTTTTGCCCCCGCTCCCGATCAGGCAAGCAAGGCGTTTACAATCAGACGCGAAACTTGGTCTGGGCACTCAATTGCATTGAGAATGCGCAAACATTCACTCCCATAACCCGCATAGCAACTTAAATCTTCGTTCCTGGCGTAAGGCCAGCGAATGGCAGAAAAGTCTGCAAGTTTTCGTGAACGCTGCCGAAATCGTCCGAGGCCTAAACCTAGGGACGGCGGAGCTCGAACTCGTAAACCTCTCAGGCCTCTCAGTTTGTATAGTATGGTCAGCAAATCAAGTACCGTCACGATCGACTCATGTTGTGAGCTCGCCGCGGTAAAAAAAATTATCTGGATATTTTTTTTTACCGTTTTTGGTTTTTGGGCACACGCTACATTTTGTCGTTATCATGCAGGTACAATAAAAACTCAAATCCTGAATGTCGGATATTTACGAAAGGTCTTAATAAAGTATTCCTACTAATAAAGCTAGCTGGGGAACTATACCTATCTATACTTACTAAAACTCCCAAGTTTGGATGTCGCTTTCTATAAATATTAGAGTTACAAGAGCTGATCCCAATAAGACGAGAATGCAGTGAGCCCTCGTTACCGGTCCGGAAATGCTGAAATGGGTGGCGACTGCCCTCCCTAATTGACAAGCACTCGCGCCTACTATTTGAATACAATGACGACGGAAATTGAAAAGTAACGCATAGACACTGCATAAATTCACAATCACGATAAGTAAGGAATACTTGAATTATTCGCGGGTGAAATTAGATTTTGTTAGCGTTGTTATTGTCTCTGCAATCTCGAGATCAGCGCCAATTAGGGCGAGGCAATGGCACGCCGTGTACTAGCGCGCGGCCCCGGCTTGCTTCGTCGCCGCAGCAAATAATAACAATAACGGTAGTCTGCGGCCCGGGATCGCCCTCGTTTCTACTTATACCTGAATATTGATTCTGAGAACTTCCAATTTGTTCAACGAAACAGACGGATAGGCTCTAGAACGGCGCAGAGATCAGCTATCAGACAAAACAGTCTTCAATCGGATTGTTGAAAGATAACTAACTATTCTGCAGAGAAACATGTTAAATTACCTTCCCGTCTTTGAGACAGACGTAAACTAAAAACGCAACACAACATTTCGAGTGTTTCATTTTCATTTGTACTTGTGTGTTCTGTGGCATCCCTGAGATAGGGTTCCTATAGTTGGGCTGAAGAGCTAGTAGCTTAAAGCGTCCTTATTGATATTTAAAAATAGTACTTACGACAGTAAATCTAATGTTCAAGTTCGTAGAAACAAGAAAGAAAGCTTTATTAATCATCTGTCGTTTTTGTAGGGGTACAGGAAGCCCTAATTTTTTTTACTAATTCACGGGTTTAAAAGTATTTTCTTAGCAATAATATTCTCCTTTATGACTAAATATATCATTTTCCTGTGCCTTTACAGGACGATCCTTGTGGCTTAGTTACATGTCTGCCTTATGAGTAGGAGGTCCCTGGCTCGATTCCCGGTCTTGCAGATGTTTGAATGATGAATTTAAGTTAGCTACTCTGGGTCTGGGTGCTAGTTGTTCATGGCAACCTCGACACAGGAAATCCTAGAGTATATTATCTTTACTAGTTAGAGATAGAAGATTCAGCGAACTGAGACTTAGTGCGGAAAGTTGATCGAATTATCCGATCAATACCTAATAATAGAAGGTGCTGTCTAGCTAATAAGCCTGGACACGTGAAGCGCAGAGACAACGAATACGAATCAAAAGTTTAGATAATTAGATTTAGATTTAGAAAATATTATGTTACTTATATGTACTTAATTACCCACCTACACTAACAATTTAAGGTAAGACCCACTTGTCATTGATATATATGTAAAAGAACAAGCCTTTTCCTAAGAATCTACGCACAGACCAAACGTGAATTTCGGACTCAATATTCCTCAAATGGGTTATGTGAAAAATAAGACCCACAGATAAATATATATCTATGATAGGACCGGATTTTGTTTTTTGTCAATTTACCGGCAGTTTAACCTCACCGGATTATGTTCTACGTTTGAAACAGCTGTATAGAGATTTTTAGATTATTTTGTAAAGTCAGGTCCACGCGAGCGAAGCCGCGGGTACAAGTTAGTCGTCTATATTTAGCGATAGTACAATTTGTAGCTTAGATCGTTCTGGAAATATCATAGGCTGATTGAAGGCTCATGAGTGGGACGAAATTACAGTTTACCCGGTTTCTATACTCAACAATAGATCGCTTTTACGTACTTTCCTATAATTAACATTTTGAGAATTTTAAAGTTTTCTACCAATTGGTTTTGGTAGGAAATTTGTTGTGATACTCAGAATTATTAATATGGTATCAATCTTATAAAAACTGAACATGGGGTGAACATGCTAGTTGTAAAAAGTGTTATTTTAAAATATTGATGCGTGATAGTAGTAGAATAAACATTAAGCTAAAGAGTTTATATATTTTTTATAATAATATAATGCGTTTTCATTTTAAAATCCTACGATTTATCGAAAAGCGCAGAAATCTCAGTTCTCGGACACTTACAGTCAGTTTTTGACCGCCTTTTCCGTTGGTTATCGGCCATAGAAATGCCACGGGAAAAGGATCTTCACCCGAAGGCCATCTAATTGGCGTAGGCCAGAAACCGATCAGGTTGACGGAGGGCACAAATTGAAAATTCGTTTAAAAATAAAAAGAACTCTTGCCGCGTTCGATTTCACTGTTTTGCGTAAAATACTAAGAAACGATCGACAACTAACAGTATTCGGCGAATTACCCTATTATTATATCGTGTTTCAGAAAGACAGCAACACTAAAAAATCAGCCTTGACTTTGTGATTAAATTCGTTACATCCAACCACATAAAAATGAAATTAAAATCGGAGAGCTAATTCATTAAACATGTCTCTTTAAATTGATCGATTCAATGTTTTTGGTTAAAGTATAAATTAAAAATGCGAGCTGACAAATAGCACCAGCACTAGTCTCCGATTAACATAGACGTGCAAAATTTCGTATGATTAATGTTTCGGTTTTGGACATCGGATACTTTTGTAAGTTGATCACATTTCGCGAAGCGTTGGGAAGGAGTCGTAGGCTTGGTGTCAAGTTGCGAAATAGCTGCCACTTCAGAAGCTGCGACCAAATCGGGCTTAATTGTGACAATTTGTCTCTCTCCTTGGAAGTGTCAACTGTCGCCTCATGGAGTTTTAACGTTTTTGCCATCTGTTTTCCTCGTGGCTTAGCTAACTAATTTTGGTACGTTTGCCATTAGGCTAGATGAATCACGTAGGTAGAAGATATCTTTGTTTCTTCTTCCGCCTTTTTGCTTCTATTTCTGGACATAGGCCAATTTCTTCCAATTTCTTCCGTGTGCTACCCACAAGCAAGGAAACCATTGGGCTAAGATATTCCGCCTTGGCTATTCAGTGTCCTCATGTCGTTAACCCAGCGTTTCTGATCTCAGGGATTCTTCGCGTCTATCGTAGACGAGTCCGCGCAATATTTTCTACATCCCTAATGTGCCAGCCTAGCTCCATTTTCTTTCAGCAATTATTCTCATTCCGCAATTTTTTTTGTAAGATATATATTTTTTCAGACAAGCATAATCAAAGTTTAAAAAAGTGGCTATGCCCCTTGAGAATAGAATGTTGTGTCTAGCAGTCTAACACCAACCTTTTGTAAGTCCTAAACCTAAAGTTCTACACTTTATGTAGCAGGAGACATTTTCTATAAACTGCGAGTTTTTAAATTTCGGACGCACGAAGTGTGAAAAATGCGTGAGTGAAATCTATTAAGCGCGCAACCATCAAATAACCTCGTAATCGGAACCTTATAAAAACACTTTTATGACACTGTGAAGTGTAAAAAATATTGTGCAATAAAAGAAATTGTAATATAAATACAAATAAATTGTGCGATAGAAATCTACTCTACTCGAAAGTTTAATTTGGATCATTTTGATGTTGACCTCTAAAGGGAAAAGCATTTGACTATTACTTATTTAAAAAAAAAAATAGGAAAGCAGCTAAGGAATAAGATTTAACTAAGGAATTCAACTAATCGCGGTTTTTAGGTAGTTTACTATTTAGAAGTTAGGTATTTTAGCCAAAGTGGAATAAGTAATTTCCGGTATTTTACTTTCATAGCACTGGATATGGTACGGCAGACCATCCAGACAAGAAATACTTATATTAATCTTTCTTTGTCTCTTGTCTTCTCTTGATGGTACGGACGGACCATATCTGCACGTCTGCAGGGATATTACAAGATTCTTATTTGTATTGGTGCCATACCATAAGCACTCGTTAAGTGTTGTGGTCGTGTAAAAACTTGATGGTTTTTTTTAATGACACCGTTTACGGGGTTTCTGTCGGTTATCTAATGGCTAGGTCAACGTTATGTTAGCTCTTAATGTTGGGAAAGATTACGCGCATAGTGAGTTTTTACTATTAGTTGACGTAGTAGGCAAAATGTGAAACTAAAAACCAGTCGATAATGATAAGCAGACGAATGAAATTATCTTTATTGCCAACAAATTTTGCGCATAAGAAAACCTACGAGGGTCTATTACACTAAAAGAGGTAGAAATCTCAGATTTTGCACGAAATATCAGTTACAGTTTCGTCCCCCAGCGACGGAAATTGGCACGAAAAAGAATAGTGCTTTTATATAACCAAGTTTTGCGTCTATATTGTACACACAGTAGCTAAGCTCGTTCTTCAAGACTGCTTTACAAATTGACACAGTATTTAAAAAAAGTGTATGACATGCTTTTCGATGTCAATGAACAAAAATTACGATTTCGAAGGTTTAGTTAACAGAAATAAACTGTCTTTTTATTGCACTGTGTTAGATGAAACAAGCAACACTTTTGGCTATTAAAATAGTAGATAAGTGTGTGTTAGGTACCTACCTTAAAATCGATATAATTCTAATAAGTGGCTGATATCGAGGTTCGTTAAAATGGCTGTTAATAGTCTTAGAAGGTCAGCAAAGTATCTGTGATGCCTCTGGTGCCACAGATCCATGATGATAATTTACGATCAGGTGGTCCGTCTGTTTGTTTGCCATCTAAGGCACTTAAAAACTTGTCTTCAGTGAGGTAAAGTTGATGTTTTATCGAAGAAATTCAAACACAGGAAAGACTTATGCTCATTCACTGTCTTTCTGCTCCATTTTCCAGCGCGGGCGGTAATGGCATGATGCATGGTAATAAGCGGTAATCAGGCCCGGGGGACTGGGGTTCGATTCCCGGCTGAAACGCAGTAACTATTGTCTATTCTATAGCTAAACTGCCGCCTTGGAGCGTCGCTGCATATTTCAAAATGGATCTAATGGGCCGGACGTGTGCTGGGGAAAGTGTTTTGGTTCGGTTGTTTGAAAATTTTAAACCTGATGAAGGTGAATTTGAGAGGGTTGGTTCACTTGTATTTTATTTGTTAAGATTTACTGATGGGAGAAGTAACACAATAAACATATTGCAGAAAGTAAATTGTTAAAAAAAAGTTTGAGCATTTTGAGTAGAGGCATGGCTATTCAGTTCACTCGTCAGGAGCAAACGAATATTGCTCGGTTGATTTCGGTTTTAAATAGCGTATTTTACAAAACCGAAATTACCGAAACCAAATATGAATCATGTTCAGATTTTCTCGCGATTGCCAACTGAAAAGCCTTGTTCTGTATACTTACTGTGTGTTCGGTTAGACAACGGGCATATTCTGGGATATCATTGTACCTAGTCAGCATTATGTACAACTTTTACTATAGGACTAACCCAGAAATCTCGAAAAAGTTGCTCCATAGTCCATACATTTCGTCGAGTGTAATGTAATTTTTCTATGGAGCAGCTGCTTTTTTTTCTCGAGATATCAGTTTTGGGCCAATGGTGAAAATTGTTCAAAATAACGACTACAATGATATCCTAGATTCAGTTTCAGAGTTTTTGGAAACAATATTTTCTAGAATAATTATGTTCATCATCTAATTGAGCGCCTTTTAGTTAAAGTGCATAGGATAAGTATACCTTCATACGTCAAAAAGATTCATACGATTGGATTACAGCAAAGGGAAAACCCAAAGGTTTTGCATTAAGGAGAACAAATTATCGTTTATCCTTCTCCGGTGTACTACTAAGAATTGACAAAAATTACAAACCAATTAAGTTAACCTGTTTCAAGTCTCACGTTTGTCATTTTAAATCCGCCCACGCCTAAAGCCAAAAAAGGTAATGTAGGAATGTCTTTACGAGATAAGTAGGTTAAATGTTTTAAATAGATCTCGATAGCCGTTTCTGGGTGGTTATTTATGTCAGGGACCGCGTGTCACGCTGCCGAGCACCCGTGTCTGATAAATTTTGATGTATCAGCCTAGTATGGTACAAGACTTTTAATATGGCACATCTGGTAGAAGAGTGAATTGTACGGCTAAAATCGCTAAGCTTCTGTTTAGAGCGTTGCGCACATTGCGATGTCAGTCAGTCAGATATCTCAATGTAGCTTCTAATTTTATTGAAAAGGTAAAGATCAAAACTCGAATAAAAACATCCTGCTCACAATACAGACTCGCTACCAACTACCCCGGGATGGTCGTCACGAAATCACTATCAATGACTTTATTCTGTTGTACAAAATCTAAATTAAATTCGACACTTGCACAAATGTAGTGTAATTCAAGTTTGTGTGTATGCAACGCAAATGTGTGTGTAATATGTTAAAATTTTGTTTTTTTTTTGTCAATAGTTTTATGAACTACCTAATTATTAATGTATAGTTTACTATACTTTGCTTGAAGTATTAGCAGTATTATGTTTACTAATAAAGAACTTTGAACTTTGACAGCATATCTGTTGTCATCCTTTTTTACATCCTGAATAAATAGAAGCGCAAAATTCCTCAGATAAGTAGTTTAAAGGATGAATTTGTAAATAATTGTAATTTCAAGATTTTATTCAAGATAAATTTAGTAAATAATTGTAATTTTTTTAAATGAATTACCTAAACCAAACCAAAACCAAAAATACCAAAAAACCAAAACCAAAAATAATAACCAAAATAATATGTAATATGACCAAAATATATATATTTGTACGCCTTTCAAGGTATAGCATTTAATACCTACTCATAATTATTAGATTGCATCTATATTTTAAGACAATGTTCTCACACATAAACATATTTTGTTTTTTTTATTTTATTTGAAGAATGGTATAAATTATGGTATTAATCGGCGTTACTCAAGTTAATAAATAAGACGTGATTTATTTCTATAGCAGCAATGTGAATTGCAATTATTGCGGGTGAAATGATTAAATGCGTGCGCACATACCGAACATTACACACGACAAACGAGCTGTTCGCGACCAGGGAATGTGGGTAACAAATGGATAGTGAGGCAGCTCCGCATTCCAGCGGCCTGATTCAAGACTCGAACTCTACTCTAGCATTTATCAGCTCTGCTGTCTCTGGTCAAAAACATATTTTTTTTAAATTGGAAATAAATAAACGTTTAACCTCGTAAATATACGTCTGCGGTTGTTGTTTCTTACCGTTCCATATCAAACGAAAAGTAACTAACTGCTCGAGAATAGGTTCGCTACAATCGTATCGTGAGGATAGGTACCTGTATACCTATTTCCGGAGAAGAAATTCGATGGCGTTTGTGAAGCGGCAAACCCGCACAGCGCCGGGATATGGCCCAATCACCCTTCAAGGGTAGGCTGATATCCTAGCAATGGAATGCAAAGAAGTTCGCTACACTGCCGCTCTTCCAAACTATGACTAGTTTGGAAGACTCAACTCTTCTAGTTGCGAGAGCATGCCATCTCGCTCGTACCAACTTAGTCGCACTATGCGCTCGCGCAACTCTCGCTATCGCTTTCAGAGTTACGGGATAAGCCCACAGTTCCAGTGTGAGTTACTTACCGGTCTTCCTATGTTTAAAAAACTTCATCACGACGCTGTTAACCGATACACAGACGCCGTCCGTGTTCTGAGACAAAAGATATCTGCTGATCCATACAAAATGTTCGTGGATCTTGCAATACATTCCAGTTTTTTTTTCTCGTAAATTTTCAAAAGTCGTAGAACAAAAGCTATTCGTTATCTAGTAGCCAGCAACCTCACAACCGTTCCCTAGCCGATTAAAAACACACATGTACCTATATGCTCCTTGGTAAAGACCTTTGGTTGCTGCTAAAGACGGAAAAGGGCCTATATTTATAGAGAGAATTTTGTGGTCTCTGCATAATGAATAAAATACCTTTTTGGGGATTTCCTGATTATTTATAAAGCTCTTTAGATCTTTGTCAGATAAATATAAAATAATTTACATGCACTAATGGTACCAGCGTGGCTTTGCTTTGTCTGAATACCTAATACCGTACAGATTCAATTTATTCTTACATCACATTTACTAATTAAATGAATAAATTATTCATGCCAGCTTGAATTAAGTAGGTATGTAAATTTTACACATTGTATAGCTTTGAGGTTTTCATACAAGATGGGAAGCCTTACATCACTCATACTTGACTCTGTCGCTTATATTAAATGCAATAATTGCCTACTCGTCTGTTCTTTTTAACCGACTTCCCAAAAACGGAGAAGGTTCTCTAGTCGAGTGTTTTTTTTGACATTCTATTTCGGCCTATTACAAATGGAGTATTGGTGAAGGTTTCACTCACAGAATTCTGACTATTATATAGGGCCGTTTTTGGTTTCACCACTAGGCCCTTGCGTAAGGGAAATGTACTTACAAAAATAAACAGAACAGAAAATCAACCGAAAGTTGGTTGTGTTTTTTTGTATCAATTATTGGCTACTGCTTACAATGTCCCATATGTATATTTTCGTTACATTTCATTTTTCACTTTTTTCACACAACTTTTCACAATAACAACAAGTTTCAGTCCAAGTCAATCCACTTCAGCCAATGTCCAGTCCAAGAAATGGTTTAGTAAAGTGGTGGATTGGGTCTGCCAAGTGTTTTAAGCACGAAAAGACCCGATTTACTATTTTATACGATTTGCCCACAATGATGCACATAGTCCACCATAACCCAAAAGAAAAAAATAAAAGTTTTGGAAAATAATACAAAGCGGTGAAAATATATTTTTTTCACGTTGGCGCCAAAACTTTATGTAAGAGGCGGTGTTGCCAGGCCTCATTTTTAAATTTACTAAACTATTAATAATGTTGCCATTCTTATGTACGTAACACTTAAGTACCTATTCGATTTTGTGCTCAGGTAGCTGTATATTTCCATGAGAAATGCAATATCAACATAGCAACACGCATGCTCTATTAGAGAACAAAACAAGGAGCGGGTCAGACAACAAATCCGCACCAGGAAGTGCCACGATGACAGCCACAATTTAAGCGGGAGCTGCGCGTGCGCATTGGTCAAACGAGATCGGAGCTGCCGCGCCGCTGTTCGGGAAAAATAATAAATGATTCCTATTTTAATATTACATTTATTCATTCAAAATGAAGTCATACGTTACATAGTTACAAATATGTACTGTGCTGTACTTAAATATCAATATTACTAAGAAATATACGTAGGTACATTAAACTAATGACCCCTGGAGCCGAGGTCGAAGAATACGCCTGCTGCATCCCGTGCCTATCGTAAGAGCAGGTTAAAAGGGGACTTTTGGGCTCGTGATTGCTGATTTGGGGATCTGACCTCCCATTCATAAATAAATAAATTCAAGCAAGCATAAGAAAAGGAAATGCTCTTAGTATTCTGTGCGATCCTATGGAGATCCCGGTACCCTCCAACAGGCATAGTGGCAGACCACCGAGTGGGTATAATCCCACATAACCCAGGTGGACCGCAATGCAGCCGAGTATCTTTCGAAAATTTCCTCCTCATCAGAAAATGTATATGAAAACTGACGTGGCTTTGACACATTTTCTTTAATTAAACGGGAATACTCACGTTAAATTGAGTCGGTTATTCCGACTATAGTTTCGATCACATTCGGCGACCAAAAACGACTCAATTTAACGTGAGTATTCCCTTTTTATTAAAACAAAATGTAAATGATTTTAATGGTACTAGAAAAAAACGGAAAAGTGTTTTTCGGAAATGTAGGATATAACATCCAACCACATAATATACACGGCGTTCGGTGTTCGGTTTATGACGGACATATTCTAGGATACCCTTACTCCTGAGAGCAGATTTTGTGTTTTTTTGATCGATTGACAAAAAAATAAACAAATATTCCAAGTTGTCGAACCTTGGAATATTTTGTGTAGCAGCCAAATGCTTTAGATAAAAACTGTGTCACCAATAGGTAAGACTTAGACCTATTATAACATCCTTTGCCAAAGTTACAGTGTAGTTACCCTGCACTATAAATTATAGTGCAAAAATAGACTATTTTGTACAGCCATCGACTACAAAGTAGAACCGTAATAGATAATATTGGTACAAGGCTTTATAGGACACATTCCCGCTGCTGTGCCGGCGCTGCGTGAGCCTCGCCAGCACATGTATTTCTACATTACAATAACGGCTAAAATGATCACCTAGATAATATTGCTTTAGTTACGAATCTCAATAAGCTGATTTTTATCTTGGTTTTTGGTTGAGTGAGAAGTGTACTTATACTAGCTTTCACCTTCATTTTTTGGTTGGTGTAATTTCTTGATACAACTTATTTATTAGCGCAAAATTCATTTTCATGAACCCACGATGAGTAATTAAGTTGTAATTGACCAAAAACGCAAGAAAATTTGAATTTGTCGCGCTGGTCGAAACGTTGCACCTGAAGAGTGGAGCCAAAATAGAGGATAAAAAATGAACACGGCCCTGACGTGCAGCCGACGAATCAGTTCACTTGTCAATTACCAAGTTTGATCTCAAAGTTTTAACGGTATAAAATTGTTCGTCTCTATACAGAGTTTCATAATACCGACCTGAATGTGGGGTGACGGCGGAAACCATCAATTATTTCATTATACTCCATTAGTTAGAACGGGACAATTAGCTGAATGTCAGTAATAACTTTCTCGTTTATTGGTTGACCAACTGACAAGCTCAGTGTAGGTAGGTATAGTTTTTTGGGGAGAAAAGTGTTTTTCGGAAATGTAGGATATAACATCCAACCACATAATATACACGGCGTTCGGTGTTCGGTTTATGACGGACATATTCTAGGATACCCTTACTCCTGAGAGCAGATTTTGTGTTTTTTTTAAGAAATAAATAATATATATTATATTGTACTTAATTTATTATTTATTATATATAATCATTTAATTAATCATAATGTATTATTTATATTTGTTGATATTTTAGATTTAATTTGTTTGTCTTTATTTTAATTTTGTCTCTAGTTTTAGTTTTAGTTTGTACATTTAAGTTTAGATTATAATATAAAATACTACCTTATATTATATATATTATAGTATAATTTATCATTATGAATAAATTTTACTAAAGAACCAAACCCTAACATCGCGACAAAACAGCTTTCCATACATTTTGTCGAAGGCAATTGATTCTTTTTCCGAGATATCTTGGTTTGTTCCTTATTAAAAGTTGTTTATTATTATCTATTTATCTATTATTTCCTCACCTCATTGAAGTTTTCCATCACCTTACAGGGACCCTATTCGGAGATATGACATTTTATCTCGGTCACTCTCACTCCCATTAAATTCTAAATTAGAGAGACAGTGACCGAGATAATCTCGAGCGAACAGGAATAGGGTCCCTGGTTGTATGTAAACCTACGCCCCGCAGCATGCGATTAGAATGCGCTAACCACTATCATCGTTACTAAACTAACTTTAGGATTTCAGTTATTGACAAAACGTTAAACAATAGAGATAAAAACAGCCAAAAATAAACTCTGCTATAATAACCATAAAGCCTCAGCGGATATGACACGTCCGGAAAAGGTGTGAGGAAATCCAATTACCGACTCATCGGCCATCTTGGACTTATCAGGTAACTTCGAAGCTCAATTCTACTTTGGGATTGTTTCTTATATCAACCAATAAAGCTATTCTTGTCTCACTTTTGTTTTAGCGTAGGGGTTGTCATGGAATTATTGATTGTAAGGTTAAGGGCGAGGGAAAATTGACACGCGATGTTTTATTTCACAAAGTTAATATTATCGTAGAAAATAAATATAATAGACAGCGTAAATAATACATTGCGAGGCGTAAATTTTATAGAGTAAGTGCGATAGTCCAACTGTTCGTTTTGTTTAGTTGGCCAAGTAATTTTGGTAGTATGTTTTATTGGGATCATTCTCTATAGATCCAGTACCTCTGATCCATATGGGATCTACACAGTTTTTTTTTTCTCAATACATAATCAAAATTATCTTACTTAGACCCGTCCATTCATTTTACTTTGGTCGATGCCCTTATTACCAAATTTTTTTTTAAAAGGAAATAAAAATTAAGTATGTATTTTGTTTAAAAACAGTAGACGTCCAAGTAAGAGAATTTTGAAGAGATTAAAGTGAGCGCCGGCGCTCTCCTTGCTTCACCCTCTGTGAAAAGTGCAAGACTTATGTTCGAATGTCAAACGGTTCGAGAGCAACTAATAAACACAGGTGTTCCTTCTTCTCTCGTAGGTATTATAATCTCTTTTTTGTGACAAAATATACACATACTTTTAATTGTGTGGTTAGGGCCCGTCGTGTGTATTCATTTTACTTTGGTCGAAAAAACCGGCGGTAAAATAAATAAAAAAACATTATGAATTGAAATTCCCATCGTCCCCGCAAATAAGGTATGTTGAGAATTTACCCACCGCGTTGTTATTATAACCATTGATTAAGAAGTTAGTGGGGAGTTTGGCACTAACCCTTTAACGGAAAACTTTTGTTTATGTATAGAAAATAAAATTGTAGATCGACTGGTAATGTCAATGGCTGACGACGGCAGTCATAAATATGGTTGCGTACGTAGCCACTCATAAATAAAAGCTGCCTATACACGCGCAGTAAACAGTGAAACAAACACAGGGCTATTCGGGACATTTGGCGGGACTCCAGATAAATATTCCGATATTGGACACCGATACTGTTCTGTTGTGTTTGCTAGGCATAGGTTACGTTCATATGTATGGGACACATATCAGTGGTATAGGAATACCCTATTTTCGCTATTTATAATGAATACTAATTGTTACCCGCGACTTCGTTCGCGTGGACTTAAAAGAAGTATCCTATGTCCGTCTTTTTGATATACAGTATTAACTGCTTATCAAAATTCAAATAGAAGAGACAAAGTTACTTCATATAGTTCCCTAGGAGGCGTTGATCTATTTTTGTACATTTTTGACGTTTTGTATGGACTGACAGTTGTGTGTGTCTGAGTTCTGACGAACCTATAAATTTTTATACCTCGAACCATTCATTTGTTTCCCTCTGAATTATAATATTAGTTAGCATTACATTGGTTCAGTTTATTAGTAAATTACTTGTCATGTATTTTTCAATATTTTCTGAATAATGTTATATTGGTAGGTATGACATTATTCAAAAAATGCAACTCATAGCTCATAGCTCTACATATAGAAGTAAAAGAATTTTAGTGTCATTAAAATATATTAATAACTAGCTGTGCCCCGCGGTTCCACCCGCTATTCTACAGAAACCGAATATTTTATATAAAATGTAGCCTGTGTTAATCCAGGGTGTAAGCTAAACACTAAATTTTCTTCTAAATCCGTTCAGCCGTTACAGAGTTGAACGGGAACAAACACACTTACATCCTTACATACTTAGCTACTTACATACTTACACACTTACACACAAACTTTCGCTTTTATATTATTAGTGTGATTATTTATTATTTTATTAATATCTATTTGTATGTATTTTGTTTAGTTACACTGCACTTGCACTTGCTAAAAAAACAATTTAATTTTTGATTCGGCAATGTTGCTGCAATCTTGCCTAGTAAATTTCCAGTCAAAGCCCGTTTGACCCGGAGCTAATTAATAACACGATTTATTTTCCTTAAATAATTGTGGAACCAAACTCTTATATTAATATACAATGATTAAACTAAATGCGTATCCGGAACAGACTCAAATTTTACATTTAGCAATATCGTCTCTATTTTCGTTATGCTATGATATTTTATTAGAGATACAATATAGCGCACTAAAAATTACCCCCAAAAATCTGTCCTTTCGGACAGATTTCATCATAGCTATCTCTTTTACTCTCTACACACTCTTTGGCAGCTATAAACAGACTGCAGCGGAGCCGAATTCAGAGCGCGATTTTGAAGGTAAATCATACCATTAGTAAAATATCATTGGCGTTACAATAATAATAATAATTCATTTTATTTCAGACAACTAGGTCCAGTACAATAATATGTTAAAGTCGATTTGAGATGACGATCTTAAGCACGGCACTGAGTCGTCGGCTACTATATAATGTAAGCATAGGGTTTTTTCTATGTTCCGTACCTCCAGACTGTTTAATTTAATTAAATATTGATTCTGCGTCACCAAATTATATCAAACACTATTGTATATTGCTGTAATGAATTATATCCGGGTCCTCTATACTAAGTCCCGTAACTTTACTGGGCTACTACGAAAAAGTTGTTTATGAATGCGTTTCGTTCCACGCTCGCCTATTTACTCAACGGGGTTTTCATCTTGTAACGCGCAAACAACGCGTTGAAGCTTCCAACTCCAGCATTAAATCCACGAGTTGTGAAATATTAAACCTGTGGCCAGTGAGTGCTTGCTCACCTGACCCAGATGCGAATTTGTTGAAAGAGCTTTATTTTGTGGCAGCGTTCGGCTAATTCGGTCTGGCTACTTAGAAACAGAACGCGAGAATCGCCACATTACGAGCAAAATTAGGTACCTACAATTAATTTATATTAATTAATATATTACTTACCTACATATGTATATATATTTATTTTCACTTAAGTAAGCACTATATTATTGTTAACAAAAGTTTATTTTTATTTTTAAGCACAATTATTAATAAAAGTAATGTCACGAACAAAACAAAACACAAAAGTACATATAATATTCCTAAACTAAACCACATTTTAAAGCTTAAAAATGGTGCCGTCCTTTTCTTACACATTGAAATGAAAAGGAACTTCACATGAATTAAAGTAGGCGTGGCTGAATTTTTTTGAAGATTTTGAAGTTATATATTTCAATTAATTTGTTTAATTTGTTTTGCTTCCAAGTTATTGAGATTATCGATAGCCCTCTTGGCTTAGTAAGTTGCTCGTCTGCTTTATGAGTACCTGAGCGGTCCAGGGATCGATTCCCGTCTAGGCGAATGTTTGAATATTGCCCCGAGTCTACTTTAGTTGGACGTGTCTTTATGAGTGTTCCGAGGCATTCCGGTACAGGAAGAACTAGTCGAGAGCCGTGAGTGTGAAGCTTTATAATAAAATTCATATATTATTTCTTATCGTTGTTCCAAGTGCACAAAGTGGAATAAAAGAACTAAAACCACTTCAAAGTCGCTTAAAAAACTCGTGTTATCAAATAAAGCAGTTTGTTATTGAATGTCCACCGTGTGGTCCGGATATTACCTCTAATACCTCAATAGTTCACCACACAACACAGCTATTATTTAAGCTATAAAACTTATCCCATTCCCATGACAGCCACCATTCGCACGGCACGCGTGTGACTGGGCAACCCCAGGAAGGATCCAATGATGAGCTCATTCATTCCCGGCTCCCGCGGGACTGCAGTGTGAAAACCATCTGATAACCTAATTATACCGGTAAATTCGACCGTAATAGTCGACAAATAGGGCCGTTGAAATACAGCTGGTGTCTGATAAATGGAGTTTTGTTCGCGTTTGCGGATGTTTTGCTGCATTACTGTTACATGCTATGACACAATTATACATTTACAAAAACACCGATGTAGTTTATGTTGAATGGCGATGCAATCACTATCTAGATAGTGATATAAACGTATATTCAGCGATTTCTATTTTTAGTCGACTTCCAAAAAAAAGGAGGAGGTTCTCAAGACGACTGTTTTTTTTAAAATGTTTGTTACCTCAGAACTCCCTCATTTATGAACCGATTTGAGAAATACACTTTTCATTTGAAAGGAGATACTTCCAGATTGGTCCAATTTTTATCAAAATCTTGTTCTGATAATGGGATCCATGAGGGAACTCTTCAAATATTATAGGCATAGGTACATGCTTATAATATTTGGTTTGGTAAGGTTGGTCTAAACGGTGACGTCAATCCGAAAAATTCAGGTTGCTCATACAAAGGGCTTCACGTACGTACCCCATGTAAGTTCTACGATTTTTCGTAGATTAGGAGTTTTAAAAAAAAAAACTTTAAGATTTTCCAAATATAAAAAATTTTGCTTTTTTGGGTGCATTTTTCGATGGTGTTTTTCGGATTCTCCTTCGTCTCTTTAAAGGACTTTCGACATCTAAAAACATTTGTGAAATATTTGAAAACTTAGAATACTTACTACTTCACTTGAAATATTACAATACTTGACACTGGCTATATATATATATACATCGTGTGGACTCCACACTGTGGAACCAAAACATAAGAGAAAAAAAAACACCATTTCTCATTTAGATTTTAGACATTTTGAACCTAGAGATTTCGCCGTTAGCTATTTATATTTTTAACATTTCAATACGTACTCAAACTGAGACACTTCGGTATAAAGTTAAAAAACGTGGTCTCGCGCCCAATCGCGTGGCGCGGAGCATGGAGAGAGAAATGCCTAAAATGAACTAATCTCATTGAGAGCGCGAAGCATGTGTTGAAACACGCAGTCGGGGCTTTTTTTACATCCAGTCTAACAAGAGATCACTCTCGCCTGCTCGCACGTGTTGTGCGCCTGTAGGTATTTTTCGCGGGTAGTTACGCTTTGTTGTGCGTCCTAAAATTTATTTTATAGTGACGTGATTAGTCTCTATTTATGTAATGGAGTAAGTCTTCCGTACACGTATACTATTATTTTATTCTGTGCTACAATGACTTTGTAAGTCACTACCAAGTCACATAGGTCGTAAAGATATGATAACGATACACGAAGCCCCGAGCTGCAACACTCTAAAACGGCTTACCTACTTAGATATTCCAAGTGAGAAATTCAAACCATCTTACCATACTGAGTGCTGTAAAGTTCGCGCCAAGTTTTAAGGCCTCTCTGAAACCGTCGCAATAGGACTTCATACTCTAGAAATGCACTCTCTATCACAGCAATAGTAACAACAGTAAAACATTGGCTGTCGTGGGCCAGATTGATGACACTAGTCTTAAGCTGTCGCGGGCCGGATTGATGGCAGTGGCGGGCCGGATTTGGCCCGCGGACCGTAGTTTGGAGACCCCTGCCCTAGATTAACACATAAACTACTTTTTATCCCGGAAAAATATTCAGTTTATGTAGAATAGCGGGTGAAACCGCGGGGCGCAGCTAGTTATTAATAAATAAGTAATTCTTTATACGAAATCTTCTATAGAAGCTAATCTTCCATTTATACTTAAGTGAGTGAAGCATGACTTGCCCCCGAATACTGAAACTTTTGTTAACTTTGACGACAGATTAAGTCTGTTGCTGCCTTTGTAATTTTCTTAGTGCCAGACAAAGGCAGCATTAGAATTACTCTGTTGCAAAGTTAATAATCGTTTCAGTATTCGGAGGTTGGACTGGAACGTTGCTGAAATTGTTGACTTAGACCACGATTGACTATTTTTATTGTGAAATCTTATACTTGAAATATTATCAAACTGGATACTACGTGTAGCGCCAAAATATAAGAGAGAAAAAACTATAGCAGAGTTTAGAGCGGCAATAAAGTTTGGCGCGTATTCCACCCGTATCACCCTAGTAATGTATCGAATAGATAATCTGCAGGAAAAATCGCTCCCGATAGTAAGACCTGCTCGTACGGCGCCATTCCTGGTTGAGGCGAGATATCTCAGGCTGGCATCTGGTCTAGGCTGCCAATGTCTGAATAAACTTGTGCAAATACTGCATTCGAGTTAATTTAGATGAAGACGAGTATCTAAAAGAAACACCTTAGGTAGGTACGTTAGTTCAGATACTAACGTTCCTACCTGATTCGCTCATCCTGAGTGCGGTATCTAGGGGTGATCTGCGGTTGACACTAATATGCATAAACAAGTTCGTCGGTAGGAAGTATAGGTATAGGGGAGGTCCTAGTGTCAGAGTTTTTATGTCGCCTAGAGGCCGATGTTCTAGGACAAATAGAGTGACATATATAGAACTTAAAGTGATATCTAAGTTACGGTAGCGTTCACTTTTATTGGCACTCACGGTCATCCATCCAAAAAGTGCGGATGTGTGTGTGTGCGTGTGTGTGACTGATCTATTGAGAGCGCCTAACTGTACGAAACGAGGATTCTGCGTAAACGTAATGTATCACTAGCTAAGCAAACCTCATCCAGGTCCTAATTTATGGTTTCGTGGAAACAACAGAAAAGTAGAGCACCTACTTAGCTTTGACTACCTAGCTAACTTAATTATCTTATACTGCCTTAATAAAATGGTAAAATGTCTATGCAAAATGGGTTATTATAAAAAAAAAAAAAACTTGACGTAGATACTTAAACCACCCGAGCTTCTAAGATGTGCAACGATTCTGATAACCTGAGGTCATATTATATTGTCTAAAATGCGAGAGCAATTTTATTCATCCCCCCGCAGGCACAAATTAGATCTAGTTAAGATTACATCTTGATTGTTTCAAACAAGTAGCCACCTTGAACTTTTAAATGCAATTTTGCAAATAAGCAGGTAATTTTATTGCTTGTGAACGAGATTTTTGCACGATTTCATGCTCTATAATCTTATCGGTATGGTTTATAATTCAAGCCGGAGATAGTTTTGCATAGTTCTCGAGCAGTCTTAATTCACAATACATGTTTGATCAGCAGACCTCATTACTGGCTGTTCACTGGTCGCGTGTTGCGAAGTCGATATACAAATTATATCATTTTCAGTCAAATATTTTTGCAACCACAGAATTCTCCTTATAAATTTATGTCTTTGTTTGCAACAATGGTTTCGAAAATAGCTCTGACTTAAGTCACGCGTCGTCTGACATAATGTTTACGATTTAAAAAAATAAAAGATGTCTATGATTACCTTTACTCTTTACTGTTGCCTTATTTTATTTTGGGTGTTGGTTAGAAATATTTAATCCGCAAAAAGTGGAAATCTATTTTTTATTTAAGAATCAGTACAAAACATAACACAAACAGTACTTATCCATGAGATGCTATGAGCACCAAGCACGACGGCGTCCGATTGGATTGGTTCCATCTATCCTTGTAGCCCTGCTCTGGTACAGGAACAAATGGGGAAAAAAGTTTCATTGAGCCCGGTGTATAAAACCGTCCATGATAAGACTAGTGTGTTTCCCGAAAAGTATAATACGTGTCTTCAAATCTAGAGTTAACAGGTACAGTACAGGTTTCTTGGTAAGTGTAATTCATCCTAGGTCACAACATCAGGCAGGATGTATGGTCACCCGACAATCCGATTTAGAATGAAAAATAAAAAGCTAGAATGCACTACAAGAGGGAAAATTAAATAAAAAAATATTAATTTTTGTGGTGGGTAGAGCTGGTAATACGCGTTTGGGATGACTCAAAAGTGGGATGAGACACGGTGGGGCGAAGACGGTGTGTGTATGTGTGAAAAACGTACACCAATATTTATTTACTATCTGAAAGGAACAATACATGCATACCAACCAAAAAAAAAGGATGGATAAAGAAAACATAGGGGATGTCGTGACAGATAATAACTATCCCAATCTGTAATCTGTGTCCAAAATCGGCTCGAACTCTACACTACCAGTCTAGCCCAACCCCCAACACTGGCTCCAATATTACAACTCAACCTCAGACAGACCGGTGCTTCATTGCATAACAACCAGTAATAGGTCCACACGAAGCTCTTGGGCAACGTAATGTGCTTAATCAAGACTCAGATTTAAGTACGTTAAGATTTGCTTCGCAAGCTTTGATTGCACGCTTTGATACAGCAACAAGATCATTATGCGATATGTGGCTTTGACAGCTGTCTGTTTCACACATGCCTTGGAATCAGTGAACAGTGTGCTTTAATGAATAAGTGTTGTGATTATTTGGTCACAACAGTATACCTAGCCCCTAGCCTTACTTTTGAAACTAATCTAGTGGTTGTTATAAATGAATGAATAAACACTTGACTTAACGGTGACGGTACGGTGAGCACACTTCGAAGCCTAAGCCTTAATTTGTTCAGCGGTGGACGTCTTCTGGTTGATGATGATGATTTGTAATAGTACATTTTAATAAAATAAAAAATCCTCTTCAATCCATGAGTTTAATCTGGACAAATCACATGCTTAGTATACTTCACTCAGGCTGAGAATGTCGGCCCTAGATTCTTCCATTTCGTCCTCGACATTTTATGTTTTCATATTTTATCAGCCGGGTGGCTACTACCTTTAAATCTCGGACTTTATGCCTTTGCTCGACTGCCTCCTGGTGACCGCCCACACAGGGTCACTACTACGTCACCATTCGATAGTAAAAGTTTAAAGACACGCAAATCGCAACTGCTGAATAATTTACATAACTCTTATATGAAGACTAAGATAAATTAAAGATGGAAAAAAATATGGCAGACTATGGGTCCAGGATTTATTTTTAGGTGGGCCGAGTATTCATTGCTACTTAAGTAAATCACAAAATATCAACTTCTGATCAAACATGCTTAATGCTGAGGGTTGTGTCACTGATTAGTGACGGTAACCTGCTTTAGTTTTATTTTTCAAAGGACGTCGCTAGTCTCTGTGGATACTTTATTCCTAAAAACTTGTTTGTATCCATCACTGATGGCAGAGCTACATGAAAATTCATCTCGTTATACATTATGCTATGTCACAGTTACTTCTGGGCATGCATTAGATTACATTTATGAAATGTAATAACACAAGCAAAATCGTTCAGCGTCAATTCGCCGGTCCTTAGTCTAATGGCGCAGGTGGTCTTCATTACAAATTCAATTAAACAAAACTCCGGTAACACTCCATTAGCTTGGCCAGCTGAACAACTCACTCGGTCAATGATTTGTTTCAATATTCTGTTATTTGGCTTTACATTTCCTAGACTAATTCATGGCCCAAAACCTGCCAAAATTCATTCCATATTGAACTAATCTGCTTTGTCTTAAAGTTTACTTTGATCCCTCGTCGGTTGTGTAATTTCGTAATTGACTAGCATTGTATTGGCGCCACTGTTCATTTTAGATTATTAAATGTATCAGATATCGTAGCAATGCGTTAATGATGATAATTTATCAATATTCGCACTGATATCGAATCAATACAATTGTTACATATCAATTAATGATAGTGGAAAGACAGCACGCAAATTGTGTTACGTAATTGCTGATAGCTTAGGGTATCTTGATTTAGATCTATTTATTGAATTGAAGATAACAGATACCAGCGCCCTTGATTGTGTTGTACGTTGATATATGAATAATTAATTAAACTAGGTACCAATATAAAAGTTTGTTAGCATAACAGAAATTAATCCCAAAAATAAACGCATTGGACCTATAGTCTGTTCACGGAAAATGTCTAATAGCATAGAGAAAATATATTCTTTTTTTTTTCTTTCCTCCTAAGAGCATTTTGGCGTTGCACGTCTTATGCATTTGCCAGTGTCAAGTGTACATATATATTCTCAAGCTTTGTTAGATATTATCCAACAAGTCATAGTCACGGTCAAAGTCGAGCATAACAAGTCACGGTCAAGTCCAGGTCATGCCCCAGTAAAGTGGTGAAAACTTTACTAGAGCCTTCTATAGAGTTTTGGAAACAACACGAAAATTCACGTTTCACGACATTATACCATTCACCAACACTCGTGCATGTACACGAACACTTAACGGGTAGAAATTCACCGTTTTTACACATTAATGATCGATATAACACAAGTTTAAGAAAATAATAAAATGAGACGACATGAATTCTTCACGTTCCCGCCAAAACTCCCCAAATATATTCTTTGGTAATATCGGAAATCAGACACGTCATTTTTGCCCGTCATTCAAACAACAAGTCAACGTAAAGGACAGGAACCAAAGTAGCCTAATTCTCAGTAGCGCAAAAGTTACACGGCTTTTAATTTTGTTTTATCTAAACTAAAACTAATGCAGTTATTTTTCTGTTTGTTGATTTCGTTACCATATACGTAGTCCTCACGATAGTATTTATTTCAAATCGCTTGTGTTAATATTGTAAATTATTCATTCAAATTTTCAATTTTATCATTCCCATTAGATCGGTATATACTTACCCATGTTATCATGATGATGAGATGATGATACCCACATACACACACTTACATTCTCCCATTCTCTCTTACTCGCACATACCCCACACACAAAAATTCACAATACAAAATAAATTACTGTCCTAGAAATAGTTATAATCATCAATTTATTTACTTAAAAACCTAAAAATGTATTTGGTATAATTAAAATTTGTAAGTTTGCGTATCTGTAACCATTACAATGTTACGGCACGGATATGGAGGAGCGGGGTCTTCTGATACAGGTATTTTTTTACTTAATAGAAGATCCCAACCTACCTTTAGTTAAGAAAGTTTTGGCTACAGAAAATAAATATTTTTTTTTTTCATTTTTTTTTTCATCATCAAGCATTGATACTCTTAACTTGATGCAGCTCCTTAATTCTTTATAATAAGTATACAACGTCACTTCTTACCAAACTCTGATACTTACCTACATATTCTACCCACCGTCTCAATTTAAATTATTTTTATTGGTGGCAGTTCTTCATGTATCGTATGTAGTTTACCTCGAACTAAATACCAAATCGTAACTTTTGTGTAACAGAAGATTGCCAAGTGGTATTTTGATATTTACCAATTAAACTTGTTTATTTATCAATTTAAATAAATTATACAATTCTTTACAATAAAAAAAACTTGTTAATTTAATGCTCTTTACGTCCTATATAAAACTTGGTATAACTTGTAATATATATAATGTAATTTTAATTCTAGTTACTTATTAATGCGTCTTTTATAGCCACAGAGCATATAACCGGTACCTATTATTTATATTATAGTTTATATATTTGTACATTTTATTTAAATTAGTTAAAACGACGACGAACACCTATCTAAGCTAAATTATGTTATCACATAAGTGACAATGTTGTCTTTGTTGATAATAACGTTCTTTAAACCTAAACCTATTCGAATGATTTGCCAGCTGTTATAGCCGGCCAATCCTAAGTATGAAACGCATAAATTAATTTTGAGCCGCTCAAACACAAGCGCAATCTCCTCGTCATCATTAAATTTTATCTAATCTGATCATCTGATTTGCTATCTTTAATTCAAGCGTAACACATAATTTTTTATGCTTAAGATTTATAGTTACTCAAATTCCAATTTATGATAGTGCGGTTGATAATTTTATTAAGATAAGACATTGGCAATAAATTATTCATGCCTATTGAAATATTTAACATAAGCATCATATCTTCTAGACCGTCCATGAAAAAACAGGCGCGGCGACCTCGATTTTTTCGAAAATTGACACAAATTAGCTTTTTTAAGAAAAGTTAAAAAATAAATATTTTTTATAAAAAAAACCGACTTCAAGACTATACCTGCCAGTTTAAACTTCAACTAAAAAGTAAAAAAACATTAAAACTTTTGCGGAGAACCACAAAAAATAAATATTGTGTAGGTATATATTTTTTTTTTGTCGATTTTTTCAAAAAGTCAATTTCGATAAAATTTATATGGGACCTTTGAATTATGATCTACCAAATAAAACAAAATAATCATCGAGATCAATTCGTTATTGGCGGAGTAATCGCGTATCAAATATACAAAAAAACATACAGTCATTCAGAACCTCCTACTACCCTACTTTTAGAAGTCGGTTAAAACCTTTAAAAAGTATAATAAAGATGTTATATTTGGTCTTATTTACTTGAGGATTTATAGGTTTATGGCTCAGATAAATTGAGTTTGATTAAGTATTATTATAGTATTTATAATAAATATATTATTTTTCTTCAAGACTACTGGGTGTTCGCTAAGATGACGGATATATTCTAAGATCTAAGATATCATTGTACTTGTTATTATGAACGACTTTTACTGCGGGACCAGTTCTGAAATTGCGAAAAAAGCAGTTCCATAGGAACATTTACATTCACTACCGACAGTGTAAAACAGCTTTGTTTTTCGGGTTTAAAGGGTAAAAACCCTTTTACTCCATAGTAAAAGTTGTTCATAACTATGAGTACAATAATATCTTAGAACAAGTACGTCGTCTAACCGAACACCCAGTAGTATTGAAGAAAAATATTTTGTTTATTTCAAATATCGTTAAACCTGCCTTGAGGATTTCTTATATAACTTGTATTTACTTATTTGAAAGTAAACTAAAAGAGCCCCTTTATGAGCAGCTTTTTTTTAAGCGGTACCTTAGGTGAATCTCATTATACGAAATATTATTATCCACTATTTAGATGGGGCCTGCCCTAGGCCACTTCGGCTTGCAAACTCTAAAAGCTATATCGATGACTTTGGGTGCTTTGGTTCTTCGATGAAAATCCTTGTTCCGGAGTTTGTTGCGCAAAGAAACACTGAGCTCTCTCGGATGCCGTGTGACTCTGAGTTTCTCCAAAAGGCCAGTAGTCAATGTCCACGTTTCAGTTCCACGTGTCATCACTGGCAACACACATTGGTTGAAGACCCTTATCTTCAGGCACTACGGAATTTTGGACGAGAAGATGTCACGCAACAGTTGTGGTAGGATTCTTTTGCAAAAGGGGAAGTAGCAAGGAGTAGCTTGGGGAAGTGCCACACCTTTGCCAGTTATTCAACCGCCAAGAAGTAATGTGCAAACCGTCCTTAAACTGAGACCAGAAACACCGTAGGACGGGCAGCAGCGACCTCTTCGCAAACGGTGAACGTTCTGCAATCCCCAAAACGCCTGCCAAGCGTGGAGATTATGGCGTTTCAGGAAAATTTGTTTGTTATGTAAATTAGCCCCTACCCAGTTTCTGCTAAGTACTTATGCAAATATTTTTGGCATGTCAATGCACTTATTTATTTCGATTAGACACGAGTAGCCTCGGGCCTTCATCAGCCTCAGTGAAGATTTATGGCAGTCAGAATAAAATGTTCACAGAACTCATCAATACGTAATTTCGTGTCATTTTCAACCGCTTCTCGGAAAATTACAAGTATCTATTTCGAAACTCGAAATAAATTGAGCTAGGAATTGGTTGTATTCGATCCGATTGAATTTTAATCACGTTTTAATTGGAATGCATTGCATTAGAGCTTCTATAAGAAATTAAAATAAATATATTTGTTGATAAAAAATATACGCACCTAGGTCCACAAAACAGGTTGTTTTAGTTGCTATCTACCTCGTTATCCTCAGCGGTATAGTCCAACTAGTCTAAGAGTGTAATATAATAACTACGCTCCATTGGGTTAACTCAGCTCACTGATTACTATTGCCAGTAAAAACACTTAGCGTACCTAGTATTTTGCAGTAATAACCTCATTATCGGGTAATAATTTTGCCTCTGGCATAACTCCAGGTTGTTAAACAATGCATTAGCAGTCTATCCACTACCTTATGCTAACTTTAGACCAGTTTTAAGCTAATTTCTGCGTTCCGACGACAAGATTGTCGATCTATTTTACAATATATACAGGGTTATAAGGAAAGGGTTATGCTAAATCGAAAGGGGCTCATAGTACTCATGTTTATGAACAACTTTTACTATGGGACCAACCCTAAAATCGAGAAAAAAATATTAGCTGTTCCATACATTTTGTCGAGTGTCATTGACATTTCTCTATGGAACAGCTGATATTTTTTTCTCGATTTCAGGGTTGGTCCCATAAAAAAAGTTGTTCATAATGATGAGTATTATGAGCCCTTTTCGGCTTAACATACCCTTTCCTTATAACCCTGTATACAGTTAAGAAATATTTCGCAATGATTAATGCTTTCACTCAATAATTGGTTACGAATAATACTCATTAAATAATAGTCATATTTCATGAGACAATGTAAAATATGAACAATAAACTACTTAGTCTTTGTAGGATGAGGTAACTACGGCGCAGGCGCATAATGTTAAGTAAGGAAATTAACTTTTACTTTCGGACTTTAGTAGATAGATAGATAACTCTTTATTGTTCACACCAGAAATATCATACAAATGACCAAAACTTAAAACTAGTGTAATAACTGGCGGCCTTATCGCTTAAAGCGATCTCTTCCAGGCACCTAGAGTAGAACATGTTTTCTCTCAAGTTTGTAAAGTTTTTGGAATAAATAACTAACGGCCTTTTTTATCATCTCAAAGTAAAGTCCCTTGTAAGATACTCCCCGATTAAAATAGCAGGTAAGTAACATGATGTCAGAGTAGCGCTAAACGTCACTCAAAGTGAATAAAAATAGTTACTTGTGACTTTTACTCACCAATTAGCTCTAATGAAAAATACCCTAAGTGTACCTACCAGAATTCCTTTGTAACTTTGAATTATCATCAAGCTAAAAATACATCGGAAACTATTTACTCGTGCCTTTTCATCCTTCTCATCTTAGAGGTTTCAAAGTAAATGAAGATTGAGAGTAATTTTTACGACGGTGAGCAGATTTAGGTATTTTTGTAGCCTGATTGGACAAGACTTTTAAAATTAAAATTAAGACCCCGTTTGATGTAAAATAGAAGACTAACGCCCGAATACTGATACGTCACTCAGGTGGTCCACTCATCTGAAAGCTATCTTAATTCTGAAAGGTCATTAAATTTAACTGGTATTCTCAAACGCTACTCAAGAAGTTTAAGACCGTGATCAGTAGAACAGCCCTCAGATTTTCTATAAATGGCAACATTTACTTTAAAAGTGTGTTTTCAATTACATTTTTTATTATTTGATATAACAATTTCGTTCTACGCAGAAATATTTATTAAAATAACATAAAATAATAAATCAATTGGATATATACATTGTTTCAAAACATTTTTTCTGTTGTTTTGTATAAAATTATTATCACTTACGATTGTTTTTTTTATAATTTGGAAGTTCTTAATACTGTGTTGGCAATTTGTAGTTTAACTATTTTTTCAGCGTGATCAAAAACGGAACGTAAAATTTCATAATGTCATTCGTTGAATAAATACGATCCTTGCAAGAAAATAAACAAATGATTGAAAAATAGTTCACGAATTTTAAAGAAACCTATATCGGACAGATAAAAGATGGAGAAAGAAACCACTAAAAAGAAAAGGGGGTCTAATTACACATCCTTGGAAAAGGAAACTCTAATAGAAATTGTGAAGGGGTAAGAATTTGTTTGTGTTGATAATGTACTGTGTAAATTATAGTATTAAAATAAAAATCTTGTTTTTTTAGACATATAAACATCATTGAAAACAAAGAAACAAATGGTGAAATCATCAGAAAGAAACAAAATGCATGGACTGTAATAACAAAACAATATAATGCAGTTGCAACTACTGGCCCCAGAACGTGGGTTCAACTGCGGCACCTGTATGAGAATATGAAGCAAAGAACAAAGAAAAACATAGCCAAAGAAAATGTAAGTTTTCTATAAAAATTATTTTGATAGTGCATTGGTAATTACCAACAAAAAATGTTTTATCATTGTACTCAACTATATTTTATTCTAATTACAGAGACAACAGTTTTACGAAAAAGAAAAAGAGCAGGTTATTCGTGACCTAAAATTAAAGGCATCTCATGACAAGGTATACGTTTCGTTAATAGTCGGCATGGCTATGGCCGAGTATTAATCAAGGTCGGTACTCGGCTACATAAACGGGTTGGGATGGGATCATTTGGGTAGAAGCTGGCTTGGTAGACATGCACTTATACTTCTGTATGTAATATGAGTTACTGTACTAATATTTTATTTACTTTTATTTTATAGAAGCAAGTTTTACAAACTGGTGGTGGAGCATACAAAAGTGTCCTAACAGAAACCGATAACCAACTATTAGCCATGGTAGCTCCGCAAATAAAGCCCATGAAAAATCTTTATGATGATGCAGCAGTATACTTTGGTTTGCATGGCTTGTTTAAATAATAAATAATATCATTATTTATAGATCTACCAAAAATGACTATTTTGTTTTAGATGATGTTGAAGACATAGCAGTGGAGCTAATTGAAGAATTCACAGACCACGGTCCGCAGGCCATATGCGACCCTCCATCTACACACAAGTCGCCCGCCAGTGAACTAAACTCTTGTAAGCATTTGTATTAAAATACTGCAATATTTTAACAATAGGGGCCAGCAATCTCTGAATAAATTACCTTTTTTTAAATACTGACACTATGAGCATTTTTAGCTCGTACTTTGCTCCACTGGCCCCTGTTCCTAATAAATCTGCGCTTCTGTTTTAGATGATGTTCCAGTAATACCATATGTTGAGCCAACTACCTCAAATCCTACGGAAACGCTCAAACCAATAGGTATGTATTCTTACGCTGCCACTTTTCCCCCTCATTTTTCAGTTTTCTGATAGTTGGAACCTAAATAGCCTAATAATAAATACTTAGTTATTATGTTTTTATTATATTATTTCAGGTAAGGGAAGAAGACTGGTCAGAAATGGAAAGCTTTCTAAAAGTACTATTAAGGAGCAATATTTTAAAGTTAAATTACATACTGCGAAATTGGAAAGAAAATTCATAATTCAACGACATAAATTGGAAATGGAACTACTACGAATAAACATAAAAAAAAACAGTGCTACAAAGCGTTTACTTTAGTTATTTTTCACATAATTTTAGATTACTTTGCATAATTTTGGATTGAAATTAAATAAAAACAAATTTTAATCTGTAAAATATGCATTTATTATTGAAGTCCTTGCTGCAAAATTTTCATTTCCTAAATGAGATGTAAATTCCTGCACTGTATTTATTTCAATGCTTTCCAAATCATCCTCTTCCACAAAATCTTGCCTGGATAAAGCTATGTTGTGCAGCACTGTGCATGCCACAATAATTGTTGGTACATTTTTTACTTTTACTTGGAGACCAATCTGCAGGCAAGGGAATCTTCGTTTCAACACACCAAAGAGCCTTTCCACGGGGTTTCTTGTTCTAATCTGAGCCCGATTGTATGCTTCTTCAGCTGGAGTAGATGGATTTGAAATGGGTGTCAACAAATAGTTACGGCAAGGATAACCACTGTCACCCAATAAAACCATATTTCCATAGTCTCCACGTTCTAGCTGTGCGCATAATGGAGAGTCATTAAAAATGGTGCTGTCATGCACCGAGCCAGGCCATCTTGCTATGATGCTGCTTACCATCAGTCTAGTGTCACATACCATTTGGACATTCAGGGAGAAGAAGCTTTTTCTATTCCGGAATGTTTCTGCTTGCATTCCACCTGAAAATTCAAATTTTTAGATAAACAAGAAAATACCAGTAGGTACATATATTAGGTTATCATCAAAAAAGTATGTAGTCGTACCAGGTGACTTGATTTTTATGTGTGTGCAGTCCACAGCACCAATCACACGAGGAAACCCTGCGATCGCATAAAATTCATTTGCAATTTGTCGTTGCTCGCTTTCGGTGGGCATTTTTATGTAAATGTATTTTAATTTCGCCAGCTCTGCTGCTACTCGATGGACAATACGGTGGACAGTTGGTTGCTCAACGTGAAATATGTCTCCGATGACCCTCTGGAAACTGCCTGTGGCAAAAAAACGCAGTGTGATCAACAACTGATCAACTGGCTGGATTGCCCGATTTCGCCTCGTGAGGGGCTTCAGGTTCTCTCCAACTAGAGAACATAAATATAGCACAGTTTGTTTGTCCAGGCGGAATCTCATTTTAAATTCTTCTGCGTTGTACTTTTCGAAGGCGTTTAGTACTGGTTCATTTCTTCGATTACTGAAAGTCACTTCCTCGTCCGAAATCGAAGATAAAGATGAAAGAGACATTTTTCTTCTACCACAATCCAACTCAATGCAACTTGAGACTGGTCACAAGCACTCTTAGATTTAACGGCTAATCAAAGTATCTAAGCGTCACTTTGATAGCTGTCAAACGTTAACTAGCGTTTGTGAATACCGATTTTTCGCTTAAGTGGCGTTCAAATCGCAGGCGTGTTAAATTTTAAGTGATGATTTAATTAACGTTTCTGTGTACGGTTTTCAAGGATAACAGGGTCTCAGATGTTTGACGCGAACTTAAATATTTGATTGGCGTATCAGTATTCGGGCGTAAGGCTGAAGTTCAACGAAATTTAACAAACGATTAAATATTTAAACAACTGTTTTTGACAGTTCTTATATAAGTTAAATGTCAAAAAGAGGCGGTTAGATATTTAATCGTCTGTTAAGTTTCGGTGCACTTTTGCCTTACCCCCGAATACTGAAACGTTTGTTAACTTTGACAACAGATTAATTCTAATACTGCCTATATCTGACACTAAGCAAATGACAAAGACAGCAATAGACTTCATCTGTGTTAAAGTTAACAAAAGTTTCAGTATTCGGGGGTTACTTCGGCGTAGGCTGATTTAGACGTGTTTGATTTTTTTGTTCGGGCAAAGGAAAATGCTATTCTTATGAATATCTATAAGATAAATTGATTTTAATTACCTGGGACTTAAAGTAAATATAATGTATGCGATTCTGATTACCACTTGAATGTCCATTACATGGTCCTTACACCATCTAACAACGTGCACCCAGTAAGCCACACCGGTAACGTTTTTACTATAAATATAGAACTATAAACTAGGGTGTGAAAAGGTACATGGTTCATGGATAAGTAAAGTGGGGATAATAAATTCCCACGTTCCCCACGTGTGGAGTATCATTAATAGGTCTTTTAAATTGAAGTTAAGGTTTCCTACACCATTTTTTTGTCAGACGTATCGTTTGCGAAATATGAGCCGACAATTTTGCTTGCAATGTTCCCCTGCCCCCCCTGCCGTTTCTAAACTATGCATCTCAGAAACTTGTTAATTTCCATGTTGATAAACCTTAGTAAAATCTTTCTTTTAAAATTGTTTCGGGCAAAACATCTGATAATTACTTTTTGAGATAAGTGGCAAAAACGGATAAACACTTCAAACGCCTGAACAAAAGCTTTTAAAGAGAGGGTTGTGGCGATAATCCCCACGCTTGGTAGCGGGCTTGGGATCGCAGGGCGCTAACCGTTTACTAAGAGGACGCTACTGCCCGTCCTCCGGTGGCCGCAGCTTTAGGACACACCCGGGTGGAATATGACCACTTCACGTAATTTTATTCATAATTAGCTGCGGTTTCACCCGCGGTGTTAAAGTAGCCTATATATTAATCCAGGGTATAAGCTACCTCCATACCAAATTTTATTCAAATCAATTCAGCTGTTACAGAGTTGAACGGGAACAAACACACTTACATACTTACACAATTTCACACAAACTTTCGCATTTATAATATTAGTGTGATTCATACTTTTTTTACACACACGTCACACTAGGGCTCCTACGTATAATGTCTTTGTAGCAAAACGTCTTTCCAAACACAGACAAACTGGTTTTTGATCTATGTGTGAAAATGTCTGTGTACCAATTAATTTCCTTGTTTTAATGATTATACGCAGCCAAGGGCCGCGTAACAAAAACCCACTTTCTCGGGAAGGTGAAAGTATGGCTTACGATACCGATGATACAACTCCCGTAATAGGTCAGATTAAGAATGCATAATAGTGTTGTACCTAGACCATAGAATAAATAATAGCACAAGTGTCTAGAACGTGTAATATAGTACGCAGCACTCCTTGACTCGGAATGCGTAGATATAGATATGTTACCACCAATATAAAAAGTCTCCGTCCTAGTACGACGCTACCGTATCTTACTTTGTACACATAAGGTTATATATTACTAGTTGTTACCAGCGACTTCGTTCGTGTTTTTTTAAATGACCTGCAACTATGTTACCAGTCATGGCGTATTTGGACCAATGACATCTCTGAATTTTCGTACTGGTATAATTATTTCAGTTTGTAAGTACCTATCTTGTTTACTTATTTTTAAATATTAGTTGACGTTTTTCACACAGTGCCATCTAGCCCTAAACTAAGCAAGCTTGTACTATGGGAACCAGCCCCCTTATCATGGATGTTCCTGATCGTGATAGCGATAGTGCGCGAGCGGGACCGCGCATGGTGCAAGTATAGTTGTAGGAGCGTGATGGCATGCTATCACAATCAGAATCACGTACGTTCATAATAAGGGCACGAATAACTTATAGAATACACGAATACTTTTTTTTTGTAAATACATACATAAAATACAATAGAAACACCCAGACAAAGGACAAACATCCATGTCCATCATACAAATGTTTGTCCTGAATGGGAATCGAAACCACAACCTACAGCTCAGAAGGCGGAAATCCACCCACTGAACCACAAGGCTAGTCTTTATATATTCAATATTAATCATAGGTTGCCTTACTACTTTACATGGTTAGACATCTAAAATCATTCAGCCTATATAATTATAAGCTAATAATTAATTTACCTTAGCACATTGCACCAAAAGAGCCAAAGACAATTCCAACAAATTTAATTGTGAGAAGTCCATGAACTCGTGAAGATATCGGTAAAAGTACCGTTCCTAAAAGTAGTACAAATCTATTTAGCATAGGAAGTGATACATTCATTATTTTAATGTTTTCCCACGCAAAACGTAAACTGGCGGAAAATAACATTACTAGTTGGTCGTAAGTATTAACGAAGAAAATCCAAAGGAAATCCTCTTTACATTATTTGCTTTTTAACTATAAAGCCAACAGTTGTTCCACTTGTTTGGATAAGCCCGTTGGAAGCCGTTGAAGTTCTAAATATAATCTACATGCTTAAGCCTACTACCAGTAGGCAGCGTGCCACTCTATGCTTCTCGCGTTGCCGCGAATATTAACACACTGTTCTACTCGAGTCTCTCCCCGTGCTATTCATGCCATTTACGTCATTGACCTTACCATCGCTCTATCTCTATCTATCTTGCCGATTTTTTGACTCCGGCAGCGACAAAATACTGAGTGGCGGGCAAGGCGAGGAGCATGATGAAAGGCAGGACGAGTCGCGAGTGTCGCGACCACATTACGTCTCTGCCTATATACTCTCTACTTTCCTCGCCACTCGTGTCGCAGAATCCTTTGGGTCAACTTGGGTCGGGTTGACCTAGCATTTTGATCACACTTCGCGAACCAGGTACTTGTTGTTTTGTTCATGTCTGTTTTTTTTTTCGAAAACATAGTTTTCTATTTAGCATTACCTTTAACTGAGCAGGTTTGTAAAAAAAAACACCAATAACACAGCCAAAAGTTAAGACACCTCTCAGCTCTCTTGTGCCAAACTTTAGCGCTCGGTCGTAAAAAGTTTTAATTTAGAGTCCTCTTGCTTCCGGTCCCAGGAGTGGGGTTCATTAACACAGGTGCAGAATGGAGGCTTTCATTAGACGGAAGTGCTAGGAGTATACACGGTTACACGGAACGGTGGCACTGAGCCGAAAGATAGTCATCGTTATGAACAAATTGAGCACAATGCAAATGGAAGGAACTATCCACTGAGACAGGGGTTTTCAACGCCCAATTTGGTAGTTACTGCCGAAAACAACATGGATGATGACTCGTACTATGAGGACCAACGTTAAGATCGCGAAAAAATCAAGTGTTTCAAAGGAATGTGTCATTTACACTCAACGAAACGTCCAGCAATATTTTTTCGCGATTTTGGTGTTGGACGAATTTAAAAAGTTGTTCATAATAATAAGTACAATGAGCTCCACTCGGCTTAGCACAACAGTTGCGTGTAGCCCTGTATAATTAAACTGGTTTATGGGGGTTTTGAAGAGGGAAGTTTAATGCAGTGCCAAACTTGGAGACAAAGTTATCTCATGATACTTTCGTGAAGTATGTATATGAAGGTAGATAATAAAAATATGTGGAAATATAACGGGCATGGCATATCAATATAACGGGCATAATAATATAGGTAATATAACGTAGCCTGTCCGTTTCATAATGCCAATACGGAAGTGGTAAAATGGGGGTTTTGGCGGGACGTTTTTATAATTTAATATGTATTTTTGTGTATTTGTCACAAAAAAAAACTGTATTTCTGTTTTCTGTTTAGGTCATGTCGCGTCATTGTATTATTTTCCAAAACTTGTGTTATTTCGAGTGTTAATGTGTAAAAGTCGTGGATTTTTACCCATTAAGAGTTCGTGAACGTGACTCTTCGTGTTGTTTCCAAAACTCCATAGAAACCTCTAGTAAAGTCTCGACCGCTTTACTGGGGCATCACATGGACTTAACAGTGACTTACTTTGCTTGACTTAGACTATGACTGAGAATTATTTTAATTGTCAAATATTTGTCTTCACTTGAAATATTACAATACTTGACACCTGGCTACACAATGTGTGCAGCCAAAACATAGGAACAAAAAAGGTATATCAGAAGTTTGTAAAATGACAAGGTTGTAAAATGGCAAAATGCCAGAAAAATATTATAAATACAGAACTCTCCATAAAAAGGCGGGTAAATTAACTTACCTATTATTTAACAAAAAAAAAAAATTGTAGCGTTCGTAGCATGGGCAAGAAACCTTAAAACTTAAATGACATCAATCTATTTTATAACCACGTCATAAGGTTCAAGCACACTTTAATAGCTGTTTATGACCGTCAAATCCAATCTGAGCAGAAAAAAAGCTTTAAAAAACATTCTGGCGTTTTATTGACATGTGTCGATGCCAAGGTTGCAGACATGCGGACGTGCTCTTGTCCCACAGTATATTTATGGCCTTACGTAATTAAATAGTTGATTTATATCGATTGGAATCGATTACTACATGTCGAAGTTATAATCGAATGATAGCGAAATGATTTGCTCCAATTTTCGATGGCTGGTGCTTTCGTAATTCGGACATATAAAAAACTATTGGGAAAATATTTTTCGAGGACAGTGCGACAGTTTAAAAAAAGCATAAAAGCCTTTTCATTTTTATATGATTATTAATTATTCTTAGTGGAGACAACTTTTACTGTTCAAAGCTTTCAATAATTTGAGACTTACTTGAAAAGAATAATTTATTCTTATTTATAAAAAAATAATGACATAGGTTGAAATACTTCTTTTTATCACTCGGCCTGTATAAAATCAGGTGTTTTTAACAGATTTAAGTAACTACATATTGTTTAGATGCGCCATTTGATAGCGGCCTCTGAACTCGACAAGAGGTTGAGTGAATTCGTGAGAGAATGATGTCATATTGTAGTTATGTCATTTCAGCTTGAATGGTGCAAACTACTTGTACACAAAACCAGGCGTGTAATAACTTCCTGTTGTAAAGTTTTACGACAAAATGATGTGAAAATAATAGCATTTAGAAAAAATTACAATGTTATATAGCTTTTTCCCCGACTAGCAAGAAGGAGGGTAATGTTTCTCAGCTGTATATACGGATGTATGTATGTTTGTGTGTTCCTATAAGACGTCGTATTGCCTATACGGCTTGACCGATTTTGACAAGCGAGGTGTTATTCGATTCCTCTCTATGTCCAGAGTGTCATAGGCTACATTTTATAGGAATAATAATATAAATACATCGCTCACAATAAAACTAAGTTGCACTTTTTCGTAGCAGACAATTATATACACTAGTACAAATTTCAACTATTATTTAATTTCTGGTACAAGTAACCCTAGCGAAAAATCATACTTTTATTAATAACCAGTCTAAAAACAGAACGCGGTCAGTACCTGAGCTCATATTACAAGGGCTCAGTTTTAACTGGTCAATCCGCGCCTGCTGATACGTACGTAACTAGCTTTAACTTAGATCTCAATATTAGTCACACCGCATGCATTTAACTCGGTAATGTTGATTACCGAGTCTCAAAACAGATTTAAACGCGTTGGTTTATTCATTAACGAAATGTTATTCATTGGTTTTATTATGTACCAATTATTTACAACAAAACAAACAAAAAATATTAATAAAAAAGAAAAGATCTGGCGGAGTTTGGAACTCCGACGTTTATAACCGATTTGAAAAAAAAAAAGATTTAAAAGGAGATTCTTCCAGATTTGTCACATTTTTGAAATCGATTGTCGAAATCCAGTTCATCAACAAGTCAAGCATTAGCATTCAGAAAATATCATTTGGTTAAGTGGAACTGACGAAGAAGCGATTATGGCGAAGTTTTAAATAAATGGTTGTGATGAAGTCAATTTTTTTTTATTTAAAATTATTGTAATTTACCCTCTATATTTCTCCATATTGCATATTTCTCCCACTATTTACTTAGGCACTAAAACCAAACTTAACATTATGTCCGCCAAACTTGCCAACAAATTTAAATACTTGATTAAAGCTTTCCAATTAAAGATCTAGGATTGGGTCGGGTATAACACGATTTAGTTTAACCGGTCCCCGGGAAAATAACAAAGCCATTTCAGCCATTAGATCCAAATCTAAACATTAATTTCATTCCTTCCTTCTAACTTGGACTAGATCATTAGCCAGTCTAATGTTTGTTGGGTGTCGGCTGTTATAAATTATTCCAAATAACAAAGAATATAGTGTTATTTTTTGCGCGACTCTTTTATATTTGACTGGCTAGTCTATTTGGCCAGAAACTCGCCTGTTTAGTGACGGTGTGGTCAAAGATGGTCAGCACGTTTAGCCTGGAATAGAAAATGACTCTCAAGTGAGGCTTCCGAAACAAACCGTAGGTGCTTGGCGACAGACTAGAAGGACCCACTATTCCATTGCCAGCCGTCTTTCGCAGCCGGGTTTCGCAGCTTTGCCATATACCTAAGTGTCCCCATTTTACGTTTGCAATTATTATTGTTGTATCAATATGTTCAATCCAATCCAATTATGCTGAGATTTGTGTATTATGGGCAAAACTTACTTCAACTGGAGCGTAATAAGCCGTAGGCGATTCATACTGCGGTATGAAAGAGCCATATAATTTAGAGCACTCGGGCGATTCGTACCGTGGTCCGAGCTACACGTGGTATGAGCTGCCGCAGTACCCAATAAACATAGACTTCTTTTTTTTGCGAGCGATTTATTAGTATTAGGTACTAATGTAGCCTATGCCACTCTGGAAATTGAGACGAATTTAACGGCACTTCTCAAAATCGATCAAGCCGTTTGCGCTGTAAGGTCACAGAACATACAAGCATAATACATACTTACATAATTTTACTTAAAGAAACATTGATCTCTTTTCTTGGGCAGTCGAGTAGAAATAAATAAACGCCACATATCATAGGTATTACAAGTTATTGTTCCTAATTTAAGGGTCTAATAATTAAATACCGATCATTTGCAAATCATCGACCATTTTCAATAAGAGTCGTAATGCGTACTTATAGTGGAACTTTCTATGCTTTCTCCTTCAAAAATAATATCAGCAAACAAGCACAAAGTGAAGTCTTTTAAGCTCATTATTACTGTTTAATATTTCCATTAAACTTTATTATGTAGTTCCATAATGAAGCCGACGCGAATCGAACTACGAACATAACGATTATATTTTTAAGGCACTATAATTGCTCAATTACAACCTACTGAACAGCAATGAAATGGTCTTTGCGAGCATATGTTGAATAACAAAGTGTCTTAATCGAACAATCTGTATTACATAACGCAATTGTGGCGAATAACCAACATCAGCCAAGTGATATGAAGACATATCGTGAGACCACGATGTGAATAGGTGACAGGTTGGAGTTACCAATGTACCAATTTCGGAAACCAGAATGGGGTTTCCATAGATACATCGTAATTATTTTTATGGTTATTTTTTCTGTGACAAACCAACCTGAACTGGTTGGATTGTTTGATAGGTTTAATTGCTTGAATCGATTGATTAAATGCTGTTCTTCATGTTACAAAAACTTGATTTAAAAAAATAGATATTCTGATACAAAAGCTTCCTTCTTCGCATTTGAGGGCTCGGCTCTTATTGGTAGAATAGTTGTCATTTCGACGTCGTCTCCATTGTCTACACTAAAACCTATTCTGTTGGTTTTTCTTTCTTATCGGTTTTCTTTTGTTTTATCATTTTTATCCCTACCAATAACCAAGTAGAAAAACAGTTTTTTTGTTGAATCAGCACTTGTTTTAAACTGTTTAGATGTCAATTTCAGAAGTCAACATTCTAAAATTATATATAATAAGTTAAACTTTGATGTTAGTTACCTAAAATATTTCAGTAGATATTATTGTGTAATATAACCGACAACGTATGATATCTACCGACCGCAGGCTGTTATGTTGGGCTTCACCACAACCTCAACTATGTAGCATATTATTATTATGTAGGTTACAATGAAAAGAATCGATCAGAACTACTATAATAGCAGCTTTTATCTCATTTGTGTGTCGGTACAATAAGTGTGTAAACGTAATTATGGTTTTTGTTTAGAGCTATAATTAGGGTACCATCGGACGCTCACTTAATTGGCAAAAACTGGTCAGGTTTTTAGCCGTTAACGGCCTTCTTATATAAAAATGTGCTTTTCTATTTAGTGCCCCTCATTAGTTATGTAGATTAAAAATCTTATTTTGGGATATATGTTTTTTGGATCTTTCATCTACAGTATTGAATGGGGCAAAAACATGATTAAATGACATTTTCTCGATAAAAAATCATTGAAAAGACCTCGATTTACACACATATTTCGCTGGCGCCCGGAATCCCTAGTGTATATTTAAGTGATTATGACACTAATAGTGAGGTAACATTATTAATTAATAGTGAGCTAATAGTAATAATAATAAGGTAGTAATAATCTAGGTTTACATGGAACAGAATTTCTATTGATATCCTGGTTTAGATGTAATTAGCAATTATCTGGTTTTTCGACTAGCGCGCGAAAGTGTTATAGCACTATCTTTCTCTCGAAATAAAATGGCGCAATTTATTCAAGTACTAAACAAACTGGTAAATGTTCAGATGGGCATACACTTACTTTTGATAAATTAAAAGAAAAAAAAAATACACAAACAATGACAACAAGGAAACAAGGACTGTTTGCTGTGAAAGTGTTTTTAATTTGTTCCGTCATGAAAACATCTTCAAAATTATATGACCAGCTGATGTAACATACGATAAAAATTAAAATTCCCATACAATATTCTCATCGCTAATTGTAAAATTAAATTTTGTAATAAATGTATACAATATTTTTGTATGAGTAGTACGTACAAAAGAAACATGTAAGCCAGATGGAGAGTGATTCAGTTTCAATATTTACCGTAGAGAAGAATAACTTTGCTAGATATACCTTTCTCCCACTTAACTGTCTCCCATATTCCTACAACTTTCAGTGAAGAAGAATTGTTTCAGTGTCTTCTAAGTATGATTGTAAGGGTAGGTACTGATAAAGTTTTTATAAAGGGAGTTGTATCACTGCACGTGTTTGCTTTTAAGGGCGCTTTCCCGCAACCATTTTCAGGGTTCCTTAACTCGAAGAGAAAAAACCCTTCAAAATCAAAACCAAACCAAAACTTCCCGTTGACCTTAAATCTTAAAATGTATCAAGAAGCAAGGTTTTTTAAGAAGCAAGTAAAGGAAAAAATCTGATCACACATTTTTTTTTTAGGATAACTTACTTTTTGTACTTGGAGAATTGACCGTGACTTACCCGTTCGATGTACCAGAGAAAGTGTTTTCAACTCCAAAGTTATGTTTGTCCTTTAACCCGACTTAGATTTTCGTTAGAACAGGATTCGGTGCTTTCATAGTTATACATATAATTTTACGTTAAAATAGGATAACGGAACCCTGAGTGCGCGGGTCAGACTCGAACCTGTCCGGTTTTTTGTTACGTTATTCGGTATGAATAAAAAAAAAAAAAAACTATTTTGTCTGTCATAGCTTTACAAATAAATCTATTTTCGTTTTAATAATAGTAGTAATAATTTAAAAGTATTAGCTTATACCTCGAGTTTATAGGTAAGGAAATCCGGGCGCACCTTTTAATTACAGAATAAATAAGCTACAGTAGAAAAGCAGGTACAACTGCGGGAAACTGCAATGTTTTTACCATCTCATACCTGATTTTCCAGCGAGTCCAAACCATTGTTAGCAACATTCCAAAATACTTAATAATAATAATAATAATAATATGAGCCTTTTAATTCGGATAACTACAATTTTGACTAATACTATTTTAATTCTACCACGTCTACAGCCGTACCCGTTTGCCCAAGTTTGGCAAAGGCCTCTTCCAACTTCTTCCACTTCTTCCTGTCTCTAGCAGTCCTTGACCATAAATTTCCAGCCACAGTTTTAACGTCGTCCTCCCATCTTTTGAATTGTCTTCCACATTTCCTCTTTCCATTTCTAGGGGCCAAAATACTTAGAGCACTTCAAAGCCTGTTCAAGTCACTGGCTTTGAAACATATTTCCAAGTCCGCGAACTTGCTCGTATAAATTTTACGATCTTACTACGTTTTTGTAAGGACAGTTTTCGTAAACATTGCAACGGTAGTACTTTGTCTAAATTAGAAAGCGTAGAAGTTTATACACGTACTGTGGAAAGCCACCTGCAAACTTTACAGTGGCAAGGGTTTCCAATGTTTTTGTTTAGGGCGTTGTGCACTCACTGTTATGCCGCTTATGGTAACGTAAAGGTGTTATAGAAGAAATACTGCTTATATTGTATAATAATCGTTTTTTTATACGAGTACAATATAAAGGTACGGGATTTTGCAATCATAGCAAAAGATCGAGATTCGCGGTAAAAATAAATCGTCGTATTCCAAAACAAACTCGAAAACTCTATTCAGCTAAAAGAAAAACAGTTTCCTTGAACTGCCACAAAGGGTTCTTTTTCCTTTCTTTTACAGAATGTGTTAACACTAGTAGCGCTTCGCGATTTCACCTGCTACCTTATATTTTTACGAGATAAAAGTAACCTAGGCACTAATTCTAAAAGTCGTGGTAGCTCAGCACGCTCGCCTCATATTCGTGGGGTGGTTGGGTTCGAACCCGGGCGGGCCCGAATCTCTAAGTTCTTTGGGACTTACGTACGAATCCACCACTGGCTTTTCTTTGAAGGGACATATCGTGAGGAAACCTGCATGTTTCCGGAGAATACATTCAATGGCGTATCTATGTGAATCCGCCAACAATCACTGTGGATATGACCCAATCACCCATCGAGGGTAAGCCTATATCCCAGCAGAGGGATGTTAAAAGGCTGATGCATATGTACTACCAGAGTATAAGCTACTTTCATACCAAATTTCATCCAAATGGGTTCAGCCGTTACGGACTTGATTGGGATCAAACCCACTTGCATACATACATTGCATACTTTCGCATTTATAATATTAGATCTCATTCAAGTCATATCAAACGCAAACGTAAAATACAACGTGGCAAAATAATCTATCCACGACTTCATTTCCCTGTCCCAAGCCAAGCAAGGTCAAGCAGGTCGCCGTCGTGATGGGACGCGCTCGCCTGCACGTGGAATCAATCTGGAGCTCTGATCGTGGAGGGACGATAGGAAAGGACCATTGTTCACGACAGTACCTGTAACTATGGTATGTTTGGGATTTGTCTTCGTCTAGAACAAAAGACACGACGTAACGTAACGAAAATACTACAAAAATAAACCAGAAAATTAGAGAAAAAAAATAATTGATTACAAACTTACAAAATGGCGTCGTATGGCATTAAATAAGTTTATTATTAACAAGATTTTAAGAACATTGTAACATTGTTATAAATTTGTTAACAATTACTGTTATATACATGTCGGTGACATTACATTTACTATAAGAAATTGTCTACATCCTAAAAGCACGCTTTCACCAACCACTTCTTCAACCGTGTACAAAAACTCCTGTGTTCGGGAGATCTAACTACTCTGCTAGGACGGAAGATAATTATAACACTACCACGTACTACAATTACCACGTGACAAAAATGCTGGCCTCTATTTCGCCCAAAGGCGAAGCGAGCATTGCAATACAACGTGGTAATGGGGCCAGCATTTTGGGAACAATTCCCACTGATAGCGGTCTTTTAGATTAGTTTATTTTGTTTATTATTACTATGTAATTTGAAGTCCTATTTAACTGAATTAATTATTAAACTTGTATTTTTATTATTAAAAAAAAAAAGTTTATAAAGCTAGACGTCAATTACCACGCGATTACAAATTAATTCAAAAAGCCAATGGTACTTGCGGTAAGGTGAGGCGCATTCAATCAATATTTTATTTAAACACATAGAGACTATATGAGACTGAGTGGCTGGTCTATGGAGACTTTGATAGATTGCTAAAACTTTAGTGATTCATCAAGCTTGTCATCACTTTTTGGGTTTATTTTTTGTACGATTTTTTTAATGAACTGTGTTTTTTTTTCTATGACTAAGCTGTTGGTCCCATACGGCCTCTACAGCTATAACCTGACTTTTGTAATTAGCTGTAGCATAATTTACTCCAAATATAGCCGTGGTAGTAACACGGTTAACGAACGATATCGTCTACTAAAAGCCTCAAATACCCGTATCTTTGTAGCAGACATTATTAAGTAAAAGGGTTGTAAAAAAAATTGTATAATTATATCTTTGACCCCTATGGGATTCAAGTACGGGACCTGAACCACCTTAACAGCAACTATGATTGGCAATCTTAATCAAAACCTATTTTGCACACAAATGTAATTCATTAAATTACAAATTAAAGCTACAAAACCGCTGAGAAAATATTACTTTTAACTTCTTTAATTTCCAAAAGCGCAACAAACGCGTAACTAAACTTGTTAATTGCTTGAATTGTTTGAAATGAGCGCAACATTCATTTGGATTACACGATGGTGTCTTTCCGCTTTTACAATTAGATACTTTGATGAATTAAAATAAAAAGATATGCTACAAAAGTCATAATGAGTTTTCCGGGATTCGTTTTTTTTTAAAATTTTTCGTTTTATTGACTACCGACGAAAAAAAGAGCAATAAATAAAAAGAAAAAGAAGAACATCATCATCAACAGCCTGAAAACGTCCATAGCTGAACAAAAATATATGCTATACTTTGTATCTCAATCCAATAATAAGGGCCTAACTACTAACGCATCTTCACATTTTTATCGTCAAAAAGGAGGTTTTATTAAGATGAAAAACACACAATGTCCCTCTGCTGATATTTAATTGTCAATTATTAAAACGGAGGAAAAATTAATAGCATTTGTTTTGTGACAACTAAGTTTGATTTTCCTCCGTATTCATTTTATTTTAGGATGTGAAGGGACAGAAAGTAAGTAATTGAGTTTCTTTCGATATCGTAGGTATACGTTCTTAAAAGAAGTTCACTGGGAATTATCACACTTCAGCACCCGGCGTTGATGCTATTTAATCATAACTAAAGGAATTCTAACTTTTGTGGCATAACTACAAGACAAAAATTACAGATACTGAACCTTCATAAATGTATAGAGGAATTCAATACAAACAAAGAAGTCAAGTTTACAGAAACACAACGAGTCGCGTTTCTGACGTATTGGAGCTCGTAATTTTCTATCTTCAGGGGGCGTACCGTGAGCTCTTATTGCGGTTCAGAATAGGCTCTAAACTGAATCGTTAGCCAAATTCGTACCGTGAGGTCTGTTATTCGATTCAGTTTAGGTTGCCGCCATATTTAACCGGTGACAACCTAAACATCATCGCTAAGCGTGTTTTCGTTCATTTAATTGGTACCGTGACCTCTTAGTTGAATCGATAATTGTCTCGCTGAATTGTCAAATTAGCGATTCAGTATAAGTTACTATTTCAAAACCTTTTTTCGACCGATTTATCATTTGGATCTTCTTAGTCGTTTGTGGATTGTAAATATTGTTTATAAAGTGGTGTCCTCTGCCGTAATACTCAATTATCGTGTAAATAAAAACTATTGAGAAGTAAGTAAGCGCTCACTTTACAATGTAATGGTTACTTTATTGATAGTAACTATTACAAACAATCGCACTAAAACTAAAACGGTTACATATAATAATTATCCCGCTAATCTTAATTTGGGCGATACGATACTTTGGTTATATATTTTTTTCTCTTATATTTTAGCTCCACACGTTCGTGTATTTAGCCAGTGTCAAGTGATGTCAAATATTTCACAATTAAAACAAGTCTCAGTCATAGTCTAACCCCCGAATACTGAAACGTTTGTTAACTTTGACGACAGATTAAGTCTGTTGCTGCCTTTGTCATTTGCTTAGTGCCAGACAAAGGCAGCATTAGAATTGAACTGTGGTCAAAGTTAACAAGCGTTTGAGTATTCGGGGGTTAGTCAAGCAAAGTAAGTCACGATCAAGCCCGGGTCATGCCCCAGTAAAGTGGTGGAGATTTTACTAGATGTTTCTATGGAGTTTTGGAAACAACACGAAGAGTCACGTTTCACAATATTATACTATTCATCAACACTCGTGTACATTCACGAATACTTAATGACTTTGAACGATGACTGAGACTTGTTTTCATTATGATATAATAATCACTTGAACTACCTCACAGCCTCACAGACCTCACAGTAAAACCACACAGTTGCCAAATGTATGTATGTTTGTGTGTATATTTGTCCGATGATAACTTGCAAACCGTTGATCCAATTTTCATGAAATTTTGTAGGCAAGTAGTTCATTTCAACACAATTTTTAAGTTCGAATATGAATCTGCTGAATCGGTCGAGCGGTTGTGAAGATATAGAGGTCGTGAGGTCTCAGTTCGCCGCGAACTACTACGAGGTCTCAGTTCGCCGCGAACTACTCAGTAGTTCGCGGCGAACTGAGACCTCGCGACCTCTATTTCTTCACAACCGCTCGACCACTAATATTATCAGGAAATTCACTAATATTATCAGGAAATATATGGAATTAGTTAAAGTCTTGTGTTTGTTATAAATATTACCTAATATTTACGTCAATCAAATAAACTTAAAATTGTCAAAAGAAAAAATTAGTCATGGACACCCAATTATGAACAAGGCCTAGTTATGGACTACCATTTTTGAACTGGTCCCAATGTTCGACCCCCAGTAATGGACATATTTGTAATTAGTTATACGTAAAGAAAACAAAGTATTTATGTCTCCTTTTTATTTTATTTAGAAGTTATTATACGTTTAGTAGAAATTATTATATATATAAATATATTTTATGCAGGCAATGATTACAAATTACACTTATTTATTTTTCATAAATCAAGTGCCTAATCGAAAAGTTTACGCTTCCTTAAAATATAATAAAGTATCAGTTATCACAAAAGTTGGTATTAAGGAGGTCAAAATATGAGTAAACGTTTTATCATCATCATCAGCCGAAAGATGTCTACTGCTGAACAAAGGTCTTAGACCGCCACACCAACCGACAACTTGCCACTTGCATCCCGCGACTTTCACGATGTCGTCGGTCCACCTAGCTGCTTGTTCGCTTTGATAAGCTTTTTTTTAATGAAGCAATCATTAATGTTTATGACTAGATTAAAAGAATCCTATTAATCCTATTAATGCACACCTATGTCCATTGCTGGAAGGAGAAATTGCAATATAAATTAACAGGAAATAAAGCTCATTTAGAAAATTAAATTAAACTATAACACTGAAAAAATATTAGTTTCGACATTATCCGTAATGGGAAAACAAGGAAAATAAAATCCAATAATGGTCACCGACTCAAATATGCATAATTTGAAACACAGACTTTAATCCAACACCACAAAAATCTTTCAAATATACCAACGATAACATGAAATAATGCATTTTTTCATTTAAGCATACCAAATACTAGCACATTAAAACATTTTGCACTTACTGTCTTAGCGATTGATGCAAGAAAAAAGGATTTTTAACGAAGGCACCGCTCGAGCACACAATCATATTCGCTATTTGCAAACAAAATGGCCGAATGAATTGAAATCTCATATAACGGAAGTCAAATATAGTTGTAGTTTAAGGTCAAGTGCTGACAGAGTGCGAAATTTAAATTTTTATCCTAATTTTTTTTACTTTGATTGTTTTTCTGTCCATTACTGGGGGGTCGCCCACCACTGGGGTCGTTACCTAATGTATACCTTAAAGAAAAAACCTCAATGTCAAATATATTTCAATTTAGATGAATGCGTTCAGAAACTTGTAAATCGTTGTTGCTCACAAATCGGATTGATATTATTTCTTAGAAATTAAAATTATTCAAGGACAAAGCACAATAAATATTGCATGATTGCATTAGTTTTGTACTTTGTTATAAAATTTAACATGAGTTCTCTTATAACACGCTGATACTATAGCTAATCACAAAAAACGCTACTTTCCGGAAAGGGCTAACACCTTTGAATTTCAGAACGCATTTATTTTACGAGAGCCAGAAATACGTTTGTATAGCGCTGTCTTTGTCTAATTTTAGCGTTTAATTACTGGAGCCAGAGACAATTTTCGTTCATTCTTTCGAGAGGTAGCGATTCAAATGCGATCGTGTTTAATTGAGCTCACGGTACGAAAACTAGCGAGTCAGTTTAGGCACTTAAAATGGACTGCATCGCAACTGGCCCGCACGTTAAAAGTTGACGGTACGCCCCCAGATATTTTAGAAACGTGACCTATTAAAATACTAAAGTTCTAGACATTTTTGTTTGTATTGAAGCCATGTATCTCTAAACAAAGGTTTGCTAAGAGACTGCGATAATGCAATTATTTGTGATAGCAAACTTGAAGGTATATTTATTTTTGTTTTAATAAAACGGGAATACTCACGTTAAATTGAGTCGGTTATTCCAACTATAGTTAATATAGTTTATATTTATTTATTTATTTTATTTATTTATTTAGGTACACAAAACAGATATCAATCATTTTCTTAATTAGTATACAAAATTTTAAGTAAAAATCTGAACTGGATTGTAATCCAAAATATGTGTACACAGAAAAGTAAAATAATGAGACGACCGTGATGAAAGTACGTGATGAAAGTAGTAGTAGTATTTATACCCCTATATGTTATAGCTAATGTAAGAACACCTTTGACAGCTCTAAAATTGCTGCTCTTTTCAAATATCAATGAAAAGGAGACACAGAAAATTCAGTGCTAAAACATAGCCGATTTTATGTTTTATATTAATACAGTGAATAGTAAGTAGGTACTATTAGAAATGAATTGAATGAATTAAGTAACTGTACGAGCTTTCGTTATGATTATTTAAACCAAACAAAAGCTATGATTTCTCAACTAACCGACCTAATCACGGCCAACCTTCGTCACAGCGACACACGGGCAAAGTAGATTACAGAATAGCCAGCGAGCTTGCCAACTTCGTAACTTGGCGAAGCAAATTAAAAACTCATCAAAGTTACATTATTGGATTTTAATTATTGCAATATCTGACAGTGATTGCTTAGTACTAGAGTTTGAGGCTTCTTAAAATTATTTTATAAGCTTTTCCGCTAGGTGCCTAAATTAGAAATATTTTAGGTTAAGACTTACGGGTTAAGACTTTACGCTCTTACTCACTCTTTTGCACGATTAACATATTAATGATCATCATTATCCATCTATCATGTTCGCACTGCTGGGACACAGACCTCACAGAGAGAGAGAGAGAGAATGGGTGCTAATCTACCATGCTGGCCCAGGACATGTTGGTGAATGGCATAGGCTTTGAACTTTCGAGGTTCTTGGTCATAAGTACCGGTTTACTTACGATTCTGAAACGTTTGTTAACTTTGACAACAGATTAATTCTAATGCTGCCTCTGTCTGGCACTAAGAAAATTACAAAGACAGCAATACACTTAAACTACTTAATCTAAACTTTTTTTTTTTTTTAATCTTTACTTAATCTTAACTTACTTAATCTGTTGTCAAACTTAAAAATATTTCAGAATTCCGAGGTAAGACTTTCAGGGCTTTTAAATTAAGTACGTGGCTTTTCAGTGGCATGTAAGGATCACCAGCATTAGACAGAGATTCAACCATCGTCGAACGTGACTAAAAGGGCAACCCTGTCACTCCCTGCACTCCTCATCAAATATTTATATTCGCTTCGTTTTGGAAAAGGGCAGGGGGAGAGGAGGAACCCGCAGGAAAACGTGCGAAATTAAGCAGCAGATTATAATTAGATTGGGGGAAGAGATTTGCATGTGTTTGAGTGAATAAGTCCATCAGAATGGTGAGCTTTTGTGGTCTCCGTGTTTTTTTAAGGTTGTTTAAGGTTTTTTCAATTTAAATTAGAATTTACGTTATCTGTAACGCGATTTGTATTCAATGTAAATTAGAACTAAGCATGAAGCGACTTAATACTTATCAATTACGTACATAATTTTTCAATAGTTATTGTGTTTTAAGGCTACTGATATTTTGTGGAAATTTACTATATATTTAGCTACTAGACCGGTTTTCAACTTGAGGTTGGTATAGTTAGCCAGACGAGCACAAGAAAGTATTGTTCTACTATTCACTATGTTTTCCTTCACTCTTGGTAGCTCAAGCACATTGTTGGGATTTGAACCTACGCCCTGCGGCGTGTACTCCTACTCACTAGAGAGCTATCATCGCTACAAAACTTACTACCTGAACGGTACCAACTGGAAGTTTAAATAAAAATATGTATAAATTTGACATAACTGACAGACTAAAAATATTTCGAAAGCCCTGGAAATCGTTATTATCTCCGTTGTTAATTGTTATTAATTTTAAATCCGGTCTAATTCTAAACAATACCATAGTATTATTATATGTTCTGTGACAAGACAATCACAATATTTCGGATACAATACGCAATTGGTATAAGATCTTTCCTAATAATATACAATAGCTGCGCCTCTCGGTTTTACTCGCGATTTTTTCTTATCCTGGCAAAAAATATTTACTGTCTGTCTATACATACTTTCTTACCTAACTCCATCAAGGTCTGTACAGCCCTTTGGTCGTAAAAACGTAGCTCGTACCTACGTTTAATGGGTGACGTTTTGACATACTCTAAGTACACATAAAGCCATTAGATTCCACATTTTTTACACACAGAGAGGGTGTGACTGTGGAACCAAAACCATTTGCCCGAAACTGGCACTTGTTACTCGCAAATCCAGAAAACGTGCGCCTCCAAAATCCTCAAGGGAGGAAAAAAAATTAAAAAATCTTCGCTATACGAAGCGAAAATTGTTTGTAAAAACGGGTGATCATCGGGTGATTTTTGTTATCCCTCAGGAACGGTATTTTTTCCGAAATAAAAAGTAACCTCCATAGCAAATTTCATTCAAATCCGTTCAGCCCTCACAGAGTTGACCGGGAACAAACACACTTGCATAGTTACATACTTACCTACTTACACACAAACTTTTGCAATTATAATGTTGGTGTGATTATTAGATATTAATAAATACATGTTCATCCGCGCATAAATAATGTATTCCAAAGCAAACATATTTCTAATTTAAAAAAAAAGTTACGGAAACGGTTCGGTACTTCTGCGTTTATTAATATTTTATGACGCCATTGTCCCTAATTTATATGTGCAAGTACTTCAAGAAGCTAAGTATTTATCTTTGTTCTAGCGAGAAACGAGGACAGTACCAAAATATCGGCACAAATTCATATCAGGCGGACGTAACACAAATCAGATTTAATAGTCGAGTCATTGTTGTGTTGTTTAGCGTATAGATGATAACGTGGGAAGTATGGGCAGGAATGTTTACCCACTTTCTGTTTTTGAAGCTAATTTGTAAAAGGGTATTTATTTGTTAGGCTTCTCATTTGTTTCCAACTGCATTCAGTATAAATATTAAGAGGTAAAAAAAATATGGTCTTAGAACTAGAATTCTATCAGATATTCTTGTAAATGTACTAGGTTTTTAATTTTTACCCTTAAAATTACCCTTTGTAAGCCTGCCGGATATTATATTATTGTTAATTTAGGTACGTTTAATTGTATTTTCGGCGTCTAATATTAAATTGTACCTATAATAAGTTCACCAATAGTTCGATCTCGTCTTTTTTTATAAAAACAATTTTGGAATAACAGTTTTTTTGGTCAAGCGTGAGTATTTCATATAGGAGATATTTTGATATTTTTTTAATGCGGTTTGACTCAGATTCACGTAAGTATAATTTCACTGTATTAGAAGAGAAAAATCAGATCAGTACAGTATAGTTAAAATTTACTGGAATTAGTAGTTAAATAAATTTGATTAACTTCTACTGCTCCGTTTTGTCTCTTCCAATACGATCCTTACACGAAACTGAGTCGATCCAAATAAAATAAAATATTGATCAAAGCAACTCACGCATGACGAAAAAATAACTAAGTACGCAAAATCAAAATCGTTTTTATACACAATAAAAAAGAATTTCTGAGACAGTTTTTGAGTTTTCCCGTATCTCATAAGGATTCGGATATGCCCATACCGTCCCAGTTAAAAAAATCAGCCTGTATATATCGGAACAAACAGATTATGATGAATGAAAAGAAAACCTATACAATTAAAATATTTTTTTATAGAGTTTTTGCCTTGATGTGTTATGGAAAGTAATGCCATAGTTTTATAAAATACGTCACATAATTTGAAAATCCACGCACATTTCCTACGAAAATAGAAATTGCTTTATTTCGAAGGATAAATAACTCCAATCAACATAGTTTACTGCTCACGTAACTTGAGCACGACCTTCAGACTTTTCAGATTACGCCATAATATATCGCGTTATAGCTTCGTATCTTTCACACCACTCAATGATTGTGAAATAATTACCCGATTGTCGCGTGTAATAGCTAGTAGCATATAAATAACAAAGGGAAGCTATAGGTGAGGTGTGTGCGGTGAAAGCTATAATCACTCTACACTTAGATAATAAATGCAGAATGCATGTGTGTGTTGATACACAAACTTTAATTCGTCGCAACACCCTAATAGCTGAACGGGAATAGATTGTATGAAATTTGTTAAAAAATGCTTTTACCCTGGATTAACACAAGTTTCATTTTAAAAAAAATTACAGTTCCTATAGGATATTTTTTTTATGGATATTTTTTTTCTGAAATAAATTATATAACAATAATCTAGGATAGCGGGTGAAACAGCGGGGCGCTGTTATGCGATATTTTAAGACATAGTCTGAAACGTCCTTTACGTGTTTGACGTAAAAGTGACTATGATCTAATCTGTGTCGACGTAACAACACGCAGGTCCAATTCCTTCGGGTATCTGATGTAGATCTTTATCGGTCATTTCGATTTGTGTACGCTTCATGCTGTTATGTACGTATCATGTATTAGGGACAGCTAGGCAATAGGTACGGTTTCTAAATTAAATATGTTAGGAATAATTCCTAAGCTACGACTGATCTTGGCAACTTTGCCAGCGTTAAAATAACAAGACATCAAAAATGGGCTGGCTATGTTAGTACGAGCCTTCTAACAATGTACCTCTGCCTTCGGGGGCGATCGTGGGCGTCTGAGCTGTGTATACATTCAAACGATCCTGGGAAAAGCGACAAAACTGCGTGGCATATACGTGATTTTGTGGAGCGGTGCTCACATTGTTAAAGAAATTCCGGTGCATACCTCTGACACCCTTATAATATCTACTAAGTGTAATTATATATATATATATACAGTTTCAGGGTTGTGAAATCGCGAAAAAAAAAACAGCTGTTCCAAACATTTTGTCGAGTGTCCTTGATATTTTTCTGTCGCGATTACAGTTTTGATCCCATACTAAAAGTTGCTCATAATTATGAGTACTATGAACTCTTTTCGGCTTATACCCTTTCCCTATAAGCCAGTATAAAAACCAACTCTTAATCTAAGAATCACCGCACAGACCAAACCTCTCACGATAGAGAAGTGAAATTCGGATCCAATATTCCTCAAATGGTCTAGGTGAACAAAAAGAACGTATATGCCGAAATTCTAGAGCGTAAAAAATTAATAAAGGCTCTATGGTAATAAAAAAGTCTAAGGATTTTTTCCAAAATCAGCCGCTAAAAAGGTGAAATGGTATTTTGAAATCACTTTAACCTTTGCGAGCGAAGCCGTGCGGGTAAGCTAATGTCTGTATATTTTAGAGAGGATTAGAGACAAGCACCTATTTATTTAAGTTTAATTATTACTCTGCGGTTTTGTCTCTTCGATTTAATGCGGGGTCGGCGCGTACGAGTAAAGTCACCGCGGACGTTTGGAAGTCGCTTACTAATCTCGAGCGCCCACCGGGATTCATGGTTATTACTAGGTAAAAACTTTATTAACTTACCATTTTATTATACCTACGTTTTGTTTTGATTCATAAAGTTTACGACAAGATCATAACAAGTAAATTGATAGTTTTTAAGTGACAGTCATAGTGTTTAGGGTTTTTTTTTATCAAGCAAGTGCCTTTATTAACTTAAGAATAGAGTATACAGCCGTCTTGTCCATACAAAACGCCTAGTCTGATACCCACCCCTAAATGTTATCCGATTTCGATGTTTTTTTATGTTATCTACACCGTGAAAAACTAAGCTTGTACGTTTGATTTTTATTAAAATTCGCAATATCTCGGTTGCTATAGGCACTTACGTTACATTATCAGCCAGAAGACGTCCAATGCTGCGTCCTCCCCCTTAGACCGCCACACAGATCGAAAAATGTTTATGGTATTCTAATAACAGATATACTCTTTTTCGTCGTATTTTCGACGCAAAAAATGAAGCCTTTAAGTGCCTACAACAAAGAAGATATTGCGAAATTAAAAAAAAAAACAATCATACAAGCATAGTTTTTCACGGTGTAGATAACATATAAAAAAAATCATCAAAATCGGATAACGTTTAGGGGTGGGTATCAGACTACGCTTTTTGTAAGGACAAGAAGGCGGTATACTCCATTCTTAAAGCTTTAAAATTGTCACGTTAAAGTTAAACAAATAGAATCTCTATTTCATCAGGTAATCATAACATCAAGAGTGTACTATCGTGTGAAAGCCGCTATAAGTCCGATGAAATCTATCCGTAAAACCGTGAGCAATCGGACAATTAAAACTGTTCGACTAATAGAGAGTTCGAACTGTACAGACCTGCACTTTCCAATGCCTGTCTTATTACGTATTGTTTTGACACGAAATGTAAATAAAAATCCCGAATTACTGACGAATTATTATTGTGAGGCGCAATATCGCTCATGAGTAGGAGGTCCAGGGTTCGATTCAGGGCCGGGCAGATGTTTGAAAAATATCTGGGCTGGGTGTAAGCTGTCCATATCTTTGTGTGAGTTCCATGGCGTCCCCAACACGGAAACCTAGTGGGGAGCTGGGTTTATATTGATATGAATAATTCCGGGCCTAGAGCGAAGATGAAAAGTATATTCAAGTATCCCTTTAGGTACATAAAGACTACTTTCCAAAATGTATGTTAACAATATGCCTACATGCGTAAATGTCAGATTCCCAAATTGTCCGTTTCCCAAAATCGTATTGACCACGCCATATTTAATTTCATACACCACTAATTTAGAACACATAAGTGACCGGGTGAAGCGTGGACAAGCTACCACAATTAAATAGCACGTGGCAATGAACTGCGATGCCACTTCTAGTCATCATCATCATCATCATGCCTCTAACCACAATGAACCAGCTTCCGCCGGGTGCCCACGACTTTCAGTGTCGTCGGTCCACCTATAGTAGTGGGAGGCCTACCTATTTCCATTCGTTTTCCGGTTCGAGTGGTTACATCTCAAGAACCTTTCCTTCTGCCTCTAGTAAGTAGTACATAATATATAGCTGAAATTGCTAATAATAATTTAGGAAAGTAATAACAAGTAACAAGGAAAGTACAAGCTTGCTAGCTACAACTTATAATTGCTAATGCGTGCTTCCATAAAAAACTTTAATTAGACCTCGACGTTTAAATACTGACTCCAAATTAGCGCTCTCAAGTTGCAAACTTAAAAAGTTCATGCTAAAAAAAGATCCAAACTGGCACTAAAAGCGGTACTTTAGCACTTTATTGCGCACCATTTGCTCTCACACTTTAATAAAGTTACTCGGTTTTAATACTAACTTCTTTATCCCTGGACTTTAATCTGGTCAAGGATTTTAACCCACCATGCTATCGCTATAATAATAAGATACCAAATCATTTAACTATCAGGTTTTTTTTACCGGAAAAGTGCAACGCTTGAATCCTGCAAGCTAAGTGACCACGTAAGTGAGGGATACGCTAAGCGAGTTTGTATTTTTCTAGCCGATTACTCTACAGAAATATTAAAATAAGTGATAACAAAAGGCTTTAGTTCCTTTACATTTTAAATTCAATATTTTGACTTTTGTCTGCAGAAATAGGGAGAAAAATGCAGACGCGTTTGTTTTTTTGATGGGGATAAAGAGGACCGGAATTGTTTTACTCTGTAAGTTCTTCGTCAATGTTCTCTGTCATTAGGCGTTATTCTGTTTCTTTTTTGTGTTTTTGTGAAGCTTCAGTGTGTTTGTAGCCTTTAAAAATTTACTTCAGCGCTTAGGTCAGCGAGATAGCCTGGATTTTATCTCTGAATCTGGTTTAATAGAATGGTTGTATTCGTGAGCTAATGAAATCACACTAATGTTATAAATGCGAAATGTGTAAGTATGTAAGTAGGTACGTATGTAAGTTCCCGTTCAACTATTTAACGGCTGAATGGATTTAAATGAAATTTGGTATGGAGGTAGCTTACTCTACGTGTAGTCAATGTACCTAAGAGTAGATTCTACAAGTAGCAAGATTATTATGAAACTACATACTTATGTGTAGACACACGCATAAGTATGTGTTTTCATAAGAATCTTTCTAAATTAATAAAAGTCTAACACTGACTGATAGAGAACACATAGCCTAAACATAAGAATCACAAAATTTTGCACTAAAGATTTTAATACAACGTTTAAGAGCACCCACAGAGGATTTAAAAAAAAGTTACATTGGGTATGAATGTTTGTATGTACTTGCTCTGCTCGTCATTTTTTGTATTTGTTAAGCCTATAACGCAAGTGACGAGGGCAGCAGCTTCTATTATCTAATATATTCTGTTACACAGATATCAGAACAAGACCTCTTGTTCTGATATATGTGTACATATATGAATAACGTAGCGTATGACATTATTTACTTACATTATGCGGTTTCATAGACAAGTTCAAAGCCCCTATAATTAGCGATAACATCGGCTATTGTTAGCACTTATTATTTTTAATGTTCAATTATAAGTACAAGTAAAAACTAATTTGATTGTAAACCTTCGTTTAAAGATCACCGCCAGATAATTTATTATGTAATTCAAGTTTTATGTACTTAATACACCGATTGTTTTCGTCTCTTATTGTTTAGTTTACAGATAGGCATTACATAAGGGTCTGGAAGGTCAGACAGGGTACTGTCACAGACGATAGGGCACGAAGGGTTACTTTATTGAGGGTACTTCACTTGTTTTTGTAAAAGTTATGACGTCTCTCTGACGTCAAAGTTGTTTGGAAATATTGTATGTACTTACAACCTATAAGTTTTCCCACCTCCCACGCCAATTCAGATTGATTATTAGTTCTATATTAGTAGCTTTTTTAATCATAGTACATTTTTAATTAAGGTATTTACTTAGCTTACCTATTCACTACACTTAAAGAAACTGACAGAACTAGTTTTTTTCTGTAGTATATTATTGTGTATAGTAATAGTAGGGTTAGTTTAAACTAACTATAGTTTAGTAAAAATTAAATTAAAAAATATATAATTATATTTCAGGTTATATACATTACAGGGTATACATTATGTAAATAATACATTTTATATTTATATATATTTTTTTGCTAGAAATATGTAGAATACAGTTTTGTTACTTCATAAGGAACCAGTTTTTAAATGTTGCTTTGTTTGTTATACTTTGTATATACCACATAAAATACGAAATATGTAGGTTCTATGTAATTAATAACCTAGCCAATTTTAGTGCATAATCATATTTTCCCTCTAAAATATTTAGATACCGTAACAACAAACCGTATACTAGTTTGACCGTAATATTTAAGTAAGCACCTGACTCCACCTCGTTAGTTATGGACATTTCAATAGAGTACAGTAGTTTAATAGACGCCCAATACAAGTACGCACATTGTTTGCACTGTAAAGCACTCTGATGTATCATAGCACTATTGGTAATGACTGACAAGGAAAGCAACTACAGATCTCGAAAAAAAACTATTTATTGGAAAATTCTCACAAAAATGGCAGGTTATTAAAAAATATTGCTGATTGAATAGTTTGCGATTGTGACATGCAGATAATTTTTTCGTAAATATTTTTTTCATCTGTAATAATAACACTAAGTAAAACTTTACTTTGATATTGCCGCTGATTTTGTTATACCGCTTTTCATAAACAAAACTAACTTTGACAGCGCTAAAATTGTTGCCGTCGGTTTTTCTCATATTGGAATGAAAAGACGACGGATGGAAGAGAAGATCATTTTAGTACTGTCAGATTGTTAAAGTTTAAGGTCAGCTCCTTTCCCCGACAACAATATCTATGAATTTAGTTTAGAGGGGTTAGTGGTGTCTGGTAATATTAGCTAGTCGTTGGTTATTGTACAATTTATAGTGCGGTTTGGGCGACTCGTGATAATTACGGGTTTACGGGTGGCTTCTCGTACGCGGAAGGTCGCAAAATTAGAAGTTTCCGGTGTCATTAATAAAAATTCACGGCATTTTCGTAAGAATCCTTGAAATCGGCGACAATTCTAAATTGAAAATTGCAATGTTATTATATAAATGGTATGAACCAACAAATAAAACAATAAATAACCTACGAAAAAATTAATAAAAATTGACATTAAAACTGAAATACGTTTTTCTTTTGATAGTGGCAAACTCTCTTTACATAAAGAAATCCTTTTTATGGTTCTGCAGTACTACAAGGAACCTTTATAAGTTCGTCATGTCCGTCTGTTTGTCTGTCTGTCTGTCTGAATCCTTTACAGCCTTGTAGCTTCCAAAGTTATAAGCCTAAATGCATGAAATTTTGCACAACGATGGACCGCAAGTACTATTATTTTTTTGTGACTTTAGTGTAAAGAGTAAAGTAAGTAAGTAGTACACATGTAAAGAGGGGTTGAAAAAAAATGACGCGGTTTCCCCTCATTAATTGCTTAAACCAGTCGTGTTAAGAAACTTAATTCGAGAAAAAGATAACTTTATATACTTCGTGCGGCTTTAGCCGATCTAGTCAAACAATCGGTTAATTCTGCTGTATGCTATCCTAGACATTATGATTATTTCACTAAATGAGTAATAACCACTTGAATATACACTTGAGGCTTAGAGATTTAGCGAAAAATGTGCATAAATCGTGGGTTTTTTACCCGACTGCCCAATAAGGAGGGTAATGTTTTTGGGGTATATGTAAGTATGTACAAACATACATAGTACTTACATCTCGTATAGCAAAGTAGACTACTGTAGCCTAAACGGCTGGACCAATTTTGACGAGTGAGTGTCCTTGGATTCCGCTTAACGTCCGGAGTGACATAGGATTAGTAATTAGGATTAGTTATTCAATTTATAATTAAATATGTTTTTTAATTTTAAGTTTGGTTATAGTTTGTAAATAATGTATTGCTATTTTTTTTTTTTGTTATTTTTAATTGTAATTGTGAGATTTAATGTAATTGGCCCAAAATTGGCCTAAACGTTTTATTTTTAATAAATAATTAAATAGGCAATTACTATTATTGCAGTATTTTCTTTTTCGTCAAATAATATTACTTGTCAATGAATGTTGTCGAGAAAACGTAATACAATCATGACATCTTTTTCCTCCATAGAGCTACTCGGTACCGGCCCGATCGGTCGGAGGCCAGTGTTGCTTTATGGGTGCACTTGTAAAATCCTTTTATTTTCCAGGAGATAGTAATGTATGACGCACTGCTGCTAATAATGGTGACAAACTAGGCTTAGACAAGGAGCAAACATTAGACCTGTTTGCTCTAGATGTCACCTCTAGACTGAGTATACATACCTACTACGGGTGTACTTCAGGGGTGACTTAATTCCTTCTGTAAAAAGATTTTTCCATTATGTTACAACCTACCTAATGCGTATGTCGGCTCGTGAGACGTGTTTTCTTTTCATTTTCTTGATGTTACATGGACTCTTTACCGTTTAGGTTTTTTTATTAAGGCCAGAATAGAGACAATGTTCTTTTTTGAAAATGAAACTTTATGGTGCATCGTTTTGCTCATCGCGCGAAATTCAAATTTTCTTATGTTTTTTGTCAATTGCAGCTTAATTACTCATTGTAGGTACGTGAAAACTAATTTTGCGATAATAAATAGATTGTTTCAAGAAATTACAAAAACCAAAAATTCAAGTTGAAAGCTAGTATAAGTACATTTTTCAATAAACCAAAAACCAAGACGAAAATCAGCTTATTGAGATTTGTCATTTTACCCGTAATTTTTTAAAACAACTTATTTATTGGCGCAAAATTGGTTTCAATAAATCCACGATGAGTAATTAAGCTGTAATTGACAAAAAACGTATGAAAAATTGAATTTCGCGCGATGAGCGAAACGTTGCACCTTATGTCGCCAAAATTTACTTAGGTTCAAGGTTCTGTTTTCAACGAAAAAGCTTGCGTCGTAGCCTTTTGAGCTCATTTGTCTTAGGACTGTTTTTTAACTTGCAAATGACATTTTACAATGAAATACATTTTCACTATGATGAGAGAATCAAATTTATTTCTACGTTGAAAAAGTGCAGACAATGGAAAAATGAGATTAGCATTAAATTTTTTATGACTTTCTTGTCACTTTCAACTTTGAAAAACTTAATTAAATAAGCTTACGAAGGTTTCACACCAATTCTCCAATCACACCTTTAACCTTCTCACAAAGGTGACATTCAAGACGAAAATTGTAATTAAATTTTGTTTACTTCAAAGCTTCAAAGTCTCAGCTAAATAATTCTTAGCGATTGAAAATGATGCTGGCTTATTAATATTCAACATGGAGTCTGCAACAAAGCCTGTATTGTTGAGCATAAATCATTAATTTGTCAGAACAGAAGTGACCAAGTCCGTTTGTTCGGCTTAGCTTGGGGTGCTTGACGTCACTGATAAGTTTAATTTAAACCTTCCCATGCGCCGGATCGGTTAGATTAGGTTTATAATAATATGAAAGAAAAAAAAGGTTTATACTATGAAATTGATCATCCAATCCTGTAACTGCGTGTGTTTCAGACACATCCTACTCAAAATGCACTCAATTTTAGCTTGGTCTTTATAATACGTTACACTAGAGTTGCTAGTAAGTTAACATAAACCCTATCATACTCACATGTGTAAATACTGCTACAGACCGGCAAAATTCTGCTGGCATCGTTAATTTTAATTAAATGTATGAAAAAGCGACACCATTTTACACAAATATTAGCTCGAGTTAATTGAAGCAGGTAAATACATTTCACCTGAATTAATCCTTTGCAGAAGTAATTGCCTTCACATTTTGCTCGGAAAATTAAATTTTGTTTAAAATTGTTACACGTACCTAGTTTATTTCATTGCTAAGTGAATTCGTTATTTTCAATTACGCAAAACTTTGCAAATAAAAATATGTATAGTAGGCTAGTATTAAGTTTTCGAGACCAAAGAGCTGACTTACCTTGGCCGAAGGACAAGCTTGGCCATCTAATTTCAATTTTAAAAATTCATTATTTAACACTAGCTGATGCCCGCGAAGCTCAGCCTACGGCCTCGCTAAACTCTCTATACAAACCTTGTCTTCACAATTACGAACATAACAAAAAAGAAATCATCAAAATCGGTCCAGCCTTTCTCAAGTTATAGCGTGACCAGGAAAAATAGGGGTTCATTTCTATATATATAGCTTAAATAATTAACGTAGGTACATTAGATTCTAGAAACGACTGGTCCGTCTCGACACATAATAATAGTGATAGTGATGAAATCATGATATGTAAGACATAGTGATGAAATACGTTTTTAAAGCTTGACTAAAAACTTATTACCGGTTAAATTATAATTTGGTTACAATGAAAAGTATTTCTTAGTTTTCTTACTTATGTAATTAGCGATCTAAATTCGGTTTTTTATTTGTATTATAAGTATTATAGATAGTTAATTTTAGTTTATGTTTAATGTATTTTATTTATTATTTTAATTTAAGGTATTAAAGTTTTATTTATGAATAACTAGCTGCGCTCGCGGTTTTACCCGCTATCCTACAAGAACCGTTAAATTTTCGGGATAAAAAGTAGCCTATGTGTTAATCCAGTGTATAAGCTACCTCCTTACCAAATTCCAATCCAATCCGTTCAGCCGTTACAGAGTTGAACGGGAACGAACACACTTACATACTTACACACTTACACACAATCTTTCGCATTTATGATATTAGTGTGATTTGTAGTAACTATGAAAAAAAAATCTGGAATAAAACACAATGCAAAACAAAAACCGCGTTGCATGTAAAATAAATTTTCCAGAGACTACAAACATTTCATCACAACCACGAACATCCACAATCCAACACTCCAAAAGACGGTTTCCGCTGTTTGCCCTAACGGGCTCGTAGTGCTTACTCAAACAAGAATCCCCAGATGCTATGACATTGAAAAATACACCTATATTCCTGGTACGTAAAGTTTGGATTGGATTGGTTTGGTTCCGATTACCCATATCAGTATAGCAAGTATGAAAGTTTTGAAACACTTGCCCGTACAAATATTGATAGAGTCGGGAACATGCATGCTACTCATCCCTTTATTGATTAATCGGTTGCTTTTAGCGAGACATAACTATGGCGAAGAACTTTGAACATAAAGATAAGCTTTAAAAACAATCCTAAAAAATGTCTAGTACCTATATATATATATCGACGTGACCCGAGCAAACGAAAAATTAGCATTTATAAATAAAGATACAGGGAATATTTCGGGCGTGAACCACAGAGTAAGGAATATGTATAGAAACAGTCTGGGGATAAAACTTGTCATATCTAACCTTTCACGCATTGTCTTACGTGAGCGACAAACGCGCCAACGGGACGTGACGCGGCGCGAATCGATGCAAAGATATGAAACAGGGCCCTTATTCTCTATCGCACGTGAGATAACTTGCCAATAACGCGTGACGTCATAACATTCTCTAAACTTAAGCGCGTCTCCTAATAGTGAAGAATCGCGCGTTTAAGAAACTTAGAGAATACCGTTTCGTGCGACTAACACGGAGTGAACTTAACATGGCGCGTAACAAGCTAGTTATGGCAATAGAGAATAAGGGCCCAGAAGCTGCACATAAACGTTGCCGGCGTTGTCGCGTAATCAGTTTGTGACGAGACGCAATAAGTTGTATCGTGTCGCATCGCTACTTGTCACATTCAATCGCTCACCTAGGACAACGGGTCAGTTTCCACTAAACAACTTTTCTGGTGTAAACAATAAAGAGTTGCCTATCTATTCACCCGAGCATAACAACGATCGGAAAAAAAAGTTATGTTGTCAAAAGAAAACGGATGAATAATTCAGGTTCCATTAATTCGCTGTTGTTTCAATTTTCACACACCGAATAAAAAAATAAAATCGTTACGTATTCAACGTAACGATTTTATTTGTTTATTCGACACCGACACAAGTACTAAGAACAAAGTGAATTTACTGCAAAGTTCTTGTGGACAGTCACAGGAAGCTTTTTCTTCAAGATTTATCCCACAATTTGCCTCCACCTGTCACACCGCGACCCTAAAGCAAAGCAATAAATAATGTTAATATTTATACTCCGAGTCGGTAGCCAGATAATACTAGCAATTTATGGTGTTTGTAAAACGATTGTAAGGCTCAGCGCACACTGGACGCAAATTGAGATTTCGAACGTTAGGCGCGTTGACTCCTACGCACCTGATTTCCATCTGGTATATTCAAAGGCCGTGAATATAATATTAATATGCGTCTGCAAAGAGACGTATGCAAATAAGACGTCCTGTTTTGAAAGCTCCCCGGGGTAAATGCGTCAAAGTGATTATGGCTACAGCAATGTGTCTTGAAGGTCTTTCATGTAGCGATATAGTTCACGATGTAACGGTATGAATTATAATCCAGGTAGGACTTGTTTTTGATAGAAGGGTAAACTCTTTTTCTCTTTATTTTTTTTGTTGCCGAGTTCTACGAAATATAATGTTTTGTAAACTCGTACATTATCGATTCTTGCCTATTTCTCACGGGTAACAGGCAGTTACGTTTTTATTTGTCGGTTCACAAAGATTTATGGCTGGTTGTCTAAGTGAGTTAGTAGGCTCAGTTACGTCAACGTGTCTATCAACTTACCAAATAAAAAATCTTGTAACTTTTTAAACTTCGCAGAAAGGGTGTGCACTGGGGCACGATGGTCTCAGCATAGAGCACCTGCAGCACGCAGGACCACATATTTCTAGAGTTTTAGCTATGTTCTACTCGCTATGCGTGAGCCATACGTACTTGCCCGATGATTTCATGAAGACTGTAGTTGTGCCTGTAGTGAAAAATAAGACTGGTGACCTTGCCGATAAGAGTAACTACAGGCCTATATCTCTAGCTACGGTTATAGCTAAGGTGTTTGACGGCATGCTTAACACACAGTTAAACAGATACGTAACACTACATGATAACCAGTTCGGGTTTCGTCCTCGGCTGTCCACGGAAAGTGCCATACTGTGTCTTAAGCATACCGTCAAATACTATACAAAGCGGAAAACGCCAGTGTATGCCTGCTTCCTCGACTTGTCAAAAGCGTTTGATCTGGTGTCGTATGACCTGCTGTGGGAGAAACTTATTGACATCAGCTTGCCCCAGGAACTAGTCAGCGTGTTCCAGTACTGGTATGCGCACCAGTTTAACTCTGTTAGGTGGGCAGGTGCAGTGTCGGATCCGTATCGGCTCGAGTGTGGTGTCAGGCAGGGCGGGTTAACATCTCCAACCCTGTTTAACCTGTACGTTAATGAGTTGCTCATGGAGCTTAGCAGTCGGCATGTCGGTTGCCACATTGACGGTGTTTGTGTCAATAACTTGAGTTACGCAGACGACATGGTGCTGCTGAGTGCTTCCGTTTGTGGTTTGAGGACGCTGATACGGATATACGAGGAGTATGCCTGTGGCCACGGATTACAGTACAATGTAAAGAAAAGTGAATGGATGGTCTTTGAGTCCGGTGGAAAATGCCCTCAGAATACACCTCCTGTTCTACTTAATAGTATTCCCTTGAAAAAGGTTGACCGTTTTAAATATTTAGGACATGTAATAACTGCCAACCTCAAAGACGACAAGGACGTTGAGCGGGAGCGGAGGTCGCTGTCGATTAGAGCCAACATGATAGCACGTAGGTTTGCACGGTGTTCGGCAGAGGTCAAAGTTACGCTCTTCAGAGCGTTCTGTACATCCCTCTACACGTGCAGCCTGTGGGCTGACTATACTAAAAGGAGATACAGTGACCTCCGCGTCCTCTATAACAACGCTCTTAGGGTGTTGTTGGGTCTGCCCAACGATTTTGCAGCGCCTCAGGCATGTTCGCGGACGCGCACATTGCCTGTTTTCACACGACCATACGATCGCGGGCCGTGTCCTTGGTGCGCAGAGTTCGGGCCAGCTCTAACACCGTCCTAAAAATGATTGCGGGCAGGTTGGACTGTGCTTTCCTCCGGCATTGCTGCGAGAGGCATGTACCAGTACCAATGCCGGTGAGAAAGTACTAGATCACAATTGCAACATTGACATCTTATTCATTTTCTAAATCTTATCTTAATTTAATTTTGACATGGTGTAATATTTGTTTTGTTTAAATAAATTTGACATAATGTAGTGTGTTAATATAATTTTTATTTTCTATTTTGGAATTTTGAATGTTGTATGTAATTTGTTTTAATTTTCTTGTATGGGTTAAATTTTACCTGAAATAAATGTTTTGAATTTGAATTTGAATTGGCCTTGGTTATTATCTGTCTGATTATTTGGAGAGAATCTAATCGATTCTCGGACAGATCTTGGGATTCTTCGACCAAGCCGGCGATATCGGTATGTGATTGTGTGCCTTTGGAAACCGGCGCCTGTTGCCGAGCTGTAGGGTCGGGTCCCCGAAGTGCTAATTTTGCTGCTCAATTATCCAAATACGGAAACCGAGAATCAGTCAAGTTCTACGGCTAAATATTGCTGATAATTTCAAGATTTATCCGTCAGATCCATGCGGTTAGACTAGTCCATATCCGGTTCTCCATCCACTCTTCGCTTATAATTGAAATGTCAAGATGATTGCTACTGGATACATGAATTTAATTTGCTACCAGTTTAGACCTGCAGCAGTCATCGCAGAAACATTTAACTTGGATTAATACAGCAAAAATAAACGACCTGATAATAGCAAAATCACAAGACAGTCGAGTCTTAGCGCCTTCTGATCTAAATGACACATAAATACACTGCTACCAATAAAATCGAATTTACTGACTGTTTGGGTTGATTTATCCTAGCTCTGGACGACATAATTTTCCAGAAATATCCGGATGAATAGCCCTTGCGTGTTGTCCGAACCTTAGACTTTTTGTAGCTCAGCGAAAATGCAAAGCTGCCGAATAGTAAAATTTCATAATAACCATCCGGTTTTCAGAACAAGCCAATTTATTACGACAATAACTCACCGTTTTGTAATGCTTACAAAATTACCCACCGTATCGGATTACTAGGGAATTTAAACCCCTTTTTGCGAGACAGTGCCGATTGGTGTGGTTTATGAGCTTCAATTTGACGCCAGCTTTAACGAATTCAATTAAATTCTAGACGAGGTACAAATTATATAATAGCTAGAATTATTTATATTACCGCACAATCGGCAATATTAATCACGATAATATTGTCTTAGCAAAAAGTGATTATATCGCGATTCAAATTTTTCTTCTACGTAAAAATATGAAGTATTTGAACACCCTGGGCCTTAGCTACAGTAACATTAGTTATTTTGCACATTTTAATTTTATAATGCGCAAAATAATAATAAGTGAGGCCGCTTAGGTTCATTATTTGAATTATTTCCCACAAATCAAATACAATTTATAATATGGGCACTTTGCTTTCAGCTATTATCGCATAATTTATAAATGTCGTTTATTTTGCCATAAAAGTGGGCACAAACGAGCTAACAACGTTACGAAACATTATTTTACATTTTACAACAGGCTGTAAAGATGAGCACTTAATACGTTTTTCGCTATAGATTTAGGAGTTACCTATACAACATTATGAGGCCTTTTAATCGGATGTTATATTTATGCGCTTACTAATATTCAATTTACTACAGTAATGTACAGTACGTTACGTGGGCTTGATAGAATTCTCAACAAAAATATTTTGTTCTCAGACGACTTACAGCACTATTAACTTTCTTCTTCTTTACTTATTTGCCTTGAAATAAGAAAAACGCAAAGGAAAATGATCACTAAGTATAATCAGTTCATTTTCACCTGCCTCGCTCGAAGTGCTTTTGTTGCATAAATAAAAGCTGTGAGCAAAACTCTACTTTGCTCAGTAAGTAAAAGTATTTGAATTTGTTGTGAATTAATAGCATTTTCTCATAAAACCTCCATAGTATTTTATAGCCAAGTTAATTTGTTTTTTTCTTCATAATTTGTTGCTAGGCTACTTACAGTATTTTCTCGCAGTTGAGGTGAAAAATCGTATGTGTCACGCGAGATTAAAGTTATTTCTTTCTTGTGCATTTGAATCCCACGCTACTCTGTGATCCAATTTAGGAAGCTCTGTTTCCTCGGGATTCAAACTCGACACTCGTTCACAAAAACAAACTCCAGTTACTCTCTTGTTGAACAATTTTTTTCATCATGATGATGATGATGAAAAAAAAAATTGTTGTTGAACAATTTTTTTGGTTAAGGGAAAATTAATAGATAAACATAATTTCTAGACAATCACTCCGGTCTTTCGATTATCCAACGTTTGCTTTGTCTAGTAGATTAAGTGGTTTTTTTAGTTTGTATTATATTTTGTTTCTTTAATACAGCACTTGCACAAACAATTTAGAAGTAAAGTTATTTTTTAATAAGTTAGCACTTATTTCTATTACTACGTCTGAAACCTCATTCTTGAGTTGCATACAATTTTACGAAATTTATGATTTTACAACAAAATTAAATGGATTAAATTATCCTAATTTATTTTAAAAAATAAATGATCAAAAGTTGCTATACTTTGCAAAACTGTGCATCATATTCAAAGCTACAATTTAGATTAGGGGGATTTAAACTTCTGCTTACTTAAGCATTAATAGGTACTAAAACGAGACAAGGCGGCGGAGCAAGTACCCAGATATAAGCATTGATTAGATGGAATAAGATGCTAACAGGTATACCTGCCTATTTTTAGGTGTTGTATTATAAACGAGAAACTTGTTTCACTATTCTAGCAGTAACCAAGCTTTGGTAAAGCTCCATTTCAAATTACAGTCGGAAAAAAAAGGAATTCGCTAAAAAACAGTGATTTACTCTCAGAGCTGGTCTGACAAAACTGTCGAAGTTCTTCTCACCCCTTAGTGGGGTGAGGAGAGGGTTTCGGGGCGATGCCCCCAGGCCCTGGCTTTTCTCCGCCCATTACTATATGGGCGTGTATCTTGTGTGTTCTTGGTTTCTGCCGGGACTTAATTCCGGCTTCACTTATGTGCCAGTGCGATCAAGCCCTGCCGGGTGAGATCCTTGTTGCCCAAGGAAGGCCCAGAGAACCGATTAGACACGGCGGTGGTAACCGGGAGCGATGTCCCCGTTGTTGATGTTGATGGTATATCTTCTTTGGTATCTATGAGTACTCTAAAGTAGGGTTAAGTGCACCTTACTCCCAGTTTCTTAGTGTCCGGTGGTCTCGTATGAAGCGTTCTTCCTTTGATGTGTTCGTGTCTTGGTTTGTCGGCTTTCTCGAACATTTTCGACGTTAATCTTCTTATAAAGGCCTCTATGTTTTAGTGTTTGAGGTCTCTCTGAATGGTAGAGTTTCTCACGTAGCTTGGAGCTCCGACTATCTCTCTCAATGTGATGTTCTCTTGTGCTTGTAGGCACCTTTCATCTTTCCTATGATGGTATCTATATGCTTCTTGAAGCTGAGTCTTCGGTCGATGGTGACGCTCAGACACTTCACATCTGTTTGCCACGGGATGTCCGAAAAAACTAAGTCTAACGGCAGACTACTTATAGCTTAGCTCGGAACATCGTTGTCACGCTCGCACGAATATCTTAGCGTATCACGATATCAATTTATACTTGTCGTCAGACGTAGGTCGAGCCGGCCAGAGCCCATGTTTAGTTACTGAACATTAAAACGTCATGCGTCTTCTGTAAAAACGTCATTGAGTTTGGCACAGTTTTGTTTTATCTACGTACTGTAGACGTTAGGGCTTTTGTTATGGAAATTCTCATTTCATGTAATCTATCACATATTGAAATGAATGCAACGTTTAACTAATTCTAGTATTTGAGGCAACTTTACTTGCGGTTACTATTACCAAATATATCTTTTGATTTATTAGTATTTAAAGTTATCAGTATTTATATTTTAAAGTCTTTCTGACAGATTGCGACTGACTGCACCTTATAGACATTGGGTGGCTATTGCCAGCTAACTAGGTGTAGTTTTTTAACTAGCATACTGACTTAATTTTAAAACACGATGTTTTAATGTTTTTTTCATATGTATCATATGCCCGCAACAAAGAGCTATTATTATTATTAAATAAATATTTATTTTGTTGTCTGAAAAATAGCAATAGTTTATAAGTTTAACAATAGCTATAAAGTTTTTGTATCAAAGAGATCTGTTTGCTTCAAGTTCCATTACTGCATTGTGTAATATATTGTGTACCTAATACACTATTGGAAAAAGATAATACTTGTTAATAGGGAAAAAACTTACTAGCATAATGCCTCTATCAGAGCCAGTTTATTTATTACATTTAATCAATGACACACGGATAAATACTAAAAATGAAGCTGATAAATCAGCGTGAATAAATTAAGGGTTGTGGCATTAGGGCCGGCATTCACGGCCCTGCGTTACGCAACGAAGTGACTCAAATATGATAATAGTAGATGTTACATCATTTGACATTTCCAAATACGACGAAGGCGGCGCGGCGGAGCTTGGAGCTTGCGAACAACTGTCGGACACGAGCGTGACTAAAAGTCAGCACGTGTGTGTCACGTTTTATTTCCATTTTCCAACCTGTCTTCAAAGTTGTGCACCTTGATTACGTATTGCGCACTTTTAGTAAAAGGAGGCAGGTAATGTATCGGCACATGTTTGCCTAAAATTATCGAAATTACGTAAATCTTGAGCTATGCATATATTTTACTCTTGATTTACTTAAATCTTAAGGCGCGGCCTGATCGTGATTTGAAATGAGTATTGTACCCGCTCAAAGTTCTAAGGTTTAAAGTCGAAAATCGCATGTCATAAAACCGACTTTGATGACAAAAACGGGAAATTGTAGTTTTTCATTGCTGTTTTGCCGATTATCGGAAATATACAAATCAAATAAAGAAACTACCTGGTTCACCGTATAAATCACTAGCCTGGATATTTAATTTGTAAAAGAAAATTTGTAGTTACCGCTGAAAATTCAGAGGTTTTGATTTCAGAAGGGTTTTTCACGGGGTCATTTTGCGATTTTTTGTTTTGTAACTAAGACAGATTTTCGGAATTTTATTCGGTTAAACGTATTTTTAGTTTTATTTTATACGTGCAGTATTTTTCGCACCTGATTATTTGATCTCGTTACTTCAAACTAGGCGCTCAAAATTCTACTTTTGGTAGTTTTTGCGTTTAGACCTCGCCTTAACTAGAATTTCAAGTTGCACACAAATGTCAAAGATTATTTTGGTTCTCTATTTGTACATTTTTAAGGTTTAGCTTTGATTAATTGTTTTACTTCGAAAATTGTCAATTAAAACACAATTTTATTATAGTATTTACATAACATTAAATAGTAAATAAATTGAATTAAACCCGTAGTAAAAATAAAACATAAATATATATACAACTTAAAACTAGCCCTAATCTAATAAACCGCTACCAGCAGGCATCGTGCCCAAAATGCTGGCCGAATTGCCGCGTTGAATAGCGAGTGCGATTCTTTGGGCAAGGTAGAGGCCAGTATTTTGGTCACGAGATGCATCGACCAGACGCGATGATAGTTCTTCGAAAATTTATATTGTTCGATTTAGTTATACCTATTCTAAGCACAATATCACTATTTTCTCGTCATTATAGTGAAAAAACTGAATTTGTCACGCGAGAGAAAATTTAATTGTTTCCTGTGTCTTTGAATCAATCGCTATGCTCAGAATTCTTACTTGGCAGTTGGCACCACTTGCAAATTAGATAAATTCTAATTGCATTTATATTAAGTACAACCTTTGTTATTTAAAATTAATAAAACATTGCTACTTTATAAAGGGAATACAAATACCTTCTTTCCAACGGACGCGTATTTTTTGAAATATTACTCGACATTGCTCCTCACTAGGATTTCAAAGTGACAGGTGTCAAACTATGAAATGTCGGTTTTTTTTACCCGTGGTTCTACTGGTAGTCATACTGACAAACGCTGACCATTGAGCCAAACAGATCATCAGTTACGTCGAGCCAGTATGACTACAATCAAGTGACATTATATTTTTCCTCAGTAACTTTAGTTCCAATTTTCATCTGTTCTTTAAGTCGTGTCTCAGTGTAATGGTCTTATTCTTATCACACGTTTTGGGTTCAAATATAGAAAACTAGTTGTTACACGCGATTTCGTTCGCGTGGATATACAAAAAGTTGCCTGTTACTGTATATCACAAAGACGGATACTTTGTGATATACAGTAACTTCTTATCAAATTTTATCAAGATCCGTTCAGTCGTTTAACCGTGATAACGCGACAAACATCCAGACAGAGAGACATAGTTACTTCATATAGTTCACTAGATGGCGTTGATCCATTTTTTACGTTTTATATGGACTGACGATTATAATGTAGGGAGTTCTAAATCGCGCAAGCGAAGCTTTTTCCTCGAGACGAATGTAGTAATTTTTATACCTCGAAGCTTTATTGGTCCTGATATGGAGTCCTAAGGAGCCTATATTCAGCGGTGGACCTCTTCCGCCTGATGATAAATAATTAAATATGATATGATAATGATAATAGAAAATATGTGTAAAAGTTCTCATTAAATTGCATACCTCTTGGGACCTTACGGCATTGTGACCATAAGGTGCGTCATTGACATTTGTCGGGTCAACTTACATCATCTGTATTTTCGTTATTTTGTTTTTAAAGAAATAATAATTTGCATCGTAATTTATGTTCCGAAAACACATAAAATTATATTTTCTGAGAACGTCGAGAAATACAGCCACGATTTTGACACGAAAGAGTGTGTTCGTGTGAACCAAGCTACTTCAAGTATCAACACGATATCTTAATGATATTTAATGTGAATGTAAATCTACCTTTTCAAGTTGAATAATGAAACCTACCTTATTATTTTTATTTTTATTAACAAGTTACAATTTCTTTATAAGTATCGTTTTCGTACCTGGTAATTCAACCTTTTTAAAGTTGTTGGGCTATAGACAACCTTGTGCATTTCTGTATGTAGGCGAAAATATTTTGCATTGCTATCGTGTGAGCTAACTTTACGAGGTCCTTGCGTAAACATGTTTCAAGAGAATTGTCATGCATCAGGAAGCTATTAATTTTGCTATGTATTTACAGCAAGTTCAAAAAAGGTTTACAGCAAATTATAATGGCGGTGCTGTTGTATATCACTCTCTATATTAGTAGTTCGCACTGAACTGAGACAACGTGAACTACCTTTTCACTACCTCAGGACAGATTTTAATTATATTTTTTTCTCACAGCGCCATCTAGCCCCAAACTAAGCTATCTTGTACTATGGGAACCAGATAACTGATAGAATACATAAATACATTTTTGTAAGTACGTACATAGAATACATAGAAACACCCAGACCACACCCACACCCAGACAAAGAACAAACATCCATGTTCATCGAATAAAATGTTTGTCCTGGATGTGAATCGAACGCACAACCTACAGCTCAGAAGATGGAAAACCGTCAACTGAGCCACAAGCCTAGTCTAGTCTAGTATTTTGCTCATATTCAAACATAAAAATTGTATTGATAAGAAATACTTGCCTACAAAATTTCATTAAGATCAGATAAAAGGTTCGCAAGTTATCTTCAGATAAATATACACACAAACTTACATACATACAAACGGTAATTTATTCCCTTAGACTCGGAGACTTTCGTTGTAAACCAATCTGACAGAACTGAAATTGTCTGCTTCTCTTTTCATACGTACTCTTTTCAAACTATTTTTCATACTTACTTTTCATACTCTTTTCAAACGTGAAACAAAAAGATAATACCAATTAAATTAAGTTTTTTAAAAATGGTAGATACAACAGAATCGGCGCAAAGAAATTTTTAAAAAGATCTTTTTTTAAAGTTCACAAGTGATATATATTATATAATAACCATACGTCAGTATTTATTCTTTTAGCTGAATTCAACGAAGTTTATCTCCACAACCGGCATGAATACAAATGTCCTTGAATAATGAGGCCTAGAACACACAAGACTCGACGTTCAACCAAGTTCGAATCCGAATTATATTGTCCGTAAAAAGCCGGATAAATATGGTCATAATGGCCGGAGCGCCGGACCGAGAGCGGCACGAGATATTGCTCCTCGAATATGGAAATGAGCCTTTATTCTCTTACTTTGGCTCGCTCTGTGCCCTTTAATATTTTATTGCTTGTATTTTTGTCGTTTACAGCAATAGCTGCTGGTGAAAAGGTACTATTTGCAGGATAATGTCGCTATGTTCAGTTTTGCTTTCTCTATAGATAAATTGAATCGTAAACTGGTGATTCTCTATGTTGGTAAAGCGAACCTAATTTGTGTTTATTTGCGAGTCTGTTCTCCACTTTTATTGAGATTGTCCACTATTTATATTTGAATTGTAAGTATATCGTGACAATTCAGATTTATTAAACGATTAAACGAATAATACGTATCCCATAATTCCAAGATCTCTGTTCGAGTTGAAGATCCTCCCAAGAAACGAGAGGAATGAATTTCCATCAGACCCTCAGAAATTATATATATACATAGAAAAGCATTAGTTACACAGAGCCCGCTGGCGCGCTGGCCTGCTGGCCCGCTGGCCAACCCTTTCCAAAAATGGGTCGCTCATGTCCCAAAAAGTCGCAGAAAATAAGCAACAAAGAATAGCGTTGTGTTAGAGCAAAATGTAGTCTCTGAATGAAGATGGCCGTATTCTTATAAGTAGGCCGTAGATGTGGGCCGCTTGTGCTTACCAGAAACTAGATGGAAAACAATCTTGCGTCATTCCGCTGAGTAAAATGTCTGAGATGGCACCCATATAATAACTAAAGTTAGAGCGTAACCAAAAGCATTCTGTGTGTTGTTGTAGTTGTAGGTGTATTTCATCTTCCTTTGATGCATTTTTTCTTATTTCTTACTGTAAACAGCTTATAATGAACCTACTCACCTAAGCTTTGCTATCAATAAATATTTCATAAGAACGTTTAGTTTTACTTTTGTCTATGATAAAAATTGATCGAGCAGAAAGTGGTCCAAAGCGAATATTTGGATAACAAGTATTATTATTAAAAGAATATCCGACTGCAAAATATAGCAAGTGACACTCCAGACAAAGAGGAATCAAAAGACTCGTCAAAATTGGACAAGCCGCTTAGGCTAGAATACGTAATAATTATAGGATCACACAAACATACATACATAGTTACATACACTCCAAAAACATTGCCCTCCTTATTGAGCAGGCGGGCTATATTTTTTAGATTTATTATTATAAATCTCTCAAATAAACTTAACGAGAAAAGAGCGTTACCTGGCTTGATTTTATCTTCAATATTTTTTTCATTGATTATATACGCACGTGGTTGCACATATATGTTCACTGTTGTCTCTCAGTGACTTGACTGAAAGCAACAATAACTAACCTGAAACCCTAATGAGCACAATACATGTAACGTAACTATATCTGTATCAAGTCATTATTGGATACACGTGTCACAATTAGGCGATACCCACTATAACAAACAACAAGCACATCAAAGTACTTACATAATATGCCAAACTACGTTATGATGGGAATCGTCACGTCTTCCTTATAAATAATATATCAGAGAATACAATTCCATACATATTCTATATACATAAAATTACGTAATATCTATATTATATGGTTCGAGCTGTGTCTTCACGTTTTTTTCTTTTGTTTACATGCATTGCACGAAAACAAGTGTGCAATAAGATTATTACACACAGTAATGTAAAATATATATTACCAGAATGAGGTTCTAAAACGTGCTCTCTCTTTTTCCCAAAAAGTAGAGAAAACATTATTAGTATAGATTTACCGGAAATTTTGTTTATAAGAGATCAATAGTAATAATAACAGAAGAAATTGCTCAAATTTCTACGCTTCCTCCAAGTTACTATAATCTAAATAGATCATTAAAATGGATTCACAGAATCACCTGATTACCAATATTTTATACTGACACGTGAAGACACTGCAGATTCTGATAACATGCAGTGATTAATTCATGCAGGTTACACGTTCATTCGGCAGGTAACATCCGCGTTGAATCACCCTGATTCATGCAAGTCAAACATCCTTACTAATGTGTAGCGTCTTTAATGTTAGGTGTTAGGAGTAAGCCACATGTTTAGTCATATTATTTTACTTGTCGATCCTACGGTGGAAATACATATTATTGCATTAGGATAATAGACAAATTGAATTATCTGATTATATCAATACAGTTTTTTTTTAAGTAACTGAATTTTTGACTCAAATTTTGGGACTAATGATGTGCACTATATAAATACTACTGCTTCTCTGCTAGTCATTTAAAAAAAAATATTTTCGAATACATACTTAATACATAGATATATTAAAAAAAAAAAAACTGAGATTTTTACTGCAATATTATTTAATACGATTAATAATAGAGAATATCCAGTCTAACTATAATTATTCTAGAATACGTCTAATAAATAAATGCTCTCGTTTATTTCGAGGGTACACATTTAAGGGGAACAATCAAAGCAGAAAAAAATGTATACGTACAAATATCACACAACAATAATCACAACTGAAAATAATAATAATATGCTATTAAACCGTGCTTACTCCACTAACACATTTATAGTAAGGTTATACATAGCATATATATCTGTATATAATTATAAATATGTACGTATAATTTATATGCAGGGTAGTACAGGCTTTATAAAAGGGGTTGCATTACAAACTCGACATACCCTGTACCAAGTGGCCACCTGATTGACGCCGAAGTCACCACCGAAAACAATATACATACACAAATTAATAAAATGCGTATAAACATAATAAAAATATTGGTATATTAATGGTTACTTCAAATAAAATTCTCATAAAATCAAATATGAATATCGTATTATATGTGTTAATTATACAATCATATTTTCTACATTAACCTAATATTATACAGGGTAATACGGAAAGAGTATGCTAAGCCGAAAGAGGCTTATAGTACTCATGATTATGAACAACTTTTATTATGGGATCGACCCTGAAATCCAGAAAAAATAAATCATTTCCATACATTTTGTCTACTGTCATTGACATTTTTCTATAGAACAGCTGTTTTTTTCTCTATTTCAGGGTTGGTCTCATAGTAAAAGTTGTTCATAATGATGAGCCCATTTCGGCTTAGCATACGCTTTTCTTAAAACCCTGTATATATTGATCACTTAATACCTACATACAAAAAAGATCAAGCCATATTCAATTAAATTGCATAATTGGTTTATTTCGATCTGACCCACTTACTCGCCCCAAATAGGAAGAGATCAGAATTTTATTCGCTCTATCCCCGGAAGCTTATATAACTTAGGTAAACATTTCAGCAGGAAAGACAAAACCTACATAAAGATATCTAAAAATATTAAAACAGGTGCGATAAGAAAACATCCATATAACCCATCCAATAACATATTTACAAAATTATAACCACATATATATATATATATATATAACATTCTGTTCGAAGGCTATGCCTGATTTTATTTGAATCGATCAGAATAATTACCTACATAAAATGCTAATATGTATAATGCAAATATACCTTAATTTTTTAACCAAAATACGAATTTATAAATATTAAACTACAAAAAAATAATGTACCACTCTGTTCGTAATAAAATAAGGCAAGAAAAATCATAAAAGCTCTACTAGAGGCTTTTCCCGCAGTGAATGTGGTCCGTTCCACTGTGACCGTGGTCCGAACATCCCAAGAATTCGCTTCTATAGCGGTATATCGGACCGGTCCGTAATGTAAGCAGTTAATGACTCAGCGCTGATTTTTCCTACTTCTGTGACATTATTACTGTTCAGACATGTCCCATCAGTGTTTTAATATTTGTTATACTGCTACAGGTTGCTTTTTTTAGAAAATTATTATTATAATTGATATAATTTTTAGAGTTTATTAGATGAATAAACGAGTGTAGAACGCACCCAAAATTATATCGTAATGCTACGCGAAAGTTCTAAAGCGTATCTTAGGCTCGATTGTTGAAACACATGCCTGAGTATTTTCATGCGAAATAACCGAATATGGAACGAAATTCTCAAAAGTCGCATTTTTTAAATAATCACATCATTCGCTAACGTATCTAGTGGTTTCAACTTTAGAGCAACAGCTCTGGGCCGTTCGGGCCGGTACCGAGTTGCTCAATGGTTTCAACCATTCGATTTTATCTTCGTTCAAACCAATAGAAAATCTGACAGATATGCTTATGTGTTTTCCGTATTAATTAATAATTTTGTGAATATGTGGCAATAAATTAAATAGTGTTAAAATAGACACCGTGGTGGAGTTTGGAGGAGTATATGAGGCAGGTATGTTACTTTGGAGATCCCCTGGGCTCTCTGTCAGGCAGTAGGGCAAATGATGATTGGTTTCCACATTATCTGGCTGCACCCCGAAGCAGTCGGGTATCTAGTCGTCTAAAAATAGGTAGAAAAAGCAGATGATTACGCCTATACTTGGGTCCCATAAAACCCTAAAAGTAAGTAAATTGGAAATCTACTTATCATAAAATAATAAACCAATTTTAATAGACTTCTGTAAAAAACCAGCTACCATAAAATTGTAATTTTGGCCGTAGTTGAGATAAGAACTAGTATTTATGACAATAGCAGCCGTAAAGAGATAAATGATAAAAAATATGATAAAACATTTATTATGGCAATGAACATTATTCAAATAAATATGCATAGGTAAGTAACAGATAATGAGCTAGGATCCGTAATTTATTTCGAATGTTAAATATCAGAAGTTCTCATTTACATTAATTGGCAATACACTTGTATAGTTTGTTTATTTGTCATTTTTGGGCTTATTTAATTTAAGCGCCTGAAAAAAGCATAGAAGGAAAAAAATGTTCTCACGATGCTTCAATGAAATGAAGGATCTATAAGAAAAAAACCATTAAAATTAAAGCACAGTACACACGCAGATTGCGAACGGCGGGCGTATATTTATCACGCCTTGGCTAACTACGTGATGTATAATATGTATGTTTAATTTTGCTCAGATTTACTGCTGTCGTAGGTGTACCGCCCACCGCTGCCGACTTGATCACAATCGCTTTCCACGATGTCGAGTAACATTTGGTGGCAGACTCAATATGAAATTAATATCAATCGAATAGGACCTCAATTGAACGAGAGTTAACGCGATTGTCTGTGAATTTTATGACAGTAGATACGACAAGGACCTAAATAACGTAAGTGGCCTAGATGCGGTATCTATACTTTATTTTTGAACCCCACTAGATACAATGCTGAAAGCATCTTGGTCTTATCTTTCTAAATAATACGTTCAATGTTGCGATGTTCTAAGTAATTGCACTGTGGCTACTGTGCCAAACTTCCCTCAGTTACTTGCTAGATGTTCGCTGTGTGGCCATGATTACGTGTTTCGTTGTATCTTTCGTAAATCACACCCTAGGCTTTATGTGAAAAAGTTTCTAACGAGTTCCTGAGTGAAGCCATAATAGCCCCAGTTAAATAGAATATCGCAATGCAGTGCGGTCTCACTTATCCCTCAGAGGGGACAGAATGGAATAATCCCATTTCAGTACTCAGCAATATAACTGGATGATAAAGCAGTAGTTAAGGAACAATACCAATATTATAATTGCTCGGACTGCTCGGAGTATATACGCAAATCTATAATAGCACTTAGCTCTTTATTAGCATATTCGTTGGTATATTCCTTTTGTAAAGTCTTTAGTATTTATATTCCGTTTTAGTTGATAAAATATTTGTAAAACTTGATAAATGGCACGGACCCCGAAGTCCGTGGAGCAAAATAGAAAAAAATATATATATAATTGAGATAATCATACTGGTATTATATAATCTAACGTCAACGTTCCAATATTTTCAATGCTTTATTAACTAGCACTGCGACTTGCAATTTCCGCGAATTAATACGAAAGGTATAAAAAAAAAAAAAAATGCCAAGCCAAGTATACAATAAGTATTATTTTCTTGTTATGTAAAGTATTGTTTTCATGTTTCTAGAATTCCTAAGAAATTCTAACGTGATCCATAGACCTAAAAACACGTACCTAGACGTAAATAAATTCAGACCTTTCTACATTAAAAACATGTTTCATAATACAACAACACCACCTGCTTATGTTAAAGTACCTAACATTAACATATAAATCAAAAGTTACCGAGAAACGGTAACATTGAATAATCTCTTTACAAAACAACAATATATTTGAATAAGCGAAAGTTCTTCTGTAAACATCCAGAGTCATATTTCAAACGTTTTATAATTGTTTTTTGCACAATTTGATAAATAAATAGCCTTTTTGTAGTGTGTATTAGAACGAGGTTAATGTTACTTGACGTTTTTATTGAAGCATTAGAACTTTTTTTAATGTTAAGTAGTTTTTATGTAGGACATGGCATAAACGCAAATGAGTAAGAATTGAAACATATTTTCAAAATAATTATTTATTTATGTTCAAGAATGTTAGAGGAGATAGAACGTAACGTAGAATTTAAGCTACATAAAGTAGCCAGTGTTAATCTGCTGTTAAAAATTGTAGAAAAAGATATGAGAGACAGTCAAGCTTGGCAGTTAGGAAGTAAGTATATTCCGTAAATTGAACCAATATTATAAATAGGTAGATGCACCAATACGGGAAAAGGTGGAAAAACAACAAAATGCAAATTTTTTTCTTAAATTAACAAATACATTTTACCCAAGTTTCTTACATATTTGCGCTGCTTTATAATTTAACCAACATATTCGTAAAAGGAATGTAAACTGACCTTAGGCAGCGCGGCGAGGCACTGCTGTTTGACGTCCCAGACGAGCTGATCGCGCGGGAACTGCAGGCTTTTTTGCACGTTCAGCTCGGGTACGTGCACGCGCACCAGCAGCCAGCCCTCGTTCTCCCCGCACTCGCCCTCCATAACGCGCTACGACATCTGGGGACAAGGAAATACACTCATAAACATCTGGTTAAATGGATCAAACTGTTTCGGAAGTTTTTGCGTCAAAAAATTAGATTCATTATCAAACAGGAGTGGTATGGGGAACAAGGCTTATCGCACCATAAAACTTGTTGTGGACTCACTACGGAGGCCCATGTTCAGCAGTAGACGTCTTATGGCTTATGACAATAATGATCGGTCCCAATTTAAGTGTAACGAAGAATTGGTAGGTACTAGTGGTACTAAATTACACCGAAGATTGGCCCTGCGGTGAACTGAGAATATCGAAAAGTTATTATTTTTATTGAAAAAATAAACAATGCTTTATCTTCTTACGAGAGTTACAAGTAGATGTAAATCCCAGACAACCTTCAGAGCAGATGAGTTGGAAAGAGTAGAAATAGAAAAGGTTTTGCACATGTGTTGTACTTTACCTAGTTGATTTATTTTGTACTTTTAGCAAACTTTTAGCAAGTATTTTTAGTTTGATTTACTGATTTGTACTGGCAGCACTAAGCATAAAGATGTATAATATTGTACAGTTTATTGAAAAGTTTACGTCGTAATGTTAGTAAATGCCCTCTGTTTTTCTCTAGTGGACATGAAATAGACTATACATTTTTTTTTACATTTAATTGCTTAGGACATTTCTCTTACGCAATGCGCCACTTGCACTAGGCCGAAATGTCCTAACCTCTTAATACTCACGGAATACCAATCAAGATTTTGTTTTTGAGTTCCCGATATTTCGGCGCCGTTGCATGCGCCATTTTATCTAACCCTGAACAAAATCGTGGTAAATACCCCTTGAGCACTAACTTAAATGTAAACAACCGCAGAATTATAAAACAGTTTATGTAAGAGGTATTTTTGTTCTCTAAACATCGAATTAATTTATTTCTATCCGGGTGCCTCGTTCCGTGAAGTTCTCATTTCTTATTCAATAGCCACTGGCGCCAATGATTATTATCGGCTTCCAAGAAAGGCACAGGTGTGATTGAAACTATTTACCTGTATGATTAAATTGTTTTTTGATGAGTTGTATTTCTAGGTAGGAATATTACGATAATTAATTTTGCTCTTATAAAGGAAAATAGCAAGAGTCGCTGCATAAGTCTAATGATGGATACAATAAGTATTAACAATTTATAATCGATAACGTGCACGAGTAAAGGCAAATGATATTATACAGCTGATTTTTTTTTCGCGATTTCTGTTTTGGTCTTATAGTCAATGTTGTTCATAATGATAAGTACATAAATGCGGTTTTTTATTTGTAGATTTAATTTATTTAAGTATTTATTTTAAGTAACTTTATCTCTCTGTCTGGATGTTTGTCCCGTTATCACGGCTAAATGGCTGGACGGATCTTGATAACATTTTAAAAAGAGTTACCCCTTATCATAAAGACGGACATAGGATACTTTTTTTATGTCCACGCGAACGAAGTCGCGGGTAACATCTAGTAATAAATATAATGTGTCAACTCTTCGACAGAAGTGATAAAGTTATTGACATTAAATTAATTGATCGACACTTATTTGATAGGTAGCGCCTACCTATTACAGATAGTGCTATTTACTAATTGACCTCGATTGAACGACATTTGATCTTATATTCATTAGAATAAACAGTAGACTAATAAACTGGGGCGTTATTATTATTAATAATATAAATCTATTTGATATTATTACGTACTAGAGGCATTGAGCAACTTGGTACCGGCCCGACCGGCCGGTCTGTGTTGCTCTAAGACGAGAGGCGACATTTTGGCATTATTAAAAAAAAAAAACTACAGTGCTGAAATATAATACAAATCGTAGTAAACACCCTGTGAGTACTAATTTAAATGTGAATAGGTGCGCTGAATAGTTTTTAACATAAGTTTGAATATCCTTATCATTTATCAGCGCGTTTTTTTTTTGTGTAGGTACTATCCAAAAGCCAGTAATGTGATAAACTGCTTAGTATATCCTACAGATCCGAGGTATTTCCTGACACCATCTACATATATATACACATATGTATATATAAAAGAACAAGCCCTTTTCGAGGAATCAACACACAGACCAAACCGCTTATGATAGAGACGTGAAATTTGAACGCAATACTCCTGTAATGGTATAGGTGAACTATTAGAACGGATTTTGCAAAATCCCATCCCTAGATGGATGAAATGGACCCCCAATGTTTGTATGGAAATAATGTTATTTTTCTCTCTAAGCTAATAAACTCGGTTTGTGTATTAAGCACAAAAAATAAAGAAAGGCATGTTTCAGGATTCATCAAAAATCAACCTCTAAAGAGAAAATGGTGTTTAATTTACCCCCAAATACTGAAATGCTTGTTAACTTTGACAACAGATTAATTCTAATGCTGCCTTTGTCTGGCACTAAGCAAATGACAAAGGCAGCAACATACTGCCTTTATATATATAGTATTCGGGGGTTAGTGTAGCTTTTGCAAGCAAATCCGTGTGGGCAATTAGTATTTCATATGAAGCAAAATGAAACGGTATGATCCATATGAAAATATCTTTTTTGATCCAATTGAGTCAAGGGATGAGCAATTTGACGAGAATGCTAGCTTCACCGGAGGGTGATAAAGTAAGCATTCTTCCTCTGAAGCAAACGAAGTGGACAAACATTCCCCTTTAAGTAGAGCAGGCTAATTGCCATAGTTAAGATAAACGCGTTAAACTATTTACTCGTTTGATGAAATGCCTGTAGATAAATAATCGTGATTTAAGTGTTATTTAAGCGATATTAGGCAGCGTGTAGATACATTGTAATGATGCAAGCGGTTCTGTTTTCTGTTGCACGGTAATGAGTCTAGCTTCGTCTGGTTACCGTGTTTATGCAGGGCGGAATTAGACGGTTCATGTTTTTTTTTTCGATGCTTCATAGAAAATGAACTGACTAAGTAATCTGTCAATATTTGATGTGACTTTGAATTGAAAGTCACGAACCACGCGGACGCTTTCATCGGTCATCGTCAACTTGTCTCCGCGTCACTGAGAAAATGAATGGAAAAATTGGAAAATGCTTGACTTTACTTGACAGTCACTTTGCATATAACGTGTAAATCTTAGACGAAGCATCATACTGGACAGACCCATGAGACGTTGCCGCTCCGACGTTCACATTGTCATGTTTCTCTTTTTATTTCACGGGTCGTCGCATAGAGAAAGCGAGAGAGCTATTGTAAGATTGGCAACCTCGCACTCTGTGTCCACTTTGACCGACTAGTCGGTCACAACTTTGCGATCCGTCTTACTAAAAAAGCAAATTGGATCAAAATATCGCTGTGAATACTTAATATTGTTATACATAGTGGCATTATGGCGTGTTGTGCTGTGTATTGTGCATCGAGAACAACGAAAGGGGGCGTAAAAGATCCAGAATTATCATTTCATGCGTAAGTCTTTTCAGCGTTTTTTACCTAAAATAACCAGAATCAAAGCTAAATATTCGTTTCACTTAAAGAATATACATGTTTGAAGTCATACAACTATCACGCAGTGTTATTTAGTTATGAATTTAAGCATTAATTTAAGATAAATAAATGCATTGTTTTACGTGTTTCTGCTGTGCAGTGAAGTACCACTGCACGTTTCAAACTTTGTCGATATTTGGTCGATATTTATCTAATAATATTCTTGTAATATCCTACATATACTACATTAAGTGAAACATGAACTGTTAATTCCTTTCCGCGTTTAATCGGCTTGATACGTATTCTATCGATAATTAATTTTAATCTTTTTGAAGCTTTCGCGGCTTGAAATATATGATAATTTGTACCAACGTTGTGTCATGGTTAAACAATTAATTAAAATAAAACATTTTGTTATAGGTTTCCAAAATGTCCGGAAATCAGAAATCAGTGGATAAAGGCTGTGAGGCGCGAAAACTGGGAGCCACCTAAATACTCTCGACTTTGTTGAAAACATTTTGAAAAATCTAGTTTTATGACTGGGCTGTCAATTAAAAAACTAGGAAGAATAAAAGAAACTAGGAGACGGTGTAGATACTCATTAACTTTCATAATTACTATATATAATATATATATTCGTACTATTTACATGGCAATTACGAGTTTCGATGTTCAATAAAGTACATATTTTTGCAAACATTGTGTTCTTAATTTACAAATTCTTAGTTTTGTACACTGTGTACATTTTTATCGATAGATTCTGCACTAGTTTTCACTTCCCTACTCACTAAACGTGCCAACAGAAAGTGGACACGCTGCCAAAGCAATGACTCTATCCAGTGTGATACAAGATCCTTGGTGTAAATAGACGAATTCACTTGACGTTCATCATTCACTAAAGGTGAAGTCACTCTTTGGATGAACCGTCCGATTCCGCCTTTGATTCATTCTTTTTGCTAGTAGTCTGTCAACTCTCACGCTGTCAAAATACTCTCATCGACTCTTTCAGTCTCAGCGGTCTCCGTTTTCCGTGTGAAAACGTCATCAACGCCAGGCAAGGTATTAGTCGTTTTAGATCTTCGTGTCGTCACCAAAAAATAGAATTCATAATAGGTTATGCGAATTACGAATGAATTATCTTTTACTAGGTTTTAAGAGCCGGGCTAATGGATTCAGGTTTTTTTTTTTTTAAAGTATTATTTTGACTTTATTTTACTTATTGTCCTTCTCGTTCAGCATAGAACATATTTTGTTACCTTCAAGACATTGCCAATTTTAATCTAAGGATTACTGCCTAGATATGGTTTTTAAATCTTCAAAAGTGTTTAATATGTGTGAAGCTCTGGCTGGGAGCGTGACTTTAAGGTGCCCCACTGAGCTGACTGGTTATTGACGGTGATTTTTTGTCATCGTCCCCACTAACTATCAGTGGGAAAATATATTGTGGTATTTTGTTAATTTAAATTCCTAAAGACCCCATCGGAAAAAAGCTGTGGGGACGTTGGGAATTCTAACCCCTTTAAATTCCCAACGTCCCCACTAATTTTCACTATAGTAACTCCATTATCATCTGCGTCGTCGAGCAATAAGCGTCACTCCACCTGTAAGAAATTAAATCAGATCTCTATAAAGCAATAGCTTAATGTTTAAGTTACTTTTAATCATTTTGTTTTTCGCAGCATTGGTTGTTTATATATATATATATATTATTTATTTATTTATTTTATGGTTTGTTTTGATTTGGTTTGTTTAGTTTATAGGTAATGTATTGCTTTTTTTTTCTTTTGTTTTGGTTTTGTTTTTTACTTACTTTGTTTTTACTTGTTGTTAGATGTAGCGGAGAATGTTAGGGCTACAACTAGAAGACCGGATGTGCTTGAAAGTTAATCGCTTATAATAATGTTATTAGTGTCCGTTCAGTTTTGTAGACTAATAAAAAAAAAAAAAAGTTAAAACTTGTTAGTTGCCTCTGAAATTAGATCACCACAATCATAATAATCTACAATGAGCTGTAGATGGCTATTATAGCAGGTAAGAATTTCTTCGAATTAACTATTCAAATTCAAGATGGATTACAAAGTCAATGAAGACATGAGTTAGAGGTAACACTCGACATTCAGGGAATTGAACATAAGAAATCTAAACCATAATAACGAACAAAAAATACAGAACGAGATTGTGTAAGTGATGCTATAAGCGATAAAGCCGCCAATTAAAAAAATAAAAATAGGTTAGGTGTCAAATATTAAACAAATTATAGGGTGTATAATAGATAATTAATAGTAAAATTGTCATAATCGTTATCCAAATCATAATATTATCAGTCAATTAAATTGATCAGATTTTAGATCAAGTTTCCTCAAAGACTGAAGAAGCTTGACAGGTTGATGAAGCCAACTTGATCCGCGTGTACTCGAGTCAATGCTCCGACGCAAATAGCTTTGTCACTTAGTTGTTTTTGTAAACGTCCCAGCAACGTGCTGCTTCCTCTATTCACACAAATATCTTTGGCGAATGAGTCATTGACTTCATTAGGAACTTTGATTTACTTACCTACGTTTTAATGTCTTGAGAGTTTGGCCTTAGTGTTTGTATTTATCTAAGTTGAGTTGTTTGTATAACGTTTGTGATCAGATTTTATTTCTGTTTTTTTGCCCATGGCCATTGGTATGTTTGGACATATCATAGAATCATAAAGTATAGGTAGCCAGGTGGTGGTCACAGGTGGGATAACATAATATGGCAAACAGCGAAAAAATAGTGACAATGAACGACAGTTTGCAACTTGAATCCACCTGTGTGCTGGTGGCCCGGGTACGTCCTAAAACTGTGACCAGAACCACCAGCGGAAGCGCAGCAGCGTCCGCTCAGTAAACGGTGAACGTTCTGCGATCCCCAAGCCGCCTGCGAAGCGTGGGGATTATGGAAAAACAATATAAGTTTCATTTTTTAACTTTATTTCAATTTGTCTAATGTTCCACATTGCTTTGTAAGTTTATATAAATACTTCTCAGTGCCGCTCAAAACTGTTTAGAGACCGCAATGAAAAAGTGATGCGCCAGCATTCCACTCCACTCGTGCTAATTGTGGATTACGCAACGCTCCGTAAACTGCTAACGGTGCATGCTGGTCCATTGGTTAATGCGGCGAGGTAAGTTGATATAGTACAGTCAGCAAAAAAACCCAGGAATAAAGTAATGATTTTGCCGACACCATGCGTACGACAGCTTTAATACCCGGCAATAACAGTGTCAATGGCATTAAGTGAAGATTGTTGTACCGCTGCAACAGTTATAGTGTGTCATTTGCGGAGGTTGTTATTCTATCGTACGTTAAGGCTTTAAAGTGTCTGCAACCTCTTCTGGGATGTCTGTGTTTCTTATAAGCAAGCGAAAAAGTGAAGCAAATCGTTTGAATAGTTTTTTAATTTTTTTAAATCTTTATTTTTAAAGAAGGGTCTGGTCAGACATGACCATGCCACCCTCATAGGTCAATCTTTAGTAACTATCTCCTTTTTAGACATAAATGAACTATTTTTAGAGCTTTGGACGTAAGACAAATCTAACGCAGGAATAGGAAAATAATGTAAGTCCATTAGAGAATACTTATGTGGGTCAGAGCACATTTTCCAATATTTATATTGCAACTGTGTGAAGATAAGCAAGTCGCTCGCCTGATGGCAAGAATTCTTAAACATCCTGGGCGAGAATGTACTGCGTTCATCACCCTCAGATATTTAATGTTCAATCTCTTTAATTTTTTTAATATTTTTTCTTTAATTATTGTTTAATTTTAATTGTATTTTCGGTGTTTAATAAAGTTATATTGTATTGTATTGTATGTCCAGTAATTTTACTGGAAATAAAAGATCTTAAATACTCAACAATAGTTATTTATGCAGTTGTCTGTACTCCCTGTTCCATGTGCGTTCGCCGTAGAGTAAATATTTGTCCGTACACTGCGCTCGCTCACTGACCGTTCCTAGTGTAGACAACTTATTAGCAGATTACCTATCGTTTGATTTCAACACTTTCTTTAATGGCTGGGCGGTTTCGAAATCAAAAACCTTTATTACATGCAATAGTTTTCAACATAGAATTTATTAAGTGTTTTAATTTGAAGAAGGAATGTTTGATATTTACAATGATTGCGGAGAAAATCATCTTTAGCAGCTAACTACAAAACATAACAGAGATAATAAGCCGATTGAAGAATCCCCAAAATGTATTACACATTTTGATATTACTTTTCCAGTTACGTGTTATGTGTCGACCTCATCACAAATCAGTGTATTATATAATCAGTCGTATTTAACATGCATTTATTTGAACTTGCTTAGTTTTTTGTGCGTCTGCCTTATTAGGATGTCCAGGCTTCGATTCCCGATCGGGAACATGTTTGAATTATTATTTCGCGACACAGATCCGCCTAGTGCGAAATCTAGGGTACTAGAATATGTTATAATTATTGTTCACTTTTGTTTCAATTTAAAATATTTGTATAAATCCCTTTCCTGTTTCAACTTATGAATAAACTAGTAGTTCGCGCCGAATTAAGACCTCGCAACCCCTATATCTTCACAACCCCTGGACCGGTTCAGCTCATATTCGAACTTAAAATTTTTATTGAAATAAACTACTTGCCTACAAATTTTTATGAAGATCGGATCAACGGTTCGCAAGTTATCATCTGACAAATATACACACAAACATACATACAAATGCCGATTTGTCCCAGTAAACTCTGAGACCTTCGCTTCGCTCGGTCAATAAATAAATAAATAAAATATTTTTTCTGGATAGGGTATTAGGTGGGGAGTTATGAGTGTTTACTGTAAACTACTATTGAATAAGCTACTACTAGAGCAGATCAAAATAAAAACGTTTTCGAAATTGTCGTAAGAAAGGCAACAACCGACAACGAAAATATAGAGCAACCAATATTCAAAAACAATACATACCTACGTAAAATCCTAAACGGCATACAAATACTGCCCTCTACAGAGGTAAAGGCCAACAGGAGGTGCCAAGCGACCCATTTCTCATTCTTATCACGCGCGGTGTTTATCATAGTTTAAACACGGCATGTCCCAGAGGTTAGAACGTTTTGCACCACTTTGAGTTCGGAATACTTCGATAAATATATGTCAAATAGTTTTCACCTCTAAGGCAGAGAGGACTAAGACCTCGGAGCTAGTAAAGTGTTTTCTTAACAGACGATTCCAACTGTTGTTTTATTTCATGTTCCTTTAGAATCTAAATACAATACCACTTTTTTCATGGCTAAGTAATCTAAGTATGCTAGCAATGCTATTCGTGATATACATGTTTGATTTTGCCCGTAATTATTGGTTGGAACAGCTGTTAATTGCTAATATACGTACTCGCAGTTTAAACTGAAACTTATGGTAGTTACACATTTTTATTCTGCACTAAACTTGGCAAAATTTAAAGCATCCCTTGAATTTCTCCGGGCAATTTGTCAACGTCAAGTAGCTTCTAGAATTTAATTTAGTCGTAGGTAAATTACTTGAGTTTATTCACATAATAGCATTAGTGAGTTATTTCGTAAAATGGATATTAGAATGCAATAAATAACAATAGAGGTTGCACAAAAACAAGGTTAAAAATTGTCAACTGGTCCAGTAGTCCAATTCAAAACATGCGTTATGTCAACTGATCCCGCAGGTTCGGTTCAAGCGGGTTCAGTTGTAAGAGCCATAACTACGTAGTGATATTAACTCAATGTTCTTAGGCTGTAATATTGATTTCTATAATAAAATTTCAAGTGCAATACAAAACTTAAACGAAACATGTTTTAAGGAAGTTGTGAAGATAGACAAGGCGAACATATTATAAAGTAGATAGGTGACTGAAAGACATCTTGGTCTGGGACGTGGACCTACTACATTAGGTCCATGGTCCACCTGTCCATACAGATAGGTACAATGAAATTAACAAACAGTTTTGAATGTAATATTTAGTTGACGTGTGCAAGTGATTAATACTGTTCCTTTGGAATAAATGCTTTTGACTTTGACTTACGTAGTCATTGGCATCGATTCTGTTTTACCACTAAAAGAAATCAACATAAAACTTGATGATACGACTGGACTAAAATTATCTGCTTCATGTGAAAACAATGATGGCACAGAATCGACGTTATAATGTTTATAACTCCCACGTCCGCACTTCAAACTAATAGTAACTTCTCTAATGAACACATAGTCTATTTTATGGCAACATTATACCAACAATTACCGCACTACCGCTAACTTTTGATATTAAACGTGGGTATAGACAGTCGCCTAAGGAAATAGTTTTTAAACGAAACAGCTTTACACCAACGTAATAGGTTTTTTTGGGAACATCTAAGCGAGTTAGATATAATCTGTTAGTTCTGCACCTGAAATGTACTATTTTTTTGTTCTTCCCTGTGGTTTTGGAGATAACTTAATCGATCGAGATAAATTAATCGCTTAGATAAACGAAATAAACAGAAATTCTACGATGGCTATGCTGAACCAAAAACTGCACATTCAAAGACGCCGCATCAAAACGAAATTCTTACCGACTGTACTCTTGTACAGGTAGGTCCATAATAGTTGAGGCAATATCCGTGAAATTCCGACGTTATGTTTGTATTATCTTTTTAGTTCATTGGTAAGAATTAATTTACATACCATTTTCGTATGAGTAGTGGGTGGATTGACACGTTTTTATTTACCTTGCGTCTTTGTTCTTTTGAGAGGACCTTCGGTGGTCTGGTCACTTGAGTATTGGTGATCTTTTCACGTCAGGAAGTAATTTGCCGAATCACATAATATTTGATAGAAGAAGAAATATTTATAAATTCACCGATATGGCTCTCAGAGTTTGTAAGCTGAAGTGGCAATTGACAGGCCACATCAATCGATGAACCGATGGGGAAGAAAGGTAATTAAGTGGCGACCACGAAACAGAAGACGAAGCGTAGGCAGGCCTCCTACTAGAAGGACCGATGACATTGTGAAAGTCGCGGGCAACCGGTGGATGCAAGTGGCACGTTTACGGTCGATGTGGCGGTCTAAGGGGGAGGCCTGTGTTCAATAGTAGACGTGTTCTGGCTGATAATGTATTTTGTTATATTTTTTTACCCGACTAGGCGAAAAGTATCGTTGGAAGCGTCTTTATCATCCGCTGGGTATAGTATATGTGACGTCGCGTTAAATTGAATATTGCGCCCACTAGTGAAAACAGTCATGAACTAAAACCGTGTTGGGCAGCCTATATATTGTATATACATATGTTATAATTACGTAGTTATGTAGAAAAAAAGGTAAAAAAGGATAACTACAAATATTGCAAGCCGCTCCTCAACTACGAAACCTTTCCATCCACGGAGAGGTAATCCATGTCACCAGCTCTGTACGGTGGTACGGTACGACAGAGGTACCGTACGGTGCGGTACGATTCGGTACTGTACGATTCCCTGGAATAGATTGCCTTTAGCGGTAAGACTGCTAGTTGTTAAGACATTTATCTTAAAAATGACGAAAATAAATGGCGTGAGATACTTAGTTCAAAGAATCCTACGAGTAACTACCTAGAATAAATCAAAAAAATAAGAAACAAAACTTTATAGATAATTACTTACTATAGTACTACGTACTATATACTCTATTTCACCTCTTTCGGCAGATTTTCGAGAAATCCTGAGTCACGATCCTCTCCATCCCAAGGTTGCCTGGAAGAGATCGCTTTTAGCGATAAGGCCGCCATTTGTTACACTAGTTAAAATGTTGTTTTCTGTCCTAGCTATGTACGATATGGTGTGAACAATAAAGAGTTTATCTATCTATCATGTTTTTTTTTTAATGCTTAGTACACAAACCGAGTTTCATTGGCTTAACATGAAAAAATATTTTAAATCCATACAAACTTTGGGGGTCAATTTTTAACCCTTTAGAGGCGGAATTTCGCAAAATCCATTCTTACTGTTTATGTAAAGTCTAGACTCTAGACGATTTAAGAAGTATTGGGTGCAAATTTCACGTTCAAGTTCTCGTCAGAATCGGTTTGGTCTGTGCGTCGATTCCTAGAAAATGACTTGTGCTTTTATATACTGGGTTACAAGGAAAGGGCAGGCTAAGCCGAAAAGGGCTAAAAGTATTCAAGATTATGAAATACTTTTACTATGGGACCAACCCTTAAATCGAGAAAAAATATCTGCTGTTCCATAGAAAAATGTCAATGATACTCGACAAAATGTATGTTTTCCTCGATTTCAGGGTTGGTCCCATAGTAAAAGTTGTTCACAATCACGAGTGTTATTAGCCCTTTTTGGCTTAGCATACTCTTTCCTCATAACCCTGTGTATATATGGATAGATATAAATGGTTTTTATTTACAAGAATAAAATAAAATAATACATTCAAATTAACTTGATAGGAAATAATTTACGAAAAACAACACCTAATTAAACTTTATAACAAAATTCAATGGAAAATACATTATTATACGAGTCAATCAAAGACAATAAGGAGAATTCTGTGGAGTCAATGACCTTATTTATAAGGAGAATTCTGTGGAGTCAATATAAGAAATTTCTTCGCTAGATAATGAACCATGGTTCAAAGTTAGCACAGAAGTGTTAATAGCGCGATAGCCCTCAGATGCCGTTCTCTCTTCATCATTTCTCAAGACTAGCCACAAGGCTCAGTGGGTGGATTTCCGCCTTCTGATCTATAGGTTGTTGGTTCGATTCCAATCCAGGACAAACATTTGTGTGATGAACATGGATGTTTTTTCTCTGTCTGGGTGTTTCTATGTATTCTATGTAAGTATTTACAACAAAAAAAGGAGAAAAAAAAGTATTTATATATTCTATCAGTTACCTGGTTCCCATAGTACAAGCTTGCTTAGTTTGGGGCTAGATGGCGCTGTGTCAAAAACGTCCACTACCAATATTTATTTATTATTTATTAATATACAAATACAACTCAACCATCAGTCCATCACTCACAATTGTTAGAACTCTACGAAGTTAATATTTCCTCTAATAAAGCACTGGCTAGCAATTTTTTTTTTTCAGAATAGTGCCACAAGGTCGCTAGTGATTAGCCTCACGCTTCGAACTCGAACACTGTCCAGGAGTCACTCTCACCTAAGCCATGACTACTTTATACCAACTGTTTCTCTAACTGTGGTCTATCGCTATAGTGACTATCATCGATTCTGTGGCAGGTCACGTACAAACAGCTGATTATTCTGTGTCGTGCGGTCACCTGCAAAGTTGTTTAAACGTGGGAAAGTGCGGGCCTCGCTCTGAACTAAATGTTATTTTGTACCACAATGCGATAGAAAACAAGCAAAAGTTAGGTGTGGGTCATAATGGAATTCTAAGCAGTATTGTTGAAATGGGGGCTTGCTTATTCGACTAGAATCAAAGCATTATTATAATGAACTTGATGATGAAAGTCAAGTTTAATAATTTATCATTATGTGCTAAGTGCTAGAGGAGACATCGCCGGAGAAATTGTGACGTCCCATTTAGTTTTGGCGAATGCCACTTAGTCACTCGCTTAAAAAAACACCTTGTTCTTATACAGGGTTTTAAAGAAAGGGTATGCTAAGCCGAAAGCGGGTCATAGTACTCATCATTATGAACAACTTTCACTATAGACCAGCCGAGAGGGGAGAAAAACCCAGCTGTTCCATAGAAAAATATCAATGACACTCGACAGAACGTATGGAGCTGACAGTAAAAGTTGTTCATAATAATTATGAGTACTATGAGCCCTTTTCGGGTTATACAGGGCTTTGAGGAAAGGGTACCCTTTCCTCAAGGCCCTGTATATGACTGGGGCGTCTCGTAGAACGTCTATGCTCGTTGTACAAACCCCGATTATTTATGCGATTAGTACAGCACAATACATGATCACACAGCGAACTGCGTGAAGTGTGGCGAAGTGGTTACAACTAAATGAGACATTGCAATGGACTGCGGTGTCACCTCTAGTACTTAGTACGTAATAGCTCAATGATTACCATACGTTCAATTACCGTCGAATCGAATATAGTAACGATAATTATGGTTACCGTTATTTAAAAAAATCAAATAATCATTATTTATTCTGGATACTCAACAATTTTAGGTACGCTTGATTTGATTTGAATCAAATAATAATTATTTATTCTGGAGCACTGAAGCAATATTATTGTTAGCAATTGCATTCCATTCCATTGTCCACAAAAATACCTTATCGATTGCAATTGCAAACAATCTGCAAAAGGAATACAAAAACAGCATTTTTTGTTTGTTGACGTTAGGTCAACTTTGGAGTTTTGGAAACAAGCTTACTTACTTACATGCAGCCGAGTAGGAAAAATACAGAGGAATACCTCTTGTTTTCTTAGATGTTATATGTCATCATTTATCTCGCGTGTAAAGACGTCGTTATAGGCAGGTGCGGGTTTTGCAAACATCAGTGTGCTTGTAGTGATATACCAACAGTTTTATCTCCTTCAAAAAGTTGCTTATTTATGCATTTTCTACTCGTTGGTACTCTACTAACATAGTGTACACTCGAGTGGAAAATTCATTAAAGCACTTTTAAATTCCGGGCAATAGAGAGAGCTATCTTTGTGCGATAAAATCCCGAACGAGGATATTCGTCGAAGAACCAAAGTCTCTGATATAGCTTTCAGAGTGTGCAAGCTGAAGTGGCAATGGGCAGGCCACATCACTCGAGGAACCGGTAACTGGTTGGGAAGAAAGGTTCTTGAATGGCGACCACGAAACGGAAGACGCAGCGTAGGTAGGCCTCCCACTAGGTGGACCGACGACATGGTGAAAGTCGTGGGTAACCGATGGATGCAAGTAGCCCGTTGTCGGTCGGTGTGGCGCTCTAAGAGGGAGGCCTATCTTCAGCAGTGGACGTCTTACGGCTGATGATGATGATGATGATGATGGCTTATTAATTAAACAGGCAAGTGAACATCTTAATAGCACGTTGCGTGTCCCGGAAGAGTTGTGCGTTGCTAATTAGGTTAGAACAATTTGTAAATTATTTAATTTACAAGTTTTCGTAAACGAGTAGGTTATGAAAATACTGGCAACAATGCACTGAATAATTGTAACATTTTACACAGTTCTAACGCTATATACGTAAGCCAAACCCATCTACTTAAATAATGAAAGAGTCCAGTGTGGGGGTAATTCATAGTATTCCATCCAATCCTAACTCCGAGGAAGCTAGAATGATTTACGGACAGGCGAATTATTTTCTCCGGGCCCTGAATGATTCCAGCTCACATTACGCATTAGATACCGCATTACGAGATTCGTTGTTTCAACAAAAAGTCACCAAAGTTTGAGGCGCGGCGCGGGTCGCGGGGAGTGCGACCAAGCGTTCTCATTGGCTATCTAAAGGTTATGCCTACTCTCGCCTGTATTTCTACGAGTAATTTCTTATAAGTGAATTTAGACTGATGTGTGGTGCGCTTCGAGCGTCCTGAATGCAGAATCTAGGTGTGATCTGTGTTCCGGCTCCACCGTTTGCCTGGTTGGCTTAATATACCATAGTGTGGTATAATATTAAATATTTGTCTAGTTTATAAGGATACGATGGGGCTGACATAGATTTGCAAGTCTAAAAGTCCCTAAAAAAAACTGAAAGTAATGCTAAGTGGAGTGCGTATTCGATCGTCCTTGCTATTACATCCCATCATTATTTGATCTCAATATATAGTACCCAGTATTTCAGGGAGAGGCCTACCTAAGTATATCCAACAGTGGACGGACACGGGCTGATGATGGTGATGAAATACGTGATCCATTGCAATTTAAACTTAAATACACATGTCAAAGAGTAGTAACATATTTTTTAATGTAATTTTTTAAGAAAATAACAATTTTCCGTCCTGTTCCATTTTTAGGCAACGGCCTTATCCATTAGTTTATTACTGGTTGGTGCTACCTTGGACCAAAGCTCATCTCTCCATCCCCACCTAGTCAGATTGGAAACCTAGTCAGTGGTGGCTTTCGCCTATAGCTCTTCGAATGATTTTGGGCGATTAAGTTTATCTGCACTATCTGGTCAGCTAGGGACAAAAAGCTCTTAACCGGAACTCTTAAACACTGGATCGAATCGTGACGAGTCAATCTGAGAAAGGTACCTACCTACTTTGTGAATCAGAGGTCATCGTCCTTAGTAGCTTATATAGTTAAAACTTTAAAATGTATAGATACATTTATTGATTAGTGTCGGTGTTATAAACGTACTGCCGAGGTGGTCAGTAATTGGTTCAATTACAAACCGGATATTCGGCCTTGAATTAGGGTACCGTTCCCATCAAATAGTGCAAAAAATATCGCTAATGATGTAGATATTATGATAATTAGTCTAATGTATAAAATCAACTAATAAAACATCTCTAAAAGATGTTAAATAAATATTAATTAAATCAAGTTTAAGATCAATTAGAAGTCATATAAAACGTTTTATTGAAAGTACTCTTTTGCAGAGTCCGCCTGGGAAAGTACCATGCCATTGATAGTAATTCAACCGCCAAGAAGTAGTGTGCAAACATTACTGTTTTCCGGGCTTAAGGGCAATATTTCCAGCAAAACTACTGAGCATAAAGATGTGTCTTATTTTTCAGTTGAAGTACGCAATTTTCAGATGCATTGAACTGTTACGTATAAGTTTGACGCTTAGAATCATGCGAGCGTCTTGCACCACTCGGTAGCATTAAAAAAGTCGTTCTATGTAAATGTTAAAGAAGTAGTATTATGAGGTTGACGATGGACATAATGTACATAATCTTTAACAAAGAAAAAATAAAATTTAAAAAGTTCAGGGCAGTAATTTCTTATGAATCAATGTTACGGTGCGGGTCCAACCTCGACTTTATCACAGGACTGAGGCAGATGGCAAGCCTATACACAGCAGTGAGATAAGGATGGCTGTGACGTGATGACGATTATGTTACGATCAGAGACCTACATAATTAGTAGATCTTGAGCCTTACCTATTATGATCTATTAAATTAGGAAAAATCACATTGTTTTGTGAGTTTGAAAGGTTATTTCCCAAAAACGTTGCTACATTCGTCTACTATTCTCCAAGAGTTGATGTCAAATATAAACGGGTACTATTCCACCATTTACAGCGTTAAAGTAAGTAAGAACTTAAAAATATAATTTCGAACTTGGAAGATACCAAAATTATACGTCTTATGGCGATTTAATGAGCATCTGATGATTACGAACAAGTTGTCGTCATAAATTTGGAATTCAATGCGGCATCTCGGCTCATTTTCTTTCAATAAAAGTAGGTAGCAACAGTAATGTTTGTAGGTAGTGTTAAATACAAGTATTTTTATTACTCTTTTGTATTCCTTTCACACTTCGCGAGGTGTTATCAGCCGCAAACTTCGAAACTTAGATTATAGTTACTTTTGCCTTTGGATTTTAACTAAAACTTTAATAGACCTATTTTTAATATAATTGCCAAATCTATTTAATTGTAATTTTTTATTAATAGTAGATTTTTACACTAATAGGTACAAACAGGTGTTTTAAAAAAAAACATTCATTCTGCGTGACGAAATTGCTGGAGTAACTGGCGCAACGCAAAGGGCGCGTTTGCAACGCAGAGTGTGGTGTAAAGGAGCGGGGTAAGCCACCGGCATGCCGGCGTGCGGTGGCGGCGTGCGGCTGTATGAAAGATACCGATTTACTAACAAATGGATCATGCTCCTCTGAACTCCGCTATCCGCTACACAATCCGCTCGTCTACGCACAACCCCGCCCGACTCTAGCTACACGTCCCTACTCTTCTCCGCTTCATTGAAATCACAATTAACAGCTCCGCTCCGCTCATCTCCACCTCAGTGGAAACGCAGAAGCCTTACCTTTCCGCGGGGTAATAACGCCAGCATGCTCGGTACACTGCCAACCGGTAGTGTGCTTGAACATTTTGATTATCTTTAGACCTTTAATTGTCTCTGAGTAATCCAACTCCTTATTTATATAGTAGGCTAAATAGTAGTTAGGTAGAGTAAAAAAGGTAGATTGTTTTTAGCATTGAGCAACACGGCACCGGCCCGAACGCCGGAGGCCTGTGTTGCTCAATGGTTTTAAGTTAATAAAATAAATAGCATATTTAAAAAAAACCGCACGTAAAACAAAAATATGGCGTGGATTCATTACTGACTTGACACACCTCTTTTTTTTAATACACGAGATCACAGAATAAATTATTGTATCGAAGGCGTGGGCTCCAAAATTACTATATTTCACTAGTTTACGTTCAGTTCATTCGAACCTTTTTTGTTATGTTTTTTTTTAATGAGGTTTAACCAAATAACTACTTTATTAACATAATCCAAAGATAAGATTGTGTCATCGATTTTTAAGAATACAAATGTCGCAACAGACAAGTTGATGGGTAGACCAAACCGGGTGGGAGGACTTGTATGCGAGGAAGCTAGCAAAGCAACTGGACTTAATTAACAGTTAATATTCTGCCCACACAGATACACTTTACACAGAGATAGGTATAAAAAATATAAAGAGAATGAATATCCATCTACAATTTAGGCTTACTAAACAATAGGTAAGGCATTTATAAAAAGTTATTTAATAAATAATAAAAAACCAAGTTCTATATTATTGTATTAGCTATTATAAAATTCTGGTTTTTAGTTAGGCTCGTGGAGTTATTAAATCTCACCTTTATATGTTATAAAGAATGATAAAGTGGTATTGTACTGAGACCTCAGTATGAAATCAAGCTGTACGTGTAACTTTATCGCACCCGAAATCTGGATTGATACAATCCTCTGCCAAGCAGTTGTGTGCAAACATTACTGTGCTTTGGAATGAAGGGCAATGGTTCCAGTGAAGATACTGGTCATGCTGAGATTTAATATACTATGATATTATAGTGTGACGAGCGCAATGCATTGCTGCCAATATTTTTTTCAAGTCTACGATTGCCGCTCTTTGTTTTATGTTCAAAATTCTCAGCGGCACTCACTTGTTACGGTAATTGTACGTTAAAAAAAAAGCTGTATGTTTTCTCATGTTTGATTAATATTAGGTGAGATGTGGTCATGTGATGAGACAACAGTGCATAACTTTATTGTACTATAATGAGTAGGTAAAATATCTAAAGTTCTGTGATATAACTAATATCAGCCTAAAGTCCATTTATGGAGATGTAGGAAGTGCGTGAAAATCGCCTCAATTGATCATGTCATAAATCTATGAATTCAAATTATCCAATTAAAATCACAAAGCCATTAATGTAATTGGTTTAGGATTGCCTCCAAATTGAGTTTAGCCGAGATTTATCTCTAAGGCAATCGCTGTTAAAGGAGATCTTACGTAGAGCTTTAAAATCAAAGGTTTCAATTTCAGAATAGGAGCAAGTATAGCTAAATTAGAGCTAAACCTATAGGTTACTGTTACACGAATATGGCAATTAAAATAAAGAGAGACTAGTCTGTGGTAATAGTACCTAGACGTGTGACACAAATTGGAAGACGTTACACACGTTTGGGTTATTTCAAATGAACTTTGGATTTGACGTGAACAGGCCATTTCTAGGCCAGATCTGTAACCGCATATTCGCTTTTAAATAGACGAGACGAGAAGAGGAAAATCATCTCAGCACACTAGCATACAAAATAAATGTGGAGGTTTATTAGTGTATGTGTGTATTTTGTTCTGGCTCGTAGGGGCTCATCTGTTCATGATTTAAAATAATTTAAATGAAAAATGCTATGGAAGTAGCTATTCTAGAATAATAATAATAATGTTTATTTGAACAAAAAAACTAGGATCTAAAGATAAACAGTGTGCACTGGATTCCACACTAGGGTGACCTTTGTCGTGGTATCTATCTCATCTGTTCATGATTTAAAAGAATTTAAATGAAAAATGCTATGGAAGTAGCTATTTTAGAATACGTTGACGCGACTCCTGTAGAATAGCGGAACAAGCTACTGCTAGTTTTTTAAGGATTAACTCGAAAACTACCCAAATCAGAGATAGCCTATAGATACAGCTCGTTAACCAACCAAGAAGCTCGATAAAAAATGTTCAAGCAACATCGTCATGGCTGTCTCACGGCCGTAAAACAAATCGCTGGTCGCAGTTACTGTTAGTTCTATGATTAAATCTCCACTGTGTCCTATTCGCAATACAATACAGATAGTATCTTCTAATTATTTCCACGTCACGCTGGACAAAGACCCTAGTCGTATCGTAATAAGTGCCCTTCGTTTTTTGTCCAAAGATTAATTTCATACCGGTTCTTACAAGGTCCTCTTTGTCGGAGCTAGAAAAAAGATACGGACCGTAAAAAACATTATTTGTAGTGGGTACGTCATCGGCAAACATTTCGATTATAATTCGAGGAAGTTATAGTTTGTTCTGAGAAGTCTCTAAATTATTTTCGTTCATTATCTTAATACCATTCTTGAATTAGTTTCATGAACAGTTCTCAACTATTTTCTTTTGTTTTCTGTCGGTGTTTACTTCTGCAGTATTTCTGTCGTTTGCTGTTACATTTTATTCCTGCCTTTGTATATTCGCCTGCGTACTGGTTAATACTAATAATCACGTGTATTTTGTCACGTGGAAGCTAATTATTATTATACCTGTTTAATTAAGTACAAACTTACTGAGACGAAAATGTAAGGCTGCGTGTATAATTTTTCGCTAATAAATTTCTTTAATCTTTTGCAAAGTGCAATCGGTAAAAAAATAATACAACATAATACAATAGGTAAAAATAATATATTGCACACCCGATATGGGTCCACTGTTGGAACATTAATCTCTTTTTTAAGAACATCTTTGTACACAGTATAGCAATAAAATAATTCTTATTCTTATTCTTATCGGTCCCACTAAAATCAATTAGAGGAACAAGGTGGACCAAGGTTTTTAAATAAAGCTTGTGCGGTTCAATACAAAGGATCTGTTTGATAGTAGCGGTTTCAACGGAAGATCAGCGCTGTTTGCTAAACAGCATTATGCCGAGTTGAGGCCATTTTTGTGAGACATGACATTGATTAGCTATAGTTATTTGACATTGCTCAACTGCCCACCTTCAATTTATTTAATGTTGCAAAATAAAATTATTTTCTTTCTTTCTTTCTTCTTAACTGCGACAGCTTCTAGCTGTCAGTGAAGCGATCACCGCGCTTGCTTGCGCTACATCTCTCTTTACGCTCCAGTGTGAACACAGTACTTACATCAACGGTTGATCGAGTACATTTCACTTACGATAAAGCGAACTCATTTCTAGGCCAAAATACTTTCTACTTATAAGAGCTGAACTCAATATTTGATACCAGTAACCAGATCCGACGCTATCGACTCGTATATTTACGGTGCGCTTGACGAAAGGAATGCGCTTGGTAAATAGGTTTTATCGAGTTTTGTGATTAAATTGTTGGCTATGAAGGTACTTATTAGCGCAAATATTTTGTTTAGAGAGTGAACTTATCCGATTTCAACTGCTTCTTAAATCGAAAAATTGCTTATTTTTCTTTTCAATTGCGGTATGTATATGTTATTTTTTAGATGAAGAATCCAAAAATAATTCATATTGGTACTCGACTGCTCAAGGAGGGTAATATTTTTAGGGTGTATACTATAGGTATGTATGTTCTTATATTACCTCTTTTACCGTTTACAGCTAGACCAATTTTGTTAAGTGAGGTATCGTAGGAGTCCTCTTCTATGTTTGGAGTGTTATAGACATTTCAGTCATGTTTTTATTGTGCTTTTAATAATAATTATTATTGTTTTACTATCAACTATCTAGGTATTTAACAAGTAGAAGACTTGAGTGCCCATTCTCTTCATACACGTAACTTCTCAAACTTAACTCAAATCGCAAAGTTTTAAAGAATTTCTTTACTTCGCATTTGATTATTTAGAAATGTGGTCTGCTATTTTACAATTTGTTTTGTTTGGTAATTTACTTTATAAATATTCAAGAGTTTCAAGTGGCGTAAATTACTCTGAATTTGTAATTGTATAAATAGACACACGGACACTTGTCTTGTCATGAGTTAAATATTTTTATTTTGTTTTCTTATATAAAATAAATAAAAAATAGTTATTCCCAGTAATATTGGTATTGGTTTTTGTACTTCGTTAACAGGTGGCGCGGAACTTTTATCGGGACCTATTTTCACAGATGTATAATATAAGTACCTACCTATGTCTGTGCTCTTTTCCCAACGTTTCTTGCACCATATCGCGTTACATTGTAATCAGATATACGAGTTTCTCATAAATGTTGCCAGCTATTAAACTTATTGAAACCTCAAATAAAAGGAACGCAGTTTTTTCAAGCATCTAACGCAAGTGCTGATTTGTAATTCGCCAGAAAAGTAATGGTTATTAAACTTTTTCAACTTTTGTAGAATAAAATGGCTAATTAAAAAACAAAATTGGGCTACAATTCGATAGAAAACACGGCAGCCCTGACGAATAGAGATAGGCAGACAGGTAATTGTATACGTTTGTGCTAATACGTGCGTCGCTAACGAACGGAGCCCGGATCGGGTTACAGCCGAGCCTGGCGAGCAGGAGAGGTACACTTATACAAAAAAGTTACCCAAATAACTCTGAGAACAGTAATAACAATTTTCTTCTTCTTGCGACAAATAGCCATGATGCCATACAAAACAGAGATAAAAAAGGACGGATAGGTGCTGACGTTGTTTTACCATTTACAACATTAAAATGTATAAAACTACTGTTGCCATCATTTTCACACATATTGAAATGAAAAGAGACGCTGATCGTTTTAGTTCTGTTGACTTCTGATCAAGATCAATCTTTCAGTATTGATTACTCCATGAGTATTTTTATACTGGTATTTTCGTATCCAACTGCACGCGATTTTACCGTTCCGTTAGGGGCGTATTCTGGCAGTGCTCGTTTGAGTATCGATTGCAAGCACTTCCGACACGGACGGTTCCCGAGGACGGACTCAAACCGCCTCAATCGACGGGGAACACTAATTGTTTGGTTGAAAACCACGAAGCGGCCGGCAGCTCTGTAAGGTATCGAGAATTAAAAGCCGCAATAAAGGTACCAAGCTCTTAAATAAAATTGATAAAAGGATTATATTGACAGGTTATTTTTAGCAATAACCCCAGTCAACCTCTTTAGAATATTTAACTAATGTATATCAAGCAATTTCTCAAATATTTAATAACAGACATCCATGGTTTGAATGAACACGATCGTTGACATTTTATAAATTTATTTTATTTTTAGTTTTTATATTGATATTGTTTTAATTTTGTTATAATTTCATAATGTGTGAGGTAAATGTAAGTGACTGGTTTCGTTTTTATCTCAATAAATAAATAAATAAAATAAATTAGCGTAGAAAAGTATAGTTGTAAACAGTCATATGGAAAACAATTTTATCTAACGATTTACACCAATTTTTTTACCTTTCTGATATCTTTAAATCACACTTATTATTATTATGACTGTATTTTATAAGCTATATGAACGAGTAAGAGAAACATGTGAATTTGCATTTATTCGTGTTGATTACTGTCCAGGGACTATATTTTTATATCACATATCTTACTTATAGCAATTTGATATTTGACATATATCTACAGGAATCGGTAAGAAAAATGCACATTTACTTTGCTTATCTCACTTATGCGTGCAGTTTGCAGAATAGACCGGCTTAGGAAGTTATTTCAATAAAAGTTTTCTCTGACACGTCGGCACAATCGCCAAAGTGCAGGTTGCGAGTGCACTTTATCTATTGATTTAATAACGCAGCCGACTGTGTAGGCAGAGCTTTATTACGAGACCAGTTGCAAAACTGGACATTGGAAGAATATTGAGCAGGCACTGCCAACGCACACTCGATACTGAGATTGCATCGACGACGCCGACGCGAGGCTCAGGCTCATACTGACGACTGATAGCCATTATAAACAACTAACTGAAGCAGTCTATGTTTATAAATGTACCCATACCGATTCTCAGTCTACATTCAGAAATTAATAACGATAAAGAATATTTATTTGCACAAAAAACGAGAACCTTATACACTACCCCGGTGACTGCCCCGGTGGCTCAGTTGGTAGTGAACCTACGTTCTGTGCTTGGGGGCGTGGGTTCGATTCCCATCTAGGACAAACATTAATATGATGAATATTTGTGTTTGTTCTATGTTTGGGTGTTAATATCTATATAAGTATGTATTTAAAAAATATCTATGTACGTATATCAGTCTCTGGCAGCCATATTACAAGCTTTGCTTAGTTTGGGGTCAGGTGACGATGTGTGCAAAAATGTCCCAGATATTATTATTATTATTATTACTAGTTTGCCGCCACAGCTTTGCTCGCAAAAGCTAAAGTAAATTAAACACCTCTTTAAGGGTTGATGTTCGAAAAATCCTGAGATATATTTTTGGTTATTTTTATGCTTATTACACTAACCGAGTATCATTGGCTTTAGGAAACCTGTTGAAGAAGGCCTTTTACTGGGTGTTTGATTCGGACATGTTCTAAATGACTCATATTATGAACAACTTTTAATATGTATGGGACCAAATGTGTCATTGTGTCTGAAAATTGTGAAAATATCATAAACTTAGAAGTAATTTGTAGACCAAACAACTTGCGTTACTTGCCAGAATTTCCGTTATTTCGAGTATCTGTAAATAATAATGAGTATGGAAGAAGGGTTGGGACATGCATCTTACCTCCAACATTAAATAGTCTTCCCAAAACATTAATAGGAAAAATTCATGGTAAAACCCATATAATAGTCAAAAAATTAATGAAAAAATATTTCTTTCTAGATAAATATAAAGAATGTTTGCGGGGTGCATGCCCGGGCAATGCTCAATGTAATAAGGAAGTAGCGTAGTGACAGTTAAATGTTGTCAATATGAATAAATTTAAAAGATTGCCTACACACTCTTTAATTATAAGATTAAACTAAGCGTGAATCAATTTATAAGGAGAATTCTGTGGCGTGAATGTATTTTTTTTTTGTAATATTTATATAAAAATATATAAATATTAAATAATAATAAATAAATAAAGTTTAATTTTTTTTTATTTTTGTAACCTTGGAATCCCGAAAAAATATCAGCTGCATACAAAAAAAGTCATTCACTTTCGGCCAAATGTACTGTACAGGTATTCGCGATTTCGGTGCTGGTACCGTTGTTATCCTGTTAGCAACTAAGCTAGAAACTAGAATCACAAATGGGTTGTAAGGCAACATCAATACTCGTATACTTGAGCCACTACATCGTCAATTTTCTGCTACTTCAAGGAATTCAGCGATATTTCACCGGTACACGATACAGCCCAGCGGGGCGCCAGTGCAGGGACTGTCACTTGTTTTTACAATAAAAGCAATTCGGACTTGAATATACTCGATACACGCTGGAAATTACGTTATTGGTGTTGTTTTTTAAGTAGTTCAGACGCGACTGTGTGAGGTTGTGATTTTGAAACTGTGATGTGAGGCCAAGAGCATATTTAAATTCAAATGACCGCATGTTGCCGCAAGGGACGGTCGTTCTATGGAGTTGTGACTTTGATTGGTTTGCAAATAAGGTAGGAAGTATATTTTGGATTCTAGAATAATATTTTTTTGAAGTTGTACCGGAGAGCAGAATTTACCTCTTGAGCTGATCATAAAATAAAAGGTAATATAAACTTAACGAAAATCTTATAGGAATAGAATCGCTCATAGCCAATGTTAGGTAACCACCTAACGACCTACACGCTCAGTCTTCGGATGGGTGACCACGAATGGCTTTTACAACACAGCGCTACCGTGGGTCGGATTACACGTTATATTGTAGGTCCCGGTTGTTTATCGTATCACAACACCCGGTCACCGCTCATATCAGAGGCCTCCAGGTGGCCTTAAAAATGTTGATATCAAGGCTAAGCCGCTTGGCCTACATACATACGAGTTTATTTCTATAGGAATAGCATATTATATTTTAGATGAAATGGCAAAAATTTAAATAAATACAGGGTTTTAAGAAAAAGGTACGCTAAGCTGAAAGGAGCTCATAGTACCCATGATTGTGAACAACTTTTACTATGGGACCAATACTGAAAAACCAATTTACCATATTTTACCAATGCCGTCAGATATGACATGTTTGAAAAGTGCCAACATCCTGGTGGTGTTTTAACTAAAACTTTGCATATTTGTACTGATGATGTTGCAACAACCATATTAAATTATAAATGCAAGTTTGATGGATCACTATCAAATCATTGCGTCTCTGTTTCATATGAAAGTTAATGCAATACAATTTCACAAGATATACCGAAGAACCTTCATTCTTACTGCTCAAATCAGAACCTGACATGACTTCTGTTGTAAAGGTCAAGCATGCAAACGCCCATAGGGTCAAATGGCAACATTTATAGTACAAACAATTGCAATAATAACTATCATTTATTCAGTGACACAGCATAATATCAAAGCTGAGCTACTTAATGCAATATTAATCATAATAATTATCAGCTTTCGAAAGCTTGTAGTACAGTTAAGAAATATTGTTTGGCTGTTTGTTTGTAACGACCAGGTGGTGAGCGATACGGCTCCGGCCATGAGAATCAAGCCACATAAAGCTCTAAATGCATTGAAGAACAAAACTCGCGTAATCTTAATTATGGCGTACAATTTTATGAACCAAAGGTTCAAGATTAAATTTAAATATTATCTATTGACATTGACTTATATTAAGAGTATAAACAAGAAAACAAACAAAAATAGCACGACAAAAAGTTTAAATATGGTTTACACAAAAGAAACAAATTTAACGAAAATAAGGTAAACTGCAATTTAAATTTTAAACACTTTGAGTTCTGTGATGATTGATGGTAATGTATGAAAACAAATACTCAATGTTGACAAAGGTTAAGAATTATAATAGGCAACACGATCTAGACTCAACTTTTCAGCAAAATTGGTTGCTTGTGAATACACAGCTTAATGCTAATGTGTCAGTGATTTTATAATGGCCGAGTTAGTACGATTGGTTCCAGTTTTCTTGTTCAGTAATGTGGTAAAGCTAATGAGCATTGTCGACATCTTGAGAGCGGATTCTTGTCTTTTCGTTACACAGTAGACAAGGCAAGCACGAGTAAATGTTCAATAGATGCATAATAGATGGCCTAAATAGCATTGCTACACTAAATTAACATGTTACATTATGTTCTCAAGTATTTTTATAAATTATTATGAGCCTATTTCTTGTTGGTGAAACAGTTTTCGGCACCAAGTTCCTTAACCTGATTACTCTTTTGTTTTCCGTTCCTTTTATCTTGTATGGTATATAGCTTCAGTTTTTTTCTAAGGTATGTACGTTGTTCGGTTAGATGACGGACATATTTTGTAGGATATCATTTTATACGTCATTATGAACTCGAAAAATACATTAATAATACATTAATACATTTTATCGAGCGTACATGATATTTTTCTATGGAGCAACTGTTTTTTTCGCGATTGCTGTTGGTCCCATCGTAAATCACAGTAATATTATAAATGATAAAGTTTGTATGTAAGTATGTTAGTGTGTTTGTTCCCGTTCAACTCTGTAACGGCTGAATGGATTTGAATGAAATTTGGTATAGAGGTAGCTTACACCCTGGAAAAATATTCGGTTTCTGTAGAATTGCGTGTGAAACCGCGGGGCGCAGATATTATGTTCATATGTTCATAATATCTACCTACCTAGACGTTGCCATCGTGCACACAACTACAAGTAACATTATGTAACGAACAAGCGTCTACGCTATCATTTACCTCAGCATGCTTCTTTTCAATGTCATATTATATGAACTGCTTGGTTTTCTAAATATGCCTCATCATTAGACTGTTATCTTGAGGCCCGTTTCCAGTCGGTATACACCTTAGAATTAGGGTTGTCACCTTCCAACTTTCACACTCCATAACAACATTTCTTTTTGTACTACAGCGGAACTAACATCAACCAAGACCAACTACAAAAAAATATAGGAATAACAAAGAAATATAGCCTCTTGTGCTAGGAACACAAAAAGAGTAAAAACGATAAAAAGGGTTGTTAAATCATCATCAAAAATATATTATTTTAAACTTAGCCTCATAAGTATATTCTTATCCTGTCAGTACCTTGTTTTGACAAGGGTAGTAACCCTGCGTCATACAATTAGAGAGTAGCCGTAATAAACGGATAGATAAGGCACAGTCAGGGCTGTAATGACATCCTCCGGGCACGATGCGTATTTGGACTCTACGAAAGGACCTTTGGGGGCAATAAGCCCTGAAAATGTTGCTTTTAGGCGTCAGGTATCTAAATAACAGGTATGATTATGGTTACTAAGATAGTTTACAATAACCTTCAGTAAAATATAAGCAATATTATATGAAACAAGGCAGTTTAAGCAACTACACTTAACCTTCTTCCAACAAAGAAGATACTCATCCAAACTACTTTGTTAGGTTAAACTGTTACCTATGTACAATTCTACAAACGTATACCAATGATTGTGTCGTTAGATGTCAATAGATGTGTGATATTATGTGTCAAACGACACATAATGTCGTTGTGTTAAGTCCAAAAAAAAATCTCAGATCAATTCGAAAAAGATACGTTTTTATATCAAATTCTGCTAAGAATGAATCCTGACTTTTATGAGGTTTAATTTTTTTTAAAGGTTTTGAAATTGTTCCATCCATTGAGGGCTACGATGCCACACCTAAACACATATTATGTAAGTGTCAAACTTATTACACTCGGTTTTCGACTTCGGTTGGGATTTAAAAAAACGGAAGTGAATGAGTTTATCAGAATGACTATGTGAAAGCTAAAATCGCGGTGACAAAAAGCTCTACTTACGCAAAGATAACTGGGTAGGCGACAGTACTTCTGAACTCAGCTCTCGTCTCCCGAAAACTTAAATTAGATCAGGATTCAAGGACCCTCTACGATTTATGCAAACTTCGGAGTGATCCTCTTACTGGAGAGCTTAGGCAATTTTATCCGAGGGTCCTGCTAATTGGGCAATACAGGCTAAGATATCCTGGTGGGCGATAATTTATGAAGGCCAAAGATAAGAAACTGTTTGATAAAATTCCTCCAATTTCGTTATTAATTTTCAACAACATAATGTCTTTAAATTAAGTATTTCATTTTTGTTCGTGTAACAGTATAAGTTAATGGGTTTTATTAAAATGTTTATTGTACGTATAAGAGAAGAAAAACAAACAATAAACATACTAGATAATTAAACCTCTGAAATATATATGAAAAAAAAATCGGCTTAGGACTGATTCAATCGTCAGATAACTGCCACTAGAGGAACGGTATAACGTAGTTTCTATACAAAACCTAGCTCTCTAGTCAAAAGTCTAGCTTTTATTCCTCAGATAACAGCTATCTGACGATTTAAAAATCAGTATTTAGTCGAACAAACATGTTTCTTCCACACATTCGGTCTTACAAAAAATGCAGGCATACAAGCAAGAAGTAATTTATATTCAATCGTAAAACGTTATCAGTCCTGATATGAGCAAATAGTAGCGTGATAGTAGACGTCCACCAAGCTACACGTGGCCTCTACATACGTAAATAAGGATTACCTAGTGTTATTAATCTATGAAAACGATCGGAGATGATAATAGGATTGTAAATTAATAAGAAATAGGCGGCGTCCTAACTGCTTGTTGCTCGCACCAATTCGCACGAATAAGCGATCTGATTACGTCGTGCTAACGCCTTTGCCTTCAAGAAGCCCAGCCTGAGTCTAAGGTAGTCTGGCTTTCATGAAAGCGATAGAAATTACCAGAAAATTTACGTAATTGCTGGCCTAGTAGTTATTGTTAGTTGGTAGCGCGTCTGCGTTATGATCAGGAGGTCCGATTTCGGTTCAATTCTCGGCCGGGCAGATACAACAACCGAGCAACAGGAGGTTTGTACTTTAGGAACACACAAACATACTTACATACACCCCAAAACGATTACCCTCCTTCTAGGGCAGTCGGGTAAAAATATTAATTTCTTACCTAATTTTCAAACAATTTGCAAACCGATGAAGTCGAAATCATTGGAATAACACACTCAATGAAGATGTTTCGATAGGAAGTTAGTGCGAACAATAAGATGCGATGATCGTTTCTTCATGCGAGCGAAGGCCCTCTAGGACGCCGCCTTACAGTAAGTAGATAAAGAAGTAGGTGACTCAAATATTATTTTAGATACCTACTGATTATTTTTCTATGAGTATATAAAAGTGCCTGGTGTGTGTTTTCTAGGATTGTAAATTAAAAGGATTAATATTATTATAGTAGATTATAAGGTGTTATTATAGTAGATTATAAGGTGTTATTATAGTAGATAAGTTATAAAAATTAATAATAAATTTTAATTTAAAGATATTTTTTTATATATTATTTAGAAGGAATTAGCAGCTTCAGCATGCTTAGTAAGTACTTATTTATAAGTAATGGCTAAGTTTTTTCTTTTTTTTTATATTTTACATAACCACAACGTTAGAAACGTAACGTAACATAGGTATGTTAGGAACGTAACGTTGGTTAAACAGCAATTTGTCTGTTTTATTATGTTTCTAAGACCCAGCAGTTTTCTTATGGTGTCTACGCATGGCCCGAACTGACATCGTGTGAAAGGAACAGCTAGATTTGATTTTCACGGGAGCAAAAGAAACAAACTATTAAGGTTATAGCTTCTCCCTTTCGCTTCCCCAGAAACTTATATATAGCCATCTCTTTCAAGCGATGTCGGGTCGGGCCATGTGTAGACACCCTTACTGGACACGCGCACATCCTATATCACCTAGGAAAGCTTATTCCCTCATCGAAGACCTCATTATTATTTTTACTATGAAAACTGACGGGTTTTTATTTTAATAAAACGGGAATACTCACCTTAAATTACCTCATTATTATTAATAAAAAATCTTTTTCTGTTTCACCTGTTTAACCATTTTAGTTTACCATTTGTGTTAAAACTCTTTCGGTTATAATAACAACCATAAAATCTGTTTACTATGTAAACGGCGTCATCAAATGATTTCTGATAAGATTGAGATCATTAAAACTGTCCAAACGAAAGTACTCCTAATGCTTATCTTTTACAAAAATGTGCACTCAGTTAATTGGATAATCTTGTATGTATTGCATGCCATTGGAAACGATTCTGGCGGTATTTGTTAAATAATAAACCCTAACTAAACTACCCTCTACGTACAACTACGATAGCAAAAATCTGATTTGATTGGAGTACATCCTACAATATTTGAATCTAGATATTTATGAGAAATCAATAGGCTTTCGCCACAGTTAAAAAATGCAGATTCAATTATATCTGAGTTGGTAGGTTATTATCGGTTTATTATCTACAGCAACAAATAAATTTTAGGTTATATTCAGGGTGGTTGTGTTGAAGACGGATATACCATAGTATAGAAAAGTTTACTTTCTATATTATGGATATAGTTTGAGATGATTCTGTCAACCAACAACAACCATCGAGATGACAACAACGATCAACGATTCTTAATACAAATAAAAATAATGATCTTAATATTTAACAAAACGATCCACTGTACAGACTAAAATATCAATAGTGCATTGAAAACCTATCTGCCATCTACCTGCAGGTAGGTATTCTACAACTGACGCAATTAACCTTTGATTCGACTTACCATAAAAACTACGCCAAAGAAAATCCAAGTTAGTTTTAAGCACAGAAAAAATAAAACTCGTTTTCACACACACATTCAACAAAACGAGTGAGAATCGATGCACAATAAATCCACTTCTATTATTCACTTTTGCACAAATCCAATTCGGGTTTTGTTCGCTTTATTATATTTTATTCGGATTCGTCAGATCGCGGGAAAATAACGATAAACACAGCACGTCCGACTGCGAGCGGTTATCACCCACGACTAGTGAAGTGAACGAATGAATCGGAGGACCGGAATGCCGCGGTGATCGAACGATCAGGCAAACTGCGAGGACATGAGCTACACTCTAAACATTACAATGAAAATGGAAAATGATAGAAAAATACGACTATAGAAACTACTCCGGGAAACAGAAAACAAAAACTTTTGTTTTAGTCACCTACTTTCATTTCGTGTTTGATGAAGCTATTGGCGCAGGCACGAGAAAAGCAAACATGGGACGGACGAGTAACATTGGTATTTACTCGTGTGAAGTCCACATTAGCAAGTGAAGGAAGTAACATATAATTTTTCATATAATTAGTGTTTTGCGAGGTGTTTCGACAAATGTTCGTGTAGTTTTATGTCCGTTTATTTTGATTAATTTCCCCTATTCACTGACACATGCAGTCTCTGCACGTTTCACATTTTTGTCGAGGAAAATGGTGAATCATGAATGCAGTATAAGCATGATATGTATGTATTCGTTTATCACTTTCGTGACGGTGGAAAGCTGTGGAAAGTGAAAATTAACCTCTACTGTAACGCTGTAGCATGATTTCAATCGAAAAAACTTTGTTACGTAATAATGTGTGAAAAATAGAACGCACTCCTATCGGGCGTCAATGGAACATTACCTACATTTTCCATCGAATACATAACGAAATTTTTTAATAGTTATGCTAGCGATACAGTTGCACGTTGAAAGTAAGTTAATAGGCCGGTAGTAAGACGGATACACAGATGGACGGATATAACATTTGGTATGTAGAAGGACATCTAGATCGGATCATTGTTATCTTTAAACTCCATATCCACTAGCGAACAAATCCAAAGCTAGTGTTTAGACTATAAAAATCTGTCCCCCCGTTTCCTTAAGCTAAGAAAGGAAATTATTACTATCACAGTAATATTACAAAATCCAAATGTTATGTGTATTTGTTTGTTCCGCTCAACTTCGTTACGCTTGAACGAATTTGATAATTTAGATAAAATATAGCAATCTTTTATCTCGCAAATTATATAAGCAAAAAAGCTCTGTGGAAAAGCGGGAGAAACCACTAGACAAGTTATCAATTAGAGAATGTTAGAAAGAAATATTAATAAGACATTTTTTTTAAATATTTATTTTATTTTATTGAGCTCTACAGATTCTAATCCAGTCGGGAGCTCGTCTGGATCAATAAATACATAGTGAATGAAAACAGTACTTATTTTAGTTCAGGGAAATTTTACTATAAGATTTTTTAGTGTAGTACTTATGTGTGAATTATCAGTAAGGTACGTAATTACCTGATATATCTTATTCGTTAACTTCTTAGCAATCCATTCGGACATAACATTACCTCGTATTACATGTTCTCATGCAAATACATATCTTCAAGTTAAGAGAAAGGGGAAAAAATAACAGGCAATTAATCCATTATGTATAATCGGCCATTATTCCTTAACAAATGCTCAAATGAACGAACGGTTGTTTACTTAGGTTTTGCTTGCTCACCAACAAAGGCATATTTGGCAGCCATGTACAGAATACTTTATAGCCGCAAGCATGCTGAGGCTTACTTACGTACATTTAGTGTATAGTATGTATCCTCGTTTTTTTTAAATTGATGTTCCGTCTAAGCTTCCACCGACAAACGCCAGAGACATTGTTAGACCAGACATATACATACATAGACATCGATATATATATGTACTACGTAGTAGATTTCGCGATAGGAACACTCACTCAGTTCGACTGAACTATACTGCAATCCGTACACCTCGTTGTTACACTATGTTGAACAAAACGCGTAAGCGCCTTGAGTTTCTTGGCGCTTACGACGTTTTGGTCGTGAGTAAACTTAACTCTCTATGCGATCTAGCGCTGCATGTTTTAATAGTTTGGTTAGACAATATAAATGTTTTAGCGCTGCAGCGAACTTTAGTTCTAACTCACCAGCATTTGAACAAATGGTTTTCATGAATGTTCTTGTCTATTTGTAGAATATATGTCAATGTACATAGATATACAGCAATAAGTACATGTAGAATAGTCAATCACAATTATATACATATAACAACTTAGTTGGCGCCGACCTCGTTCTAACAAACGAGAGAGAAATACATTTATCTTATTTTCTCTCGTTGATCTGCGGGCCTGGCTGTCACGTAAGCTAGGAGTCTTGGAACCTCTACCTCGTAAGTATATAGATATTGATACAGCGAGTGTGTACTGTCGGGATTTACAGTCGAGTTCTAGTACCAGTGGCACTCGTAGCAATAGACTGAGAAAGGGGGTAGCTCCCTTTTCTCTGCTCCTAGTTTGTGAACGCTTTTGTCATCCACCTCCATTCTCCATTCTACCCGTGAACATGGCGCATGCAACTGCGCCGAAATATCGAGAACTCAAAATTAATACAAATCTGAAAATGTCGGCATGGGATAAGTTAATTGTAGCAAGTAATGTAAATTGGGATGACTCGAGAATAGAAAAATAAATAAATAGGTGTGGGACGAAATAATAATAGAAATTGGGCTGACTTAAGAAAATGAGATGGGATGAGATCTGTTGGGGCGAAGACGGAACATGCCAAAACATCAAGTGAGTACCTACCTACTAATTTAAATGTAGGTGCCTACCTAGTATATATTACTTGTGAGTAAGTTCTCGTTACTACTCAGTTACTCACATACTCTTGAATGGAGGCTGTATTTCCTGTGCTCGTAAAGTTAAGTGCATAGGCGTTAATGTAGGACGTTCTTATTTAGTACTAGCCGTACCCGCAACCCGTGTAATCCGCGACTTCGTACGCGAGGACAAAAAATTTAGTCTATGTCCAATTACCCTTAAATTAAATCTATTGTATGCATATACATATAATGCAAAAATCCAGGTCGATCCGTTCAGCCGTTTAGCTGTGATAACGCGACAAACACCCAGACAGAGAGACAGAGCTACTTTCGCATTTATAATATTAGTTAGGATTAGGATGCACAGAAATATAATCTAAAACAGACCCACAAAACAAAACAAAATCATTGCTACAAATTGTTGTCTCTGGGTAATCCAATTGTTCGTTTTATAAAGTAGGCTAACAGGCTAAGTAAGTAGTGATACTAAAAGCACGTGCTTGAATGGTTTTAGGTGGGAAAAAAGGTTTAAACCTAAGTTGTATAACCTGTTTTTTCCCCAGAAGTTATGAAGTTCAAAAACATTCCAGGGTATAAATATTAAGTACTAAGTATAGTTATCTCTAATATCTACTATTGTATGAATATGATTCCATCGGTACCTGTTATTATGCCTATTACAGTGTAAGTGCCGCGGCCTTGCGGTGAGGCGTGATGATCTCGGATACCACAGTTCCGATCCGACATAACGGGACGCTGCACCTATTCACAGATTAGATAGACATACAACAACAGAAAAGCATCTTGCGAACGAAGAACAGAAAATTACCTACAGCTTATGCAAGCCACGAAGATGACACTATCACATATATTGGTATGTGATAGCTTGCTATTGTAATAAGACTCCGGTTTCCTGAAGAGAGGTATCAATTTAATACTTTATAACCACAGAAGAGGATTTTTTTTACCTCTATCTCTCTTCTGTGTTTATAATATACCGCGCCTCCAAGCCGCCATCATTTCCCCCACCCAAACTTCTACCACGCTAGTAACCGAAATCGTATCTGAAAGTCAAACCCACACCGAATTTCAAATCGAATACTATTAAAACCAAATTAAAAATTAGTGAACATAATTTAAACACATTGAATCTCATCACATTTTTCTACCGATAAATTACGCATCTGCAGATTAAAATAAATATTGTCGTAAATCTTCGATAATGTGAATCGCGCGAAAACAGAACACAACAGGGGGCGCGTCTCTGTGCGTACCACAGAAGAGAGAAGTATACAATTTTTCTCTCTTTTGTGGTGCGTACTGACAACTGAAATATAATTTTTGCTTACATCTATATATACATCTATTTTGACCTTGAATACTGAAGAATGGAATAAAGCTGCGCAATATTTGAGTAGGATCGATTACGGGTCTGTTATTGTGCTAACAGACCTGTGAAATTGTCGCACACACCGCCGTCTAACTGCGCGTAAAAACGACAGAGAAAGAACGAGAAATATAACTTTATCTTATTTTCTCTCGTTGGTCCGTGGTCCGATGTCTGAACGGCTCGGAATGCTACAAGCGGTAACTTCCATTTGTTCTATGGGACTGTGACGTCATAGAACTGTTAAAATTCTTTTTTATCCTAGTAGTTCAATGGTAGCACTATGCAAATGAATACTGGTCCATTTGTTCTATAGAACTGTTAAATACCTGGTTAACTTCCATTGGTTCTATAGAACTGCTGGTCCATGGAACTGTTTAAACTTTTTTATCGTTGTTGTTCAATGGTAGAACTATTGAAACAAAAGTTATGCTATTTGTCCCATAGAACTAACAAAACCCGGTAATAAAGTAAAATATGTTTTCCTCTAATAAATAATTTCTTAATCCATACCTAAATAACTCCCATCTGTACTCGCAGTTCTTTATTCTGTCGATAGTCAAACTCTCGACAGCTAAATAACTGTACCATTGGTTATGGCAAGTCATGTCTTCGATAATAATCTAATTGGCTGTAGATTTAACATCAAAAACGATATCAAGAGTAGATTTCCATAATCAATAAAAATAAAATCTACCGGTGCACTTCCTTTTACATTTATATCTATGTATTAAGTTTATAGTGTTTTATGATTTCGTGATAATCTATCTATTCAGAACGAAAGATAGTCGTTAAAATATGCGTTGTCTCTTTTTTATGCGTCGATGATTCGCATGTGTTAAATAAATGGCGATACGATCTAGCAAATATTAGCTCAAGGGGCGAGTGACGTATAAGAAAGGAGAACTATGTACTCAGCAGAGAGCAGATCAGAATTACTGTTTCATAACTTTATAATGATGAAACAGGCTTTTAAACGTGTAATTAAATAAATATTGGTGGACGTTTTTCACACAGCGCCATCTAGCCCCAAACTAAGTAAGCTTGTACTATGGGAACTGATAACTGATAGAATACATAAACACTTTTTCTTTTTTTTTTTGTAAATACATACATAGAACACCCAGAAACGAACAAACTGCCATGTTCATCACACAAATGTTTGTCCTGGGTGTAATTGGCAATAAATTTCATTGTATTATCTAAAAAATAAAATATTTTAGGCACATCATCATTGGCCTGTTTCCATATACAAGAGATGTCCGAAATAGATCTGCGCTTGCTTACAAGAACGGACATTTGGAACAGAAAGCTAAGTTAGTCATGTTTTACTTTGCACAAAGACCTATCTCAGGTTAGCTAAGGTAAGATTGACTATGCGCTTGATAACAGAACTGCTTGTACACGGTTCAGCTGTTACTGTTACCCCAGAAACTTGCTTCACACCCGGACCGTATGGTTTATGTTGCTGTCAAACTTCTCGAAGATTTACACCATTCGTAATAGCGGCACTGTGAAGTACGCGGATGGGACCAACGTTGAGGAGGTCATTTAAACCCAATAAAGTCAGTATTGGAATATTGTACCGTAGGATTGTTTCTGTCGAAGCCACGTTGTTACTGATGTTTACTAGCCAATGGTACATAAAATCTACACCCACACTAAAAATCCGTGACAATTTATTCACCTATACTACCTGTTGCCCGCGACTACGCGGTGCATCGCAGGTTAAGGGCTTGCATGGTATCGAGGCTCGGCGTTCTGCCTCGCAAATACAAAGTAAGAATAAGCAACTTCAATACAAAGTTTAATGCTGTATTTAAAAAAAAACCCGTGTCTTACCGTAATCTCTCGTAGTCGTGACACGGGTAAAAAACGAAAAAAAAGTTTCGTTTTTATTCCATTCCTTGCATTTGTGTCCACAGAAAAAATACCAAAATCAATAAAAAATAAATAAAATAAAATATCTCATATATTATGTATTCTATCAGTTATTTGGTTCCCATAGTACAAGCTTGCTTAGTTTGGGGCTAGATGGCGCTGTGTGTGAAAAATGTCAAAATATATTTATAAAAATTAAAAAAAAAGACATGGTAGACACTCCAAATTAAGTATCACAGAAGTTGATACCTATTAGATATTTAAGTTTGGAACAGGTGCAGGTTATTTTGTGCCTCTTACTAACATTATAACCATCATAGCGCCACTTATGCGAATCTTAGGATTTTAATAAATTCAAATTAAATTAAAGCTTTTTTATTCACAAATTCACATTCACATTCACGAAGTTATTTAAGCTCTCCAGTCGTCGGAGATAGACTCAGGTAAGTACTTGTAAATATCTGAATCCTCATCTGTAGGCACTTTCGGTATTTTAAAACATCTGAATAGCCCTCCGGGCTGCTTATCGAGCGAAGGGTTTAGACCCTCGAATTTACATTTTAGAGTGGCGGTAGCAAGTTGTGAGCACCCTCGCGATATCTGAAAGATCTTGGACCGTGGAGGAATCGTTGCCGAGGAAATTTGGGGCTATATTAAGCTTGCTTGAAGTGGACGACTTGGATCGTCGGATGGTATTGGAATTTTTTCTTCTATAAATAAAGCGAATATTAAGATGACCGCCTATAGGTAGTAAGCGATATTTCTTGTTCGAATTGTGGCGTCATTTTTCTTTGCTTAATTTTATGCGGACCGGTGCCATTCACGTTTTAACTAAAAGTAATGTAATTGCTTAATCTACTATATTACAAAAGTTTAATTGTCCTTTAGACCAAAGCTATACTGTGGTCGCTTGGACCGGAGAGTAGTGGTCGGTTAGACGACTGACATATTTCAGGATATTTTTACGAACAATTTTTACATTGAAAAGAAATTGCTGTGAAATTGAAAAAATGCATTCAGAAATTGCGAAGAAAAAATGAAATGTTCCATAGAATGTTATTTATCCTTGACGATATTTTTTATCGACTCGAGTCAGTCTTTAATAGTTTTATATATATTGGTGGAATATATTGATAAAGTGATATCTATATATATAAAAAATTAACCCCTATTTCTCCTAGTCACGCTATTACTTGAGAAAGGCCGGACCGATTTTTAAGGTTTCTTTTTTTTAATTGTGAGGACGAGGTTTGTAAGAAGAGTTTGACGAGGCCAAAGGCCGATCTTCGCGGGCATCAGCTAATAATACATACATACTTTTTTTTTGTAAATAAATACATAGAAACACCCAAAACAAAGAACAAACATCCATGTTCATCACACAAATGTTTCTCCTGGGTAGGAATCGAACCCACAACCTACAGCTCAGATGGCGGAAATCCACCCACTGAGCCACAAGGCTAGTTGTTCATAATGATGAGTACAATAATATCCTTGAATATGTCCGTCATCTAACCGAACGCCCATTATTGCTTATTTTCTTTTTATTCTGAATTTTCTATCTATCTCCTTCCTTTCAATTAAGTCAATATTTTCACTAACTATCCCTAAACTAATACCTATCGCGTAATCGATTCGGAAAAGCAAACATGGGAGCGGATGCAATCAGCGCTCCGGAAACAGTCATTTGACGACAAATTCGCGTTCCCCGCTCCATCTGACGCCCCGTTTGCCCCTGTTTTCCCAGAGAGGGACTACCTTTTAAACACTCGGACAAAAATTAGGCCAGCGACACGGCTGTGCACTTTTCACACTCTCTGTGTATGTTAGGTGTAGATATGTTGACATAACAACCTCCCAAATCCTCCCATTGAGTGACAAGGCTAGTCGTAAGTAATAATTGCCTTTATAGGACCAAGTCTTAATATTTGTATAATTTACTTCTGGAATTCTATTATAATGATGAAAATTCCACTACGTTTAAAATACAAAGTGCCTAGTTTAGGTACTTTGTAATGTACAAGTTTATGTGTAGAGTTGAATGATGGAGCCGGCATCGTTTTTTCTAGACAAAAAATAGAAATAATTAGTTCCGGCTTTTGCCCAACTCTAAAGAAAAGATGGTCGTACCTAATCCATTGAAATTCTTCCGGCTTAACAGGATTATGATTTGATAACAGCTTATATAGAAGGCTATGATAATAGCTTAAATTCTCAAAGAATTTTATCAGTCATGTCATGACAAGGTCTTGATAATTTATTTATTTATACTTCTGTAATCTAATATGCCACTTAATTTGTGGAATCTTTATTTAGGTGATAAAATTTACTTTGAATAATATTCCTCCTGCACTTACGGTTTTCTCTCTAAGAAATCAATAGCCTTCTAAATCGAAAGAGAAAATGAAAATGCTTTTTTTTGTTTTGCTTTTACGATTTGGCACCTCAAAATTAATTTATGCTATACGCGTATTTGGTTTGTGCTACTTAGAGCGTATTTTTTTCGTCCCTCTTTTCAAGTACGATCTGTCTACCGTTTATAATTGGTCTGTGCAAGCAGCACATTCGGAAATATTCGCTAATCATTACGAAAGGTGTCTGTTTGTTTATTTTCTAAATACTTTGTTATACACACATTCTAACTTTTTCTTCAGGCAAGTTCATGTAAGTAAATGAACTCCGCTAATAGCAACGCCAAACATTATTGTGCTATCGGATCCAAATAAACAATGGCTGTTAGCAATAATCATCATTAATATTCCCCAGGTCGTTCTGATGACCTACATATAGGCTTATAGTTATGAAAAAAGCGATCTCATAGCATTAGATAATGCCGATGTGGCCCGATCACGCTAGTCGTTAGAGCGCTGGCAACACGCGATCCCGTGAATTAATTTGTATGCTTCTATAGTTATTAGCCGAAGAACGTGGAAGATTATGGGTGCTGTAATTGCTCGGCTTAGGAGATGATTATATCATTCAACCTGTGCATATACACATCACATTCCCGTCTAATATCCTACCTAAGATTTTCCATACCTAGGTTAGAAATTATTGGGTTCAGAAAGTAAGAGAAGAAGTTTTTTATTTTAATAAAACTCATATTGAATTGAGTCGGTTATTTGAATTGATTGAGTGGTGTCGATCACGCATACGTTTGCTGAATGTGATCGAAACTATAGTCGGATATTCTCGTTTTATTGTAATAAAATATGTCAAAACCAGTCAGTTTTCATAGTAAAGAGAAGAAGTGGTTAGAGAAATACCACATCTTGTTTAGTTATTCAGGCGCGTTTGCAAACGTGTTCTGGATTGAAGGACTATGTAGAAAATAAACAACTAAAAAAGACAACTATGCACAAAACACATAAAATATCTATGCATAAAATCGCACATGATTAGCCCAGTGCTGGGCCACACGGGGTTTTGGGTGATAAGCAACATTTATGGGAATGCGAGCCTTACATCATAATCCCAGGGAAATTAAGACCAGCAATTAATTAGGAACCTAAATAGTTTCCAGGTAAAGTTCCTGCCTGTGTAACGAAATCGGAAACTACTTAAAGATTCTGATATCATTGTAAAAACATAGGGCAAAAAATAACAGAGACTATTCTGATATTATGGTACAAATTAGGAAAATTAATATTGTGGAATTAAGTACTTCTGATACTATTGTACAAATTTTAAATAAATAAAAAAACCGACTTCATCAGAACTATATATTTAAATTATCTTGGCGCCACCTTACTTTCTGAATGCAAATGCTTGACTTGTTGATGAAAATATCAAAATCGTTTTAAGTATGCCTATAATATTTGAGAGGTTCCCTGAATTTCCTCATTATCAGAACTGGATTTTGGTAAATATGGGACTAATCTGGAAGTAATAATATATATATATATATATATATATATTAAAAAATAATTTTCCAGATTTGTTCATAAATGACGGAACTGTCGATTTGAGAACCTGCTTTTTTAGGAAGTCGCTTAAAAATAAGAACTGTACGTTGCCCAGGATTACGCCACCTAAAAGAAAGTTTCTAAATAGCAAAACCAAATCGCCGGTCTTATAGCAGTAGTATTCATGTACTTGGGTACACAGAAAATATATATATATATATATATATATATTCGTTTAGCAGTAAATTCCGTCGTAAGCGTTGCTGTATAGACTAACCCGCGCGTAACTGAGGTTGCGCACAATTACTCAGTATCACATACTAACGAGGATAGGATGGAGCGAGACTTTTTGTTGGATGCGGTAATACAGTGAAACAATTATATTATACAAATAACACTAAAATAACTGAAAATTTTGCGATGTTAAGATAAAAGCTGCGAGCAAGGAAGGCTGTTATCGGAGTTTCTTTGCGCGATAAAATTCGGAACGAGGATGTTCGCCGAAGAACCGAAGTCACTGACATAGTTTTCAGGGTTTTCAAGCTTAAGTGGCAATGAGCAGTCCACGGTACGTGTTAATAAGCTTGATAACGAGTGTGCAAATATGACCCGGTTGAAACTATAGCCGGAATAAGCTTACTTAATTGAACACGAGTATCCACGTATAATATAAATATAGTGTGTCAAAAGTACGTCAGTTTTCGTAGTACATATACCGAATAGTTCCATGCTGAAGTATAATTTGGATTTTGAAATCCTTTGATTGGTTTCTGCTGGGGTTATAATAGCTGTAACACTATCATGCTTCTGGGGTCATAAAGGCTGTAACAATGTACATGCTGCTGAAGTCATAAAGATTGTAACACTGTACATGATGCTGGGGTCATAAAGGCTGTAACAATGTACATGCTGCTGGGGTCATAAAGGCTGTAAGATCGTACAAGCTGCTGAGGTCATAAAGGCTGTAACAATGTACATGCTGCTGGGCTCATAAAGGCTGTAATAATGTACATGATGCTGTGGTTAAAAAGGCTGTATTATTGTACATGCTTCTGGGGTCATAAAGACTGTTAAGCTGTACATGCTGCTGGGGTCTTAAAGGTTGTAACACTTCCATGCTGCTGGGGTCGTAAAGAATGTAACACAGTAACTTTCTAGAGCTTTTAATATTATTACCTGCATAAAACAAACAAGGTACAACTTATAAGGCTTAATAACTACTATGCATATTACGTGTGTAGTCGTATGTACAAAGGTATACAGAGTTAGTGTGGTACATTGCAAATAAACTTCTACTAGAAGGTCCGTAATATACTGTAATTGCAAAGCGTGGCAGTAACAAGAAATTAACTTTAGAACTTGACCAATTGGCTACTACCTAACTTTCATCAGCACTACTAATTAACGAAATACTTGCCTTGTGTTTTAGTTTGATCCAAGCTCTCATAGGATTAATAAAGGTGGAGTGATGTTAATTCATGATTTTTCCTAATTTTTAAATTAGGTAGGTACAAGACAACTATAAACAAAAAAAAAACTTAGTAAGAGGATTCCATGCGCGAGCATTTAGTCCGTACAAATTATTTCCCCGGTTTCCTCCCTAAATAATGACACTCCAGCAAATATTTTTTGCCGTAAAATGTATAGCTATGTATGCATGGCCATAGTTTTTTTTCATAAAGTAATTATTACCCGCATCGCACGGAGAACCGATAACCGTAGGGGAAGAAAGGTTCTTGAGAGGCGACCATGAAACGGAAGAAGCGTAGGCAGGCCTCCCTCTAGGTGAACCGACGACGAGGGTCGCGGGTAACCGATGGATGCAAGTGGCAGGTTGTCGACGGTGTCTCTAAGGAGGAGGGATCTTCAGCAGTGGACATCTTCCGGCTGATGATGATCATGAATTATTCGTGAAACCTTCAAAAATTGCAATTTTGGTAATGTTATACCGATGTTTTCACACATTTTTATTTTATAATTTATTTATATTTATTTATTATATATTTTTATGAAGTCTAAACGTCAAATTTAGACTTAAGAACACTTTATTATATTTTATACATTCGAGTTTTATTTTCTTGTTAAGATGACTAGAAACCCGTTTTATTGGTTTTGGAACCATATCACCAAGTTGTTATATTCTCATCATACTCTTCTATTGAAGAGTTCTACACTATGTGGTCTCAAAACTAAATTAGGATTCGAAAAGAAAAAAAACGGAAAACGAAAGTTAAAATAGTACATTTCCATAACTCTTGCCTACATTATAGACATTTCCATACCGCATCCAAAAGCGTAGCAAACCTGCCTCACACCCATAATCATGTCGGTATGACGCCCACCCCGGAAGCTGTTACCTGTAACAACAGAACGTGGCTTAACCGTAATATCTAGCAGGAGGAATACTAGTTATTCCACCACTGTGTAAGGAAAACTACGCTAAGTAAGGATTTAAAGTTTGCTTATTCTATCCTGGCTTAGCCTGGCATGATAGAGTTGGATTTTCTTTCTGAGCTATTATCTCCTTGCGTAGTACCGGGATTGACGTCAACTAAACAGTTATTACGTCATAGCTTCACTGCAATCATAATTATGCAAACATACGTGTTTATTTATTAAAAGGGAATACATTGCACTATTTATTTACAACTGGGAGATTCTAGGCCTTCGCTAACCAGAGAGCTAGTGAGCTCGAGAGCCTCTCGCGCGGTATAAGTGGGATTGAGCTACCTCTCCATATCAGTGCTACTACTGAGTATTGCAACTGGTAGTACCAATGATACAACTTTAGATTTCTAGTACTACTATAAAAAAATATATTGTTAAAGTTACTTTTTAGCGCTCCGCCGGCCGCTGCCGCTGCACGCTCACTTCGCTCCTAAGACTTCGTTGTTTTTTTTTATGTGGACAAATCAGGTAGGAACTGAATAAGAAATAGACGTATGAGGAATCTCTTTAAAAAATGGACGAATTAGGATTTGAAGAATGACAATGTTGGAAAAGGACTTCGTAGGACAGGACGTATTAGGAAATGGACATCTTACAGGGTCTTGTAACACGATCTGCTTGTGCCAGCTATGAAACAATTTTATAACAATTTATTATACAGTCATGGTTGATATTTTTAATGAGTTGTAAGCTTGTAAATCAATAATGAAATAGCTGTTGGCTGTTGTATGTTTTAACGCCCACCTCTGCTTACAACCATAGTACACGGCTACATGGGATTGGTCAGCTATACGACTACCCACCTTCAACCAACTATGGTTTCTGCTTTATTTACAAGGCCCTGGGTTCCTAAGTCTTGATATAATGTTGATTGCTCTGCGGTCAGCTTTACAATTATGATTGGCTCGCAGTACTGTCGGGAACTCTCTGTCGTGTTCTATAGCTTGTGGTAGCGTTATCAATTTAAGGAAATGCTGTAGGGATAATTGAAATAGAATATCTTACTAGCAAGATCAAGGGAAGATGGAATGAACCGCAATGACCAGTTCTGGCGTGTGTGGTTGATTCTAACGTGGAATATCAGGTAAATGTAAACGAAATAAGTAACGAAGATCCTGTCCTGAAACTGCGACCAGAAACACCAGAGGACGGGCAGCAGCGTCCTCTAAGTAAGTCGTGAACATACTGCGATACCCAAGCCACCTGCTATGTTGGGATAATGGCAAGTCATATATTTTCTAAGTTTTGTGAGGCCTTTGTTCAGCAGGGGACGTCTTCTGGCTGATTATGATTATGATTACGAAGTTAACTTAAAGTACTTTTAGTAAATAGTTCTTGGCTATAGGCCACCTATATTTCGACCAACTTGGCTTAGTTGGTACGCGTCTGCCTTATGATTTCCAGTTGGATGATGAATTTAAATACGAATGGATTTAACTGCTCTGGGTCTGAGTGTCAGTGGTCCGTGTCTTTGTCGTTTCTTCCATGGCATTCCCGAGACCTTGTGGAGAGCTATAAGTGTCAATCGTTAACTATTTAGATTGGTACTGTAACTACTGCGGCTCTATTTCTCTGAATTATAATATTGTTAGGGATTTTAGCTACAATGGATTATATATATTATGTTGTTGCGTTTGTTAATGGATGATATGTTTTGCGTGGCATCCCATCCTAATTATATCAGATCCTATTAGTATGGTTAATTTGACTACGATTTCCTTTCAAAATAAATAACATTATTTGTTATTTATTTTAAACCAGGGGCGCTAGTCTCGACTTTTCGATACAGCAATTTGCGACCGAATTCGGTCGCTATGACGTAAAAATTCGGCGACGAACACGAATTGTTAACGAAAAAACGCAAACACAGCGTTGAATCTTGCGTCATAGCGACCGAATTCGGTCGCAAAGTGCTATAGCGAAAAGTCGAAACTAGCGCCCCAGCTATCCTATTTGTATCTGTTATCTTATGTCCCATCTCTTATTCTTATTCTTATGCTCTTATGTTGTATCTCTTATCTCTTATTTATACGTAATTGACCTAGATAAGATTTATATTTTTTAATGTTGTTGACTTACACTATTGAATTAGGAAATTCCTGTAAAGATATTGCGTCATTAATTTGCATGAATAAATAAATATCTAAAAGTTCTGTATCTATCCTGTGGAGAAATAACGAACTTTTAATTCCTTGAAAACACTGGAAGATTCGAAAATTCCGGTTCAAGCCTTAAGGTTACAACACGAAGTCTAGACAAGTACGAGGTTCTATCTATTCCTAAAGATACGAATAGATATTGGTATTTCTCCGATGTTTGTTTTAGACACGGTCAGGGTCAAACCGACGACCTCCATTCGTATGCAAAGCGTCTCGGTAATTACAAATTAGCATGTGTAACAATAACAATGGAATAAATGAATAGGAAACAACTCAACAAGTTTCTTGCATAACTCTAAACGAGTTGCAGATGACATTTTGCACTTTTTCAGAATATAATTTATATTATCATTATTTGCTCAGATCTGCGCCCAAAAATCATAAGACAAACGAGACGTTAGCATAACGTTAGGAGCAGCGAAAGAAAATAAGAGGTAAATATATTTCTCTCTGTTTTTCCCCGGCGTTCCGGTCGTACTAGTTATCAGGTTTGATATGGTTACTACAGTACCAACAGACTTATTGACCGAGTGAGCGAAGTGAAGAAAAGTCTGCTTTAACTGGCAAAATTTGCTTGCATCTGTCTGTATGGTGGTATTCGCGTACAGGTCGTATTTTTACCCAACTGCCCAAGAAGGAGGGTATTTTTTTGGGTTGTATGTTTTTTTTTTTCTCTTTCCTCCTAAGAGGATTTTGGCGTCGCACGTCTTATGCATTTGCCAGTGTCAAGTATAGTTATATATATTCAAGTTTTGTTAAATATTATCATACAAGTCATAGTCACAGTCAAAAGCGAGCAAATCAAGTCACGGTCAAGTCCAAGTCATGCCCCAGTAAAGTGGTGAAAACTTTACTAGAGCCTTCTATGGAGTTTTGGAAACAGCACGAAAATTCACGTTTTACGACATTATACCATTCACCAACACGCGTGCATGTTCACGAACACTTAACGGGTAAAAATTCACCATTTTTACACATTAACACTCGAAATAACACAAGTTTTGGAAAATAATAAAATGACGCGCATGATTTCTTCACGTTCCCGCCAAAACTCGGGGTGTATGTTAGTATGTTTGTGTGTTCCTCAGTGACGGACTACACCCTAAACGGCTTGACCGGTTTTGACAAGCGAGATGACGTTGGATTCCCAATTACGTCCGGAGTGTCATAGGCTGCATTTGCAGGCAGGTTGTTTGTTTTTATTTTAACTATATTACTTGGTCAACCAATTTTGAAGAAACTTGGTATTCAAGTTCTACCATTTTATAATTTTTTTGGTCGTCGGAGATTTTTGATTACCCTAAATCCCCAATCTACCCCAATCAAATCAAATCCAATCAAACAGATCAGTTTTGCAGAAATATCAGTATCGGTACGCAACTCTAAGCAAGAATTTCGAATATGAGAAAAATCGCTCAATAGGTTGTCATGCTTTAAGGTCGTGAGTTCAAGTTCGGGCGCCGCAGCAAACTTCCCTTATTTGAGGAAATATTCCCTCCAATCAAAAATCGCCGTCGACAAAAAACAATCTATGAAATTGTAGAATAGAGGTTGTGAAAAAAAGTTTGTGCTCGCGAGGTCTACTGTTCGCAGCAGTACTAGAGGATTTGGTTCCAGCCGACCACCGTCGACAAACAAACGACAGAGAAAAAGAGAGAAATATATATTTTTTTCTTATTTTCTCTGGTTGCTCCGTCATACCATATCCGAGTGTCTCGTAAAGCTAGAAGGATGTAGAGGCTGGTTTAAAGCGACCCCGCACGTGCACTCAGTTACTGTGACAAATTGCTACAACAAGAATAATATATGTGTCTCGCACTCGTTCACGGGACAAAATAAGGACAAATAACTTGTATGGTATGTCTTTGCCTGTCCTACCTAGGACGCTTCAACATAGCTGAAAATAGTTATTTGTTATGCAAGCCTGCAAAGTTATTTTACGGCGCAAGTATACTTGTATTGAAACCTGAGCAAACGAAGGATTCTAGGATTGAACCATGCAAAGCGGAGCGTGTGGTTCAAATGTAGAATCCTGAGCGTAGCGAGGGTTTCAGAATAACTTTGCTGCCGAGCGCACAGAAAAGTGAAAGATAAAATGTTTCTCTTCTATGGGCGCGCGAAACACAAAACTTTTCACCTCACTACAGCCAAAGTTACTTTACAATTTTATCTATGCTACAGCTACAGAGAATACAAATACTTATTACAGCAAGAAAAATGCTAGAATCATGGAAAAATTTAAAAAGTTTTTTTTCAAGTTGTCGTCGTGCTGGCCAGTGCGATTATTATCAAAATGAGGTTGACGCACTGACATGAAATAAGTATTAATGCATTTTCAGTGGGCTGGCGGTTTGGAAAACTATTGAATAAAAAGGTTAAAAACCCAATGTTAAGGATTAAAAACTATTTCCACGCTAGCGGATAAAATGGAATCAGATTTCGAATGATAAAGAGAATCGTTCCGAGCTTTTGAGGTGAAAAATAAATTCCATACACCTACATCCATAAACTATCGTACATTTCTGTCATCAACACACAAAAGGAACATTAATGTGTTTGAGATAAGGAATAGCACTCAGTGGAAGTGTGATTTACTAGACATCCCCCGTAATAACAAGGTGATTTAGCACTCGGCTACTGATTGGGAGGAGGCCTAGAAAAAAAGAACGGCACAAAATAAAACATAACTAGCTGTGCGTTTCAAAAAGAAAATATTTACTTATTACGCCCTGCTAGGAAATGGGGTGACAATGTACAATGTTGCAGACAAAACGGCGAACCTCGAGTGGGAGCCAGGTACTTTTTTTCTTGCAGTTGGTACTGTATATACATATACAACTAGCTGTTACCCGCGACTTTGTACGCGTGGACCTAAAAAAAAGTAGCCTATGTCCGTCTTCGACCCTTAAGCTATATCTATGCAAAATTCAACTCGATCTGTTTAGCCGCGACAAACACCCAGACAGAGAGACAGAGAGACATAGATACTTTCGAATTTATTATATTAGTTAGGATTGCAAGTTGGTAGTAGTAGGGATTCCAAAAACTTGGTTCACTTGGTTCCAAAAATATATATGTAAATGTTTTGTAAACAGTAAACATTTCGGGCCGTTTGAGGCAACTTCAAGATTCAAGATATTTATTGCAGAATGTAGGCGGAAACAGCTATCAGACTAATATTATAATTGCGAAAGTTTGTGTGTAAGTATGTAAGTGTGTTTGGTAACGGCTTAATGGATTTGGATGAAATTTGATATGGAGGTAGCATATTCCCTGAAATACCACATAGGCTTTTTATCCTGAAAAATTTAACCGTTCCTGTAGAATAGCGGGTGAAACCGCGGGGTGCATCTAGTTACAAAATAAAATTATGTACCATACAAAGCACAAATTATCTAACTTAATAATTAACTCGCTTTAGTAGGAAAATTATGATACATAATTAAATTTAAATTCTACTTCGATATGTACTTTTAGGTTTCAGTCTAACTACGAGTAAGTACTAACGCATCTAATCATCAGTAAGTATGGGACTTTTCGCACCCAAGTTTATCGTCATTGGTTGCATCGGCTAATACCGATTGATGCTAAAATACGTATTAAAGTTTTAATACCTAGGTACTTTATACTTAAATCTAGAGAATTATATCAAAATATAACTTGCATTTTTATGCTATCCCTACATTTTTAGTCACTTTTGCCGTGGGATGAGCCAAGAATAGCACATGGGGCGATTAAAGAAAAAATATTAATTTTTGTGTGGGTTGAGCTGGTCATAAGTGTTTGGGATGAGTCAATAATAATAATAATAATGGGATGAAACCGCTGGGACGAAGACGGAACAACACAAAAGTAAATATACTTTTATGTATTCTGAGTCATAAATAATAATTTAGATACGAATAAGTAACTGGCGTTCTAAGGGAGAGGCATATGTTCAGCTGTGGACGTCTTATGGCTGATGATGATGATGAATAAGAAACTTTACCAAATCAAATAACAAAAAGTAATACGAAATATTTCTAACGATACTGTACAATAACACTACAAAAGTGACTCACAATGGTTACCTTTTAAAAGAAGACGGAAAAAACAATCGGCAGGTATAATAAGTAGGTATTTTATTTTATAGATTGTTGAAACCTTCCGATTTCATCGTAACTTTCCGTCAATTTCGTCGCTGGACAAACTATGATTTCATGGTTCTTGTCCACTTTTTCTTATTTACCGGATTCCGTTTGCGCTAGCTGTTCACCTGTACAACTGTGAAATCATTTCGCACGATTTGAACTACCGTGCTGTCCGTGATCTACGAGGGCGCACTCGAGGCTCTTAGCTAAAGGGGGCTAGATAAGTCTAATGAAATTATAATTATTATTATGCCGCCAGCATTCTGGGGACCTTTCCCTCCACTAATGGTCTTTTAGTTTAATTCTTATACAGTTATTTTAGGTTTTAGTTTTTAGTTAGTATTTTTAAGTTTTCTTTAATTGTCTTTTTTATAAGTTGTGGAAAATAAAGTACCATTATTAATTTATAAAATGATTTGAAAAACGTGGCACTGAAACAGCGCATAAAAATTAGATTATTAGATTTTCCGCATAAACAGAATTCAAACGTTGTATAAAAACGCTCGTAAATACCAATACCGATGGTACCTTGCAGTCAAAAACTGGTAAAGCCGATAATAGATAACACGGGAAAATATAAGCTTAAAGTACATAATTATGTGCCCGAACAAAATTACTTACTTCAAATTACTTCTGGGCAATCGGGTAAAAGTACGAAGTTTGATAGTTTTTTAATGCAACTGAGACAAGCAATTCATAAGTATTATATTAATTTATTCTGAAATGAAATTATGAAAATTGTGATACTTATCTGTTAGTACCAACTATTAACCACAGTTAATTCAGTTGTTCCGTCTTCGCACCAGCGCAAAATTATAATTTTTTCTTAAATCGCCCCAAGTTCTATTCTTGGGTCATCCCAGCGGCAAAATTGACAAAAAAAGTATGAATAGCATAAATACCATGATTAAGTTGTCGAGTCGGGGGCAATTACCCCATTCCTTGTTATGTCCAAACGCACCCATGTTTTCATAACGGCCGCACAATCCAACGCACCTGTCTCATCGTCTTTAGATCCCAGTTTATTGCTGTAACCGCTTCCTTTATGTCAATTGTTAATGGAGTTGGCTTTAGAGCTTCCTGTCCCAATGGTGGGTAAAGCAATGTTATGACTGAATCTACTATCTATAACATAATTGTTTTGTTATATACTTAGTGCTTGACTAGGTATTCGTAGACTTCGGTTGGGTGATCGAGAGTAGCTTAAAGTACTGAACGCTACCTGAGTCAATACCATATCTTGTTACGTTTCTTTCTCCTACCAAGGAGAAAGAAACGTGTGTAAGGTCGCACAAGTTGTAGAGAGAATTACCTATCGAACCCTAAAATGGTAGACCACCTTATTCTACTTGAGCTCCAGAAGTCTTCACCAGCTGGGCTGACAAATCTCTCGCATTAATTAATTAATTAATTTGAATTATCAATATTGTTATTTTTATACACTATTTTTTATGTTTGACCTGTAAATTTATATTTATCAATAAATGACTTTGACTTTTACTTTGACTTTGCATCTCTACAGAATGCTATAAAAAAATCTACATAGTTTAATTAAAAACATATTTCATTGATAACACAGAAATTAAAACAATGTAGGACAATTTAAAAAGTAGCGGTATTCCTACAATCTCTATTATAATAACCGCAAAGTCAAGTCAGGGGCCTTGAGGTGGCCTATAAACGCTGACATCATGATGGTCTATTCGTACTTGTTATTTACGTACGTACTTTTCTTAGTGCTCATGTACGTTTTATGTTTAGGAATCTCCTGTAAAAAGCCTTCTAGCCCCAACGGCTGACGCAGTGCCTATCAGTCACTCTTTAGAGATTGTGGGGTGCGCTATGATAAAAATTATCTACTCACTTTTGTCACACTTTTGTCTGAATTGTCAATCCAAGCTTATCACTGTTGTCTCTCGGACCTAACCTACTGAATGAGTGGGGACTCGTAACAAGGAGTGAAGTCGACGCATTACCGTCGAGATTCTCGAGATATCTAATAAGAACGGAACTGTATCGTCTGTTTATGGCTAATGGGGTCGCTACGGTTTGTTAGTTTTTATAAAATGTTCGAGGAATGTGGTGACATCTTTCTATGGACACTAGCACTCTTAGTATAATTTCTCTATGTCACTGAGCACATGTGACTAGCCCCAGTATACTGAAACGCTTATTAACTTTGACAACAGATTAATTCTAATGCTGCCTTTGTCTGGAACTAAGCAAATGACAAAGGCAGCAACAGACTTAATCTGTCGTCAAAGTAGACAAACGTTTCAGTATTCGGGGGTAAGCAAAAGATTAGCATGCAATGCTATAGTAGCTGTCAAGTCTGTAACTGAGCTATAAATGAAAGATACCCTTCCATCAAAGAAAAATAAAGCTAAAAACGTAAAAATTGAAATGAATAAAAAACCGGATCATCATTTCTAATGTAACAGCCCAGAACCTCTAACCAAAAAATACTCTCTCACTGCCACAGAGGTACAATGAGACATAATGACTATGGTAATTCACGTACCTAATCATCAAAATCCGTTAATCAGTCACGACTCAAAGCTATTTGAGTATGAACTTTATGTACACAAGTAACTGTAAGTAATTATACAAGGTGTAAGCTGAGAGTTGGATGTAAAATGTACAGTACGGAATGTGTCAAATAAGCAAAAGTAGCGAAATAAAAAAAAATTGCGAATTAGGGCAAGTTTCTACCTGTTTCTGGACTCCATGACTGGAATACATATCCAGCTGTAAACGATAGACACAAGCAGCGGTAACTAGGCGCTATATGCACTTCACCTTATATTTCAGATCTAAAAACGAGGAAGCTGATGTGTTTTTCATCAATTTATTTTTGAGTAACGCAAAAAGCAGAACAATCACATTTATGTCATTTTAAGTGAACTATTTTTAAATTATTGTTCGTGTTCGAATGTCTCCGCGTTTTACTCACATAGGTACATTTATATGAAAAAAAATATATATTATTTTAAATAAGGTAACATCTTTCAAGTAATTTACTTCAATGCTGGTATTTTTAAAAACAACTACTTCACCAAACATTGAAAGAAACAGACCCGCCCCTGGGTGAGTTCGACTATAAACTAAACTATATGTCCTGTTTTAGGCTAGGTGCCAGGTGCATTCGCACCTGCCACGCCCCCTTGCCTTGTCTTGCCTATTTCCCTTGTTTTCTTGCCTTGTCTTGCCTGATCTGAGACCTACACATACGCCTCTGCTTCTGTGCGGGGTAAGATTAAGTGGACAAGACCGTGCAGCAGATAATTAATTTTGACCGACCAAATACGGCCTTATTCCCTTGATACGTGCATGAGAAAGGCGTCAGTCGTGGCGTTAAAGCCTTAACCCCAACTAAGAAGACCTTTACCAATATAAAATAAAGTACATTTTTAACATTTAATTTTGGACCAAACCTGATATAACAAAAAATACAGCCTATCGCTACATTTTGTCGTGTGACATTTTTCTATGTAAATTTATTTTCCGGCGATTTAGTGTTTGGTGCTGTAAGATCCCCGTGTACGCTATTTAAGGTTCGTATCACCTTACCTATGGCTCACTGTATCACCTAGTGTCACGTGCAGACTTACGTCCAGCCGCCGCGACGATCTGTCAACGACTGACTCTGGCGTGTCGCCCCACCACTTGTGTACATGAGACAAGGTATTGTATCTATTAAATAGATACATACACTACATCCCTTCCTTATTAATATTTTTGTAATTACTAATTTGTAGTACAACATCATTAGACCGAATCTATAATTACCTGCAATGGAGCATTTCATTTCAATCAAGTAATACTACACAGGATGACTAACAATACTACACAGGATGACTAACACACATTATTTAACCGAGTCACGAAATATTATGTTTAACGTGTTATCTTTTCAATTATTAAATTTAATATTCTTGATCTTCTTATATATCTTTTACCAATTCCCATTCGCCTTCCACTTTCTTTTATTTAATTCTAAACATTCTTCCTCCCCCCACAAGGACATCTCTATCACGTGAGGGGTTGGATTAAAGGTTGCAGGTTTTTTTTTCCATATCTTTTACCAATAACTCTGTCTCCTTCTGTTATGTCTGACTCCTCAGCTCTTCCGGACTTAATAGTATTTTCCTTTATCTTTTAGAATTTTGTCATGATTTCTGCATCAATTATTTTTTTTTTTTTGCCCGTAATTTTGTCACTATTCTTCCTCTCGAAAAACCGGTCGGCTGGTAACTTTCCTGTCAGTGATTGCAGAGTTTAATATAAGTTATTATGATTGGTTATTCTTATAATATCTTAATAATCTCTTTCCCCTCAGTTTGGCTTGATTCAGTTTGGTTATCTTGAGACGCTTCAGTGTATCTCAATTTTGGCACTCGACATCACCATTCAATTGAGCCCAATATGACACTGTACTAAAAAGCATACCCACATTATCTACAGAAGATTTTAACACTCACTCACAATTGCCGTCCATTATTTTAAGTAATGGCTGTGAGGATATTTAATAAATTGCCGAAAAACCAAAAGATTTAGAAAATGATAATTGTTTTATTAGATATCTAAAGTGCATCCTCGAATCCATTTGTTGTTACAATCTGGACGAAATTTTAAAGATAATTTTGTCGATCTCCGAATGAACCGCTCCATACTAACTGTTCCCATACTCTAATAGGGTCTTATGTGCTACTAAACCCAAAACATGCTATTTAAGACCTACATGCATCCACACATGTCGCAATAAATCATTGAGTATTGAGTAATAGAAATCGGATATGCAAGCCGACTAAACTATAACTAATATATGTGTACTTGTGCTAGTTTTTTGTCATTTTTACTCTTTGTGGTTAGCAATGGTTCTAACAGCTCAATCGTAACGTCCTGAAGTTTTAATGTAGTTGTTGGTTTCGGTAGTGACACTAAAGTGCCAGCGTTGCAGCGTTCCTCAGCCACCAGACTTGGGATCGGAATCGTCTCTTCATTGATTTCGTCTAATACTTGTAGTCTTGTAATGTAGTCGCTCCCCTCAATTATTTCTCTGGCCTCTTTGCATAATACCACGGTCGGTCCGAATATATTTTGTATTACCAGGCTTGTAAAGTACAATGTACCGATGCGTTAGGGGTTGAACTTTAAACATACATCTCAACGCCTTGGCCGTTACTTCGAACCAAATAAAAACAACAGTGGCTTATGTTCCGTGAACAGGTCGAAATCTTTCGAGAAGAGATGTGTATTGAAATGTTCTATAGCCCTACGAGTGCTTCTTCTTGGCTATAACTCCGTTCACAACTTTCGAAAGTACGATTCTAGTCCAGAGAACCATAGATCTAGAGAATGATTCTTGGACTATTCCGATCTATCAAAAGTCAAAGTAAAAGTTATTTATTGCTAAACATTTGTCTACAAGTCAAAAGAATAACCGGTTGTATACAATACTAATAATAGCCTTAGGTTTCTATTACTGACAATGTAATCTTCAACCTCATCAATGCTTCTTCTTGTTTCCCCATCCATTAGTTAACAATATTCGCCTTCTTTCCTTTTTCTTAAGGTCTCTGATCTCCAAAATACTCTTCTGTCCGTATTGATATTCAAAGATGGGGTTGCATTACGTGTATGTCTAAGTAGAAGATCGGGATCTTAACAAAAATGACTTGAAATTTTGGAACGGACTGCGCTCTTGAGCAATTTGATTAATATCGACGCCTTGTTTTAATACAATTATAATACAACCGAATATAATGCCGTTTCTCTGCCTAGTGATTTCCTCGTTTCGTTCTGAATGATTTACACAGCAACGCTCAAACCATCCGCCTATGTCTATAACACCTTCAACGATTCCTTTAACTTTTAAGATGATCACCTCGTAAGATGTGTTTTTTTTTTCTTTTATTTTTTTTTTTTCTAAATTTTACGTTAAAGTATTCTGAACTTCTTCCTCTTCATTTCCTAAAACTGTTCCTATTCCTTCATTCTGTCTGTACTACTTTCCGCTCTAATTGTTGATTTTGACTCGTGCAAAATCTTATTTTCTTTTTAATCTTATTATTATTTTTTATTTTATTTCTTATTTCTTTTTTTTTTCATTTCTTTGCTTTCCAGCTGCAGGTTTTATGGTCCACCTTTTATATATTTGCTTTCGTAGTTAGGTACCTACCTTATAATTAGTGTAATAAAAATGTGTTGTAGGTAATTATGTTATTTCCTTTATGACTTTGGTATATAACTTTAATATACAGTACGATCCAATACAATATAACTTATACACCAAAAGACAATTAAACCCAAGTATAAACAATAATATAATATTATGTATTGTATGTTTATTTATGGATGAATTTAATAAATGCGTGATCGTTGTACAGGTTTATATTTATGTTTCTAATTTGCGTATTAAATTATTGTTACCTATTTATTATTTTATGCCTTCTGCCTTCTTTTTCGCGTTGCTTGTCCGCGCATGGCCGTCTGGAAGAAATCACTTCAAGCGATGAGGCCGCCAATTAGAAGCCTAATCGATAATACTACTTACTGTATATATTTTCCTATACTTTATGTGATTTTTTAATGAAAAGTTATCTATTTACCTACTTTGTCTAAAGTAACCATTTGCTCCTTATCAAAATCTTCTTCCGTAGATCTGACGACATGCCTCGTTCTGATCTGATCGATTGTGTGATTCCCGGTTTATCAGTTTAAATTTGTTTGCTGGAACCCTTAGCCAACAACGTCTCACGGCTTTTTACCTCCTCCTGCTTAATGAGACGAAAGATACCTATGTCTTTCGTAAGTTTTGTTTGGTTTGGGCTGGAAGTAATTATCAAGCAACAATCAATTCCTATGAAACTACCCTGCTTACATAACCTGTCAGGTTGTAAGAGATCTTTTGAAGTCCAGCTTCGTAAATGTAAAAGTATCATTGTTTTCTTTCCAACTGACATTTTATGCCAGCCGCCTTAGGGTAATTTCGCAAAGGCTGTTCATATTTTTCTCTTCTGTTTTTTCTTTTCTCAGTCGTTGGTAGCATATTTATTCACCATCGTTAGTCCAATAACCATTGTACCTCCAATTTTATGGAATTCTTGATAATATTCCTCCAGTTTAATGAAAGTCTTGAAGTATATCTCCAATTTAATTCGAAATTCCCAAAATTCGTTTTATTTCAACCTATTGTATGGTCATAACTATAAGCATAAGTAAAAATGTCACAATTTTTTTGATTAATAATAAAAATCACAACAAAAATAAAATACTACCCAGAACAAAATACAATTATAATTTAATAAAGTAATAGGTACTAAATAAAATCAAACATTTAACCACTTGTTTGTTAGTCAGTCAGACAGTTAATGAAAATCTTTGAAATATACCTCCAATTTAACGGAATTCTACAACTATACCTCCAATTTAATGGAATTCTACAACTATACCTCCAATTTAACGGAAGTCCAAATTATACCTCCAATTTAACGGAAGTCCATATCCATACCTCCAATTCAATAGAAGTCCATATCCATATCTCCAATTCAATGAAAGTCCATACCTCCAATTTAATGGAAGTCCATACCTCCAATTTAATGGAAGTCCATGCCTCCAATTTAATGGAGTCCATACCTCCAATTTAATGGAAGTCCATACCTCCAATTTAATGGAATTCTACAACTATACCTCCAATTTAACGGAAGGCCAAATTATACCTTCAATTTAACGGAAGTCCATATCCATACCTCCAATTCAATAGAAGTCCATATCCATACCTCCAATTCAATGGAAGTCCATACCTCCAATTTAATGGAAGTCCATACCTCCAATTTAATGGAAGTCCATACCTCCAATTTAATGGAAGTCCATACCTCCAATTTAATGGAAGTCCATACCTCCAATTTAATGGAAGTCCATATCTCCAATTTAATGGAAGTCCATACCTCCAATTTAATGGAAGTCCATACCTCCAATTTAATGGAAGTCCATACCTCAAATTTAATGGAAGTCCACAAATATACCTCCAATTTAATGGAAGTCCAGGTCAAACACAACAAGACAAAACACAAGGACAACTCACACTTAGACCCGGAGCAGATAATTAAATTCATCATTTAACATATGCCCGCCCGGCCTGGAATCGAACCCGGGACCCCGCTCGCCCATAAGACAGACGTTCCACCATTGAGCCAAACAGGTCGTCAATGAATTATTTACCCTACTCAAATGAAATAACATCCCTAACAAATAAGGTTCAAAGATTCATCCGTTTCCTAACACACAACACATATTGCTAGTACCAAGATCAACATGACTACTTAGCTCTACCCGACTCCACATGCGTGGCTCTACATGACTCTACCTGGCTCTATGTGAATTACTCTACATTACTCGCCATGACTTACATCCCCCGTTACGAAAGACCAATTCCTATCTTGTAACAAAATAATTATTATAGGTATTATGACAAGTAGATACTAATATTATCATTAATGTGGGTAGTTACTTTAATTTACATTATAACTCGATAAAACTGCAACACTTGCAGACTACCCTGATTGACAACGCTAAACATCCACAACTGCTATACTTACTTTTTTTTTTTTTTTTTTTTTTTTTTTTTGTTGCTACCCGCATACCACATACATCGAAACATCGAAGGCACAATTCATCGATTAAAACAGTTCATCGCCCAAACAACAATGAAATCGGTTCACAATTGGCAAAGGTAAAATTGCGCACATTACAAACACACAGAAAAAATAGGCGAATTCTGACCATTTTAATCCTATAAATAAAATAATTATCATTTAGTTACAATTTATCATGCATCGGTGATAGTTGTCTATGATCGTTATGAACACCAGCCAGCAAGTCCGTTCAAATCAGTCCAATCAAAATTGAGTCAATAACAACACTAGCCGAGGTAGTTCACCGATTTTCTACCCTCAACAAAAATAAAAATATTTTGAACTTTATTATTTCCTAAGTAATAATATTTATTCAGTTAGTCATATAACAAGTATGCAATAAAATTATTCGTTTACTGTTTTAATCAACAACAGTAGGTAGATACATGTCATGTTTCTCTTGGCACATTGTCGTACCTACTAGTGTTATTTTTGAAATATTAACCCTTTTGGCGCTCTAAGAGGGAGTCCTATGTCCAGCTGATGATGATGAACCCTATTTTCCACTGACCTTTTTTTCCTCGTCGCCACTTGTAAGATCCCCGTGTACGCTATTTAAGGTTCGTATCACCTTACCTATGGCTCACTGTATCACCTAGTGTCACGTGCAGACTTACGTCCAGCCGCCGCGACGATCTGTCAACGACTGACTCTGGCGTGTCGCCCCACCACTTGTGTACATGAGACAAGGTATTGTATCTATTAAATAGATACATACACTACAGGTGCTATATTTAAAATGGGTAGGTAAGAACCATCTATCACCCACCATTATTATGTACGTTCGTGATTCTGATTGTGACTGCATGCCATCCCGCTGGTACCAACTTACTCGCACCTCGCACCATGCGTGCTCAGGCTCGCTCATGATCACTATAACAATCAGAAATAGTAATAAAGGGACAGGCCCCGCCGGCGCATCCATCTCTCAGCTGTATAGCATCCTGTAACTGTAGGTATATTCTACCTGTAAGCTTTATTTTACCCGCTTGATTGCAATTCAACGAGCCGGAAAGAACACTGATGTGGAATGATTGAACAGGCAAAGTGAAAACATTAGTGGATATTTTTACATAAGGTTTTTATATGGAACACAGATTATTTTTCACTTATCCTAACTAATATTATAAATGCGAATGTAACTCTGTCCCTATCTGTCTGTCTCTCTGTCTGGATGTTTTTCGCGTTATCACGGCTAAACGACTAAACGGGCCAGCTGAATTTTTGCATAAATATAGCTTAATGGTAGGAGACGGACATAGGCAAAATTTTTTTTGTAGGTCCACACGAACGAAGTCGCTGGTAACCACTAGTATTATATAAGTAGGTATATGTATAATATTGACTTCAAAGAATTGCGTAAGATATACTCGCAAAACTAAGTGAACATTACATTGGAATTACATTACATTTTGTGATAGACAGTTTCTAGTAAGCTACTTTATACCAAAGAAAATGTACTCGAAATTTATTCTTCTCGTGTAAATTTTCTTCATAATCTCATAAAAAAAGTGTACCCCCGAAAAATCTGCTTAAAACTAGATGACGCTTACGTTAGCTTATGTCCAAGCCGCTGTAAGAGCCAATGAAAGTATAGTTAATATAGCAACATAGTATTAGTAGACGCCCGCTATTTAAGGCTTAGTTAAGTTTGAGACTTCAAGTTCATGGGGGCCGGCCGCCCACCTCTTGTATAGGGACCTGGCCAAACGTTTGGTGCAGGCACAGATGAACCAGATACCTCGTCACTCGGGTTTTGGTCCGATCAAAAGTCGCCACAGTTTGAGGAAAGCAAGGGGTGCGCGGAGCGTGACAAATTATTCCCATTGGCTATCATCAAGGTTACGCCCACCACTGTACCGAGTTAGTACGTTCCGTAGTGATGGGGTAAGCAGTAGGCTGTGGCAGTAGGGCAACATTATTAATCGGTACTTACCTAAGTTGCAAACACTTGGGTCGACTGCCGATGTCATAGTAATCGCACTCACTCAACTCACTAACATAACATTACTACACAACAGCATTAAAGTACTAATTCTTCCTCAGTGTCGTGCACTCGCGGATTTTTCGAGATCGAGCTGTAAAGTCGAATGTTTTTTTTCGAGGTCCCTGCTTTCTTTGCGCGTTTCAATAGAATGTGTTATTCTAAAATGTGACCTTTTCTCGAGATCACGCGTTTTGTTAGGTCCGAAAAATAATGTTAGTTTACCCAGAATCAACTCAGTTACTTCAATTCATCATCTAAAAATCTATTTAGCCGGGAATCGAAATTAACAACTGAATCATACACCTAATAAAATTGAAATACTTACGACGTATACTATAGTCTACTGACAAAATTATTGCCAACTATTATTAATAAACACCATTATTGTTTACCAGAAAAACGCCGGCGAAGCCGCGGGCAGAAGCTAGTAACGGATAAAAACTTCAAACATCCTACGCACCTACGGAACCCTACTAAGCATGGCCCGACATGCTCTTAACAAGTTATTTTCTCTAGTCTCACCACAGTCTCACGCACATGCTAGATGCTGCCGGTCGATTCTATCGTGATTTCGTTGCTTGTCGAGTTTAGTCCAAGCAGAAGGTCCCGAGTGCACAGTTTAGTTAGTTAGAATTCATCAGTGTTCGAATCCCTTTACGGTATGGTGAAAATCGAAAATGCAATTCTGCGTTTTGTTTAATGAGTTACAACACTACTTTCACCAGAAAGGGACAACTGCATGGGATATCCGCAATGAGGAAAAGGGATAAGTGACGATGTGTCCATTATACACTGAGCTCAGCTATGTCTTGTAAAACTGAATTATTTTACTTACCGATGAAAAGTTATTCCGTCTTTTTTGTAGTTTGAGTGCGCAGATGACTTTCCACACAATTTCACTGCACAGATAGTCATTTTTGTTTACTGTTGGTTGTCAGGAAAATAAAACAACCGTTTTATTTTGTAAGCCGCACGCACGCACGCACAGCTCTGGCACTTTGTCGGAACTGAGGTTCAATGTTTGGGGCGGCGTTTTATATAAGTCTTATAAAACTTATGTGTTGCGCGCTAGGCTCGTCCTAGACTAGGTATCTAGTTCTATTCATCTGTGGGTGCAGGCGACGAATTACCAGAATGCTGGGGCCTATTTTAAGCAAAACTTAGCATTGCCATCCAGCGTGGCAATGCTGCCAGCATTCTGGCCACTTTCCCTCCCACCAAGGGGCTAGTAGATTAGGTTTTTGTATTTCTTTATTTTTGTACATAATTTAAGTTGTTTTAATTTTAAGTAGGTAGGTAGTTTCTTATATTTTATTGTAAATAGGTTTAGTTGAAATTAGATATACGACCAGTGAACATAATATAAAGACATTGAAACTAACAAATATCTCATTTCTCAAGATGTGATCGAAGTAAGACATACAATCCTTATAAAGATAATGCACTTTAGTCACTTTAGTTAACGAGTCCTTGCAATATCAATGACAACAATCCAATTAGGATCCTGAACTTGTCGATATCTATATCAGTCCACATAAAAACGTAGCCGAAGCATACCGTACCTAACGAGCTTTGTGAGCTCGTAAGTAATGTAGGGCGACCATATTCTGTTACAGGATATTGTAAAAATTCCGCAGAAAAAAAAGTACATGTCCTTGCTTTGTAATTTTTGATCGGTATTAATCAAAGACTATAAAACTGGAAGACAGCTCGTACTTAGGTACGAAACCTAACCTTGTTCACGAAAATAAAACGTATACTTAAATAGCATAAACAAGCCCAATTGGATCGCCCAGTTTAAAAAAAAAATGATTGACAGGCTTTAACGATAACTCGCCTGATCACACTAATATTATAAATGCGAAAGTTTGTGTATAAGTTTGTGTATAAGTATGTAGGTAGGTAAGTACGTAGATAGGCAAGTATGTAAGTGTGTTTGTCTCCGTTTAAGTTTTTAACGGCTGAACGGATTTGAATGAAATTTGGTATGGAGGTAGCTTATTCCCTGAATAGGCTTTTTATCCTGGAAAAATATTCGGTTTCCGTTGAAAAGCGGGTAAAACCGCGAGGCGCAGCTAGTGCTGTATAAGTGACAGTGTGGTCGTTAACACACCAAGGCCGGAATCAGGCGCTTCACAAATGAAATTTGAGCCGCCCAATCATAAGTACGACTAATTACCGTGTTCCGCGCCAAGTCCATACCATATTACAGAATAACCATTGAACGACACCATTGTGCACAGAAAGCACATTTCGCAGTGCCTTGCTCAGTAAGTTGTTTTTCTGCATGTGTAATCAAGTGGTTTTCTTGTCTTTGAAATTGGCAAATGTTATTGAGACATAAAATTGCTCTGAATACCATAATGTAGTAATCAGTATGCAAGGTTAGTGCAGTTTTAAGTTGATATTTAACATTATGGCATTATCCGGTATTGCAACAGGTAACTTCAACTTAACAGTTAATACTTTGCTTTTACGACACAGTTTTTTGTCGAAAGCGTCACCGTATTAATTAAACAAATTAAAGTAAGCATTGGCCCTATAACTAAACGAAAACTCGAACATTTTTGCTAAACAATTTACAAATACATTCAATTCATTCAATTTTCATTCTTGACTGGTCTATGGACTTATCCCGTAACTCTGAAAGCGATAGCGAGAGTTGCGCGAGCGGGAATGCGCATAGTGCGACTAAGTTGGTACGAGCGAGATAGCATGCTCTCGCAATCAGAATCACGAACGTTTCAAAGTTAGAAGATAAGCCCGCAGTCTGTGTTTCTACATTCGAGACTACCTGTTTTGCGAAAAAGACAGGATGAACGATGAACGAGACCTTTTCCGCTAGAAATAAACTTAAACCTAATTGATTAAGGGAAAATTATAATTATACTTGTGTACTCATACCTTAGAAACTTTCTAGAATAATCGAAAACGAATCTTCTCGGAATTCTGTGTCTTTTGCAAGAATATTCAATTTGGGAACGAGAGCTTTTCCGCTAGAAATAAACTTAAGCCTAATTGAATAAGGGAAAATTATTATTATACTTGCGTACTCATATCTTAGAAACTTTCTAGAATAATCGAAAAGGAATCTTCTCGGAATTCTGTGTCTTTTGCAAGAATACTCAATTTGGGAACGAGAGCTTTTCCGCTAGAATTAAACTTAAACCTAATTGATTAAGGGGAAATTATAATTATACTTGCGTACTCATACCTTAGAAACTTTCTAGAATAATCGAAAAGGAATCTTCTCGGAATTCTGTGTCTTTTGCAAGAATACTCAATTTGGGAACGAGAGCTTTTCCGTAGAAATAAATTTAAGTAATACGAGTAAACTTGTTCAAAGTGACAAATAGTTGCTTTTAGAAAAAATCTCTCCTGGTAGCTAATCCTCTACAAATAAATTACCGCTCGGGGTTCTAATTACAGTGCGTAATTAAGTACCAATGGTGACAGAGTGCAGACTATGGTTGACTTAACCACTGCTAACTGCGAGCACCAATCAATAGAGCAAGCAACGCATAACTGAATAACCGCGCTGGCTGGATGACTGCCCGCAAAAACTTGCGCCGTAATTATCACTGGCGCATTGTATAAGCTTATAGCGATTTTCGTCTTAATGCGAGTAGTTATTTCTAGTCGAAGTTTCATCAATGCATATAATTTCTTTCTACTAAGTATCCGGTTAGACGACGGAATAATTATTCTAGCCCACTAGAAGGTTCTAGCCTGAAGCTACTAGTTTTATTTCTTGTTCATTGCACTTCTCACGATGACTAACTTTCTATGGGATCAACCATCATCAACCCTAAGCTGCAAAAAAATAACAACAGTTCCTTAATCCCCTTGAGGTTAAATGGCATTTTACCGCTATTTGCCCGTGTTAATGTCAATCCTACTACCACAAAAAGTAATTTCAACTGGGAAGAGTGAGTTAGGTAGTCGGCGTCGTGGAATCCTATGATTAGCAAGTGCTCTCGTCTCGCGATGTAGTCTGTTGATACAGTCAGTGTATTTTGTCAGGCAGTTTACGTTTTTGCAAGACAAAGTGAGGGTAGATCTCAGCACACGCATTTTGCACCGAGACGACTCGTATTCACCATTCAGCTCGTGACGACGGCTAAATTGCAATATGGCCGAAAAGTCAAGGTAAATAATATAGTTTTTAGCATGGCTAAGTCCTGTCAAGAAAGATTAGATATAAGTTAACAAATCTTACTACTAGTTTTTAGCGATTATTTACGCGATTTTAGTGTAAAAAGTATTCATAATGATACTGGTAAAATGATATTCTAGAACAATGTCCGTCGTCGGACCGAACACTCAGTATAGTTTGAATAGGTCCAATCATAAGTGGCCAAAGTTTTTGTGTGCCCATAGAAAAAGTCATTCCACCTCGACAAAATGTATGGGACAGCTGATATTTTTTTTTATGATTTCAGTGTTGGTATCTACAATAGTAAAAGCTATTTATCATATATCAAAAATATATGTTACATAATTATAATTATGTATATAATATCATATCCTAGAATATGTCCGTCGTTTAAAGAAACAGAAAATAAAGAATTGAACTGAAAACACCCCGTATAATTCAAGGGAGTGTTGCAATGGGGATAATCTCATTGGAATACTACCACGGAGTAATCAATTAGCTAAAAACCGCTTTCCCCTCTTATCTTAGGGCAAAAAAGCGCCGTCACCGTCACATGCACTGCCCGACATAAGTACGTAGTATCGGTCAAGGGGCCAGGCGACAGTTACCGGCCGCTTTATTTCCCGCCATTAGGGCTGCCAGCGTGTGGAAAACTGCCTTTATGGCGACCTTAATGGAGCTCGTGAGGAGTTAGCGACCTGTTGTGCTGATTCTGTGAAATGTGGTCTTTGTTGATGGTTTTTACTAAATACCGGTTATAATTTGAAACTGTTTGTATCCTGTGGACTTACCCACGGACTTTTTTACGTATAAATTGTCGTATCCTCATGTTGTATATTCATGACGATTGACTTCAGTGATCTGACAGGAACTTTTAATTACCTAATGAATTTCCTAACTAATGTTATTAATACGAAAGTAACTCTGTCTCTCTGCCTGGATGTTTGTCGCATTAACACGGCTAAGCGGCTGAACGAATAGACCTGAATTTTCGCATAGAGCTTAAGGGTAAGGAGACGGACACAGGCTACTTTTTTTTTCGTATGTCTACGCGAACGAAGTCACGGGTAACAGCACGTATTATAAAAAATAGGGCGGACCAAAGATTTCCAAGTTTCCTAAAAGTATTTTTTTTTTCTATTGGTGAAAACTTGTGAGTCACTTAGTCATAATGTCACTTTTACTTAGTAAGACTGTAAGGTTCTTGGAGAATGCGAAATTAAATGGAAATGAGAACAGATAGAGCAACTGTCACATATTCTGTAATCCCAAATTGTTGTGGTTTCCTCGCCTCTAAGCATAAACGTTGAAAAATTTTGTTTTACAAAATACTTTCAAAGCAAGGTTGGTTCTTACTTTAGGTACAATTTACAACCTAAGAATAAGAACTAAGAAACTAAGAACACCACACTAAGAAAGTTTTTTTTTAATATACTGACTGACGATACGAGCAATTAACCTGTATCACGTGTAGTTAAGCGTCACGCTTGCCCATAACAGTTTAATGCCACCCATAATTTTGAACTTCAACAGTTCCAAACTCTGCGCGGCACCGCACTGCACTCGTTCCCCTGAGATATTAGATGTTAAATCTCTCTATGCCCATTATTTTCGCAGGAAACTTTGCCCTTCAGCCCGGAACACAGTAATGCTTGCACACTACTGCTTGGCGGTTGAATAACTGGCAAAGGTGTGGTACTTTCCCCAGACGGAATGTTGCAAAAGAGTGAAAATTTTTTCATCAACTGTTGGATCTATCAAAAGATATTTATTCACCGACCTAATTAAGAAACAATCTTCATTACAAACTACCGAAGTACTTAATCAAATTCATCCCAGCTCAGAGTGGCTATACATGTCCTGACCTGACATCGTGTGAAAGAGATGGCTATGTATAAGTTTCTGGGGGAGCGAAAGGGAAAAGCAATAACCTTTCTGTTGTTCCTTTGAAATTCAAGTCTAGCTGTCCCTTTCGCACGACGACAGGTCAGGTCATGTATAGCCACTTTCATTTTCCTGCAAGATTTTTTTATTACAGGGAACAAAAATATAATGCCACACAACGCACTGCATTCGTCATTCAGTAGTTATTTCACCACACGGGTAGCACGTGCGGCTCACCCGCATACGAGGACCTTTGACAAAGTAATGACTGGGGGCGGCCAGACAAAGGGACACCCTCATCCCCTAACTACCACCTAACTCCCCCCAGGTAAGCATTAAGGGCGACGCAGAGCATCTAAACCATAAGAGGATAGGAGAGGATAAAGCACTGTTTGAAGTATAAATCCTCATATATTTTTCCAGTAAATATTTTGCTTGAGTCTATTTATGAAAGTGGAGACGAAAGCTTTTGTTTGCATAAAACGTATTTTGATTTGGAAGAAAGCTATTGAGGAAGAAATTTTCCTCGTTATTCTTGAGAAGCTGCTTAAGACAACTTCGTCGAATTCATTACTGGGTATTTTTGGGTGATATTGTTATGGATAATGTTTGCTTTACAAAGTATGGAGTATTCTGTTTTATATCAGGTAACATATATACCTTACTGAATATAAGTACCAGAGTCGTATGCCACAACATGACTAATTATTATATCAGCTGTGCCTGACGATTTTTATTTAATTTTTTCGTTAAGCTCTCTTTCACGCCTCTTGATACTCTTGTGCGTGACGTCACCTGCCGGCTCCAACGGAAGACCAGCGCCGGTTGTTCACAGCCGGCATCATGCTGAGATGGGGCCGATTTGTGACAAAAATAAAACAAAATAGGTGTTTGTTGTTTTTTAATTGTAATTTTTATTTCTTTTAAGTTTTGTTTATATTTTGTTTTGTTTTTGTGGCAAATAAACCATTGTCTATTGTCTATTGATGCGCGTAAAGTATTGCATGTAGAAAAAAATAATGAAATTATTGTCAATCATGTGATTAAAATTATACAAGAAGAGATTTGCTGAATCAGGCCTTTGAATGCTTGCGGCCAGCTTATTTTTTGATCGTGCAAAAAAAATTGTGTCACTAATCTAAAATTTACAAATTATATAAATGATCAAGACTATTCTGGACACGAAGCTCCCAAAATAAAGGCATGTACACAATAGTCATATGAGTGGTGCTTCAGTTTGCACCTCCCATGTCTCCACTCTTTACCGTGCAAGTGTCGCCCACCATATTTCAGATCGCACGTTTTGATTCGCCTTTCAAGAGAGCTCGAGTGTGCAACTGCGCACGGTGTTGTGTGGCTACCCCACACTCATACCACTGTACACAATAACAATAACTACAACACTACGGGATAACACTGCAATTTTTGCTTCATTTTATTCATTAATGGCTGCGCCCCGCGGTTTCACCCGCTATTCTACAGAAACCGAATATTTTTCCGGGATAATTTCCTATGTATTAATCCAGGGTGTAAGCTACCTCACCAAATTTCATTCAAATCCGTTCAGCGGTTACAGAGTTGAACAGGAACAAACATACTTACATACTTATTATATTTTTATCCCGAAACATTTAACCGTTCCTGTAGAATAGCTGGTGAAACCGCGGGGCGCAGTTAGCTCAAGATATAATATAGATTGATTATATCTATATATCTGTATGTATACTCTTCTTGTTGTCATCACATGTCATCGTGCATCGCACTGTCCGCCAAGTAAAGTATTTTTTTACCTACTCGTGTCAAATAAGTAGATTTGTAATTAATCAGAGCCTAAAAAAAGAAATGTACCACTTACAATTGACTAAGATATCGCATAATTGGCGATTCTCTTAGATTAGTTGGTCGCGCCTTATGACAGGTTCCGGGTTCGATTCCCGACCGGATATTTGAATGATGAATTTGAATATCTGCTCTGGGTGGTAGATGTCCATGCTTTTGTGTATGTTTCTTGGCATTCCTGATAAAAAAACTTTCTCCTTTCTTCTTAAACATAATATATACAGAAAAAATACACAAAAATACAAACAAAATACACAGACAAATATAAATATATACAGAGTTTTAAGGAGACGATATGCAAAGCCGAAAGGGACTCATAGTACTCATGATTGTGTTTTTTTTTTACTATGTACCAACCCTGAAATCGAGGGAAAAATATAGCTGTTCCACACATTTTGTCGAGAACAGCTGTTAAATTTTTTCTCGATTTCAGGGTTGGTCCCATAATAAAAGTTGTTCATAATGATGAGTACTATGAGCCCTATTCGGCTTAGCATACCGTTTCCTTATTAAATTGCAAATTGTAATTGTTTAGGAAATTGTAAAGTCGGCTTTGGAATTCATGTGAATGAATTAATGTGATAAGTTGCGACGAGATGCTCATGTAAAAGAGAGATATGGGTCAGATACCCCTTTACAACGCTACAAATGTGTGGTGAACATGTGGCACGACTACTGCGGGTAACAATGGATGCTACAACCCTACTGAATGACGGCGTGAAGTCCTGCGGGCGGGCGGCGCCCAAAGCACCGCTAATGTGTTGTTTGCCGCAGTCAGACTTTTGTTAAGATGCAAGTAAACTGGATTGTTGTGGTCAGAAAGAACGTCGGGCAAATAGACAAATTTTTACAAGGTAGTTACTCAACCTAGATACATTTGAACAAAATTTTACAAAGTAGGTACCTACTTACCAAGTTTACCGCGTTTTTAGTTGACCGAGCGATGCGAAGGTCTCAGAGTTTACTGGAACGAATCGGCATTTGAATGTATGTTTGTATGTTTGTGTGTATATTTGTCCGATGATAACTTGCGAACCGTTGATCCGATCTTCATGAAATTTTGTAGGCAAATAGTTCATTTCAATATTTAAGTTCGAATATGAGCTGAATCAGTCCAGGGGTTGTGAAGATATAGGGGTCGCGATGTCTCAGTTCGGCGCGAACTACTAGTATATTTTAAGAAACAACATAATTTATTTTGTAGAAATTACAAAAGTCTTAAGAAAATATATGCCATAATACAGTTTCGTAAAGAACAGTAAAGTTGTCAACTCAACCGTGGGAGAGATTCTTGATGGGTGAGCTGCCACTAAGTCGATTCAAATACGGTCGGCCGACAATCCTACTCATAATTGAATGCTCAATAACATTTCAAAAGATAAAACCGGTACACACAAATTAAAACACTGGACATTCAGACAGGCCAATAAATAGCGTGACATACCCATTGAGGCGGCCGCCGCGGGCGCGTCCTCAAACAAACGCTAGCTGTCGGAACGATCCTCCGGGCTGTAGTTGCCTTGATATATGCACTAGGCCTGCCAAGTTAGTCTTGCGAACTTGATAGATGTACTAGATATCGGTAGAAGCTAGACATGATTGTAAAATATGAGTAACTAATTCAAGGCTTGGGTTCACACCGTATAAAGACGGTGGTGGTTGAATTCTTTTTTTTTTCTAACATTTTTGTTTAATAAACGTGGATGTTTGTTCTTTGTCTGGGTGTTTCTATGAATTCTGTGTAAGTATTTACCAAAAAAGGTTCTATGTATTCTATCAGATAATCTATCTGATATATTATATAATATTATAATAATATATAATCTATCTGATGGCGCGGTCTCTGAAAAACGTCTACCAATATTTATTTATTTATAAAATAATTTCAAAGCAAAAAAATCAGTCACTTTTTGTGCCTATAACCACCAAAATTTAACATTAAAAAAATATACATATTATAATGAAAAAATTAAAATGAAAAATTATTTATTTACTGCAAAAACACATACAACCAGTTACCAGCTTATGTATAATGGATATTATAACGGTACATTTATAGGTTTGTGCATGGTAGCTTTACACTTTAAGAAACTATTGTCTATCGGTTCCCTCAGTAGGCAAGCTAGTATCGAGGAAACCAGGTACCCAAGGTAACAATTCAAATTAACTAAACCTCACTATATAGCAAGAAAGTAGCCGGTTTACAGAAAATGCTTTTAAATGTAGTAAATAAACTAAGGCAGTTGGTAAAACTAAACGTTTACAAGAGAGATTTATTTACGTTTATTTACGAATATAAGATATAAGAATTGTTTTACGGTTTAGATAGCATATATAAAAATCATCGAAATCGGATAACATTTAGGGGTGACAAACAGTTGGAATTTTTGTATGGACAAGTAGGCGGTATACTATTCTAATCTTAGTATCAAAATCACAGGGAGACCATTTTTTTTTTTATTGAGGGGATTGGTCTACGCACTGCGCGCTCCCAGTTTTTTTTGTATGTTATTGTCTGTTTCGTTTTCTGAAATGAACAGGAACTTTGCACAGCGGACACACGCGTTTTGGTAGTGGTAGGGCTCTTCTGCAAAGTCATCTAATATCTCAGAGTGACGAACGCAGTGCATTGCCGCGCATGGTTTTGAAATGTTGAGGTTAAAAAAATTTGGGTGGCACTGAACTGTTATGGGCAAGCGTGAAGCTTAACATCAGGTGAGAGACTTACTCGTCTCGTAACCAAAATACATAAAAAATAAAAGCACCTTGGTTTCTATAAATTTATTTGCTGATCAAAGATATTGATGGATCTTTGACCTGGGGATAAAGGGAGATAGTGATTAAGGATAGGGCTTTAAAATTTCTACGCATTTTTTTCTTTTCTTTCTTGTTTTCTATTGTATTATTTTTTCTGTAGCACTGTTTTTTTAGATCTTTTTTATGCTCCCAATTTAAAAGGTGCCCCAACTTCGAACAACGCGCGCATCGAGCTCTGCATAGTAATACTCGTAGCGCGGATTGAATGCAAAAGCTTATACCTACATAAAGTCAACATGGGAATAATCCCGGATTGGTCCATTCACGAATGAACCACATATCACTCACTACAGTTATTAAATTCCGGCTTAAAAAAAGGTGCGCATGCGCCGCACAATACAATTAGTTGACAGTAAGGGACCTTGAAATTCTGATTTTTACGCTATATTTTTACTAAATTATATTTTAATAAAATACATATAAGTATTTTTACTTGACTGCCCAAGAAGGAGTGCAATGTTTATGGGATGTGTGTAAGTATGTATGTTTGTGTGTTCTTATATTACCTACTATTGTCTAAAAGGCTTGACCGATTGTGATAAATGAGGTGTGGATCGATTGCTCTCTACGTCCGGAGTGTCATAGGCTACATTTTGCAGATGCTTAAAAATAAAAGAAATAATACTTGTTAGACATTTTCTTTCATCGGCAGCTGATATTTAAGGCTGCACAAGGTGGCGTGACTGCCTAGTGCAGGAGTTGTTCCAAATGTCTTTACTTACTCGATGACGTTTAGGTTTTTTTTTTCTTTTATTTTCTCTTATGTTTTGGCTCTACTCGCCGTGCATTCAGCCAGTGTCAAGCACAGCAATATTTCAAATGAAGTCAAATATTTCACTACTAAAACAAGTCTCAGTCATAGTCAAGCAAAGTAAGTCACGGTCAAGTCCACGTCATGCCCCAGTAAAGTGGTAGAGACTCTACTAGAGGTTTCTACGGAGTTTTGCAAAACAACACGAAAATTCACGTTTCACAACATTAAACTATTCACCAACATTCGGTCACGAACACTTAATGAATAAAAATCCACCATTTTTTAGACATTGACACTCGAAATAACCACAAATTTTGGAAAATAATATAATGACGCGACATGACTTCTCACGTTCCCGCCAAAAACCGACGTTTAGGTTAACTATGATTTGTATGTACTAGGCCCTCTGTCAATTCAAGAAGTTCTCGCCATTCCGCACATTGTCGAGGAATTCGAATGCGCCAACCACTGTGATGAGTTGCTTAGCATTGCTAGTCCACATCAAACCCCATACAGAACACTCAATGGTGTGCGTGGCCTAACCTCACTCAACCATCCCTACTTTTACTAACTCCCAATTACATAACCAGTTAACCGCTAGTTAAATATAACGGTCGGCGTGACGAAACTCGCGGTTAAATAACCCGATAACGTCTGCAACCGGTTGCATCGGAACCATATTTCAATGCTTTAGGATAAACTGGAATGGTCTGTTTCGATCTGGAACGGTTGGTTTGCTTAGAATCGATTATTTATGTTGCTGTGAAGAAACGGGCAAGCCGCTCGCCTGATGAAAAGCGTCACCCTTGCTCATAGCGATCGTTTAATTAGACTCACGCAATGCATGTAGCTACTTTGCTGAAGGGAGACTGTAACAGTAACGTAACAACTCCTTTTACAACCCAATTGTTATAATGTGTCACCAATACAATGAAATATCAAAAGAACACCACGAATCCCTTGACATTTTTAATAAAAAACTACCAATGTTTAAGAAAGACGTCAGGAATATTATTTTCACGGCCTATGTTTCGGCCCAATCTAAGACGTAAATTTAATTAGCCTGTTCAATATGTTTATTTTAAATTCATTCTTAAATTCTACTTTTAAGTTTAGATCGTGTTGTGTACATATACTTAAGGGATATAGTCTAAATCGAAACTGTAAATCCTATCCTGTTTTTGTATATATTTGACTGTATTCTGTTTTGTGTGCCAATAAACTAAATAAATAAATAAGTAGTCAAAAAAGTATTATTGCTTTAAAAAAAAAATGCCGACTGATAAAGCAGTCTATGACATTCAGGAACTGAAGAGGAATCCAACGACACCTTACTCGGCAAAATCGGTCAAGCCGTTTAGGCTACAGGAGAAAATATGTATAATACTTACATACACCTCAAAAACATTTACAACCTTCTTGGGCAGTCGGGTAAAAAGGAATAGGATCACTACATTGTCCATCTGCCTGTCTGTCAAGACCCTTTTTCCCAAAACCCATGGAGATATGAAGTTGAAATTCAGTTCAGCACTTCTAAGCTACATGAAGCAATGAAAGGAGAATACTCACATGCGCCTATGTAAGTATACATACACCCCAAAAACATGAGTATAACCTCTTGAACTGAATACCCCGCAGGGTTACCATAATCCTGGCATTCGAGCCAGCCTAATCGGCAAACCGCCGTCACGAATTGCAGCCTTACGCCAACATAACTCTTCTTCATCAGAGGCTTAAGAATGGGCCGTAGTGCTCAACGTACGTCGATCCTCGGTTCACCGAAGACGCTCCGGGAAGACTACGCTGGCGTCAGCGAGCTGATGGCTTTTCTGGAATAAATCCTCTAGCTGGGCTTTTCCGCTTATGATAGAGACGTCATGGCCCATTTTTCAGTTTCATATGTCATCACTGGCCAAACATTGGTTGGAGAACATTGTCTTCAGGCACTGCGGGATTTTGGAAGAACGATATCACGCTATATCCCGAACGCTGGCCATCAAGTTGGATTCTTCGGGCTTTCGGGCTGGAAGGAAAATTTTCCGGGACACGGTAATGTTTGCATTTTTGGCTTGGCGATTCAATAATTGGCAAAAGTGCGGTACTTCCCCAGACGAACTCTACAAGAGTTCACCACTACAGTAATTACTCTGCTTGTGCCAAACAAACATCCCACCGTGCAAGATTTAATGAAACGAGTTTACGCAACAAAGTACCAGTAATTCGCTCGCCACACAAATTGTAGTGTGTCCGTCCGATCGTTTACAAACATCAATCATAACATTCGTAATAAATTACTCCACGCAACGCAGTGTTATTTGATGTTACTTTTATTGTGCTGGCTGCATGTTGGATAAAGGCATCGTTATTGCTATATTACGGAGCGACCCATTTAGATGTAGATCGGAAGGGGGAGCCACCATAGTATTTTCAAACCAAAACGGAAAACAAATAAAACAATTGGGTATCATAGTGCTACTTACTTACTATGAAAACTGACGTGGTTGTGACACATCTTGTTTTAATAAAACGGGAATAATAACGTTAAATATCTAACAATATCGTTAATATATAACTATAGTCGGAATAACCGCCTCAATTTAACGTGAGTATTCCCGTTTTATTAAAACAAAATCACAACAATGTATCATTGTGCTGATTATTATGAACAACTTTCATATGGACCAACCATGAAATAGCGAAAAGCAAAGTTTGAATAGAACAGCTCTTTTCTCTATTTCAGGGTTAATCCATAGTAAAAGTTGTCCATAATGACTAGTAAAATGATGACTTCATGTAACCCTACACCGTTTAAGATCCTACATCCCACATGGCCATCTAGTCTTCCCTACACGAAGTACGCGGAAGCGTATCGTGTTTGTGCTTGCCTTCTACATCTACCCGCAAATTGGCGCGTCAATTTCTCGCCGTTCTCGGCGGCATTATCGCAATCTAAGCTCATTACCCACCACTCGCAGTGCGACCAGTTGCTAGGAACAGATGTTGCCAGGATTCTTGGATTTTATTAAGGAGAGAAGGGAAAAATAAATGTTTAAGACAAACAATTAAGCGCATGCATACGTTTTGTCCTGCCGCTTCATTTTGCATTGCATCGTGTTTTTGGGTGTATGTAAGTATAGTAAGTAGTACGTAAGTTTGTGTGTTCCTATATCACCTCTCGTAGATTAGACGGACGGCTTTCGCTTGGCGTCCGGAGTGACAAAGGCTCACAGAAAAGAGAAATTAAAAGAAAACCTCTTCTGTGCATACGCTACATTTTCAGTCGGGTTTTTTTATTTTTTTATAATAATACTTAATCCCAAATGTGTGAGAGTACGGAATAAGCATACGTGAAAGTAAAAGAACATTATTTCATCAAGCGAAGTTTGTGAGATAAATAGGCTACTTAAAATTTTGTTCCAAGTATCCTTAAACGGAAAACCTGAGCTATTTCGAAACATATCTACTTATCTATCGCAACAAAGGTAAAGCTAGATCAAGTTCGTGGTCTCGGGGACCGCCCGCAGCTGGCCCGCAGGGGTCCGCTAGACCCCACTTAGGGTTATATCGCTCATACGTAGCGCAGCAACGTGTGATTTCCTTAACAGTCGTCTATTAGACCGCTATTAGTAAGAGGAATGTGTACAGCGTAACTAGAAGTTTTATGAGTGTAGTGAAGTTTCCGAATTTTGTGGTAATATATTACGCATATCAAAGCGTTACTTGGCTTAAAGAGATCTGCAAAGCAACGTTTCTTAAGGCAGTTCTCAGGTGGGTGCCAGAAAGTGTCATTTCCATCTGAGCGCCATCCCAAAACTAGCCTCGGATTTCTGAAACGCATGTTAACTTTGACAACAGATTAATTCTAATGCTGCCTTTGTCTGGCACTAAACAAATGACAAAGACAGCAATAGACTTAGTTAACGTCAAAGTTAACAAGCGTTTCAGTATTCGGGGGATAGAAAAACATTGCATGTTATACTTTTAAGCAATTTTCACGTTTGTTTTCTATTTTGATCAAAAAAAAAAAAGCAAGCTTTTTTTGTAAGCAAAAAAAGTTTTTCCGAGTTTTTCTTTCCCTTCAGAAAAGAAAATATCACCTTATTCACCACTAGGCCACTTACGTAAGATTAATGTCCTGAGCTGCTAATGACTGATAGAAAGAACAGACGACCAAACTGCTAGTGCTTATCTCTGCCAAATAATTAGGATTCCTATTCAACGAGGTAGCATCGGCAGGCGCCAAGCCTTTCAGGTATCTTGTGGTCTTGCCCACGGATATAGTTGGCCTATTTTTTTTTTGTTTTTCGGGTCTGTTTGTTAACTGTAATTATTTATAATTAATTATAAGTATTAATTCAGGTAAATAATTGAAAAATATTTTTTTTTTTAAACTTTATTACTTCAAATATTACATCTTTTTTTCTTGATGTTAGCGAGTCGTTCTTAGCAAAACTTTTTTAAGAATAGATTATACCGCCTTCTTGTCCATACAAAAAGCGTAGTCTGATATTCACCCCTAAATGTTATCCGATTTCTATGTTTTTTTTTATATGTTATCTACACCGTGAAAGACTACGCTTGTATGTTTTTATTTTTCAAATTTTGCTATATTTATGTTATATGTTTATATGTTTTTATAGACACTTAAATCGACAACATTTTTGCGTCGAAAATACGACGATGAAAAGTAGTTGTTATTAGAATACTATAAGCATTTTTTGATAAAACTAAACCAAAGCGGCATATATTATACTTTATCCAAGCCGTTGTTTTAAGGGGTGATAACAGACTACCTACTACATGCCTAAAGGCAAATTTCATCAAAAAGGTAGAAAAACTTACTCTCTCTATTGCACGCACGAGAAACGGCGACAGATATACAATTTCAAATATCGTATGCGCCAAAACCTCGCGGAAGGCCTATCCTCTTAATGATGAGTAATAGTTCCTCTTTTTTGGCTAACCATAGCAGTTCTGTCTGACCCAGTGTAACATACCAAGATACCGACATGTTAGGTTGAGCATAATATAGAAAGTAGAAAGGAGAAGCCAATAATATGGTAATGCAAAGACAATATTGGAGGACTATCTACCTAGGACGGTAGCCTGATTTTAATATCTTTTGTAGAATGAATATAAGCAATTTTGGCACCTGAATATGGACATTGGACTTTCACTGAACTCAATAACGGCTGAACATATTTAGATTTACATTTTGTCTAAAACAAATCTATAATATTTAATATTTATAATAAAAATAATATCTATATATATAAAAGAACAAGCCCTTTTTAAGGAATCAAAAAAATAATAATTTCGAAATCGATATATAAATGACGGAGTTCTGAGGTAAAAACTTTTTTTAAAACAGTTGACTTGAGAACCTCCTCCTTCTTATTTGGAAGACGGTCAATTATAAACGATAGCCAATTCAGCTTGAACGAAACATCAATTAAAATCTGACTTATTGTTCAAAATAGAATTGAACAAAAACTCCGTTAAATGACCCGAAACAAAGTGGCCAAGTTTTCTAATAATTTCCAATGAGCTAGACAATAAAGTTTAATTTCCAGTAGCTAATGCAGTGTGGTACCGCGATTTGGTATTATAGTTATTCGCATTGAGAAAGACATACCGGACCTTGTAAGGGACCGCAAAGGGCCTCCATTCGAGATAAAGATCCGCATAACTGCGCTGAACTTATAGAAACGAAATAAAGGTATCCATTTACAAAAGACAGGAATGTAAGGATTGATAGTGAATGTCACCTAAAAAATGTACTCAGTGTTAATAATACAAACTATAACTTAGATAAATTGCTTTCTTCCGGTCTGTGCTATCTTTTTCTGAAATATTATTTTTTTTGAAGAGAAAACTCACTGATAAAACTCAATCCTTAGCATACGGTGATATTTTCTTTTTTGAAGGGAAAGAAAAACTCGGAAAAACTTTTTTTGCTTACCCTCGATCAAAATAGAAAACAAACGTGAAAATTGCTTAAAAGTATAACATGCAATGTTTTTCTATTTCCCGAATACTGAAACGCTTGTTAACTTTGACGTTAACTAAGTCTATTGCTTGCTTGCTACAGCAGTATTAGAATTAATCTGTTGTCAAAGTTAACAAACGTTTCAGAAATCGGGGGTTAATACATTTTGTCTCCTCTTATATTCTCTTATTGGTCTGCCGTCCATGGCTGTCAGGTGCGGCTCGCAAACGAAAGTTTTTTAATCACAAATTCGGAAAAGGCAATGTTACAAAAGCATTATGCAGAACTGTCTGATTAAAAAGTAAGGTAATTTAGAGTTAGTGACCGGTTCGGGCTCTGCATTAGAGTTACGCGACCAACTTGAAACGACAATAAAGTCCGATGCTGTAGTGGCCAGTAGAGGCCTACAATGTAGTAATTAAAAAAAAAAACAGTGTAAGCCGCCAAATAATCTCAAATTATTTGTTTTTTATTTTATTTTGGCGGATAAGAAGAAAAATACTCGAAAAAAATGTATTTTTTCTTCTTCTTCGCTAAAAAGAATAATAACATGAAAATTGCTATAAAACATTGACAATGGTACTAAAGTTACTAAAATTACTAATTATCAAGTTTTTTAAATTATCTCTGAGTTTTTTTTTTTAAAGTGCAAGCGATTGTTGCGGGTCTTAATTAAACTCGGACTAAAATCAGTAATAAGAAAATTTGGACAGTATGCTTGGGGAAGTTTCATATATTTTCCAGTTATTCAACCGCCAAGCATTACTGTGTTTTGCTTCCAGTGAAATTACTGTGCATGGAGAGATTAATTGGCATGGATGGGCATCAAGATATGTCCCAGGGTGATGAGAGCATCAGTGCTTTGCCGCATAGAGTTTTGAACTTTTGTAATTCTGGCTGGGTGACACTAAAATGTAATGGTCAAGCGGGAAGCTTAGTGTTAGGCAAGTGCTTGCTCATTAACATTTAAAAAAAAAAATTGTAACTGCAATAGATTTTATTTTATGTAGAACTGTTTTCTGTTCACAGTTATTTCTTCCTATAAGCTATCGGCACCGAGAAACTTCAACAGCTCAGTATTTCACAGCCTCCATAACATTGGTCACCCAGCATCGCCTGGTGTCGTGTACAATAACTTTTTCTACAAAACCTCTCCTGTTTATTCCCACCCTTACATCACGATTTTCTCTTACATCTCAGTTAATAGTTTTACTTGGAATTTAACTACACATTTTAGAAAGAGCACAGCTCGCTGGTCTCATACAATATCTACGTTGACTTATGTTCTACTAGCAGCACCCCACTGTTTCACCCGCGGTGTAAAAGAAACCTATGTGTTAATCTAGGGTGTAAGCTACCTTCATACCAAATTTCATTCAAATCCGTTCAGCCGTTACAGATTTGAACGGGAACAAACACACTTACATACTTACGTATTTCGGCCCCTATTATTCCCCATACCTGTTTTGCCTGTTTTACTTACATATACACTTACACACAAACTTTCGCGTTTATAATATTAGTGTGATACCATAAACTACAGGCGCGGCCACCCGATTCTCGTTATCTCGTTAAAAAAATTACAATTTTTTTAATAAATAAATTACAGAGAGAAAAATTGTTTTATAGCAATTTCCATGTTATTAGTTTTAAATTTTTACTATGAAAACTGACGTGGTTTTGATATATTTTGTTTTAATAAAACGGGAATACTTGCGATAAATTGAGTCGGTTATTCCGACTGTAAATAGTTTCGATCACATTCGATGACCTTTATCAAGGAATGCTAAGCGAGACACGCGCGCGACCTCGTCTTGCCTTGCACCAAGTTTTTAATTTGGCGGAGGAGAACGAAAAAAAAGTTTTTTCGAGTTTTTTGGTTCTCCTTCGCCAAATTAATAAAACATGAAAATTGGTTAACATTACGATGTATTACCTTATTGCCTACGGGCAATGGTGTTCTAAAGATATTAAATGATCATTTCTTTTTAAATTCCTCTGTAGTTTTTATTTTTTAAAAATGTTGAAAAAGTGTGACCGAATTAGTTGAATCAGGGGAGCCGTTATTATGCTCGGCGTTATTTTTGAACTGCCGAACTGAGACTTCTGAAAATGTCCGAATCCGAATTCCGAAACCCGGATTCCGAAAACTTCCGAAATCGGTCCGGGACTTGCGAAATTATAGGGGTCGCGACCCTTATAATTTCTGACTTTGCTCATTGTCAAACTTAAAAATTGTTTTAGACTTTTCGTGGTTGTTAACCTACTACATTTAAATTAGCTATACTCGGGATTCCATGAACTACTTGCCAAGAAAATTTCATGAAGATGGACTAAGTGGTTCGCAAGTTATTGGCGGATATACAGATAAACATACAAATATAGAAACATACATACACCGACTTGTTCCCGTAGACTGGCACTGAGGCCTTCGCTCCGCTCGTCAATGAAAGTACCTAATTACGCAAGGTTGGTAATAGATATATTATTTGGTTTACTGTTGGATTTACCTTTATCGTGATGATTCAGTCATCCCTCGCTAACGAACTGGATTTCTGAAAAGAAAAGACGACAAAATTAGGGAAGGAAAATATGAAAAGGGTAAGGCTGAATTTTTCTTTTTAGTTATTACAGTTTGATTTTTTAGTCACCTTGCTAATTTGAGCAGCAGCCTGGTTAAACTCTAACCTAAACAAGAACTACAAGAAAATTTTTATAATTACGTCTCTGTGAAATGACGTCTTATGTCTTCTTATTGAAATCTTCTAGGAATGTGACAAGAAATACATACAGCTATTTGAGTAAAATAACAATTCTCAGAAGAAAACAGCTGAGGCGTAAATTAAAAAATATAACAAAAGAACATAACACGCGGTGTCTCTACTCGTTGTATAAGAATAATTATAAAACCACGGTATTTTATAAGACCAAGTATTTTTTTAGAGATTCGTTTGCTACACGGCACAGTACTACAGCCTGGTTCATTGGCTCACGTCGATATATTGAAACTTGATTTCGAGGATCGTTCCAATTGTATTTTCGCATTCATTCGGCCCCTATTCTCCATCTCCGTTTTCGCTTTCAACTTTTAACCTTTTCACTGTATTTTAGAAATAGATCTGGGAATTGTTAATTATTTTTGGGTCGAGCACACAATGCTCGTCGATCCCTAATTTGAATAGTATAGTCTATTATAAAATGCGACATAAGGGGGTGAATAAATAAATAGGTGTGATGACAGTCGCTGTGCTAATATTACATGAATACTTAAGTTTTTGATGTGATTCAATAGATAGATAGATAATTCTTTATTATTCAATGTTCACACCAGAAATTACTTACAAAATCCAAAAATCTATTTAAAACTAGTTACTAAACTAGTTTAATAGTTTGTATTTGAATTAATATTTAATTGAGTAGCTATTAAGAATATAATAGGTCATCTACAATCTTTAGACGTAAGTCCAGTTATATAGTCACATACACATAACATGCTCAAACAAATAGGAAAAAGGGTGGGGAGGGTGTTCATAGATTGAACGTTTGATTAAATGAGCAAAACATTCGTATTTGTCTTATTCTTAATATGGGTAAAGCGACTTCCGTGTTTCCCTTTAAAATTTTATAACAAACAAACGACTTCCGCATTTCTTGTTTTACCAATTTTCCACGAAGAAAAATTCAAAACAATATGACGGAATATTTAAAAGAATATTTACGACTTCAACTCCACTGGGAGCACCTCTTGTTGATAGCTCAATAGTCTCTAAGTACGTTTTTCTGGTGCATTCGATTTTACTTAAAGCTTATTGGATCTTGGAAATATAATATGGAATATATATTTTTCTCAGAGATTGCATTTTATCGGATGTCACAGTGCAGCTTGGACGCGCCTTCAGTTTTAAAAAGAATCGAATATCTTATCTGTATAGGAAAAAACAATAAATATAATTGATTTGTAAATAAACGATCTGTCACAAAAAATAAGTGACCTGCAACAAATAAAATTAATGAGTTATATCATCAATTTATATACAATTTGTAACAATAAATAAATACAGCGTTCTGTAATTCAGTTTATTTCATCTAAAATACCTAGATGGCGTGGTAATCTTCAAATCCTTCCGCAGCAATTTACATTTATTCATAGATGCATCAACATTATATCATGTAAATTTGAATCTGTTCTTTATATAATCTTCGCACGGGTACCAAACACAGAATCACCCGCTGGTCTAATATGAATATTCCCTAAAAATTTCATCAAAATCGTACCAACCGTTGTGGACTCTACGGTGTCATACATGCATCGCCTTTTATTTAAGATATATGTCGGTGCATTTGATGAATATTGTTTAAAGAGTGCTACGTCATATAATTAAAATAGATTTGATTTGGTTTAATTTGTTAGCAAAATATTCACATATTACATGGCACAGAATTCTCCGTATGAGTATGGTCTATGGCAATATATATTTGATGGATATTATAAAATTACCACGCCATCTAATTTGCATGACAGAAACTTTATTTAAATTTCATAAAAAAACGGATTCTAATATGTCCGAGGCAAGGCTGACACCGTCCACAGTGTTCATCTATTGTCCCGTGCTGTTGTCAAATGCCGTCCAACTAGCAGTGATTACGGCATTAAGGGATCGAGAAGTTCCGTCGATTACCGTCCGGTAATATCTTAGTGTGAGTATCTCTGGTGTTTTATTGCATCCGCTGCGAGCTGAGGATCATTACCGTTATTGCGTTTATTAAATCATAGCCAGAGTCATATCTGGCTATTATAGGTTATGTTACCATAAGTTAAATTACTGATGGCTTATATAGTCTTGTTTTTGTTTGCTACGGGGAGTATTTTTTTTTTTTGAAGGTTGGGTTGATTATTCAATAAATATTGATAGGGCTTATTTTCGAGTTTCGAGAGAACTTGAGCATTCCCAATATTGCATTTGTTTATATATAGAAGGAACACCGTAAAGTCAGATTAAGGTTCCTACCATAATAACAAAATAAAATATAACCATAATTGTCGCGATAACGCAAGTAGTACGTTTATCGCTATATGTATAGCCAAATTGACGGAAAGATATTTCATTGTAAATCTACTGGGCTGTTATATGTATTACTACGTAAATAGGTGATACTGCATTTCATTGCGAATTCCCATTTATATCTCAAGCAGTAAATAGTCTTCCCAAAACATGAATAGGAAAAATCCATGGCAAAAACCATAAAGTAGTCAAAAATGTAATGAAAAAATATTTCCTATTTAAATTTAAAGAATGTTTGGGGGGTGCATGCCCGGATAATCCATAAGGTAATAAGCAGACATAGCGACAGTTAAATGTTGTCAATTTAAAGAAATTTAAAAGATTAAGATTAAGATTAGATTAAGTACACAAATTAATTATAAGTTTAGACTAAGACTAATTTTGTAATATTTAAAGTAATAAACAGTTTACATTTTTTTTTTTTAAATATTTGTGGTCACTTTATAAAACTTAATGAATGATAGTGGGTAAAGTTAACGTTCTGAATCCGTAGAGTTGCCACGTCGCCTCGGCTTTACTAGTAGGGCTTCTTTGAGGCCACGTTATTAGATCAAACGCCGCTAAGCTTGGTTACATGCAAAATCTGCTGCATTTTACACTCTTGCACAAAAAACTTTTGATTCAGTTCGATTTCAAAATTGTACGTGAATTTGTTCCAAAAATTAGACTCGATTTTTCTAGGCTGCATATTTTCCAGATTGACTTATCTTATTTTAGCAAATTTCGAAAATTGTTATTCTATTCTTGAAGCACAAATTGAATAAAGCAATAAAATCGTTGACCGATCGCTCTATTCAAAATTTTAATTAAGTTAATACCTTGTAGAAATATTTTACAAAAGCTTTTTTTTACTTACTCAAACATATATTCAAGTTAACGACTCTACAATTCTTAAATTCCTGTACCGGATATTTTTTTTTAGTAGTTTTTTTTTTGTGTTGTAGTAGCTTTTAGTTATTTAAAATTTATTTAAAAAATTCTGCACGATCACAAAGTATGGAAAGCCAACAAACAATTTATTTTAAGATATAGCTCAAAGCGATTTAAATAAATAGAAAAACATTAAGTTTATCATAAAAAGCAATTTACATTTATAAAACTTACTTAAGAGCGCCCATCACCGATCATTGTTGCGGTCACATCGCCTCTAAAATAGCTTCATCTTTCTTCATAGTAACCATGCAATAAAATAACTATGCGACCTTAAATTACGACTGTAAAGTCAAATAAGCACTTTTAACTTAAAGCTAAAGGTTGATATTCGTTTGAAACTTTTAAGAGGGTTAAAAATGCGACGACACGCAAGCTGCGAAACGGACACGGGCGGTGGTTTGCTATTTTCTTCTTTTTTTCAATGTCGTGTAATATCTTGGAACTCGGAACGCGTCCCGTGCGCTATGCCACAATGCAATGCGCACTCCACAATCCCCGCAAAGAAAATTAACCTTTAGCTGTCAGATTTAAAGACTAAATTACCGTAGTTTTAAGTCAGAAAATCTTTCTGACTTAAAAGGGTCATTGAATCGTCCGATCGAGGACGTTCGTTACACATAATCCCTTTTTGCCACAGTTGAGTGATCCGTTTAACATGATCGAAGATTCAAATGCAAAACTGGATTTGAAATTGATTGATGAAATTGTGTTTCAGTATTCGCTTTTGGCATTTAGAAAAAGCGAACTTAATTGATTTGGCTGAGGAGCTTTTACATTTGAAATGATTCATTTGTCAGCAAAATTTCACTTTATTCGTATTTTTTTAGAAACGAATACTAATTTATCTACTGGGTTAAAAGGAAAGGGGTCATAGTACTCATAATTATTAACAACTTTTACTATGGGACCAACCTTAAAATCGAGAAAAAATCAGCTATTCCATAGAAAAATGTCAATGAGACTCTACACAATGGAATAGCTGTTTTTTTCTCAATTTCAGGGTAAGTCCCACAGTAAAAGTTGTTCACATTTTATTATGAGTACTATGATCCCCATTCAGTTTAGCATACCCTTTCCATGTAACCCTGTATAAACAATTTCTCATGTCCAATACCTTTCTCATTAAATCTATACTCCTGCGCATTCCGACAGCTCTGTTGCTTCTAATGGCGGTATAATCTTAATCATTATTAAGCTATTATAATTATGGTGATAGCATAACCACGATGGTGATCATGGGTAGGACTGTGACATTACACGGAACAGAGTCAGAGTTTCACATTATAAGAGTTGTTAGGTAAGCAATAAACTCTAGGCTAATAAGTTTACACGACTGCCCTAGAAGATGGGTAATGTTTTTGGGGGGTATGTAAATATGTTTGTGTGTTCCTATCAAATGAAAATCAAATCGAAAATTATTTATTTCAGACACAAAGATCCATACTGTAAGCTTTGCTCTACGCAATTAATATTAGATGAATTAATACTATTAAAATTTATATTATATTTGAATACGTATTCGTATTCGTTTTATACGTAATTAACAATTATAGAGAAAAATAAAATCATTTTATCAATATTTTAATGTGATTTTGCAGGATGGGGCAGTTAAATACATATATGCCTATATTACCCTCGAACTTGAAAAAAAAAAAATTGTATTGTCATGAACTACTTTTTTTTCAGTCAGATCAGATCAACGGTACGCAAGTTATCGTCGGACTAATATACACACAAACATACGAACATACATACAGATGCCGATTTGTTCCCGTAGACTCTAAGACTTCGCTTCGCTCGATCAATTATGGTGTATCCTTTGGAAAAATGTGCTTTGGTTATCGTAAGAGGTTTAGTATTCTTAAATATCCTGATCAATTTTAATTTTTTGATATTTTTTTCTAATGACGAAAATGTGGAAAAATGTTTTTTCGTATATATAATATTTTGTAATATATACCATTTCTATAATCATTACAAAAAACATCAACTTGAAAACTCTTTTCTGAATATTTTGGAACATTAATCTCGTAAAATTACCGAAGCACAATTCAAAAGTAATTGCAAGCGTTTTAATTCCTAAGAAATGAAATGTGCGAATGAAATAGCTACGCCCATTATTCTGCGCTTCAAAATTATGCTAAAGCCGTAAACACCGTAAATAAAACTAAACCGTAGGTTTACGTGTCATGTGAAATAATTCCGATTTTCGTAACTCTACACCCAAGTAGACTCCATAATATTGCCTACTCGAATACGCGTATTTTATTGGGTATTTTATTAGGTGATCTTGTTTTATGATATCGCCCGCAGTTTACGACTTATTCCTGACGTAACTCAAGAAGCTGTGACGTCACACAAATTATACATATTTAAGTGAGTAATCAATTTAGTTAGTAATATATTTTACGAACCTTAAATAGAAAAATAATAATTATATAAGCTCGCTTCCCAATAAACCTATCTCAATCTCGCTTTGCCAGCATTTTTAATGCCCGTCCAATGTTACATTTTCTTTGACGAAAAAGAAGGGAAAATTCTTTTTCTCTCTCATCCAGGCAACTTTAACATGGAGAGGATTCATAGAAAAAGTAAGACAGAGTTTGGTGTGCAATAATTTAGAATTACGTGATTTAAATAAAATTCTAAAACCACAAACAAAAAAGAAAATACGTATGCTAATCTACTTTATTATACAATATAAGTACCTATGTATTTTAATACAGAGGTACTTATACACAAATTACTTACCTACATTGTCGATAACATTAATATTTATTACAACAACACAATTTTAGGCTGTGTCGGCATTACCATTGCGAGATATGTATCAGACCTAGACAAGTGACGTGTATGAGAATCCAAGTTTAGGGGACCGTTACCCTGATTCACGCTATCTCGTTCGCACTATTTCAATTTTTTTTAAATATAATATTTACTAAGTGGAAAAAAAACAATTAATTTGTCTTTAGAATACCATGATTTATAGATTTTTTTATTTTGGCAAAGAAAGAAAAATACTCGTATTTTTCTTTTTTAAATCATTCAAATATTCTAAAAATCTGTTGCTCATACAAAAGATAGCTAGAAAAAGGAATTCAATTAGAATGGAAGACGTGAAAGTGGCGGGACGTGCTCGTAGCTCGGTCGGGCCGCATCCGGGCCGGATTTCCAAGGAAATCGACTCCAAAGGCAATAACTCCGACTGCAATGCCAGTTACATACTGAGCTGTGGGAGAATTGTCGACCTCGGTGGAAATTCGAGAGCGAGGCATAAGGTAATCATCATTCTTGACTAGATATTAAAAAGAGGCACGGACCCCAGAGCCTGTGGAGCAAAGCTCAGAAATAAAAAAAATATATATCAAAAATTCTCATAAACGGTATCCAAGGACTAGCCCCCGAATACTGAAACGCTTGTTAACTTTGACAACAGATTAATTCTAATGCTGCCTTCGTCTGGCACTAAGCAAATGACAAAGGCAGCAACAGACTTAATCTGTCGTCAATGTTAACAAACGTTTCAGTATTCGGGGGTTAGAATCTAGGTCAAGAGCTAGACCTATTTCTGGCTAAGAAGACCGTTCGCTCCGTACAAGTAAACTTTGGATGATGGCTTAAAAGTTTTTTTTTAACGTTATTTTGTTTGGTGAAATTTCGATGTTAAAAAGAATAATCATCACCGCAACCGCACAAGATTCGTCTGAGGCTCTGCCATTACTTATTTGTAACCAGGAACTATCTCTCGCTTGCTTATATATTGCAACACAATGACTATTCGCTACTTGCAATAATAATTGCTTCTTAAAGTTCTTCATATCAGTTCTTAGACGTCTACTGCTAGATGAAGTCTCTCCGTCATATTGAAGGGTGGTTACCATAATCTCCAACCTTGGCAAGTGGCTCGGGATCGCAAAATATTCACTGTTCACTAAGAGGACGCTGTTGCCCGTCCTCTGGTGTTTCTGGTCGCAGTTTTAGAACACCCGGGTTGTAAGTGCTATCGCCTTGAAGTTAAACAAAGGCAATCATCGATCCCGTATTGTGTCGTTCATTCTGAATAACACTGAAGTAACTGCTCGCCAACAATGTAGTTATTCCTTTGTAAGATGTTTGAATTACATTTATTGTGTTTGACAAAAATTTCGAATCATTATATTTCTTTGCCAACATGTTTGCTAGAAGGCTCCTATTCAATATAATGCTCACTAGGACCGTACTCATAATCGACTCTTAACGTTTATGCATATGCTTTACGTGTGTTTCAGAAATACGGGTTTGCATGACTCCTAAAAAAAAGCTATGTGTAATCGCACCGAGATAACAAGTAGTACCCACGAACCGGAAATTGCAGCGTAGGCAGGCCTCCCACTAAGTGCACCGATGACATTGTAAAAGTCACGGGCAACCGGTGGATGCAAGTGGCACGTTGTCGGTCGGTGTGGCGCTCTAAGGGGGAGGCCTATGTTCAGCAGTGGACGTCATCTGATGATGATGATGATGAGTAGGTAGTATGTAGTACTGGTAGTGTGTGGTAAGTCACGTCTCCGCCAATTTCATCTGCACTAGCGCCAATAGTAGGAGTTCGATCCTCTTTCGATCTTGCTGAATAACAGTCGGATTCGTTTAAACCTCGAAGGATAAAGGAATTTAAAATGAGAGTTGGAGTGGAAAATTCAATTTCGAAACTTTAAGTTAAAAGAAAAACCGCAAATAGTTCTTCCAGTGAATAGACACTGGAATATTTGATACTTTGGTTCTTTTGGTTCTTACTAAATTAAACCGTGATTTAGTAAAGAAAAAAAAAATATAAAAAAATGTAGAAGGATCTTTTTTGATCAACTAAAGAATTAAAAAAAATAAGAGATAAGAAAGCTTTATCTTTTGTTGTGTAAAGAACTATATCCAGCTAAAAAAAAGAATCTTAGTAGCAAATATAACTTGGAAACGGCCTGGTCCGGTCAGAAAACACATTAATTCTGCCTTACCTTAAGCAACACATTGTATAAGGTCCCAGCCCCACACAAATAGCTCTGCGAGTACCACCGCGACCTTTCATTCCAAAGAGGTGTGATAGAAAAACTGTTTCAATCCTATGAGATTACGGACGAGTCCGTGCTCACAAGAATTCAATAGCCGTTGTAACTGCGGGACTCTGTAAACACCATCTTAGAAGTAGGAAGTGAGAAGGCGTCAAAGCGAAAGAAACGATGGGGCGGGCTTCAGACAATTGTGGCTGGCTAACAATTACAGGATTCTTTACAATTATCAACTATGTTCTCTCATCTTTGATAAGTAAGTGAACGTGATTTCTAGTCAGTGATTTTACATTAAAAAATGTTGATAAAATGCGAAAAAGCTTGCCTAATGAAGCGAACTCTTCGGTGAGGCGCTGATTAACGTTTTATAAAAAAAAAGTTGCAAAATGTCTTGCTTCTAGATATTAAGAAGATGGAAATAAAAAAAGGGATATATCTTTAACCTTTTTCCCTAACAACAAACTCGCTATTCTGTGACGAAAAACCTTTTTTTCCTGAATTCTTCCTCGACATCGTATTCCCGTGAGAGCCGACTTTGTGGGAAACCCTGGCGTTTATTCCATGGAATGGATTCTCGTGTATTCATAGCTGTTGGCATAAGTATGAGCAAGTACTGTCATCTGTATCTGTCAAAAAAGTGGTCTTACCTAATACCTATGCCTTTACCTTGCAAGGCAAGGTAAGCAAGGTTTTTAGGTTCTACGTAATGCCTATCCATTATTATTTTGGGATAAATGACCTTCAAAACCTACAATGTACCGTCATAATCTAATGTAACAGGTAAAATGCCTACCACTTGCAGTGATAGATACGAAAAAAATTGCGAGCCAGATAACTAACTATAACCAACTTACTAACACCAGATAACTACCAGATAGCTAACTGAAGCAGAAAATCATAAATAAAATAATTTAGAACCTAGCGCTCTCTCTCTCTCTCTCTCTCCCTCTCTGTCCACTTTGTGAACCTATTATATTATAGTACTAATTGTTACACGCGACTTCGTTCGTTTGGACATAAAAATATCCTATCTCTTTGTGATACACAGTAACTCCTTATCAAATTTTATCAAGATCCGTTTAGCCGTTTAGCCGTGATAACGCGACAAGCACCCAGAAAAAGAGACAAAGTTACTTCCTGTAGGGACCCTAAACATGTCAAAGTACCCGCAAAATCTGTGCGAGTCGCTTTTACTGCTACGAGCGACGGCGGTGCACAAAAAATAGGTTCTCGTTTGAACGCATCAATGGCGGGTGCATCGTTTTAAATTACGCTGATATAGTTACTAAAATACGTGAAAATACTACAATTCATACATAATAGACAAGAGGTGACCGTGATGTGCCTATATATATAAAAGCAAATACGTGTGTGGAAGACAAATATATATAAGCACAAACGCCGGCCGGCGTGGCGGCAGGTGAGCTTTTTTGGGTATATTATTTTCAAATTCTATAAGTCAGACGCGATACTTCCGATAGATCCTATCCGATATAGTTCGATAGATGGGGTTGACCTATTTTTGTGGTTTTTTTGACGTTTTATATGGACTGACAGTTGTAATGTAGGGAGAATCGCGCAAGCTAAGTGTTTTCTTCGAGACGAATCTATTCATTTTTATTCCTCGAAGTTTTGATTGGTCCTGCTACAACTGCGGCTATATTCCTCTGAATATAATATTAGTTAGTATAATGGCTACTCGATTTATTCATGCTCCATGGTTTCTGATTCTGCGACGAACATTATAACGTATAGTACTTTGAATTTCAATAAACTGTGCGACCTGATTGTTGCTGTTTTTTGTCTGCACTTTTCTTACAGTTTTCTTTCGCATTGTGTTGGCTTTATGCTCGAGTAGCAGCGGATGCTTATTTACGTATGGACACAGTTGCCAGGTATTATTACATTAAAATGTTACGGTGGCATTTTCCTCAGTTGGGATCAGTTTCGTCACTAACCATTGATCGTATTTTCTTTTTCTTTTATGTATCTGTGTTTATCATTAATAAATATTTCTGTATCGTAAGTTCAACATTCTGAGTGGCTCTGAACCTAGTATACATTCATCTATGCTCTGAACTGTGTATGGGCACAGATTAAATGGGCACAGAACATTCTTTTTAAACTATATTATCCTTTTCTGTGGTTATAGGTAAGCGTGACTCTTATAATTAGACGAGAGACTTTCTCGTCTCTTCACTCAGTTTTATAAACAAGTATCGTTATTAAAATATTTACGAAATACCCGACTGAGAAATGGTAGCCTGTCACTCCGTGCATAAAGAGGAATCCAAAGACACCTCACTAAGAGTGAGGTAAGAATAAGGAATAAGATCTAGTTTCAAACCTGGTCGAGCCGTTTAGACTTCATGAGACAATCCAGAAACACACAATCATACATAATTCCATACACCAAATCCCAAAACAAAATTACCTCTTTTATTAAAAAAAACTCAAATACCTAAAACTACAAGCGTAATACGTACCAAAGGACCAACGTTGATGCGTTATTGCTGATGCAGAGCATTTCGCCTGACTTTGATGGCAAATTTACATGACATAAGCTATAATCCTTTTCCGTTATAGAGTCCTTATTGAGAAAGAAATACGGCCTAATTTAGCTTCGAATTGCAGTCATGAAGTTCTCGTAAAGCCAACCACAAACTTACAGGTCTTCAGCTCGTGGGAATGTGGTAAAGGACGGTTAGTTTGTGGGATACCATTTCAAGAGCTCGCTTCCCGCCACATGCTATCTCGTTCGCGCTTTTACATATTACCCGTAATTCGAATTTCATTGAACTTAGCCAAAATTGAGATGTGTCAACCGAGTTATATACTTTTTATGGTGTAATTAAACAGAAAGCAACATTAGGAGTGTTTTTTTGCTATGATAATTATTAATACTCTGTATCTTAATAATAAACAATAATAATAACAAAACGCAATAATCTTTGAAGTAGGAAGTTTTAACTTTAACAGTTTTTTTCCAATATCTTAAAAGTTATTATCACATGTTGCCGAAATAATTTTAAAATAAAGTTGGAAGATGATAAGTTTCTGAGATGTATAGTTTAGAAATGGCAGGGGCACACATTGAAAGAAAGAAAGAAAGAAAATAATTTTATTTTGCAAAAACATTAACATTAAATAAACAAGTTAGATTACAAGCTACTTTGTTCTCTGTACGGTACACCTGATACAAAAATGGTGTATAAAACCATAACTTCATTTTAAAAGACCTATTCAATGATACCCCACATTTGGGGACCGACAATTTCTTTTTATGCTCTGTCGATTGCTTTTTAATATACCTCTTTAATATTAAATCAGGTTTTTTTTTAAATTTCTTTCTCAATTGTTTTTTTTAAGACCTGTGGGCTTATCCTCTAACTTTGAAATGTTCGTGATTCTGATTGCGAGAGCATGCCATCTCGCTCGTACCAACTTAGTCGCACTATGTGCGGTCCCCCTCGCGCAACTCTCGCTATCGCTTTCAGAGTTACGGGATAAGCCCACTGTTCAAAAACACCTAATAGGGTGTACCCACAGATCACACATCAGGGTGTGATCTGTGGGTGTACCCTATTAGGTGTTTTTGAACGAAAAACAATTTTTCTTCCCTTCTTTACAAGTATTGGATCTGTACGAAGACTATCGTTGTGCAAAATTTCGTGCAAGTACATTTATAACTTTGGAAGTTATAAGAAAGTAAATGATCCAATACACAGAGAGACAGATGGATATGTCGAACTTGAGTGTAGTACTACGGAACCCTAAAAAACTTTCTCATTTGCTATCTCAAAGTTAAGCCTTCTCGCGCCAATAATGAACCAAAAAGATTAAATGTTTATAGGTATATTTTCACCGATGCGAGGTGCGCTTCGATAGTACTGAGTGCGGAATCTAGAAGATCTGTGATCTAAGGTCATCGATTTTACACACAAACTAAATTCTAAAATAAACCTTATCATTACGTAATACGTAGAGAACAATTGTTCAAACAGCCAACTCCACGAACGGCTCTACATTCGTAGAGCTTACACAGCTGGTAGAGTGTTTGCATCTCTAAAATATTCCGTCGCACGTCTCAAAGGTACTGGAATTTCTAATGAGGAAGTGTTTTAGTTACATACAGTCTTATCTATATATTTAATCTACTGGGTGTGCGTTTAGAAGGACACGTTCTAGGATAACATTGTAGTTGTATTGACCTCAGCAGGCCTAGCACGGGCGCCAGGATAAAGTTATGTCCACCCGTTTCGTCTTCGCGTCAACGTGACAAAGCTAGAATATGGATACATCCGTCTCGTTCTCGCGGGATAAATATGGTGGACAAAATTTTATCCCGGCGTCCGAGCTAGGCTTGCTGGGCTCGGGGTTGGTTAGAAGTGGGGCTTTAACCATCTAAATAAGCGAGCCCGGGGTGGACGACAGTGTCGAGTGGCTGACGCTGTTATAGGCGGAGACGTGTCAGTATAGCTCGTATCTTTCCCTAGCATTGAGCTTATTGTAGCTCAATTTAGTTTTTTTAAATATTTATGGTATTCTAACAACAATTACTATTCTTCGTCGTATTTCGACGCAAAAAATTGTCACTGTAATTGCCTACAACATCGAAGATATTGCGAAATTAAAAAAAAACAAACATACAAGCATAGCTATTCTCGGTGTAGATAACATATAAAAAAATCACCTATATCGGATAACGTTTAGGGGTGGGTATCAGACTACGCTTTTTGTATGGACGAGACGGTGGTATTCTCTTCTTAATTCTTTCGTTTGAGATTAAAACAGGTTTAACAACCGTGGTCAAATAACAAAACTTTATGACCGAAATTGCACATCCTTCAGAAATTATTGCAAGTGTGAGTGTAACTGTTAACATCGCGCAAGAGCAGTAAAATCGTTTAACTGCACGTTGGTAATAACAATATCTCAGGTGTCAAGTTGTTTATGTCGCAACACGATGAGGGTAAGTGCAGATGGTCATTTGTTACACAGAATATAAAAAGATATAGAAATAGAGGTATAAAACTTCAAGACACCGAGCACCGTCATACCTAAACAAAATGGCCTTACCGTTTCATTCTTCGTATCGGCTCTTAACGGCGAGAAACTATAATCTCTATTAATATTATAAATGTTTGTTCTTCTTTCAAGTGCAAAGGAACGACACGAATTTTTGCATGGATCGAAAAAATAGTAGACTTAAATTGTAGTTCGTCAAATATGACAAAATAGAACTTTTTTTTCCCGATCCTCAACACTGTTAACGAAAAGGGTGTTACCGAGCGGGAAGTACGCGAAGTGTGAAGTGCGGGAAAAAATAGTAGCGTTCGTCAACACTTTTGAACGAACGGAACTTTTTTTTCCCGATCGTCAACAGCGTGGACGATGGGGTGGTACCGAACGGGAAGTATACCCATATATTTAAAGGGATGAGAGGGAAAATTTACGGTTCCTGAGGGATTTTTGATTTTTCCCGTGGGTAAAACCGCGGAGCGCAGCGACTTTTAAATATAATAGAGCCCGCTCCGCCTCGCTACGGCCCGGCCTTATGTGCTCGAACCTTTACGAGAACGCTGCTGCCCGTCTTCCCGGGGGCGGGGTTTTGGACATACCCGGGTCCTCGGCTAGGCACTCGGTCTATACAAACATACTTTTCGTATTACATACTAGAAAAAATATATTTCTATACCGCCCATTATACTGCCGTATATTTCTTTGTTGTTTAGTTTAAATATAATTGGTATTGTATTGTATTTTCGGTGTCTAATAATATTATATTGTATTGTTTCTTTTTTTTAAATTGCCCCGTTATGATATTAAATCCGACTACGTAGTTTTATCTTTTAACTTTATCACAATTCGGATTATTTGGATTCGTAAATGTTTCTATGGTTAAAATATAATTGAATATTTATGTAACGTAAATAAAAACGCAAACTTTTATCGGTCTTCCGGCAAGTGCACAGTGGATAAAGGCGCCGCCGCCGGGTGCATTGTTGTAGCAGCGTATCGAACTTTTTGTCGCCATGGACACGCGCCGACCCCACTGTGCGACTAATCGATTTACTATTGTGGATTATTTATGATGTTTGTTACTGCAGGAGATAAGAAAATTCAATCCCCTGCAAGCATTTTTGCTATAAATTTTCTTAAATGTAGTCTATAATTTTCCACCCCTCTGTATACGCATAGACTTTGAACCAATGATGGTACTTTAGAGTTTTTGGTATTAACATCAAGATCACCAAAGAATAAGAAGCATTTGAAAAATGACATATTATGTGATTTTTCTATTTAGTGCCCGTCATTGGTTATGTAGATTAAAAATCTTATTTTGGGATATATGTTGTTTCGGTTTTGTAATCTAGTATCGCATGGCGGAAAAACATGGTTACATGACATTTTCTCGATAAAAATAATAATTGAAAAGACCTCGATTTACACATATTTTTCGCTGGCGGTCTGAACCCCTGTATGGTATGTTTATGTTTTTTGTATGTGTGTATGTATGTGATTATGTAAGTAAGATGGTGTGTTCCTGTAGTAATTCAAGTAGCCTAAACAGCTTGATTGTTTCTGACGAGTGAGGTATCGTTGGGTTTCAGTTCAGTACCACTCAGAATTTTGAATTTCAACAGTTCAAAACCAAGCGCGGCAATGCAAAACGTAATTAGGATAAACCGATCAAACGTCATCTGCGGCCGTAGGTACTTAAAAAAAAAATACCGTTAATACGTTACAAAAAAACAAATATATACATGAACTAAGAGTTACGCATGATTGACGTACCTTGTCAATTTGTGTGGCCGATATCATATTTTTTGTAAATATGCAAAATGAACTCATATTTCAACGCACACTTATCCATGAGATCAATGGACACCTCATGAGTAAACAAACACGCAAATTTTAAGAAACCGATCGTGTTTCGCGGTTGTACGCGATGACAACTATGGCGCATTGTGTCATTACTACGAACCGCTGTGGTTCGAATTGCAAGTAGAGCCGATGGCTACTTATCAGATACACTGATGCTACTTGGTGTTCAGTTTATGCGATGCGATATTAAAGCGCTCAAATCGGCGTCGGAGCTTACGGAACCCAGGAACGTTCGACGGTCAAATGTTCTTGGGTTGCGACGGGTTACCTGAGCTTATAAGTCGTGGCAGCTCTTTGGGAGTGTGGCGAATGTGAATCCGATAGCCCGTAGGTACTGGGCAGCGTGATGGATATGGCCTAATCACCCTTCGAGCATAGGCTGATATCCCGTCAGTGGGGTGTTTAAAGGCTGATGCAGGTCTGAGCTTTGCTGGGTCGTGTGTGTGTCATGATAAAAGAGAGACAATCACTTCTTCAAGACCAGCGCCGGTTGTTCACAGCCGGCATCATGCTGAGGTGGGGCCGGTTTGTGACAAAAATAAAACAAAAATTGTGTGTTTATTATGTTTTATGTAATTATTTTTAACTTTTTTTTTTTTTTTGTTTTGTTTTTGTGACAAATAAATAACTGTCTATTGTATTGTTATTGTCTATTCTTGATAAACAACAGATCGGTAGAAAACGGAACCTTAACAATTACTTTGTCTGATACAAATTGATAATGAAAGACAATTCAGGAAGCAGCCCGACAATTATAAATAATTTGTCTGTGGTATACTTACCTACATATTTCCGGATACGACATGAAAAATGAAACTAAGGAACCCTAAACTCCAACCTAATTATCCTTATCTTCGCGATGACAAGCTGATCTTACTATATATACATTTTTAAACGTGTATCCAAATACTAAAAAAATAAGTTCCATTATTCTCCATCAAGATTCTCGATATGCACCAATAAGCTATTTAGAAAAATATGTTGCAGTAGAAATTTTTCCACACCTCACATCACGCGTCTCGACCGGTCGTGTCTAATTAATTCAATCTTATAGGAAATCATACACAGGTAGTGCATAAATGCATGATATGCCTATGCTACGGTTAGCATGAGAAAAATAGAAGAGATTCAGTGCCTGAAAGCTGTGAAGAAAGTCAGGCGGACTACAATAGGACTAGGACTGATAAAACAAAAGAAGAGCCAAATGGTAAATTGGCTTAAATGGTATATAGCGGATTAAAATGGTAATTATACCTTATACCCCTAAGATAGTGAAAGTATGCATGGCTGAACCCATAAGAGTCTTAGGTATGTAAATGAGATACAATTATTAGTCACGCCATTGGTCATGATGCATAGACAAAAGGTTTTTATCTTCTTTAATTTGTTTTCTGGTAGCTTTTTTGATAGCTTATAGTTAGTAAAAGTCCAATATCCTGCACGATTCTTCGCTACTCTAGCCTTCTAGGACACTGAATGATTGGCCATCATTAAATGGGCCACTGGGCGGCCTGCGGGGGGGAAGTGTCATAAGCTCTTTAATCATTTAGATATAATACTTGACTAAGTCTACGAATATCACTTTTCTATTTAATGAGTGGAAGGCACTGTATCCCACGACACAGGACTCACCCTAGTGTGGGGCACAGGGTTCGTCTAACAAAAAAAATCAATGTTTTGTACATCTAAATAAATAAAAAAATAAATCAATGCCATCATGAGTCCATCCCTCGTTTAAAAATGAATCCATAAAACACGTAAACAATACTCATATTTTTATCCCACAGTGCATCAGTATGCACAGTGGTCCTCGGGCTAATCAGACATCCGCTGTTTCACTGCAGACCGTATTTATTACATTCACACAGATTAGGCAATAGCAGAAGGACTACGGGCTGAAACGATCTCGGTATCAGTATCTAGTGCTATAAATACACAAGGCACAAGGTGCATAAAGTGAGTTAAATGGACTTTGGACTTACGAATAAATGGCAAATAGATACGACGCCATCTGCAGTCTCATTTAAAAGCTTTCGATCTTATAATATTATTTCCAGCTAGTTTTAGACTCAACATTATGTCAAAACGTTCTTCGAGTTTATAATTTGATGGAGCATTAGTTTTCATTCGAAAATTGTGTTTTTTAGAATTTTCTTACAATTTTTGAACAAATGATCTCGAAATGACGCTGACGCATTGTGCGGTTTTAACCGTGTGCCCACTGTAGCCGTACTAGCGCCCTGCCCCTCACAGTAAGCTTTGCCGTGAATCTGCACTACTGGGCTTACACGGCTTTACAGAGCCGATAATTCAACCCTTTTTTCCCAGTATGAGCACTGGAAAGCACCGATAACTATAAGGCTGTTCTCATTATTTTCAGAGTGGTTCATCTGCCTTTTCTAGTTCGTAATACATTAACATGGGAGGTGCTACGCTGGTAACTGACGCGTTTGCATGCTTGATCGTGTTCTACCGCTCTGTTGGAGCAGAGTCGGTGGGATACACGGGCAATTGAAACTGAGGAAATAATTATAGCAATTAACTAGCTAAAGCTCCCTTGCGCCCTTCGTAACGGCTGGATTATGCAGTTAAGATTGATACAGAGATCTCTTCATTAATCAGTGGGCTATCTATAGCTACGCTCGCAATAAAACTTTACTTCAAGAGCTTTGGAATTCTTACGCTGCCAATTTTATTTAATTTACATACTTTAAGTATGCCAAAATTATGATTTTATTTATTAAGTTTGACATGTAAATTGGCTTTAAGAATTAAATGACTATGACTATGACTATGATATTTTTTTTAAATCTATTTCTGATGCCCCGTTGTTTTTTAAAGTAACTAACAACAGTTTTGTAAATCATATTTCAAGCGTCATATAAAATGTATGACTGTATAACATTACACACATTACACACTTATGTGGAGCCAAGATATATGAAATAAAATAAAACGATTTTATCACCAATATAATTCAGCAACGGCCTTTAAACATCGCACTGCTGAAAGATCGACATACCCTCGAAGGCTGTATCTGCAACGCTATTCTTATAGCTAATTATGAAGTGCTGTAATAATTAAGTAAAATAAAAGATTAAGTCCATCCTCTTGATAACTTATTTAACACTACAGCGCACGCGCCTATTTTTTTTACAAGTATGCTCGCGTGCTCTACCATGGTAGAAAAATAAAAAATATTTTTTTTCTAACGAAAATGGGATTTCAAGAAAAAAACGGCAAAAATCAGAAAATATATTTATTAAGAAATAAAACTATTTAAAAAAAAACATATTTTTATGGCATTTTCTTAGCATACAAACGTTCGATAGAGATCAATAAAAAAATCAACAAATTTGGCATGTTTGAGATCAGCTCGGTAACGTAGTACACGCTGCTCTAACGCAGGATCCATATTTAAGTGGTGAAAGCTGTACAAATGAAATAGAAATTAAATGAAATACTAAGTTGATTACTATAAAACAAACACTTATCATAACAATGTGTAGTAACATACAAATTAACTATGTAAATTAACAATTGAAAAAAAATACTTACTTTTTTACTTTTACACGGATAGTCGCATGTACTACTATGGTAGAACCTGAGTTTTGGCGGGAAACTATCGGGACGGGCGCCCACGCAGCGGCATGGTTTGGCACTGATTCGTTGCGTAATTTTGTGCCCGAAGCTTACCTGGAAGCGCGGGGGGATAACTCGAAAAATGGACCAATGGCACGCAATTAACTGACCCCGTTCTACTATAGTAGAGCACGCGTGCACTCTAGTGTTAACAAATATCACCAAACGGGCTCAGCTATTTGTTTATAAAAAGGTTACGACAAACAGCAGGACAGACACACACCTAGGTGCACAGGATTTAGCTCCTAGCATAACTATACTATCCAAAAAACTTTCGTGCGTATTCGATACAAATGTAACAGCGTATACGTCGTAATTGGAAACTCCTTCTTCTACCGAATACTTAATTAAAGTTTTTTCGACAGATGTTTTACTATACCTAACTGCTCGGGTTTCGCAGAACTGTGGTAACCGCAAAAATCGCCTCCGGTCGAAACTGTGGGTCGAAAAGGTCTCAGAGCGGATCGTGTGTGATCCGCGATACACCCGATGATTGATTGGTTATGATAACCCGCTATTGTGTAAATCTTTTGTAATAGCTGGCTTACGACGACGACGAGTAGGAAAGTACGAGGTCGGTAAGGATACATTTTTAAATAGATTTATCCTGTTACCAGTGACTATCATTATCTTTAGAATAAAGTAGATAATAGCAGAAAATGATGATACGAAATATCGATATCCTCAATGAGGCGTTTTCCAAAAAAAAAAAAAAACCTTGTTATAAAAGTACCCAATAGATGGCGTTAGATGTACCTTGAGTTTTTTCTGTCACTGTCAAGACAAAGACAAAAAAATGTACGTGTGCCTTTTTTTTCTCGTGTTTTTTGGCTCAACATGTGTATTTAGACAATTTCAAGTAACGTAACTATGTATTTGACTTCATTTGAAATATTACAGTAGTTGACACTGGCTAAATACACAACGTGTGGAGCCAAAATTTACGATTTAAGAAATAAACATAAAACATTTCGACAGAAATGACAATGACAGGTAAAACGATAGGTCGGTTACGCCATCTAGTAAGTATTTTAGAACTACTTTTTTTTTTTGGAAAACGCCTCATTACATTCATTCTGTAGGACCATTTTTTAAACGAATAGTCCCAAAATTGTCACAGTGGATGATTGATTTTCTGCGGGTCTCGTTACATTATTAACATTTTAGTCAAATTTATAATTTTCCTAATCTTATAAGAATCGGCTGATTACTTTGGGTCGCTGCGTCAGTCTAGTTGGTTTAGGGTGATTTAGGTGTAGTAATCAATACTGAAGAAAAACTAAAAGGTTATGTATGGTCCGGAAAAAACTTATATTACATTACTATTATTACATTTGTGTGATGAACATGGATGTTTGTTCTTTGTCTGGGTGTTTCTATGTACTCTGTTTCTATGTTTCTGATTCCCATAGTACAAGCTTGCTTAGTTTGGGGATAGATGGCGCTGAGTGTGGAATACGTCCACCAATATAGATATATAATACAGGATTAAAACGGGGTACTGCGGCAGATCATACCACATTTACCTCGGACCACGACGCGAATCGCCAAAGTATTGGAAGTAGTTTGGGCGCGGTATGAATCGCCTACGGTTCTTCTAATACTAGATACATTGGACCAGCGGTGTGAATAGCCCAAGTATTTATTTACCATTGGGTAATTCGGATCACCGCCAAAAAATTTAATATAGTAAATAAATTCAATTTAAAATAAAATGGAATATATAGTTATAGTTTTTCCAACTTTACAGCCAACACACAAGAAACGCTACTTGGTTAATGAAATTGTTCATAAAGGTTCCGTACATTTCCTGAGAACACTCAGTATCCTCTCCAAAGCAGCATTATACCTTTATCTATTTATAGAGCCGCCCCGACCTTGTGGCGCGAGACAAATCCGCGGCTCTCTCATGGTGTTCCGTTCTATACCTATATACCCATAGATCTTGAACGCAACAGTGAAACAGTAGCGCAACTTTCGTTTTAATATCAAAAAGATAGGTTAGATTTATTGAAGCTGCGACGATGCCGAAAAACCGAATAAAAACTTTTACAATAACAAGTAAATAAAATTCAATAATTAAGTTTGACGTGTTTTAGATTGTATCTCATTCCATGACGAGAATAAATATTTAAAACTCAATTTATGATCAGTGCCAAAATAAACTGAATTCAAGTTTTTGATTTGTTATTCGCTGCGATTTAGATACATATAATTTTGCATGTATCTACTATTATTACGTCTCATCAATTTTTTTCTGGCCCCTGCTCGACCTTTATGAGTTAGGTATTGACATAGTTTTGGTTTTATATTTGCTTGTGGCGAGGACTGCACAAGTGTGAAGGCAACCATTTTGCGTGCTGCTGGGATGATTATTCTAATACTAGTTAGCGCCGAACTGAGACCTCGCGATCCTTATATCTTCAACACCTGGACCGATTCAACTCATATTCGAACTTAAAAAATTTATTGAAATGAACTACTTGCCTACAAAATGTCATGAAGATTGGATTATCATCGGACAAATATACACACAAACATACAAACATACATAAAAATGCAGATTTGTCCCTGTAAACTCTGAGACCTTCGATTCAATTAGTTAGGTACGTTTTATTGTAATAAAACTCAATACTCACGTTAAATTGAGTCGTTTATTCCAAAGTTTCGTTAACATCCGGTGACATTTTCCGAGTTATTTAATTTTGTCTCGTTTTATTATTTAGGTACTGTTGCGAGTAAAACTAGCGCTTGGGTCTTTGACTATGGACATTATCCTAAGACATGATTTTACTTATCATTACGAAAAAAAAAAAATTATGGGGACCAACGCTGTAATAGCGTTTTTGATGAATATTATCCTATATTATGTTCGTCGTGTCATGTCAAAGTTCCCGTAGGGACAAGATATAGGAAGCACTCCGGGTGAGCGGACAGGGAGCTTCCTATATCAAGCCCCATACTGTTACAGTGTACAAATTGCGTCGCCGAGGTTAACGAACAGTCTGCAAAGGGGAGGCTTCGCGCGTGCGCTCCACTATGTTTTGGACATCGTTTCATGCCCAATTTTGTTGTTGTGTTGGTACTAAGGTGCGGTGAGACGAGACATCTTAGAAATGCTTGTAACTATGATGCCTTTCAAGGTTCATGTACCTACTAAGTATTTATGCTCTAAGCTAGGATGGCAGAGAAATGACACAGAGTTTATATACGCTTTCAAAGACACCATAATGAGATGAGATTACTTATCTTGTACCTGCAATTTTTTTTGCAACTTTACCACTGGTTTTTCGGAGAAGGAAAACATCGTGAAGAAACCTGCATATTTCCGGAGAAGAAATTCGATGGCGTATTGAATCAGCCAACCCGGGCCAGCGTGGTAAATATGGCCTTAATCACCCTTCGAGGGTAGGCCGATGTCTCAGCAGTGGGAAGTTTAAAGGCTGATGCAGAGATGAGACGATCAATTCGTTCGCCTAATGATAAGCATCTTGGTTGATGAGTATTTTTTGGTTTTCTATATTATTTTATTAGTATTATCATAGATAAATAATACGTATTACACTATTTACCCGTAATCTAAATTACAGATAATAATTATGAAGGATTCTGTCCGTTCTTATGATATAACTATTTACGTATACTACTTCCACATCAAATTTCACCAAGAAGTCACTTTCACAACTATATACAATTATAATATAAACCTTTAAGCCACTTGTGTTATAATATAAACCTTTTAACCACTTGTGTGCGCGCTAGGATCGCCTGCATGCATTTTGGTTCCAAAGCCGTGACACGAGGTAACATAAATAAAAATCCTGTCAAATTAATCATTTCTCACATAGGAACCGACTCTGAAAAAAAAAAATACATAAAACCCATGAGAAAAATTATACTGTAACTGAATTTCCACGCTTTCTATACTATTTTTTAGGGTTCCGTAGTACTACAAGGAACCCTTATAAGTTCGTCATGTCCGTCTGTCTGTCCGTCCGTCTGTCTGTCTGAATCCTTTACAGCCTTATAACTTTAAACTTTAAAGTTATAAACTTACATGCACGAAATTTGCACAACGATAGTCTAAGTATAGACCTACAGTTTCAAAATATATAAATAAAAACCCCCCCGCCATTTCTAAACTATGCATCTCAAAAACTTGTAATCTTCCATGTTGATAGATCTTAGTAAAAACTTTCTTTTAAAATTATTTTGGGCAACATGTAATAACTACTTTTTGAGTTATGCTGTAATAACGGATAAAAACTTCAAACATCCTACGCATCTACGGAACCCTACTAAGCATGGCCCGACATGTTCTTAACAAGTTATTTTTGTTTTTTAATCATACCGAACCGAACGCAATATTCGCCGTGTTTTAATGGTAGCAGTTGAAAACGAGCACCCACGATGGATCCGAACATGAAACAGAATGATTGAGTTAGCTTCATGAAGTCACACATACAGAGAGTGCTTAAGACGAGACGAGAATCTTCAACATTTTGGCTCAAAAATTATAGCATTATTTTATAGCAGGGTTAGAAAAAATCCGATTTTTATAATAAATATCAAAAATCTGATATATATCCAGGCTAAGAAAAAGAAGCAAATTTTCCCTAGAAAGTGAAAATTATTAATGCTAGGAGCACCAGGGAATCCCCATTTTTGATTACCTCGTAAAATAAACCTTATATGATATGAAGTTAAGGTTTGAATTTCAATAAATAAAAAGGTAAGTTAAAGTAAAGGGGATTACCCCAACTTTTAATGAGGTTGCCATTTTGGGAAACAATCTAAATTATTCTGAATTGTAATTTTCCGTTACGTGTTGCCAGGGTAAACATTAATCTTCCAAAATGTTTAGTTCAGAAGACAGGAAAAAATCAATTGATATATATCAAGATAAAAATCAATTGATATATATCAAGATAAAAATCAATTGATATATATCAAGATAAAAATCAATTGATATATATCAAGATAAAAATCAATTGATATATATCAAGATAAAAATCAATTGATATATATCAAGATAAAAATCAATTGATATATATCCGCTGATATATATTGGCGAACCCTGTTTTATAGTGATGCAAAAATCCCAGCCCCTCTTATTAATTTATAAGGGCTACCGTGTAATCATCACATTTTCTCAAAATCCCTACAAATTATGGAACCCGGAGCATTTGAGAGAATCCTTTGCTATAATGATGAGTTTAAAAGTAAAAATAGGATAGAGATTGGTTCCTTTGTGATTTCGGTATTGCTTAGGAGTATTCTTTGAAGGCTGAAGGTTGAGCGTATCTCATTATAGGGCCATTAGAGGTTGTCTTTGAGGCGCCGACTGCATGGAAGAAACGTGATCAGGTGATGCTGGTGGAGTTTTGTTTGTATATTTTATTTGGTTTTTCAGTGTTCACACTCATTATGTTTGGGCTACTTTTGATTTCAAAATAGGTATGAATAGGTACATTTGGGATTTTATTTGTTCACACACAGTACGCAGTAGGTACACATGAAATCAATTTGCCTGGATAAAGGTGTATGTATACATATATGTACATAATAGTATTATCGTACCACAGTTATCATACTCTCATATTCATTTGCAAGTATGTTTAGATAGAATGTGAATTTCCTTAATTATCATAAAAAATATAATTTATGAAATCTTAATTATTCTAAAATAGCTGATGCCCGCGACTTAGCTCTGCTTTCAGCCTCACTAATGACCTTGGCTGACAATTACGAACAAAACAAAAACTAAATCATTCAAGTCGTGTCCTAGGAACATAATTGGTCCAGTCTTTCTCAAGTGATGCTACGTCATACATGTGGCGGTTGTTTATACATGTATAGATAAATAATCTTATTAATATACTTTAATTTGACAAAAGAGATTTTAAAAAACCTAGTTTTCGTTTTTTCGATCTCTTCCGTTAATTTATGTGATATTTAAAAAAATATATAGAGCAGTTGGGCTGTTCAAACCGTGGTCCTTGATAGCTGTGCTACAACAATGTACTTACCGCATAAGTACCTACTATATTCATTCTGATACTAGGTATTAGTGGCGACACCGCAATGTATGCAAATTAAATGGCACATCGCTATATGTAATCGGAGTCTCATCATCCCATAATAGCTCAATGGTACTAAGTAATACATGTTTTCAGACGATATTAAAAAAGTTTATCGAGTCCTTACATATTACAAGTTAGATGTTCTGAAATCAATGGCCGAAGCATTATCTTTATCGAACAGATATAGTTCACACCTAATCCCCCGTTTTGGAACCGATATCGTTCTAATCTTGAGCGATGGTCGGGATTCCCACCGTTCCGAATAATAAATGGACTTCTAAGTTCCCAAACTTTTTATATAATATCCTTAAAGCTCTGGTATTGAAAGCTTTCAAAGTCTGAGAACAGTTCAGAAGTTAGTTAGTTTTTTTGACATCTTTCGTCGGATCAAAACTAAAATATCTTTGTAATATTTTTGTTATAATTTTATAAACTGACACTATCTACAAAAACTTACAACTATGCGAGTGACATAGATATGGCACGACTATAGGCAATTATTTTTTAACCGTCCAATCGTTATCACATTAATATTATAATTAATTATCTCGTCCCGCACCAAGCGGCGTGGTGAGTTATTTTATGGGCTTTTTTTCTGCGCCTAAACTTTTATGTGTGACGAGTTTAATTTTCAATTAGCGCCTATTGAGCCTCTTACAAATGAAAAGTAAAAAAAAAAACAGAAAAAGGCGACTAGAAATGGGACGCGCCTTTATTTTGAACTATAAAGAAGAAAGATAAAGAACATGTTTTGATATACGTTCCTACGCTACGCTAAATTATAGGTAAGCCATTTGGATGTACTTGCTCCCGCTACACACGAGATGATGATTCCACTCATCAAGTGTAAAATATATCCGTCGACATGGGCAGTACCAGTTTCGTTGCAAAACACTAACGACCGGTCAGAATGAATACAGGGGAATATGGCCCCGGGGTGGCGTTGAAGATTAAATTGTTGACGTAGTTAATTTCCATTTTTGTACAGTTTTATAAAACTATTGAATAAATTATACCTATGGTGGTTATGTATATGTTATGCGATGACGGTACGGGAAACTGGGCAATCAACTCGTAAATATTTTGCCAGGATATTATTTTTTTTTTTTCGAGGAGATTCGGGGAAGTGGAAAAAAGCTTATTTCTTTGGCCTCCAATCCAACTCCCAATTGTCATTATTACTGACCTTCCATGTTTATTTCAAAATAAAAAATCACTGTAATTTGTTTATGTAACATACATTTGTATATATTTGTATTTTGTATATTTGTAACTTCCCGTCATTCTATTGATTATAATTTAAAGGTAGGGTGTTACATAATAGATTAGCATAATATGGCTAGACTAGACTAAGCTAATTTTACCAACATTATACCTGTACTCTGTCCACCGTCCACACAGGGGGTCCTGAAACTCAAAAAACAGAACCAAAAACGTACTCTAACAACAAAACAGCGATCTGGCATCTGATACAAGCGCAGCTAAGTACCTAGCGACAGGCCTGTACGCCATCCATCTCTTTCGACACTCCACCGGCGTCTTTCAGGGACATTAATCGTCCCTGAACTGGAATAGCTAGCTAGCATCACAGAATACCATTATTCCTAGCGGAGGTTAGCGTGCAGCAGTACTGGTAAAATGTATATATTGCTTGTGGGCTACAAGCTACAAGACGTATAAAATACAGAACTTAGTACATTTTTTTGTCAAGGGATAATCCTTTCATGATCATTTTATCTATATACGTATACTTATTACTACATAGCGAAAGACTAGCCTTACTCTGCCAATAAAATATTAAAATTGCTTTAGTTATTTTCCCTTGGTTCAACCTTATAATATTCAGGTTATTAATCAGCAATCTACTTTTCGCGCATAACCTCAAATAAATTCATTCATAATTCTGTACGCATTATCCTTGAGCTGTCAGAAACCTCCCGAATTTAAATTCAGGTTCAACACCCGACGATAAATCGAAATTCATATTTCTAAGCCTCAAAACGACGACGGATAGACGCATACTTATCGTTATTATTCTGAAAATGGGAATTTCATGTCGTGGCCTGAGAAACCTGTATCATGTCAATACCTTTTTTATCTAGCTTTTTGCATCTGCTTTGCTATGTCGCTATGCCCCTCGGGCATAGTGTAGCAAAGCACAAGCTAACACACGTTTACGTATGATTTTTCCGCGTGGCACAATAATCCACCCGTAGATGGATTCAATCTACGGGTGAATATTATCTAAAGGTCTCCTTAGAGAGCCACACTGACCGCCAATCTGTCGATTACATGCACCGGCCGCTCGCAACTTTCACAATGGAACGCCTACGCTGCGTTTTCCGATTCGTGGTTCTCAAAATTACACGGTTAAACTATACACCACGTTTCATTTATAATGATAATAGTGTTCACCAAACACACAGCCCGAACGATATGACAAACCCTTATAGCCTTACTAATTTCAGTCATTACGTATCCCAACGATGTTTTTGCAGAGCCAGGGGTTCCGTGAAAAGGCTTCGTCGAACAAAAAACAAAGGCCGGCGCTCAGCATGCGATTTTGTGAGAGCTTGCGGAACCACAAGGCTTTTGTTTAAACAGCTTATTTTGTTGAGGCCGTGAGTGTGGCTGTTAGAGGCGCTTTGACAAATCGTCTTTGAAGAATCAGTTAGTATTTTATAGTTTTATTATGTATATTCAGCAGGGTGATTCTACGGCAAACAGCAGGTATGAAATTAGGAGACCAACGAGAGAAAATACGAGAAAAATATCGACCTCCCTGGCTTAGCTGTTAGCGTGTCTGCCTTATAAGCAGGAGGTCCCGGGTTCGATTCGCGTCCGGGCACATGTTTGAATAATGAATTAATTATCTGTTTTGGATTGTCGGTGTCTCTGTATGTGTTCCATGGCATCTCCTAGCTATGTCTGTAAATCATTGTTTATTCATTTGATATACATATTTCGCTCCCTTTCTCTCTCGTTTGTTTAGACGGTGGTCGGAGCCAACATGTTGGCTCCGTCTATATATATTATTATACGTATAATTTATTGATAGCACCGTTGTTACATATTACAGTCAAAATAGTAACAACAGAAATAAAATGTTATCTATTGCCTAAGAAATAAGGTCGTGTAAAGCTTGGTAAAGGCGTGACTGACAAAAGGGATACTGACTACTCGTATTAACACGTACTGAGTCCCTGACTCGTCTTGTTCTGGTCGTTTTTTGCCATATTTCTGTATCAGTAATTATTCATTCTAAGTATTTAGGTAGTTTGAAGTGATGGGTCGACGTGGTCTGGATCAGGGGCTCGATTTTTGGATCGCTCGTATGATGTTTCGAACGAAACTATCATGCGAAGTCATGCGAAATAACTAACTTTCGAACGAAATCCCAAACACAAGTCGCAACACAAGTGGTTTGAAGTAGTTTGAACTATTCTAAATTGCTTTCTATCAATATGCAATCTTTCATTTCGCTTAATATTTTCGTGCGATTCAAAAATAGAGCCCTTGGACGTACATCCCTGCTTTCGGTCAATATCATACAAACTAATTATTAACCAGTTACCATACCAGTATAATGACTACTTTAGGATAATATTTTTTTGCATTTATGTAAATATTTAACTAGTAGTTAAACATATCGGAAAGGTTGTCTATGATTTTCATGAAATTTGCTAAATGTCAATATTTTTTTTAATATGATTTACTTTTATCACAGAAAATTCTCTATGCTTTTATGAAAGATAATTTTCTTTAAAGGGTTAGGGTTTAATAGGGCTTAGTTAGTTGACTAATATGATTATCATATTAGTCAACTAACTAAGTTTAACTAGTACTTTTGTATGAAAATTACCGACATCCGGGGCGTCATTAACTTTACCTCGTGGACAAATTGTTAAAACTTACAAGAGAGAGATTATTTTGACGTCCGTTTAAAATGACAACAAACATGTTTTACTACATTCACACTCTTAAATTAATTTGCACAAGATTACATGGTGATGCTGATTTATCAAGTAATCATATAGCAAAAATCGATTATAGTTCGATTATTCGTTTCCGTAAGTAATAGAAACTCGTAATCGCCAATTACCGATTCGCACTCATACTTACCATATCCCTAGAACTATCAACCATATTATCTAAAAAAAAAAGAGTAAAGGAGATTGTAGTAAGACCCCGGGACCCTATCGTATCAATCATTGGAAAACACATCTGTCTTGCCGAATCAGGTTATCTAGATGACCGTTCTATAGGTAGGTATAGTTATGTTTCTAAATCTAGATGAATCACTATGTTATTGTAGAGCATGTCCTACATAGCATGCTACTATGCTACGTCTCTATTGATACCTTTTCCCATTGTTCCGAAGACAGTTTCAATGGCGGACCACTCCAGTGTGCTTTTGTGACTAAACACAAGCGCCTTAGAAGTCTAGAAATATTCCTAATGAATAACCAGTTAGGAATAAAAAGCGTAATTGTTCCAATGGATATAGTACTTTCCATCCGTATATGGACATTGTCCATCCACGTAAGCACCGAGCCCTTCGATTCTAAATTTTTATAAGCAAAGAGAGGATGTTGCTTTACCGGAGTCTGTTTTTCCCAAAAAGTACAAAATAGAAGGATAAGAATGGTTTAGGTACACTCTAGCGTGCTCCATCCTAGATCACTTCATTGCTTGACATCAGGCAGGATTCAAAAGCAAGCCAAAAATTTATATCTACCACTGCCATCTTCAATTTCTTTTAAAATCACAATACATTTTAAATAAATTTAATGGCAATGTATTTTCTGTAGTGTCATTATTCTGGGAGGAAACAGGAGAATACGTTTGTATGGAATAGACGGTCGCATATTCTGGAAACGAAAAGAAGTATTTGAGTGAGTGAAAAGTGACGAATGCCAAAAATTGCTACCTAAGCGATACCTATGAAAAATTGACAATGTCACCGGCTGCATTCGTGATTCGTTCCATTTTTTTTAAGGCTTTTTTTATGTCCACAAAATCGCCTGATGGTCATCGACGGTGTGACCGAGGATGGGGCTCGTCGAGTTAGAAATCTATAGATGAAATAAAGTTAGAACTCATTGAAATGCGTAATTAAGTTCTCAGGAAAGAAGTAAGACGGCAAATGTTCAATTCTTGGGTACGCATCAAAATATAGAACCTAACGTTGCGTACGAATTTTCGAAATGCCCACGAGTGCCCACGTGTCCACAAGCCCACGAGTGGTAATGTGCTGTTACTCTACATTTCCTGAGGTGAAAATCCGCAATTATCTCCTTTCCTCACTGGTATAACCGCTGGGCTAACATAACCATTATTCATTTTCATTTATTATATGTCTGAGTAAGCTGGCCACGTGATACACATTTGGATTATCTTTAGACCTTCAATGGTCGTTTGGTGATCCAACTGTTCGTTTTGTGTAGTTGTGTGTGTAGGCTAAGTAGTTTTAAAATGCATTATTTGTTTGCAATGGCCACAGTTGAATAAGGTATCGCTTAATACCTTCCCACTAAAGAGTCAAGCAACGGCAACAATACCTATACAAATTGGATATTGAAACTTTTTATAGGGTATTTATTATTTTCATTAACTACAAAGCTTAAATAAAAAGGGACACCATAGCGTCGCGATCAAATTTTACCCAGGACAATGATCCGAGGCCCCAGGGGCAGGTGAAAGCTCCTGATCCCGTGTCCCTGGGCCCCTAAATTTAATCAGGATGACGTCATTTTTCACCCTTTTATTTTTCTGTGGTTTTCCCGGTTGAAATTTTTAACAAATTGCTATCTCTCTACGAGAATATAAAAATAAATTTTGAATGTTTACGTAACTTAGATACCTACTTAAAAGTGCAAATAATTTGTTATCTCGGGTAGAGTATTTTATTTAAAAAAAAATGACATATAATTGACTCTACGATGATCTTTGAGTAAGTACGTACTCACTTATATAAGTATCGTAATTATGAAGTGCCAATAAACAGGAAAGAATAAACATAATATCTAAACTATGTTTCAATGACTAACTGGGCGTACCTACAGTAACTGGGCGTATATATTTCACCGATTCTCCCCAATCTTAATTATGAGAAGCCTTAATAGAAGCATAGAAAAATTATACGAGAAGGATGACAATCTCATACAAAAAAGTGTAACCCGGAAAAAACAAAATAAAACTAGATGGCGCTTACGTATGTCAGCTAATGTTCTAACCGCTATAAAAGCCGATGAAAATAATGGTTAACATAGAAACATAGTATTGGCAATTTGAGGTTTAATTCAAATTAGTTTGCAATATACGACGGAAAAATACGTTTTCAAAAATAATATACGCCATATCTCGTGAAGCTAGCGATTTTTGCAAATTTAAATATAAAATTAATATTTTACTGATATTATACTAATGCAAAAATATTCAGTACAGGGACCCTATTCGGAGATATGTCATTTTATCTCGGTCACTCTCACTCCCATTAAATTCTAAATTAGAGAGACAGTGACCAAGATAAAATGTCATTTCTCCGAATAGGGGCCCTTGTTGGGCTTTTTCTCCGTGACATTACGAATGAGTTAACTTGTATTTCTATTTCACGTGAAGCAGAAATTGTGAAGATCATGTCGCAGCTCAAAGCACTAGGCTTTCACACACATCTTACGGCTTTGTCATATCTTATGTTCTTATCAGTGCCATAATCGGCCATTCAATGGCCATTGGCACTCTTCAGTATACAATTTCTATAGTAGAAAAATACCTTAGTATTTCAAAATTTCAACAGCTTATCATTAGTAGATAATCATGATGGTCCATGATTTTCTAATAATAAAAACAAACAAATTCAAGGTTTTTAAAATGCAACTGTATGACGAGACGATCAAGTCGCTCGCCTGATGGTAAGCATTACGCTTAACAGTTCATTGGAGTAAAATTTGTGTAAAACCCACCGCGGCAATGCAGAGCGCTCGTTACCCTGAGTCACCCCGTCATTGCCCATTAATTTTGCTGGCAACATTGCCCTTTAATCCGTATCACAATAAACAACACGACTACTGCTTGGCGGTTAAATAGCTAGCAAACGTGGCGGTGCCTCCCCTGTAGCCCAGTCAATTTAGGGTTTGACTCGGAAATAACTCATAACAGTATTTTTTTTCTGCACATAATCGTAGAAACAACCTTTCATATTAATATATAATAATTAAATCAAATTCACATCCGGAACAGACTAAAATTTTACATTTTGCAATATCGTCTCTATGTTTGCGATCGTAAGCACGGCTGTGAATCGTCTGCGACGATAATGTATGTATAATGTATGTATGGCTCAAGGAAAAACGTTTCTTCTATGTTCCGCACCTCCAGACTGTTTCATTTAATTTAATATTGATTTTACGTCAGCATATTATACCAAACACAGTAATATATCTGTGTTATGAATTATGTCCAGGTCCTCTATACTAAGTCCCGCAACTTGACTAGGCTACTGGTGGGCTCTGCAAAAGAGTCCCTCAAAAACGGGATTGCGTGTAATAAATAAGGACTATACCGTACAGTTATAGCTATAACTACGGATACCGAACATGTTAGATACATACTAGGCTACTAGGTATATATAATTACACATCTCTGAAGAAAGGGCGCAGAATACTCGCATGGGACCCTTTATTTAAAAGCTAGTATTATATATTTTGCTAAACAATGCCTGTGTTTACCAACCACAGCGACATCTACGCTCTGAAATATTTTATTCTATACGGATGTGAGTACAATTTTCACCAATAAGTTTTCGTGCTCTTCTGCATTTGCAAAAGACTCTTAACTACTTGTTAATAAAAGTCGTTCTTCCATTCCTATATCAGAGAGCCAAAGTGAGAATTTTCCCAAAGAATTTCCATACAATACTCACCTTTATCGACGAAAATTCGGATTTTATCACAAGAAAACAATCCATGCACCGAGTTTCGATAAACACTGAGAGAACACTGACTCAACGCGACACATACACTGTTCACTGTTAAGGTAAATTGGGAAGACATACACTGAGGATCTAAGGAGGACTGAGTTATGGTTTATTATGATGGATTGAGGACTGGCGGTGGAAATGTAGCGCGCGCTGCCAAGCCGTGATCGCGACTGGGCGGTATCGAGCGGCCGGCGTCTCCCTCCGCGCTGCTCTAAACCAATTTATAATACATACAGCATCCCCCGTTCCACCCCCGACTCACTATCAACCTTATCACATCAGCCCAGAGCTCAAACTCTGTTAATTAAGTTTTGCCGCAGGAGCAAATTCGTCGCCAGTTCTTGCAGAGGATCCAAGGGTGCGAATGCGAACTGTGTACGTTTTCTTCATTATAATTGAAATCAGCGAAGTTTGATCGTCGAGATTCTGCCTGAATATTTTATGGCGGCTAACTTGGATTAACTGATTAATTGGCTGGTTAGAAGTAACGACCTTGTGTGGAGAAACAATCGGAGTTGTACTGTAATAAGACAAGCATCAAAGTTAGTCAAATCAATTGAGTTTTAATGTAAATACTTAAGGCGAGGTCTGATGGTAAAAAATGCTCCGACAGCTCCTGGCATCGGTAAGTATAACTATTTGGTATAGGCGCCGGTTATCGAAGGCAAGCAATCATACACCGACCTCGCCGGCGTAGTCAAAGAATCACAGGATCTATCAGAAGATCGATAAGATTCTCTCCAAAGAATCAAACCGCTAGAGCCCCAGGGCACACCCCTTTTGGGGTGCCAGGGCAAGTCTGATGTCCCTTTCCCGGGTGATGGCCCAAGCCGAGGTTCGTACCGTAGCGGTGCCCTTGCGCTAGTCACCTACGCGGTTAGTAATAGTTTTTAGCATACCATCAGCCTGATGGTGATGGTGGTGGTTTGAAATGAGTATTGTACCCGCTCAAAGTTCTAAGGTTTAAAGTTGAAAAACGCATATCATACTTGATGAAAAAAGCGGGAAATTGTAGATTTCATTGCTTTTTTACCGATTATCAGAAATATACAAATCAAATAAAAAAACTACCTGGTTCGCCGTATAAACCACTAGCCTGGATATTTAATTTGTAAAAGAAAATTTGTAGTTACGGCTGAAAATTCAGAGCATTTGATTTCAGAGGGGTTTTACAGGGGGTCATTTTGCGATTTTGTAATTTTGTAACAAAGACAGATTTTTCGAAATTCTATTCGGTTAAACGTATTTTTAATTTTATTTTATACGTGCATTATTTTTCGCACCTGATTATTTAATCTCGTTATCCGTGTGCCGTCCTGTACGTCTGTCTTATGAGCAGGATGTCTCCGAATTTTTAAATAATGATTTTTAAAATCTGCTCTTGGTCTGCGAGTGTTCCATTTATGCTATCCCCAAGACAGGTAATCCTTGGGGGAAGCTATGAATATGACAGGGAAATAAATATACTCTATAGATCATATTTCATAAAAGCGCTATTGGCTTATGGCCCGTCAGCAAATTTTAGATGACTGATGCGGTCCTACGAAGGCGGGTTGGCGGTTAATTAATTGATTGGCCTAACCCACAATTACTATAATTAAAATATGAAAAGTAAAGTTTATAACTTTACTCGTAACGAATTTACTTACTAACTTTAATATTTTATTCAACTTTTAACTTTATACTAGAAAAAAAAAAAAACAAGTTGGAAATTATAGCGCTTCAATTTTATACCACTGAAAAAATATAACTTGTCTAAGTAAGTAAGTCCTAACTACCCAACTTAACTGACGACTTAGTTTAGGCAAAGAAGCTTTTATCTATGGTTTAGGTGTTGCTTAGCTAAGTTTTATCTTTGTCGACTTTAGTGCAGAGACACTAGTCCTATAATGTCGAGTGACATTTACTTTATAAATCACCAGTAGGTATTTTTTATGCAACTCGGTAATAAGACGAGCAGGTTGCTTGCCTGATGATAACCGTCACGCAGTGCAGTGCCATCCACAATTTTAAATGTCAAAAGTTCAAAATTCTGCTCTGCATTGGACTGCGCCTGACGGCAATTTTGTTGAAAAAATTTCCCTTCAATCTGGTACACAGAAACTACACACTACTGCTTGATGGTTAAACAACTGGCAAATATAGTACTTGTCCTGGCGGACTCAGTGGAAAAGTCTGAAAAAAGGTATAAATAGAGCTGTGACCATTGAGCTATTATTAGGTACTAGCTGCGCCCTGCGGTTTCACCCGCTATTCTACGGAAACCGAATATTTTTCCGAAATATTTATTTATTAGATTAGATTATTCCTATGTGCTTAACCAAGGCGTAGACCACCCCCATACCAAATTTAATTCAATTCCGTTCAGCCGTTACAGAGTTGAACGGGAACAAACACACTTACATACTTACATACTTACACACAAACTTACGCATTTATAATATTAGTGTGATACGTAGTAATAATAGCTCAATGGCTGTGACAAGAAAACTTTACTGTCCGAGTTATCATTACATTACTTTGCCGATCAAATCGCGAAACATCGACAACACGCAATAAGTCAGGCAGGCTTCAAGACATTCAGTACTGCGAGCATCATTATAAAGTATCTCTATGTCGATAAAAATAGATGTCATTTTTGCTAAGGCTGCTTCGCAAAGTTTACGGCTAAAAAAGGGGCGTCAGTCTTTTTCTTAATTAAAAATACGGTTCGATTTGTTTCAACTTCGATTTTATTGCAGAAAAACGCTTTTGTTTTAAATTACGCTTCTTTCGGAATTGCGTTACAGAGTAAGAGTAGAGAGGTTATATCGAGATAGTAAGGCAAATGCCTGATTATTCTGTTCTTAAGGTGCATCGTTTCACACATCGCGCGAAATTCAAATTTTCTTGCGTTTTTTGTCAATTACTGCTTAATTACTCATCGTGGATTTATTGAAACCAATTTTGCGATAATAAATAAGTTGTTTTAAGAAATTACGGGTAAAATGATTACCTAAATAACATTGGTTTAGCTACAAATTTCAATAAGCTGATTTTCATCTTGGTTTTCGGTTTAGTGGGAAATGTACTAGCTTTCAACTTGAATTTTTGGTTGGTGTAATTTCTTGAAACAATATATTTATTATCGTTAAATTAGTTTTCATGAACCTACGATGAGTAATTAAATTGTAATTGACATAAAACACAAGAAAATTAGAATTTCGCGCGCTGAGTGAAACGTTGCACCTTAAAATATAGACGAAGAAGGTGTTATTTATTTAGATTATACTAGCTGCGCCCCGCGGTTTCACCGGTATTCTACAGGAACGTTGAAAAAATTCGGGATAAAAAGTGTGTTAATCCAGGGATTAACCTACCTCCATACCAAATTTCATCCAAATCCGTTCAGCCGTTTCAGAGTTGAACGGGAACAAACACACTTACATACTTATACAAACTTTCGCATTTATAATATTAGTGTGATGTATCTAATAGTACTGGCTCTACTTTTACGGGTCTCTCTTGTAGTCTCTCTATCTTCTTTCGTATATCTCTTTTGAAGTCCACCTAGGGTAGTACCATGCCTTTGCCAGCTATTCAACCGTCAAGCAGTAGTGTGCAAACATTGCTTTATTCCAGATTGAAGGGCAATTTTCACAGTGAAATTATTATATTGATCATATAAAATGTTATATCAGAGTCACGAGCAGTGTATTTTAGTGAAGGGTTTTGCTCTTTTCGTTACTCAGTTACATAAATAAATAAAACGAATAAACATATTTTAAGTGGCTCAAATACACCGACAAGTCAATAGTTCTTGGATAAAGTTGAATTCCAAACGTTTACATAACATTTGATATACAATAGCACTCTTACCAACGAACTCCTATTAAAAGTAATTAAGTTTGTTCTCGCCTTACAATGTTATTTCGCACAAAGTTTTCTCGTTAGTCAGTATTTAAAATCTTGGAAATAGACAACAAATGACCTTCAAAACTTTCTTCGGGCTTAAGGTTTTTATTTTATTTTTCAGATAAGATAAACTTTTATTGTGAATAACTGTGGTCTTAAAGGTCTTAAAATAATAAAATAGGTAGGAATCAACAGTAATTATCCTATTTAAAAATTCCTTTTTTATTAAAATAATAACACTTAAACTACAATAATATCCTAAGTAATGTTTTACAACGTTATATAAATTACTGGCTTTTAATGCGTTTTGCCGTTGTGGTCTAGGTACATTTTCTTTTACATAATCTGTAATACTACATTGGCGTATATACTCCGAGCAATCGAATCAAAAACACTTTCGGGTTACTTATTGCAATCTGAACTCTTCTGAAATGGTTTATCAACTGTTGTATTGTAAAAAATAGGCATCTAGAAAGTCGTAGGTAAGCCCGAGATGTTGATTCGAGCCCATAGTTTCGAATCGAAGGGTTTTTATTTCTAGTGTAGCATCCATTGTCCGCATATAAAACGGGGATCGTTGCGTGCGTCAGATCGACCACTGATAGAGGGCCGGTGCCCTTACGGTCATGGCACACTACGTTGACTCGACATCTTCACGGCTTCGACTAAAGCAGTGCGCCCAGCATGGTTTTGAGCTGTTAACGTTCAAAATTTTGGATAGCACAATAAATATGTATCTAAAATTGTCTGTTTATATTAAGATTACAGATGTTAAAGAAACTTTCGTTTTTATATATTTTAATACATGACGGCGAAGATCGAACAAAAACGAAAAATATGTTTTTATTTTTCCATTATCATCATCACCTGACATTTACTGATATATATTTATGATGGAATAATTTTACCTATGTAATCTTGACATGGCTAAGTGTACCCTTGTGTTCCTATGGCAAAAATAAATTGAACTTGAATTTGAACTTGGACTGTTGGAAAAATACCATAATCCACAAAGAGTTGGCTTGGAGATCTTAGACCGGTCACCGTTTTGTCAAGTTAATCGATTCGTCATTGTTTTACAATATTTCTAATATTACGTAAAAAGATACAACACCCAATCTTTGAATATTCTTGAATTCTTTGAAACCTATAAATACCAGCAAAATCGAGTGAGATAACTGTGGCACATCTATTTTTCTCTTAAATGACAATAGAGCCTAAATCTTTTTCTCTTATGTTTTGGCTCCGCACGTAGTGTATTAGCCAGTGTCAAGAATTGTAATATTTCAAGTAAATTCAAATATTTCACAATTTAAACAAGTCATAGTCTAAGTCAAGCAAAGTAAGTTACGGGCTAGTTCACTTTCCTGTGGTATCTACAAGGCTCGACATAAATCCCACAGTGCACTACAGCACCTCGAGTCGGATCAGTGCCAAGACAATACAGTGCACAGTGTCCTTGGGGTACGCGTATTCTCAGAATTCTTTGCTGCTCTTTTCCATTCTCACTTTGTTACTTCTACTATTAAAATAAAGGATTGTCGGTGTGTCGGCGATCCAAAGGGATCCTTGCATGTAGAATAAATAGTGCGCTATCTCAGACGAGAAGTAGGTACTTATCATGTGTAAAATAAGTACCAATAAGTATTGACCATGCAACAAGGTGAAGTGAGGACCTAATAAATCGGTGGGCAGCAACTGAAAAGCCAAGAAAAAGCTGAACATATAGCATTATACAAAGATAGGTCGACCTAAATGAAATTAAGTATCCAGGTCAGTTCCGCTATGTTCCTATGCATCACGAGGATATATACGGGCTGGCGCAATTCTAATTTGCAAATGTCATAGTTATTATAACATTTGCATATTAAAAGAAAAAGAGATTTTTTTCTCCGTGAATAGTCGAATACATCGTATATGGAAGTAAGTTAAGTGTCCATGATAATCTAGTTTGTACAAATCTTCTAATTGACTGACAGATAATGCCACCATAAAACAGAAGGTCTAGAGTCTAGACCACAGATCGCCGCTAGATTCCACACTCACAACGATCGAAGCGCACCACGCATCGCACAAAATACACTTATAAGAACTTACTGTCGTTTTACTTTGTATTAGCGAGGACGAGAGCCGAGCTTTGTTCTGAGCCTTAAGCCTGCGAGGACGAAAGCCGAGCCTCGTTTTAAGCCTGCAAGGCCGAATGCCGAGTTAGATTGCGATACAAAGTCACGGACATCAGCTAATAATATTATGGGTGTGATAAATTATGGTGGTTTAAGTTGACAGAACTAAACCAATTAACGTATTACTGTCTCTATCTAACTTCCCTTGTAGATAAGGGACAGTAAAATTTTTATTACTGCAGTTCTTTTGAAATGAATCCGTTCTAAAAATTGAGTAAATGTATGTCGCTGAAATTCTGGGAATCCTCTTCTTTATGAAATAACAAACGGAGCAAGCATAAATATATTGTTTAAATATTATTCATTAGTATGTCTAATTTAACCCTTAGCATAAGTGTCTTTTGTAAACGTATTCAGTGTTATTTATGGCCAGTACATATTTCTGATTCTGTCAACTAATCAATCCTAAGTAATATTATAAATGAGAAAGTAACTCCGTCTCTCTGTCTATCTGTCTCTCTGTTTGAGTGTTTGTGGCGTAATCACGGCTAAACGGATCGACATGAATTTTTACAGGGGTCGAAGACGGACATTGGCAACTTTTTTTTTTCGTATGCGCACGCGAACTAAGTCGTGGATAGCAGCTAGTAAATAATAAATTACTAAGCAATATATTTAGTGTGAAGCATGTTGATATAGCTTATTTTATAGGTATGGCGCGTGTCAACGTGAATTGAATGTATTGTAGATATGCCGTAGTATGTAGTAGCAAATACATTTATTATAATCAAAATTAACAAAAGATTCGTGAACGGAAACGGAAGCACTCACACAGAAAAAGTAATCTTGAGAGCAGAGTCAAGTGTCCTGGAGGTATTAATTATTTTTATTACAAAGGCAAGGAAAATCCATTCTTTTCCGGTCCGCTTACGGGCTCTAATTAGAAGGGGTGCAATGCGGGTGGGGGAAATGCCGAAATATTACCGAACTAGCCCACGTAGCTTTATTACCTGACTACGAAAAGGAGGGTTATGAGTTTCTTACGTTATACCGTGGGTACCGTGGGGAGAAAGTGCGAGTCTGACTCGGGCACCGAGGATTACAACAGCACAACAACGGCGCGCGGCGTATAACTTATTTTTACCTAAAATGATGTAACTATGAAAACACCGGACATCGTTCCAACGAAAAGATAAGTCGTAGGGCTTAGTTAAAAAAAATAGTAAAACAAAGCAGACGCTACTGTCCACAAATCTGACCCATCAGGAGACTAGCCATTTAATCCATTTATCCATAAACAAATAGGGCTTATTTGCAACCGGATCAAATGAATGTCAACCGTGTAGGTCAATTTCCGGTTTTTAAATTACCCTCGAACCTTTTGGGAATTTAGCCATTTTCGACCTTTCAGAGGCGCCAATTTCCAAACGTGAATTACAGCTTCCGTAGCCGAATAAGCTTAACCCTGCAGGCGGACTAGGATTGAAACGGAAAGTCATGTTGGGTTTCTAGGCGCAGGCTGACTTCGAAAACCATTGATCGTAGGGACCTCTTAGGGTGCATTTCCACTGAGGCGGAGACGAGCAGAGCGGAGAGGAGACGTGCAGCAATCGACCAATCACATAGGTTGAAATCCACATCTCGTTTCCTCTCCGCTTCAGTAGAAGCACCCACCACTTTTCACAGTTCCACTTCACTTATCTCCGCTCGTTTCCTCTTCAGACGAAACGCAGGAAATATGTACCTAATTTGTCTATTGATTTATACTTCCTAAGCGCTTGCTCGTATCTACTTTGAGTACGAATTTTGTCATGGTATAATATAGGTCTTTCCTTCATTTGTCGTGTATACGGTATTTTTCTTCCGGATTTCATCCCGCTTCGCTCCTGGCTTGCACCGCGTACCTGGAAATAAAGAGATCGGTATAGAATCTGTAAAGGCTACTTCACACTATGCCGCCGGCATGGCCCTCCGGCCTTTTGTCACGCGGGCTTGCCGCCGCCGGCCTCAACAGACCTGGTAGCCATCAGCTCATTTACGCGGCAAGATCGCCGGGTTATAAAATAGAAGCATTTGGATCTATCTTGTCGCTAGCTTGCGCAAATAACTTTTAAACCATTTTTTGCCATAATGTGACTTATGTTTATTTAGTAGTATTAGTAATTTGATTGTCTCTATTATGTTATTTTTATTTCAATTTATTATAATATGAATGAACAAGAAGTTATAAGAACAATTATAAGAAGTTATATAATATTATTGTTTAATTATTTAAGAATTAAATTAATTACCCGCACTAGCCCGAATCGTAGGTGATGTCACCTGCCGGTTCCAACCGAACACCAGCGCTGATTGTAAGAGTTGGGATCGGTTTTGTGACAAAAATGGGGTAAATTTTATCGTGTTTTTTTTAATATTTTTATATGTATTTTTGTCTACGTGTATTTTTGTCACAAATAAAATATTCTGTATTTCAAATAACAAGCTAACAAGAGAGAAACTTGAACAATATCCGGGGGCGCAAACGGCGGGAATGACAATACATTGCCAACAATTGTAAACTTCGTTATGAAGTTTGATGAACAACTAATAAAGCTTCCTTCAATATCAAGAGCCGGCGTTTCTGAGACAAATGTTTTGAGGTAAGCTGAATATAAATTTAATTAGTAGCCCCGACACAACTAGAAAAGAGCAGGAGATCATTAAGCAGCCAAACAAATTTTCTTCATAGTTAAGAACACTATCGATCAAGCCACCTTTCAAACAAAACAAACATCCGTTAATAGGGAGCTACGATGCCACATACAGATACAAAGATACATACACTAAACTTATAACAACCCTGTGTTAGCGTCGGGGGTTAATTAGGCGTAAAAACGCTAAATTTAAAAAGAACCCGTTGCCCTAACTATAAGGCACACTTTTGCCAGTTATTCGACTGCCAAGCTATTTCTTGGCGGCATTTTGATTGTTGCTATCACTACAAGGGCATTATTTCCAGTGTATTAGGGTGACAAGTGAAATGCATTGCCGCGTTTTGTTTGGTTGATTTTGAAATGGCAAACCTAGCCCTGAAGCTGCTTCCCTGATGGTGACGCCTACTATCAGGAGAGCAACTTCAGGATCACTTCAGGGTCAGCTTTGCAACTTGCTCGTCGCTATTCTAAGTAGGATAAAAAAATAAAGGATTAAATTTGTATTGATCATCATCTGTTTACCCCAAAAGCCACAATTTTAGTGTAAAACTTCGAAAAGCCGAAAATTAATATCGGAAATTTTGTATGGTGTTTGTGTATATCGCGCACACTCGTCTTTACTAGTAGCAAAGGCCATTTATGCTAGTAGATATTTTAAAACTTTTGTAAAAGAAATCGGAATGTTTTTTTATAGAGGCATCCTCCATATATCATACAGGTAAATTAAATACGTACTAGAAGTCAAAGTAATCACTAGCTACTTACCCCCGAATACTGAAACGTTTGTTAACTTTGACAACAGATTAATTCTAATACTGCCTTTGTCTGGCACTAAGCAAATGAGAAAGACAGCTATAAACTTAATCTGTCGTCAAAGTTAAACGTTTCAGTATTCGCGGGTTAGCAATCAAGACTTATGTACACAGAGTCACTCTCTGTCGCCAACTCCCTTATAAGATAGCGCTGGCGTTGTAGTTGGAGCCAATAACTGTTAACATTCGGGCAACACCGTGGCAGCGCTTTTGCGACAGATATGGTGACAACTGCTACTGTCTCCGCCGAAATCAGCCTTCATATTCAGTCAACCAGCTGAAGAAAACTTGCCAATTCATCATTCTATTTCCGTTAAGGCGGCGTCTGCACTTGGCTACAATTTCCGTCGCGCAGAGACGCTGCGAGACGCTACGGGCTGGCTACGTTTACGCTCGATTAGGAAATCGCGCCATTTCCTACCTCGTGAGAGCTGAACTAGGAAATACTTTCTCGGATTTTAAATAAAACATAATGTAAACTAAGAAACATATAGAACAAAGTAATATCGTTAAAAGAAAAAGAAAATACCCGACTGCAAAATGCAGCCTATGACACTCCGGACGTAAAAAGGAATCCAACGTCACCTCGCTTGTAATAATCTGTCAAGTCGCTTTTAGGCTGCATTGCGTCTCATAGGACACACAAACATACTTACATCTTTTAATACTTATATACTTACAAAAAAAATACATACTTAAGTACATACTTATACAATTATGATTATGTTATAAATAAGATTAATCTGGATCGCGGAAAACTTTTATTTATTAGTTTTTTTTAATACCGTTGTTAAAAAAAAATATGTGAATATGAATAAAATTTCGCGTTGCGTTATTATACGTACAAATCGTTACAAAATGTTCTAAAATTAAAACAAGTATTATTATGAAAAGAAAAAAAAAACAACTGCAACTGTGATTTTCCGGACATCAAGAGGAATCCAACGAGACCTCATTCGGCAAAATCGTTCAAGCCGTTTACCCGGCTAAAGTAGGTAAGCGATAGTACAGAAACATACATATTTGACTGAGCGAAGGCATTTGTGTGTATTTTTGTATATTTGTGTGTGTATATTTGTCCGATGATAACTTGCGAACCGTTGATCCGATCTTTATGAAATTTTGTAGGCAGGTAGTTCATTTCAATAATTTTTTTAAGTTTGAATATGAGCTGAATCGGTCCAGGGGTTGTGAAGATATAGGGATCGCGATGTCTCAGTTCGGCGCGAACTACTAGTTACATACACTCTTAATCATTACCCTCTTTCTTGGGCAGTCGGGTAATAAAAATAAGTAAGTAAAACTTACTTATTTTTATATGCCCGTGTTAAAGTTTTTAGGTCACTTGAAGCCCTCTGACATGACTCTTGTTTCTATTGTCTTGTACGTTGTTCTTACAACCTGAATTATATCCATTCCAAAATATCCTAACCATCAACTTTGGTCCGTGCTTGCGGCGCGGATCAAGGGCGGGGGCAGGACCCCCGCCGGTATAATGAGGTATGAATGGCCGTGAGCTGTTATCGATTGGCTGCAGTCGCTTAGCAACAGCAGGCGTCGCGTCGGCACGGCACCACGCGTGCCTTCCTAGCTTACCGAATGTCGTGCGTGAAATTATTTCGGCTTTATCAAGACCAAGATTGTTACGTATTTATCTTAGCTTTTCGTTTTTTTTTCAATACTTCTCTCTTCTGTGGTTTTTTTTTTTTTTTATATATTTAAAAAATTAAGCTTTCAATAGGGATGTAGAATTGACTGGAAGTCAGTGCACCTATTCACAATATTCGTTATTTTGATCGTTGCATTTTTCTGGTTGTTTTGTTTTTAGAAATAGGTAAAAAATATTAACTTTCTATGGACATATAGATAAAATAATGTTTTTTGCTGTGGATATAGTATTGTCTGTATCTGGGTATTTATATTCATAATTTTGATAGTTAACTATTTTGAATCACACTAATATAAATGCGAAAGTTTGTGTGTAAGTGCGTAAGTATGTTAGTAGGTAAGTATGTAAGTATGCAAGTGTGTTTGTTCCCGTTCGACTCTGTAACGGCTGAACGGATTTGAATTAAATTTGGTATAAAGGTAGCTTATACACTGGATTAACACATAGGCTATTTTATACCGAAAAAGTTAATGGTGCCTGTAGGATAGGGGGTGAAACCACGGGGTGCACCTAGTAAAAAAGGCTACTCTACTCGTACATTCACAAGGGTACATGAAATAAATATCTGATTGTATACACCTAGATAGATAGGTATGTATAGTAAGAATGGCGTCGTATCATAACCGAATCCATATTCGCCCGGGGCAATATTCAAATTTGATTTCGCTCCCCTTGACAATCTGAGGCAGAACACGCGTTTGTTACGGTTTCTCTCGGATCATATTATAGAACATCTTATGCTAATATCATACATTCCAAAGTTCCTTTCTTTATAACCGTTTCATGAGTAAACTGCTGAACAAATTTAACTACGTGCCAGTGAAAATTGTAGCGATGACAACAAAGTTATTAGGTTCAAATCCCAACGGAGACTTGAGCTTGTTGAAAACATAGTGAGTAAGCCGGCATCGTACTACCGGTAGTTAGTAGTTGAAAAATCTATCGACAAGCACCAAAAGGTACGTTCCGGTCGCCTCACTTGATAGCCAATTGACACTTTTTTTGTGTCAAAACAGTCTCTAAACGAATCCTATGATGGATTTACGCAATCATTTATTTATAGCCGTACAATATATACTAACTAGTTATTATCCGCGCCTTCGGTCGCGTAGACAAACAAAAAAAATAATGAATAGCCTATATCTGTCTCTGACCCTTAAGCTATATCTATGCAAATATTCAGCTCGATCCGTTCAGTCGTTTAGCTGTGATAGCGCGGCAAACACCCAGACTGAGAGACAAAGAGACAGAGTTACATTCGAATTTATAATAATATATAATTAGTTAATTAATAATAATAATTACTTAATTAATAATAATAATTAGATAGTTAGGTTATACTAGTACTAGTATTATAAATGCGAATTTGTATTTGTTGATTTGTTTGTTCCTTCACGAAGATCAACGGATCGACATAATTTTTTGCATGTGTATATAGTTATAATTCAAAAGCCGTATAGAGAAATAATTGTACTACTTTTTATGCCGGAAAAATGTATGGTCCCAGATAGACTTTCCACAGGGGTGAAACCGCGGGGCGCAGGGGTATTGTACTTAATGTAGGGTATTTGACATTCGAACTATGAATGGCTTTTCAATTTAGCAGATTAATTCTGTCGCGCAACAAACGAATAAACCCTTTTGAAATATTGCATTGGAGTGCCATTACAATCAGGATTAAAATACGTACGGTTTGCTGTTTTCCCGATATTTTGGTAAAAGGGATGAAGAAATAGCGACAAGAAGAATGTGAACATGTGCGATATTAACAGAGCGTTATTATTTCTGTAGATTAGACAAGATAAATCAATTATGCACACCAATATAATCAATATTCTGCAATATTTTTTATTTTGTGTATTGTTCTGCAATATTTGTTGGATGGGTTTTTTTTAAAGATTAGTAAAAATATAGATATCTATGTGTATGATTTATTTATTTATATATAAACATACAAAACAGAATGCAATCATATTAAGATTATTATTTAAGTAACATTTATAGATCTGTATTATATTCTAAAACTATGTATGCATGCGTTATATTAAATTAATCGGAATATACCACCACTAGAGAATTGAGTATGAAATTAATAAAATGTTATTAATTAATAGTTTTAATCTTACAGAAAAGATAGTTTTCCGAGAGTCGCTATCAGTTCAGCGAAACATTTTGTGATGTTGATGATAATAAAATCTTCGTTCTAACAAAAAAAAAAAAAAATATTTCTTAAACCAGTGAGTTACACATAGTATACATTAGAAAAAGGATGGATATTAACTCACCAAACTATGACAAATAGTTTTTAAATTAAATTTCAATGTCAACTTTAATTGCCATTGAAACGGATATAACTTCAGATGGAATATATCAATGTCTCTCTTGGAGACAAGGATTTCATTGTATTGGCGACACATTCTGACAATAGCCTTATAATATGACGTGTTATTAGAGAAAATCTGTAAAGAAAAGATGTTAATATTGCGGTTACGAGACCTGAATCGTGCGTTTACAATGATTGATTTTTGTTTAAATCCTGGCATGGTTTTCATTACTGTTATGATATTTCATTCACAATTCTAATCTATGTTTTGCGATACATAGTTAAGAGTCGGGTAAGACGCTCGCGTGATGGTAAGCGTAACGCTTGGCCATAACAGCGTCACCCAGAATTTGAACTACAACTTTTGGCTTTTGTAGAAAATGCTAGCCAAAAAAGTAAATAATAATTCAAAACAATGAATAAGAATGAAAGACTTTATTGAGATGAATTTTAAAAGGTACACTATTGTGACTCTATCTTATTACTTGACCCATAGTGCAATAAAATAATCTTTGTAATCCGTCCCGGGACCCGCGGGCACCATAGATACTCCAATAGGTAGACCAATCAGCGACCTATAACGGAAGTTATCATTTCGATTAATAACTCTTTTCTGTTGCTCTTGAAGATAAAATCTACTTAGTTGTAAGGATCTATTGAGTCCAATGAGGTACGAATTTATAATTTAGAGGTTGCTAAAACCGTTATTTAAAAGCACGTCACATTTTTTAGTATTCGACTTCAAACCAGCCATTTCTTTTCGATTTTAGTTTAAAACCGCAAAGTATTTTCTGAAACATGTGACCAAAACATGAATAACTAGGACACAGACTGAAATTACTTTTAAAACTAAGTAGTTTTTCGAAAAGTAGACCTAGCAACAACAAACTTTTTTTTGCACAAATTCAATTCTATAATTTCATAGATTTGGAATTCAGAAATAAAAATGTAAAAAAAAAACTGCAAAATTTTAAAACCTTGTATACCAAGTTTCATCACGACTGGTTAAAAACTACGCTAGTACTAACATACAGACACATGAAAGCAAATTTTGCCAGTTGAGGCAAACTTTCATTCGTTTCGCTCACTCGGTCAATTATGACACTAACTGGACTACTTTTTACAAGCTAGAAAAATTCCGTCAAATTAATTATAATTAAGTGTCAAACTCAATTGAAACTTAAAAAAATAAAATAAAAATAGCCTAGTACTAGTAGGGTAACTAGTAATGCGTATGTGAAGTCAAATAAAAATGATACAACACAAAAATAAACTTTACACGCTGAAAGCTCGGCCAAATATGATGTACATAATTTATCATTGAAGTATCATTTCAGTTACAATGAAAAGAAAAAAAAACGGGCTGCTTTGTGCCTACGACACTTGGGATGATACAATAATTTAATAATACGTTTCAGCTTTCACATCCCAATCGGTCCAGGCGCTCAGGTGTTACGGCGGAATGAAGAAACCCTACATGAACCCTACAAAAACATAACCTTCCTTTTTTGGGGAACCGTGCATAAGCCGCGGGCTCGTATAGCTGTGGTCCTGCTAAGTTCTGACACGCGTATGGTTTGAGCTACTCGTAACAAAACAAGTACCTTCTCTTAGACGTGTACCCTTCTAAGCTCCCCTAACCAACCTAATAAAGACGAGGGAGCAGACAAACCGTAAAATTAAAACTGCACTTAATATTTAAATATTTCCCTAACGCTGCCTCATAGTGCGCGACCGCGGGGAAATCATTAGGGCCTTCAGAATGGGACGGTAGGCACTGAATTATTAATAACGAAAGAAAAGGAAAACCTGTCGAGAGAAAGGGAGCAAGCACTTTAAATTCATACGCGAGCGTTTACATACTCGTTTATTTACCTGCTTACTGTTATTACTGCACTTTGAATATAAAGACAGGTATATATTCAAAGTTACTGCATTGTTACTGAATGTTTGGCATAATCATCTTGAAGTTGTTTATAAAAAGACGAATGATTTTTTTACGAATACTTTTTTGTGACTTCAAAATTGTGAGTGTTATTACCCGGGGATTCTGAAACGTTTGTCTTTGACGACAGATTAAGTCTATTGCTGTCTTAGGCATTTGCTTGGTGCCAGACAAAGGCAGCACTAGAATTAATCTGTTGTCAAAGTTAACAAACGTTTCGGGATCCCGAGGTTAAGGTGCTTATATAATGCTTACCTACGAAATTGCCAAAGAAAGTGACGTCAAATAAGAAACAAATAAAGGGAAAACAAATTGCCTAATTAAAACAAATGAGTTTCTAAGATTTAATTTAGCATTGATTTGAATTTGGAATTCCAAGTAGAACGCAAAATAGTTGAATTTAAAATTACATGCTCTGAAAAACGACAACTTCATAGTTATAGACAAAAAATGTTGGTTTCTAATTTGCAATGATGTAGAGGTAGTTCACAACTTAATGACTGCTTTATTCTGTCGTTTATGTATTGACTATGTATAGATAGATAGATAGATAACTCTTTATTGTTCACACCAGAAATTACATATAATACAAAAATCTAAAAGTAGTGTAACAATTGGCGGCCTTTTATTTTGTGTCTTAGGTAACTCAGCTTTATACATCCCGTTGAAATATAATTTGTACTTGCATTAATAAATTCTAGGTACGTATAATTCAAACACGTTAGACAAAGATGGAGGAGTTGAGGAGCGGGCTGTTTTCCGCACTAGGCCGCTCGGCCCGTTGTGCTTGAGCCGGATGTGCTAGTGTCCGTCAGGTAGACCAGCAGCTCGCTAACGCCGGCGCAGACCTCCCGTAGACACAAAGTAGACCAATTAATATTGGTATATGCCTCGCGTAGACACAAAGTTGACCAATTTATATTGGTATATGCCTCGCGTAGACACAAATGATTCAAGGCGCAAAGTGACGCAAGTTGGTTCGCGGGGATTACCAGAAAACCTTGATCTCTTGGATCATGATGAATGCATAGGGTCGTGTTTGACCGAGCGAAGCGAAGATCTTAGAGTTTACTGGGACAAATCGGCATTTGTATGTATGTTTGTATGTTTGTGTGTATATTTGTCCGATGATAACTTGCGAACCGTTGATCCGATCTTCATGAAATTTTGTAGGCAAGTAGTTCATTTCAATACAATTTTTAAGATCGAATATAAGCTGAATCGGTCTAGGGGTTGTGATGATATAGGGGTCGCGAGGTCTCAGTTCGCCGCGAACTACTAGTTTATGACTATGCTAGCAGACTCTACATAAGTAGCTTCATAGCCGAGCTTAGCCAAAAGACAACATTTTATGAGCTAAGTATTTCGACCTGTCAAGCTTTTCATATTTCAGACAACTGGGTGACGGCTAGTGAATGTTATTGTACTCATGATTAAAAAACTTTTATTATCGGACAAGACAAAGAAATTGCGAAAAAAACAGCTGTTCTATAAATTTCAAATTCAACGATATCATAGAATGTTTCCCTCGTCTAACCGACCAGTATTCTGTGAGCTACTAATGCCAATTCTGTTGTACGTGAAGAAAACTTGTTTCAATGGAAGCTCATTAAAGGTAGAAAACTCAATACATTCGCGTCCAGTCCCTATCGACTTAAGGGTCAGATTGAGGTTCTCATTATAGGGGCTTGTATGTCTTTTACTATCGTCATCCAGAAGATACCACAAAAGGGTTATTCCTAAGAAAAGAAATGGGTTGCCATAATCCCATGCAAGGCAGGCAGTTTGGGCATTTCATTTGATAACAGCAAAAAATAAAAAAACTGAAAAAAAGTCTACAAAAGTGATTTTCAGATCAGGAAATTATTGTAACAAATGAAATAAAAATTAATGCTAAGTAGGTACATAATTAATATTTTCTAAAGTAGAAGTCGTAATAGAATAATATAACATTTAAGGCAATAGAACAACAAAACCTCGATCTTCCTCCCCACCCTATGACCTGAATACACTCCTGGACATCCCAAACGAGCCCGTGCCATTACCGCTAGTCAATAATTCACCGTATTGTAGTACTGTTGTTTATTCTGCCTCCTGACACAGCTTAACTAATAGTTTCTACTAGCCCTAATCAGGGGCTCAGAACAGAACCTAGCGGCCAGTACGTATTCTAGTAGTAATATCATACATTCTAAGTTGAACGTTTGTTTGTAGCTTAGGATATATTGCTTTGAAAGTTAAATAGAAAAATTTACGTCCTTGGTTTTCATCAGAATCTCAATCGCAAGTTTCGCAACTAGATGAAAACTCGTAACTTGTCGTGGAACGACCTTGGGAAAATCTGTCGAAAAATTATGGGATTCCTTCCCAAGTTTGCGTGTAAAATGTAACGAATCGGATTTATTGAAATTTTTCCTTTGACACTTGGAAAAGTAAAAGTTTTTTCTTTATTTTAAAAGTATTTTGGTTGTTTTAAGGCTTAATTAGGAAAATATGTCTATTTAATATGACTGCATGTCTTATTTGTCTCAAATAAATAATAAATAACGCTTCACTAGGTTTCCTTGTGTTGAAACCCAGACCCAGAGCAGATATTTAAATACTTCATTCAAACATCTATTCGGCCGGGAATCGATCCCGGGCCTTGCGGCTCATAAGGCGGATGTGCTATGAACTAAGCCAGGTTGACGTTTATTTTAGTAGCCAGGTTGACGCCTTTATTGAGTTCGTCACTTACATACAGTCAAATATCTTTGAACAGAAACTTTAAAATAAAAGCACGTACCTTATCTAAAGTCGGTTGAAAGCCCATCACCAAGCCAAGTATCCACTTGATAACAGCTGAAGTTCATCGAACAATCAATCAAGACCTTATTCACAACTTTACCGAAGAGAGATGAACCACAGATTAGAAAATCTAAGTAACCGCCTGAGGAACTCCCATATCGCCTTTACCAGTTATCTAACAACAAAAAAGTAGTCTATGTACAAACATTACTGTGTTCTGGATTATGATAACTCTGAACGGTTATGGGTAAGCGTAGCGCTTATGATTCAACATCATTTTCAGCCCGTAATCGCCCACTGCTGAGCACAGGCCTCTCTTCTTGTACGCCACTTATCCCGGTCCTGTGCCAATCTTGTCCAGGTACGACCCGCGATTTTCACAATATTGTCGTCCGGACGAGCTGGAGGGCGACCAATGCCTAGTTTAGCGTAACGCTTATAGTGCATTTGCATATAAAAAAAAGTTTACCTATTATTTTAGTATTATAGAGTAGCACGAGACAAATGTATTTATTGCTTACCTACTTCATTCTAATTGTAGAAATTGCGCTTCTAAGTACAAATCTGCAAGGTGCTAGTCTGTTAAGTACAAACAGACATACACATTAAAATTAATTAATCAATTATTTGTTCTGCAGATTGCACATACATTTTATTATTTAATTTTATTTTCTATTCTTCTTATTATCTGTGAAAACTTTTAATTGGCCTTCTATTCTTAAATAACTTAACTAATGATGTAAGTTAACCTAGCTGTAACCTAAGAAAAATAAAATAAAATTGAAATTACATAAACACTAACATATATATCTACATAATATAACATAACCACTTAGAAGAAATACAACAAACCAGTCTTATCGTTAAGTGCGATCTCTTCCAGGCAACCTTTGGATGTAGAGGATTCATAAAGCTCAAAGAAAATTTCTGAGACAATACTTCCCTATCTAGAATTTTGTGTTTATGAACCTATCTCTCTGTTGTCTTTCTACTCGGTAGTTGAAGAAAGTCGCCATCGACGCAGTATTGGGACTTCGCAACTCAACGGAAACTTCGTAACTTCGCCTATGAAGCTATGAATGGAACTCGCGGAACGGACTTATTGAACTTTCCCTTTTGATAATAGAAAACATATAGTATATAAATTCGAAAGGTGAATGACTTCTATAATTTATGTACTTACTATTGTGCTATTATGTACTACGTAATAGAGGTGACACCGCAGTACATTGCGACGTCCCATTTAATTGATGTCACTTGGCCACATATCACCAAATTCATAACACTAAGCTCGCTAGAGCTCGCTGTTAGTATTTTTCGCATAAATATACCGGGGTGTGTATTACGAGACACCCCGGGCATATTTATGCGAATAAGATTTATTTTTCTCTATCAAGTGAATTGTGGCACTAGCCACGTAGCTACAACTGAATGGACAAACAATTCAATGTCTACAGATACAGACTCCCATTGCTACAGATTCTCATCGCAATGTCTTCCAAAAAACGGAATTGCTGCGGGCCCCCTTAAGTATGGCGGCGCTTTTGACAGGGCCTGGCAGCAGTCAGTTCAATCCTACAAAATTCAAAAAGTCGAGGGGAGGCCGTAGCCAGCGTGGGATATGCTAACATCGACAGCAACATAGATAGTCGTAGGTACGAGTTATGCTAGAGGCTAGACCTACTTATAATCTGGGTATAGTAAGTCTAGTATAAATTCTGTAGGAAATTACTTTATGTATTCGATCGAAAATGTAAAATGTAGTCTATATTGTCGCCCTATTGGGGGCGCTGTTCCTGTTCATACATTTTGCTATTAAATAAGTACTTTACGAAAAAATAATTGATATCTGGGACATAACTGGGACATTTTTGCACAGACGGTCATCTGACCCCAAACTAAGCAAAGCTTGTAATATGGCTGCCAGAGACTGATATACTTACATAGATATTTTTAAATACATACTTATATAGATATTAACACCCAGGCATAGAACAAACACAAATATTCATCGCATGAACGTTTGATAGCATTTATGTATATGTATATTCGTAATAACTAAAATTTAAATAATAATTAAAAATAGTTTCCTTGAAGAACAGACGGACAGATATATTTCGAGTAAAAGTAAGTAACTACGTGCGAATTTCTGCCATTTGGCGGAACGACCTGTCGAGCACACTGACTTTCGGGGAACGTACTTATCTAATCGAATTCGGCAAAATATATTGAACTTCGCTAGGAAAATGAATTGAGATGAGGGATCATCTCAATTCATATTCTTTCTTTTTATTGAATGAAATGAAGTTCCACTTCGTAGGAGAAACGGGAATGTTTTATCCCTTTGCTCCGATTGTGGAAAAATCGATACAAAATAGTGATGCTATTCACCTCAATCGCCAGTGATCAGCAACCAGCGTCTCCATTATGTTTTCCATTGGTCTGGTAGCCTGGTACTCTACCTGAAATGTATGCACAGGGGACAAGTATCATTTTTCTTTGTTTTGTTGTTTTTAATAAAAACATTGTACTACTCTACGCTTCATGCATTTTTTTTTATATTTTGGATTGCACGGAGTACAATGTGATTACTATTATTAATAATGTATAGAGTTTTCGACACGTAACATATTCTGTTATGAATAAAATCAATGAACTATGGAACTGTTGTTTTTTTTTTTGTTCTTGTTCTGTTGTTTAGCTTATTCTCTCGTATTTTATTTTATTTCATTAGTCTTTAGTTAGAGCTATCTTATTTATTTTATTTTTTTATTATTCCCCTACCATTTAACATTATGATATTATTGCAAGCTGTATTTGACTTACTTTACTTATGACAACCTAACATAACGAAACATTGCTACGTATAAAGTGAATAAAAAATCTGAATCTCCGGTCTTTAAATTGTGTAAATCAAAAAACACGTCGGCCCGTTGCTTTGTCGCGTGAAAGAGGAACAAACAAACCAACAAACACACTTTTTTATAATATGACAAGCTGCACCCTGCGGTTCCACCCGCTTGGAAAATTCAGAAACCGTGCATTTTTCCGTGATAAAAGTAACCATAATCTCCGTCTCTGTCACCCCAAACCGTACCCTTGCAAAGAAGTAATATTATTAAAATAAAAACAAAATACCCGACTGCAAAATGTGCACTCCGGACGTACAACGGAATCCAACGACACCTCACTCGTTAAAACTCACACTGCCTCTCAACAATTCGTAAATTGATATCAATAATGTAATGTTTTTATGTTTAATTTAAATAATTTAATGTTAAAATATAATTGTAATTTTAGTTTAATTACCTTCTATTTCTCTTTTTATTTATTTTTTATTTTTAATGTACTTTTATTTATTTTTTAATTGTAAGCGCGCGCTTAATATCCTGTAGGTAATTCTCCACCGGGCCTCAAGATACAGGCTTAGCCGAGTTTGAGGTCCCCTAGAAATGTATAATATGTTGATAAAATAACTATGGATAATAAATAATTTTTGGTTTTTTTTTAAAACTAAAAAACTTTTTCCAAAAATTTTTTTGGAAATCGGTGAAGCCGTTCCGGGCAGGAAGTAATATAGGAAGACATAAACATACCGTCGGCAATCGGCAGTCGGGTAAAAATCAGATCGAAGTTACTGCGTGAAAGAGTAGCAACAAACACACTTTCGCATTTATAATATTGGTAGGGAATAGGGATAGGGTACCGATTTACAAAGTACACCTACCTGATTGTGCAACTGTATAAATGAGCCACCAAGAATGCAAACATGCACAAGTTATCACTAAACCCAAGTGTCGGGTGACGCTCTGAATGCAACCCTTGCATGTGTACAATACTTGCATGTAACCTGTACCAAACTTGCACACATTCGCAAGTGGTTGAGCCAGCGAAATTCTATACAAGGCTTCGGTCACGTAGCTCGGTAATGTGCCGTGGCACTTAGGATAATGAAGAATAATAATTTAATAATGCACGTCCGAGTATGCCGGCTCTGTTGTTAGGAAAATTAAGTATTTATACCGGATTCACACGGACTATCATGGAACAAAACAGAAAACTGAGGCTGTCTTCTGTCTTCCTTCGTTCTGCCGTTTTTATGAGTTCGTTCTTTTAATTACTGAGAATCATCATCATCATCATCATTATCAGCCATAAGACCTCCACTGCTGAACATAGGCCTCCCCCTTAGAGCGCCACACCGACCGACAACGGGCCACTTGCATCCACCGGTTGCCCGCGACTTTCACAATGTCGTCGGTCCACCTAGTGGGAGGCCTACCTACGCTGCGTCTTCCGGTTCGTGGTCGCCACTCAAGAACCTTTCTTCCCCACCGGTTATCGGTTCCTCGAGTGATATGGCCTGCCCATTGCCATTACTGAGAATAATCGATACTTTATATATATATATATATATGTGTGTGTGTGTATATATACTTTCTACGACAATCTATAATTAAGGCTAAAGTGAATAGTTTTTTTCTAGAGGGTCGTGCTCCATCCTTGACCACACCGTCGTCGCTTACCATCAGGCAAGTTGGTAGTCAAACAAAGGTATATCTAATCACACTAATATTATAAATGCGAAAGTTTGTTAGTAGGTAAGTATGTAAGTGTGTTTGTTCCCGTTCAACTCTGTAACGGCTGTACGGATTTGAATGAGATTTTGTATGGAGGTAGCTTATGTACTGGATTAACACATATTTTATCCCGATAAATTTAACGGTTCCTGTAGGATAACGGGTGAAACCGCGGGGCGCAGCTCATTATTTATATGAGAAACATTTTTTTTCAACCGAATTTTTACGTAAGTATGCAAAAAAAATAGATACTTAGATATTTAAAATATAAAAGTTTTTTTTGCTTGTATTATTGTTCCAAGAACAAAAGCGATTAATAATTAATAAATCTAAATAAACGAATTGAGTAATACAATTTTCGGCGGCCTTATAGCTAAAAGAGATCTTTCAGACAACCTTCACAAGAAAATGAATGATACGAATAATAACGTTAAAAAAAAGTTGTTCTTAAATACCACACACACATATATATGATAATATTATAAGAAAGTAAATAACTCTACCCTCTCTGTAAATTTAACATTTCCACGACTAAAAGACTGAGCTGATCTTGATGTAACTTGTAAGTTACATAAAAATAGTTTTAGCCGTTACTTTAGCCGGTTCTACGGTTTCAACCGCTATACTGGAAGTGTAAATTTTACCGTTTTAAAAACTAGCATATCTATGTGTTAATCCAACATATTATTATAAGCTAATACCATACCAAATTTCACTCAAATACAGTGAGACGTTACCGAGTTGAACGGGAAAAAACACACTTACACAGTTACAATCGTTCGCATTTTATATAATATTAGTGTAATAACTCAACGTCAACTGATCCAAAGAACATCAAGATATTAGAGAATATGCGTTTTCTCGGAGAATGGGGAAAAAAATGTAGAAAATTGCTAGTTACTTAGGTACTTAGACAGGCAAACGTTGCTAAGAATAATAACATCAAGTAGTGTACAATGTACAGTTTTTTGGAACTTCTTGCTTTATCCACAAAAACATGCAAATATGTGAGTAAGATAGCTGTGGCACGACTATACTCTATACCCTTTAACACAATTAACGTTGAAAATTTGGTTGCTGAAATTATTAAATTACTAACTTGCCCGCACGACGCATCCTATTTCACCTCAGGGGTTGATTTTCGAAAAAAAATCTTTATTTTTTATGATTCACATAAACCGAGGTTAATTGGCTTAACATGAAGATTTGATTTCCATATAAACTTTGGTGGTCCATTTTACCCCTTTAGAGGTGTAATTTCGCAAAATCGCTTCTTATTTTCATAGTTTGTTCACCTAGAAGACTATTTGAAGAGTATTGGGTTCAATATTTTTTTTTTTTTTAATATTTTTTATTTATTATATAATTATTATTTTTTATTTCACATATATATACACTTATACTATTTGTAAAACATCATTTAGTTTATTTCTTTATAGTACCTATATATACACATAATAATAATACGATTTGTTTCTACCTACTTAAGTTATATGTTTAGACCTTTTATTGGCTGTACTATATTTTTGTTTAAGATTATTTTTATATTATGATAAAAATAATAGTTTTTTGTGCTGTTGGTCTATTAATAAATAAAATAAAAAATAAAAAATTCTATCCCTCGAATACTAAAACGTTTGTTAACTTTGACAACAGATTAAGTCTAATAGTGCCTTTGTCTGGCACTAAGCAAATGACAAAGACAGCAATAGATTTAATCTGTCGTCAAAGTTAACAAACGTTTCAGTATTCGGGGGTAATTCTCATAAGCTGTTTGGTACAGACCAAATTCTTAGAATAGGGCTTGTTCTTTTATATAAAATAGATAGATTTCTTAATGGTTTGTGATAAAAAGTTTTAAAAAAATATAACTCTGTTAGCTTTAGTTAAGTTATGATAAGGTGCATATTTCCGGAGAATAAATTTAATGGCGTATGTGTATCCGCTAACCTTCTCTGGGCCAGCGTGGTAAATATGACCCAATCACCCTTCGAGGGTGGGATATCCCGGAAGTGGGATGTTAAAAGGCTGAAGTAGAAGAGTTGACAAACTGAAAAATAGAATTCTCTTTATTTTTTTCAATTCTATTGGACGAACTTTTTGTTAGACGAGCTGACCAAACACCAATTTATGACACGGAAAAAAAATAGGTTTACTTTAAAATCGAATCAGGCTTTAATACTAAAAGATGCATAGCTTTAATTAAATCAATGCTACTTAGTAAAAGTCAAAGAAAAACACTGGATCTTCAGTCTTCCTAAGCTCCACTATTAAGATTGCATACAAGCTTCTTCTTTTTCTTCGTCTTCTTGTGAAATCATGATCTGATGATGTCCAGGTCGAGACTTCCACTACGTCACATCACACGTTGTACCACCTAGACCACGTGACTGTGAGGTAATGGCCATTTCAACCCTGGACTAGCTTCTTTCTTCTTTAACCTTCTTTTTTCTATGTTTTCCTTGTTTCGATTCTTCTTATTTTGTTAGTCTTTGATTTCATAACACTCACTAAACATTCTGACCACAAAAAATATAGTCAACGTTTCGATATTGTTTTAATTATATAGCGTCTTAAAGCCACAGACGCCATTTATTTCTATAAAATTGTAGATTATAACCACGGATTTGTGGTAGTAAAAGTTTTTAGAAAAATCTGCTTATTCTATATACAAATACAAAATTCTTTATTTTGGAACAAAAACTTAGTGAATAATGCAAATAGAACGATGCTACCCGCAGTAGTTAAATAACTGTGTCGCGGGTAGCAACGCCCACTTCCAAAACATCCATTAAACGGGAGCTCCAAAATTAAGAGAGTAATTACTTAAATTTTTACAATTAAGAGATATTAAAGTTATAAGTAATTCTAAAAAGACTCTGGGTGCGTGAGTGCGCGCGCGTATTTGTTTACTATACTTAGCATACTTACAATATTTAGTTATAATAGATTTAACCACTTGACTAAGCTGTGTTTTGTTTTTTGGACAAGCATGTCTTCTCTTTTTTACCATAATCTCGTAGTTGTAGATAAATTACGAAAGTCATTACCCTACTCCAAAAAGCTCGAATCCTTAGCAAAGTCGAAATATTTTCCGGATAAAAAAAAATGAATCGACGCGGGTTGTAATCCCACTCCTACAATTCAGACGAAACTCCGAACCATACTTCAACCTTCCAGTACATAATAAATTTACAAAAATACATATAAATTAGTCGCTTACCAAACACGACGTCCGTAAATGTTTTTTCTGGTAGTCCAATTTTCATCGCCTTTGTCTTTTCATCCCCCTTGTCTCTGAAATATTAAAATATTGCATTAATAAATTTGTAGATATTCCAAGCTAAATGCGTTTACCATCAACCACGTCACAAAACAAAAATTCTTGACTCAACTAGACCAAAATATGCAAGGCCTATTCTGAATTTCTTTAGATTTTAAAAGTTTAGTAAATCGAATACCTTACTTTAATATTTTGTTTTTAAATATTTTTATTTTTCTGGCAATAGAAATTTAGATTTAAATTTGTAGTTTTGTAATTGTGTACAAACCTGGGAGAGTACCGTACATGAAATGTACAGTTAGGTACTTTTTTTGATTTTAACTAGGTAGGTACACTAATGTACCTACCTAGTTAGAGCATCCGTCTAAGTACGTCTTCCTAGTTCCTGTCTCCACACATACATACAAACAATTTTAGGAACAAGGCAGGTGCAAAGATTTACTTATGTTGGTATTTGGAATTTATTTGATTGCCATAGTAATAACGATTGTAGGGGTCAGGCGACAATGAAAAGCCCCTCTGGCTAAGTTGTTATAGTAGGTAGGTAACTTACATGTCTGCTGTCGATGTGTGGCGGCGCAGGAGTGGGTCGGGCCGCGCATGCTTGCGGCTCCGGCAACATGCTGACGCTGCAGCACGGTGCAATCATGCCAGAGGTCGACAACTTTATAGAAACCTCCCTCCAAGATATTTAGGTCCATCTAGATAGATAGATAACTCTTTATTGTTCACACCAGAAATTACATGCATAATACAAAAATCTACTTAAAAACTAGTGTAACAATTGGCGGCCTTATCGCTTAAAGCGATCTCTTCCGGGCAACCTTAGCATGGAGAGGATTTATAAGGAAGAGGTAAGGGACGGGGTGTGCCCTTATAAAGGAATATGTAACGCACAAACAGAAAAAGTAGACATACTTACATAATAAGACTATATACTACTTAAGCGTAGCAAAATAATAAAAATATACTACTTACTAATGCTACAACAATATATACATACCTAAACAATAATAATAATATACATACATACATATAAACAATTACAATCATAGAGAGAGCATGACGATGCATCAACTATCCCGAGATATAGTGCAACTTAACTTGACGTTTAAAAACTTCCAGTGAAGGTGACCGCTTGATTTCCAAAGGTACTTCATTCCACAATTTTACAGCTTTTACCGCGAAAGAAGAACTATAGAACGACCTACTAGTCCGGCTAGTCCTAAGACCTTGGGCTCGTGTGTGGTCCGATTTGGAGCCCCCGGGAGCACGGATGAAGCAATTTAATGTCCCGGGAATATTGCCTTAGCAAACTGCCTGGCAATAAGCCAGAGGGTCGGTACGTCTATATAGAGATCCCGGTGCCTCTATTACGTACCTACTACAACTCTATAAACTTCTATAGGGCAAATGCACCCCAATGCAGCCATGTCTTACGAAGATTCGCCCGCCCTTCCACACCGTCACAAAAAAAAACTACATAGGAGGTCTTTGTTGCTCTAAGGGAGCTAATTGTCCTGACCTACCTACAAACAACTCCAAATTATATTTTGTAGCCTTCGGCTTGACCGATTTTAACGAGTGTGGTGTCGTTGGATTCCTTTTTATGTCCGGGGTGTCAAACGGGGCTACGTCTCGCAATTGTTTTTTTTTTTGTTTTCTTCGTCTACGTGTGTGAGCGAAAGGTACTTACGTCAATCATACGCGTAACCCCGATTCCAAGGAGCAGTTCTTAAAAGTACTATCAAGCTGTACCTGTGCCACACGCGTCACCCCGACTCTAGCGCTCAAACCCCCGAATACTGAAACGTTTGTAAACATTGACATCAGATTAATTCTAATACTGCCTTTGTCTGGCACTAAGCAATGACAAAGACAGCAATAGACATAATCAGTCGCCAAAGCTAACAAACGTTTCAGAATTCGGGGGAAAAGCTCTTATCGCTGAGTTACAAATTATTTACCAATGAGATCTTTGCCTTGCAAGTAAGTTCGTAAAAGATCCTCCTAAACAGGAGGAGTCCACTTAAAGGCTAATGCACCTGTTAAGGTTTAGGTGCATTAGCTTTTAAATGTGCGCTTGTACTTAGAAGGCTCGTTTTGATTGGCATATTGCAAAAAAGTTTTGTCTATGTAACCAGCTAGACATGTGATTTTCTAATCCCTCATGCGGCCGTCAACTAATAAACGAGTGTGTTCTATACTAACGAAGGTTTATTCGAATCACTTGCTATATAATCAAAGAGTTACACCAAATTCCATGCTTTTTTTTTAAATTCTCATCCAAACTCTTTTGACGTTTTCCAGAAAACGATGTTAGCTCTCTACTCTGACTCATTTTTGTTATCGTCTTAAAATATTTTCCGGAATTAGCTGCGAAGACGGATATTTATCCCTATTTTTGAAATTACTACAAATATGATCAAAATATAGTGTTTATGTTATCATACGGCTGAGCTATCTTTGATGCTTTGCTTTTTGTTAGATGAGATTTGTACTATATTATTATATCTTTACTAACCGACTTCAAAAAAAAGGGGAAGGTTCTCAAGTCGCCTTTTTTTTCTTTGTCTGTTCCTCCAGAGCAGCAGGAGCGGCGGCAGCGGCGGCAGCATCATCGGAAACACAATAATATATAATTATACAATCAATGATATTTTACTAAAGAGGCTAGCCTTAGCTAGCTTGTTAAACTACGAGAGTAGTAACAAGCTAGCTAAGGCTAGCTTGTTAAACTACGAGAGTTAAGACAAATCAGTATCTTAGCAATTAACGGTTACGGTACAATCAAGCTTCCGAGTGGATACCTAACCGCGAGTGAAATTTGCTCCTTGGTTTGCGATACCAACGTTAAAAAAAGACTACTCGTTAGATAGTGTAGTTATGTTAGAGGCTTCAAGGTATCTTGTAAATTCCGGCACAAAGGCTATTATAGCCACGTATAACCAATTCCTAAACCATCAAAACACCGTAGGTAGGTATACCTACGGTACCTTTGTTTATATACAGGTATATAATCAATACCTACCTATAAGTAGCTACAAATAATTACATCACGACCGTTCTTTTGACAGGGAAGGAGACAGGGGGAAGGTTAATGAGTAGGTAGGGTTTTTACGACCTATAGCTACTTAAGTATTTCTAGCTGTCACAACTGGCATGGTGTTCAATTCAACTTTAAGAATCTAATGGAATCATGAGTTCGTTGCTAGTCACGATTGTCGAAATAGAGTACTGAAAAAACTCTAGAAAACTTCGTTTCTAACATCCAACGGCATAATTATACTATCTAACGTCAAAACGCACCACCAAGCTTGGTATTCACTTTTAACAACATACCTACCTATTTAGGAATGTATCTATTGTTGTTTTATTTATTTATAGATTTATTATAATACAATGTTTCCTGTGGTTACAGTTGCCTAAATCGCACAGAAATCGATGTCCTAGGCACACAGGTGCCAAAACATAGATAAGTGCAAATAATTCACCCTCAATGATAAATTTCTCCACATCACCTGTTTGCACGTATCTATTAGGTAGGTACTACACTTTCTAACGGCTGTGCGTGTGCGTAACGTCATTACCTTCCATCCGGGATTTCCTGCCCAATAAAGATTAATAATAAAGCTAAATAGCCTAATAACAGTTTAGCACACCTGCACGTGTCGAATTCCCTTGAGAATCGTTTATCGCTAACGTTCCCGACATAAACTAATACTTACAACTAAATACTTATATCCTGCGCAGACGAGATACTTGACGGCCAATAATTATGTCCACGAGCAACATGCTCCAGACATCGCCGAAGATCAGCGGCCATCGCCGAACCTATAAACGAATCTGTCGATAACTCATTTATCACAATCGGTTGAAGCGTTAGGACTGGTAGAACATTTATTACCATACAAACAGTAAGTTTGTATGTACCTATACAACCATACAAACTTTCTAACTTATAAAATCCTCTTAAATAAACTACGTCACCATAAGGTCTGCGCAATACCATCTAATGAAACTTTGAGAGGCGTTTACAAGGCCCCTAAAGTTTAATTGCAATACTCTCCTTTTGGCCTCCCCGGTGTCGGGTGAAAAAGCGGATATAGCGTGCCGCATACGCAGGCTATTAGATTTGCAAGAATTGCATCAACAATGTCGTCGTGTTGAAAGAAATTGGAAACTTTATTCCGTTCTTTTGCAATTTTGCAATGACGTCAATTTTGCCTGCTGGATTCGCGACATTTGTAGGTTTTTCAAGGTTGCGCATGTATCTGTACTCGAACCGTTATTACTGAAAGAAAGCTAAATTATAAGACTTAATACTTATTGGTAGGTGGCTATAATGTTGACATCATTTTAGATGATTTTGTGAACGTATGTGAAATGCTCTAGCCGAATTGTAGATAAAGTACTAAAAACGAACAAGTAAGGAAGCGTAAAGGATTTTATACACGGGCCGGGGCCCGTATTCGGAGATATGACAAATTGATTTTGATTTCGACATTCCAATCTTGATCATCTCTCGTCTCGATTGCCTCCGACTACGCTCGCACGCTAGCCATCGAGGATATCTCGAAAGATAGCGTTGAGAATAAGAAATTTCGAAGTTCGACATTTTTTTCAATAGGTATGAGTTGAATCTCAGCTTTTGAGAGTAGGGGTCCTTATCTGATTTTTGCGAAAAGAAGAGCTAGACATAACTTTCATAGGAGTAAATGAAGGGCTCTAACCACCATCTACCAAAGCGAGCTCGGGGAGGACAACAGCGTCGAGTGGCGGACGCTGTTGTAGGCTTAAACGTCTCACGACAGGTAATACTAGCTGTCCCGGGAGGAGCTGAAGCGTGGTGCTGAGGGCTCCGGTGCGTTCCCTTGGAGATCCCGGAGCCCTCGGTCAAGCATCAAGGCAGGCCACCGGGGGGGTTTTAGTGGGTATAATCCCACATAACCCGGCTGCACCCTAAAGCAGACGGGTAACTAGGTGAAGATTTCAGCCTCGCAAAAAAAAAAAGGAGTAAATGAAGCATACTACTACGGTCATAGGTTGTTTCTTTTCGTTCCGCGAAATGCGTGTCTAGCTAACCTAAAAAACAAATATATCAGGTCAACTTCAGCTTCAATTTTTGTTCGTGTCGTTCTGCAGCGTTGCCGCAATTTGGCCAATGTCTTAGGTCAACGTCACAGAATTAACCTCAACGTCAATGTCTCATGGACATGAGACATTTAGAATTGACTCAGAATCTACCATTATAGTTTTTGAACAAAACTAAAGCCTTTTGTTTTCCACGGAAGGCTTCAGTTTTGTTTGTACACTGTACAATAGGTTGGCCGCACTAACCAATCTTGCGTGAATAGCCCTGCCTCACAGATTACCTCGACAGATTCCGTACTCAACACTATCGAAGCGCATCAAGCACCTAAAAAATTGGAATGCTTTAAGTCCCCGCGACCTGCGCTTTTCTCAAATTGATTTTGGTGGGAACAAATCCTAGATTAATGTATCTATTCCCCAATAGATACCCCAATCTGTGCCCTGTATCTTCATGTCTACAACATACAGGGCTATAAAGAAACGGTATGCTAAGCCGAAAAGGGCTTATAGTACTAACCATTATGAACAACTTTTACTATGGGACCAACCCTGAAATCGAAGAGAAAAAACAGCTGCTCCATAGATAAATGTCACATGTGACATTCGACAAAATGTATGGAACAGCTGTTTTCTTCTTCTAGATTTCTGGGTTGGTCCCATAATAAAAATTGTTCATAATAGTGAGTACTGGTGAGCTCTTTTCGGCTTGGCATACCCCTTCCTTATGACCCTGTATTATCTTAAGGTTAAAACATTGAAAGACATTTTTATCAATCATACAATATGTATTTAATCAATATAAGATACAGTAATTGTGACAGGTGGACAAACCATTTAAATTGAAAAAATCTAAACCACTAAATTGAACAAATTTCAAGGATCGCCATTAAATTAATTCACTACATTATGCCCGAACATGATAAATTAATTGAGGTAGATTCCCATCATGAGCTGGGGTTCAAATTATAATTAACTTCGGATTCACCACAGGGTAAGCAAATAAGACAACGCATTAAACATTATACTATATAATTAAATATCTACAAATTGAATATAAGTAGTGCACACTATTCGGGGATACACGGGCACCACTCTCTCCTCAAACATTTACAATAAAAGGGAACATTTATAATATAATAAACGCATAATATAGGAAACATGTATCAATGACAACTCGTTACTACCACTAGCCTAGCCCGCCCCCGCCCCCGACCCCGGCCCCGTGTCCCCGGGGCCGGCGACGGGGCCCTTCTCTAATCTCTCCAGGCGCGAAGCAAATTACAGAATAATAATACTTAATTATAAATATCTACCTATTTACATACCACAAGAGTCCGTATCGATTCTGATCGGACCAACGTCCGCCGCCGGCCGCGCTCGTCTTCTAGAGACGCTGCGCACGCGCCGGCGACGTTTCCTATACACGTTATATCTCATCAGAACTGCCGCACTGCAACCCTAACACACAAACTATAAAAGATACGTAAATCGAAACTACATTTTTCACATTTTTTCTACAGAATACGTATAACGTAAGTTTCAAAGTGTTTGTGCTAGGGGTGCTGTGTCATCGGCTTATTCCAGCGCACTGCATAGCCGCTGTAATGTGTTTCACGCCTCACAATCATCAGTGGTTAGCCGTGATCTATATATCAAATATATAACATAAATTCATAGATTCCTATAGTTCCAAACGATCGGTTAACACTGCTTGTTCCCCGTTCCTACACTTTCACGTAAGAAAATTGTAACTATTTTTTTGAGGAGTTCGAAAATCATAAAATACCTGAGCAAATCTTAAGATACGAAGTCCCGACGTGGGAATGCTACGACTGACGTGGCAGTGTTAAAAAATATATTGTATCTTTTCCGCTTACGAATATGTATACGCATCTCTGAATATAGTTTCGTTTGTTTCAACCGAAAAGTTTCATTATTCACAAAATATCTCTCTGACTATCGAAGTCTAACCTACGACCTAAACGTTATTTTAGTCCGTATATTTATATCGGCAGAACGTTTCGCAGAATCGAAAACAAAAATTTTGTACTCGAGCTTATCATAGACATCATCACCATAAAGACACGCGCCGTGCTTTATTTGAGCGGGACACAATCCGAGTGATAAATACCACACGGGGATCGCGCGGCGAACATTCCCTCCATTTACACTGTCCAAATATTTGAGATCAAATATTCAAGTCCATAATGTTACACGGATAAAACAAAAAAAAAATACAATTTTGTCCTTCTGAATTTGGTGTCGAATTTCACTAAAAAAAATAATTAATTAATTTAAAAAGCGAGCCAATAAAAATATGGCACTACGATCAGTGCTGGATAAAATTATACTAATTTCAAATTAATTAAAGTAATAATCAGTACGTTGGATAAGCTCCAAGAGGAAGTCAACAGTGTCGTGCTCGTGCTGCATACGTTCCCACATATCGACATTCAGGCACCAACATGACTAATAGACAAATTTTACTAACTTTCTTTGGGACCACTACTACTGTGAACCTGTTCAAACTTACAATTTCCAACGTCTCCGATCGAGACAGCATTGTAATTTCGAGCTGATTCGAGTTAAGGTGTCTCCACACGGGCCTGATCTGATGTTTGTGAAGAGGATAGCCATTCAGGTAGGACATACATTTCATTTGAGTAAATGAAACAAACTACAAAACAAAAGGTCATAGCTTGTCCCTTTTGCTCCCATGACATTCCAATATAGCTATCCCTTTCGCAGGACATCATATCAGGTAATGTATAGAGGCCTTTATCTATCTCCCATATACCGGGGCTTGCAACCGGTTAATAGTTACCGGATAATATAACTAGCCGGTTAAAGTGCTTGAGTAAAAAATATGGCGCATCGTTCTTTATAAATCGCCCAAACTACGATGATTCCGATGGGTTAATTGCGTTCTAAAGAACGCAATTAACCGTCTTAATTCCGGCGTTAACTCAATTTAACCGGTTAATTACGTTCATCAAAACCGACTACTCAACTAACCGGGAACCTAAACCGAAAATGATTGCGATTGCGGGTCACGTGACTCGAACCCGGTTCCCAAGCCCCGCCCGACACCGTGGTCACTGTCCATCGCCGGCGCTCCTCGGCCAAACTTCCTATACCGACTAACTCGTGCGTCAATAACATCGCGCCTAAGGCTCCCATCTACAGTACGAATACATTAATTCCTCACATTACACTACAACCGTATCTTTACACTACAAAAATGAACCTAATCTCCTTTCCCGTAAGTTACACGAATACGTAAGACGACGACGTCCGAGAAGCGTAGTGAAAAACATGACGTTCCGATTTTTTTATATTATTTAAGTTGCCACCATTTGCCGCGCAATTGATCCTATCTTAAACACTATAGGCACTAACTAAAACATTACTAGCGAGATCTTGTGAGCACAGAACACGATTTTCATTAGTTCACTTGTATAAAACACTTACGGCTAAAAAGGCATTGGATTTATGTGTCAACTTCTGTACAGGGGAATAAAAAATGTAATTACTCCTAATCTGGTTAAAACAGCTGTTGACATTAGGATATCAAAAGTATTTATTGTGAGTTCATTGTATTCACGATTTCGGATATAGTTGATGATTACGAAAATTTGACAAGATTTATATAATAAGTAGTTACTTAACTGAAACGTACGAACGTGGATCGTTATTTTTATTTGGCGCACGTGGTTATAGCCAAAAGCCACTGCGCTTTGTCCTAATTATTAAGAGCCGCTTCCCTAATATAGCTGTCGTTACAAAAAAAAAAAACGAAATGCAGAGCTGAAATTTTGAAAAATAAATAAATACCATTTTTTTTACAATAACAATGTTAATGTTTTATAGCAGTTTTTATGTTAACATTTTATTTTCAAAGAAGGAAAAAGAAAAAAAATCCTTTTCCTTCGACAAAAGAATAACATAAAAATTGCTTTAAAAAGTTGATAGAAAAAAAACTGAGTGTTTATTTTTTCTTAATTTCCAATCAGTAATTTTTACATTAAAAAAAGTTGAAAAAGTGCGAACGAGATGGCGAGAATCAGGGAAGCCGGTCTTAAAATATAGTTTGACATTGGTGTCGATTCTGTCGTACCACTCACTAAAACTATAGAGATTATACTGATTTTCTTTGCTAAAACTAAACCAATTTGACAGGACTAAAACTATCGTCGTCTCCTTTGATTTTAATGTGTGAGAAAAGGATGGCAATCATTTTATAGCTATCAAATTTAGTTAAGTGTAGAACATACGACAACAGAATCGACGTCATTGAACAGCTCTGAAATTGTTGCCATCTTTTTACGCAGACGAAGATAACTTAAGTCCTGTCAGATCAGCCCAGTGAATGGTTCTACAGAATCGTAGCCATTAACATAGTGAATTCATCAAAAGTTTCGTTTGAATTTCATCACACCGGACCGCATTTAGAACATTAATGTTACAACAATTTTTGGTGACATTAACAAGTTGTAACATTAATGTTACAACAATTTTTACGGACATTAACAAGTTTTAACATTAATGTTACAATAATTTTTAGTTGTTTACTGTACAAATAGACACTTAAACGTTTTCAAAAGAAAACAAATCAAACTTTGCGTCGATGCGATAAAATTCAGTTAACCAGCCTCCGAATAAAATGCTTGGTATCTAACATCACTGCTGGCTATTTTATTGCATATTCATAAAATTATTGTTTCACATAATTATCAATAACTGCTAAAGTTGTGCCTGGAAATGAACATTAATTACATTAGTCTTATCACAAAACTTTTATTGCTAAAATTACTTTGTCGAGGCGACGTCGCACAGTCGCCGCGAGAATTGACTGTAACTCGACTACACTAGTGATTCGAAGTTTTCTTCGTTTGATCTAAGAATAGTTACAGCCAAACCCGACGCCGACTGTACTCTTGTATAACTAAAACACAACATCAATGGCAGTGACGTATTATTATCGTGACCCGATGTAACGGCCCGGGCTAAGGGCCTTATTAGGGGAGATATCTTCCCTTAGCTCGGGCCGATATAAGGATGGGCCTTTTTACAAACACACAATCCACACAGACAGCTGTTGTTTCTGTAGACGATGCGTCATCGACAACAGACAATATGCAAGTGACGACATAAGCATAGAAAAAAAAAGAGGAGTTGTTTTGGATGCAACTAAATTACAAACACAATGGCGTCGTCTATGAGTCGTACAAAATCTTTTTTTATTTATTTTTTCTAAAATATTAAGTGATTTCTTTTGAAAAAATAATAGAAGAGAATAACGCAGAAAGTCACGCACATTGCCCCTTGCCTTTATACGAGTACTTTCGGAATACAACAACTGGTTTAAAATACCGAATATCAAAATTGTAGTCTATGAGCTAGGATACTAAGGGCGAGTTTCATTTGATATGGGTACGCGGCCTACCTGATATAGTTGAACACTACGTGTCGGTCTGTCTGTGCTAGGGGAGGCACTTGGTGAGTGAAGCCGCGGGAAGACACACATTCGCTGTCCGCTGATACACCCTGCCGCACTCGGCCGCACTCAACATTGTCGATTTATACGAGTATATCAACAATGAAACGTGGGCTACATCCAGAGATCACACCCTAGATTCTGCATTCAGGACCTCGATGCGCACCACGAATCAGTCTAAATACACTTATACCAAAATTACTCATATTGGTTGATTGTTAGGCGCGAGTAGCCGTAACCTTGAGATAGCCAATGAGAACGCTCGGTCGCACTCCCCGCGCCCCGCGCCGCGCCTCTAACTTTGGTGACTCTTGTAGGAACAACGAATCTCGTAATGCGGTATCTAGTGTGATCTGTAGCTACATCAAACTGCACTACTTTGCCGCTGGAATGAACGCAACTTTGAGACCAAATCAGCCACTCTGTTACTTAATTCGACCAATACAATTAAGAAGTTAAAGAGTACCAATATCCGTAATGCAATAACAGCGAAACAGGCGACTAACACACGCGTCTAACATTGCAAACAGTACGTCCTAAAGGTCTTCGCACACCGTATTGACTCAACACCGATTCGAAGCATTGCGTTGTGAGCTTTACGGCGTGTCATTTATAGCTTCAATTTAAAATTACCGAGTTTTGAGTCAACATTCAACACGCTTCGCTTACTTACTGTAAGGACACTATACAACAATAACATTGAAATGATTTGCATTAACGGCGCCCGGACATTATGGTCATTTTCAAACACAAATGCTGAAATTAAACATTTTTAGAAATGTATTGACTAATTTAAATTCGGAATAAGAACGAAACAATACAAGTACAAGCATTCTTAATTGTCAATTCAAATAGGACCAGCTGTTTCCGAAAAATGGAAGAAGTAGGTTTGTATGAAAATGGTCCATCTCCGGGGCCGTTTTAAATCGAACCGCTGTAGAGTTGTTACAATGTGCTCTGACCGCAACTGGCACCTCAACAAGCGAAAGCGAGACAATCCACGGGACACGACTAACACGAGACGCGACGATCCGCGGAATACGAATAACACGAGACGTGACGATCCTCGGGACACGACTAACACGAGACCCGACGATCCGCGGGACACGACTGACACGAGCCGCGACGATCCGCGGGACACGACTGACACGAGCCGCGACGATCCGCGGGACACGACTGACACGAGACGCGACGATCCGCGGGACATGACTAACACGAGACGCGACGAACGCAAATTATTCTAACATGATACCTCGGACTCGTTCCGTTATAAGACTATTTACAATTGGCAGTGCGTAACGCTGGTCGTCGACCTTAACTAAACTTACATTACTCAGACTCCCGTCCGTACCCACGAGGGATAATTTAAACTATACCGCCTATATTACACCGAAAAAATTCTAAACTCGGGTCTTACATTTTTACATTTCGCACTAAGTATTTACATTTGTTCGCGCCACTCGACGCTATGACGACGCAATAAGGCTCGAAATCCCGACGAACCGTTCAAATATCATTATAAAAATCATCAGTCTTGTGAATAAATTTACGCCTGCTACGAACTAGCAGTCTACGAACCGTCGACATTCTTTGGCGAGAATTTATCTAAGCATCGCTTCCGCCGGCGAGTCCATACCGTCCCCGGGTTACATCGCTTATATACAACAAACTTAAAAAAACAATTTCATCAAATAAAAACAACTTCGAAACCGTACAATTGAAAGTTTCGTCAAATTAGAGCGACTTCATCGTATCACGCCCGTGGCAATGTCGGGGTTTAAGCTTACCAAAGGCAGTTGTCAATATTTAAAATATAAAAAAAAAAACAAGAAAAAAAAACGATAGTCTCTAGGTATCGAATGAAAACATTAAATCATCCCAACAACGCCACGAACTCAAACTAAAAACCGTAATTAGCGAGTAACACGGGTCTAACTAAAGTATCGACTTCACCGGAACGACCACCCATCTCCCTCTTCTCGACTTTCCATCAAACATAAATGAACCGTAGCCTACGAATAAAAACATATGAGGAAAATAACTCCCGCAGAAAGCCCGTTGAAAAATGAGCCCTCTTGACAGCAATGTATCATTTCCCTTCCTGTCTCTCGATTTGTCGCGGACCACCTCTCTGTCTCTTAATATCAAATCAAATAATCGAATCGGACATCCATCCTTAGAAAATTGTTAGTGCCATTTGGCATCAGATAGCTTGATCAGTTTGGAAGTACGCGCCGATGTAGATTAGGTGTAAGTTGCATTTTTAGACTGAGTTATTTTCCCTAATATATTATATTCGTAAACCGTAACGACCAAATAACAGTTAATATAGTTAATTTATCGTCCGCACGGCCAGAACGAGTTGCCACCGTACCGTCGTCCCATCTTCCTTTTCTTGGCTCCGGTGACCACGACCCTGGGTTCCTCCGCCAGTATCAAGGGGAGGTTGTCCGCGCTGCAATCTGGTTTCGTTTCGACGGTCTTGCGTTGTTTCGCGATGAGGTTGTTGAGGACGCGCGAGGAGGCGCAGTGCCGCGCGGGGAGCAGCCGGGGGGAGGGCGGGGGCGAGGCGGGGGTCTTCTTCTGCGGAGGCGGGACTGAATCTTGCCTGGAAATAGATCAATAAATGAGTCTATCGGTGCTTCGATTGGTAGATCCGATCGCGGCCGTGACTCCAGCTGCGCAGGTTGCATCGTGTGCAAGTACCATTACGATCTACTTGGGCGTGTTTTGCTAAACAATCAAAAGAATTTTAACTGTCACAATGAGCAGCGTGGTCACTTATAATATTAAAAAAATAATTGTAAATTTAATTGAATTTGCTTTCTGATAATACAAAATGTAAATGCTTGTAAAAATGTAAAAATGTAAAAAATCAAAAAAGTCATAAGCAAGTCTACGCACAGAATAAATAACAATACAAGTACAGAAGACTCAATCTGAAATGATATTTCAACAAGTCCCGACATAGTTTAAGCGAAGCTTTCTTACACACCTAAAGGCACGAAACGCGAGCAGGCGAGAGTGAGTCGCTGTCACTTTCGCTCTCGTAATGTTTGATGTAAAACAGGTCACTTACAAAAAGTTCGAGGCTGCATCCTATGTAGGTTTATATATTATGTTTTAGATAACGTTTTTAAGACAGGACCGTTTTGCGGCACACGTTACCGATTCAAAAAGCGCCATACTTATGCAGACGAATTTATAAAGATTTATATTTAAGGTGCATCGTTTCGCTCAGCGCGCGAAATTCAAATTTTGTTGCGTTTTTTGTCAATTACAGCTTAATTACTGATCGTAGGTTCATGAAAACTAATTTTGCGATAATAAATAGATTGTTTCAAGAAATTACACCAACCAAAAATTCAAGTTGAAAGCTAGTATAAGTACATTTCCCACTAAACCAAAAACCAAGATGAAAATCAGCTTATTGAAATTTGTAGCTAAGCCAACGTTATCTAGGTGATCATTTTACCCGTAATTTCTTAAAACAACTTATTTATTGTCGCAAAATTGGTTCCAATAAATCCACGATGAGTAATTAAGCTGTAATTGACAAAAAACGCAAGAAAATTTGAATTTCGCGCGATGAATGAAACGATGCACCTTAATAAGATTTATAAAACCTTACCAAGTTCAAACAACGCGCGCTTCGAGCTCTGCATCATACTGGCGTGACCTTATCGAATCGACAGTAGAGGCCGCTAAATGGTTCACTCTTAACGAAAATATCGCGTCTGTTACTATTGAGTGAACGAATAACCGAATAAGTTGAGAAAATAATAAAAACACAATAAAGGTGAACACATACGTATAAGACGCGCAGAACTGCTCGTAGAGCAGCACCTTGGTATGAACAGGAAGATCTGCGATCTCCACCCGCTTGGTTCTGGTCACCTCCTTCTCGGGAATCCACTCGTCTTCCAACCTGCAATGGAAACTACGCTTTAGTCTATGCTAGAGACGGTGCCACACAGTAGCTGTAGCTGCAAACACTGTTTTTAAAAAAAAAACATATTGGTGTAATGTATCTGAAACAACATATTAAACGTCCTGATTTCGGTAGTATATTGTGAGTGTTTGCAGCTTCTTTGGGTTGCAATCTCAAGTGTATAAAAAGCTAAATGAATACAATGACCAATGACCATGCCTTGTACAGGTCAATTATTAAAACCTGGCGCCTACACATACACATTGTATTTGAGTAGTCCCAATTAATAAGCAATACATTTATCTTTGTCCAACTCATTAGAGCCTACGCATAAGCGTAAGAAAAAAGTTTTTTGAATGTACGTATTTAATGTGAACAGTAATTGTAATGCCACGCCAATTTGTGAGATGTGCCCGTTAACACAAACGCAAGATTGGCACCAGATTTAAATAATCGATCTATAAGTACGAAATCAAAATGGCCCCCTCCAAGATTTTAAAACAAAAATTTGGTTACAGCTTATAACTAAAAGCAAATGTGCCCTCTACCGAAAAGAACTTAAAGTTTAAGTTGGACTGACAACCCATGAAGTAACTAGCAACCTTTCTACAAAGATTGATATTTTGTTCTGGTACTCTTGTTCAGAAACGTTCGATACTATTGTTTATCACTTTGTCTCATTTTCTCGCGTGACACCTGTCGTCAGGGAAAAGTGGACAACAAACACGTAGATTCAGTTATACCACAACACTAAAATTATGCGTCTCTTTTCATTTCAATATGTGAGAACAGGTTTAATACAGTTTAGAAAGTGTTACAACAAGACTGACATCAAAGCAAATTTTGTTTAATTTATCGAACGTTTTTGAGTAGGTAAGCCAATAAGAGATAGCAGATGTGAAATGGAATGTTTCCTATATACTTTGTTAGCAACTTAGGAATGTGGCCCTGTGTGACACTTTGTCATGAAATTATGAAAAAAGCATGCCAGGCAAGGGTTATTTCGGGAGGATCAAGTGCATATGAAGAAGTAACTTTTTGCCAATCGGGAGAGAGTTCAATTTATCTATGTGCATATAATTTTTCCATATTGTTTTTTGATTAGAATGCATATGATCCCCCTTTGCTGATTCAAATAATATTAAAATTCATGCAAAAGATTCTTAGAAGTATTCGCTTTGATTTATTAGACACATATTTTATACACTGCACAAAAAAATACTATTTTCAGAAGCCAAATGAAGTTTAAAAGAAAACATTGTGTCAGAAAAAAATTGCCAAAATTATTACAATATTTTAAAGGAAATAAATAAAATAAACATTAATGGGGAGTGATCACAGTCATGAGAAAAGAACGCACTTCTATAATGAAAATGTACGAAATTGTAATTAAATGAAATGATTATGATGTGTAATAAACCAATGGCTAATATATCGGAGCAGGATACAGTTCCACAGTTCTGTTAACCCACCTGCAGGTTACCTGACATAGCTAACACTCGCTAATCTGTAGATTCGCTGTAGAAGCAAACAGGCAAATTGGCAATTAGTGTGTCTTTCCCATTTTAACTACTTAGACCTAGGATACCCTATAGAATTTCGACCGTGGCTTACTCGGACGCTTCAATTAGTTCGAACACCTGCTTAAAGAAAAAAATGCAACTGTAGTTGCACAGAATTTCCCCTTTTGGTCGATTCAAAATAAAACAAAAACTAGCGTAGATAGTTTTTACATTGGTAACTACACTACACTACTTTATTTAGTGATATGAAATGATTCATTTTGTTACGAAATAGAAACACATGTTTTTACCCCACTTCCCAGAAATGGTAATGTTTAGGGCATAAATATGAATATACATTGTGTGTTTCTATATGATTTCCTACCGCATAAGCGGCTGGACCTATTTTGGATTGCGAGATGCCTTTAGATTTATCTTTATTTCCGGAGTGTCTTACCCCGAATACTGAAACGTTCGTTAACTTTGACAACAGATTAATTCTAATACTACCTTTGTCTGGCACTAAGCAAATGACAAAGGCAGCAATAGACTTAATCTGTCGTCGAAGTTAACAAACGTTTCAGTATTCGGGGGCTATAAGCGTTAACACATGTAAAGGCGCAATCATGTCACTGGGAGCATTCGTCGGTAATGTAACAATTCAAATTTCGATTTTGAGCATTAAGTTACGATAGGCGCTCCCTCACCGGGAGCACTCCCCTGTGCTATAACAACCCACCCTAGCACCAAGCCGCTCTGGGCCAGCGTGGTGGATGTGGGTAATCACTCTTCGAGGTTAGGCCGATATCTCAGCAGTAGGATCTTTAAAGGCCGATGCAGTAACAAACCCAAGATTCGATTTTGAGCATTACTTTACAATACTGCCTCACACTGACGAAATGATATTTAAAATCCACTATTAAAAATATGTGAAAATACCCCTATCTTTTGGGAAGGCACAATCTTCTAGGCTACTCGTTAAAGTTTGCTTACCTGTAAATACAAACGTTTATTATTTTCTAGAAAAATATTACAGAACTTAAGAGCTTATATTTTGGCAAGTTTGCACTTTTTACAAATTTCTTCCTTTTTTGCACCTATCCATTATGATTGAAGAGTACTTAAAACTATGTCTGTTACGGTAATAATTTACTACACATCAGCCCGCAGCAGCCCACAGCCGGACACAGACCATTCTAAGCAGTTATAATTAAACAAACATGAGGAGAGGGCAACACTGAAGTATGAAGGATAAAGGATCAAATAGCGTTTCTGATTTTCGACACACATCCGCGCCGTGCTTGTAGCGGCAATCTCTGAATGGGTTGACGTCCGACAAAGGAGATTGGTGAGAGTGGCACAATAATACACTGCCCCTTTAGCACTGTCAATAATAATCAAATAATACGTGTTTCCTGTTTCGAAAATGCCATGGAACGCCCACAAACCCGCCAATCCTGCTCATTAGACAGACGCACTATTAAGCCAGCCCATCCGCATACTTATAGCATGTCACGACATCGAGCCTGATGTTCGCACACCATCTTGCATCCAGTCTCCCGAGTCTCCGCACCTATCGAGCAAGTCAATAGAAGCGTACTCACACATGCGGCGGGTAGTAGGTGACGAGCGCCTCCCGCCGATCGGCCGCAGCGTTGTACCGGCTGGCGGCCAGCGCGGCGTGCAGCGTGAGCGTGTGCCGCCCGCTCGGCTCCCGCAGCGGGCACGCGCCGCCGAGCCGCCACGCCGTGCAGCGCGACAGACGCCACGCCAGACCCTCCATCATGCCCGGGTCGAAAAAGTCGAACATGCGCGCTGGAATACATGTAATCAATTATTTTTTATCAGAAGATAAACAAGACCGCGCTAATTATGGACAAACAGATTCGGAAAGGCTTCTAATAGTCAAGAATGCAAGACCTGGGGTTTTCAAAGTGAACAGTGGAGCAAGCAAAGCAAGGGTTATTATAAAGGAGTTTAAAGAACTCTTACTGCTGGTTACATAATTATATACGTGTTTTGTATGCTTGGAGCGATGGGAACGGAAGAATAAAACTTGCGGGCACTCGAAACCTTGGTCAAAAAGTTATGACAACTGTAAACTGCGTAGACTTATTTATTACTAGTTGTTACCCACGACTTCGTTCGCGTGGACATAAAAAAAGTATCCTATTTCAGTCTTTGTGATATACAGTAACTCCATATCAAATTTTATCAAGATCCGTTCAGCCGTTTAGCCGTGATAACGCGACAAACATCCAGACAGAGAGACAAAGTTACTTCCTACAGTTCGCTAGATGGCGTTGATCCATTTTTGTGCATTTTTTTAAGTTTTGCATGGACTGACAGTTGTAATGTACGGAGTTCTGAATCGTGCAAGCGAAGTATTTCCTCGAGACGAACGTATTCATTTTTACACATCGAAGCTTTTTTGCTCCTGATACGACTGCGGCTGTATTCCTCTGAATTATAATATTAGTTAGGATTGCTGTAAACGAATGTAAATCTTTAAGTTCATCTCATTATCTACACGCTCTCTCTCTCTCTCTCTCTCTCGCTCTCTCTCTCTTTGTATATTCAATACCTTGTAATACCGTATTCCATTTCTATGAAGTAGACTGTAGACAGAGAGGCCCAGTATTTCCATAGTTTGTAAAATAAAAACTTTACTCACCAGACCATGGCTGCCGTCGGTATCGCAGCTTCTTTCCGTTCCTGCGAATGAGCTTGGTGGCGCTATCCACCGCCTTTTTCCCGCTGCCGCTGCCCGAGGACGTATCGTTGAAGTGATGGTTCACGTGCCGCTCCAGCAACGTCTGAAAATTCACGAGAGTCACGTAAGGAATCGCAGCAAACTGGACGACGCAATATGTTGCATGTCTTTCTATAAACAAATATTAAGCTAATAAGGTTTAAATTACCTTGGAAGCCAATTTTAATCTATATTATTTTTTGACAATTTTATTTAACCAGTATTTAGTTATAGAAACACATGTCTGCTGTCACCTTATTATATATTTAACACCTAGAACAATACTTGAATCAGGTCCAGCAAATGTATTTGCTATTCACAACACTCCACTGCGGGCCATCGCTGTAGATGTAGATTATAATAAAAGAAACGCGGTGCAATAAATTTATCGAAGATGGGGTCTAGAAATAACGCCTTTCGGAAGTCTGCTGACTTACTGTCACAATCAAAAATAATGTTACAGTCCGACCATTCTAAGCAGACTCAACAAAAAAATTATATGAATTACAATGGCAGAGAACCGTAATATTTAATGCTCCATATTTTATAAGGCACGCGGCATCAAATGACCACTTTCCAAGTTAAAACGATCAGTCTGTAGAATATGTACATATTATGAAGATGTGACAGATAGCGCTATTGGGACACAAAGTATGTCACAATTTAGGTCCCATGTAGCTCAATGGCCAATAAATTTATTGAACAAAAGAAAAGTAAGTCAGAAGTGTTCATAGGTGGGTTTCTCGGTTGGCACGAACTCTCTTCATGTCCTTGGGAAAGAAAACATAACACAAGTTTATCGCTAATATTGCAAGATACAGGCCGAAGGGAATCGGGTACGGTCATAAATCAACGTCAGCCGTGGCGACATCGCAGACGAAACAATTGAATAGGAAGTCACGCAGCGTGATTGTCAAAAGAAAATTATACGACCGACAAAATATCAGAATGTGTAACGATGAATGAAGAAAATATGAAGACAATTATGAAGACTTAACTAATGATGACGAATGTGTTTCAGGTTGCACTAGTGATGGAATCACATCGCGAGGCAAGGCTTAAGAAAAAGTTAACTTTGCTTCAATCGTACTGCTGGTAGTGGCCAAGATAGCTATGATGAAAAACATAAGTAATGATCACTTCTTCAATCACGTAAGTTGATCCAATCACTAGTGATTGGAGGTGATTTGCTACGTAATACCTCCACTTACCTACATCTTCCGGTAAAAAGCTTACTAAAATTTAATAATCACATGAAATTTGAATCTGACGACATTTACAACGAACAATTAAAATTGAAAGTTTTTGATAGTTTCTTCAATTAATCCAATCACTAGCGATTGGGTAACAATTGAAGAACGGAAGACGAGCCTAAGCTTACTTCTTTTTGAAAGCACAAAACTTCAAGAACACAGTATGAAATCACAAAATAATATCAGAATGATAATCTGGCGACTTTATCAGAAAGGGTATTATTGAGATGAAAACCAACGCAGTTTGAACAACACATATTGACAGAGTTGAAGACACTGGAGCAATAACCCTCATTAGCATAAACCTATTACTCACGGAAATGTTCATACAGAGAACTCCTCCAAAGGTCTCAAACATCGAAAATATAAAGACTTTTGGGGGTGTGAAGCCATTGTTTCACGAGTTAAAGATCCTGTAAAAGTTATCATCGATTAGGAGAGCAGAGAACGTAATTGTACCTGTGTTGAGAACCGTCTCTCGCAGCCGTCGAAGATGCACTTGAAGGGCTTGTTGCCGCCGTGAGAAAGCGTGTGACGCTCGAGCCACAGCCGCGAGCAGGAAGGCTTGCCGCGAACCTTGCACCGCTCCCAGAGGCAAACGTAGTTCTCCTTCCCCACTTGTGTTTCTACGTGTTCAGACTGAAAACGACGAAGAGTTTTGTTAGTGGTCATTCTCGTAGGAAAGGTGCGGTGAAAGGAACATAGGCTCTAGGCGTTACGAATAAGATTTTTTATCAGTACTTCAACCATACACTACCTATTCTTTTATTGCAATGTTTGTTGTTACTACATCATGCTGTCCAGATTGACTTATTACACCATAAACTTATACTAAGCCTCTTACGGCTATACCCCCAATAAGATCTGATCAAATTTTTTTTGTCTCGCTCTCGCGCATAACCCTGCTCGCCAGCCAAAAGTTAACAGAGTATTTTCTAGCTTAAATTAGCTTGTTAAAAGTTGAAACGAGTTTGGAAAGGAATTATTTCCCTTCAGATTTAAGCCTGCTACTAAATAAATTTAGTCAATCAAATTTGCAACAGGAATAAAATAGATCACCAATAATTATTCGCATACAAACCTGTAAGTGATCCAAAAGATCTGGATCTCCGTCAAACTCTCTTTTACAGTTCTCCCACAAGCACACAGAGACGGTGGAAGCGAACGTGCTGGATGATCTCCGGCCATTGGTCTCAGCCTTCGTTAGATTCCGAGGAGGGAATCTCAAAGTCTTGGGCTGCTTCAGAATAGGGCTCTTCTGGCTTGGCACATCCATAGAGCACACACTAATACTTAATGAAAGGGACGAGTCATCGTCGCACTCTTTGCTCGTTTGAGAGTCGCTCGGAGAATCTATCGACTTATCAGTGCCGATCCCCGACTCTGACTCAGTCGTTTCAGCGTTGAAGTTCGCTTCTAAAACAGTGCTGTGTACGTTGGACGACACGTCTTTCAGAACGGTTATCTGTGTGAAAATGGTTTCCTCTCGCCTCGCCACCTCTTCTACCTTACGTAGCTCTTCACTCTCTACGCTTCTGCTGTCTGTATCATCCGAGATGGAATCTTCCTCCATCTTTTCATCGATCTCCTGTTCATTCGGCTTTTCTATTACTTTCTCTGCAGCGAATAGTTCTAATTTCTCAGATAAGGTACTACTAACTTGTGAAAAAGGCCTCGTGGTCATTTTACTAGATTCTAACATAACAATGTTGTTATTAACTGTTTTCGACAGCCAAGGAATATCACATTTTGGAGTTAATTCAATCGACTCCGGTTCTTTGACAGTACTACTTGGTGGTTCCGTGCCCTGGATCGGATTATCGGGAGGCTTCACAGGTGCTATTGGAATACTACTAGTGTGCAGAGCTTGATTGGTATAACTAAGCAGTGGGGGAGGATGGTTTACGAGCGGATTTGAGCAACTGCTCTGTACTGTCGTTGCAGTGCTGCCTGTGTAGCTCCATGTCTCCTTGACGTTCATGTTTGGCACTGAAGTAACTATGTATCCAGTCTGCGGCATCAGCACGGGATGACTAAAGTTGACAGCATAGTTTGGTTTCGGTTGAACAGACATTCCTACCGTTGGTACTCCCGGAATATTTTTATTCATCGGTGGAATAGACTGACTCGTTATCGGTGCACCCTTGTTCACATTTTGATAAGTCGGAGGCATCGTATTAGCAAGTTTTAGCAGAGTCCCGTTAATTAAGATCTGTGCCGTATGTTGAGGACTCTGTAGGTGATCTTGTCGCTGCGGCATTTGAGGAGTTTGAGGAAGCACAAAGTTTGGCATCTTTGCCATTAAATTGGGTATTTGAACTACGGTACCGTTAATATTTTGCATCAACGGAAACACAAATTGCCCATTTAATTTTGTTGGACTTGACACGTTAACGTTGGGTCGATTGAAAGATGTCATATTATTTTGATGTGTCAATGTCTGTGCCGGGATTCCATTTTGAGGTATCCTCAAAGTAGTCAGCATAACATTATGAGGGACAGCGACGAATGATGTTAAATTATTTGAAGTCACTGTGCCGTTGCATGGTTGAGGAATATTAATTTGGTGACAATTTTGCAAGTTTGTCATAGGCACGTTCAGGTTTCCGAGGTTGCCATTTACTGTCATAGAAACTTGACGTACACCATTGGGTATGTTCATCTTTGGTGCAGGCTTAGCTTCTCCAGGAATATTGTTGGTAGAAGTGCTTTGTGTTACATTAACACAGTTCTGTTTCTGAAGTTGAACTTGCTTGAGATTGTTCGCTTTAGACCACGTTAGGTTTTTACTATTCGCTATACATGCAGACGACTTTCGGTTAGTTCTTTTAGACGCCTGTCCTTCCGACTTTTTGCTGGATAGTGTTCTTTTTAGGGAAGCGTTTTTATGTGTAGGATTTAAGTTAAGGTTGTTAGACCCACACATTACTCCGTTCATCCTGCTGTCGAGTTTGGTCGTTGAGCTCACTACACCATTCATTCTAGAGTTGTCAGGTTTTGCTGCGAGTTTTATTGGCGAGCGAGAAACAGGTGCCGTTGGTAGGGCAGGTATTGGAACTTTACCTTTAGGGGCGCTCTTTATGTGCTTCCCGATCCCATTGGCGGATGGGTCTATTTTCTTCATTTCAAGACCATGCCTTTTACTATCCACGAACCCATTAAAATGCCCGTTGACTATCTTATCTTTAGGACAAGGCTCTTGTTGTCGTACCTCCATGAATCCATTCATGGTTGTGTGAACTGCTTCGGTTCCGTTTTTGGACCTACCAAAATCTATCATTCCAGTATCCGCTGTTTTCGATGGTTTCCTACAAAGAATTGCGGGCTTATGGTTACTCAAAGCGCCGTTAAAGGTAGATGTGGCTGGTTTACGGGCGGCGGCTTCTGCTTGTCTTTCGACATCCATGAGCACTTTTGGACTGAGCGTTTGTGATAAATACGAGATGTACTTTTGTAGGTCGTGTGTGACACCGTTTTTCGGAAGGCACTTTTTCTTGATGTCATCGTGGTTCGCATTACCGGTATGGTCCCTCTTGAGGCCGTTCTGAGGCTTCATCTTATGGTTGAAGTACTCGGTAATGCGGCGGTGGTGCTGAGGGTTGGGACGGCGGGTGGGTACTGGTTGCGCTGCGAGGCGGCGCGCGGCCGGCGGCGGCGCCGGGTCGCTCACCCACGGCGGCATGCGCGCACCCTCCTCCGCGGTGCCGGTACCGGAGCTGCACGCCGACTCGGGGCTGCGCGGCGACCGCGGCTCGGTGATATCGCTGCTGCCGCTGCTCTCTGTCGGACTCAGCACCGCCACGCCACTGGAACAATAAAAGGACAACTGTCAATACCCTACACTTTCAGATTCTCTACAGCGAAGAACAACAATTGTCTCGCAATACCTTATATAACGAGAATCAGCTGTTCAATTGAAATGATAGGTCGTATGAATAGTCGCTAGACGAGTAGTACGGTGGGAAGGGGAAAGGAGTAAGCGTGGCTCGGTCGCGGCGCAAGGTGCAATGCCCCGCCGGCGGGCGGCAGCGGCGGTGGCGCGGGCGGTGCAGTGACGCAACGAGACTGCACTGACCGAGCGACCGTCCCCACCGACACGCACATATTATTTTTGGCCTCGTGACATTCGACGCACGTACTCGTCGCGACGCGACAGTTCACTGTGACGAACCGACAGAAAAATGTACTGATTGTACGAGTAAAAGCGTTTGAAACATTTTTTATTGTTCAAGTACCTACATATTTATATTCAGGGGCGGTAGTTTGCGCCGTGGTAGGTATCAGTCGTGGCTTTAAGGCCCGGCTCCTAGATTCTCGCTATCTCGCTCACACTTTTTCAATATTTTTTAATATAAAAGTTACAGAGAGGAAATATGTTATTTTTTAAATCATTTAATATCTTTAGTACCATTGCCAATGGTTTTTTTAACAATTTTCATGTTTTTTGTTTTTCATTAGTCGAAGGAGAAGGAAAAACATTCGATTTTTCGATTTTTTTTTCTCCTTCTTCGATAACTTAAAAAATAATAACTTAGTTCTTTTTTTTAATTCCTCTCTGTAATTTTACAATAAAAAAATGTTGAAAGAGTGCGAACGAGGTAGCAGTGTCAATAGACAATGATTTAGGGGAGCCGGCTCTAAGTTAAAAACTTACGTGACGTTCCTCAAGTGAACTCGAGTTACAATGTGGAATGGCAGACGCTTATTTATCAACATAACGCGAGTTTCGATTCACTCGTTAAAAGTATATGTACCTATTTAGGAGCAGGCTCTGCGCGGCTTAACCCATTGATAAACTTTTGTTACGCGATCCACACGTAAACATAATTTCGACGAGTATTCTCGGATACTGTCGTTCTAGACGATCAACTTTCAGATTCAGTCAAAAAAAGTTATTTTCATTAGATTGGTGAAGAGAACGAGGTGCGCGGGTGTCTCATGGTGCGAGGGTGAGCTCTCAGCACCCCATTCGTTGAACTATATCGAAAAACGTATACCGCACTAGGGCTTTACATCTTTCATCCCCTTCTCTCTCGGACTTCGGAGCGAGGGATGCTACTGCTACTAATTGACCCAATTTTAAAAGATTTTCACGGGAGATTGTATCTTCGTAATAGGTAAACGTGATATCGTTGAATAGTTGTACATACAAATAGTATGTATTTGAAGTAGTTCATCCTTACTAGAAGAAAAACAAAACATTTTATGTCTACCACGTGTCACCATAATAATTTAGCCAGTTTCCTGATACGCGCTGCGCTCTACCAATGCACTCTACCATCGATCAAAGTTTATTAACGATGCCACGATACTTGACGAAGCCCTTGTAGGCAGCGATGCCAACTTAGCCTTTTCGGGGCTAGATCTAGCCCTTTTTCGGCTTGTTTAGCCCCCATAATAATGATTTAGCTCCTAGGCCCTAAGCGGATAAGGAATTTTCTGAATGTAATGTATTTACAACTTCGTAATTAGTTCAAAACGAAACGAAAACTGACTTTGTCAGGTACTTTTATTCATTATTTTGCGTTTAATCCACCATTATTTTTTTTCTTATGATTTGATCTAGCCCATAAACCTGATGCCGAGTTGGCAGCACTGCTTGTAGGAATAAGTAAGTCTACAATTCGAAAAGGAACGTTCCGATAAGGAATTTATTTCAAGGTTTACCTTTAAAGGTGACTTTGAAGCGTAAGTCGCAGATTGTCTCGTCTGCTATAGTATAGGTTTTTTTTTGCGAATGTCGAAAGCAAAAGTGGCCGCCGTCGAGACGTATGTAGGTGAGGAGTCGAGGCAAGGTCGCGCCCGCGCCGATTTCGGTCGTTCACCCGCCGTCCGATGTTACATTGTGCGCTCACCAATACCTATCTCATGTACTTGTACGTACATAGGTAACAATGTGTATGTCTTTAAAGCGCCCCAATTACGTACGAGAAATATATGTTTTGTATTTTCGTCTGCGGTTTAAACAAACAATTATTACGTCATGTAAAAAACCTCAATCGGTAAGTATAATCATCATGGATAATATATATCCAGAAAAAAAGCTCTCGCAGAATGGTTTGGTACTTACGTCTTTGTCTTCCAATTTGAAAAACTTAAGTTAGCGATAATTTACGAATTGTCTTATGACAAGTAATAAATTCATGAATCGGTTGAAAGTTAGTTATCTATTAAAACGTCGCTAACTGCGAATAAACTGCTAGATTTACCTCCTTTAAAAATAAAAAATAACAGTATATTTGTATACATTTTGCTATACAAACTTAGAAAAACCACAATACTTTCAATATTTTTATATTTAATTCAAATTTTAATAAATCTACATCTTAGAATAAGATCGTAATTAGTTATTTAGATGATCGTTTCCGAGTAAAGTAGGTACACGATACACGTGTCAAAACAGCGAAGCCTAATACAGTTAAAGTAAGGTTAATTACACCCTGTGCACATGTTTACACGATATCAATACCCTTGTATCGAACACGAGCCGGGTTCGCATGTTCAGCGGCCGGTTTCTCGGAAGGAGCCGGGGCTAGGTAGGTACTCATTGTTCTACGAAATTACTATGTATTTGCACCACTACGCTGTTTTAATTGTCTAATAGCACCCCCTCGTCGGTGAATTAATTACAACCAATTAGCATTGCCCGAATGGTATTATAAGTTAGCAGCTAAAAATCACACGGCGCAACGACATATTTTTTTGTAGCTAGATAGATATATAACTCTTTTTTGTTCACACCAGAAATAACATACAAAAGACCAAAAAACAATTTAAAACTAGAGTAACAACTGGCCGCCTTATCGCTGGCTTATATATATGTATGTGTGGAGTTCGGGCAATAATTTTCCGTGGTATGAAGACATTAACTTATTTTGGCGAAGATTCAAAAGTATTTACTACTTAGTAACAACTTACGCCTTTGGATTGTGCTGACAACCCGCTTATCAAACAAAGTAACACAACCGAAAACAGCGGTATTGACATGCAAGCACAGGACGCGTTTCGAAAAGAATTTCACTGAAAGAAACATTGTAATTTTTCCATCATTGATTAATTTGTGCAAACTCGATTGATTACGAGGGTTTGTACACGAGGGGTGGACATGGGATGCACCGAGCACTCGTGCACGCTGCTCGAGACGTGTACTGCGCGGTGGTGGGCGTTCAGAACTGCAAATGATACGTCAAGCACACTCGCTGCCACCCTTCCACATCTGTGCTGGGGTGCTTTGATTACACACCGTGCAACGCATATCGGGATTCAGTCTAATAACTATCATAGAATACGATTAGTGCACTGGAGCGAACAAATTTGATACTTCATGCATAGAGAAATTGCTCCATGGTATAATTTCATAATGCTCACCAATACTCACCATAAAATATGATACGGGAACTCGTATAAGACAGGCCAAGAAATCTCATTTACTTTTTATATCGGTGCGTGCACGCAAGATTGAGAATTAAAAATAATTTATAGAAGGTAATATATGTAGGGATAACTTTGAAAAAGCACTTGCACCAACATTGCATGTGAGGCCAGATCATGACCAGAATGCAAATGAGCAAACTTTTTCAACGAATCTTTTGACATAAAAAGTAATGCGGAATCGGGAAAACAAAGCAAGGCTTTGGTATGCATCATTACCTGCATATTAAGCCGAAACAAATTGTTATCTTGCGGTAAATAAAAATGGAAACGTTGCTATTGATTAACATTTCTGCAAGTATGCACTTTTTTATGGCGAGTCGTTAATACATTCATAATAAGTCGCAGTCGCAGTTCGCAATCGTCAAAATTGTAACACACATTTAATGTCAGATTCAAAGACATTTATAAGGAGAATTCTGTTGTCAGATTATTCGGAATAAAAACGATGTTATGAACTTTCGATCGCTGATAATGCCAATTCAAAACATTGCAAATCATTCACAAATGAACCTAATATTATACAAATGGGATAAAATAGATGATCAAACGAACTTCAGAGATGTGAAGTTCGATCATTATTGTATGAATCGCTTCATTCGAAGATATGATTTAATTACCAACTGTAGTACCTCCATTTACTAGGAGACTTCCGCACAATTTTTAGAGATTTAAACGATTTAGTGACTTGAAACGTATTCCCTCGTGCCGCCATCTTATGGCTTACTCATTCTTTTAGAGTCAAACTATTTGCGCAAAACTTTCTTTATTTGGGGCCGTTTTAGGGAGGGAGGGTGATCATATCTTCGAATGAAGCGATTCATACAATAATGATCGAACTTCACATCTCTGAAGTTCGTTTGATCATCTATTGTATATTCATCGCTTCATTCTTCAGATATGATTTAATTACCAACTGTAGATGTTAAGAGCAGAAAGTTTTGAAATTAAAAGCAATAATATATTCATTATGGTTTTATACTTTAATTCAAAAACTAACTTATACTATTTTACGACATATGCGTATATAATTTAAGGATTAATAATCATTAAATATACAATTTAGAACATAACACTTGTTTTAATTAGATAAGATCATTGTATTATTATCATTGTATACAATCAAACCATTAATATGACAATGTGTAACAAAACATGAAATAAAATAATATTTTCTTGTAATTACAATATATAATTATATTATTTTTATTAGGTAATTGAATGCCTCGACTCTAGCGGTAGGCAAACGGACCGGGCAAATTCACCCTCGTTGAGTATGGTCCGTTGATAAAAACGAGCAAATGAATTAGAGGAGCTAGTCCAGCCCGCGGTTTTGCGGATAGTTTCTATGCTAACTCCGGCGGAGTTTGCCGCTGAAGTCGAGGCATGCCTCGTACTGTGTCCCTTGAACACACTTATGTCGACGCCACTTACCGATAAGACTTGCTTCACCCATCGGCTGATGGATTGTGTTGTTGCAGGTTTGTGTGGCCGTTTGTAAGTTAATAGAAGTCTACCTGTATTTTCAGTTCTTACATTTCTAGTTTTAAAAATGTAGTCTGAAAGAACAGTGGCTGGACAGATACTAGGATTTTCCCTGAAGTAAGGCAGGAATAAAACTGGTTGGTCCCTGCCCGGTGCAGATGTTTTTATAATATCGGTAATATTAATTTTGGCGAATCAATATTACCACTATCAGAATATGTTATATTTTCGAGTTTAATGAAGGAAAGCGTCTGAACTCTATGAGCAGTGCATATTGCTAGCAGAATAACAAGTTTTTTAGTTATCTTTTCTAGTGTTAAGCCATTATTAGGAAACCATGATGATATATGGTTTAATACTAACTGGGGATCCCAAGTGCTGGAGTACTCTGGTCTAATAGGCCTTGACTTGTAGGCACCCTTAAGAAGACGCTTAACACATTCATCCGAACCTATATTATTACCTATTAGAGCGGACAAAGCGGAACGGTGAGAATTTAGGCTACCATACGAACAACCGTCGTTGAATTGTTTCGTCAGAAATGTAAGTACTGACGTCTTTAAGGGTTCGAAAATATCCACATTGTTAGCATTACAAAACTGCCACCAAAGCTTAAGTGAAGTATTGTATTGTTTTACGGTGCTGTCTGAGAACGACGTAACCATTAGCGTCGTCGAGTCTGTGCAAGCGCCTCGTCGCTGTAAGATTGCCGCAGAGCCTCGCGGCACCCAGGATAAGGTTCTTGTGTAAGGGATGATGTTCTCTGAAATGAGATTGTAAAAGGTACTTCTCGGGATTGAAATAAAGAACCTCTGAAACTATTAGGTTCTGCAATAGTGGGAACCATGGCTGTGTGGGCCAATAAGGGTAAACTATAATACCACTAGCTTTATCGTCGACTATTTTTCGAAGGCATTTTAACATTAGGGAAAATGGCGGGAAAGCATAAAAATAACTTGACTGCCAATTCAAGGTGAATGCGTCTACCGATACTGCGTCTGGATCTTGTTTCCACGAAACGAATCTGGTACATTTCGCGTTTTCCCGTGATGCGAATAAGTCGATATCGGGGTGGCCGAAGTGGTAGACGATATTTTGGAATGCCTTATCGGAAAGTGTCCATTCCGTGTCTGGATTTACTATTCTAGATGCGGCGTCTGCGCAGTTTTCTTTAGTATTTACGTACGATGCAAATATCCATAGACCACGCTGCTCACACCATTGCCAAATGGCCCTGGCCAAGTCGTTTAGATGAGGGTATTGTATACCTCCCATGCGATTTATGTAACTGATTGCAGTAGTGTTATCGATTCGAAGTAATATAGCGCTATCAGTTATCTTGTTAGCGTATGACTTAAGGCCGAGAAAGGCGGCCATTAATTCTAAGTAGTTGATGTGTCTCGCCTTTTCCGTGTCTTTCCACTTACCATTGATCGTATTGTTATTACAGACTGCGCCCCAGGCAGTTCTGGAAGCGTCGGTATAAATTTCGAGATCAAAGTTTGGTTGTGTCATAAAGTTGAAAGTGATATCAATATTTGATGACCACCAGTATAAATCATTTAGTATAACACTAGGCAGATTAATTTTAGTTTCATAATTATCGGTCTTAAGCAATGCAAGATACTTTTGTCGTTCTAAGATCTTGGTGTAGATCCACCCGTATTTAGCGGCTGGGCAAGCGGCAACTAGAACTCCAATAAGCTGGGAGAATTCGCGAATAGTGCAAGACGGTAGTTTTGTAAACTTGTTTACCAACTGAGCGATTTTGATTCTTTTTTCGGAGGGAAGGCTGATGATAAGGCTTTTTGAATCAAACTCGAACCCTAAGTATTTGCAACTTTGTCGTGGAGACAAGTTACTTTTACCGTAGTTGACTACGAAACCTAAGTTATTAAGTAACTTCAACGTTTCGTTAACGTTGTTCTCGCACTCATTATATGTATCGCCTATACATAAGATGTCGTCTAAATAAAACACAGACTTGTGACCGCGACTTCTTAAATAGCCCATGACTTCCCTCATTATCTTTGTGAAAACTCGTGGTGCGACGGATAAACCGAAAGGCATGCCATTAAATTCATAAGTCAATATTTTAGTCGAATTATTCGGTTGAAATTGAAATCTTAGGTACCTTCGGTCGGAAGGCCGCGTAGGTACAAGAAAAAATGCATCTTTTATATCGATTGTAGCTAGGTATCCATAGCGTGGTATCAGTTTGCATGCTGTTCGGTAGTCTTCCATCTTAAAATGTTCATTATGAATTAACTTGTTAAGTAGTTTCAGGTTAAGTATGAACCGCTTGCCTCCGTCAGGCTTCGGCGTAAGAAATATCTTAGATATAAACTGATCATGAGTCGGATTACATTTTGATATCGCACCTATGGCTAGTAATTTGTTGATGGCCTCTAACATATCAAATTTTTCGGTATGGGAAAAATTGTTTCTAGGTATATTAGTCTGGCTAACCGTCGTTTTAAAAGGTATGTTGAAACCATTTTTAATCCAGTCCAGTACGACGCTATTGTTTGTCACTGTCAACTAATAGTCGAAAAAGTGGGTAAGTCTGCCCGCGTGTACCTGTTCTACTGGCGAGTTGGTGCTGCTGCTGATGCACGGGGCTTGTCCTGGTAAGTAGCACGCGGTGGCTGCTGAGCGGGCGCCGAGTACGGGCGACGGGCTCCTAACAGCGCTGGCTTCCTGTATGCTCCCCGCCCCCCTCTGTTCATCGGGAACCGGGGAGGCGCATACCAGTTTCCCTGGTAGGACGTAGAAGGTCGAGCGCTGGGCTGAGGAGCAGCAGGTTTTGGTGTTTTGTTCGGCTTTTTTATTTGCAGGCCTTGTTTTTCAATGGCCTTTGCAGCTTTAATTTTTTCGGATAAAGACGAACCGAATAAGGTTTCGTCCCTTTCAGACTCGTTTATCATGTGCAAGACGGATTTATCGAGGCTGGGCGTAATAAGTTTAACGCGGTTTTGCGTAACTAAGTGATGTGAATCGCAAAGTATTCGGCAACCATTGCTGAGGTGCTTCATGGCCTGAACTTTGTCTTCGGTTCTCAAGAGCATGTCTATACCTCTATTTATTGCAGTAATTCCCGCACCAAGCTGTTGTTGTGATACGGCAAGAGTTTTATCTCGATTACGTACCATGTCCGGCACTGCTGCAGAAATTTCTGCATTTAATTTTGGCGCTTGTAAGAGTCTACAATTATCGGGAATCAAATAATCTTTGATGATTTTGGCCTTATCGTCCTTAGGTATTCCTTTTTTTTAATAAAGGTAGCCACAATTTTGTTAAATTATCGTGTATTTTTTCGCCATAGTCGGGAGTGTCGGACATAGATTCGCCGAGAGCAGATAATAGTTCTGGGTCCAGAACAGGATCGGAGATGGCAGTGTTTTCGATCTGAGGTCCTTCCTCGTCTTCGTTTTGGGGCAAAAAGTCCGACACCAAACCTGCAACTTGCACGACTTCCGATGCAGTTGGCATTGGTTCTGGAATCGTAACTGCATTTTCCGTGACATGTTCGTCTTCTTCGTTACCTATAATTACAATTTGCAATTAAGTTTTTTTTTTTTTTTTTTGTGGGTATTTTTAATAAAAGAGTCAAATCATTGAAAATTAATCGTGTAACGATTGTATTAGGTGCGCAGAGGAACGTTACACCTATTTTAGGCTGTATACGTATTTTCTGCACATAATGTCATCGTTGAAGACTCGCAGTCAACCCCGACGCATAATAAGCTTGTGGTTTGTGAACCTTTAGTTTTGAAAACGGCATTGTTATTGACTCGCGGTCAATCCCATGCGCACCAAAACTACGATTGTATAAAATCACCGTTATTTTCACCAAATAAATGTATTTAAACTTACCTTCATCTTCCGATGATGAAACTAGTGGAGATATAATTTTACGGCGTTTCTGTTTCTCTTCAATTCTTCTAATTTTTCTTGCATATCTTTCGATTTTTGATTGCGCGCTTCTTTTCGGCATGGTGAAGTATGAGACGTGCGAAAGTCACCGCGCACAAAAGAGGAATGAGTAAGCCATAAGATGGCGGCACGAGGGAATACGTTTCAAGTCACTAAATCGTTTAAATCTCTAAAAATTGTGCGGAAGTCACCTAGTAAATGGAGGTACTACAGTTGGTAATTAAATCATATCTGAAGAATGAAGCGATGAATATACAATCTGCACAAAGACAACTTTAAATCCGTCCAAATGAAGTCTGAAGGGAGGCATTCTTTGGGGGGTCGTAAAATGGAATATTATTACATTTAGCGTTGGAAATTGATCATCGTGCCGGGAGCCGGCCCCGGGGGATTTGTGCTCGTCGAGTTATAGCGGGGTTTTGTGTTTTGTCCGGCGCGCATATGCGCTCATTGGCCTAGCGGTTCGAAATATTATCATCATCATCATTTTTTGCCCGTAATTGCCACTGCTTAGCAAAGCTTCTCTTCTTGTACGTCACTCATCCCGGTACCGAGCTAATCTAGTCTAGTTTCGACCCGCGATTTTCACAATATCTTCGGTCAAACGAGCTGGAGGACGACCTACGCCTGGTTTATCGGTACGCGGCCACCAACTGGTCAGCGTTATGTCCACCCCCATCCGTCCGCAATATACACAGGACATACTAAACTTTTTGGATCAATCGAATATACTTAGACCTTAGACGAAGACCATAAAATGTAAGTAATAATACCAAACATCGAAGCTAATAATTAGTGTTATAAGTATATATGTTGTGGGAATTCCTGTAACTGTATGTCTCCTTCTAGTCTCTTGCACGTTGATATTGTGGACGAAAAGCGCTTTACAGGCAACCGCATCGATTTTCGAATCGATACGTAAAACGAAAGCAACGAAAGCGAATTGTAATGAGTCGAGTGGAGAACAAAAAGCTGATTTCTAGATCGAAAGAATTCCCTGGTCATTCCAGTTTCGGAGTGCATGTAACTGTCACAACAGGACTGGTTTTCAATGGCGAGTAGTGGTATCGTGATTATGTCACCGCGTCGTCGGTCGGCGACGTATTTACTCCGCTACCCATTCATTACAAGTTGAACGGCAGCCGTCGCGTGAGAATCGTGTCAGAGGACGGGGTGGCCGAACCCCCCTGTTTACTACGTACCTCCCTGTATTGCCTCCCCCTCGGTACTCCCGCTACATCCCCGCGATTATTATGCTAAGTGTCTGACGGTTTTGTCGGGTGGGTTTTCGCGCATCTGCTATTTATTTACGCGTTTTATATTCATGGGATTGCGTAGTCGCTCGGTCGTGGCAAGGCGTCAGGCTTACAGTTCATTACGCAGTATTACAAGGCTGTCGCCTACAGTTTGACAAGGGACTTTACGCCTTATTTTATTATTCGTAAGGTAGTGGATATCAATGGAAATAAAATAGATTACCGAGCGCACCCCGCGTGACGCTCCTGTCAAACGTTATTCAATTGATTTCGTTGCTAAAGTGCTTTTGCAGGCTGTTTTTATTGCGAACGTAACGAACTGTCCCTTATTGTACCTATAGGTACATCTTTACATAATACTATAAACTGCACATTTCAAATTTTTGTTTTACTCAACAGCCGAGCCTTAAGAATATGTTTTCATTCGCATCTGCTTTGATTGTACGTTAATGTCCAGAACAAATCCAATTGTAGCTCGACTAATTTTATTTCATTTATTCCGATTATTCGGAGAATAGCGTGAATTAATTCCGAAATACTGCTTATGAGCTTATGTAGGTATTTTCCAAACATGTCTATATGTAGCCATGTTTGGAACATACCTACAACATACGAGAATTCTGTCTATAATCTTTATATAAGGCTCTGAATTCTTATCCACCATAAAACATGTGATTAAAGACTTCACCTATAAATGTAAAAAGTGAATTCTGCGCTTATGTTTTAACTGATGATAGCTTTCATTATCCAATTTCCTTTTCAAGAATAATTTCCACGGCACAGTTATCCAGTTCGATCGGACCTGTAAGCCACCTTCGCAACAAATAACACCTTATCTCGCAATCAATAGTTCTCATCAAATCGGTCGACTAAGGTTTTGTGCAGATTAGTAGCGAGATACGGTTGAAAATCGCCTGCTAGAGCTGCAAGTAACGTTTGGCGGTGTTGCAGCTCACAAAGACGTTGCAGTGCTAGTTTCCGGCTACGTCTGGGCAGGAAATAAGCGAAGCGCGGGAGGGCTTTGTTTTACTACTCCACGAGCTCCTATTTTGGCCAATGGGAAATTAAATTTAACGGTTTATAATGTACAATATACACACAGTTAATTACTTTAACTTATTTAGTACCCTATTCAAAAATATTTATTTATTCTGGATAAAAATGAGCAATTTTTCATCTTATTGGTCCTATTATTAGTAATATGCTTATACATACATTAATTATAATCTTAACTAGAGGCAATAATAGACTTGAGATAAATCGTATCAAATTCCCGCGATACAGGCTTAGCCTAGTGCGGAAATCACTGTGTTGTCACTTTTCAAACCTTCATAGACATAAGGGCTCTTACGTCAACTGAACGAAAATGTGTTACAAGTTTATTTATTTTATATTATATCCTAATTTAAGCTTATTTTCATGCTAATAAATATATTTTTCATTTCATTTTTCATTTTCATTTCAGCAAAGTCGACAGTTTTGTTTTACTTTGTATAAGCGTTGGTCTTCAGAAAGAATAAAGAAAGAAAATAATTTTATTATGCAACAACAGTAAAATTAATTATATTGAAGGGTAGGCAGGTGAGCAATATCGTATAACTATAGCTAATCAATGTTATTTTCCAATTCAATATGTACCTTCAATATCTTGATTGTCACTTCCAGATATTTTCATCGAACAGATCGACCCATTCCTTAGAATGGTGCCATCATTTATATTGTATATAATTATAGCAATAACCATAACTATATTAAGCACAATAACAAGGTTGTCTGGAAGAAATCGCTTTAGGCGATAAGGCCGCCCATTATACTACCGGTTTTCTATTATTGTTCATATTTAAGTTTTATTGTCTTTTGGTGTATAATAAAGTTATATTGTATTGTATAACTATACTTACTAACTCTATACACTTTTCCCCTATGTTTCGCAAATTCCAACGCCTAGTAGTGTGCAAATTTTCCCGCTATCTTTAGTTAACAATATTAAAATAATTTAGTTTACTTTAATTAGTTATAGCAACTTGTATTGAGGCGAGTAAACTGTTTTAACCTCAAACATTTTGTTATCATTCAAACTAGCATATATCCCTTTAGCACAGGATAGGCAGATAACCTCTGTTAGTTTCTTTCCCGCAAGAGGACCCCTGTACTCCACAAGTCCAATGATTCTGGATTGAGTCTTATCCGAGGCAAACCTTTGTTTTTTTCCTTTACCTTATAAATTTGTTTGTCATGGTGTTTAACACAGCATAAGATACACCTTAAATTCTTTTCATACCATGACGAACTCTGTCTCTCTGTTCTCTATCTGTCTCTCTGTCTGGGTGTTTGTGGCGTTTTCACGGCTAAACGGCTGAACGGATCGAATCTGAATTTTTGCATTCGGAGACAGACATAGACTACTATTTTTTTTAAGTCCACGCGAACGGAGTCGCTTGTATATGATATATTATAAATGGTATGAGTGATTATATGGTTTTGTCAAATCGTGGCTTTTCTGAAATTTCCAATTTTTCAACCGACAAACATAAGTGTGCAAAGTTTACTGTGTTCCAGATTGAAGGGCAATGTTTCCAGCGTTATTAATGAGCATACAGAGTTTTTACATCTGATATCTGAGGATGACGAGCGCAGTGAATTGCCGCGCACGGTTTTGATCTGTTGAAGCTAAACATTCTGGGTGGCACTGGAGCAACCGGCAAGCGTGACGCTTACCATCAGGTGAATGACTTGCTCGCCTCGTCACCGAGTAAGTTAAGTAGGTATAAGCAATGACAAAGTACAAACAAAGCGGCTCTACAAGTATTAAATGGAATTAACCGAGGTATGGTTAACTTTATTCTTAACTAGCATGCCCGTAGCTTTGCTTGCATATGCGACATTAATGTCAAGACCCCATTTCGTCTCTTTAGAAGTTGATTTTGGAAAAATTCTGAGAGATTCCTATCTTTATTTTTTATTTACAAAGTTTCATTAGACTTAGATTAGTGACATGAAAAAATATTGTATTTCCATACACACTTTGGGGGTTTGTTTTATCCCTATAGAGGTGGGAATTTCGCAACATCCGTTCTTATTGTTCTCCTAGACCATTTGAGGAGTATTTGAGTTCAAATTTTAAGTCTCTATCTCTAGCGGTTTGGTCCGTGCGTTGATTCCTAGAAAAGGGCTTGTTCTTTTATAAATATAGATGTATCACAGATTCCAGATTTCATCAGGATTGCAACACCGTCTCGACGTTTTTAGGTTGAGGACGCACAGAATTAAACGTAACCTCAATGATCACAAAAAGGCATTCCGTTCAGTTAACTAAAAATACCAGGGAGCGTTCGGTTTTGAATACCGCACAGACTAAACAAATGGTTTGTTTGAATGACGAACGAAATAACTCTACGGAGAAGCTATTGGCGCAACACGATCATCGAGCCCACTCATAAAGTTACAACTAAAGGTAAATGACTACACGGAGTTTTGGCGGGAACGTGAAAAAGTCATGTCGAGTGATTATTTTCCAAAACTTGTGTTATTTCGAGTGTTAATGTGTAAAAATGGTGGATTTTTATTCATTACGTGCTCGTGACCGTACATGAGTGTTTGTGAACAGGGACGTGAACCATAACTATATGTTGCACCAGTATTCGATATGGACCTTGACTGTGTACAGAGCTTTCATCCCATCTATTCGAAAAACGATGATTGGTTTTTCTTGAGAAGGTCGTCCTGCCGCGAGGTTTTGGCGCAGCAGGTATTTTAAAATTGTATTGCTGTCGGTCTTTTCCTTGTGGGTTAGCTAGAGAGAGTTAGTGTATTTACCTAAATTTTTTGATAAAAGTAGCGATCCGGGGGGAAACTGTTATCACTCCCTAATAATTATCAAATTCTTTATTTTTGTCAATGGATTGGATAAACTAAATTCTAAGCTGATATTACTCAGTTTTTCGAAAAATATTTGACCGAGCGAAGTGAAGGTCTCAGAGTTTACGGGTACAAATCGGCTTTTGTATGTATGTTTGTGTGCATATTTGTCCGATGATAACTTGCGAACCGTTGATTCGATCTTCATGAAATTTTGTAGGCAAGTATGTAGTTCATTTCAATACAATTTTTAAGTTCATATATGAGCTGAATCGGTTCAGGTGTTGTGAAGATATAGGGGTCGCGAGGTCTCAGTTCGCCGCGAACTACTAGTTTACTTATTGACCGAGCGAAGCGAAGGTTTTAGAGTTTACTGGGACAAATCGGCATTTGTATGTATGTTTGTGTGTATATTTGTCCGATGATAACTTGTGAACCGTTCATCCGATCTTCATGAATTTTTTTAGGCAAGTAGTTCATTTCAATACAATTTTTAAGTTCGAATATGAGCTGAATAGGTCAAGGGGTTGTGAAGATATAGGGATCGCGACGTCTCAGTTCGGCGCAAACTACTAGTTCTATTAAAAACTACTTTTCATCGTCTACATTTCAACGCAAAAAATTGTTCACTTACATGCCTACAACTACGAATATATTGCGATATTTAAAAAAAAAACTTATGCACAGTTTTCACGGTGTTGATAACAATCAATCAGTTTTAGTTCTCCGTGTCCAAACCAACGCAACACTATTGATGATTAACAAACCGTTCGGCCGTTGCACCCAATTGCATTGATAACTTTGCCGAGTCCCCACTTTCAAATTCTAACAGATAACCGCTAGATAAGCGCCAAATGTAAACAAAATATCGACACATTCTGGGCAAAGTGCGCACTTACAAAATACCTACTGATAAGTTGGTGCTATTAATAACTAACTGCGTTTATACCTATCAAAAGTTATAAATGAGCTAGTACGCATCCATTCGCCTCCCTTGAAGCCGCGGGCTTATCCTCTAAGTTTGAAACGTTAGTGATTCTTTTTGCGAGAGCATGCCATCCCGCTTGTACCAACTTATTCGCACTATGCGCGGTCCCGCTCGCGCACTCTCGCTATCGCCTTCAGAGTTACGGGATAAGCCCACAGGTCGGTTTGAAACATCAGTCGGCCGGCGGCGCCCTATCCTACGTTTTCAGCAACGCGGTTCTAGAAGCCGTGTACCACTAAGTTTATAGCAAACACTTCCAGTTGAATGAGAGCAAACTAATGGTCTTAACTATGTTGGCAACTTATAGCACTTCTTTGTCTGCGATGTGTGTCAAGTGCATGATTACCATCACAGTTACCGTATTATGACGCATCCGGAACGCGTTTGCTAACAACGCAGTGTAAAGGATACGCGTACACTACTATAGATAACTCGAATAACACTCGATCGCAACTCGTAATTAGTCAAGTTCATCGGTTCAGTTGTCTCGCCAGTTTTAACGGCACGGTGTTTTGTTATGTTAATTAATTTAAATTAGTACTTTGAAGCTCCGTGGGATATTTCGATGATTACCAGTGGCGTTGTACGTGATTTCCGGAATGTTATCGCTGTAATGCGAGATTATTTAAGACCAAATTTGTTATTCTAGAGTAGTAGCAAAGCTTCTTCGGTTTATTTAATTACATTGAAATGTAAATTAAATATTCCAGCAGTTCCGAAGTTTTATTTTAATTAAGTATTAATTAAAGAAAATAAAGCTTCATTTTGAATTCGTGGATTCAGCTCTGGAGTTTCTCAAAGCAATGAATCGTTCTATATCACGCGATGTTACATCGCCAGAACATAATATGCTTTCCAAATGTGTATTTCTTTCGTTGGAATTTAAAGTTTCTTAGTATTCAGATACATCAGAAACTTTCAACTGAGAACTAATAGTAGTGGTAATTATGAATTATACATATAAATACCTACATGTAAAGTTACTATACGGGTGCAGGGACCTTGGCCACTCGATGATGACAACCTGTCCTCGCGTCGTCAATCGTCACACTGTCGTGATCGTAAGCATAACACAGATTCTTGCCGTTGGTTTGATTATTAACAGTAACTGTAATAATGATATAGTTTGGAAATAACTCAAACCATCTCATTAACACGTGGAAACCACGTACAGCAGAGCGACGAGAGAAAATAAGAGGAAAATATATTTTTCTCTTTCTCTCTCGTCTGTCAACCTTCGGTACACGCGTACCATGACGCAGGTATATTAACAGTACCAAGGCTTTACAATAACCCTAGTAACTTATATTCATATTCAATTGATTCGTTAAAAAATTTACAAGTCAGGTACAAAAAAATACATTATAACTTCTTGAATAAGAAATTATTCATCTTAAATTATGTAGCCCAATAACCTGATATTATTTTTCTAGCCATGGAAAAACACAGAATCAGTTACAATAAAAAATGATAACAGGATAAAACACCACAAACATTTTTGCAAGCATTATGATCAGATACATCATGCCTTTACTCAGGACCACGAGTCATGGAAAAGTTCAAATCCAAATCCCAGTTCAAAGATAAAGTCGGATAAAATTAAAAAGCGGAAATTATCCCAAGATCTAGGATAATTAATTCGTTGATTTACATAAGAGATTGAATTTAAATGAAACATTAAAGCAGCGGGTGATATCAGATGTTAATTTGAGCTTTGACATTAAATTCAATTGGAGGCACGACTTTGTTCTCACGGCGCTATCCAACAATGTAGGCGCAGAACTAAATCCAAAATTAACAGCAAATTTACATAAAGGCAGCGCGCTTCCGAAGTCCGGACAGAGCAATCCCTTTTTTAAAAATTTCAACATTTTTTAAGATAAAACTTATTTTGTTTCAAAAGTCCAAAAAGGCTCCATAAACATATTAGTTACATACTTAAATTACTTTGGCATTGGTTATTATAAAGACAACACACTGTTTATTATTTTTAAACCCGTCAGCAAAATGTAGCCTATGATACTTTGGACATAAAGGAATCAAACGACACCTCACTCTTTAAAATCGGTCAAGGAGCGTTAAGGCTACGGGCTATATAGAAACATAGGTTTTATATTTATTTTAAATACATACATACTTAAAAACATTTCACTCCTCAGTCGGGTAAAAATATTGAAAACGTGTGGACGAGATAAACTAAAGCCTAATGAAGGGCGCGAGCTCTTAGGGCTCGCTCTTCCGATAAAGCTATCGTTCGCACTTTTTCAACATTTTTTTAGTATAAAAATTACTGAGATGACATTAAAAAAGGTATTTTTTTACTTTTAGAATACCAACGTTTTATAGCAATTTTCATGTTACTATTCATGTCATTAACTCTAAGCTAATGTTTCTTGTCCGACGCCAAAATAAAAAGACTAGAATAAAAGTTGCTTGTTTGTATGATTGAGTCGATTAAGCAGTAACAAATAATCGGTAATAGTTAACAGGAAATCTAAGAATAGAATATTGCGCAAAAACGTTAAAACTAAACGATTCAAATTAACAACCGATAGGTCAAAAGGGGACGTCTAACATATCACGGATATTAAGTTAATTGCGCAATATATATAATTATACAATAAAATATCATAAATAAAAATATTGCATATTCCTAGAAACTAAGTCAGCCGCACGCCAAACATACAGTTGTGGCGCGACATTTGTGACACTACATACACGCGCCATATTTATTCGTGTATCGTCAGTATCATACGGTAAAAATATGTCCTAGCAAGCCTAGAATGTTCACGGCGACAATTTTCTCTACCTACCCTTTTTGTAGTGCAAAAACAGGATACGGCTACGATTATTTCGCACGACATAAAGAATAGAGAAGACTGTCGAAATGCGCCTGCTAATGTGCCTCGCTACGTGCAGATGGCGCTTGTAAAATATAGTCATCGCGGCCGGACTTTTTCTCGAGCAAGTGACAAGACGGGCAAGTCGATCGCCTGATGGTAATAAACGTCACGCTTGCCAATAGCAGTTCAGTGCCACCCAGAAATTTGAACTTTAACAGTTCGTAACCTTACGCTGCAATGCACTGCATTCGTCACCTTCAGACATTAGATGTTTAACTTCTGTATGCCCTGTTATTTAGCTGGAAACTTTGCCAACATTGGACTTAGAATACAATATCGGAAGAGAGGCTGTGACTGTGGAAGCTTCACTAGGTCTATAACCGTACGCGTTCCGTTTGAACAGCGGAAGCTCAGATCCGGTGTACCCGCTGTAGTATCGAGGTCGCAGTCGATGTCAACCGGCCGAAGCTCCTTGATTATAATTAATTTATGGCATGATTATAAGGAGTTAATTAAAACGGAAGATTACATATAATTTGTATTGAAATGAGGAAGAGCGTTTAAGTGTAATATGAAAACTTGTCAAGGCTCTACGGACGTTGAATGTGGAATGTGCTGTTTCTTTTCGGAATATTTTTTCTTTCGTTTTTTTAATGCATGTTCCATAGCAGTTCAGTGACACATACTCGTAGAATTTAAAACTTCAACAGTTCAAAACCCTTAGCACTATTGTACTGCTTGCCGTTACAAACGGTATTTGGTTCCCGGTCTTTTTTCTTGATCTCAGAACTTGCGATCTCTAACAAACGAGAGAGAAAGACAGACACATGTATTATATTCCTCTCGTTTTCGCTTGTAGTTTCTTGTTTCCTCTGTCCGTATCCGTGGTCTGTCTGTACTTTCAATCCGGACCACATTATTGTTTGCGCACTACTGCTCGGCGGTTGAATAACCGTGAAATGTTTTGTACTTCCCCAGGCGGACTATACAAGTCCCAGTACTCCAATTTTTTTTATAAAGAGTGGGATCAGATTATTATTTTTCAAACCACGCTTTTAACGGTGAATGCTGTAAACACCTGTTACTGGTGTACATATCAGAACTGTATCTAATTTAAAAAGTGTTACCCTATAGATGATAATTAATATGTATACTGTTGGTGTTTCTTTAAATAAATAAATAAATAAATCAGATCGGCATAAAAAGTTGAAATTAAATTATATCATTAATCCCAGATAATCAGTAGAAGATGCATTCATTCTCGTTTGTAAATCCTTGTTGAACTGTACACCAATGCCTGTTACCGGTTATTGAAGTAGTTTAAACAATATCATAACAAAATTATAATGAACAGATCAACAGATTACTTTGCATACAAACGTCTAGGACAAAGTAAGAAATTTCTTGCTATGATTTTATTCATATCGTTTGTTTTACAGTGAAATATGAACTTCTTGTAAGTCTAACAAGAGCCGCTATTGTTTAGAACGTAAACAAACGCGTTACGGTTACAGTTCGCGTGGGCGAAAGTAAACTTGCGCAATACGATGCGCGCACGCATTGTTTCTGTTCACTGAACGTGTTTACATCACGATAATTGTATCTTCGATGGGAAGTGATAACAGAAATATCGAACGTACCAACGGGTGATGATATACAAAATAGGCATGACTGATTATTTTCTTTGCTTCGTAAAAATCTATCCACAAATAGAAAAGGACAGCGAAAAATACATTTCTATTTTTTTCTAAAAAAAAAAAAGACTTTTTCTGTGTCAGAAAAATACACATTTCTTTTATCAAAAACTAATTTGGTTTTTAGTTAAGAATATTAGTATAGTTTACCAATTATGTTCTAGTCGGTCAGATATTTAATGAGCTATCAAAAAGATAAACATTTAAGAGGTAACAAAGGTTCTGGTAAAGTCATTGTTTTTAAATATTTTACTAGTTTTTACCCGCGGCTTCGCCCAATTGTTCAATGGAAATGTAATAGCTTTTTTTTTCAGCACGACACCAATTGACGTTATATGAGAGAATGGGTGTTAACTAGTCTATCTTGCTGGGCCCCTATTCGGAGAAATGACATTTTTATCTCGGTCACTCTCACTCCCATTAAATTCTAAATTAGAGAGACAGTGACCGAGATAATCTCGAGCGCACAGGAATAGGGTCCCTGGTCAATACATTACATACATTACATTACATTACCGTACATTTTCGTTCCTCAATCAAATGATACGCTTCGTTCGTATCACTGATTTCTATTTTACTAGTATGCTATATTTACTCGTACTTTGTATGCATATGCATATTGCGTACCCATGCTACATAATGTATCAATATGTCGCCTTGAACATGCATGCACCAATATTGCACGTCGTGATACAGTAGTCAGTGTTATAATAATTTGTATCTTATGTTTGAAGGTGGTCTGTTTATACCCGACTGCCAGGAGGGTAATGTTGTTTGTATGTTTGTCTGTTCCTATGTTACGCTCTACCGTCTAAAAGGCTTGACCGATATTGGATTATAGGGTGTCGATAGATTCGTCCTTATATCAGGAGTGCCATAGGCTACATAATGTAGTCTGAGTTTACGTTTTTATTTCAAGAATAGAGTATACCGCCTTCTTGTCCATACAAAAACCGTAGACTGATGTTTCATCAAAAAGTTTGGAAAATTAACAATTTATAATATCGAATGCGTCAAAACCTCGCGATAGGTCTATCCTCTTAATTATAATACTTATTAAGGTACACGTATGTGCAAACTTTCACAATATCCCATCCCGAGGTCTTTGAACAAACCATTATAATCCAGACTCCAGAGGTCGCCTGGATTTAATTTTTGCATTTCACACAAGCATTATACATAGTTATGTATTCTGCAGTTATTAGTTTAATGGAGATGGTATCGGCTCGCCAGATCATGGGGGCAATCAGCAGGGCATCGAACCTTAACCTCGCGCCCGCATGCCCATTGTCCGCTGCACAATGTCCACTTGCGGCCTGCATACGATTTGTTTAGTACTTTATTTAACTCTTGGAAATGGGACTTCAATACAATGTTAAGTAGAAAACGAGAACATAGTACTGATTGAATAAAAGCGAATTATTCCTTACTTCTTAAGCGAATCGTTCGGGCATGAAGTAACAATTTTTGTACACTTACGCCGCCAGACTTACCCCCGAATACTGAAACGTTTGTTAACTTCGACAACAGATTAATTCTAATACTGCCTTTGTCTGGCACTAAGCAAATGACAAAGACAGCAATAAACTTAATCTGTCGTCAAAGTTAACAAACGTTTCGGTATTCGGGGGATACGCTGATAGAAATAGTAAAGACCCGGGTATGTCTTAAAACCGTCCAGTAACCACCAACCCAGTAACTCCGTCCAGTAACCGGAGGAAGGGCAAAGGGCCTTTTTAGTAAACGGCGAGCGTTCTGCGATCCTTAAGCCGCCTGCCAAATGTTTTTACCACCGGAGGAAGGGCAGAGGGCCCTTTTAGTATACGGTGAGCGTTCTGCGACCCTTAAGCCGCCTGCCAAACTTTTTTTTATTTTTAATCAATGTGCAGATACAGCAAGTGCACAGTTCCATTTTGCGGACTTGATAAAAACTTTGTCTTTTGGCATTATTCATCATCAACATCATCAGCCAGAAGACGTCCATTGCTGAACATAGGCCTCATAGTAACTCAAAACTTTATTTATTTCAATCAGAGAAAACGCGCCACAATGGCCAAGTTTGGTCGATCAGTAACTCAGTAAACATAAAGGAGACGTCGACTACGTTCATGTTCATAGCGGGTTATTACCGCACTCATTAACATTAATTTACGTTTCCTACCACAATAAACATTAGGACTCGTTTACACTGTACATGGGCAACAATATACGCTTATTGTTACTGACGAACGACAGCACAAAATTTTCCATTTGACGAGGTTCCTCGAAGTTAGGTTGCCTTAAAAATTCGTATGGTTTATAAGAAATCTATAAATACATATATAAAAAAAAACCTTTTTCTAAGAATCAAAGTACAGACCAAACCGCTTATGATAGAAATGAAAATGAAATACGTGAAATTTGGACCCAACATTCCTAATATGGTCTAAGGTCAACAATAAAAACGGATTTTGTACCTTGGAGGGATTGAAATGGACCCCCACATTTTGTATGGAAATAAATTACTACGCCAATAAAACTCGGTGTAAGTATGTAATAAGTATGAAAAATAAATAAAGGATTTTTCTAAAATCACCCACAGAATAGGTGAAATGGGCGTTTTGAAATTACTGTAGCCTACGCGACCGAAGTCGTGCAGGAAAGCTAGTAAATGCACTTAAATATTTGATTTTTTGAAAAAACTATGCACGATAGAAATAAAAAATAGTTTTAAATAGAATTGATGAAATCACTACCTGTCATTTGACTTTTAAATCTTTTTGCCTTAATTTTTAGGCTGTTGTCAGCAACACAACTAGTTTTCTTCAAGTCATTAGTCACGTCATTTGTTCATATTGGCTGTGACACACAGACGGACTGATACCTACCCGAGCCTAAGGAATCCTTTTTAACTTTTGGTACGAGGCCATAATAAATTAATTACAACATATTCCAATTTCTTAGTAGAGCAGCCCAGCAGGCACAGCGGGCAGGCAGTATTATTAATAAATAACAATAATAAAATCAATACAGTAAAAGTACGAAGGGTGGTCGGACCGGTTTTCAAAATGCGACGGTCATGTTGCGGTCGCGGATATACAGACCAACTGTGGAAGAGATATTATATATAGCTACTTTTCTCGAAGAGACCGCTATTTTGAACGATAAAGAACTCCTTCCACTTATCAACTCCGCACAAGACCTGCGCCGCCTCGCCTCACAATCGTGTGAATGAAAAACCGAGTTATCCTATGCAGCATAAGGTCCATTTTAGAATTCTGAGCTAAAATGGTTGACCGCGCTGTCCACTCGACGTGTACTCTACTGCAAATCGAAAGAGGACCTTATGTTGCATAGTATAATTCGTTTATTCATTCACACGATTGCGAGGCAAGGCGGCGCTGTTCTTGTGCGGAGTCGATTAGCGGAAGTCGTCCTTTATCATTCGAAATAGCGGTCTCTTCGAGAAAACTGACGCGGAGGCGCGGGTCTGACGCAGAGATGAAAAGTGAACAAAGTAAATGAATACTTGACAAAACAAAGTAGATAAGGAATGTCGTTAGCTTGGTAGTTTGGAGAAAGATTGAAAGGATTAATAACGAACTCTACAATGCAGCATTTTAATGGGTAATCACGGAATAATTACCACGATTTGGTTCGGGTGAATAACAAAAAAGCAAAACAAAAATGAATGAAATCGTGGTAAATGTCCCGTAAGTACTAATTAAAAACGTAATAGTAAAGAACCGTGACTATCTAAAACAGTGTTTATACCTACAATGCAAACCAGGCCACCATTCGATTTATAAAAAAAAAACCATCTTGCTCAAAGGATTCAAAGCGTAGCTCTTGTCGACATGACATCTGCCTTCTCTTTTATCTGGTCTATGAACGTTCTCCTGATACATTTGTAGTATAGGCATGGAAAAGTAACATTTACAAGTATTTTGGCTTCAGCTTTCTTTCAAATAACAAAAAAAAAGAACCAGAAATAAACGAGAAGTGCACAAGCACATTCAAATAAACCATATCTAGTTAGGCAAAGCCGACAACCATTTGTCCATCGATATTCAGCTATAGCTATCCAACAAAAACCGCTCCCTGCCTTATCTAGCGGCGCACTCACACGATATACGCGTATCTGCGTTTGCGATCGACATTGGAATCAGTCATGTTGTAAACTTGACCGATCGCCGCGCGGCCGGGTGGATCCACTCACACCTCGACTTGGCTCGGACCTGTCTCGTTTCCGTTCCGTTACGCCTAATGCTCCGCGAGTTTGAGTAAAGCGATTAATGTGAGGTGTGTATGAAAACAGTACACGTGATACCATGTTATATTATTTAGATAGTTTGATCAAATTTTAGGTATCTTGTTTATTATTTGTGCTACTATCCACTGGATTGGGGGGGGGGGGTATTTCAGAGGCTGTGAATTAAATGCGATTCAGAACTCCCTATATTACAACTGTTACCCCCGATTACTGAAACGTTTGTTAACTTTGACGACAGATTAAGTCTATTGCTGTCTTTGTCATTTGCTTAGTGCCAGATAAAGGCAGTATTAGAATTAATCTGTTGTCAAAGTTAACAAACGTTTCAGTATTCGGGGGTTAGTCCTAAAATGTCAAAAAAAATGCACAAAAATGGATCATCGCCATTTAGCGAACTATACGAAACCGTCGCGGCTAAACGACTGAACGACTCTTCAAAATAAATAAATAAGGAGTTACTGTATATCACAAAGACGGACATAGGATACTTTTTTATGTCCACGCGAACGAAGCCACGGGTAAGAACTAGTTGCCAAATAAATAAGATACCGATATTATCTTCAAAGACCCAGTTTACATGTATGTGACGAAACAAAATTTCATAATATTGGCTACATAGCTATCAGTTCGCTTATCAAAACAGAGTATAAAAGTATATAAACAACCCACAGATATTACATAACTAATATATAGACACTGTCTCCGGATGCTGTTCTTTATCGTTTACTGTTACGTTTCGTTATCACTACGAGAGTAAAGATCACGACTCAAATTATTACTTGATTGCTTATTTCATTACCTACTGGAATATTTAAAGCTTTCTTTAACGTTTGTGTCTTTAAAGTTATCATGCAGATGGGGATTTGGAAATAGATACGATACTTATACGTTTTTTTTGGAACAGAGATTGGACTTTGTTTAGTTAAAAAAAAACACGATGATTATGTGTGATAAAATCACAAACTTATCATCTGTTTTCCATTGCTATTTCTATAGAGATTTCTTTTGGTATTTTTTGGTAAGTTTCTGTCATTATTATGTTATGATATGACGAATGTATTAATTTTTACAATCCGAAGCTTTATTGGTTCTGATACGACTGCGGCTATATTTCTCTGAATTATGATACTAGTTAGGATTAGGATGTATAACAGAATCATCAAGAAAAATCAAAACGAAGGAGACGACAGGGAATATAAGGGAGATGCAGGTTGGCAATGGGAGAAAACAAAATTCGTGTCATACTGAGAGATGAAAATGCCGTGGAAGCTAGAAGTTTTAAAACCGACAAGAACTACGCTCTGGGATTAATGATAACGATGTAGTAATATTTGAACTACCTACTAATACTACCGCTACTACCGCGGTGTATACCCGAGTAATTGTCATGCGGCGCGTGCGCGCAGACGCGTATTTTTAGCAAACGTTGAATCCTGTTCCCGCCAGGGTTATCGTCAAGATAATTTCATACACTTTTTTGACGAATTATTTTTTGCAGATTCTAAAAACTATGAAGGTAAAAATATATTATACGATATTGATTCTGCTAGCTTAGCTTCATGGTTTACGATAAAAACAAGTTATTTGATAGGTTCAGTTTTAGTTTAAATATTCATTTATTTGACTAGGAGTTTTTGAAAACATACTTATTTCTATAGCAGATTTTAATCAACTCGTTTGTAATATTAAACTAAATTATATGTATAATGATCTTCGGCAGTATTATGCGACAGCCCTGTTCTAAGCACGTTTTAGAGGTGAATGTCCAGCTTTATATATGTCGTTTAATTTAAAGTCGTGTTACCAACGCAACGATCTTAAGTTGATATGAGTATCCTTATCGACGATACATTTAAGTAAACGCAACGTCAAAAGTGTTTACTTTACCTAAGGAGATTAAATGTGATAGACACATCTAGCCAAGGCCTTCATTCTAACCACATTTAAAAAAAGACAAACGGATTAGTATATATGTCCAAATAAAACAAAGTTTTCAACGAAAAGTCTGAAAAAGGTCCGATAGTTGCTCTTTTTAACCTACTTCCAAAAAAAATTGGGTCTCAAAAGGGTTCGTTGCCTCAGAACTCCGTCATTTATAAACAGATTTGGAAAAATCTTTTTGTATTTGTAAGGATATACTTCCAGATTGGTTCCATTTTTATCAAAATCCAGTTCTGATAATGGGGTCCATGAGGAATTGAGGGTACTACTCAATTATTATAGGCATAAGTACATATAGCGATTTTGGTATTTTCAAGCATTTTTGCATTCAGAAAGTATCACTTGGTGAAGTGGAACTGATGAAGAAGACCATAGATGGAGTATCACTCCTCAACGAAACTTATTTCACGGGTGGCGCCAAGATAGTTTAACGTTAAATTCGCAAATTTTTTAAAATATCAAATAAAACAGAATAATAAATTTGGACATTTCGGCAAGTTAGTACAAGTGGCGCATTGGTGAAGATTTCGCAAGGGAAACGTCCTAATGTCTTAATCAAAAACATCACACTAATATTATCAATGCGAAAGTTTGTGTGCAAGTGTGTAATTAGGTAAGTATGTAAGAAGGTAAGTATGTAAGTGTTTGTTCCCGTTCAACTCTGTGACGGCTGAAATAATTTGAATGAAATTTGGTATGGAGATAGGTTATTCCCTGGATTACACATAGGCTACTTTTACTATTCCGGAAAAAATATATCGGTATCTGTAGAATAGCGGCTGAAACCGCGGGGCGCAGCTAGTGTTGAATATAGATAGAAAATTAAAGCCAAAGTCGAATAAACAACTAAACAGCCACATTTCTATTGCATAAAGAATATCAGATACAATATATCGTGAAATTTCATAATAGGTGCTGTTAAACTACAGTTAGAGGTCAGTCGTAACTGGACATAAAGGTTTTGGTGCGAGAAATTTTATATTCATTACTGTTTAACAGCAACCATTAAGCTAATGACAAGCACACATCAAGTATGGCATGTTATTAAATCGTAACTTTTATGACAAATTTCAACAACAAGGGAAATAACATTCCTTCATTTTATGAACTAGCTTACACGTGACTCCTTTACTATCGCTAATAAACTATAGTGAACGCATTATCACCTGAGTCGTCGGGCAATAAACCTCACTCCATAAGACCTGTAAGTGCAAGCGAGATAGACAGATTTAATGATTCAAGACTCAACGTCTCAGATGCATGAACTATAGTTACCCTGAGTATTGTAGTTTGTACCTGACTGCCGAAGAAGGGTGGTAATGGTTTTGGGGTGTATGTAAGCATGTATGTTTCTGTTTTCCAATACTACCTCGTATCATAAATGGCTTGACCGATTTTGAGCAACGTGTCGGCAGATTCCTTTTGCGTCCGGACTGCATTTACATAGGCTACATTTTGAAGTAGGGTTTTTTATTTATTTAATGGTAATATTTTTTACCTGACTGCCCAAAAAGGACGGTAATGTTGTTTTGAAGTGTGGATCATCAAGAAGGGACACGAGTCGACGATATTGTTAAAATTGCGGGTCAAACCTGCTCGGTTATTCTCAAGCTCGGAAAGTATTTCGAATCGAAATCTACTCTCTGTCTCTGTTATCCTGACTGCAGATGAGGCAGACGGACAGTGTAGACTTTGAATCCCTTCCTTATCTGCTTGAGAATAGCCCTGTTGGGTTCTTATTCACAAACTCGAAATCTACTCTCTGTCTCTGTTATCCTGACTGCAGATGAGGCAGACGGACAGTGTAGACTTCGAATCCCTTCCTTATCTGCTTGAGAATAGCCCTGTTGGGTTCTTATTCACAAACTTTGTCATAAATTTTCAACTGAATTGACAGCTTTGACACACAAAATAAAAAAAAAAGCGATAAAGCCGATAAGCACGTGAGCGAAGAATATAACACAGCAAGAGATCCCCAACAAACAGTGGGAAAAAGAAGACGAGTCTGTGGATGATGTGGTACTTGCAACATCTTACAATATAACTGTAACTACACATGAATTATGCGTTGTCATAACTCTGGAGGTTATATTTACAAGTGGCTAAGCAATTATAAATATCTAGTAAAAGCTATAGTGTATACCCGCTGTTAACAGTCTGGATATTGTTTACATCTTGTGTAATAAGGGCAACATTACATTATGTCGCCCTACGATAAAATTTTACGATGCCGGTTGTACAGCATTTTTGCAATTTAAAAGCGTATTTACTTACACTTTTTTTATTATTCTATAGCATTGTAATTTGTTTTACAATTTTTCTCTTGGAACATCTAGTGTTCCCATTATAGAAAAATGTGAATAATGTGTATAGTTAACTCATTTAACTTCTATAATTTAATGCTATCAGACTAAAATCCATGTGGATCCATGATGCGTGCAAGTTTTCTATTGTGAACTCAGTGGAAGGCGACTCGGCGTCATGTGTGTAGTCAATCGACGCACGCGACGCAGTTAGATTTTAACGAATAGCACCAACCTTCAAAAGCTCTATTTTTGAATCGCTCATCTGAGTATTTCATGCGAAATTACCGACGCTGCAAGACCGATAATCTTATCGCGCGGCGATATGATTTGCGGTCGCAGAGCGAGCGAGCGAGCGATTCAAAAACAGAGTCCCAAGTACCAAACATAATGGGACGCAACAAAATGTTAGAATCAACGTCATATCTTTCTACATATCATCACCATCATCATCCACAGCTTTCCTTATCCCACTACTAGGTATAGGCCTCTCTCTTACGATGCCATCTGCCTCGGTTCTGTGCTTCTAATCGTGTCCAGGTTCAACACGCGATGGTGACAATATCGTCGACCCACCTCGAAGCTGGACAACTAACTACCTATATTAATACGTATCTCGATGAGAGGTACAACAAAATCAACACCAATATTTCTACAAACAATGGCGCATAGTAAGTAGTTACACGGGTTGTTAGTATGATGCAAACATGCAAGTACGAGAGCCAGTAGCCAATGCAATTATCAGCACGTCCGTAAACACAAAACCTGCTCCAGCTAGTTGAGTAACTGACGACAGTATGAGATTTATAAGCTAAGAAAGAAGAGATGTACCACTGTGGAAATATGTATAAAGCGTAACTCGTAACCAAGCTACAAAGTAAATTTGAGAAATAAATTTATTTTAGCTTATTTTAAACTCGTAACTTTTTTTAAGAGTCGTCAATTTGGGAATAAGTTGAAAACCGAAACAGTAAATCACTGTAGGCAACTATTAGCCAAACTTAAAATCTTTTGTACTCTTTATGCAGCATACAAATATTCTCAATTTAGTCTAGACAAACTTCCACGTGCATGACGTGGTCATTGGGGGTGCAACCAGCCTAGTGCCTATGTTTCTAAATCAAATCAAATCTTATTCCATATTTTTGACATAAATTAACAGGTACACAAATTATGATGAATCCAAAGGCTACCAAACTAGTTAAAAACTGTATTTAAGGAACCGATGGCCTCTCCTAATAAATGTGAATGTAGTAATGTATACATTCACATTACATTCCTTAATTTGGGGATCCATAATGTATAAAATATGAACAAATGTATGTAGGTGCCATATTACGAAAAAACCGACTGCACGACTCGTATGATATTCTGGACACAAGAACGAGCCTATCGATACCTCACATTTCAAAAACGGTCAAGCCGTTTAGGATATTGGACACGACCGTAAGCGACCTTAGGCAGTCGAGTAAAAAGGGTCAGATTCATAGAAATACAAAAAAACAGAAATACTAAACCGAACGATTAATTGAAACAATCAAAATAAATTAAAAGCATTTTTTGCATTACAAAAAAAAAGTTTCCAGTTTACTAAACACAGACAATTTGACGCTAGATATTTTCTAGATGTAAAATAAAAAAGTGTCAAGGTAACAACTTGAACAGGGGATCAATTCGGAGAAAATATCACTGGAAAAGATATCAATCGTACTAACGAGGCATATCAGGTATAAGAAATATTTATTGGCCATTACTAACATTGAATATAACAGGCAAGTCTCTTTTACAAATTAAATTCTATTTAGAGTTAAATTAGACAAACTAATCAATAATTTAAACAATTTCTTAATATTGTGACAGGTAGGTAAGTTGCTTACTCCGTTTGTTCATTACACAAAAATGAGGATTCCTCGAATTTCATTGACATAATATTATATTCACCTAATTTGTAGAACAGATTATTTTCAAAGAAATGCTTATTAAGAATCTGTTTAAATTTGCTATGGTTTAGTTCGGTTATAGGATTAGGTTATTTACTGTACGTTAACGAAGCTTAGAGATTTCAAAAGAAATAAGCTACTATTATACTTGGTATCGTACGCATAAACGTAACAGTAACAGTAAAGTGAATGAAAGTAAAGACAAGTAAAAACGATTTAAATCAAAACATGATTTATTAAGTAGGTAAATTGCAATGTAACGTACTGACGCCAATAATTAGTAAAAAAAATATCAAATATGCTAAATATAAAAGATATAATCTTGCAATTACAAATGGAAAGAAAAATATATATTCTGAATCAAAACTTATTGCAATATTAAGATAGTATAGCTATGATGCCAAGGATAGTATATATACGTGAAAAGTAGCGCAAAGCTGCAAGTTATGAAATCTCCTGCGGATTGGACATTCAACGGGAAATTGAGCGTGCGAGCGTTGAGATTGCTTTTAAATCGCATTATGCTTGCAGCGTCGGTGCAGTCAGTCGTCAAACGAGCGACGTGGTGGTAGGTGCCTTGTTAATTGGACTCATTTGGACGTTTCCTCTGTAGTTAGCGTTATGAGAGATAAAGAGAGTGAGGAAGTTATTACAAAATATTTATGTCCATAGCCCGTCTAAGATTTAATTGTGACACAGGTAGATCTGTTTTAATTTAGAATTGAATAACCACTCAATACCGCAGACAGTTCTACAGACAAATTTTATCGGGGTGTACAAATTAGTTTTTTTTTTTTTTTTTTTTAATATTGCCTTGTGTGTTAACACAAGGCAATATTAAAAGCATGTAAGCAACTTAACTAAAATCCTGAAGAAAAAGGTAAACGGTTTTTTAGCTTTTGAAAAAAACAATAGAAGTAAAGGCGGCACATGACAAAACCAAACTTAATAAAAACCGAAACGGACAAACTAAGAGTAAAGAAATCTCTTAAAACAAACAAACAATGCTGTAAATAAAATTTCAGTTTCAAAAGGGATCACTAACAAAAACATTCCGATACCTAGAATAAGCCAAAAACGGTATGTTCGCTTTGCGCGATGAAAAAATGCGGAAAAAACTTCCCCCTATCGACTGTTTCCCATACTTTTGACAAAAAATAACAGTCGAGTTAGAACGTTAGAAACTCATTATTAGCGTGAAAGGGAGTTATTACTATTTTAATATGTTTGATGTTTAAGTTTTTCGAGGATATGAGAGAAGTGATCAAACAAAAAAGTACAAACTAGAGTTGAACAAAAGAATCCGTTACTTATCGAAAATATTATAATTTTAACCGTGTAGTCTTAGCGGTAAATATAATCATAACTAATTCGATGATTGGCTAGTTCTTTTAAGAATTAGCGAAACAAGGATTGATGGGTCATTAATCAAACGAATAAAAACCACGAGTTTTTGTTTCGTGTTAGTGTCGACGGGGTCACCTTTCAATGCAGCATCTGCCGTGAACATCCATCGTATTTCAATCGTGCAGTTTTTATGTTTATAATCTGTTATAGTTCGACAATAAAAAAAAATTAAAAAAAAACTTACTGAGCAGACACGAATTGTAATGTAAATCAAACAGCAAAGTATTGTTAATGTTATGCCTTAATTAATAATTAATGTACCCGATACATATATATATCGAGTAGCCTAATAAATACATAAGTGTATAAAATATGAATTATTATTTTTTAGCCGACTTTCAAAACAAAAAGGAGGAGGTTCTCAAGTCGACTGTTTTTATTTATTATTGTTACCGCAACACTTCATTTATAAACCGGTTTGAAAAATTATTTTAAAGGATATACTTCCAGATTGGCCTCATTTTTATCAAAATCCAGTTCTGATAATAGAATCCATGAGGAATTGAGGGAACTCCTCACATACAAAGGCATACAAAGGCTATATATAAAGGCATACATATAGCAATTTTGGTATCCTACAAGTCAAGAATTTGCATTCAGACAGTATCATCATCTAGTGTACTGGAACTGATGAAGAAGACCACAGATGGCCACCAGAACTTCACAATGATACATATTGCACGGGCGGTGCCAAGAACATCTCGATAATGCTTCTTTGTCTTTTTTTTTTTTTTTGCTAATATTATATTACATGCACGACGTATTTTGACAGTTGAAATTTTCATACGTATATAATGAATTAATGTTTGTTAGAGCTTAACAAGTCGAAACTACCTATACGCTAAAGCCCATGAACCAGAAGTCAAGTTTGCTTTAAAGCAATGGGTCAGGAAAACATACTGCAGATAATGCAGCTAGCCGCTTCTGCTTACTGATCTGATTATGACTGATTATGAGGAATGGAAATGCCATCCTTACGTACTGCGCGTTGAATACCTTACCCAGCCATCATTGTGCAAGAATATAGACAAAGAATAGATAAGTTATTCAATAGACATAACCGGAAAGCTTAGCACAAGGTGTTAGGTGCGCACCTGCCTTTTAAAAGACCTTTATATGTTGTCACTAACGATTATGGTAGTTGCTCTAATGCATAAGAAATTCATTACGAGAAACATTTTTATTAAAGCTATTTCATTTATACCATAAAGAGAAAATTGGAACAGGACACGTGTTGAAGTGCTGACGTGTTGAATATAAGTAAGGTAATAGTTATTTTGAATTCATACATATTCAGTAGGGATAAATTTCAACAGTTTCAGAGCATCAAGTCGTGGTGTATATGTATTTTTTTTATGGTTAAAATTCTGGGCTTGTAAATGTTCTACTGGATGATTTTATTTAATAGATCGATAAACAATTTAGTGAAGTAGATGTAGTCGCCTTAAGATTAAGCTTCTCTACATCAGTCTTTTTAAAATCTCAGTGCTGTGGTATCAGCCTACCGTCGAAAGGTGATGGCTTAATACTAAGTTTAATTTGGGAGAAAAGTTAATATCTATTATTATGGCTCAGGTCGGGACATAATATTGATGTTTGGACATATTTCCTGTTAATTTATTTTATGGGGTTTCCCATAAAATAAATATAATCAACACGAGGAAATCGACTTCTATAATTGATAAAATGTGACGTGTTTTCTTGTGCATAATGGTAATTCAACTTACGTCAAAATATATGAATCAATACAAATCTTCAAATACATATATTATTAGTATTTTCTGGAAACGCTTGCAATTAATTTATATAACTTAATTTCTGTGTTTTGAGCTTGTTGCGTTGCTAATACCAGACGTTTTAATTAGAAACATAGCGAAGAAATACGCCTAAGAGTCGAAATAAGATCTCGGGTTAACAAACGCGTTAGCAGCGGGAGAAACTTCACCGAAAATACGTAGGTAGTTGTTACTGTATACCGGTTTTATCATATTATTAATGCCCAAAAAATCTTCGGCAGTCGCACAAAAAACAGCCGCACCTTCTATACAAAACGTCCCCCAGAGCGAAAGGGCGACCTCCATTGTTAAGTTTTTAGAAAAAGCTGCAACTTTTTGTGATGCTCTACGGTATTCGTTTTTTGACGATGTTTAAAAAACGCCTAAATTGAATCCGCAGCTTACCGAGCTTCATCTAGTGGCAACGGTTAATATCACGGTACTTGACGGTACCAGAGAAGCAGCTAGTGTCTTGAGGCTGCAACGCTCTCCCGCACATACGCATGGTGTTTTAGGAGCGAGGTCGGGATAATCACCTCTGTCGGTGGTGTAGCATAACTTGGCATCCCCGGCGGGCGATGCGAGGTCAGCTCCCGGCCGTTGCACTGCACATCCTGGGCACGTCACACACTGCACATCACTTTCGGAGGGCACTGGGGCCGTCACTGCACTGTGTCACCGGCGCGGTACGGGCGGTACTCGGCGAGGATGGGTCGTGAGCACACAAGCGGCGTACGCTATCAGCAGCGATGCATTGGCAGCGGCGGTGTGCGCGCGCTCCCGGCCGCGCAACAGCTGACGGGAGGGCCCCCGCCCCGCGCCCGCGCGCGCAGCCGGTGCGTGCGCCTTCCCCCGCACCCCTCGACGTGCTCTCCCTGCCCCCCGCCCCTCTAATCCATTATTTACGGGCGGACGACCGGTTTCAGGCGCGTTCGTTCTGCCTGCCGCGCCGCACCACGATCTTTCAAAATGTAATGCCCTTCCTATGTTCGGTCTCCAGGACGATAAGATTAGTTAGGCACACCAAGCTCGCCGCAGCTGGAGCCGCCATCTTCGTCATTATTGATATTGATTATTGACGTAACAATTAAAATATAGAATGATTGAGCTGAGAAGGAAACGGTAGACGTGGATACTGCGCTCTAGAATATGAAAGCTTCGTAAATGTGTAAAGAAGGTAATTAATATGAGAGCGAGGAAGGTGAACGAACCTCAGGCAGACGTGAACTGGTACTGAAAGCACCATAATCCAAAGTTTATATTCCGTTGTAAGCAACAAATACACTTTTGAAGCAGTAAGCCACCATACAAGTCATAAAATTGTAATTGTAAAAACAGAAATGGAAAAGAAAATACCTAGTAGCATTTATATACTCTTGCGGAGTTTTCAGCTGCTACGATGGCCGTACCGTAATATAGAGTTCCTGACTGTTCACATTGTAGCATCTACCCACATAAAACTTTCACGAAGTTTGGTGACCCCGCCGCAGATGCGGTTTATCTAAGCATTTATCTTATTTCCGTGAAAACAACTTAAAAGTAGTGCCTTATCTTCCGATTCTCCGAATATTCGTTGGTTTTTTAACTGCAACAAAAAATCTAAGCAATTACAAAGCTTCACAAAACTTATATTTACCTAGGTATAGGTAGGTGGTACGTGTAAATAAATATTCTGTTTTGCTTTGCACCTAAACACATTAGGATCGTGAGATGTTTTTGGATCACCATTAAATAAAACACGTAATAAGCTCTACGTGGGGGATATAAAACCGTAACTAGAGCAAAACACAGATATATCTGTAACTGATCACCCACCCGCATCGAGTGGGCGCCTCCATCAATATCTAAAGCGACGTTAGAAACAACGTTAGTCTTGCGATGGGGTCCAGGCGACGACCGCAGGGCATTCGATAGTGTTCCATTAGACAGTTCTCCGTAGCCGGCGACTGGGCTCGGTGCAGGATCCACTTTCGGTCGACAGCCATAGAAATCACATAGTTCGCGGAACTTTGTTACCTGTGCGTCGGCAGCGCAGCGCCAAGGTGAATGTTCGGGCCAAGGACGGCCCGGGGCGGCGGGGCGGGCCGCGCTTCCTCCCCTCGCGCACGCCCGCCTCTCCCCTGAACTAAAGTAAAAACGCTCCAAACCTTCAGATACGTTGGTGCAACCCAACAAAAAAGGGCCCGACGGAACAAATAGAAAACGGTCGGTCCCAAAAAAAAAATACAAATAACAGGGTCTCGGATATCAGAACTAGTTGGGCTCTCCGCGGGTAGATGTCGAAATAATGAGAAGTTCGCATGTCACCTGCGCCTACGCACGCAGACGGGTCACGCACCGCGAGCGCGTTCCTATGTGATGTAATAGTAAAACGATAAAAAAACGGCTAACGGAAGAGGCGTGGGGACCGGCCGCATCGCCGATGACGGTTCACTAATCACCTGACACTGGCCATTTTATAATTTCACAGCTCCGCCGAGAGACGAGCCTGTCCACGGTGACATTTATATTTTAGAGATAAACATCTCGATTCAATTACATATTCATGTGTCTTATCTATTCCTGAGACGTACCCCGGCCAAGCATGCAGCGAAGTTTTTGCGAATTAAGAAGACCAACAAGGTAACATGCCAGGCCCAGGCTAAGAAGCGCCTAGTCGTGCGACCGGTTCGCCTCTGCACATTATAATAACTTCCCCATTTGAAAAACTCGCTCTGGAATAACAGGCCTGGTAAAATATTCTCTAACGACTCACGCTTAAGAATGCTCTATCAGATGAACATTTCATTGCGTAGCTCGACAGCAAAAACTAAGCGAATTCCCTGCGTGCCGAAGGTGTGCAAGGAAGTCGTTATTTTTCCCTTACGGCAACTTGGACGTTGAATATCAATGATCGATCTATTGACTTCCTATCGGTCGGTGTGTCGTGAAACAATAGAAGTCAGCCTGAGTGTGGTTATGCGACCGGCCTATTGGGAACGTTACATCATGGAACATAAATAGAATCTCCTGGAGTTGGCTGTACTCGTGTAAAGTACACCGCGTGCAAGGAGGCGTAACACTCCGCGCTGCTCTAGCGAGTGCCATCCAATAAGATAGAAAGGGACGAGGCAGTGTTACAGTTAAGCAGGAACTCTATTTATATGCAAATATAACCTCGGAGTCGACACCTGTTTGCGTATTCTCGCCGCTGCTTGCCGCTTCGCCTTGCGGCAACGTTGCCTACGACGTATCCTTTAGATATCACAAAAAATATACAAATTATCCAAATGTAAAATTCAATTTTGATGTGAACATGATCCTTGTTTACACACCCCTAACGAAACAATAAATGATTTCCCCAGCAAATACTTGGTATTCCGGTATCAGTTCCCGTGTTTGTTCTCTTTTTGGTCGTCTGACCATCTCTAACCCTTTTTGCTTTGGTCTCATTATGACATTCATTAGGTAAAATTAATTATGAATTTTCAATTACAAACATGTCACGTCCATGTTAGGCAGATTGTGTTTGTCTCTTTAGAGTTATAAGTCTTTAGAGTATAAAGAGAAGAAAATTGTGACCAAGTTATGTCACAAATAATTTTTGTAATGTTGTCTGTCAGGTTTGGTAAAATAGGAGCATAATCTTATTGTTATCAACATCTATATCTGTAAATAGATTAGTTTTTTTTTGTTGATTTGGACAACTATGAAATGCTTTCTGATATAGTGATCAAGGTCGAAAAAACTCGTTTACAACAGTTTAATAATCTTGGTGTGAAATAATCTTCATTTCGATCTTTTCTTTTTTTTTGTTGGTGGTTTCACGAGGTCAATATGAAATGCCATTTTTTTAGATATGTCATAAAAGTTATCTTATTTGATACTTGTCATGAACAACTTATGGAGCACAGCAGAATTTATGGCGTTTTCTACGAAAGCTTATATTGCAGATTCTGTTGCTTGATTCAAGCAAAGATATGCACATTAAAGTAGCTTTAATCTTTGAAACAAAACCCATTAAACACATTGGCAACCGTCACATTGTTCTACGGACCGATCTTTTCCATATTTCCCTTGCGGTTTACCCGTCACATCTTTCCATTAACTTCATATATTGTCCCTCCCCGGGCGGGGTCCGGTGAGGTATTAGAGCGGGTTTCGGCGGCAGCCTGACCATTTATCATACTCGGACGAGTCGGCGCGAGTCCTGAGTGCGTTCCTGTGTCCTCCTCGTGGGCTGAGATACGGCCGACAGACTTATTTATTTTGTTTACATGTGTTCTTTTGCAGCGTTGGCGGATTCTGTTATGAGATACGGATTAAAAATTTAATAAAGCTAGCTTTTAAAGAATTGACTTTTGCTGTACCTATGTCGGGACGAGACGAGAACGGTACAGTTATTTGTCAGTTTGAAAAAGCTTATATCGTTGTATTTCTATTCTACACAGATAAATAATATCTCTGTATACCTATCTTCTATAACTCTACTCTCGGACTTTACAAAGTACGACTACGACTTTAGTTTGGCTACATCGCGGGCAGGTAGTTTCTAATTACCTTTAGTTTCAGGGGTCTACGTTAAGTCGTACCCCTGAAAGATTGGTGTTGCATGTTAATGTCTTGCTGCCATCTCAGATACCACATGGATTGCACTAAGGAGGTATGCATAGTTTAGTTGTATTACTCGTTAATTATTTTTTGTTTATAGTATCTCCTAAAAGTTATATAAGTTATTTCTAGTAGAGAATAAATTCGATGGCGTATGTGAATCCACCAACCCGCACTGGGCCAGCGTGGTGCATATGGCCTAGTCAGATATGGCCTGGGTATGCCGATATCCCAGCAGTGGGATGTTTAAAGGCTGATGCAGAGTGAGTATCTCCTAAAGTATGACTAAAATCGGCATCTTATTTATATGTCTATGTTTGTTTACAACATTATGTATAATTTTTATCAAATCATAAATAAGGTACAACACCTAGTTTCTGCTAATTATATATTCATACATCTTTATGATAAGTCCTTGGATCTTTTAGTTTGAATATTCTTCAGTAATATTCTGAGTTTTCTTAATATTGCTGCTTCCTAATGCATGTTGATTCGTTTCTCACTTTTAGAGTGAATGCATTCGAATAATATTATTGACAAGTACCATAGCAATTGTTTGCCGTGTGCAGTGCGACGCCCGATGTGACCTTTTCCGTCCTTTAAAGCATTTGCACAATTAGTATGACGCGTTTGCGAAGGTTTCGCGAACGGTCCCCATTGTACCTACGATATTGGTATGAGCTGTACAGTTAATAACATTTTCAATGTAAAATAATATAAGTATGAATAATAAGGCGGTCAAGCTGATCATCGTTGGGTTATTCGACTTTACGTACATGCACTTATGCGCGTCAGCGGCATAAATGCAGTTATGTTTCAAGTAGATCCTGTTATATTTACATGAAAAGCACTGGGAAAGAAAACCTCGTGGGGTGGTGCGCGACGTTAACGACCTGCTCTTTATGACACATAATTACTTTTCGAGTGCAAAGTATTCGCATTACAATGTTTTCCACTTAGATGCATCGGTTGGACACGCACACCCGCCAAAGTCATTGTCCTCGGTCGGACTTCGTAATTCGTGTACCGACACGAACTTTGTATTTGCTTGATTAAATGTGGATGAAATACGGCGCTTTCGTCGCGAATTTCTAATAGGCGGTGATTAAATCTCCTGCAGACTCCGGAGGAAGTGCTCTGCTTCAGTCGGGTGGTAACGAAATAATAAAATGTTGCGCTTTGATGTCTCGTCGGAGGTGGCTGGGTTGTTGAGCGGCCGCAGCGAGCTAGAGGGTGGAAAATTGCCCGCGGCGTCTCGCTTCCGAGACTCGACTTAAAGGCAGCGTCGCCAACACGACCGACGGAGGGCGGTATAACTGGAGCGACGACGCCTCTACCGTCTGACCTACAAAATGGCATCGACGCTCTTTATATCGCGTAAATATTTTGTTACGCTTCCTCTCGTAGATAGAATATTTATGGCGAGGGGGTCCTTTTGCGATTAGAATGCCGTTTCGGAGTATCAGGAGCGTTACCGGCTTATTTCGTTCCATATGGAGGTGTGCATAATTTAACACTCTGAGATGCATCAGAAGGAATTGGTGAGGAGAATTACGTGGGAGATCCGTTCGAGTTCGTTTGGAACCCTTGTCAAGTTTAAATTACAAAATACAAAAGCGTGTTTGCATACAACCGGTAAGGCCACACACGACGGTTCGTGTTAATTAAAGCGTCATGAAGTTACAGACTAACGTCCAATTTTCACTTTTGATTAACGTTTTATTGTGAAATATTAATTAGCCTGTCAGGGAAAGAGTGAAATAGAGAGTGTGTACTGTACACTGTACGAGTGTTGAGATGTAGAACGATCGAGCAATAGATTATGCTTGGTTTCCAAAAGAGCAAAGCCGGAAGGCGTCGGCCGGTGGCGGCGGGCGGATAACATTGCGTCGCGTCCGCGACAATTTACCAATCAATCGGCCAATGGACCGATTGTCTAACTGCCAGCCTGCGATCCAGTCCTACTGGACTACAAAATTGTATCTCAATGGCTACATACGATCACAATTTTGCACGTGCTTACCAGAAAGAATATTGTGTAGACATGTGATAGTGAAATACGGTATAGTACCAGTAGACATGGGGTAGTCACGAATTTCTGAAAGCGTGCTGGCAAAGATCAATGTACTTCTCGGTACTTGTCTTAATGACAAATGAAGCATCCTAGATGAACAGGAAATCAAGAAAATATATCAGCTTAATAAACCTGAAAGCCACGGACAGCAAGCAGACCAACGAGAGAAAACAAGAGAAAAACAATATCTCTTTCCATCTCGTTTATAAGGAAGCGGGCCGCGCGAACCAAATCAAAGTCTGTAGGGGCGGCATATTTAGCATTATTCAGTCTGTGCATTATCTATCTGTAAACACGGAACATGCACCTGTACCGAAATATCGGATTATAAAAAATAAACCAAATCGTGGTAAATATCACGTCGGGTAATTATTAATTCTGATGCTTCAAGGATAGAGGAAGCAAAAATCATCGTCTTTATAGTCATCTTTGTCAACACTCGAACTCTGGAAGTCTACGTTTCTAAAAAGGCAATATCAGAAGCATTTGGGCAACCTAAAGTCGTATTTAAGGCTACTAAGCCTCTACGAAGAAGAGTACGTGAAGGAAAGAATTCCCTAAACTCACACGAAGAACACTCAAAGCGGAAGTGCGCTCATAAAGAAATAGTATAGCTGCCTTTATGAGGTGCTACGTCCTATAACAATCTTTCGGAATATTAAACATGAAGTTAAATATTCATGTGATGGGATGCAAATGAGGGCTTGTTTCTGGCTCAGGTGCCTGTCTCCTCGTTCTAAGAGCGAGATTTAAAATGTTCACCTTTATCCTTAACGGCCTAATTTGAAAAAAAAAAAATTTTTCACTTCAAACATTAGATAAGTAGATTAAATAATCTTTTTTTGAAATACCTATATGTTTTTTTGATTATATTGTAAAACTAAAAGGGTAAACATGATTACATGACATTTTCTCGATGAAAAAAAACATTAACAAGAATTCGATTCACATTTTTCACACACTCACACGCACACATTTTTTGTCTATGCGTGTGTTTGAATGTGTGCGTGTCTGTTTATATTTTAATATGCTATGATTTGTTCCAGTATCTTGATCTCGTGATAACCTAAACAAAATACATACAAACTACTTAGCTCAAAATACAAAACGAAAAGTTGGATTATCCAGTGACCATTGAAGTTCTTTGGAGTTTTCTTTTAATCTTAGGTTCAAGTTATAAAGTGTCATAATAAAGTGTTTTTTTTTCTTAATTTTACACTTAATTCAAATTAATTAAATGTATAAGTTAATCACACAAATGTATTTATTTGAACCCAAACCCTGCGGCGTGATATCCGAATCGCTAACCACTCGGCCATCAACGCTAGAAATTACAGTTAATGAATGTTTCCATTAATTAAAACATACTTCTAACTAGAAATACTGAGCGAACTTTTAACAACCTCTTCGCATGTGAATTTGTTTTTGTTGAAAATATCGTATAATGAGGCCATAAATTAACTAGTCTACATAATTGTTATTAAGATTAATTTTTAACAGCTTACATACATTGTGTAACAAAAGTTATAACATAGTAGCAGTGAAGTGCGACTAGTCGGGAAAGTTTAAAGTTTTTTTTATTTTTTTAATTTTTACAATATTGCTCCACGGACTCCGGGGTCCGTGCCATTTATCAAATTTTACAAATATTTTATCAACTAAAACGGAATATAAAAACTAAAGACTTTACAAAAGGAAACAATATTGCTCAACAGATTCCGGGGTCCGTGCCATTTATCAAATTTTACAAATATTTTATCAACTAAAACGGAATATAAAAACTAAAGACTTTACAAAAGGAATATACCAACGAATATACTAATAAAGAGCTAAGTGCTATTATAGATTTGCGTATATACTCCGACCAGTCCAGCTCCCGCAAGCAGCATCCGTTCACGAGTTGACGCATGTGCCAGCCATCGCTCTCCTCAACCATATTGGAGGGAAGAGGGCAACCTCTAAAGTTAAGTAATGTAATCTATCCAAGTAAGATTTTGTAATCTAAAGTTTCCCGGAATCACGTTAAAGTCGTATACATATTCTGATTTAAACCCGTTTATTTTTTTCTCATAGAGCACTGATAAGTTCGTTTCCAAAAATGACAATGACAAGTTTGATCACAAACACCAAAAACTACTGAAGCATGATTAAGACTATTACTGTGACTGAAATTGCGGACTTACACTATTACTGACACTTGTTTTTATGTGAAATAATCATACTTCACTTGACGTGTTGAAAAACTTGACAAACTGTAATTTAAAAGAAAAAAATATTATTTTTATTTAAACCTCTTTGCTATTAATTGGCTAGTAAATGTACCAAGTATCTTTATAGTTTATATAAAGGACGATTAATGCGACATTTGAAAACTATAGACAATTTTTACTATAGTTACCACATTAATTGATTAGTAGTTTACTTGGTGATGATGAAAGACGCCCTTAGTCTTCTAGAAGTAAGAAGGTAAGAAGAAGAATACGTCTTCGTCACAATGACTTCTCAGTCCTGATAACTAGCTGACAGTGCGATCTTATTGAATTTTAATACAAGGAATCACACGTACAGGGAATACTTTTAGGGAAACTTATACTCTTATATATTATACTCTTTGCATAACTGTAAAGATCAAGCGTCATTTTATGAAAAAAATCACAACTTCTCCTTTTGCGTTGAATGGAACCCTTTGAAAGTTATCCAATTATAAATATTTAAAGTGTACGAGCACGGTGGTGGTTCTGTAATTCGATTTCCCGTACGTATAGAGTTTCTTATTGACATATCCATTAGGCATTGTGCAAGATCGTGTGCGGGAGCTAACGAATGTTTTGTAGGGTAGGGTGGAATTTTCTGAATAGAATGAATGTTGAATGTCGGTGAGGTTTCTCGATACTCAAAGTCAATTACAGTTATGGAAAGCTTCAATTAATGGTCACGTTCGAATGTTTACCCGACTGTCCAAGAAGGAGTATGTAGGTTTGTATGTATGTTTATCAAACTGTATTATTTGTGGTCCTGTATTACCTACTGTTGCCTAAACGGCTTCACCGACTGTCAAGTGAGGGGTCGTGGGATTCCTCTTTGTATACTGACACAGGCTACATTTTGCAGTCGGGTTTTAGTTTTTCTTCTAATAATAGTACTTTTATTGTATTTTTCTTTACGAGATGTCAGCAAGGGGACCAAGGCAGATACCGAGAGGTATCCGCGAAACGGGCGAAGACTTAGAGCAAGACCACAACCTCGACGGTCAGACGACATTGTGAGGCCTCAAAAGGTCGATGATGAACTCTATCGTACGTAATTTACAACAGCAAAAGTAATTAAAAACCTTTAATTTTTAATTTAGGTGGTGGCACTAGGTGAACTAACGACATTATGAAAGTTGTGGACAATCGGTGGATTCAAATCTCAATTTTTCGTACACAGTGGAGCTCTAATCTAAGGGAGAGGCGAGAAGAGAGAACAAAGATTCAGCAGTGGACGTATTCAGACTCTTGATGAAGTATTAATTTCATAGATTAATAATCAGCACAGAGGAGAACTTTCACACGTTATCTAATTCCTCTCTGTTATTAAAACGCACAAATCCCAAGGCTAAAGCATCGAATGCGCATGTAATAGGAAGTTTATGACAGAAACTCGAGTAACAAACGGAAGTCTCGTTGGTACAGAACATCCGTTTCCTTTCAATTTCTCAATGCAGCTTTGTCTAGCGAACGTATGTTACTGGCATTTACATTAACAAGTTGCAAATGCAAATGTGAGGTCTAACAATTTTAGAATTTTTACATATCCAGACAAAGAACTGAAATGTCAGGAATACGAACAGTCGAATTGTAAGAGGCAGGTGTTTTAGTAGGCAGCTTTAAGAGCCAAATGTCCAAGCAATTGACCTTAAAAGCTCATAGTGTTATTAATTAAATCATGTTTTGGTAAAAACGCTTGGACATATTTATTGGAAGCACCTTTAAAGGCATTTAAAGGCGACAACGATCGATGCAATTTAACCGGTGATGGGAACAGCCTATCTTGAGCTTTCTAAGCTGTATGTGAACTCGCCATGCTGGCTCTACTCAAAATGGTTTTTTCTATAGAAGTGTGGCATGCAAGTGTTAATTCCTACAAAATGTGCGGCAGAATTGAACCCGAGACCTTGCGATATGAGTATCGGAGCTGACATCTCGGGTGACCGATCACGCAACCCCTCGACCATTATGACCTTGTTTCCTATTATAAAAATTCTATCAGCGATACACGTTTCTTATTTTGACGTCATACTCGTAATTATAAAATAACTTTTATCAGCACTAAGGAATTCGAAGTACCTATGCAGATATAACATCAATTAGAGATGTTAAAAAGCATCTCTAATCATATCTGCCGTAGCCACTACTACATATACTTATTATTATTACATGCATGATGATCACAAACGCACTGTTAGAAATTAAACGCATGAAAAAAAACTTTTTTTTACCCGACTACGGGAAGCAAAAGGGAGGGTTATGATTTTGACCAGTATGTTCATCTGTTCCCTCATTACTTGTAACGTTGTAACAAGTTATCATAATTTGACAAATGAGGTTTCGTTGGAAGCGTCTTCATCGTCTGATGTTTATAAAGGCTATGTGACGTCACATTAAGTTGAATATCTCGAGGACATAGTATAAATGTATCTCAATGGGTAGGCCACATCACTCGAAGAACAGATAACCGATGGGGAAGAAAGGTTCTTTTGTGGCGACCACGTTCTGGAAGACGAAGCGTAGGCAGGCCTCCCACTAGGGGACCGACGAGATTGTGAAAGTCGCGGGCAACCGGTGGATGCAAGTGGCACATTGTCGATCGGTGTGGGGGTCTAAGGGGGAGGCCTATGTTTAGCAGTGAACGCCTTTTGGCTTATAATGTAATGTAATAGTCTAAATAAATAGTCGTGAACAAAAAAAAAATTGTTTTTATGATGCCGTATCACAAATGAAAGGGATTAAATAGCGCGTTTTAAAAACATACTTTTTTTTACAAGCATGTTGGTAAAATAAATATTTTGCAAGCAAAAATTCGCGGGCGTTACTCGGGTTTTAGTGTGTCTAAGGGGGAGGCCTATGTTTAGCAGTGAACGCCTTTTGGCTTATAATGTAATGTAATAGTCTAAATAAATAGTCGTGAACAAAAAAATAATTGTTTTTATGATGCCGTATCACAAATGAAAGGGATTAAATAGCGCGTTTTAAAAACATACTTTTTTTTTACAAGCATGTTGGTAAAATAAATATTTTGCAAGCAAAAATTCGCGGGCGTTACTCGGGTTTTAGTGTTTCAACCTTTATTTTGTTCGAAATATATTCCCAACTTAAAACCGAAACAACAACAACATTCCATACTGGAGATTGAATTGAAAACCTAAGCGTTCAGTATTCTACTTTAAATTGTTAAATTAGTCTACGAGTATTCTTAAGTAAAGGCGAATTGAAACCAATACAGGTATAAATACATACATGAATGAAGGCAATAAGATAATAGCGGAACCGTTGCCGATGCGCGTAAAATGTGTATTCGTTAACAAAGCAGAGCAATAACAAACAACAGACAGCAAATGTTATACAGTAGAAACTCGATTATTCGGCCCTCAGTTATACGGATTCGCGATTATCCGGACTACCAATCGCATACCTACAAGTCGAATTTATGCAAGCATGAACGGCGGGTTTTGAAACGTTCGTGATTCTGATTGCGAGAGCATGCCATTCTGCTCGTACCAAGTTAGTCGTACTATGCCCGATCCCGCTCGCACACTATCACTATCGCTTTCAGAGTTACGGGATAAGGGTCGGAACTGGCAACCCGCGCCCCGCGGTATCGCTGCCCGCGTTCCGTTATTGTTTTAGTTAGATTGCATACATCGGAAAATAATGAAGAAACCGAAAAATTAACTTTTATCAACTGGGCAACCGATATCTGTGGGCTTATCCCGTAACTCTGAAAGCGATAGCGAGAGTTGCGCGAGCGGGACCGTGTATAGTGTGGTACGAGCGAGATGGCATGCTCTCGCAATCAGAATCACGAACGTTTCAAAGTTAGAGAATAATCCCGCAGGTCCTTCGCTCTGTGAATAAGCATTACTACATGCACACAATCCGCTTTGCTTCATACATTCTATTATCCGGATTTTCGATTATCCGAATGCCTAACGACAACAATTAGTCCGGTTAATCGAGTTTCTACTGTACTAAGTCCTGTCTTCAGGTTATCAAACCAAAACACTAACACGTGCATAAGTGACGCAGATTAGAGCGCAGTTGCTACATAGTTTGTATATTTTGTGCACCTTTGATCTCGACGGCCGAGAACAAATAAGTACAGAGGAATCCCCTTTAATGCCTGCGCCGATGCCGACAAGATAATTTTTAATTGCAAACTTCCTTCGCTTGCTGCGTTGCATTGATAATAACAAACTGTCCCGGTGGCTTCGTTGGTAGTGAACTTACCCTCTGTGTTTGGGGGCGTGGGTTCGATTCCCACCTGGGACAAACATTCATGTGATGAACATTTGTGTTTATTCTATGTCTGGGTGTTAATATCTATATAAGTATGTATTTAAAAATATATATGTATGTATCTATCAGTCTCTGGCAGCCATATTACAACTTTTGCTTAGTTTGGGGTCAGATGACCGTGTGTGCAAAAATGCCATAGATATTAAAAAAAATGCTGTTGCTCTCGTATAAAGATTTCGATAGGGGTGACAATGTTTACTTTTTGGACGTTGTAAGACAAGACGACAAGTTCACGACAATGAATCAAAGTGAGGACGAGAGGTAGACCAAGGAGAGCATGTGCATACTAAGACCCTTGTAGGAATATACAAAAGCTCAAAGTAGCACAACGAGCTATGGAGAGGGCTATGCTCGGGGTTTCTCTGCGAGATCGAATCAGAAATGAGGAGATCCGTAGACGAACGAAAGTCACTGACATAGCCCAGAGGATTAGCAAGTTGAAGTGGCAGTGGGCAGGGCACATAGCACGCAGAACTGGTGGCCGATGGGGCTGTAAGGTTCTCGAATGGAGACCACGTACCGGCAAGCGCAGCGTAGGACGTCCACCCACAAGGTGGACGGACGACCTGATAAAGACCGCAGGAACGCGCTGGATGCGAGCCGCTTCCATCCGCTCTTCGTGGAAATCTAAGGGGGAGGCCTATGTCCAGCAGTGGACGTCCTGTGGCTGAGATGATGATGATGATGATGATGTAGGAATATAAATAAAGGAAGGCAGAAGACTGGAAACAGCTTGATGTACAAGATCTACTATTATGTGATCCTCTTCATCCCAAGGTTGCCTGGAAGAGATCGCTTTCAGCGATAAGGCCGCCAGTTGTTACATTAGGTTTTTTTTCTGTCCTAGCTATGTGCAATCTGGTGTGAACAATAAAGAGTTTATCTATCTATCTATGTGATGAGAAAATGCTACAACAGATCAATTACCTGTAGATGACCGAGTGATCCCATTAACATAGGACCATACAGATAGAGAGCTTTTGGTACGCTTAAGGGTCTACACATGGCCTGACTTGACATCGTTTGAAAGAGATGGCTATATATAAGTTTCTGGGGGAGCGAAAGGGAGAAGCTATAACCTTAATAGTTTGTTTCTTTTGCTCCCGTGAAATTCAAATCAATCCCTTTCACACGGTGTCAAGTCAGGGCCACGCAGCGAGGCCTTTAGAAACATATCTTTCACTTCTATACTAACTTAGCTCGTGGCTAATCTATATCGGGTTTTAGTTTAAAATTCGAGAAACAGTGCCCACTGTAATGTTACGCGGGATGTGTTAGGTTACGGTGTAAGTAAATAAACAACTTCGCTGGCTTTGATCGACGCAGTAAAACGTACTAAAGTTTTAGGTGCGCCTGTGTGAGTTGATGGTTATAACAGTTTAGATGTTCAATTGTTAATGACATTTTAGATCACCATCATCATCGTCAGCCATAAGACTTCCACTGCTGAACATAGGCCTCCCCCTTAGAACAACGGGCCACTTGTATCCACTGACATTTTAGATACCGTTGATGATATACAAAGCATAATGAAACCATGAGTTTTGGCGGGAACGTGAAGAAATCATGTCGCGTCATTATATTATTTTCCATTACTTGTGTTATTTCGAGTGTTAATGTGTAAAAAGTGTGAATTTTTACCCGTTAAGTGTTCGTGAACATGCACGAGTGTTGGTGAATGGTATAATGTCGTGAAACGTGAATTTTCGTGTTGTTTCCAAAACTCCATAGAAGGCTCTAGTAAAGTTTTCACCACTTTACTGAGGCATGACTAGGACTTGACCATGACTTGCTTTGCTCTACTTTGACAGTGACTATGACTTGTTTGATTATATCTAACTAAACTTGAGAATAAATATGTATACTTGACACTGGCAAATGCATAAGACGTGCGACGCCAAAACCCTCTTAGGAGAAAAAAGAAAAAAAAAAAAAAATGAAACCATATTTATAAACATGCTTGAAACAAATTCAAGCGATACTCGATAAGCGAGCTCGGCCTGCTTGGTTGCCATGTAAACTGTTTGTGGTAGGTAGGTAGTTAGTTATATTTTATTGTAAATTTGCTGATGCCCACGAAGCTCGGCCTCGGTAAACTCATCATACAAACCTTGTTCTCACAATTACGAACAGAACCAAAAATAAATCATCAAAATCGGTCCAGCTTTACTCAAGTTATAACGTGATGAGGAAGAATAGGGGTTCATTTTTATATATAGATAGAATAGATATGTATATGAGAAAAAAATAAACTCTTTTAGTAACAAAAAAACTGTCTGTTTGATGTTTGAAGACGTCAGATACGAAATCCTCTAATATTATAAATTTAAAATTAGTTATGTCTCTCTCTTCTGGGTGTTTGTCGCTATCACGGCTACACGGCTGAAAGGATCCAGCTGATTTTTTGCATAGATATAGCTTAAGGGTCGGAGACGGATATAGGCCACTTTTCTTTTTATGTACGCCTACGCGCAGTGAATGAATGATGTCGCGGGTGTCAGCTAGTATCACATAAACATTGTTGTTTGAGCTCTAGATAGAGCTTAACGTGTCATCAGAAACGCGGTAGAGGTAGAGAGAGACAGACCGGTGTAGTTTGGAAGAAAAGTTTATTATGTACTAGCTGCGACCCGCGGTTTCACCCGCAACGGTTTAAATGTTCAGGATAAAAAGCTAAAGCCTATGTGTTATTCCAGTGAATAAGCTACCTCCATACCAAATTTAATCCAAATCCGTTCAGCCGTTACAGAGTTAAACGGGAACAAACATACTTACACACAAACTTTCGCATTTATATGATTTTTGCGATGATCTATTCTTCTGTATAGTTCCGACTCGCATCATTAAATCAGAAATCAAAATCGCCATATCGCTTTGATAAATACTTCCTCAGTAGAGCTGACACCAGCGATATTACTCAACCAATCAGGGGCGCTAGTCTCGACTTTTCGCTACAGCACTTTGCTACCGAATTCGGTCGCTATGACGCAAAAATTTGACTTTGAACACGAATTGTTAAAAAAAAAAACGCAAACATAGCAATGAATTTTGCATTTTGCGAAAATTCAACGCTATGTTTGTGTTTTTTCGCTAACAATTCGTATTCATTTTCGAATTTTTGCGTCATAGCGACCGAATTCGGTAGCAAAGTGCTGTAGCGAAAAGTCGAGACTAGCGCCCCAGTAAACATATTCCCGTAATGTGCAAACTTTGGAACGCAATTAATATATAACATGCCCGTCCCATCGTGTCCCCGCGGGCTCGCTAACTGGTAGATTAGCGTGTTATAAAACTTAACGTAGCTCTACCTCTATGGCATGAATTTAATTTAACTGTCCGAAGTTTGCCCGCGCTCGCAATGTGTGAGATATGCTTCGCGAGCCGTGGCAGGAATAGTTTGGATTCAGTTAGACCATGTTTGACTTCGTATTACACGAGCGAATTGTGAAGAATGGAGCTTGGATGTAAGAGGTCTAAGGTAAGATACTGCCTTTTCAAGGTAATAATCCGCACATTGCTTAAAGTTGATTTAAAAAATATATATATTAAAATTTAAACTGATTATTACTATGAGTATTACAAAAAATCCACAATCATGCTTAGTTTAATCTTATAATTAAAGATTGTGTACAAGGCAATCTTCTTAAATTTCTTTATATTGACAACATTTAACTGTCACTATGTTACTTACTTATTACATTGAGGATTGTCCGGGCATGCACCCCCAAAACATTCTTTATATTTATCTAATAGGAAATATTTAAGGCTAGGCTTTTTTTTAGGTTTTAATTTAGGTTTTATTTATATTTATTTCTTTATTTTTTTTATATTTATTTAAAGGGTGTGGCCCGATAAATCCCTTCTTAAGTGTATTTTTTGTAGTGTTTTAGTGCAGTACAATACTGAAATGTAGAATACGTTCGTCTCGAGGAAAAAACTGAGGAGTTACTTACTGTAAAGCACAAAGACGGACATAGGATACTTTTTTTATGTCCACGCGAACGAAGTCGCGGGTAACAACTAGTTTACTAATATAGTTCTAAAATCACTAAACGTATTAAAAATTAAAAGAAAACAAAATTGAAACTAATATAAACATATACTTATTATTATTAATTATTATTATTATGGTTGTGGGTTTATATTGAAGCTCCATAGAACAAAGGAGAATAAGTGAAATTGGTCTTGGTCTAATTTAAATAAATGGGTAATCCACTAGGTAATGAACAGCTTTCAACTAGCAGCAAAAAAATAATACACTGTGAGAAAAAGTTAAGGCGGACTAAAAATTAACTAGTTTGTAAGGGCAAACGTAATCAAACTGTCCAACACTAACGAGATTTGCGTAAAAGATAGCTGTCCAACACTAACGAGATTTGCGTAAAAGATAGTCCATTGAGTAATTTTATTAATTAGCAACCTTCAATAGGGCAGCAAAAAAAAATGCTGTCAGACTAATTCATTTTAAGCATTTTTATTTGTGTGTTTGGTGTTGGAAATTGGACATAACTTTTTTGCCCATTGTCCTTTGTTTTACGACTTACGTCGTTGTCAAGTTTTCTGTTACTTACAGCGGAACTTCACCCAGATATTATAACTTTGCACTGAACCATTGATGCAGTATATTAATTATTGCTTTTAACAACGTCGAAGCGACTAATTACAGTTCCAGGTTCATTATCCGAGGCAGTGAAGCGGTTGTAACCCGAACGTTCCAGCTCTTGCGTACTAACTGTTAGCTCACCTGGGCACTAAGTTTCGCACTAACTGCTAGCCCAACTGTGGTATAGAAGCACTAACTGTTAGGTGATCTGTATAGCGGTTACGGTCTGGTCGTGACTGGTGCATATTCTGTGACTGTGGTCGCTCGTGGTTGAGGAAGCAGCCCCTTTCCCACGGAGTTCGATGCAAGAACAAGGGTACATACCTGTAGACAAAGAAACGAGTATAAGTGACTTTCGCAAAAGGATTACAAAATTAGAAGTATTAGAGCTAACTAATAACATGTAGTACATTACTGTCACTGTCTGTAATGGCTGTGTTGCTGGCAGCGATGATGTTGGCCGAAAGCGCAGCGAAGCGCAGGTCCAGGCCATCACAGCGCGGTTCATCATTGCAAGGGCTGCAATGATGACCAAGCTTGAAGGCCGAGATCGTAGCTAAGTTTCGCTCGAGGCCGTCATAGCGTGGCCAGCAGTCACGTCATTGCGGACCGAGGCTTGTATAGTGCTTTACTCTAATAATACAATACAAAACAATATAGCTTTATTATACACCAAAAATACAAACTTAAAAATTAATGAACAATAATATTTTAAAAACGGTAGTATAATGGGCGGCCTTATCGCCTAAAGCCTATCGCTTATCCTTTTCTCACTCGTTTGTTAGGCGGCGCGGGAGGTCCGACCTTACCATGCCCGTAGGCTGTTATGGCTATTAGAACTAATATGTATTTGTGATATTCGGCATTTTTAATACATACATAACATACCGAATAATATAAGTTTCGAATTGATAATCCTCCGACGTAGTACTTCTCGTCGGATTCAAAACAACAGATACTGTCTTCACAGGCCAAAATACCTTGATAAGTATTATTGTTACCTATACAATTTTTTATTCATTTCCATCTCGTGAAACAACATTTAAAACCATTGAATAAAGTGCCATAATAGCGCGCTAGATGAAGAGTTTATCAATCATTCCACCCTACTCGAATCCCAGCCACCCCTCCCTGTTTCGCACAAAAAAGATCGCCTAATTTCGAACCGAAATATTACATTTGCTGGAGTTTCTATAATTTCTTCTCCTCGTATAAAATGTGACGAGACTGCCTGTGACGAAAAGTGAGCAGTTTAGGAAGCTGCATTCAATTTTGCTTTGAATCTTGAGATTGAGATGTGCCAAGTCGAATGATCAGTAAAGAGCTATGATCATTCGTCTTTACAAATCTTGATCACACCAATGATGCCGAAGCAAGTCATTAAAGTTAAGGAGTCCCCAATAGAAAACAATAAAAAGCAATTTTGAGAAGCCTAAAACAGTTTTGAATGTGTTTTCACAATGATGTCAATTTACCTGTAGCTCCTATCTTTCGTGAGTTTGGTATTCCAAATTTTCATGTTTATAGCTTCATTGCTACGCCGTATCCCCTTCGGGATGGGCACAACCATGTTGCTCAGTGACCTAATTTAATTTAAACTGGATCCAACCCCCCGCAGTCGTGCGTCGAAAACGTTCCTTACTTCCGACCCTACGTATCTGTTCAGGGGAGGACTAGGAGGCGAGCTGTGTTTTAACGGGTTCGACGGCCCTGTTATACTGTAAGGCCGTCAACTCAGCGATATGAATTTGAACACGAGTCTTTTAAAAAAAAACACTTTCTTGGAATCATAAAACAATAACTACATTCTCTAATCTTTTAAACTTTAAACGGTATCGTCTACTAACTCCAAGGCTGGGCCAGTCGTTGACAGATAAAACGAATACGGAATTTACAAGTGAGTAATTTCCGTGTTTGTCATAATATGCGGTTTCGGTCATTCACCTTAAATATTCCAGCCAAAGCTTTTGTACTTGAAGGTTTGGTGGCGGAAGTTATCGACGACGATGAAAATATATTGTGAGACAGAAATGCCAGGTCTTGTATTAAGGTTTCTATTAATTTTACAGGTTGTTCAAATGGAACTTTCGCGGGGTTCGATATCAAACTTTTTTGGGTTTCAAACAAGTTTGATGGGTGTTAATAATATTATCATAAAAAGATAGGAAGCGTGTTATAACTTTATAACTATAGGTTTCAATTACTATACTATTTTGTTAACAGTTTTTTACTGTTGATAACGTTCATCTAATAGTTCATTTGTAGAACTTGTCAAACTTGTCAGGTATAAAATTTTCCTACACAGCTTTCTACAAACCCGATCATGAATTTACCTATATCCGGGCGCTTGTCGCGGATTCGTTGACTCGACACGAGGCGTGTTCTCCGGAAGAGCGCGTCATAGGCGGACGCTGTATGCGGGCGAGGAAATGCCGGTGTTCTGTCCGGCACTCAAGTCTCCGACGAGTAACGTGGTTTGTCGCGGATATACGGTGGTACCGATTATGACATGTCGAACTGGCAGGTCACCAGGGTTGCCAGGTGATCTGTGTTCGGTATAACAAAAATACCGAAGTAGGTGGTTCGGTATTCTCTATGATTATTTTTTTCTGCTTTATGAACGAGGCCGCAATTAGTTGATGCGACGTTGCCGATTCAGGCACGATGACGAATTTTTTGCGTTAAAATTATGACGAATAAAAGAAGTTTTTATTAGAATGCCATATTTTTTTTAAGACTTACCTCGCACAGCATAATAATACTACCCTCAGGTTTCTGAAACGTTTGTTAACTTTGACAACAGATTAATTCTGATGCTACCTTTATCTGGCACTAAGCAAATGACAAAGACAGCAATAAACCTAATCTGCTGATAAGTTAAGAAATGTTTCAGAAACCCAAGGTATACCTAGCGGCATAGCTATTATTTATCGAAGCCTTAAGATTTAAAATACAATACAATACAATATAACTATTTAGAGGGTGATAACAGTTTTCCTCCGAAACGCTAATTTGAACAAAACGGCTGAACGGATATTGATAAAATTTGTTAAGGAATTAAGTACTATGTATCACAATGACGGACATAGAATACTTTTCTTATGTCCACGCGAACGAAGTCGCGGGTAACAACTAGTTGATAAATATTGTTCAGTTTATTTGCAGTAAATAAGGTATGATACCATATATGAACACTGCAAAATATCCCATCTACTACTATCACTGATTTGATTTCTATTTTACTAGTAAGTAATAAAGACGTCTTTGCTACGATGTATATTTATATCATCCGTCGTTTAATGAGTTCATGAATAAATAAATGTAAATTGTAATTTAATGGGAAAAAAATAACTTTTTTTGTTGACATTTCATGTTCTGACGTAATAATTATTATAAGTGAATGTTATTAACATTGTATAACGCATTTAAATGATCATTGTATTCAATGAATAGCCTCTACTTAATTTGCATACTATTGTATACAAAAGGTTATTATTTTTGACTTGTAGATGAATATTTATCAATAAATAATTTTGACTTTGACTTTGTCCTTTGACGCGTTCAAATCAAAAACTAACAACATTTGCAAAATGCAAAAGTTCCAACTATTATTGAATCGTTCATAGGCCACTTGTTTTCTGGCTTTAATTTTAGACTCCAACAAAATAATCGCCATGAACCCCCTTCATAAACAAGGAACATTGCCATGTTGTCGGAATCAGGTAAGTATCGGCACCAATCGGTTGTTCCAAAGTTGCAAAGTACGAGGCACTAGGAAACCTGTGGGAAGGTAACAAAGGCAGGATTTGCGGCACGTGTTCTAGCTCATCTGTATTGTGTTGGAGGAGCGCGAATTCCGCTGCAAGCACTTACTAGTTACTGTCCCTTTGTTCTCTCTGTAAACACCTAAACACAGGCTTGGTGCTGCTTTGGAGATGTTGCGGTGAGCAATTAAAAGATTCATAATTATAAACATAATATTGTTGTACTGCTATTGTGATTCCTACAATGAATTGAGTTATACCAGGTGGAATAGAACATATTATTTTTTTTACATTTTAATGTTTTGGAGCAGCTTTTAGGATATGGATTGTATATGGTTCAATTCAAGCTCGACGACCAAGAAATTCAACACACAGATACGATGCAGGACTTTGTAGGCAATTTTTGACTTACTTTAGAAATTGTATTGTCTATCCGGATATCGAGTGGAAATAGGGACAGCCACAGATAAAGCCATAGTGGCTGCTACGTGCGGAGCCAAAACAAATAAACTCAAATGAAGTACGTCCTCGGTTAGCCGTAACGGTGATGTAGAGACTAGCGAGTGCTTATTATGAAGTCTAATTTTACGAGCAGTCCCACATAGATCTTCACAGTTGAGTGGGGCTGTCCTCGACCAGTATTCGAATGAACTGTGCGAAGGTCGTTTTATTGTCTTCGCGAAGTCACATTTCATTTAAGAGATGGTATATATGCGGGCGGATTGTCTTGGGAACAATTCTTAAGTACATATTCTGTATAATCAAAAAATGTATACATAATGTCATTGCATACGATATATTCATTTGTTTTTTTTTTTTAACGTGTCGCAGTTCTAATCTGACAGAGTACAAATTATGGTATCAGAGTTAAAGCTAACTTGTTCTTGTGTTAAGTCGATCTTATGCCTTGTTCAGCGACGGACATAGCGTTGAAACTGCTGGCAAAATAGATTTGACTCTTTCTTTGGGCCCGTGGATAGTAAATGGAACACAGCAAGGTTACATTATGTTGAGGGCGTAGGAGGACTATAAAATAAACATTAAGGAGTGCGAGGTTGCCGCTCCGACGGGTTGGCGACCAGGCAACGTCGCAGGCGCACACAATAACCCGGCCCAAACAAGGCCCAACCAGCTGTTTGTAGTTTTGTACCTGGCGATGTTTGCCGAGGCGACTGTTTGTTCGGAGCTCGGAGCCTTCCCGATAGCACACAGAAGGATGGCTGCAGTAACTTAATTCCATTTGAAATGGGTAAATACCAGTTTCCTTTGTTAGGGTTACATACCTGACCAGGATATTAACCTTCCACAATCAATACAGCAGACGTATGTAAGAGTACATTGTGATCGTAGAGATAAATTGGTAAGGATATAGTATATCTCATAAACAGGTATGCAATAAGCGGTACCCGTACAAAATCTCTGACAAGAATGGCACAGTGTTAGAAAGGAAATCTAAAAGCTGTATTCCATTCTGTTTGCTTTATGACTAAACTTTGCAACGACGTGCAAGTTGACGGAAAGATCGCCTTGCTACTCGTATTTGGCGAGTTTTTTTCACCAGTTTATTTACCGTGTGGTCGACCCTCGCGTTTTTCTGAAGGCCCTGCCACTGGCAGTACAAAGAGTAATCGATCCGCGTGAAACCGATCCGTGCGATCTGCGAGAACCGCCGGAGAGCACGAACCGCTAACATGTTCTCTGAAGTTCGGTCATCAGTCGTCGGTAATGCGGGCCAAGTTGAAGAAGCTGGCATTCGTTGTGCCATTTTTGTAGGCAGCCTGTTGAACTGACATGAATATTATACAAAATTGACAACATCCTTGATTATTTAAACGACCTCGGTTTTTCTCTATGATTACCTTTTAAATTTGGGTCACATTTGGGTTTGGGTGCACCTATTAACCACGTGTAGCCTTTTAACCGTTTAACCCTTCGGTACATTAGAAATTCGAATATTATCTTATTGTATTTGATAGTTAGTTGAATCTGTGGGAGGACCGATTGTATCAAATGGCAATCGTCCTCCCACAGATCCGTGAACCAGTGCATATTGAAACATCTGTTTAAAATTTTTGAATTTTGCTGTGTATTCAAAAAAATATGCGAATAATACAAAATTTAAAAAAAAAAACATGTGTAGCATGTTGTGAAACATACTAATAATTACAAGCCATAATAAATACACAGTATTTTAATTGCAACAAAAAGTTATCAGCTTATAAAAACTTGTCCTCATCACGAAAGACTGATTATTTTACACACGTCCCCTACGATCGCAAGGGACACGGGGGACACTTAATCCCCTGTCTATTTCAAAACACGTTTTACCTCATTCGTTTCGCGAGTAATAAAAAAACCTCGTATTAGATTTAGTCTGCTGCTCGATCGATAAACGGCGTATTGTGTGCAGTGATTTGACAGATCCTGTGCCGGGGGGAGATAATGAACTCGTTTATTAACACTTCGTAAAGGAAATGAGAAACAAGCATGCGTTTTAGGGCGACAGGCCAGTGGTTAACGAGACAAATATGTTAATAAATTAATGAAACAAATGTTGCAAACGGGGAACGAATTTGCGCGTTTGTTTGCATGTTTGTATATTTACTATCCGATCTTCCTAAATGAAATGTTGTAGGCAAATAGTTTATGAAAAAACAATTTTCAAGTTAGAAACCTTGACAAGCCCTTAAATACTAATATTCTAACTTGAAAATAGTATTTTCATAAACTACTTGCCTACAACATTTCATGTAGGAAGATTAGATAGCAAATATACAAGCATGCAAACAAGCGCACAAATTCGTTTCAACATTTGTTTCGTTAATTTATTAACATATTTGTCTCGCAAACCACGGCAGAGTTCGACTCTGTCTTGTTTTTAAAATAAATTATGTTTATGTTTAGTGTTGCCCGGTAATTCGCGGAGACCTCGTTTTACTCAATTTGAATTTCAAAATTGTTTTTGTACGAAATTGAACTACTTGCTTCTAGATGAAGATCGGATCAACTTTATGGAAGTTATTATATTCGAACAAGATATTATTCAAAAATACAAACGTTGAAAGTAAAATGTACATTTTGCTGTCAGCGTTTGTATTTTTGTAAAATAAATTACTTATATTTCATTTCATAATGTATTTGCACATTATGTTAGATGCCATGCTATAACAAATAAATAAATAAATAAATTGAGTACCACTGTCACTAATTTCATATAATTAAAATAAAAAAAATAAAAACTGTGCGGGCGAGATACAGCGTATTGAATCAAAGCGGCAATATAACATTAGCGTTAACACAATTGAAAACTGCGGACTGCGGACTAGCCAGAGAAAATAAGAGGTTAATTTTTATCTTTCTCTATTGTTTGTAAGAAGGCGCGAACCAAATCAGCAAGTCTGTAACATCTTTAAGACTAGCTTGAGGAAACTGGGGTAAGTTGATCTACTGATTAAATAACTAGGTACCGACAGAGTATGACTTATTATTATTGAAAATAACTAAAAAATGGATGGTGTTAATTACAAATATTGAACTTTAATCGAATATTGTTGTGACATCGCGTGCGATAAATCTATGGAAATAACTCAAATCTTTATGGGCCGTCGTCCGGCCATTTATGTCATTATTCGGATGAAATCTGTCACACACGTGTGTCCACGACGCCACTTTTTTAACTCGTTATGGGGAACAGGGGAACAATATCGAAACCTTCATTCATCATTTTCCGATAACATCAATTCGACATTACAATATGTTTAACATTGCGTATTTTCTACTTTGTATACTGCAATGCATGCTTGGATGCACGAGATGGTGTTCTTTTGCATAGCAGTCATCGAAGTTGGGGAAGGCACAAGTTCAGACTATACAACCTTCATAATTGCAATTAAAATAACTACATTATCGCATGGGAACTTGAGAAGGTTAGCGAGCTGAACTGAGCTGGGACGCAACCGGGCGCGCCGTGATAAATTAAAATAGCCGACACGGGGGGAGCGCGACTCCCGCGGAGCCAGGCACACATGGCCTTATCGACCAGCGGCATGGCGCGCGAGCGCCGGCGCAAGCGATAAGACCTAGCGGGAGCCTGCCACGTGAATAGTAAAATCACTCTTGTGCTTGAGTTTAACCCGTAGGCTACAGGCTAAATACAACAAGGACTAAGTGTACAGAGTACGAGTCCTCCATCTGGATTAAGGATTCTCCTCGAATTTCACAATGTTGGTGGTCTTGTCATATCGTGTGCCGAGAGTGCCGACCTATCAACAATGTCTTATTGCGCTATCCTGCCAGGTTGCCGCGCAACGCCGGGCGGGGAGGAAGGACTCCACAACATAAGCATTGAAGCTATTTTATAATGATATACTATTCTCAACAGTTGTACCCTTGAATGAAATAAAATGTAATGTTTATAATTAAACTGACGTTTCATACGACATTACATCTGTGACTTATCAGATAACAGCATGCATCAGCGTTTAAACATCCCATTTTTGGGATATCCGTCATATCGGTCTACCCTCGAGGGTAGTTAGGCCATATAAACCACGCTAGATAGAATTTACAATCTAGAGAAAATATTAAAAACATTCGCTTTCTTACACGGCTTACTACTTATTACATTACACCCGTGAACTTTGTATTATATACAAAGTTCACGGGTACACGAGTAGGCGTATAAAGTTTCATTAAGTTTATATCACATATAAATGAGAGAGAAAAAAGCTTAGCACAATTTGCTTTTCCTCTTAAACAAAGCTTTTATTTTAAAATCTTGTTGCCCATGTAGTTTTCTTTTTTTCATAATCGCTGTACGTCTAATCCGTGAACCATTGCCATCTTGGAGTGACACAGGCGCTCTCCTCCGCCGACGGTAATAGGCACGCACGAGCCACGCGTGTGACCGCCGACTGCCGAAATTATTGTCCATTACGCACTGCACCAAATTGTGGGGGTCCATTCCGTGAATACTGGCCTAGTTTAGTTTAGAGCTGACTGTAAAATGGCGTCGGTAGCTAAGTAGGTAGAATTATCGCCGTGAAGTTTCATGTCCTATAATACGTGAGAAGTTTGATGAAACCAATACGCAAAATAATTAACTTTTATTTTAGTAGCTAAATCCACCCAGTCCAAAAACGGTGTATAAGTACTTTGCACTTGAACTGCATATAAGTAATTTGTGTTTGTTCGTTAAACGTTATTTAAAAGTATAATGCAATCCACTCTATATTTATACTATACCTATTATTCGTTTGATTTAGCCTTTTACGCAGGTACGTCAGTATCCGTATTTACAATCACCCTGCACTCCTACTTTGGTCTGTTCACTTAAATACGTAGTGGGTGGAGCTCAGCTCCACAAATGGATACTACGCCTAGTTAAAAAAAATATATTTACAAGTTCTAATTGATCTGGGTCAATTTTCATTGGCCGGTTACGTCACGAACGGGAATGTTGGTCAAGTGCGACTGTTACATATCGTTTAGTCTCACGCGATTTCTTTTATTATCATATATTATTATGATTCCACGCGAAATAATGCAATTACACTGGGTCTCATATTATCTAGTAATTTACATTTAACAACTCATCGTAATGTCATAGGAATTATTTACAATTGACGTAGAAGAAATGTCATAAGGATTAGTGAAATGAATTGTAGTGAGATCGAGAATGAATGCAGGAAACGGCTACGTGAGATCTATTACTTTTCGGAATAGGGATGAGAGCAGCCACGAGGGGAGGTCAGGCTAAGGGGGATTGAACTCGTAAACCTAAAAATAGATGCGACGACACCACGCCTCCTCCGCGCAATAACAAACGTTACGTTACCGGAATATCGGCCAGAGATTACGTCACTATGCCGTAACGTATAAGAATCAATATTCCTTGCGCGTTGCCCGTGAATTTTGTTTCATATCAGCAATTAACTGATGGGACGGCATCTGTCAAAACAATATACGCCGGAAACGATAAACAGTTGTTTAACTACATGGTCAAAAAATCCATTTTAGATTATTCTTTTTAACATACAATTAAAATGAAATATATTATCACCCACACCTAACCAAGTTTCTAGCGGAAATGGCTAACAGAAATTAATTCGGATACATCAGCATGCTTAATTTTGAATATGATAACTATTAACCAAATTAAATTATGATGTCATTACATATTGCTAGGCTCTTTAAGTAACAATTACGTGTAGTGTACTGTAAATACAACGCGCTTTGCAAAAAACGAAGTTATAAAAATATGCTACGCAGCATAAATAATGACGGTGAATACTTAATCTAGTTTTAATTAAAAACTAGTTGAAAGTACCACCGCCGTTGCGGCTGACTTAATTAAGTATTTTGGTAGATAAAGGGCGTCTGTCTATATTCTACCGTATTTCATTTCCAAGACGTTAATTTTTATTAGCCCACTCTAATTTTAATTGCCGTATATTTTAAAACAAATATCCATGAAGCCAAACGTTATCACAGTTATTTCGAAACCCGTGAGTCAGTCTAGAGTGCTAGGATTGCTTGGTATATTGAAGAAAAATTAGAAATGACAAAGATCAAATTTTAATCACAGCGCAATAACGTACGTAATAAAGTTAAGAAAACTCAAGTAAAAGTTGAGACTGTTGAGGAACAAAACGTAAAGTAAGCGTAGCATTGTGCTGTAATAAATTTGTAAACTGGTTACGAAATGTGTTGAACAGAGTCTGAATCACAATATTTTGCCAAAAGTTATAAATTTTATTTGGAAGTCGAAATGGCCACGCAAACTCACCCCTCAAACTTATGAAAAAACAAGCAAAGTTTTGAAGTCTCGTGACTAGGGCATGTAATACCGGAGCGATTTTCAATACCGGTATTAGACCTCAATACCGGAATACCGGTATTGGTGGTTTTTGTAAACTTTGTAAGCTTTACTTGATATCAGTTACCATTTTTATCAAATCTCTTTAAGAACACTGAAAATTAACAAAATACGAACATATTGGCTTCCATCATCATTATAATCAACCAGAAGGAGTCCATTGCTGAACAAAAGCTGCCTCTTAAAGTGCCACACTCTTAGACCTCACTGAACAACAATTTTTCACTTGCATCCACCGGTTACCCGCGACTTTCAAAATGTCTCGGTCCACCAACATTGCGTATTTCAGTTCGTGGTCGCAGCCCCGATTGAATCGAAAGATTTTTCATAGTCCACATGCCAGACATATTAGCTAATTATGCTCGTCAGTCTTCTGTATAATCTGGCGGAGTGTGTGCACGTGCTCTATGTTGCCAATGCCTTTGAACAACAAACAGAAGCGACGTATCTACTAATCTGGTATACTGTAAAAGAGAAGTACCGAGTAGCAAGCACGTTCTAGAGCGTAATGAGGTGATTAACATACGCTTTAGATGGTTATGCCGTCATATCATGTACTTTTAACCCAATACCGGTATCCCGGTATTGAAAAGCTCAAAACCGGTATTGTAATACCTGTTCGTAATACCGGTATTACGCAATACCGGGATACCGGTATTCATGCCCTACTCGTGACGCGATAACGTTACGAAAATTCGGTAATCATTTCTTTGACACCGGAATGAGCCCGTTCTATGTAAGTGAGGTAATTATTATTGACGTTGGCAGAATTTTCTAGAAATATGAATATGAAGTCGAACAGAATTTGTAATATTAATTTAAACAAACGAGCTTAAGGCACAGATCATCCCGTGATCACGACCAGTATGAATTTTGAGAGTTAAACGCATCAAAGATAAGATTATTGAGAATATGATTAAATTAGCATATTATGTGTGTTACGATATCAGCATAAATTATTCTAAACGACAACTGGCGACATTCTGTTCCCTTGAACATAAAACAACAAATAATTTCGCGATTCCGCAAAATAAGCCAAGACTGACATTGGATTTTGATATTCATACACGAGGAGTCGCGTTCTAAATCCAACGTGAGAGTGACAGCTCCCAATCAAAGTTTAATCAAAGCAGCCGGCAGCGAGTCTGGTGGCAGGTAAACCCGCGCGCAGCGGCTAATTGAGCGGAATGGCCCTCGTACCTCGTGTGCATTGGCCGCTTGATCAATCAAAAGGCGACAGCGGTTCTATCACACAAAAATGAAACGTATTAAAGAGGTTTTATTTTTTACTAGCTTTTACCCGCGACTTCGTTCGCATGAACCAATAAAAATAAAGAAGCCTATGTCCGTCTCCAACCCTTAAGCTATATCTATGCAATAATTCAGGTCGATCCGTCTAGCCGTTTAGCCGTGATAACGCGAAAAACTCCCAGACAGAGAGACAGATAGACAGAGTTACATTCGCTTTTTTAATAATAGTTACGATGATGTAAGTATCATCACACATAAACGAATGGTACAATGAAATATCATGACCATGTAATTAGTTTAGTCTATTAGATCGAAATATTGACAACTTAGTATTAACCTTTTGGCGTGTGGTCCGACTTACCCCAGTATCCCCATTTAATTTGTGTAATGATAAAAACATTTAGGCTATGTAGATATCCTACTCGTACTACTGATAGCTCTTAGTAACTGATACGTATAAGTATAATGATTATGATAAATTATGAGACCTAAAAAAAACTTGCTGACCCATTTTTGACATGCACTGCAAATTTTATCCAGAATATTTTCTCAGTTAACTAATTTAAAACAACCTAGAACTTTATTGTTTATAATTGTTATAATTTCAATAATTTTAGTTAAACAGTTCTCATAATGGCAATTCGCTTCAGCCTATGCCAAAATACCGTATGCAGCATCCCTGACGCTGGCAAGGGGTGAGTAGGCAGCACCTCGGCACCAGAAAGAGACAGCATGCACAATAACAATATAACGCGTCCGAGGAATGTAGGGAATGTTAAATTTGGCCTCGTCAAAGGGCCCCGAGTAGCTTTCGAAATTAAAACGACAAACATTGAGGTGGCGCACTCGGTTATTGATGGGCCACTCTTCTGGCGTTATTGTTGGGCAACAACATGCTACACAACTACACAATCTACCGTATGACAACATTTACGTGAAAGTTACAGCAGTCTACAATCTACGTGGACTTAATCAAATCTAAGGGTATAGGGGACATCTTGAAATCTAATTCTAAAGCAACAGTAAAAAACATCGTCCCAAACGATATTAATGCGGCCGCACGGATATTATTTGTCCGACGATAACTTGCGAACCGTTAATCCTATCGTCATGAAATTTTGTTGGCAAGTACATTTCAATACAAGTTTTAAGTTCAAATTAGAGCTGAATCGGTCAAGGAATGGTGAAATTATAGGGGTCGCGAGGTCTCAGTTCGGCGCTAACTACTAGTCTTAAATAAAAAACAATATACAATTTAAGTTATTACAGCAATCTGCATAAGCTTGGAGTGTTTTAAAGCCTCTAAAATGGTATGTCTAGAAATAAGCAACGATCCCGCGATATTGATTTTACTGACCTGATTTTCAATTAGAAAAGTTGGAATGGAGAAATTTTAACTCGACAAGATAAAGCTTACTGGATTACATACCTGGTTTTTTTTTAAAAGGAATCCGAATATTTCATCATATACACTCCTATAAAAATGAAACTTGCCTACTAAACTCATCATTCATCGAGCAAAAATGCATTATATATTATCTTTACTACTTTTACCAGCTGGCGATGGATTGAAGATAAATTACTTCACATAACGGCATGTTGCCGACATCATTCATCAGCACATGCTTAAAAACGTTCCATGCTAAGTCCCAGTTGAAAAGCTTTTTAGGGGCGAGCAAGTTACAAAGAATGTAGTCAGAAAATAGTTTAGGCTGTGCCTCCACTGCCGTAGCCGGCAACGATGAAATAATGGAAATGCCGGATGTAAGTACAACCTAACTGTCATCAGACTCATCTGTTACTGTAAGGGTTTCTAGTCTAGGTTGTTATAAAAAAAAGGTTGTATTAAGTTGTTATAAACTATTGTTATGCAACTGCCTCGGTGGCTCAGTTCGTAGTGAACCTACGTTCTGTGCTTGGGGGCGTGGGTTCGATTCCCATCTAGGACAAACATTTATGTGATGAATATTTGTGTTTGTTCTATGTCTGGGTGTTAATATCTATATAAGTATGTATTTAAAAAATATCTATGTACGTATATCAGTCTCTGGCAGCCATATCACAAGCTTTGCTTAGTTTGAGGTCAGATGACCGTGTGTGCAATAATGTCCCAGATATTTATTTATTATTTATTAACTGTTTCTGTAATCCAGAGGATATTTAAGGAGCAACGTTTCGCTCATCGCGCGAAATTCAATTTTTCTTACGTTTTTTGTCAATTACAGCTTAATTACTCATCGTGGATTCATTGAAACCAATTTTGCGACAACAAATAAGTTGTTTTAAGAAATTACGGGTAAAATGATCACCTAGATAACATTGGTTTAGCTACAAATATCAATAAGCTGATTTTCATCTCGGTTTTTGGTTTAGTAAGAAATGTACTTATACTAGCCGTTCCTATTGCCGGCTACGGATGCGGAGGAAAGTCGCTCGAGTTGGGACAGCCACGTCGGTCGGCAAACAGCTAATAGAGCTAGTGCTCTCGGAAGCAAGAACTCGTCACCGGCCAACTCACTACGCTTGATGCTAACAAGCTTTTGAAGTAGAGAAAATAAAGCAGAAAACCGGATTCCTGCTCGACCCTGGATACACGCTACCACGCTAGGCAGAAGAAGAACTATGTCGAAAACAGTTAGCTGTTGAAGAGGTAGAACTGAACAAGAACAAAATGTCTAGTACTTAAGTAATTAAACTTTACATTTGCAATGATAGCCACAGTTTGAAACAGCTGAGCAAAGAGGAAATGTTGAAAGAATATCATTCGCTCGTTTTGTTGAAATATTCGCAGATGCAGCGATGTCAAAACCAGCAATAGTAATTACCGCTAGACACGCTTACAATTAGTTAACTCTAATTCCTTTATGATTGGCGAGAAGGTGATGAGACTAATGTTCTGTTCTGACTTCCTGCTGTAAGCTGTGCCAACGATATTTATGAAATTGTGATATGTTAATTCATATATTTCTATTCGGGGTGCATGTAACAAGGAGGCCTTTTCACGGAGACGATTTAAAAGTAACTATAGTAAGTAAATATTAAGTTAGGTTAAAAGAAGTCCCAAGCTCTACCAACAGGCTAGAAAACAATATGTGAAAGACACTGATGTCTATTTTACTACAAGAGTATAGACGTCAGTAGGGAAACTTGAATGAGTAATGCCACCTAGCAAAGTTTGATGGAACTGACCCTGAAAACGCACATCAACATATGGGGGTCATTTGATTATCTATTTAGTAGACTCACGTGCGGTAAGAGCATACAACGTATCTCTTAGTATTCAGACACATTCTTTTTCAAAATGTGTCAAATCAAAACCGCGTTAATATTCAGAATAATCATGGAGATGATGTTTCTCATGCATGTCGAGAGAGACTGAGTCCCGAGTATCCACATAAGGTTGTTGTTATTCAAACAGTTGGTATTGGTAAGTCGGTGCGTCGGTAGGTCGGTACTGAGAACTCCCCATGCGGCAGCTTTCTCCGAAAACTCATTACCCCGGCACGCGTCACGTAGAGACCATAACGGGTTTTATTAGGTTTCACTAACGCGCCCTAACTCGGGACCAGTATCTGTACAAGCCTTTTGTTAAAAGGATGCTTACAGTTTTGGGCAGTGTGCTCTCGTGTAGTAAATGGGTAATCATTCCTTGTCTCGTAAAGTTCATTCGGGCCTGCCTGTCAATGAATAAAAAAGATTTGCAAACCCTTTCAACATATATTTATTTTCAAGCACAAAAAAATGGTAGATTGGAACATCCAGAGCATTAAAAATATAACCAATAGATAAAATACATGAGAAAAGTAAAGTTTAAAGTTTCCTGTAAAGTTTCTTTGCTATAAGTCATTCATAGACAATAACAATGTAGGCTGCAAAAAAATTACTTATTGAGGTTTGTCACCTCAAGTAGCCTCTACTCTTCTTATACTCAGGGGTTACAAACTAAGATGCAAAACAGGGGTTCGATTGTCCTCTAATCCAAATATTAGCTTATTGTTACCAGAGCCCTCTGTCGGTGCGTTATCGGATGTAGTTCGGGTGCTTACTTCTCAGTTTGTGAAGCTTAGGCCCCAAAGGGATTAAACAAGAATCGATTACACTTCGCAGATTTTAATTGAAGAGAACTTGAAATTGAACTAACGTTTCAAATCATTTAAGGCAAGTGTTTTCACGTAAAAAATAATACAGAAATTTCAAAATGCAATACAATGAAAAGAATAGCAATGGAAGTGACAAAGATTTAAAAAAAAAACAAGACACGTAATAGCCATATCATCGATTTACACACACAGTCTGGAGCCCACGGAGATATTTCGTAACCGCGTATTGGTGGTGTATTTTAGAAAGCAAAAGTACCAGGCTTGCATAGATTCGGAGGAGGTTGACCGCGCTCGCGTAGGCTCAGCGCGTGGAGCAGACGACGACGCCGGGCGGGGGCGGATCGATACACAGGCCGCATTGTTGCCCCCGTATGCGCCCCGCGCCTCACGCTCACCCCCGCACAAGGCCTACACCCGAAATTTGCCCCATTTGATCCTGAGAGCACGAATCAATCGCCTTTGTTGCATTAACTTGATGCACCACTGTTAATGGCATCGCTTCTATTGGCTCGACATCAATTAACTGAACTGTATATTTATTACCCCCCCATAGGGTCTCAATTTGGACGACAATTTTTTTATCTTTAAATAACAGATGTTTTACAAGGTAAGAAATGTGTAAAAACATACGCTTTGTAATAGTACGCCAGTCTTAACAAAGGATTTGTATAAAATAGCTGGGTATAAGGAAGCCTTTTCTACAACTTAGTAATAAAGCGGGGTTAATGCCGCAGTAACTTTTACGATTAAACGTAATGCATAATTAGCAAATCGGTTAATAGTTAACAATATGTCACACATGACCGCTACTCGTAATTGTGAAGTTAAATTAAAGAAATGCGTACACAAAGAAGTTTTAATAGTTACAGGAATTAATTATAGACCGGGTAACATTACGGATATAAATAGCAATAAACAATCAAAATGAAGTGAATGCTCCATCCTACACTGCATCATTGCTTAACATCAGGCAGGATGTGCATAAACACAAGCTTATTGTGAATAATAAAATGATAAAACGACTACACTATAACTGTCAGTTTGACCTGATGAAATAAATTTATCAGTAAGAGAAAATCACCAGAGGATACAACGGGTTTCAAACAAGCACAACTAGTTAAAGGTGAGTCTAACTAATGGCCGGGCCTCACCATAATAAGCCAAGAGGCAGAATTAAGCTCACAGGAGACATGCAATAAAGCGCTGCAATTGGCAATTAATAAGGTAGTTGATGAGTCGTATTAGATCGTGATGGTAATCATTAGCCGGTTGAATTATCACTGTTATTAGCTGACCTATTACTCAGATCAGCACGTATTCGAAGTTGTATCTAGAATCTTACATTTTTGTAAATATCCCGTTTTGTTAATGGTTAATTTAACTAACAAGGGGCAGTACTGGCAATAAAGCTCATTCTGTGGAAAAGTTTATATAATCAGTGTATTAGTTTTATAGTATTCAGAGTTTTAAACCAACCTCCAAATAACTACGCATGATCAGTAAAGATTTATTAATACTCAAACGTATTTGATACCACTACATTGGGAATATTCAAAAATTCTTTATTATTTATTTTATGTTCAACCACTTGTTTTCCCTCCGGCACAGAACATATAATAATACTACTCTCCAGTGTGGAGGTATATAATATGGCACGGGCCGAAGCCAAGTGCTACGAAAGTGACAAAAATAGGTCCGTTAATGCATGTGCTAGTACTTCCGTTTTACTATTTCAATGTGAAAGTCGTTCTTCACGCATGAATATACTGTCAATATTTACTAATATATTAACTTCGTAGTTTTAGGTACAAATATTTATTTCGAAGATATGGATACTATGTAAAAGACGAATTAAATGGATAATCTTAAACTAAAAATAGTTTATTTTGCACGAACAGATAAATCTTTTAGCTCTACAGAGTATTCGTCGAGGCTTAATGCTAGAACTTTTGAAAGAATCTTGTCTTTAAATTTAAAGTCGTTGCTCGGATCAAAACTTCTGTGAAGAGCAGTAAGCCGGAACGAAATGCGTATTGTCGAAAAACAAAAAAGGAATTCGGATTAAAGATGATCCTCCCACACCACAGAAATCACACGTTCCAACAATCCTATAGCTTACTTGCTCTTTCATCCAAAATGATCAACGTTTCAATAGTTTTGTATTATGTTTTGAGTTGTAAATCTTTAGAGGTAAAGTCGAAATTTGGATGTGGTGATAAAGCTCTCAAGTTCTATGTGGAAACTAGGGACATAACGAGCCCAAATTCGGATATGCGTTCGGTTATCAACGAGGTGGCCATAAATAAAGCACTCTTGAGAGGATGCGATAACGGTAGGGTTATTGGTTAGTTGTAGTTAAACTTGGAGTTATAGCTATATTTAAAAATCGAGAGAAACACGGTTTTTGTTTAGTCGTAAATACCTTGCCTAATGCATGTTGTCATTGCAACAGTGTATGCTGTAGAATATCCATTATGTATATCTGAATATATTAAGTTACGAGGCCCGTAAAGTGTCTAGAAAGCTTCCTGAAGGGAGCGCTTATGAACTTCATCAGATATAAAGTGAATGATAGACAGAGACAGAAAGATTCAAGATAGACCAAGCGAGAAAGAGGGAATGTAGTTAATGGTGCTGGGCTTTTATATCAAAGGCATCATCCGAATCACAAATCTTAAAAAAGCAAAGTGAATGTAAATTTACAAGAGAGGATTTTATACAAGTTATTATGGAGCTTGGTGATAAATATATAGATTTCATTAGACGGTAACTCAATAAGCGTAAGTTTTACTACTTATAAATCAAGATAGCAGCAATATATTTAATAAAAAATTAAAATTTGTCACCAAGTCATCTTATTTATTGCCGTAGATAAAATTTAATTTACGAATATGCACTAATTTAAGATATATCCAACGTGAAAAAGAGATCACAGTAATAAAGCGATATCGTATGGACGTGGTGATTAATGAAACATGTCCATGCATCGAAATGAATTGAACTCTACATACGAAATTAGTTGCACTGAAACCGATTGTTATTGTGGAATTTGAATTACCTGAAACAATGGATATTAATGTATTAGTAATATTTAATCTAGCGAAAATAATCTTGTACATTCGACTTACTTTTGTAAGACTGCGTTGTTACTTTCGATTGAAAATCATAGAACACGAAACCAATCACGAAATAGAATAATGCCAGACGCATAGGATAGGATTAGGCAGAGACATAAAATTCTTAGTGCATATTTTTGGAACATGATATCCAAAAATTAATTATTATTATTTCATTATTTTCCTTTGTTAATGTTGGTTGATATTAATAGCTTAGTTTAACAGTTTTTTTTTGCGAAATGACGAAATCGATTACCAATTATAGAACAAAATTATGTTAATGGATGGATAATGGGATTATGTTAAATTTAGTTTATGGAGAAATTGAAGCAGGATTTGGTAGAAAGTACAGCTATTGCTATACTTGGGGGTAGATTTTGGGCGGAAGCGCAGGATTATAAGCACTAGATTTGTTTGTACGGGATCGTCGAGGCATTAATTCCAGTGTCTGTGAGTACAGTGAACGAATCGCGATCACTGACCTGCCGCAACGTGCCACTAGTATTGGCCGGCGCGTCATCATCGGCACACAGACGCATAGTTAATTGAACAGAAATGCTACATTACTGCGATTCGTTATGTGAAACGAAAGCCGCTCACACGACGCAACTCGCGAATTTCTTTCAAATGAAAATATTCTGACACTTGTTCAGCACGTAAGCGAAAAAGTAAACTTGAACGCTGACTGACTCGAGTTCGATCCTAATTCCTAACTATTATAAGTGCAAACAATTTTGCCACTGACGACAATATTAAGGCTCGATACTCGAGATTATAATGAAACAGTATGAGAACACCTTTAGATGAACAAATACATCATACAGCAATAAAAAAATAAAAATTGTGTGAAATCATCGGAAATTTTCTGACACTAATAGAAATATTTTGGCTTAAACTTCAACAAACTTCTTCCCTTCTTGGTGGAAATACCCAATAATCGCCGACGACAAAAAAAAAATTCAAACTTGTAGATCCTGCGTACCAAGTTTAGTCAAGATTGGTTCAAAAATACGACCTGTACGCGAGTACCAACATACGGACTGATGAAATCAAATTTAGCCCGTTAAAACTGAGACATTCGTTCGCTACGATCACTCGAAATAAAAAAAATAAAAAAAATGCCTTTGCTATTTAGCACAGACCACACTAGTTACCGCATTACAAGATTCGTTGTTCCTATAAAAATTCACCGGTTTGAAGAAGGTGCGGGTTGCGGGGAGTGCGACCGAGCGTTCTCATTGGCTATCTCAAGCTTACGCCTACTCGCGCCTAACAATCGACCAATAGGAGGAATTCCGTGTAAGTGTATTTAGACTGATGCGTGGTGCGCTTCGAGCGTCCTGAATGCAAAATCTAGATTATGATCTGTGCTATTTAGACACGTTTGTCATCGCGTTTTTGAAATAATATTGCTTGTTTATAATTCGAATACTAGAACAAGGGCATCTTTTGAGCATCTTGAATATTGGATTTCTGTGAAATGCAGTGGTGGATGCCCTCCACACGTTCCGTAAACGATTCGGATTTCCTGCGCTGCGTCGCGTCGGGTCGGGTCGTTGTCGTCTCGGACGCGTCATCGTGTCGTCAATTTGCATAATTGAATAACATTATGCATTCATTCAGTGAGGTCGCCCTCGTGTTGCGGAGCGCCGAAACAAAACGGCCGGATGTATCGATGGATCGCATTGTAATTAACTTACACGGCGAGGCGGAAACTAAACTAACTATAATGTCGCTATTCGCCATTTGTGAGATTTTATTGGAAAGGCGATTTTCTTCGTAGCGTTTACTCACGAAAAAAAACTAAGCACTAAACTTGACAGAAGGTAAATCAATAAAATTTATTAAAATAATACGAGCCGGTACTTAGTTCAGTTCATTCTTGTAACCATGACATGACTGAGCTATTTCATTCCGTTTTCCACGTGGATCGTATCATAGTATCCTTTCGCGGAAATATCGGATTTGTTTCACGTATTGCCAGCCACCGAACAACAGCGTTAGTCTCCGAGTTTGCCCGAAGAGCGCGGAAAGCGAAACCACCCCATTTTCCCCCTCGGCGGGGGTCGGGGGTCTTTGTCCCGCCACGACCCAGTTAATGACCGCCCTCGCGCAGCCTCGTTCAGATATAAATACGCCTACTACACTTGACCTCCAAAGTTTTTATTGGAAAGCACGTGTGCTAGTATCGAGATCATGTAAACAATCGCACGTCTATTGTGCAATATGTTATATCGCTTCGTCACGTTGACGCCGATCACGCGATTATTCATCGGTCCAGAAGCATATCGTTTCCATAATTTCAGTAGCAACTGCTACTGCATCGATCCGGAATCCGAGCTCTCAATCTCATTTTGGGTCAAGTGTAATAAATCCGCAGGTTGGAAGGATTCGTAAGTCCAGTGGAGCGATGATTTCGAGGGGGGCGAAGGGGCGCAACAGGTCGCGAAACAACGTTTTAATTGTATGCCGATAAAGATCGTCGTCATCGGAGCGCGACACCTACACGACGCGCCCGCGCCGGCAAGGTACGATGACCGAGCCCTAAATGCATTCGCTTCGCTCGCACCGTGTCTGTTTTATGAAAATGGCCTTTGCCTTGGAATGACAACTCATCTTTTATTTTTTAGATTACGTAGCTTTTACTAACTTTGTTTTTTAACTCAAAAGACTGTTTATGATCATATTAAATTATTATTGTCACGATCGAATCAATTTGATAAACATTTTGTTTGTATGTCATGTCCAATTCAATGTTCTCTTCGATTACACGTCATGAATTGCTGTTTGAAGTAGAAGTTAGGACAGTAAACAAGTCAATGGACATTACATTCCAATGGCAGTTTAGTTAGACACCATGGGAAGTAGACTCCAAGATACCGGTTCTCTGAGCAAAAACCAGTTTGTTATGAACTTTCGCATCTAAGGAAACGTGAGCCCGTTAAATGGGAAGAGGGGATCTTTGTCGCGAGTCAGGGAAACTTATGCTAACAGCGATAGTTTCACAGAGTGTTGTTTCGGAAACCGCAAGGGTTGTGAACCGCAATACCCTTTGTTTAAATTTAAATAAACAAAAAATCTAACATCTCGAATGGACAATCGATATCTTGACAGTGTTGACTTGTCTAGTTCACGATAAAACCAAAAACTTATGAAAAGACGTATGTCAGTCTGTCTTAAGGTTACTATGCAAGTTTTGGTTGTGCTCGTGAGTCTCAGTTTATATTTAAAGCAGGCTGTTTCATAAAATATTCGTTCGCCCACACTGCCGTCCGAGCTCCAAAGCCCGTCATTGTTGCAGAGGCTTTGTGTCAGATTACGGCTCAGTTTGGATCGACTCCACGACAACATACTCATATAACTTGTGCAGTGTGCTCACAAAACTTTATTACTCCGCCGAACATAAGACGCCTTGAGGCGCAGTTATGTTGCCATTAAACTGTTTTACTTTAGACGATCTATCAACGTTAAAGTGAGTTAACATTCTGTTGAGCATTCACAATGTTTTTTTGTGTAGCTCATGTGGACACTTGAAACGGTCATGATTTCCGAACTTTATGATGTTACCTGTCAACGCTGTACAAACAAAAAAATGTGGGAAATGCTAATGTAGTATTGTAACGAGAGAGCGACGGGAATAAATCATTGCTCGTGAATAGCAATTTGGAGCAAGTACCTTGGAATTTTAATCCGTTTTTTGTTGAACTCAAATTTTGACATAAAATCAAGCAAACTAAGTATAGTTTCTTTGGAGTTGATGGTTAATTTGATGACACAGGGTTTTAAGTGCGGAATTTAATTAACCGCGTCTCCCGTAGAGCGTAAGATGTGTTTAGGACGTAAAATAGCAATAAATTTATTATCACATGTGAATAATGTTAGAAAGTGAGGTATAAATAGTTGTTCAAACAATAAAGATGCCACCCGTGGCTTTACGCTGTACTTGGCTGTAAAGTTTGATCATCTTATTTGATGTCACCAAACGAGCGTTTGTTCGCAGCATCGTGAGTTGGAAAAGATTGTCATAAATCATTCTCAGTAATCTACGGATACGATACCACATGTATTCCGTTTTTCATACTTGTACTGAGTAAGCATCCTGGTCTAAGCAACTATCCTTAGCCTGAGCTTTTGGAACTAAGACGGAAGATGAATGACATAAAGAAACGCATGGATTTCATTGGCCAAATCCAAAAAGCGAAAGCGACATACTCAAATGGCCCTACAGAAGGTAATTCAGGCCTGATGATGACGTATTAGCCATTATTAGACAAGCGGCTATTCTAAAATCTAATAAAAACTAGAGATGGCGATGCAACTCTCATTCTCTGGGATATTCATCGTGACCTTGTAGGGGGCGGCGGTGGGGTAGTCAAGTTAATTTCAAGCAGCACAGCAGCGAACACATACCACATATATTACTGTTTCATTGCAATACTTTATCATGATACATCGTCCTATCGTACCACAAGCATGCACTATTAGGAGTTTCTCATGCAAATAATACGAGTACCTCTGATACAAACAGTTACCGGTTTTATAGTACCCAGCGGCTTGCATAGTGGTTGCAACAGTATGCAGGGCCTTGCATTCGCCGGCTGCGTTGGCCATGGACCAAAATGCCGCTTTCACGAGCTTAGCCTGGTACGTTCTAGTACTAAGCTTTCCGAGTTACATGTCTAGTTATCTTAACTTAGGATTTCTAGTAAATGCGGCGACGGGCAGCGTTGGTACTTCTGCAAAAACGGTTTGCATGTGAAGAAATAGACTGTACTGAGGCAGTATGTTGATTCAAAACCTTGTTATGCCGCAGCTGATGCGATTTACTGATTGTGATACAAGTACTTTGAAAGTGACTCGGTTAGACTACTAGTTAGGAATATGTTGCAACGAGCTATTCAGAGAGAGTGTATTTTGGTACATATCTAGTTAAATCATTTATGTGATTGTATAAATTCAAACTACCTTGAGTACTTATATGTATACCAGGCAGGACGAGGAAATGAGTATTAAATGGAAAAGGTGAGCCATGCGGTTGTTTGAAAGGGATTTCCTGACCGCTCTGCGTTACGAAATCATATGGGGGTTGACGATAGTAATTGACTATAGTTTCCCGAATTAGAGAGTAAAGTACATATTTATGATTCTGACATATCGAAGCCCTGCAATGATCTCATCATTGCAGGGCTTAACTACAACTTAGATTATCAATTTCACAGGGCTTAACTACAACTTTAGGGATATCAATTTCACAGATTAGAATAGATATATATATAGTCATAACTAAATAATTAATGACATTCGAAACTTGAGGCAAACAAAATGCCTAGTCTCATACTCTTCAGGAGGAAACCTGAGTGTAGGTATTGTTACTTGTGTAGGGAGTTTGCAAACAGTTTGCGGTTACAATAACACTCCAGTGCGGTCCGCCAGAGGGCGCCGCCTAACACAATACGGGTAACATTAATTGAAATACAGCTACGTGGTTATTGAAAATATAACGACCTAGGAAAACTACTACGAGATGAGCTACTTGTTTGTCTCCAAAATGTAAATGGTGAAGATGAAGACTGTTTCAATAATGGAACAATGAGTAATGTTCGTGTTTTTCGCGATATAATAATTCGAAGATCTATTAAAAATCTATTATTTAAAAAAAAAAAAAAAATACAAGCCCAGGAACGAATTTCAATAGATTTCGTAAAACCAAAAAACAATAGAGCAAAAGGACAGTAAAGGCAAACTGTTTATTTTACAGGCAAGCGACAAAAACACAATGGGAATGGTAAAGACAAAGGCTCTTTAGAAAAACTTGGACGTTCTGACAAAAGCACGTTTTGGAAAGTGGTGTCTTAAAGGGAACGCTGTAAATCAATGTAGGCAAATAATAAATTGAGGGACAAAGAGGTTCTTTATAGCTGGAAGAGACGACTGCGATAACGTGATTAGCTTTTCATAGACCCTGGCATATATAGCCCGTTATTGTTCTACAATATTGGAATTTAATGCCCGTCTGAACTAAAGTCGACAAAGATAAAACTTATTTAACCATCGCCTAAACTAAGTCGGACTTAGGCATGCCAAAGGAAAGGATATTTCTTACGCATTTAGACAACTTCCTAAGTTTGGTGCAACGCGTTTTTCATTGTTGAGTACGTCCTAGAGAGTTAAGTATGAACTTAAGAGCTGTCAAAGTTTAGTGCAGACGGGCATTAGTATTTGTTGAAAGAATCCTGTCAATGTTTTTTTTTGTTCGTATAGCAATGAAATATGCGATTCAAGCTCTCCACAGTCAACTGAAACGTTTTAGATTTCATTTTTCAGTGTCGCATGCTACAAATAAGGTATTATTATTTCTTTTCAATTCCTTTCCATTCGATTATTCGATAACTTGGTCGCTTTGTATTTAGTGCGAATGTCAAATAGACACATGAAAGGCAGAAGACAAAAAGACTGCTCTTGACAACAAGATAAAGAGAGATACAAAGATGATACGTTACGTGTCTTCCAGTTGCTCTACTTCCGCAAAATGGCAACAGCCACAGAATAGTAGATAGTTTATATTAGAGCCTTGGCCTGTACGCGAAGTGTGCACTTTACTGCAAGCTTGCATCGACACACCACCGCGCGCACCTTTAAAACAAGTAACCTACATTAAAGTTACGTGGTATTTTTAATACTTCGCTGCATTGTTTATTTATTTTCTTGTTCGCGATGCGTAAACCAAGTGTTCATCCTTTAAACAAGCATTGCTTATACATTACTAATTTAGAAACAAGTTTTAACAGTTTATTATGGAAACTTACGTCGTTTTGATTTTCGACACATTTTTTTTTTTAATAACATTAGAAAAGAAACGAAGACGAAGTCGCGCGCGCTTCACACACTTGTAATAAACTTACTTGTAAAGAATCACTCCTGGAAAGGATAACCGGACATGATCAGAACTATACCCAACCGACCCAATAAACGTGAGTACGTTTATTTAGTCGGATACAATAAGCTTGGATAAGTTTATTGAGTCGGATGCAATAAACGTGAATACATTTATTGAGTCGGACACAATAAACTTGGTTAAGTTTATTGAGTCGGATACAATAAACGTAAGTACATTTATTGAGTCGGATACTAGGTATAATTATACGCACAATGAAGCAGTATCCAGCTGAAAACACTGACGCCTTGCCATCAGGCGAGCGATTCTGCACGTTTCGCCAATCAGTGCATTTTATTAATTTTATTAAAAATATAAACTTGAGCGTAAAATAATTAAGTAGGTCTGTCCAAATGTTAAAATTATTCTTAAAATGTCAATGGTGCAACGGTTCTCCCACGACTTTGTAAACGAGTGTCATAAATCCTTTTCTATCTATCTGTGACGCTTTTAGCGGTTACGTCAGCCGAGACAATTTGTTACTAGTTCTGGAATTGAATACTATTCCGACTTGTCCTACATCGTGACTGTGTCAGTCGTGCCCGGCGTATAAGCAGTAAGGGCACTTCAGAAATGTTGTTTCCACAGGCTGTTCACAATCCAAATACTACGGTATCCTAATTAAAGATGAAAATTAACAATAGATCGATTCCTTTTGAATGCGCCTTTGACTATTATTTTTATTGGCCCGTTTAATCCTTTAAAACTTTGTTCATAGCTTGTCACAGCAACGGAAGAAGCACGTTGAACTACATATTAATTCAATACCTAATAGTTCAACGCGTATTGTATTTTTCAGGTCAACAATTGCATTTCGACAGTATTAGGTCAATTTCTGTTCGTAATTTCGTATCAAGGTCCCTTACTGTTCGTCATATTATGTGTAGCGTTGTACTTACAGCGGTGATTAGTCGCATCATTGCGCACATAGTCTCGAGTATTTACTCGTAGCATTTGGCGGCGGCCCTTCTCTCTTGATTAAATTAACGTACACAGCAAAACATTATACTCGCAAGTATACTAGCGAGACATCGACTTTCGTGGACTATTAACACCGATCAGAGGTGGGTTTGCATTTGAGTGCATCCGGAATTCTAATTGCGTTCAACAGCGGTATAGCAGTTCGTTCATGCAGACACGTATTTTAAATTGCCATATTTACGAGCTGCCGTGATTGTAATGCGATGGTATTGGAACTTGGATGCAATAATATGGCGAAGGTCGCGAAGCGCATGCATCATAAAATAGAATGTTTACAGATGTTCAGTCTTTGTCTTTAACTGCCATTTATCGGCTACTGGACAAGTTATGAGCTTTCACTTCTGAACGTGTTATTTTGTTGGCCGCTCTTCAATGCGTATTTATGACCTGGATGTTGTGGTCAGTGTGATTGATTGAATCAAGCTTTACAACATACTCCTTCTTCCTTACTCTCGGTGAGCCAACTCAACGCCCGTAATCGCGTTGAGTTGGCACACCGAGAGTAAACGAGAAGGAGTATGTTCTATACAATAGCGAAATTACACGAGTACTTCTCGCTTGATACTGGCGAGTCAAATCAAGGAGGCCGCTAACTTTATACTGCGTTTTTTTTGTGTTTAGGTTTCAGGTGTGTATGCAAAGATGTTTTTATCATTTGTCCATTCTACTTCAGACGTCATTTTTTTTTGTGGTCGACAGGCTAGGCATTTGTCCACAGCTCTTCTGATATTTTACACGTCGTCCCAACAAGTTTAGAAGTAATGAAATTTAATTTGATTTAAATGTATCATACAATAACAATATACATAATATTACGTATATTGTATGATACATTTATTTATATTGTATCATACTCATCTATAAAAAATCAATACATTTACAGCTTTATAATGAGACGTTTTCCTTTTTGACGCTAGATATCTTTACATTCAGATTATTTCATCCAAAACAGTAGAATGAGTTTATTGATCTGATCTCTCTCAATCTTGATTCCAAAATAAACAGCATGGCAATCATAACACAATTATCCGTCAAAATTTACGGATATTCCTTATGAGGGTATATCGAGAGAAAGATAGCGCAATACACTTTCGCGCGTTGTTGAAGAATATTGTTGACTGCCCCGGTGGCTCAGTTGGTATTGAACCTACCTTCTGTGCTTGGGGGAGTGGGTTCGATTCCCATCTAAGACAAACATTCATGTGATGAACATTTGTGTTTGTTCTATGTCTGGGTGTTAATATCTATATAAGTATGTATTTAAAAAATATCTATGTACGTCTATCTCTGGCAGCCATATTACAAGCTTTGCTTAGTTTGGGGTCAGATGACCGTGTGTGCAAAAATGTCCCAGATATTTATTTATTTATATTGTATTAACGATTGCGACGCCATCTATTCTGGGTTAAAAAGAACTGAATGTGCGAAAAGGAAAGAGTAGTGCAAAAAGGGAAACGGCTCATAGGGATCCATTATGACACAAAAGAATTTATAAGTGTGTCTAGTAAGGGTGCTATTTTTGCTCTCGATTCCGCTTGATCTCACAATTTGCGCGTTAGTAGCAGAGGTATCGAGTGGCCTGCATCGACCTACAGCGGCGACCCTGAGCTGCACCAGTCTCCGGTAAAGGTTTAATGCTAACGTAGGTGGCTTTGTTTTACTGCACTGCATCTACACAACAATACTTATCCAACTACGTCGGCGTTGTAATAGGAAACTTGAACATGATACACGTCTCCCACCTTTGGCTTCAGTAAGTTATTCCTCGCTCCATTACCATTTTCATTGATGATATGTTTTCTGTGGTTCAACTGAATGTATTGCTGAATATTATGACGTGGTCGTTCTACTTTTTTTTTAATCCTAGTGCGCTCGATCGTCAAATGACAGTAATCATAAAGTGGCCGGGAACGCCCACTCGAGTTCCACGCTATGTGCCGTCGCGCCCCACAAATCACAAGTGTTGTAGTGTAGTCAGATGCACAGTTGTTTACACTCTCACAGTTTCGGAGTGCGTGACTCGTCAAACGCCACGTCACTGAATGCACGCCACCTCACTCAATTGCAGCTAACGTAGAATTCTTAGATTCGAGTTGAATTTTGTGGCAACTAAAGATTTATTCGTAGGCAATAAACAATATTGCATCGGACCGTGTTGCGGATGATTTACGACTGAATAGGAGCGAGATTGATTCGTTTATCAATTCAGCTGTGATTACTGTTTCAACAGCGCCGCAGATAAACAGACGGGCGTTAGGCGTACAGCACCGGCCGGTAAATAAAGGTAGGGTCAACGGCACCGCACCAGCAAACCATCAGAGTGCACGCGATGCCATCGACAAACATTTCATATAGCTTAAGACCACCTTACGACTTTTATGAAGGGTTTTACGGCGACTGCCCGAGACCGAGCGCTATCTTGGAAATGCTAGATTTAGGTCATATCACTCAGCATGAACATTTCATGCTAGACTCGTAAATGTCGTCTAGCTCTTACAGCGCCATTGCAGTCGACGAGATATTGCCCCAGTTTTTTTTCTCTGAAATGCATGTTAGTTGCTTTATTCGCAATGGGTTGCAAAAAATTGAAAGTTTTTATGAAAATAGTAATTTGGTATTTGACTTATCACGAGTCATCGCAGGTTTGTATCAATACCAATCAAATTATAAGAAAGAGCGGTGATTCAAGTTGGTTTCTGAAAATTAACGTTACATTATAATGAGAATCGTGATAACGCATTTTTAGCTCGAGAGCACAAAGATTCCTTGCAAACATTCGCGAAACGTTCCCCGACCCCTCGCTGGGCTATTAAAAATATTCATAACCCAGCGTTGGTCAAAAGATGAGAGAACACGATACCACGTTAGTAATTTAAACATAAGTATTGAATTACATTATTTTTTTATCGATTTGTTTTTACAGTGAATGCAACGATATTTTAATGTATAATGCGAGAGTTCTGTTTGACAAGATCATGAAATGGCCAATAAAATCCATTCGAAAGACTTTCACATTCCTGAATCTATATATATACAAAGTTTTCTTACCGAGACACCAAATATATTATTTCTCCAGGTATACAAACTTTAACACCCCATTTCTCAACTTTAAGGGATGATTTAAAAAAAAAACTAAATACTTTGATTTCGTCTTCAGTAGCCAAAGTCGTGACAGCTAATGTAAACTTAGGTACTTTATAGAGCAGTTAAACGGAAAAAAACAACTCTGGACACTCCACACTGTGCTTCTTTAACGTCGTGTCTTAAGTTGCGTCGGGGTTGCCATAGAATATAGAACACATACTATGACACGGACATCCAGTATCCAAATAACATCCAGGAAAATTATTTTCATTCCCCAAAAATCTGCCTGGAATTAAAATTTACAACTACCTAAGCACTTACAGCGCACACAATAGCATCCTAAAATATTAATATTCTACTTACAAAAACGCCATTACGTTTTTACTAGAGCAACGCGGGCATAAGCTAGTTTCATATGTAGGTACTGCAAGCGAAACAAGAAAAAGGTTGTAATGCATTTTAATAAGTTTCTGCTTCATCAAGGAATAAAATGCGTATTTATATTCTTTATTCTTTAATTTTCAACAAAGTAGGGCAAGAAATTTCTTAGGTCGAGGCATAGGCAGAAGACCGAAAAGGATGGAAGCTGAAGAATATTTTCTTTTACAACTCTCATCGAAGACAAACCGGTAGATTTTTATGAATGGTGCTGGCTCACAATAACACGAAGCAAGCGGCCGCCCCGTGTGTAATGTAATCGTAGAATCGAATCGGCAACGAGCACTATTTCCGTCCGGCTCTATGGGAACCTTCGGTTATCGCAGAGGTGTGGGCGATAGCTAATATTCTAGTTCTCTGACCTCTTTCCTTCAAACTGTGACAATGACTTGTGATTGTGACGCAACTATTTTGTGCGATTAGCGGCTTGCGAATCGTTTCCTTCTGATTCACTTTCAGTAAGAGCACCTAGGTACAAGAAACTACAGAAGTCTAATCAGTTTATTTTGTCACAAGTTGTGACAAAATACGTTGGTTTCGAATTCCGAATAATTAATAATTTTATAGCATTTTGTTTTAATAAAACGGGAATCCTCACGTTAAATTGAGTCGGCTATTCCGACTATAGTTTCGATCACATTCGGTGACCTTTATCAAGGAATGCTCAGCGATACACGCGCGCGACCTCGTCTTGCCTAGCAAAACCTTGCTTAAAACAAAATGTATCAAAACCAGGTCAGTTTTCATAGTAAAACTTTATAGCAGTCGTGCAAACCCTAAATTGTATCAAAATCTTTTGTTTTTGGTATCAATCAATTGCTTCGATAATTAATCACCTATTCTGACAAGCTTAGTTTAAAAAAAAAAAGGTATTCTAATGAATACTACTTTTCTTCGTCTTAATTTCAACGCAATTTCGTCACTTTAGGTGCCTGCAACCACGCAGGTAATGCGGTATTTAAAAAAAAAACATCTTATAAGCATAGTTTTCCACGGTGTAGATAACATACAAAATCATCGAAATCGGATACCATATAGGGGTGGGAAACAGTTGGCCCTTGGCAATAAATAGAAATAATTATTCTTCTCTTTAGGGTAATTTGGTGTATGCCGACACTAAAATGCATTCGCAAAAAAGCGCCCTAACCAACAACTACCTGACAGTAATGAAAATTAGACTCTGACAGGTACAAAAGTTCCCGGCTACATAATAAGACCCAACCATTGAACAACTCGGTACCGGCCCGGGTCCGCCGGAGGCCTGTGTTGCTCTAAGGGCCCAACAAACCAAATCCACAATGTTGGAATAGTGGCACTACGTATAAAGTTAGATCACATGCAATCTAAGTTTTTATTTACTTTACAGCCACAAAAACCGTTCCCGGCTGGAGTTTATCTATGGAAATCTATTAGCAATGTAAGAAGAACAAAACATTGACACAGGTATGTAATCTATACTGTTCAGTCCGGCGCCACAAAACATGTAAAAAAATGTCGTAAGGTCTAATAGAGGCACACTAATTGAATTAAAGTGTGGAGGAAGTGTGACATTAATTCGGTAGCAGACGGAGTTAGGGGTGAGGTAAATCCGAAGGGGGAAGGGCTACAAAAAAAAACTCCGGGCCCGTACCTGGCTGCCTGCCGTTGACCCCGAGCTCCGATTTGCCTTAGAATTTTTGTCGAATAGTATCTACAAAGTGCAGTAGGTTAACTAATGAGACCATTCCGGGTTAACATCCACAGGATGTCGAACTGTAGCAGCTATGAGCTTTCGAGAAAGTTCTAACGATATAGAAATTCTAGTTTTAAAAGAACAGTTACGCATGCTTTAATACAAACTTAAAAAAAAAAAAAAAAGAGGCTACAGTAAGTACAGCTACAGCTTTGATTTTGTAACTGTAACTGATAATAACAAACTGTAATGCAATTTCACGAAAATTAGCATGTGAAGACAAAATCATTTGAACTGCCCTTCTGTTCCACAATCCGCTATGTAGAAGTAGCAAGGTATCAATGCAGCATGTCTAATCAGGTGCCTTTTTAGGCGTACCAGTGTGAATTAATTTGGAGTAAGATGGTGGTGTCACAGCCTTTTTGTCATTCCTCTGTCGCCTGTCCTCGGCAGTTACGGGCTTGACAAAAAGTTCGTTAGAATTACAACCGAGTCATACCGGCCGAGTTTTACCTTTGTTTTGCATCAGTATTACTCTAGAAATTCTGTAAAGTTTCTTGAGAAATGCGGCTTTTTTTTATTAACAAAGCGTGGCGTCACTTTCGAAATTGTTCTCGTGTTACTCCTTACCTAGCTTACTGCACTATTATGTAGTAATGTTTTCGTTGGACGAAGCTTACCTGAAACAAACAACGAAAATTAGTGGAGATCAACTACAACTTTTACATTTACAAAGAAACCGTTAAGAGGATAGTCCTTCTGCGAGATTTTGGCGCATTCGATACTTGAAATTGTATAGCTGTCGCTCTGTTTTTCGTGCGTGCAATAGAGAGAGTAAATTTTTGACGAAATTTGCGTTTCCCGGGTAGTCTGTTATCACCCCCTAAATCTTAATAAAATCTTTTGTTATTAGTGTCAATGGCTTGGATAAACCATAATCTATGCCGCTATGTATGATTTTAAAAAAAAGTTTATGGTATTCTAATAACAACTACTTTTCTTCATAGTATTTTCGACGCAAAAAATGTATTACTGTAAGTGCATATAACAACGAAGATATTGCGAATTAAAAAAAAAAAACAAGCATAGTTTTCCACTGTGTAGATAGCATATAAAAAAAACATCGAAATCGAATAACATTTAGGGTTATCAGACTACGCTTTTTGTATGGACGAGACGGCGCGGCGGGATACTCTATTCTTAACACTTCGACGGAATAAGTTAAGAAGTAGAGCACGCAACGCTAATTGCTTCCGAGCTCTATTAGTACAATTTAGCTGTTGGGAAGTTTCATTTACCAGCGGACAGAGAGCGTTGGGAAGAAACATTCGTTCGTGCAAGTTTTCAGATCTCGTCCCTGTTCCCTGTTTAATATTCCTCGGGCGTCCGGGCCCTAGCGGTCCCTCGCGGCGAGCACTTCCTTTTCGCTTCTGTGCGCCTGGTACTTTGCCGTATTTATTGATGTTTTCGCCATTAGAATTTTTTAAAGCATGACAGCGCGCGCCTTGTTCCTTTTTTACCGACTTCCGAAAAGAGGAGGAAGTTCTCAAGCCGACTTTTTTTTATGGTTGCTCGCTCATAACTCCGTCATTTAGTTTAAATAGTTATTTCAAAAACCTATTAAGAGTTGATTTTCGAAAAATCCTGAGACACATCCTTCTTTATTTTTTATGTTTAGTACACGAAACGACTTTAATTGGCGTAGCACTAAAAAGGTTTTTATTTCCATACAAACATTAGAGGTTCTTTTTACCCCGGTTAGAGCTTTTGCAAAATGCATTCTTACTGTTCACCTTTGCCATTTGAGGCTTGACGCTGGAAGAGATTTTGTCTCATACGAACCTTGTTCGTATTAGTGTCAGCTATCGATTCGAAGAGGTTTTATGAGTGGCTGCTATGCCAGGCTTCATACTAAAATATTCACGGCCCTTTGTTTGAAAAGTAGAATAAAAATTAACTAAAAAGTGGCCATGTATGCATTCATGGGTATAATTATAGCCAATAAACGTTAATTAACATAAAAGGAATAAAATCAGTTTAATTTTTTACAACACAATAAAACTCCGAACACTTATTGCAAGTTTATTACCAAATTCGTTAATAAGGGAAATTACGAAGATAATGACAGCTAAATTAGCGCTTAATTTTTACAGTAAAACGAAAGTATACTGACGTATATCCAAGCTAAACAAAACTAGCGTTGGATGTAGTTACGGTATGTGTTATCCTGAAGCCATTACCAAATTCAAAATGATAAGTGTTTGAAATAGAACAAAATCGTCTAAATGTTGTGGTTACCAGTGATTTATCACAAAATATTCTAAGCAACAAGAGCAACAAGTGTTTTTATAGAGTTGTATTGAATTCCAACAATACATAAAACAGCAAAACGAGGGTAGTTACGACTAGTTACTATTGCAATTCCGTACAATGGTGTACAAACACAAACATACAAATTGGCCGGTTAGTTTTGCGTAAATTCCACGCAGCCCTGTACCGCCAATTTATGCTAGTCGCATCCATCCTGATTGGAGTGAGCAATCAGTGCAGGAATCAATACACTCACATATTCCATAAAACAAATTAAGTGGAAAAGATAAGACTGATTTAATACTGCTATCGTGACGACTCGACGGCGGAATGTTAAACTCGGTTTGAGAACGAGGACGCGGATGACGGATAAATAACATACGTGTGAGATAACAGTAAAAAACAACGTGAATATTAACAGAAACGAGGTTAATAAACACTAAGTATCAAACAATAATCTTCAGACTTTGTAGACAACCTTTCACAATGCAAGATGACACAGAAGCTGTAGCAAATCGACCTTAAACAATTGGTTAAGACCAATATCTTCAATTATGAACTCCTGTTTGTCTATAAATCCGTTTTCTGTTTGTCGTAAACTATTTCTATTTATTTTTACTCTGATAGTGCCACGAAGCACCCCGAAGATATAAAAATGGAGCATCAAACGTTACTGATGGCGCCCGGTAGCGCTCGCACTGCGCACCCGTGGGAAGTGCTAGTCTAAAAATAAATGACGAAGTTTTTCGTTTACACAATGGGAGTATTATCAAGACAGGTCCCCGGGTGTCGACAGATTCACTCTGTCGACCCACATAAACAAAGGCGAGTGGCCGGTCTTCCGTTAATCCACATAACACCCGCGCAAGATAGCGTAAGATCGTTTCCTGTTGTAGTGTTTCTAGTAACAAGCCAGTTATAGCTAGGGTTGCCAGATCATCGGGATTCGTCGAGATTTTCATGACATTTTATAATATGGTCGCAAGACTCCCGACAAAATACAAAATATAAACACGATATACAACTAAGTAATCGTAATATTCTAAACACAATAATAATCTGAAAAAAGTATGATCTTTGATTTAATAAAAGCTTACCTAATAAGGCTAGACTTTGATGTAGAAATTACTTAATTTTTTAGGATTTTCTTGAAGGATCCAGATTAGTGGACTCCGTAACCAAACCAACCAAACCTATGTAAAATTATGTACGAATAATTTTTTTTTTTTTTTGTATGTAACCGTTAAAAAGAGTTAAAAAAATGTTTGACTCTTCATATAAATTTCCCCAAAATTCGGACATTTTGTAATTTTGTGCAGATATTTCGGTTTTCCGATCTGGTAACCCTAGTTATAGCACTGCCACGGGTTACAACCTCGCATTTCTCGTGATGTAGTAATGGTAAGGCGATTTCTTGCGTGGAATACTTTTGGTTTTTGTTTAAAGATACCTATCGTTGAAATCGATGGTTTCTACAGAGATCTATCAGCGTATTGCTTTTGTTAAGCTAGCTTCACACGCAGAGTTCTATCTGTGCTGTAGTCTATGTGTTACTCGTATTAATTTCAACTTGAAGCGAGCTTTATTGAGGGTCCGTTGCCCAAGCTGTTGAAACAATGTATTTGTAAGTACATTTGTCTTGTCCGGTGTCTTTGTAGGCAACAATTTATAGCCTTCCTATTTCTATCGTGATCAAATACGTCTCGAGCTTGATATATGCCGGTAACGAAATCATTAGTTGCTCAACTAATTTTAGAACGGTTTGAAGTTTCAAACGGTTCTGGGAGGAAGTCGTTTATTCACCAACACGGAAAGAATTATGTACAAAAGCTGCATCTTATTTCGGACTTCCGCAGCTTTCACAAAAAGGAAATCAAATCTAAGCTTTACCTACAGAGCGTCAATCCTCAATCTAGTTAGTTTTAGGGCTGGTGATATATAGTTTAGATAAATGGCACGAGCACAATCCAGCCACCAAAAAGACGATGGGGAACACAGGTTTTGTTTTCGTATAATTTATAGCAACCAGTTATAAGGCAGGTGCGACTGATGACCGAAACACGATGCACGCTGACAATAGTGCCGTATGGGCTATTAATCAAACTATTGAGATTCATTGAAGTGTGTTTTTCGTTATTATACATATCCGGATAGTAAAATTGTTACGTTCATGAACGAATACAGAAAATATCCTTGAGGCGCTTTTGGGACCCGGCTGACCAAGGAGGATGGTAATATTTTTGTGGTGTATGGGAGCATGTATGTGTGTTTGTGTTATAACCTGACCGATATTGACGAGTGAGGTTTCGTTGTGTTCCTCTTTACGTCTGGAGTGAGATAGGCTTTAATTATTTTGCAGTCGGGTATTTTATTTTTTGTATAATAATAATACTTACATAAATTACGGGACACGAGAGAAATATCCAGCGGCATCATTTTAGTTCATGCTGCAACAATACATGACTATGTCAATTCGTATTTCGTACCGTAGAATACGATAAGCTTTCAGAATCTACGTTCGTCTTAACTAGGGTTGCCATTCGTCCGGGTTTCCCCGGATTTGTTCTAGTTTAGAGGGCATCCGGGGAGTGTCCGGGCGGGGCTTCATTTGTAGTCCGGGTTTAAAAAATTAGTCTTGGGCCGCTCGCGAACTCGCACTGTGCCCGCACGCCGCGATCAACCTACGAACCGACTCGCTAAATTCACGGTGCCCCCGCCCCTCCTGTCGCAGTTTACAAAACCTGTTGACATATCCGGGTTCTGGGCCCTAAAATCTGAGGTTTTTACGCGTCTTGTCCTGGTTGCCAAATTTTAGAGATGGCAACCCGAGTCTTAACAAGCAAAACCGCTAATGGAAATGCAGCTTTATAAAGCCATTTTCGTGCTGCTCCATTATACAGATTATTCCCGAGTTTTAATGAAGTAGATCTGACGGTAACCAAATACCGACTAATGAGCTGAATTCATTAGTTTGTTATAGGAGACGATATCACCCAAACCAGAAATTCGAAACTCGCGCTTCTTGGATCTATCTCCATCACACTGCCTTGCATTTGGTAAAGTTAAAATATACGAAACGAAGCAGGAACAGCGGGCTTATCCTGTAACTTTGAAACGTTCGGTGATTCTGATTGCGAGAGCATGCCATCCCGCTCGTACCAACTTAGTCGCATTATGCGCGGTCTCGCTCGCGCACTATCACTATCGCTTTCAGAGTTACGGGATAAGTAATTATCACGTGATAATAGTTATGTAATTGAACATTTATGCCAGCAGCCCAGGAAAGTTACATTTTAAGAACTCAGGGTGGTTTTGGTAGAATCCCAATGCATAGTACAAGCACCATAACACAAAAACTCCAAAACGGACCATAGAAAATGTAATAAAATGGATTTGATCCTATCATCTTCACCTTTAATAAATCCTCAAAAATGATGCAAATGCATAACTGCGCCATTTACGCACAGCATGGAAGTAAGATATGTTGACGTTAATTCAAAGAAATTATAACTAACAATTAGTGTGTATCCGACTGGTGGCGATGAGAACGGCCCCAACTCATCTTCCGTTTCTCGACACATTCTAGGATAACCTCAGCGATTCCCTACAGCAAAGGGTCAGGCATCTTCGTTAATATTGCTGACAGTTATAAATATAAATTATAAGATATGCCTTTGGTACGATCTGTCAGAGATATTGCTTAAGAGGTTTTGGCGCAGTAGATATTTGAAATTGTACAGCTGTCGCACCCATTTTCGGTTCCCCGTGAGAGAGAGAGTTAGTAAATTTAGCGCTTCGGGGGAAAACTGTCATGATTTCCTAAATCTTATCATAATATTTTGTTTTTGAAAAAATTCGTCAGTTTAGTTAGACGCTTAGGACTTCAAAATCATTGCGATAATAAAAAAAAAATATAAGCATAGTTTTCATGGTGTAGATAACAAATAAAAAAAGCATCGAAATCGGATAACATTTAAGGGGTGGCAAACAGTTGGCGCTTTAAGTATGGGCAAGAAGGCGGTACATTCTAATCTTAAAAAATGTTTACTGTTTATTTTAATAAAAGGGGAATACACACCTTAAATTGAATCGGTTTTTCCGACTAGGCGTGATGCGCGCGGTTATTTATTGTTATTATTATAAATAACTACATAATAATAATAAATAATAATTTCTTAGAATATTTTTGCACAACATAAAATTACAGTGCAGTGATCTAAGTAATCCTGTGTTTCATGTATTAAAATTAATCAATGTCATTCGAAATGGTGTTTCTATTGTTTTAATTTCAGAGGCCCTTTTCACAAGAACATAAATCTTTTAATTGTTACAGTAATAAATTGAGAGCCAAAAGTCTAGTCAAAATTAACTAAGAAGGATGATGCTGGCATTATTCGTGGTTTTGAAGTGCAAACCAATACAAACTTATTACCTCTGATCAACGTCATTGATCGGGTAGCAAGGGCCAAAGTAACTTTGAGCATACCGTGCTGGATACCTTGGCATAAGCATCGCATAAAGCTATTGTAGTCAGGTTGCATTACGTATTTCTTAGTTCTAAAATCAAATTACCTCCGTCGCTGTGCGCCGGCGCGGTAATTACGGGCTCTGTGATTAATGAGCAATCAGACCCTTGCTCGGCACTGGCACTGGAAGACAGCGATTGAGCTCCTACGTCGTTATACATTAACCAAACCTAAACTAATTTTCATTTATTATTCATATATAAACATATAAAACAGAATGCAATAATTTTAAGATTATTTAAGGCGAGGACTGATCGTGATTTGAAATGAGTATTGTCCCGCTCAAACTTCTACGGTTTATAGTTGAAATTCACATATCATACTTGATCAGAAAACGGTAAATTGTAGTTTTTCATTGCTTTTTTGCCGATTATCGGAAATATACAAATCAAATAAAAAATAACTACCTGGTTCGCCGTATAAACCACTAGCCTGGATATTTAATTTGTAAAAGAAAATTTATAGTCACCGCTGAACATTCAGAGCATTTGATTCACTTCACTTCTAACAAAGCGTTGAAAAATGCTACTTTTTGTTGTTTTGCGATTGGACCTCGTCTTTAGTAACGTTTTGTAGATCTGTATCATATTCTAAAAATATGTATGCCTAATTGCGTTACATTAAATGAATCTCAATATACCACCACTAGGAGTGGGTATGAAATTGACAAAATATGTGGTATTGGTTATATTATGATTATTAATTAATATATAGTTCTTATACCCAGTGAGTGACACATAGTATACATTAGAAAAAGAATGCATATAAATCATTAGCGGCTTTGGATAATAACAGCCCAAATTCTGCAATCCTTCAATTATTGAAGTTTAGACAATATTTACTCACTTAGGCTAAGACTGCGTTAGCATTGTAAAATGTGTTTTTGCCTACGACACCATAACCTCTTACTCCGGCAGAATTCATTCCATGCAAGGCCACGGAATGATCCAGCTTTAGGATCTTACAGCTCCTTCTCCATTTAAAACCTCTATGGATAAGTGCGTGTCCAGTGATCGTCAACATCATCTCCAATTTTCGCTTGTCAAATATAAAACGCCGGTTGCGCTAAAGTTCGTTTTAAGATCGATAACTGTTTTACTGTTCCATGCGCTTTAGACCCTTGCATCCGAGGATTAGGGTTGCCTCTTTATTCGTTTTGCACAAAATATCCCAAGAGGCACTGCCCGCACCGATTTTAACTCGCGGCGTTTTAGATTTTTTTTGGACAGTAAATCAGGTTTGGAGTTAATTTTTTGGACTTAATTTAATACCTAAGGCACCGCGGTCAGGTGATGGCAGTTGGATTTTATGTCTGCGGTCGTTTTAATTGCGCGCTGGGAATTTCGAGAGCGACTTCTTTCAGACTGGCCGAAAAGAGTTGAAAGCGATAACATCAGTATGCAGAACAGTATCTTTAAAGGTAGCAGGACTGGAAAGTTTTCTCATAAATACGCAGTACCTGCTTTGAAATTTCGTAGACAAATTATGCCAAGTAACCACCCCTAAATCTCGGCTACTGAATTGAGTGAATCTCTCACCAGACCAGTTTCATCTTTACTATCTGAGAATAAGAGCCAAAGTAGACTGCTTAGTGATTCGAACGTAGTTTAGGGCGTTGGAGTTGAGCAACAGTGTCTTGTCATTGTAGCTTAGCTTCGATGGCGAGGAGTTCTCCTTTGAGAGATTTCCTTCAACAGCTGGGTCTTAAGTGATTAACGCCAGTTTCGAAATTTAAAAACAGTTATTGAGATTTATTTTAAAAGAAATAAGCTTTATGGCGTGATATATTTTTACGATGGATTAAATGGTTAGCTGTAATGATAAGGTCATAATTTAAGTGTGGAATATAAATACGATATGACAAAAACTTTGTCTGCTGTTACGTTTTATAAGAACAGTGAGCTAAAAACACAAACATAGATTAGAGGATGAAAAGCATTGTAAATTTTACACCAGGGTACATATTATACTCGAGACCGCTTGCACATATGAGTGGTAATTTAATGACATAAGCTAGAGACGACGACGGCATCGATTGTGCTTCGCATAATGACCGGTTATAACCGTAAAGCCTAGGGACCCACAAAATTAACGAACAACCTTGCTCTCATTGCTTCATTGCCAGGCGCGGGTAGTTGTAACCGTGAGTCCGTGACATAGCCGATGAGAAGCTTAGTCGTAGTCCCCGTTACCCGCGTTTTTCTCCAACTTTAGTTAGTTGTTATAAAAACGATCTCATAATGCGCTATGTATATAATATGTGGGCTGACTACTCTGTGGGCTGCGGCTTTCTGAACACTTTATCGAGAATGTCGAAAATCGATATTTTATTACTTTTATTCGTCACATGTGAAAAGGGGTCTTAAAACCAGCACTTAGGGTCTGATGCAACTGGGTGTCGAGATGAAGTGTCGCCTGATGCAAACGACACGCTTGATCAGTGCCACCCCGAAATTTTGAACAGTAGTATAACCATGCGCGGCAATGCACTGTGCTCGTCACCCTGTGATATTACAAGTTAAATTGGTCATCAGACTAAGCGTCGATCACAAGTGCTTGTGACCGTGTTTTCGCCAACACCGACAAGTCCGTTGTGGTCGAAGAAGGTAATCATGGACAGGAATGGGAATTGGCTCTGAACTTAGGAACCTAGGAGCACCCTTTATTAATGCTCCTACGGCTGCCTTGTTATGTGTACCTTTAGCAATATTATATATGACCCTAACATCAAAATTTAAACACAAAAATATTTGTTTTTGTCAAACAATGTAAGCTGGGCATGGGTTTGTGCTCATTTATGGTTTTTCTTTCTGCTTCTTTTCTTCCTCGCCGATCTGTATTTACTATTGTTTCCAAAATAAAAAAAACTCTTCTGAACTTACACGTTCGTTTTCCCCCGTAACATGTCATAAAAAAACAATATGACTCGTTATGGTTTTAATTAAAAACTATCAATCAACGGCAAATGATCAATAGCGGCAGAAAAGTCGATATTATCAGATGGCCCCGCCCTGCGCTCCCCCTCGGCAACGCGACACAGAATGGAAGTGCAACCAGTTGGACAACTGACATTATTGTATGCTATTGATGTTTGAAACGATGCGACTGCGACTGTAGACGTTTAAATTATGAACACGGTGTGATTGTAATGGAGAATTTTTCTATCCTTGCAGCAATAGGCCGAAACAAAAACATCCAAACCCAATAGGGCAAGTGTGAAATCACGCCTTTACTATAGGTTCTGAACAGTAAATAATACTGATAGAGAAATAAATATCAACAAGAAGAGACTGTAAATTTGTAACGCCATAGGTGACTAAAAAATCCGTCTCGTGCCCGGTGACTGCAAACTGCGGTAGATTGATTACTGCTCTTTACTGTGGTCGGACCTGGTAACCCAATATACGAGTATACGAGGGAGGAACAATGATCAATATGGCTACTTTACTGGATGCGTCTTAGTTTTTAACTGGATTTTTTTATGGCGAAGTATAAAATGAGAATGAGAACAAGTTTATGGTAGAAGAATAATTTTTCACTCAATTGAACACGGGGAACTGGTATAAAATTCAGTTCCAAGATTTTACCTTAACATACATCAACAACATCATCAGCCGAAAGACGTCCACTTCTGAACAAGGGAGGCCTTTGTTCAGAAGTGAACGTAATCCATATCATATCTTCCTTAACATACATACATACATACAAACATTGCAAGCTAAAATAAAAGCTTGTCAAAAATTATTTTAGTCCCCAAACTCTTCCAGCAGTTAGAGGGCAAGTTTTCCAACAAGGATGTCAGAGGGGCGGTGTGTGAACGTACCGGGTGGGGCGCACCCTTCGCAGCCGCCACGGGCGATTGCCTAAAACACAGAATACGTAAGAGTAAGTAGAGAATTACATATTATTATTACGAAACGTTGTCAAGGACGTGGCGCTTTACTCAGCTTTCTATTGCAACTGCAACGTGTTGGTATTCAAGTCGTCAGTCTTTCTATAGGTCTGATGGATGGGTTCGTCGTAATCTCGGTTTGATGAGAAACATTTTTCAATCTCGTTTTCGAAGATTGACAAATATGATTGATGAAACTCTTTGTTTTGTCATCTAAAACACCTTTAACTGATGTCAAGTACTGTGTTAAGCGCCTGTTCGCCTGATACTTGTAGTAATTTTTATATTTAAAATGTTAAAAAGTGCGAAAGAGAAAGCTGAACTAGGGGAGCGAGCCATTAACTCAGAATTAAAAAAGATAACAAGAATAACAGATCGGAAATAAAAAAACTTTTATTACCTAGTTGCATTGTAGTTAATAGTAAATTTTCACTAAGCTTGCTGGTTGTTATTCGATTATAATTAATTTTAAAAACGGCTTCAATAATAAATAATCTATCGTATTTCATCAATTACAAAGGACGTTCCCAAAACGCCCTCGTCGAAAAACTGCCACTATCTTTCTCTCAGGACAACACAGTATCGATCGCTGAACCCCTCGCGCACTTCGCGACCGACATTCGCGCAATAGAGCCTGAATAAAATCAAATTCATTACATCATATCTCAACAAAGGACACATCAAAGGGTTACTTTGAATGAGACGCGTGGCGTTTGAACACGTGCGCGCCCAAACACGGGATTATGCAAATTTATGCTTATGGTCCAGTACGATATGGTCCAGTTGCAATGGACAGCGTATTTATATTAAGATAATGCACTTGATTAGTAACATTGTTTTTAACTTACCAGAAGAATTGAGGCACCAACATCACAAAGACTGTGATGCAACGCCTCCTCAAGTCGTGGAGCTTAGTTGGAGCACGCCCGTTATTTGTGGGGTCGCGGTTTCGAACCCGGGCGGGCCCGAACCAATGATTTCTTTGGAACTGACGTAAGGATATTATACCACTGGCTTTTCGGAATAGGAAAACATCGCGAGGAAACCTGCATATTTCCGGAGAAGAAATTCAATGGCGTATGTGAATCCACCAACCCGAACTCGGCCTGCGTGGTGGATATGGACAGATCATCCTTCGAGGGTAGGCCGATATCCCAGCAGTGGGATTTTAAAAGGCTGAAGCAGAATCACAACGACGCAGACTGCCTTTTAAACAAAACGCTATACTAAGGCAAAACGACGCATCGTGATCACAATCTCACAATGTCTGAAGCTCAAATTTACGACAATTTTAATAACTGAAGGGACTCCTAATCTATATTAAGATAATGTCAAGTAAAATTTATCTGTGCCAAGGCTTTATAATAGTTTGTAGTCTATTATGAAATTTGTGCCCGTCTTCAGAATAAAAATAATATGTTGTACCTACATAGCTTTCTAGGTACTAATTTTAAGGCTATTATAAAAGCCCGCCAGCAATTTTAGTTTTACCGCTGTTATTTTGTGAGTTTCCCCACTCAATAACTTAAAATTAACGAAGACAAATTCGTGAGAACCTCAAAACACAAACAAGGCTTGGAGTACTGCTATTTATTTAGGTAATACGCCAAATGCGCGTGCACGTGTCAGAAGTCCACCCCCGTCTTGCGAGCCACCCCTTTGCAAAAATACCTCTGACCGGGATATTGAACCTTATATAGGATGCATTACAGGGTTGTTAATGGTACGAAGGGTTTCGTCAGAAACTCTGCATAATTGAGTATTCCAGCAATTTTGAAACTTATCCGTTGGGAATAAGGCAGTTTATATGACAGAAATCTTTATCAAATTTCGACTTTTTCAGTAGAGAATTAAATGTCATTGTTGGAGGCCTCATTAATGCAATATAGAGCTCTAGCAAGCGCGATGGCATATCGGGGGATTACTTTATTGTGTGCGAAAATTAAGCACAGTTTTAAAGTTTGGAAATGTGTCAGGAAAAGTTTCATCGTTAGAGAATTATACAGAAAGAGAGTTCCAATTTAAAAGCAATATAATCATATAATTTAATATATATACATGTGATCCCCTATACGAGGGACATGAATACAGACCAATTAAGTTAAATAATTTGACTGCAATCAAAGAAAAATCATAACCAGGCCAAACTAACAAAGGACTAAAATAAAAAGAAGAAATCAAGCCTAAAAGAAATAGACCAATTAGTAACAATTACAAACCAAATAGAAATCATCAATAGAAGATGAATAAGATAGATAAAAAAATAGCATGTCAGCAAGCTCGCATCGCGAGAACCGCCAGATGGTCGCGTATCGATCGAGTACTCGCACTACGCACGGCCGACCGAGCCTATTATTGTTAATCGCAATCTCGACACGATTAGCATAACTATTGTACTAGCAGTACAGCTATACATACAGTACGCGTTATCGTGATCAATGAGTGACGTGTCAGCCGTAAAAACTAGTATTTGAACACATGACCGTATTGTAACCGCGAATGTTTGCGAAGTCATGAATGTTCGGATGAAACGACGGATAATAGTCATCAAAATAAGATTACTGTCTAGTAATTATGTCATCAGTATCATAATAATACTTTTAAGAAATAAAATTATCGACATTTGGATGTACGAATAAGTGGGTATAATTTTGAAAGTGTAATAAATAATAATATAGTGCCAGAGATAAAACAGACCAATGACATAATTATTTATTCGCTTAGTTTTTATATATTTTATAACGCGATTTGTTTCTGTTGTAACCATGTTGTGTACTTACGGCTTAGATCACAGATTCGAACGTATCCATAGACAAAATTTAACTATACGGTGATCTGTTGTGAGCACCTAATAAATACAAGTTGTAAATATTGCCGTTAAAGAATTTACAGAAGTACTCGTAATATCGGATGACATAGTTATTAAAAAGGAATTTAATTTGAAAAAGATAAGTAGCTTACAAAGCGAAGAGCTTTCAGGAAAATATGTCAATTATCACTGATACACTCGGCAGCTTTATTTGGAGCGTGGCCAATTCATTCGGCAAAGCGGAGAGCGAGACCGACCAACCCCTAATACGATAATCGAAAGAGTGCAGAGGATCATCTCATAATCCTGTTGCAACCGTCACAACTGCGCAAAACAAACAAAAAGTGGCCCATCCTCGATGTTCCCATGAGGCGACGCTGTTTGATGCTGACATTCATGTTCGTGTGGAGCGACGGCTAATTATGATATATGGCTCAATTTTTGATCGGAAATTATGTTTCTGAAATACAAACTTTAAAAGAAAATCCATTTAATAAAACACGTGTATTTGCTGCACGTTTGAATAAACAGCACGAGCATCGTGACATGGACACAAATAGTAATCTGCTGAACATATTTTATAGATATTTTGCAGAGCTAAGGAGCAGTACGACAAAAGGCAGGAAAGTAGGGGCCAGGATAAACCGGATATTGTTTTTGGTTGATTGTGCACTTAAATCTGTTTGGGTTAAATTATAAATCCTTGTTCAAAAATTGTGTTACGTAATCGCAAACCCCAGGGGGGAATGTAGATATTGCTTTTAGCGTATATTTTGAGTTTTATAGTGACTTTAAATTTAAATAAATGACCTGCTTGGGAATCTAAAATATAAACAGCAAACGACAATGTAAGCAATGCAAGACTTTAAACTTATTTGAAAGAAACGTGAAGGGAGACTTCAATAAGAAACTGAAACACGACACTCAGATTTAGAAACCCTTTTCACCTAAAACAACTTTTGACGATTTGAAAGTCAATGAAGCTGCAGAGATCAAAAAACTTTGTAAATAAATAAAATCTTAAAAAGTACCGAAGTCAGGAAGTTTAAGTTTAATGATTTAAGGCTCTGTGCACAACTGTTGGTTAATCCTCGAAAAGTCGGCGGGCGGCGGACTGCGAGCGACCTCAACACGACGACTAATTGCGAGCCTCCCGGCCTGAAAATCCGTTCGCAGCAGGCGGCCACCAAATTAAAAACCCCTGACGTAAAATGTCCGGCCCTGGCCCATGGATTACTGCTCCCGCCCAGGAACGGGAAAATATTCAGACCCCTGAGAATCCCGAATTATCGAAAAAGCGAGGGTGAAACCAAGTTCGCACAAAATTCGAAATCCAGAGATGAAATAGTAATTTATCAAAGGATTTTGAAGTCCCAAGAAGAGGAAGTGAAGGATGGTCGGCCTTTATCGTAAATTGCAGCCGCGTGTTTATCGGAAATTCCAGAAAATAGGAAAAAGAATCCTTCGGTGGAAATATGTCAGCGATAAGTATCATCTTAAAAATAGGATCAATGCGATTTGATGGTTCAATAACTTCAATCATTGCATTGAGTTGTATTGTTTTTGCGAAGTAATTCAGAACGTACTTAATATGGCAATTATGAATATGACTAATAGATTGCTCAAATAACATTAAAAAAATACTGTAACTGCGGCAAACATCATTTGAGCAGAATATTTATAACCCCATAACGGGTAATGGATGCGTGTGGCGATACACGCCTAAACGAATTCGAGTGGATATTAATATTCAAATGGCTTTGGGCGGTCAGTGCACAGGGTACTGTGGCTTCAGTCCCAGTGTGTTAGACTTACTCGCAGGACTTGTGTAAACATTTTGCGACCGCTGCAGGCTGCCCTTTAGAAACATTAAACCTCAAGACATCGCGCCACGGCCAGCTGCCGACTTAGTACTAATTTTATGGGCTTTAACGACGATAATAAAAGAGCATTGCTGTCTCCCGGTTAATTTATAATGTGGGAGTTAGATTAGATCCATTCGTCTTATTTTTCATCGGCTCGATCGGGCGTGTAGCCATTTCCTCTATAGAATCGAACAGCTGTTGTTAAAGGTTACGCCCTTAGCTTCGCACCTGCGCTCCCCTCCTCCTTTGTCACTTTACCCCCCGTTTTGCTTAATTACAAACCTATTAACAAAATCGTCTCGTTTTCCGACGCCCAATTGAAGTTTAGGGTCACCTCGTAAATAAATATTTTGGCGTCAAAACTTCCTGCAGATAATTTTTTAGCATGTACGTATTCATTATTCAGTACCCAGATCGAGATAGATAACGCCAGAATGATTTTCATGCTTGTAAGCACCGATGGAGCTCTCAGATAACAATATTTCGTCATACAATTCTCAGTCCTGACGTCCACGATTACGATTTGATAAAAAAGATTCGACGGTACACGTGCGAGGGTAAAATCCACAAAGGGTAAGTTTTTTCTTCCAATGTACAAAAAATCCACCGACAATTACTAGATTAAGGATGAAAAGGAGGGGTAAAGTTTTTTCTTTTCAGTTACCATTGGCCTTTTTCTTCTGTGGTGAGATTTCCTCGAGGGGAATGTTTTAATTAAAAAAATATTCGGTGAGCCCAAAGCGTAGCAGTACGAGTAGATGCGCTTTGTGTTTGTATTAAGCGAAATACTGACTAAAGAGAGCATTAATATTAATCTTTCAAGAGTTCGTTAATTAATTGTGCAATTTGAGCGCCCGATGCTAATCGGTTGCTATGTGATCAATCCCCTTCATTTTGTTTCGATTCAATAATTTGTCCAATAAAGTTTTAGGTTTATAAAGTAGATAAAAAATTGTTTTTCAAGTTTCCTGGTTTTTCTTCGACATTAAGTTAAAGCTTTTTTAAATTGTAAAGCCCGGAACAGTCGCCCATGACAGAGCACGCGAGGCTCAGTCTGCTAATGACGGGCTGCGGTAAGTGCACATAATTCCACCGCGTCCGTCCGCTGCGGGCGCGCACGCACGCGACCGCCGCCGCCGCCGCCCGCACCGCGTCAGCCGGGAGCCCGCCGTTTTTCTTTGCCATGATTGGCCAGAATAAAATGACCTCTAAATGATTTCTTACAGTTCGCTTGCGGTCATGCGTTGATGTAGTTCTGAGCTTACAGTGTTATTCGTCGTTGTATTAAAATACTTATGTTATATTATGGAAACCGCTTCCGAGTTCTCTTTTGTATTTGGTACTGTTTTGATATCCGACAAGACAATTACCTAACGAGCATTGTTCGAGATAATGTCGGCTGCGGGCGAGTCGTGACAGTGGAATCGATAAGATTTCCGAAGAAGCTGCAGACGGAACGGTGCGACGGAACTAATGTAATGGGGCACCAGATGCAGGGCCGCGTGTCACCGGATTCTTCGGGGCACAAAAGACGCCAGCGATCGATCGCGCTGTTCGTGACTATTGTTCGAACGGCGAATGCATCAGCGCATACATCTGTTTCGTTCCTTTTTCCCTCGGCCTGCGTAATGAAACCGGCCTATTGTGAAGAAAACAGCCACAAAAGAACACGCACTTTAGTGCTGGCCTCGTATTTTATGAGAAAAATAACAGAAGCCTCCAAGCTTAAAAGGTGGGCGTCGACGCTGTCGGAAACGTGAAAGTCGATGCAACTGTTATGACATACGCAGTTCGTTAAGTGTTATTGAAAAATAAACAACGGTCTGTTTTTAACGAAGGCACTAGACGGTGGAATATTTTGACGTTTGCTTTTTATTTTCCGATGTATAATTTCCTCAGCAAGTGTAATCAGCATTTCCATCCAGCACATAAACGTTACGTCGCTCGCTTCTTTGAAGCTACTGAACATTCTTAAAGTGAGTGTTAGTATTGCTTACATTTTTAACCGACTTCCCAAAAAAAGGAGGAAGTTATCAATTCGACTGAATTTTTATACTGAGTCATTTTATTATTGCCAGTTTTATTACTGCCAGTTCATTTGACATGTAATGAGTTTTCATAACGTAGTTGCAGGGTTAGTAAAATATACAAGACCTAATGGTAAACAATGTTTCATAATGCAGTAACATATTATGACATCTCTTTTAGTCTCGGTGTATTTCAAACCGTCATGATAATCCGACACCTTGTCTCTCGATTCAGCATAATTTGGAACATGCAAAGTGCAGTGAAGTTCTTTGTACCGCGCCAAACAATTCAATATTTTCGCCATATTTAAGAGCACATTAACTTGTTTCGGCGATGCGTTGCGGTAAGTGCAGTCTGGCTAACTGAAATAAAGAAGGAGCTAATCATAAAAACTATGGGTGGATAATGAATGCGGGTTCCGTGGCTCAAATTATGCTCCCCGGGCCATAGCTCGCGCCGACGATTAAGCGCACTTAATTCCGCCTAAATGTTGCTCAACGGGGAGTAGCGAGATTTTGCAAAGACGTTTTAGACTCCAACGATTCAAATCGAGAGGGCAACTTGATACATGGGTCGTAAGCGAAAACCGAGGAAGGAAGTTCGTGTCATATTTCATAATTATGAGCTAGCACTTCCTTTTGAATTGAACACGATAAAGGAATTGCTGTTAGACTAGAAAAACTACGTTCGCTGTAAAATTCTGCTGATTGAGTTCACGTGCAAAATGATTGTTTTGCGATGGCTTTACAAATTCAGCAGCGAGCTAATCAGTCCCCTCTGCAAACAACATCTCTTATGGCTTATGCAAATGAGAATTTAGCTTTGTTGGAGAGGGGAGAACGCCCTAGGGCTTTGCCATTTGCCGTACCCTCGCATGATCCGCGGATCGTTCTTCCGTATCTGTCCGAACCGCTCCTACAACTTGCGGTCTAACATCGATGTATATCAATAAATTACTGGTGCTTAGTTATTGTTTAGTAACGCTTTTTATGGCCCAGAGTTATTAAAAAGGCCATGAAATAAGAGCAAAAAGCGTTTGTAATGGGAGCTCCTGGGAAACGTTTTGCCAGGCTTTATTTTCTTTACGATTTCTGCGGAGTGAACCCAAAGTATCGCGTTTCTTTAGCAAGGTTTGGTAACTTTGGTAGCAAACATTTTATAGGTGGCAATAATTATATCGAAGGCTTTCATGACCGATCACCATTAGCCATGTGATGCAAGGCTGCGTCCAATGATCAGAGATAAATATTCCCACGGTACGGTTCTGGATCAGTTTTTGCTCAGCTCTACGTGAAGCAAATTAGCAATCGCGTGATATCGTAGCTTGACACCTCGACTATCCATTTCGATTACGGACAGCTACAGGGCCAAGTCATTTGGATCGCTATGGTTTACACAATAAGGGTGAAATTGTTGCGTAACATACTATGTTGATACATGAGAGGAAAGTGCATCTCGCGTGATTCCCAGCATCCGATGGAGCTATTTCGAAGCCGATGTTAATAATCATAGGATAATTGATTTTTATGATATCGGGGAGAATTTAAGGTAAAATTATAAAACTTCTAAATGTGCAACCAATTTCGCATAACATTGAATTTCACGATATCATTTTTCATAGACCGTGTTATATTTGATTCGATTAAGATAGTTTTGGCACAGCTGACACAGATGGTACCCTGTTACTAGGTGAAAATGCTCGATATTTCACTATGTCAGTTAGTTAGTCATCATTTTTGTGGTATCATTATTTTAATGTTCAATTCTAATCTAGGATTCGCCACAATTAAGATACTTGACTTAGCGGTAGTCATTCTACAAGTTGCGCTCGTAAACGTTAGTTATTATATCTGGCGCCATTCCAAAACATGTTTCCTGATTCTTCGTTGGGTTAATTATAGTAAAACAAGCACTTACTTTGAAATGGATTTACGTTAGCAATTTAAAAAGGGATAAAAGATGCAAATGGAATAATTATAGTAAGAGCATTTTCTATGCAAACCTTTGAAATTCCCTTACAGTGATTGTGTGTACCTAAAACGCCCGAAGACAACCAAAGATACTTACATTTTTATAGGTAGGCACATACCTATAACAAAGAAAAATCATGTTAAAGATGGAAAAATTGTAGATTGTTCTCTTTGTCCCTCAAGGAGCGAATTCTTATCCCCAATTCCCAAGTTATAATAAATGATTTAGTAATTGCTGGTGAACCTACTTCGGTTCAAGTTATGATCCGGCGAGACGTCTCAAGTGTCGGGCTACATGTACTGTCGTTTACTTCCCTTCGCTATAATTGATGTTTCAGACGTCTGAGATCATTACGATACAGAGTATTTCGCAATAGGCATTATTTCTTTCCGGATAGTAGTAAGTAATAAATACATCAAGCCTCGTTGGTCTCATTATCAGCATCCTAATTTAAATTATCAGATAATAGTCATAAATAATAATAATATTGCTGCCACTTTAATTTGAACCGATCGACAAATCTCGTCAAACAATAATCTACCAAATATTTTTTTACCTACAAACGTTGACATGGAAACATCGAGTGCTTTTACAGTTTGTAGTGCTTGAAACGAAAAGCTAAACAAGATGATCGCAAGAACCGGATTTAAGTATGAAACCAAGTTTAATATGTAGATGATCGCTATCAGTACGGACATTACATGAGAAGAAAATTTAAAATTCCTAAAGAGTCAGCGACATAACTGTCCAAGTGTAGCGAGGACGGTGCGACAGTAAAAACCTCGGGCCTGCATCGTGAATGCCATCTACAGCTCGTCAGGACAGGGGCGAGCGATAAAAACGATCGCATCGCGCATGCGAATATCGCGTCACGATTACGATACGGTCATGCGAACGCAGAACTCTACAAAGTATTCGTATTTGCGCCTCCGCCTCGTGTAAGTGATAACAATATCGGCCATGTAATCAACGACGCATGTTTACGAACGATACGTGAAAAAAACCAAGTTCATTGGCAAGAAAACGGACGGCAGCGCGCCGCGTGCCTCCAAAATATTACATAAGGCTTGCGAAGCAGACGGCAAGGTCAATGTCGCCGCGAACAAAGATCGCGAAAGTGCTCCGAGACGTTACGTAGCAGCAGTAGAAGCGGCTCGCGCGAATAATTGCGATGTAATCGACGTAATCCATCCACAAGTCTCGTTTCCATTTACGGAGCGCGCAGCTTGCGAGACCGCATAGGAGAAACACCTGACCGCCCGGCACGCGCCTCCGATGCATATTAAAGTCGTTCCCGGGGCAAAACACAATAAAATCGAAATGATACTATGATAAATCGAACCAGTTTATACAGCAGTCTCCTCAATTACGTAATAGTCGCGATAACGTGATGGATAAATCAAATTTTGATGATGGCAGCGGTTGCAGTAATTATCGATTTCAGTTTTTTTAAATATCGCCTTTGTTGTTTGCGTCAAGCCTTTCTCGGGTGGCTTACAATTTGAGCCTTCGTTATAATGGAGCGAAGTTCATTGCCTTTTTACATTCGCCTCGAACCAGTATCCGGTTTAGAACACACCATATGCCTTTAATTTCATAACTGTTATTATCGTTTCCACCCAGCACCCCTTGCTAGTGAAGAATTATATCTTACACCTGGGATTTATAAAACAAAAGGCTTTTAAGAAGGACGTGTTCCTGGCGCGAGGTTTTGGCGTAGTAGATAATTGGAAATTGTATTGCTGTCCTTCTGTTCTCCGTGCGTGCGACAGAGAGAGTTAGTGAATTTACAAATTTTTTTTTAATAAGATTCGTTTTTCTGGGGAAAACTGTTATCACGTCCTAAATTTTATTAGTCTTTTGTTTTCGCGCTTGAATGAAATGATAGGTTTTTTTTTTGTCACTTTAGGTATCTTGTTTGAACTACGAAGATTTTCCGATATCTAAAAACAAAAAAAAAAGTATAAGTATAATAATAAGCCGGTATAATATAATATACTCTAATCTTACGACTATTTTACAATTTTTATAGTTAGTCATGTCATAGTATTCTAGTTGAATAATATAGTGAGTTTGGTACGTTTGTACTAGGATGCAAACTTCACAATGTTCCATTCAGATAATAAGGGCCCTGACATTTCTCCCCCGCGGCGCCGCAGCTGCCCTCTCATTATTGAAAATGGCAACAAAGACAACAATGTTTAATAAACCATTCCTAACTTATGTGTTTAAACTGTTGACCTTAGTTTCCTGTCAAAATAATATCATCGATATAATCAACGTATCCATTGGATTTTCCTTTATAAGATTAATTTTGCTTTGCACGGCAGCTGTGCTCGTCGCGCAACTAATGAACATTATGCTCGAGGACCCTACAAACTGTCGGGGGTGTATCATAGATTCCGCTCAAATCGAAAATAAAAGACGTTTTATGAATTGCCAAGTAATTAAATTGCAATCTTTATTCAATTTATTCATTTCATTCGATTAATAAGTTCGACCCCTGACAGATGGCTTAATGATTGGTGTATTGTTCGCTGTTTGCTTATTTTTATACTTAATATAAATAAGTGTTGTTTACTTTCCTTCAGTTCAGTAAGATTATTATTAAGTTTTTTTTTTTTAATGTCACATTTTCTGTATACATTACACGGATATCAACTTTCTAATAAATATATACATAACTGCTACTTTTTACTAAGCTACGAATCTGTAAACGATGAAAATAAGTAAAAGGTTTTAGGAATATAGTATACCGCCGTCTTGTCCATACGAAATACCCAACAACCCTAAATGTTATCCGATTTCGATATTTTTTTTATATGTTATCTACACCGTCAAAAACAACGTTTGTATGCTAGTTTTTTTTTTTTTTTTAAATTTCGCAATATCTTCGTTGTTATAGGCACTTAGAGTGACAACTTTATAGCGTCGAAAATACGATCAAGAAAAGTAGTTGTTACTAAATTAACATAAATATTTATTGAAGAAACAAACAATAGCGGCATATATTATGGTTTATCCAAACCACTGACACTAAAAATAAAAGATTTTGTTAAGATATAGATGATGATAACAGACACCGACACCCCCGAAACGCTAATTTCATTAAAAAGATGGGAAAATTCACTAACTCGGGGAGAAATGCACGCACGAGCAACAGAGCGACAGCTATACAATTTCAAATATCGAATGCGCCAAAACCTCACGGTAGGACTATCCTCATAAGAGTAGAGCATCTTTGTCTACATCGATAAACGCGTCATTTTCAAAATACTGTCTATTCATGCAAAACAGCAGATGTTTGAGGTCGTCGGCGTTAGACCTTTCTATGCCCTGTCGCGTGACTTTGCTTGCATATGCCGTTATTAATGTATTCTTGAGTATAGGATAAAATACGGCGAGCGTACGCGCTTGCACAGCGCATCAGTCACTGACATAAGCTGTCAGGGCCAAGACTTTACGACCAGGGCCCTTATTCTCTATTGCCATAACTAGCTTGTTACGCGCCATGTTAAGTTAACTCCGTGTTAGTCGCATGAAACGGTATTCTTTAAGTTTCTTAAACGCGCGATTCTTCACGATTAGGAGCCGCGTATAAGTTTAGAGCATGTTATGACGTCACGCGTTATTGGCAAGTTACCTCATGTGCGATAGAGAATAAGGGCCCAGCTTCAACTAACACATTGTTTCTGTCAATAGCGAAAATTCACTATTAATGCCTTTCGGCTAATCATACTCCATAAATATGCTGTTACTTTTGCCCAGATGTTTCGCAACACCTTGTGGTTGTTTAATAAATTCCATTTATTTTGTGTTCTTGTAAATAAACTCATTATCATTTTTTTTTTTTGCGATAACTGCTATAATAAGTTTTAAATCACGGTAATGCTGATTTTCTATCAAAATAAAAAGAAGAGATTTCAATCACGTAGTGATTACGTGATTTGCAACGGTATTTGGGAAATTCTAATGAAAACTAACTATTTGCAGAAGATTATGCATTGATAAACATTTAAATGCAGCTATATTCACTATTAATTTATTGAATTTAATATTAATTTAATTTATTGTTTTATAAGGGTTTACCTCTATTAATTGAACCTTACTTATCCTGACCGACTTGTAGCTTTGCTACCAATAAATATTTCATTTCATTTATAAGAAGTGCAAGCCAAGACGAGGTCGCGCGTGTCTCGCTTATCATTCCTCGATTAAGGTCACCGAATGTGATCGAAACTATAGTCGGAAAAACCGACTCAATTTAACGTGAGTATTCCCGTTTTATTAAAACAAAATGTATCAAAATCACGTCAGTTTTCATAGTAAGAAGTAATTAGTTTCGATTTTCGGAAAAACATTTTTTAATGCTCACATTTGTTGGCAATCATAGCAATAATCGTATTTCCCCAACTTATCTCTTCCAACTAACGCTTTTTGACGTTAATAGTGTCGTTAGTTACAATTACGTATACTTATAAAGAATAATTTTATAATTATGATAAACACGATGGACAACGATAAGCTGTGTTTATTGTTATTGCTGCCCGACATTCGTGAAAGCATTGCGGTCTGATTGTGGTACCAACTTTTGGAAACAATTGAAATTCAAGATGTTACCGTTTATTTAATAAAAGCTTTTTTGATATAAGGGTGCGAATCCACGGAATTTACCAAAACTGTGTAGTGCAACGCTGCGTTGGTTTTTGTAATTTTTTGAGAAAATATGTTTGAGTACTCAATTTCGATCGTATTTTGTTTATCTTTAATTTATTTAGAATTAGAAAAATTATAAACTCAACTTCGCTTCACACAGCTCTCGCCCTAGCACAGGCGATAATGATGGATCTGCAACTCTAGAGAACGATAGTATTTTCCTTTATTGTATCGCAATAGAAGTAACGGTCTAGGCAGTAACAGTAACAAGTATTTATGGCGATTCACAGCGGGAGAAAGAGGGTCCCATTAGTGGAACAGGTCTCGTAACTTCCACATTTATTGAGACAATGTTGGCTTCCTAAACCGGCTGTGGCACCTGCCGTCGCCAGGGGTATCTGAATACCGTCGCCGGGCTTGTTCAAATATTGAAACTTAAACATAAATCAATATTGACAAGAGTTTGAGGTTTGAAGATGTTAGACTTTGAATACAGGAAAACAGATTCGTCAACATGACCCAGAAACTGTCTGAATCTCGTTATAGACGGCATAATACAATGTCTAGACAAAATTCATATAAACAGGTAACATCTTACACTGGCAGATGAATACGACAATACGACCTAAAAATTTAAATTTCAGAGGTTTTCCACAAAAAACAATTGACGATGTATGATGCTTACACAATCATTCTATTTGCGCAACAATGTTTGGATTGTTTAGTTTCGATTTTCTTCAGCAATATCTTCAAGGTTTCGCATAAATTGTAGGTGTAGCCAAGAACCGAATGGTTGCCAAGTTTGTGGTTTAGTTGTCATTATAATTTGCAAATAATTTGCAAACGTTGAGTAGAATAATGAAATTTTAATGGTTCGGTTCCACGCCTATTGGCAACGTTTCATTTCCTTCAATGATCCTTTCCTTGGTTGGTTTGATTTAAATTATCTAGACACATTTGGTTAAATATGAACTACTAGCTAATTGACAACTGATTGGGTTTTATTTCTTAATACTATTATGAATTAAAATCTCAATACTGCGTATGAAATCAGCTGTAGCGTGATTTCCATTAAGTCTCAAGTTGTTTTGCTATTTCAGGTAACAAGGCTCGGACTAATAATACCTTTCTGGGTCTGCAGTTTGGATGGAGCTCCGTTCATCCAAATCATCATCATCTATCCTCCAAGATCGTGTTAATTTATTTCCCTGGGTTTGTGGAATAGGAACTATAACAACATTTATTCAGTGTAAATCGAGGTGAGCACGAAGTAAGCGAGGGGAGTGCGGACTTGTTACGACAGGGCGAGTCGACGAGGTGTGGAGACATCGCGATAATATCGAAGCGTTTGCCTTTATCGCCACAGAGGGTATTTAAACGAGGAATTTAATAAAACGGTCAAGCGCAGCCAGACATCCTGCTGATTTATTGTCGATGATCGATTAACGATGATATCGAAATACAATTTTTACTTCTCCGTTATTTTGATATTCGAATTTAATTGAAGGCACTTGAAAATTAACGATAACTAACTTCGTTAATGTATCTTGGTCAAGCTCATCAAGGAAAGTTAACATAGATTTACAAACACAACAGATAAACATGACATTTAGGTATTACGTGCCTCCCGAATTAGGTATCTCTCCGGCGATATGAAATATTTATGATGACAACTTTACATCAAAGCGTCGAGACTTTAAAACGAATAAAATAACAAGTCCTGTTAAAACTAACGACGGAGACTGTAATATAAATGTCATCAACATGAACTGGACTAATGTGTGACATAAAATCATACTGTCGTAAGGTAATTGATTAGCATGACTAGTAAATCTGTCGAGTTTCGCACTCACTCAGACTGACTGCGTAAAGTATGTACCTATCACGCAACTAAAATACAGAAAATACGTTCACACTAACTTGATAATTCTTAATATATTTTCTACGTTCAACATTAAAGTATCCAATATTTATTCCAACGTCCAGTAATTATATGCGAAATCTGTCAGTTTTAACTAGTTAATGTACGTAAAGATATGAGATAAGCGGCAGTTTCTTTGGTTTAATGTTAATTTCTAACGGTATTTCGTCGGCGTAATTACGAAATACCTCGGAGATTCTCTCGGTTGACGAAAAGGGGAGAGACGGAGACGCAGGCAATCGTTAACTTTTCCAAAACTTCTCGAGTTGCACATCGTTGCTCAATAGCGTTTGAAGTAAAACGCGTTATAGGAAATGTCAAGTCAGCTTCATAAATGACAACGAGCGTGGAGAAGCAAAATTAAACAATGTCACGAGAAGGGACATTAGAAAAAAATTGTACCATTAGTTTGGAGTTTGGAGTCACAAATGTTGGTCCCCTACGCGATATCGACTGGAAGGCACTGGTTGAACGAGTGTGGTTTGTTCCCAAACCCATTCAGTATATGCACACATTATTCTATGACTTCGGTCGGTTACTCTTATTTGAACCTGACAAAATAAAAGTACCTAAGTATATTTAGGTAACAACAATAAATTACAAAATACTTAGTCGGTTATTCTAATTTGTGCCTGACGAATTGAAATTATATTTAGATAACAGACAATTAATACACAATAAACTACAATTGAAAAGTCAAATGGAAGCGAGTTTTTTTTTTTGCTAACTAAAAACAACTCCCTAAATTGATAAAACTGCTTTGCTCTCGTATTATTTACTGCTGATTTCAATCAAGTGCTTTTAGCGTCCATTATCACTGAGGGCAAGCCATTCGAGATCGATACTCGGACAAACAATGAACTAAAAGAAAAATACATTAGCCCTCGCATGGCGTGACGGCCTTTCAAAGGGCCCCCACATCACGCCCTCTCCTCGCATCGGAAGCAGTAGAAATGCAGCGGGATTATGCAGCAATCTGCCATCGGAGAAACCCCTCCTTTGGTCCCTTGGTAACGTATCGTGTTGCCAGGATTAATTGCTGTTTACCCCGTGCCCGGGGCAAGTATCCCCGAATTATATCACGCGAAATTGGCAGCGGTTGTAATGCAAAATTAATTACAATAACAAGTATCTTGTAACAGGTTTTGGTTAAAAGAAGGTCTCGAGCTAACGATGCTAAACCAACGAACCTTCAAACAACAGAGTTGCAGATTATAAAAGGATTCGATGCTCGAAATTGTAACAATCAAATTCGAGGCATGATTTTATCGAATTAATGATGGTTTTAAGTCGATGACCGCGATATTACTACGAGGTTTTTTTTAGATTCGGCTCTAGCTTATTTTAGACATTGCGTGGCGTTACTTTAATAACTATAGGCAATACTTTAAATTAACGTCCTAATTAAAATATAACCAGTTCAATAATGATTGTTTTCATAGCAATTAATAAGGAAGAGACAGTTGAATCGGTCAATAAATTCCCGATAGCCGACTAAATAGCAGGAATGCAATCTGACGATACGACGACGTCCGTGACGATAGATGAGATCCAATAAATTGTTGAATTTTGTGCCTATGCACCCAGTATCCTGAGATCCCTTGGATTATTGGGATTCCTTAGATATGAAGGTAGTGTGACTCACAATACGATATAAAGCTTCAAAAATGCTTCGACATAATTGTAATTGAATGTAAAGCTTGAAAACCATTTAACGATAAGTCACTTTTTCACAATTTAAAATGTTGGTCGGTTTACGCTTACTCTTCCCACGTCTGGCTACCGCACCGCGAAAATATTCCAACATTTTTAAAATTCAGGAAAATATTTGATATTAAATTCGCAGCGAACTGTGAAGTGTTAAAATAGTATACAATGTTTTCCTTGCATCTCTGATTACTTATGACGTATCAATAAGAGAACCTCTTCGGAATACAATAGACATGTATCTATGTCGATGTAAAGGGTTAGATTATCATGTCTAGCAGAATTCTCTGGATGCTTCAAAGTCTGGTCTGGGACGGCTAGACGATCGCATTGTCTAAACGGCGATTTCCCAATGGCATTACAGAGACATTTCTCATTGTATAAATATCTTGAAAGACTACGAAATCAATAAACAGGTACAGACAAAAAATAATATATATTTCACAATATTACTATTAGTACTCACGGGATATTTATCACGATTATTATTTGAACCGAAATAAATAAATACCGAAATTTCAATCGAGGTGATAGATTTCAACTCGCCAGTGCCTGGAATCTAGTATTAGGTGGCCTGATAAATAAAATTACGCGTCCAAAATGTGACGAAACTACGAAACGTAGTGATACTGTGAGTTTGTATTGTCGGGACTTGCAATCGAGTTCTAGTACCAGTGGTACCCGTAGCAAAAGACGGAGAAAGGGGGTAGATCGGTTTGTCTGCTTCTAAATTTCGTAACTTTTTATCATCCACCTGCAGCTTCAGTCTACCCGTAACACGGCGCATGCAACTGTGCCGAAATATCGGGAACTCAACAAAAAAAAAACTGTGTAAATCTCTCGTGAGTACTGTGAGTGAGTAATGTAGTAAACCACCACAAAAGTCTAAAACATTGTATATTTCACAATTTCGACAAAATATTTTAGTCAAAAATAAATTAGATATTCTTAGAACGTAGCTGTAAACACCTCATTATTTTTTTGCCTAATTGACCGCTTCTCCTTACGAGTCCTTCAATCTGCGATAGGTAGAAAACAATCATAAAACAGCCAATCGTCTATGCAAGTCTGATGACGTAAATGCACACGCATTGGCCGCAGGCGATTCATTTTAATCGTTCACAATTTGGATAATAACAAAGGGTTACTCGGAATCGGCGATGCGAACTCGCCCGCTTGGTCGCTAATTACAGATACGCCATCAGTTAGCCCATCTCTAGAATTATACGTTGTGGATAATGCTTAAACTGAAATCACTAGGCGTATTAGTAGCTTAGTAGCTGTGAAATAAAACATTATAGACCAAGAACAAATTTTACGAAAACATTACCCTCCTTCTTGGGCAGTAGGGTTAAAGAACAACATGATGGCATTTTTAGGCTTATTAAACATAAGATTCAGTTAACACAAAAAAAATCGATGAGAAAGTATAAAACAGGAGCTGCAAATTAACTACCAGGCTCTATAAAATGTTGTCAAATGTCAAAGGTACAAAGGACAGGTGTTGGGGCAGCTGCGAACACCCAGGCGCTTTGCGCGATACATTTTAAAGATATACGGCCAATAAGAAATTACTATCGAGAAGCGATACGTAATAACGAGTAATTACTGTGGAAAACACCAGAATACTATTCATATAACGAATGGTGTTGTTTAACAAGTTTTAATGACTGTAGAAAAATGACACCAAACGTGTGCGGTTGATTGCTGTTCACATAATATTTATACAAAGCTAATTCTTGTTAAACGAAGACATCAAAGACCAAAGGTCTTCGGTTGAATTATCCTCGCACAAATTCTTCGGATGAGCAATTAACAAAGGTTTCGAAACTAGACTAGAAGCTTTCGAATTCCAGAATGACAATACCCAGAAAACGGCTATGCACTTTACAATAATTAACAAATATGGCAAGAAATCCTGTACCTTCATTAATAACCACAAAGTTCTACAGGCGTTTTATAGCACCTCCTAACCAGTGCACAAAAAGAGACCTTTGAGATTTCTGAGAATCGTTTCAAAATGCATAGATTAATCGAGTAGAAGTATGGTTGGTGGAATTAAGTTCAATATTGTGTTAATTCGTGTGAAACAGTGAATTTTTTAAATAAAAGTTTAAGTGTAGTATTCCGTGAATAATTTACGTTGTCGTTCAAAAGATTCCTAAGACAATGTAGTTCATAAGACTCGTAAGACAAAATAGTCATGTCATAGGAGTAAGAAAAAGGTGTGCAAGAAAAGACATCCACATAAATTAAAAACTTACGACCTAAGGGGAATTTAAGTTACTTCATAAAAAGGGCCTCCCTTTAGAGTATTTCTCAGTATTTTTGCAACAGAATAGTTCAGTCTCAAGTTAAGGATGAATTATTTTTCAGTTTAAGATCGCGTTAATTCAAGTGAATCTGGTAACTTTTTCGGATTATTGGTTTGTGATGTTAGTTCTACGAATTAGATGCACTGTTGGCTTTCTAGAACACTCACATTTAGCGTAAAAATATTGAAATTTTAACGAATTCAAATGGAATGCCTCATTATTAGCCCGTGTTGCCATTCACTTTTAAATTTATTTCTAATAGGGCTTTTCCTGTTTCTAAGACTTGATAACAAAATCGAAACAAGTTTTCCTTATTTGGATGATGCACTCGTATATTTCGAGAAACTTGTAGGCATAAGGGAGCATCGTCAATTCGATATACTACACAACTAATATCTAGGTATCCAATAGGGCTGTCAGTTTATTTTAGTTTGTACACACTCTTGGTAGCAAACAACAACAGCTACAAATTAGATTATTTGTTTCCTAGTCATGTCATCATCATTATTATCCCGTTTAGCCCCTGACACCTTTTATACAGTGTTCGTTTTACATCTTTGGTCGTATAATGATAGTCATTAAGCGAGATAAAAATGCAAATATTTCTCGTGTTGTGTGAAAATGTTAATATTTTTCTTGTTTATCGAAACTGGTTGCCCTAAAGCCCTTGTATTTTTACCACAAACATTCTCCGGCAGTCACTTAGAGCGGGTCGGACGAGCCAGTCGATAATTGCATTAGTTGAGCCAAGAACCGGTTTGGACATCAGTGCCCTTTGACTGCACTGATTCTCTCCGACGTGCAACATGAGAACCTACAATGTAGGTGTAAGGTGATTAGCCTCAATGTAAAGCTTAATTTACACCGAAGCAATATCTTGCGGCTTAGGCTCGGTATTCACCAAGGTGCGTCTGAGAATTGTGAGAGATTGACTATTCTATTTTGTGCATGACTATAGATCGAAAAAAGGCATGCCACGCAAACTGTTACAATTATGCACTACGCAGCGTCATATCTCACTAATATTATAAATCCGGAAGTGTAAGTGTGTTTGTTCCCAGTCAAATCCGTAATGGCTGAACGGTCTTGGATGAAAAGTATAGACGTATGGAAGTGGCTTATAGCCTGGATTAACACATAGGCTAATTTTTATCCAGGAAACATGCTATTCCTATCGTATAGCGGGTGAAACCGCAGGGCGCTGCTAGTATATTATATGCCGCAAATACGCACGAATACACGATATACGTTGCCTTGGTGTAATCTCAGTTTTTGGAATTAGTCCCTGATTAACTTTATTGTCACTCGAAGATTTTTACGGCATTTCGACAATATTTTATTTCACAAGTCGCAACGGAATAACGAGCCAAGAGATTGACATCAATCCGAATGTAAAATTTTATGTCGAGCTTACTTAATAAGATTTTTGTATTAATATTTTTTTTGAGCATGATCCGTATTTATGTGGAGAGGAAATTTAGTACAGTAGCTTTAATCACGGAAAACGTGTCAAAAAAAAAGCATTAGGTACCTATTTAAATTCAATAGAAAGGATATGGGTTCCCGCCGGTCGATAAAACTCGGGAATTTTAATACACAAATCACATGTAACATTATTACATACAGACATAATATTAATACATACTTAAGCTACGCAGGCACTGAATAAAAAGTCAAATAAAGCTCAGCATTTGATACAAAGTACGCTGAACGAGAAAAACTTTTAACCAACTTTTAGCTAAAAGTGCATAACCGAAACCGAAAATCCGAGAAACCGGTCGGGAGTTTCAATTATATTACTACTAGCTGTTACCCGCGACATCATTCGCGTGAAAAAATAAATAGCCTATGTCGGACCCTTAAGCTATATCTATGCAAAATGCCAGCTTTAGCCGTTTAGCCTCGATAACGCGGCAAACACCCAGCCAGAGATACAGATAGACTTTATAATATTAGGATAGTATGAATCCTCGCGCTAGTTTAAAATAAATAAAATTGCATACGCTATATTTTTCTAATTAATTAGGAAGTTGATCTTATTGTGCATACCTAAATAGATAAAATTTGTGTGTGATTGCAAGCGATAAGGCGGATTGTAGTTCCAGTTTGTCCTATAATTTTCTTTAGGCCTTCTAAAAACCAACATCTGGGCTAGCTTTTCGGACTTAGGAACTTAGTAACTTGCTTAGTAGATGGCGTTAGTCTTTATCAGCAGTATCTATCTATCTAAGCAATAAATACAACAATCTTTAGGTACATACATAGGCCAGTGTTTCCCAAGGCTGTTCACATTCCACATTCACCAGGCCCGTAGCTGCGTGACCTGACTTCGCTTCAGACGCGCATTAGATCTCGTACTGTATTTTATTACTGTTAACCAAATTGGTAAGGAGGATTCAATGGAATTTCAAAGTGGTTAAGAAATACCTAGACCGGCTATGTTTCTTTGGGCGCTATCCCAACGACTGAAGCAGTTGCTAATTAAAGTCACCCAAAATCAACTCGTCTAAAACCGAACCATTGAAATAAGAGCCCTACTTAGTACAATGACGTCGTCTTCATCATTTTCAGCGCGTAATCGCCAACTGCTGAGCATAGGCCTCTCTTCTTATACGCCACTCATACCGGTCCTTTGCCAATCTGGTCCAGCTTCGACCCGCTATTTTCAAAATATCGGCGTCTCAACGACGCTTCGTTTACTGGTACGCGGCCGCACCAATCCGTCAAAGTTTTTTAGACCATCTGCCATCACTTTGCCTGATGACTGATGGGGTACTAGAATTTAAAAGTGAGAACATCAACGTGTACGATGCGTCATGCACTTGGATGTCCGTTATCAGAAATTCTGCTGTTAATAATAGGGTTCTCATTTTAATATTTTGCTTTTGCATGTTTCGTATAGTGGGTCCAACCTATGACGAGTAAACCAATGACAAATATAGTACGAGGTCTTATCACGGTGATTATTACTTGCAAAACCATAATTATGTACTGTAAGTGTGAATCAAAACCCAGCCGCGGGCGTGTCATTCGGCCCGCGGAAGACCTATATATAGCAGTCAAAATGTCTACAAGACCTATTGCAATTCAGCTAAATGTACCGACCATCTAATGTAAAGCATTAATTTAAAAAAAAAAACGGCACGGCAAAAACTGTGCAAGCTACGAGTAAACTTTTGTTTTGGAAATACACAAACATATCTAATCTCCAGCGACTTCATGAACGTTCGAAAGTTTGTCCCGCGACTTTAAAAGGTTTTCCCACACCTGTTGACACTCAGCTAACGGCTGAACGGATTTGGATGAATTTCTACTAGGTTATATATTAACAGATTTTACTATTTAGGCACGGCTAGTCTAGAGATATTTAAGGATTCATTGATATTCTATATTTACGTGAATAGTCGTGGGTGTGATATGATATGGAAGCTATCTGATAGCTTAGTGATACGTCTACATGAAATCTATTTCGCGAGCGTCGGTAAGCTCTAATTGTGATAAAGGCTGACGTACGAAGAAGCAACATTGCGTAAACATATGTGCGATTTATGTGATTGAACAAATAAAATAATAGTAAGTACGGCGGGCTTATCCTCTAACTTTGAAACGTTCGTGATTCTAATTGCGAGAGCATGCCATCTCTTACTCCATCCAACTTACTCGCACTATGCGCGGTCCCGCTCGCGCAACTCTTGCTATCGCTTTCACAGTTACGGGACAAGCCCACTGGTCGGTTCTTACCACATGTTTTATAGTACTACAAGCTTGCCCACACGACTTCGCTCGCATGGGCTACATGGGTAAATGAAACACCCCACCCGTCTAGGGTTTGATTTTTGAAAAATCCTGAGACATGCCATTCTTATTTTTTTATGTTTGGTACTCAAAACGAGTTTCATGGGCTTAGCATGAAAAAATATTTTACGACTACGCAAACTTTAGGGATCCATTTTACCCCTTTAAGGGTGAAATTTCGCAAAATCCGTTCCTATTGTTCACCTATTCCATTTGAGGAGTATTGAGTTTAAATTTCACGTCTCTGTCAAAGAGGTTTGGTCTGTGCGTGGTTCCTAGACAAAGGCTTGTTCTTTACGTACGTATTGTAGATAGGCTAGGCAGGCAGTGATTGTTAATTTAACATTGAATAACATACCGTACCTAAAATTCTTGTCTTGATCTACTTATTTAAACTAAAACCTTTTTTTCTACAGTTTACAAAACCTTTGAAGCAACTGTTAAAAACCGGCCAAGTACGGATCGCATTCGCACACCCTGGATTCCTTACCAAAATTGGCTAAACATTGTTTTTGGTTTTTATTTATTATTTATTTCTTGTTAGACTACAGTTTGCACTATAATCACACAAAGTTTGACACTTGTATTTATTACCGTTTTTACGATAGAGCAAAAACAAGACATTACATTACATAAAAACAGAAGAAAAAAAAACATGTAGTCAGTGCAATTTGTTTAAATAACTGTAGACTCCAGTTACAGGTTTTCTTGAAGAACTCCTTTGTTCGCCTTAGTTCAACATTTAGCTGCATTCGCTTTATGACGGTCGTTTTTAAGCACGCGTCAAGTCGAACAATAAAATATAAATAAAGAATAATGAAAGTTGAACGACCAAGCCTCGATGATGACTCAGTTTCTACCTGACCCAAGTCTTTTTATTGTAAACTAGTCTGTGATCACCGCAACACAGGAATTCCGAACCTACCATCCGTCTCCGGACTGTAATTCTTTGGCCTTCTGAGGATAGACCGCTTTTGATTATGCGGAATCTTAGCGCTATTTCTATTATTTATGTATCTTCATGATTGTGGGTTCATTGTCGCGTGCATTGTAGTCCCGCTCGCGCATTTCATAAGCAAACGTAGCGTTTTTAAGGATCCGTAGTCCGTACCTCAAACGGAAAACAGGAATCCTTACAGGATTACTTCGTTGTCCGTCAGTCTGTCTGTCAAGTCAACACCCTTTTATCAGGAACGCGTAAAGGTATCAAGTTGAAATCAATATTAAATGCGTAGGTCTATGGTCCGTTGGAGCTGTTAAAAAATCAAGCTTCTAAGTCAACGCAATAAAAAGATACGGCCATTTATACCTCGAAGACTCCTTGAAGAAATTGTCTCATCAGTGACCGTCAATATGGCTTTCGCCGTGGTCGGTCAACTAGGGGTCTTCTTGTGTATGCCACTCTCATATTGTGCGAGGCCATCGAGAGGCCATCAAAGGCCTCTAGTAGGCCATCTAGAGCTTTGCAAGGTCAGAGTGAATAGGTCTTCTAAGTCTGCGTGCTTCATCTTCGGCCACATCGTCGCTTACCAACAGGCGAGTTGGTTTTCAAACGTAGAATTATAAGCGTACAAAATAAATAATTATAGCTCGCAAAAGTAAACCAAAACCTAACTATAGGATTGCTGTAAAGTACTTCTCGTTGACATAAAATCTTGGCATTTGGCAAAAAGCATGAGGTCTCTAACAGCACAAGTAAAGGAAGAAATCGGAAAATCATGAATTTGTAGTTTTCACATACAAATTTTTTTTTTAGCTATTACAGACTTTACAGCTGAAGAATTGACCGTATATCGTATGGGTGATAATTTTTCAACTACCAAGTGAATTTGTAAACATAGTAATATAATTTTACGTAAAAAAAGGAACCCTCGGTGCGCGAGTCAGACTTGCACTTGTCCAGGTTTTGGTATGATTACATAGTATTTTAAAGAAACTAGTTTCTTACCCGGCCGAGTTTAAATCAGCTAGAAACTCTCGAACTTATCGCGTGCGCCATATGCAGCAATTGCAAACAAAAATAAGAAAATCTTTATTTAAAAACTACATAGATGACTTTATCATGGTTGCTTTTCATCGCAAATTGCCTGCATAAATCCAAAGTCTGCAAGCGATGTTGTTACTCTAGTCGCTTTACGACAGTTCCAAGAAACTAACATAACGAGTTGGTAAGAAACTGTTTTTTGACATGGAACATTCGAAATTCAAATCACTACCATTGTGGATTCCGAGCCCGTAAGTCGAGGCATACGCAACGGCCGAGGGCCAATGCGCCCGCGCACGCTTCTAATGACAGGGAACTGGGGGCAGGCGGGGAGAGGGCGACCGGTCGCACCGCTGCGCTGAGGTATGTAGCTGGCTCTGGCAACGACAGTACAGATTAAATAATAGTTCCCAAAGCCCAGTATTAAGTAATACGGCGTAGGTCAAGTTTCCATCAAACAAATGAAAACTGAGTTTGGTTTCCATTAATTCATTAAGTTCAAAATAAAAATATTATATTTGAAATGCGCGAGTATTTTAATTTAAACTGGCATTACCATGTTTCACGTTCTCGGCCATAGCGTTATGGTAACACCTTAGGTTTAAGTTGACCTAACACGGAACGTGAGTTTAGCGAGGACTAATTCCTCGTTCGTGCATAGTTTTGTGGAAATAAAATATCACTGAGAGGGGAATAAAATAATGAACAAGCATCATCTTCAAATAGGCGTAGATTTTTTTTTGGCGATGGATAACAAAAAACCTCGAGCAATTTTTTCATCTTCGAGTATGTGCGAAACAGATAGCTCTGGCCGAGTATTAATGCGAATGAAGTCATTGTCATTGTTGCGCTGGCCCCTTTCCGCACGGTCGCTATTTTGACGTTGCACCGCTGCTGGTGCCCGCTAAGTTCGCAAACGTGGCCATTGACGGTAGCTTAGCACTTAGCATACCATAGCGCGTCCGGTAACCCGTTCGGTGTCCCCCGGCGCGCCCGGTTAGAACTCCTAACTTTTTATTTTACTGCTCACCCTTTGTGGCTTAGGCTCGCGTGAACGCCCTACTATCTACCTACGGATCCCGGGGTCCTTGTTCGTTTTGTACGGTGCTTCCACGCCAGCTAAAACTTTCGCGCAGGATTCGGACTGGTACCTTACAATAAGGTTGAAGGTTTCGAAAGCCTTTCACAGAATGACATGATTTTACGAAAAACTTTATACGTTCGACTGCAGCAGTTTTTAGGCACGATCGACTTCGTCGGTACCTAACCTATATTTTGTCGGAAATTATTGTACTTAGTTTCAATTTGGGCCACTACAATCGAACTTTGTTTCGCTTACAGTAAATTAAACACCCCAATTCACCTCTTTAGGGGTTGAATTTCGAATTATTCTAAGACATCACTTTCTTTATTTTTTATGCTTATTGAAAGAATATTTTATTTTCATACAATATTCGGGGGTCCATTTTACACATTTAAAAGTGGAATTTAGCAAAAATACGTTCTTACTGTTCACCTAGATCATTTGAATAGTATCGGGTTCAAATTTCACGTCTCTATCATAAGCGGTTTGGTCTGTGCGTTGATTCCTAGAAAAGGGCTTGTTCTTTGATACTTATGGTATGTAGAGTATTTGTGGGCTCCTTATCGAAAATATAAATAGTTAGTATCAGGTCGTGTAAATAGTTTTAACGATCCTGCCTCATTTTCTATATCGCTCGGTCGCTATCGGGTGATCGCTGTAAGCAGCAGTTATTTATCTTATATTTAAAATAATAAATTATTTTCATTGACTTGTTAGTTTATGAAATGTAATTTAGTAAGCAGTCAACTAAACTTTCGCTTTGTTAACTAAAAGAAAATGATAGGAACAATTTTAGTGTTGTCAAATTGAGTTTATGAAATGGACAGAAAACAACTTTACTACAGATTATTCCCTATAGATCCCGCACTTAGGGCGATCGAAGAGCACCACGAAACGGTCAAAATACACCCATTACAAGAATTATTATTAATAGAAAAACAAAAAACCCAAACTGCAACATACATAAATCCTAACTAATATTATAAATTCAAAATTAACTCAGTCTCTCTGTCTGGGTATTTGTCGCATTATCACGGCTAAACGGCTGCTGAACTTTTATTATTGTTTTTCACTAATTCTAATAATATGTGTAGTTTTCTTATATGTACTTACATAATAATAGGATTTGTTTCTACCTACTTAAGTAATATGTTTAGACCCACAGATCACACTAGATACCGCAATACGAGATTCGTTGTTCCTACAAAAAGTCACCAAAGTTTGAGGAAGGCGCGGATCAAGGGGAGTGCGACCAAGCGTTCTCATTGGCTAGTCGCGACTAACAATCAACCAATAGGAGTAATTTCGTATATAAGTTCAGACTGATGCGTAGTGCGCTTTGAGAGTCCTGAATGCAGAATCTAGAGTGTGATCTATGGTTTAGACCTTTTATTGGCTGTACTAGAAGTAAGTATGTTTAAAAAATATGTTTTATTATGTTTTGTTCTGTTGGTCTGTTAATAGAGAAAAAAAATACACTTTTTTTTTTGCATGTGACACTTTGGACTTAAAAGAGGTATCCAACGACACTTTACTGGTCAAAATCGGTCAATCCGTTTACGCTAGAGGAGGCTATACATAGAAAGATTCTAAATACACAAACTTACACCCTCATATTACATCCCAAAAACATTACCCTCCTTGAACAGTCGGGTAAAAATTCACGCTAACTGGTTCACTGCTAGGCGCGAAAAGACGTAATACTTATATGTACTTTGACTTTGACTTCTTCATACGGTTTCTATATGAGTAAATCTGTGGGTACAACAGAATCTACACCAATATACTAAAAAGACAAAACGATGTTCTCAACCAGCAGCTCTTTGAAATGCAGCTGTCAGTGATCATCCGATACCGAACGGACTACATATTGGTAAATTGGTATACAATGTATGCAGAAGTATAAGGGCATACGCACACTATGATAAATTAGCTATCGCGAGTAGAACGTGGCACGCTTGCACTGTTAGCGAGTAGGAGAAAGTGTACGACGCGTCATGGGTTGAAATATACCTGCACTAACTCGAACTAGGTACTTGATTCTGTGTTAAATGACCTGCAGGGCTAACATGCGCACCGCGACAAAATCTTCTCTACTCTGCATGTCGTGAAAAATGAGACAAACTTATAATAATCGTAGCTGCGGGCTTATCCCGTAACTCTGAAAGCGATAGTGATAACGCGCGAGCAGGACCGCGCATAGTGCGACTAAGATGGTACGAGTGGGATCGCATGCTCTCAATCACGAACGTTTCAAAGTTAGAGGATAAGCCCGCTGTTCTTGCATAACAAAAAGACTGTCGCGTCGCGCATGCATATCTGATATGACGGAAGGTATATCTAGATATGACATTCTTGGCGTGCGTACTCCTATCGGAAAAGTATCGAATTTCATTGCATGATTTGAGTTTAGTAGATATTTAGACCACGACGTCGTGTAATTGCATGTGGTAATTTTGTGTGTCTAGCGATAGTTGAGATATTTGCGATCATTCTCTCAGCAACACTTTTCAACAAATCTCAATAAGCTGATTTTCATCTTGGTTTTTGGTTTAGCGAAAAATGTACCTACACTAGATTTCAAATTGATTTTTTGGTTGGTGTAATGTCTTGAAATAATCTATTTATTATCGCAAAATTAGATTTCATGGACTTACGATGAGTAATTAAGCTGTAATTGACAAAAAACGCAACAAAATTTGAATTTCGCGCGGTGAGCGAAACGATGCACCTTAACTTATTGTAAGTTTAGTTACAGAATAAAATATTGTTACTTCACTTCTATAAAACCTTTACCACAGCTGATAAACAAGGACAGCGAACTAACAAATGAAAATAAGAGGAAAATATATATATCTCTCTCTCTCTCTCGCCGTATTATAAACTATATTTTCTCGGCAGCCCGCGCAAACGAAATCCACAGGTCTGTTATGTTAGAATTGCTACACAAGTTGATATGGTTGAAAGCTATTGATATCGCGAAAAATAGATTAGCTGATCCACAGAAAAAGGTTATTAACACTACAACAGCTGTTATTTTCACGACTTTATGATTGGCTCCATATTAAAAGTTGTACATACATAAGTACAATGATCTCCTTTCGGCATAGTACACACCTTTCCTTGTAACCAAATTTAAGCCGACAGCATATACTAAATTACAACTCGCATGTAGTTCCCAATTTAAAATTACTAGTCTGTGGTGCGTACTCAATTTAGAGAAATAAGATAATAATAATAAGCAGGACACTCATTACAAAATCTGGAATTAATAGATTTATAAAATACCCATACATTTCCTTATTAGGTACCCATAAGTTCAATATTCACAATTGTTGCTGTGGGCGCCACAAGTGAAGTCAACAGAGTGCATCTTAGTTCACACCTCTGATATAATTTAAACGATTAATTATTGTTTGTGCCATTCGGTACTTACATACTAATTAACGTAATGATCGTATATTATGAACTTGGTGAATTTTATTTTTCTTTGTGTTAATTGGTAAGTAAGTAATATGCATTGTTATTAAATAGTAAGTATTATTTGTGTATTTATCTCAATAGTATGTATCATATTTATTTATAATTATTAGATATTTACATGAAATTATGTAAATATCACCATCGACCAAATTTCTGTCCATACCAAGGTTGCCTGGAAGAAATCGCCAAGGCCGCTTATTATACTGCCGGATATTTAATTTTATTGTTTAGTATAATTTTTAACTATATATTCGGTGTAAAGTTGTATTTATTGTATTGAATGATTTGTAATTGAAAAAGGCTGAGCAATACTTGACTGAGCTATGTTGTCGGTCGGTGTAGCGCTCTAAGGGGGAGGCCTATGTGCAGCAGTAGACGTCTTCTGGCTGATAATGATGATGATGGTGAGCAATACTTTATAGTGGTGGGTATCAAACCTGCAAACATGGTATTTTTTTTACTGTGACAGAATTTTATACAGTGTATTGTTGATCTAGCGAAGCGCAGGTCTCAGTCTATGGGACCAAATCGGTATTTGTATGAATTTTTGTATGATATGTTTATACAATGTCGCCCATCGGCATGTGACCGCCCGAAAATGACTTATAGTACTCATCATTATGAACAACTTTAACTATGGGACCAACCCTAAAATCGAGAAAAAAATATCATGTTCCATACATTTGCCAAGTGTCATTGACATTTTTGTATAGAACAGCAGTTTTTTTTCTAGATTTCAGGGTTGGACCAATAGTAAAAGTTGTTCATAATGATGAGTACTATAAGCCATTTTTGAGCGGTCAGTTGCCAATGGGCAACATTGTATGTATATTTGTCCGACGATAACAGAACTGTTAATCCGACCTTCATGAAATTTTGTAGGCAAGTACTTAGTTCATTTCAATACAATTTTTAAGTTCGAAAACGAGCTGAATCTGTCCAGAGGTTGTGAAGTTATAGGGGTCGCGAGGTCTCAGTTCGGCGCGAATTACTAGTTCTATTGAAGGATATGTGCAAGATTAAAATGTCCTATTAACCAAATTAAAGCGGGTAATTATCTACCTAACAGGCTTTACAAGCAGATTGTAGGCTAAATGCACAATAGGCTTCGTTTGTTAACTTTGACGACAGATTAAGTTTATTGCTGTCTTTGTCATTTGTTTAGTGCCGGACAAATGCAGTATTAGAATTAATTTGTTGTCAAAACTAACAAACGTTTCAGTATGCAGGGGTAAAAATTCTAAGCTTGCAAGTGTGCTCCTTTGAAATAATTTTTCAAAATCACTCACAAAATCAATATTTTAAATTACATCATTTGACATGTCAGTCTGCAATTTCAATTGAATTTAAGGATAAAACATATTATAATAATTAAGCAACTGAGATAACAACTTCAAAGAATAAAGATAATAAAAACTTTTCTGAATCAAAATTACAATTACTTAAGTACAGTATACATTTTTAGCAGTTCTGAGATTAAGTATGTCCTTCAAACTAACAGTATTACATAGCTTACCTCTATAATAGGTTTTTTTACTGCGGGCTTTAAGTGTGGTCAATCTATATTGTATGACCTATATAAATTCCTGGTGTACATTTTAGGCCAATAAATAAATGTAACGGCAATCAATTTGCTGGCCACCACACCCAGCATTGTACACTGTTATCACCAATAATGGATGACCTACATACGGCACTTCACTGGTATTATCTGAATGTGGTATCATGCTGCTTTTGGCATGGCTGCTCATTTTCTGCTTGGTTTGGTTGTAAACAAAATTGAAACTTTTCAGAATTTAAACAAGTCTCTGAGTTTTTTAGCTGAGTTACACGAAAAGATTGATCTGTCTGTGGCCAATGGCCATCCAATTCTGTCAAACGTATAACGGCAAATTTTTCTTTGAACTATAGCAGGAATGGGTAGGTGTGTTTTTAGAGTCTGCAAATGTGAAACATACAGTAGATTTCAAACTTTATGGCGGCTACAGATTATATACAGGTACTTAAATACTTACATAATGGAATGTCACTGGCTTGAATTAACATTAATCTACGCTGATAGGTTTTGTAATTTAAACATTATTTTGGTTTTCTAAAAAAAAATTAAAACTTCCTACTTTTCATTGTCATAATTTCAACGAAAACAATTCGTCAGTTTGGTGCCTAAGTATAACTACAAAAAAATTGCTATAATTAAAAAAAAAACGAACATAGCAGCATAGCTTTTCACGGTGTAGTTATTATACAAAAAATCATCGAAATCTCTTAGCATGTAGGGGTGGGAAACAGTTGGCAATTTTTGTATAGACAAGTAGGTAGTATACTCTAATCTTAAACTGTCTGAATGCGTCTTAATAAGGCTTGGGTAAAATAAAGTAATCTGCCTGACAACATTAAAATTATCAGTCTTTCTTCATTCCAATATGTGAGAAGATGGCAACAAATATAGAGTGTAATATAATGACTACTTATAGTGAAATATACTACTTGTAGTTATTAAAATGATACAACGTTTTTGGTAAATTCGGGCACCTAGGGCTAGTTGATATCTAAGATAAGTTAGAAATATGAGCCAGCTTGGTTAGATACTGTACTGTATAGTGTACAGGTGTAATGAAAAGACAAAAGATTACATTCTTATCATATCTCCAAACAATTTTACGTCATTCTGTGATAATGAGTAACATTTACCTTGATATTAAAATCAAGTCAAGTTCAACATACAGCTATTGACATGATTATACGTATTCTTTGTATGTTTCGAAGTAGGTAGGTGCCTCATTTACTTGCTAACGAAATACCTACATAAGCATACATTAATATTTGTGAAAAAATACTTGTTTTAGTGGTAACAACCTCATCGCTAATTAAACAACCAAGGTTAATTTCAGATGTAATTTGTCTCGACCGTAGGCAATGATAATATTGAGTAATGTATCATTGATTACAGGTAAATTCAAAGATCGTAAATTGCAGATTGCAGGAGACGAAACGAGTGGACACCCTGAGCGACCGTGCTGCGCTGTATTCGTGGTGTCATCGCGTAATATTACGAGAGCGATTCACGGCGATTAGTTAACCAGTCAAACGGAGAGCGCGTCTACGGCCCAGCGAGCCATTCCGAGGGCATTCAACCGAGCGGAGGCGGCTTAGCAACACCAAACTTTTAACAATGACCATGACATCGAAATCGAACAGCCTCCGGTCACTGGAGCATTGACTCGAACGTCGCGACCGCAAACAAACAATTGGCTAGTGTTTTTGCTGACTGAAAACTACTCTCACTCACCTGTCAGACGATTCGGAGCTGTCGTATCTGTCGATGCATCGCCTCTTCCTGTCGTCGCCCTCCGCTGCGCTCGCGTGCGATGGTTTTTGGGAACCCACTGCTGCGACCACACGAGTGGCGGCCACGCCACGCGTCTCACTTTCCTCACACGATTCTGTCGCATCCAGCTCCCTGTAGAACGATAACTTAACACTGTTGTCTTCAATTGTTTGAGCACTCCACTTTTTTGAATTACAAAGTGTTTGATCGGGCGCGGAAAAAGTTAAATTGTTCGCTGATTGCGGGCCGGAGCGGTGCTCGGGCGACCCATCCGCCATCTTTGAGCGCACGAGTGTTTTGTAGTGAGTTTCGGAGAAGCGCCGCAGTTGGCAGGCGCTAGTATCGCGCTGCAGGTGCGGGGGGACGGATCGAGGCGCGTGACGTCACGGCGGCTGCGCGGCTACGGGGGCAGATCGCCGTGACGTAACGCCCCGCCCCGTGCATGTGCACGGTCGCTGTCATTGGCCGCGGGTTACGCAACGTTCGCCTATTCAAATACAGGCGCGGAAGGGAGCGTAGGACTCGATGCGGGAGGGACGGCCCTTCCAGCCCTGATGTTCTCAAATAATGTGGCCTAATGACCATACACAGACACTTAACTTACACACATATGATCAAAGGTGCAACACATATATAAAAACACTATTCCTGCCTACATACCTAGCTACTTCTTAGGTTATTACAAACATCACAATTTGTATAGACAACCCTCAAAGCATTTTAATTTTGATTATGTTTGTGATCTTGCTGTATAGTTAGTAGGGTAGAAACATTATTACCTACCCCATAAATTCTGTCCTACGAGTAACCACTTAAACTGTTTAAAAACTGCAATCGCAATGGATTGAAAAATGTGTTTACCTAAACATCTTTTTCACAAGAATTTTCTTTCGCATAAATCGATGGCCTTGTTATCGATTTATTGACTGGTAAGCAATTCAGCATTATTATTTAACCTACTAATCATCACTAAAGGAATATAATATCTGTATAAAAACATTAATGTAATATACCTACTGAAGTACCTACTTATGATCTGAGGATACCTAATCTAGGATTGCTTTTATTAACTAAGTACTTGCGCCCCGCGGGTTTGACTATGATATACCAGTTAGGTATTCCGTATTTTACAAAGTGTTATGACAAATTTTGTGCTTAGAATTTGACACAGACAAACCAAATGAAAATATTAGTGCTTGCGCTGTGATTTTTACACATAATCGTCACCATCATCATCATCATCATCTAGGGAATAAAATACATTAGTAAGTAGGTTCTAATAGGTAGGCAATTAATTAGTTTTCCTATTTTCATGAATATATATCGATATGATATTATCTAATATCTTTCTATAGCAATAAATTATAGGCACGCTTTTGGCAGAGATATTTCTTGTTACGCTTTAGTCACACGGTCACACCAACATGAGAGAACTTTATAAAAATGTATGTAAGTGGGGTACATACTTATATAGAGCACCTAAGTATGTACATAGTTAATAAAGTTCATCACTTATGTCATACGTTGATAAGCTTATACAGTACTTAAGTAAATAATAATATGCCCGTTTCCCCTTGCAACATTATATCCTTGATCCAGCCCCTCAAGTACTGTTATCTCTTGCACACTTCCGTTGCAAAGTATGAGTGAGAAAGAGATGCTTCGAATTCAACAGTAGAGGGTTCGGTTCGAACACAGATGAATAGAATCTGTGGGTTCGAAGTATCATTTGCACCCAATGTTTGCGCCGCGCTAGGGTGCCTTTCTAGGTGACAAAATGTAAGAAACAGTCAACTAAATAAACTTGGTTTCAATCATGCTCCTGTGTAATGATTATAATATCGTTGCTCATACCTACATGTAGGTAAAATGAAATAAGTGCGCCACAAAGTAAGAATACCCATTACCTGTTTTGGCTCCACACATAGTGTATTTAGCCAGTGTCAAGTTTAGTTATTTTCAAGTAATGCAGAGTGTCAGCCATAGTCACAGAATTCTCCATAAAAATTGGCCTAGTATAAGTCAAAAATTTGAGTCACTGTCCAATCCAAGTCATACTTCTGTCTGTAAAGTGGTGGAAATTATACTGGAAGGTTCGTTTCACACACAGGTATCACGTTATGCTATTTTCTTGGACCTTATTTATAAGGAGAATTCTGTGGTGTACACCTTTGACAAAGTTATCTAAGGTGTAAACTGCTAAATCATCTATGCAGCAAAGATTACTCAGTAAGCAGCCCGCAATCATACTTTTTTTTTCTCTTATATTTTGGCCCCACACGATGTGTATTTAGCCAGTGTCAAGTATTATATTATTGCAAGTGAAGTCAAATATTTTACAATTAAAATTCAGTCAAGTTTTGTAAAATAGTACAATGATGCGAAATGACTTCTTCATGTGCTTCTTCACTATCGCACCAAAACTCGATCGTACATTCGTATCTGGAAAAACGGACGTAAAGTCTCCACCACTCTACTGAGGCATGACGTGGACATGACCGTGACTTACTTTGCTTGACTTAGATTAAGACATGTTTTTAACCGAATTCCAAAAAAAAAGGAGATTCTCAGTCGACTAAACTTTAATTGTGAAATAAGTATTTGACTTCACTTGAAATATTACAATACTAGACACTGGCTAAACACACAATGTGTAGAGCTAAAACATAAGAGAAAAAAACAAAAATACAAGTTGAAGTTGAGTTGATGTTGTATTAGAAGCTTGGACGAAACAGTATCCAAGATCCATGATTAGAAGATTAGACGGCTACTAGGCATTCTGAGGCCAGGGACCCTATTCCTGTGCGCTCGAGATTATCTCGGTCACTCTCACTCCCATTAAATTCTAAATAAGAGAGACAGTGACCGAGATAATCTCGAGCGCACAAGAATAGGGTCCCAGCTGAGACTAGTCTCATCCAAAGAGAATATAAACGCTATGGTCTCATCCATGGTTGCTGTGTATATCTGCCATCTAGCGATATTTTGAAAAACTACAAGCTTTTACTGTTTTGTTGGTATCATAGTATTCAGTCTTTTTATTATCGGTAGGTGGCAATTTAATAAATAATGAGGCGTTTTCCAAAAAAAAAAAACCCCTGGTAATAAAAGTACCCAATAGATGGCGTTAGAGTTACCTTGAGGTTTTCCTGTCACTGTCAAGACCTGAAAGACAAAAAAATGTACGAGTGCCTCTTTTTTCCTCGTGTTTTTGGCTCCACATTTGTATTTAGACAATTTCAAGTAATGTAACTATGTATTTGACTACATTTGGAATATTACAATAATTGACACTGGCTAAATACACAACGTGTGGAGCCAAAATTTACGATTTAAATAATAAACATAAAATATTTTGACAGAAATGACAATGACAGGTAAAACGATAGGTCTATTACGCCATCTAGTGAGTATTTTAGAACAATTTTTTTTTTTTGAAATCGCCTCATAGTAGACAGAGAAAAACATGTCTCGTCCGAATATTCACTTCTGGCAACTTCATAAAAACAAATTAGCAAAATTTAGTCCACGAATACGGTGGTGTCGATTCCAGCGAAATAATTAATCGCATCATAGTGCCGATGTTATAGCTATGGTTTAGTGAGGATTCTAGGCTGAAGTCACGAAGAACCCTCACCTCTCATTCGGATTCTGGCGTGAACATTAACACTCCAGTATCCTCGACGCTTATGTTTTTAAGTTTGATATTGGCACAAATCACCCTATATTCTTCACATTCAGGACGCTCAAAGCGCACAACGCATCAGTCTAAATACACTTATAAGAAATTACTCTGATTGGTTGATTGTTAGACGCGAGTAGGCGGAACTTTCAGATAGCCAATGAGAACGCTTGGTCGCACCCCCGCGACCCGCGCCTTCCTCAAACTTTGGTGACTTTTTGTAGGAACAACAAATCTCGTAATGCGGTATCTTGTGTGATCTGTGGATATTGGTATCAACAATTAGTCGTCCCAAACTATAAACGATTTCGCTGCAGACCTCATGTTTAGAAGCTAATCACGTTGATAAGATAGCTTTTCGGGGTTACTAGCACTGGACCTATACACAGATGAACCAGATACCTCGTCACGCGGGTTTTGGTCCGATCAAAAGTCGCCACAGTTTGAGGAAAGCACGGGGTGCGCGGAGCGTGACAAATAATTCCCATTGGCTATCATCAAGGTTACGCCCACCACTGTACCGAGCTAGTACGTTCCGTAGTGATGGGGTAAGCAGTAGGCTGTGGCAGTAGGGCAACATCGGTACTTACCTACATAGCGAACTTCCGCTCTGCCATAGTAATCGCACTCACTCGAATTTCAACTCACTAACATAACATTAATACACAACACCATTAAAGTACTAATTCTTCCTCAGTGTCGTGCACTCGCGGATTTTTCGAGATCGAGCTGTAAAGTCGATGTTTTTTTTCGAGGTCCCTGCTCTCTTTGCGCGTTTCAATAGAATGTGTTATTCTAAAATGTGACATTTTCTCGAGATCACGCGTTTTGTTAGGTCCGAAAAATAATGTTAGTTTACCCAGAATCAACTCAGTTACTTCAATTCATCATCTAAAAAACTATTTAGCCGGGTATCGAAATTTACAACTGAATCATACACCTAATAACCTTGAAATACTTACGTCGTATACTATAGTCTACAGACAAAAACGCCATTATTGTTTACCAGAAAAACGCGGGCGAAGCCGCGGGCAGAAGCTAGTAACGGATAAAAACTTCAAACATCCTACGCACCTACGGAACCCTACTAAGCATGGCCCGACATGCTCTTAACAAGTTAAGACCACAGTCTCAGGCACATGCTAGATGCTGCCGGTCGATTCTATCGTGATTTCGTTGCTTGTCGAGTTTAGTCCAAGCAGAAGGTCCCGAGTGTACAGTTTAGTTAGTTAGTTAGAATTCATCAGTGTTCGAATCCCTTTACGGTATGGTGAACATCGAAAATGCAAGTCTGCGTTTTGTTTAATGAGTCACAACACTACTTTATACGTGCGTTCGCCAGAAAGGGACAACTGCATGGGATATCCGCAATGAGGAAAAGGGATAAGTGACGACGTGTCCATTATACGCTGAGCTCAGCTACGTCTTGTAAAACTGAATTATTTTACTTACCGATGAAAAGTTATTCCGTCTTTTTTGTAGTTTGAGTGCGCGGATGACTTTCCACACAATTTCACTGCACAGATAGTCATTTTTGTTTACTGTTGGTTGTCAGGAAAATAAAACAACGGTTTTATTTTGTAAGCCGCACGCACGCACGCACAGCTCTGGCACTTGGTCGGTACTGAGGTTCAATATTTGGGGCGGCGTCTTATATAAGTCTTATAAAACTTATGTGTTGCGCGCTAGGCTCGTCCTAGACTAGGTATCTAGTTCTATTAATCTGTGACCTATAATAATGATTTCTTGTCCTTCAAATCGGACCAAAAATATTACGGGCAGACATATCGGAAATAAAGCATGAAAAAAAAAACTATTCAGTGCACCTCATTAGTGTAGATTACAAATCTTAATTTGAAACATATGTATTTTTGGTTCTATCTTCTACTATAGCTTTGAGGGAAAAAGCTTAAATGCCATTTTCTCGATAAAAAAAATATATCGAAATGAAAAGACCTCGATTGCCACATTTTTCTCAGGCGTTCGGAACCCCTAGTGTATATTCAAGTGATTATTACACTAATAATGAGGTAATAATAATATCTAGAATAGTATCGAACAGAATTTTGATTGATTTCCTGGTTTACATGTAATTAGCAATTATAATATTATTTATTAATGGTCGAATTAAATTACACAATAAAACGAGTACTTTTACAACAATAAATAATTATATTTTTCCATCGAGTACAAACATACCACAACAAAGAACATTCCACATTAATTACGTATAAAATAAAATGTCAAAAAAATACATTGATTAAGAAGCTTTATTAAATTTTAATTAAATTATTACAAAGTAAGCACCAAATGGGAGCACACTCGCCTCAAATTTGTGGGGTCCGTAGTGGGTCCGTACCAATGAGTTCTTTGGAACTTACGTATGGATATACCACTGGCTTTTCGGTGAAGGAAAACATCGTGAGGAAACCTGCATATTGAGAAGAAATTCGATGGCGTATGTGAATTCGCCAACCCGCACTGGGCCAGCGTGGTGGATATAGCCTAATCACCCTTCAAGGGCAGGCTGATATCCCAGCAGTGAGCTTTTTAAAGGCTGACATTAGCATCAAATAAAAAAAAAAGTAATATTACAACTTATTTACGTAGATCAAACGTAGTTATCATTAGATGCTATTAGTAATTTCAACATTTGACAAAGACTATAAAATCCAGCTTTCAGATTTTGTTCTCAAACTCCAATAATAAAAATAAAAAATAATAAAATCCAATAAATTATTCCGATTAAGAATTAAAACGATTATTTAGATTAATGAGTGGTCAGAGTAAACGCATTATAATCTGAGTCGTCGAGCAATAAACGTCACAACATAAGACCTGTAGGTGCGAGCGTTAAAGGCGGATATACCACTCCATAACATTTGTAAGAGCGAGCGAGATAGACAGATGAAATGATTTATGACCCGAAGGCTCACGATAATGCGTTTACATAAAACTGGCTTGAAATTGAAAGGCTTAAAAATTATGTGATAGTGGAATGGGATAGCAGAAATAATTAATGTCAGTAGAACGAGAAAGAGAGACAGAAATAGAGAAGGAGAAAACAGCCCTCAGAGTAGAACGACACAGTCCAGACAAATCAGACTGGGTCCTGACTTAAAAACTCTTTAAGAGTGGACCATTTTGGGGCCTAGAAGGTCGCACCATCCTTATGCCAATTTCTGCACGAGGATGGTGCGACCTGCTTGAATTGTCATTATTATGTTTTAAAATGGTCCAAATGGCTAATTAACTCAATAGAACAATGAAGGTTTTTAACGGAAACGATAAATAATAACTAGTTCCAGCGGGCTCGATAGATGGCGCTATTTGCTACGTTTTGGCTCTTAGATTACTCATTGATAAAGGAATGTTTTTATTGTACGGCGGTCAGAAATGGAATGATTTTATTTGAATTGGGACATTTTTCAATGTAACCTTACGTAGATAAAATCAGCTTAGGTGCCCTAGCCCCACTTATTAGTGCGATTCAAAGGAAGCTCCAAAACAAATCCTGGCAAAAGCGTCAACCTCATACTTGCACGCGCAGTTGTTTGAGAGTCTACTTTCAATCGCTCGAACAAGTGGCGGTAATCACAAATATTTTTATACAGCTATTAAAAAAACAAAACATAAAAAATAATATAGAGACATACAAAAAAAAAATACTGTTAGAATAAAAAAAAAAACAATATTCATTTAGATTACTATCATTGTCGATTAATAAATACTATGTACACAATATTGAATAATAGGTTAAACAGTAATTAATTTAATAATCTCATTTTAAAACCGTAACAGTAAGTAGAGATTTCTTACATTTAGTAATAACACTTTTAATTATGACTTAAGCATTCGCGAGATGATCGATTGCAGTAGAAGATTTTGAGTCAGCTGATTTAAAAAATAATTACAAAATGACCCAATAGATGGCGTTAGCTAACAATGAAGTGATAAAAAGCGAGTAGCCAACTGCCAACAAGTCAAGCCAGTCACTGTCACCATACTATTTTATTGTCACAGAGTACTATCGGTACGCATATAGTTACCAACACAGACCTGAGTTTTATTGAGTTTTTGTTGTTTGTTGTTAGCTTGAATAATAAAATAAGCAATTCGAATCGTCTAATGTAGCAAAAAGTTATTGTAAACGTCACTTACGTCACAAAGATTGGTACCGAATAGGTTACATTAAATGCTCGAAGGGTCACACTGACTTCATTATTTGTCAACGCCATCTATGTCAGTAATGTTTTTTTTTGAGCTGTCAGATAATCTTCCATTATCAAGCACGCGTTCCGAGTCACGCCTTTAACGAACAAAGCACGCGCAAGAATCTTTCGGTAAAAGTAGAGCCAACACTCTAAAAATACATATTTGTAGCAAATACCTAGAAATATACTGCTATCTTTTTTATTGAACTTGGTGACGAGACGAGCCAGTCGCTCGCCTGATGTTTAGCTTCACGCCTGCCCATAACAATTCAGTGCCATTCAGAATGTTGAACTTCAACAGTTCAAGACCAGTTGCTGACGGGGACTTTGTTTCTTTAAATCATAAATTATTATTATTCTCTGACAGGAGAGAGTGACAGCTAAAAGTAGGTAATTCTCCATCTTTATCTACAGCTTCATTCTCGAGGCCAACGAAGAATATACAAGTGCGGTTCTGGCGCGATTCGGAACGTGAACTGTCATAGAGAATCCACAGAGCGATTTATGGTGTTTGCACACGGGCTTGATCAGATGTTTGTAAAGATTGGAGAAAATGAAACAAACTACTACGTCTATAAGTTGGTTCTTTGCACAGAAGAGAAACCTTTTTACTTCTTTTTCTGTATTTCTTTTACTCCCGGGTAATTCATGTCTACTTATACTTTTAGAATAGATCAGATCAGGGCCGTGTGGGGACACCTCGAAAATCACAATTAATCGTCTAGGTATACTTAGGATAGACAAAGTAAGTTTCTAATAATCATATTGGCTATGGCAAGATTTAGGAATGGATATCACACTAATCACACTAATATTATAAATGCGACAGTTTGTGTTAAGTGTGTAAGTATGTAAGCAAGTAAGTATTTAAGTATGTAAGTGTGTTTGTTCCCGTTCAACTCTGTAACGGGTTAACGGATTTGGATGAAATTTGGAATGGAGGTAGCTTATTTCCTGGAATAACACATAGGCTAGTACACATTGCAGTAGTACGTGCGGGCCATAGCTAGTTGAATAATTATGCTTACCGTAAAGTATACACCAATATTTGGCCGCTCTGAAAATCTATGTCTTTACGATAGCTATTACCATTTCCAATGAAACTATAGATGCATGGAATTGGTATATGTCCACAATTTAAGGTTTAGTTCAAATTAGTTTGCAATATACGATTTCAAAAATATGTTTTTAAAGCCATATTCCAAGCGATATTCAGCACGGTTATTATTTTCGTTGAGTTCCCGATATTCCGGCACAGTTGCATGCGCCATGTTCACGGGTAGACTGAAGATGCGGGTGGATGATAAAATGTATAAATATAATATATAGTTATATATCCCGTGAGTGCTAATAGTAATATAGTAAGTCACCACGAAAGTCTAAAACAGTGTTTAAAAATATTGATAACAAGTAGGGTTTTTATCCGTACCATTACGAATAATTTAGCTTGCGTGTCTATTTCAAGTCAAGCAGATATTGTTACAATCATGTCGCAGTTTAACTAGCGACATCTTACGTCCGTATCAGTTACAAAAATCGGGTTACGCATCTTTCTATGGCCATTGGCACTCTTCTTGGTATAATTTATCTATGATATTTTCGACGCGGTGTTGACATTTTTGTACAGAAAATACAATAGGAGGTACCCCCCTTAAATCTACAAATAAGTAAGTCGCTTAATATTAATATTGTTTAAAAAATGACGGATTTGAACTTGAACGGCGTTAATCGATTAAAGACTTGTTAGTAATTAAGCGTTAACGATTTAAGGTACAGCGAACCCTTTTATTTTAATTTCACTTAAGAGGGAACCGTTTGGCCTATACTGCCGATTCAAGAAGCTCGCACCATTCTTACGCAGAGATCAAGCCGCGCGTTGATCGAATTTCTTAAGGTTAACAATGTGTGCGTCCCCCCTTAAGATGCGAGCGAAAGTGACAATATATAAGACAAGCACCTTTATTTACATCACATGTCACCCTAGATTCCGCACTCATGTCAATCGAAGCGCCCATGCATCAGTCGAAATACACCTATAAAAAAATTACTTTCATTGGCGCTAGGCGTGAGTAGGCGTAACTTTGAGGTAGCCAATAAGAACGCTTCGTCTCAGTCCAGACAACCAGCATTTTCATCCAACTTTTATAAGTTTTGTCGGAACAACGATCTCGTATGTAGGGCGATCTGTGATTTGCATATATGATGTTTGAAAAGAAATGTACCTTATATCTAAGTCATAAAGCCGATTTTCCCGGCGTAGCACAAATAACAGCTAAATTCGCAATCTAGTTCGCACTATTTAAAAAAATTAACTCCAAAACCGCTGATCCAAAAATCGAAAAAAAAATGAGTTATTTTCCTTCTATTTTACACAGAGTGATTATTATCATCACAAAACTTGCTGACAAAGCTTTAAACATGTTATTCAGAAAATTAAATTAATTAATTACACCTGTATAAGAATATTTAGGGCTCAAAAAACTCGTTCCTTCCCTTCTCCTTCACCAAAATAAGAAGAAAATTTCTATAAAACACTGGAAGTGGTATTCTTAGGATATTCCGTGATAATTTTTTTTTTCTTCTGTGTAATTATATAATAAAAAAATGAAATAGTGCGAACGGGATAGCGAGAATCAGGGAAGTCCACCCTAAATGGGAGCAGGTGGAACAGAACAGATTTAAAAACAATGCCGCCACCAGTCACGGCTACGGCTTAGGTCCACAGCGAGGTGGGCATCATGCCCTCCATAGAGGTCCCCCGCGGCGTCAGCACCTCATTACACAAGAAGTCTAAAGGCATATCGACGAGGTTCCCTTGTATCTGGTCTATTTTCCTGTTGGCGAGCGCCGGCTCGGTCCGCCAGAGCGTCTCCGTGTGCTCTTCTTGGTAACGCTTTAGTTCCGCGAACGTGTGCACGGAGTCCGTCGGTATGGTGTGAAATACCTGCGGAGAATGTCTATACTTAGTCTTGACACTAAAAACAGACTACAGTAGGGTTTCTTGCTCTCTGCAGACTGGCTCCTTTTTTTTTTTTTTATGTTACTCGGGAGCAAGTCGCTAAGCTTAAGTGTCACGCTTGCCCATAACAGTTCAGTGCCACCCAGAATTTTGAACTTCAACAGTTAAAAACTATGCGCGGCAATGCACTGCGCTCGTCACCCTGAGATGTTAGATGTTAAATATCTGTATGCCCGGTAATTACGCTGGAAACATTGCCCTACAATCCGGAACACAGTAATGCTTGTACACTACTGCTGGGCGGTTGAATAACTGGCAAAGGTGTGGTACTTCCCCAGGCGGACTCTGCAAGAGAGCCCTACCACTACAAAGGTTAGGTGAGTGAGTTGCGCGGGCGCAACGCCATTACGCACAAAAAAGTTTTAGTTTTAAAAACTGTTTTACTCAAATTTTCTTTTCATTTTATTACTCAAATAGTGATTACAAAATTATACACTATCTATAGCAAAAATACGCAGCACTGCGCCCCGCCCATAAGACGCCTGAGTGGGAGAGAGACCGAAATACTCGCTGCATCGCTCACACGTTTTATGACCGAGTCTGTATTGAGTGAAAAACACTTATATAGCAAGAAATATTGCATAACAGTTGACGTGTGACCAGTGACCGGTCTGACATCCAGAAGACGTGCTCCCACTGCAGAATAAAGGACCGTTACACTAAACGACAAACTGCCATTTAAATCCACCGGTTGCCGACGATATTCACAATATCATCGGTCCACCTAGTGTGAGGCCTACCAACGCTGCGTCTGCCAGTTCTGTTCTTCCCCACTGGTTATCGGTTCTTCGAGCGATGTGGCCTGCCTATTGCCCCTTCAGCTTGCAAACCCTGAGAACTATATCGGTGACCTTGGTCCTCCGGCGAATATCCTCGTTCCGCATCAGTCAAATATATATCAGCTATCATAAAATATTTTTGGGACAGAAAGACTGGAATTAAGCTACAATAAGATAACTAGTGCAATGATAAACATATACAAAAGTCATTAAAATCGTCATCATCAGCCAGAAGACCACTGCTGAACAAAGGCACTCTTTGCACAACCCCTCAAAGGGGGCCCCTCTTGGTCTCTTTAGATGTTGTTGATGTTTGTTGTATTGGATGGAACGTTTTTTTTTTGACAAGGGGTAATCCTCCCAAGACACCCGACTGCTAAGGGATGCAGCCAGGTTATATGTGATGATACCCAATAAAACCCCCCCGTGCCCCACTCGGTGCTTGACCGAGGGCTCCGGGATCTCCAAGGGAACGCACCGGAGCTTGGCAGGCGTCTTGGGTATCGCAGAATGCTCCCTGTTAGCAGGTCCATTAAAAATCATACCTCTTCATAAACATCAGTGTTGTTCTTCGACGTGGCCTTCCAGACGTTTCTATAGAAGTGATCGGAGACGGGGTCGTCCAGGTACACGCCCATCCTCTCCAGCTCGACGTCCATGTACCCGAGGTGTTCCCGGAACAGGCGCCTGCGCAGCGCGCCGGCCACGCGCCCGCACGGGAACGTCGCGCCGTTCATCGAACCCTCCACGAATTGTTCGTCCTGGAATTGTATTAGTGTTTATGTCACATTATGATAGAAATAGTATTTATTCCCTGAGCTACGTCTCGGAACTAGTATGTACAAACATTGGGTTGAAAGTGTAAACAAAACACAAATAATTATGAAATGCGCATTGCTGCCAAAACGTAACCGGCCAGTAGATAGCTTCTTAATACATTATGCGTTCGATCTCTTTGGTTAACTTCTCAAACTAGTCAACGAAGAGTTGTATTATAAAACAAACTTCTTGCTAACCGATCACAGCACGAACGCGGACCAATCAGAAGAGAGAAACTCAAACTCCCATGGAAGCAAAATTGTAATTTGCTACCGCTATCCTCTACAGGCAATTGTTGTTCTACAGGTATGATAAAAATAACTATTGCATTACACAAAATATTACTTTGGCCCCTTGTTACATAAAATAAATTTCGAAACTCAGCAACAGATTTATGTGTAGTTGTATTGATTTATGTCTTTGTTTTACAATATTTATATGAACTGAGAGAGGTGTTTGTGGCTCCAAATCCATGCTATATGTGAAATTTACAGATAGTGATAATATTTTTAAGTTAAAATTAAAATTGAAATTATTATTATTGTTATTGAAATTATTATTATATTTTTTATTGTTTTATTATGCTGACATTTTTGATTATTTTAATTTTATGTTATTTTATTATTAATAATATACATTTTGTACTTATACTGACATTCATAAGTGTACTGTGTGTACCCATATTTGAGAATAAATGAATTGAAGCCCGCAGGGTAGTATACTCGCCTAATCCCTATAGCACATCGAGACTATACAGCGACATTATTGAACTTGCACTGTATTCTGTTGGCTCTAGGGAATGAGCATGACGCGAGTGGAATACATCAGTCGGCATTCTCTGTGCCCGATAAATAGACGTAGTTTATTACATTACATACACATCATACTAATGTTATAAATGCGAAAGTTTGTGTAAGTATGTAACGTTTGTTTCCGTTCTGCAACGGCTGAACGGATTTGAATGAAATTTGGTATGGAGGTAGCTTGTACTCTGGATTAACATAGGCTAATTTTTATCCCAAAAAACTTAACAGTTTCTGTAAAGTAGCGGGTGAAACCGCGGGACGCAGCTTGTCCAGTATATAAGCTACCTCCATACCAAATTTCAATTCAAATCCGTGCACCCGTTACAGAGCAGAACGGGAACAAACACACTTACATACTTACACAACAAACTTTCGCATTTATAATATTAGTGTGATAGAGTTTGAAGTAATTGAGTTTGATATTAAAGATAATTCTGGTCACCTGGAGCAGCACAGCGATCTCCGAGTCTCTCGTGCCGAGCATGGACCGGTCGTTGATGTTGGCGCTGCCGCATATGACCGTCTTGTCGTCGACTATCAGCAGCTTGGAGTGCACGTAGATGAGCTCGGTGACGGGCTCGCCGCCCAGCGTGCTGTGGGTTCGGAGCCCGTGGAACGTGATGTACTCTGACGGGTCCGGGACGCCCGACTCGTACAGCCGAGTTATTATCGCTTCTCGGCTCCTAGGTCAAATAGATAGATAGAAACTCTTTATTGTGAACACCAAACATTATAAAAAATAATTATCGTTAAATAACCAGCTATAATCTGTTTTGCCCATATATTTGATAACTTTAGTATATTTATAGACATTATAACGCTGTAAGAATGGAAATGAATAAAATATTTTAAAAATAAAACCTGTGATAGGTCAAATAAATATATTGTTGCGAGTCGAACCTTCATCCGACTAGCATAGGAGCGAGAGAGATAGCATAGCAAATAAGTATGATAAGGAAGACTGTGGATGATGATGAAATAGATCGTTCGCAGATCTGTTACATAACCTTCCGAGGGTGTCTTTTGAACCCATACTATTTGGTGTAGAACTAAAAATAAAATGGTAGGCCAGGCAGGCTTACATTATCACGGTCATTCAACAACTTTTAGATCTAACGTGTTAAATAATACTTAAATTACTATATGGTAAATAAGAAGGCACTAAAGAAGCAATTCGAGATAATCTCCTATTTGACATCGTCCTCACGAAATGCAATATAATATTAATAGTAATAAATAGATGACAATCCTATTTAGATTCGCAGTTTTTTGTTCTCGCGTGTCAAAAAATATTAAAAAAATTAACAGCGGCGCGCAATTTAGTCCTGCCAGAGTGGAATTTCGAAGTTTCTCTGGGTAGCTAATCCAGGGTTAACAACAGTGTTTGACATGTTAGAACTTGTAAATTTAAATTACTGTAATTTTATACAGCTCCATTAAAAAAAAATAACAAAAAAAAGGGAGTCCCACAAAACATTTATTCCCACTCAACCCTCAGATTCTCCCAATCAACACTCCTCACTCGTATCCTCAAAACGCTCACTCCCACAAAATACTTCTTCCCAAATCTGCTTCCCTGAATTGTCATTCTTTCCCGCCATAGCCCCATAACTTGGGTGGAAGGTAGGAGTAATCCAGTAGCTCCGGCCCTGCACCATCCAAGGACGTTACCTGCAGATACTCTGGTAGTTCCAGTGCGTGATGGCGTGCAGCGAGGTGCCGGAGGGCGCGCCCACCTCTCCCTCGAACCCCGGCAGGAGCGGCATCACCACGAACACGCGGAACTTCTCGCTGGCGCGGAACGCGCGCATTATGCGGTTGTACAGAGCCTCGCCTATCTGGAAATTTATTTATTTGTAATTAATACAAAACAAAAACATACCAAATTAATGTTTCATGGAACTAGCGTTATTATATGTTTTTTTTTGTAAGTACAGAAATTAGTTAGTTGGTTTTTGTTAGAGGAAATAGAGCGAAAGGTGGATGTATAAAACTAAAGGCTATCAACTGGCTGAATGTGACCCTTTCAACTTGCCATGAACGAAGCGAACGCTAACATTTTTATCAACATATTTATGGTAACACACAGCCGCACGATTATCTGGATCACAAAATATACATATTATATATGAGCGCGAGCCAAGCGAGCCCGAAATGCTTAGCTAAAATCTTTTACACGAAAACACATGTGCGAAAGTTAGATAAATGAAGTAGTACTACAAAATGCAAGCGAAGCGAGCGATAATGTATATAAGAGGACGTAACATATGGACGGCATCCTTGGACTACTTCGAGTGTTTAGTACTCACGATATATAATGAACCATCACCAGTTAGTAAAGAATTCCTTAATAATACCTGGTTCCTGAGTACCTGGTTCCGGACGGCCTGGCTGGAGCGCGACTGCGTGATGAAGAATTGGTTCTCGATGTATATGTAGTGCTGCGCGCGAGTTATGCCGTCCACGTACGCCTCGTGGATGGACTGCTCCACCGTGTCCGGGTCGAGGAACCCGCACGACCAGCTCGACACGCTGCGGAGCACCTGCCAGGGGTAACAGGCACGTGTATTACACTTGAACAGTATCTTGGAATGACATTCCTGGCGCATTATGTTATAAATTGTGCCATACCACCATTAAACCAATTTTGAGTGAGAATTATGAGAACGAACACACGCCTTTTATCACAGTAATATCTTTTACTCAAAAAAGCTCGTAATGTGGTCATTATTATGACAACCTTCTTCGAGCAAAGTTGTATGGAATTTCGTTGCTAGTGTGTTTCAGCCACCAGCAATTTTCTTTGAAAATCCATTATTATCGAGTTTTGTTTTAAAAGTAGGCATGCGCAAAAACTTTCCTACGACAACTTTACGCAATGGAAATCGACAAATTTAATATTGAATTGAATTGACATTGAAATTCCTACTAAGCTGGTATTGTTTGAGTAAAGCACTATACAAGCCTTGGTCCGCAATAACGTGACTGCTGGCCACGCTATGTCGGCCTCGAGCTAAGCTTAGCTACGATCTCGGCCTTCAAGCTTGGACATCATTGCAGCCCTTGCCAGAGGTACCTTCGATCCCGACCTTTATTCCGGCTTGTCCAACTTGCCACTGGCTACCACTGGCTTTACGGTGAAGGAAAACTTCGTGAGGAAACCTGCATATTTCCGGAGAAGAAATTCGATGGCGTATGTGAATCCGCCAACCCGCACTGGGCCAGCGTGGTGGATATGGCTTAACCACCCTTCGAGGGTAGGCTGATATCCCAGCAGTGGGATGTTTAAAGGCTGATATAGTAGTATAGAGTCCAACTTGTACTATTTTCGCGGAAAACAGCTAATATTAAAATATGATATATAAGAGTTATAAATATTACCTGACATGAAACATTGTGTATTTCTACGTCGAGCATCTTGTCTAGATCTTGCAAGGGATTGATATCAGTGTAAGTCTTCGGCAATAAATAAGGGTAGTTCGGATTTTGTCTGAAACAACGATTAGACGTCTTTTAGTTTTTTTTATATACTTCTTCGATAGGTATGAAATTGTAGTGAATCAAGAGTCAGTCAGTGTAAAGTAAAAAGCCGAATTTTAAGCTTTTAGCTAATGTTACCGAGTGGCATAGATCACGCCTTGATTTGTCAGTCAGGACGATCGAAGCTCGATCACCACACACCGGTCAAAATAAGCCTACAAAAATTTACTCTCATTGGTTCATTGCTAGGCGCGCGAGTTAGCGTAACCATGAAATAGAATAGCCAATGAGAACGTTTCGCAGTCTCCAGAACCCGCGCTTTCTCAGACTTTGGTATTTTTTTGTTGGAACAACGATCTCGTAATGTGGTATCTATTTATAATCTGTGCCGGGTGGTAACCGGATATGTCCGGCCTTTTGATTTTCTGTCCGGGGTTTGTCCTGAATGTTCCATAGATACATAGCAACTATTCGTTGTGCAGAAAATTAATATCACAAATCGCGTAAGCTTACAAACTAATACCTTATCGCTAAAAGCAATCTCTTCCGGGGCAACCACTGAATGTAATGAATTTAGGTATTTACGGAAAAGTTTAATTTTTATTCGGCTTATATATACGTATCTTATATAATTGCTATTTCTCGTTTCAACCGAACTTCATGCCAAAGCGTTCTCGACATTAGTCCACATGAAATAAGGTCTATATTTCAGTCCTTACCTAGCCTTTTCAAGTTTGATAGCATTCCATCGCTGTATGAAATGTCTCGCCACGTCTCGCGCCGCCGCGCCCTGCACCAGAACCCCGATGTCGTGCCACGGCATTCTAGGCGTTGAGCTTCTGTCCACTAGGTCTGAAATACAATGGTTATATCGCTTTACATTTTGAAATTGTTGTCATAGAGATGGACTGAAACTTGTTTTTACCAGACTGCCCAAGAAGGAAAGTTTTCTTTTTGTTTGTGTGTACCTGTATTGCCTTCTGTAGACGAAACGGCTTGACCGATTTCGAAGAGCGAGTTGTTGTTGGATTCCTCTTTACGTCCGGAGCACAGTATACAATACAATATAATATAACTTTATTATACACCATAAAAACAAGCTTAAAAAAATGAACAATAATATAATAAAAAAAAAATTATAATATAATAATATACAATGAAATTATCCAGAGTGAGGGAAATTATCCAGGAAGATTATCCCGACTCCATTTTGGAGTCGGTTATTTTGTATGTATATTTTTCTTTTAATAATATTTATATTCTGTTCTGTATATTCTGTTGATCGCAAATGAACTAAAAAAATAAATTAAAAATTTAGAATAGCGGGTGAAACCGCGGGGCACTGCTAGTTTTAAAATGAATTGAAAAGCTGATTGTGTATATCAAACTCATTGATGTAACTCGACTTCAGAATTTTATCGGATACTAGCAGTTACCAATAAAAAAAAGTAGCCTATGTATCCTACTCTTAATATATATCTATGCAATAATTCAGGTCGATCCGTTCAGCCGTTTAGCCGTGATAACGCGACAAACACCCAGACAGACGGAGTTACTTTCGCATTTATAATATTAGTTAGGATTATAAGATTTTTGATGCCCTGTTATTTTTGTAGGTTCAGTAAATTGGCTTGCAGGGTACGGCAATTAATTTATGCCATACCGGTCAAAGGGTTAATAAAAGCATTTACCCAGTAAAAAAGTAGCTTACCGACAAAAGGCAGATCTAAATTATTGAAATCCTTAACAATAAAATTCGTATAGTCCTTCCCGATCCACAGTTTCGAGTTTCCTTCGACATCTTCCAACGCATCCTTTGTACTCTCCGTTATCACTCTACCCTCGACAACTTTAGCCAGAGGAGTTTTTTCCACCACCGTTCTCTTGACATCAGTCGCTTTTATCCCCAAAGCGTCAGTTAAAAGTATCTGGTCGTTGGACAGGGCGTATTTCTCTGCTTTCTTTCGCTCGGAGTCGTCGAATTTCTGCTCGATTCGCTCATCTTCAAAGGGCGGGTAGATGATGCTCAGCATGTCCTTTCCCCGGTTGGTTATTTTGTTCAGTACGTTCCGTTTTTGCACTTCGTGTGATTCGAATCTAAAAAAGAGATTGACGGGGCTATAAGACATTTGTTTCGCATGTTTTTTTAATCTTAATTCTCATTAGCGTAATTCGTGTTCGGTGCTAGTTGATGTAAATAAATAAATAAATAAATAAATAAATAAGGAAAGGGTATGCTAAGCCGAGAAGGACTTATTCAAATTCAAATCATTTAATGCAGACTACAAAGGTCCATATTCACATAAAAAGAAATTCAATTACAATTAGAACACAAAATTAAATTACATTATATATATATTGTCCTACATGTCAATAGTAACACACAACAGAAGCAATAGTAGTCATGATTGTGAACAACTTTTACTATGGGACCAACGCTAAAAGCGATTTCTTCCACTCACCGTAAGATTTTACGTAACTATAGAGGGTTATTGGTTACTAGCGCACAATTTCTGGTCACAAACTCTAGTTATAAGTTTTTCATAGAAAAAAAAAAAAAAGAAATAAAAAAAAAAAAAAAAAAGGTTCCCCTACAACATATCTACAACTTTTCTCTCTTACAATTTGGTTCCACACGTTTGGTATTTAGTTTTGTAATATTTCAAGTGAACCACAATATTGCCCAACAAAAAGTCTTAGTCAGGTCTAAGTCAAGAAAAGTAAGTCACGGCCAAGTCCAAGACATTCCCCAGTAAAGTGGTGGAGACTTTACTAAAGGTTTCTGTGGAGTTTTGGATACGAAAGCATGATGCCAGTTAAAACTGAGACCTTTCGTCCGCTTCGCTCACTCGACCGATTAAAGGATTACGAGTAAGGGGATTTGTTAAACCTACCTGGTTAAGTCCTGGTGGGTATTGGGCGCGGTGATGAGTAATTGATCCCCCGGCTCTAGCACAGGTAAGTCCGGTCGGGTGACATTTTCCTCGTCGCCGTTAGAATCGGGCGACTCTATCTGGTCCGGGGACTCCGCTTTGCTTTTCTCTTCGATTTTTAACGTGTTGCTGTAAATTTGAAGAAGGCAGGTTAAGATAGCGACGTGTGACTGCCTTTTGCTCACACAATAATATGAAGGGACGATTTAAACCTGCGCTCAGGGTGACACTCCAATAAATGAGTGACACCCCAATAAATAAGTGACACTCCAATAAGTCCTTGACACTCTAATAAGTGACACTCCAATAAGTTTGTGGCACTCCAATAACTCAGTGACACTACAATAAGTATTTGATAATCCAATAAGTAAGTGTCACTCCAATAAGTACTTGACACTAATAAGTGACACTACAATAATTTAGTGATTCCAATAACTTAGTGACACTACAATAAGTACTTGACACTCTAATAAGTAAGTGTCACTCTTATAGTAACTGGCACTTGAATAAGTAAATGACACTTAAATAAGTCAGTAACACCAATAAATTAGTGATACTCCAATAAGTAAGTGTCACTCCAATAACTAAGTGACATTCCAATGAGTGACGCTTCAATAAGTATGTGACACTCCAGTAAATAAGTGACACTCCAATAAATAAGTATCACTCCAATAAATGTGTGCTTCATGGCATCCCCGACACGGCTTGACCGATTGTGACGTCTAAGGTGTCGTTGGATTCCTCTGTATATCATAAACAGTGTCATGTGTTTTGAAGTCGGGTTTTTTTTTATCACACTAATAGTATAAATGCGAAAGTTTGTGTGTAAGTATGTAAGTATTAAACTGTGTTTGTTCCCGTTCAACTCGGTAACAGCTGAACGGATTTGAAATTGAATTTTGAATGAAATTTGGTATGGAGGTAGCTTATACAATATATTAACACACAGGCTACTTTTTATCCCGACAAAATTAACGCTCTTGTAGGATAGCGGGTGAAACAGCGGGGCGCAGCTAGTCATAATTTTTTTTTTTTATTTACTCCATTCTTTGTGTTTCTAATTCTAGGGCAGATACGTATCCTAGGTATGTGAGAGAAGTTTAGTTTTGGATTCTGAATTATATGTTTTGAATTTTGAATTCGATTTGAACTGACTCATTGAGGCTGATAACGAGATCCTTGGAAGTCTTGGCGAGCTCGATGGTGGCCTGGAGCCCGTCCGCGTGCGGGACGTAGAGCCGGCCGCCGCCCGGCGAGCTCGACGTCTTCTTCTTGGTGCGGATGGAGTTCTGCGGCTGCGTCACGTTGCCCATGTCCGTTAGCCTGGAAGATTACGAGTTATTAAAAAATATTTAAGGTTAAATTATTAAGGTTTCCTGGAAGAGACCGCTATAAGCGATAAGGCCGCCAGTTGTTACACTAGTTTTAAGTTGTTTTTTGGTCATTTGTATGTTATTTCTGGTGTGAACAATAAAGAGTTATCTATCTATCTATCTATGCTATACAGGTTTTTGCTATGCTGTACTCCGAAAGTTTTATGAACAAACTTGCAGAAGATGGATAAAGTTTGTGGCCATCCCAGCGTGACTGACCTGTTTGTGGTCGTTCTAGCGTGACTGAGGTTCGGAGATATGACAAATTGATGTCGATTTCGAGATTCCAATCTCGACTGTCTCCGACCACTCGATGTCTCTCGCACGCTAGCTATCGTGAATATCTCGGAAGATAGCGCTGAGAATAAAAAAAGTGGAAAATAGACATTTTTTCCGAGACGAGATTGAATCTCAGCTTTTGAGAATAGAGGTCCTGTTTGTGGTCGACCAAGCGTGACTGACCTGGTCGTGGTCATCCCAGCGTACTGGGCTATGGTTGTGGTCGTCCCAGCGTGACCGATCTGTGTATGTGGTCGTCTTAGCGTAACTGACCTGTGTTTGTGGTCTTCCAAGCATGATTGACCTGTTTTGTGGTCGTCCTAAAGTCACTGATTTCTGTTAATTTTCATCCCAGCATGAGTGACTTGTTTTAGTGGTCATCGCAGCGTGACTGACCTGTGTTTGTGGTCGTCCCAGCGTCCGTAGCAGAGGTCGATGCCCCCGAGGAAGGCGGCAGTTTGGTCGATGCAGACAATCTTCTCGTGATGCGCCCAGAACAACACGCCAGCCTTCGCGTGGTCTGGATGACGGAAAACCTAACGTTAGAATAATACGCGTTTTTATTTACATATACACAACGATGGGCAGGCGTCGGTACAAACTATTAGGGATAGCGCAAGACGCTTTAATAGTAACCCAAACATATATATAAAAAAATAACGCTATAACGAAACATCGACTCGAAAACTAAACGCCTGCAACTTTATTTTTTTTCACCCTTTTCGGGATAAAAAAGTATGTAAAAGTACATGTCTTTTGTCATACATAGAAAAAATTAGAAAGCAGATTGCCAATGGCCACAGAAAGAATCGTAGCCCGATTGTAGTAACTGATAAGGACGTAAAATGTCGCTAGTACTTTAAACTGCGACATGATCGTCACAATTTCTGCGTGACTTGAAATAGAAACCCAAGCTAACTCATTCGTAATGATACGGAGAAAAAACGCTACTTGTTATGAATATTTTTAATAATATCAGTTAAATTATTAATTTTATTTGCAAAACACGATAGATTCTCAAGAGATGGCGTTGAAACATTATTTTTGGAAACATATTTTTTTACGTCGTATATTGCAATCTAATTTGAACTAAACCATAAATTGCGGACATATATTAATACTGTTTCTATATTAACCATTCTATATTTTTCATTGACTTTTAAAGCGGTTTGGTCATTAGCTGGCTAAATACGTAAGCGCCATCTAGTTGTACCTCTATGCAATTTTTCGGGGGTATACTTTTTTGTATGAGATTGTCATTCTTCTTTCTCGCTTAATTTTTCTATGCCTCATGTAATGTAAAGAGCGTTTGAATTACCTGTCGAGATTTTAGTCCCCCCATTTGGCCAATTTACAGATAAGTTCGTCGCTGTATTCTGAACATTCGGAAATGATTCCATTCGATATTTGTACTCTCCGTCTCCCTTATTTAGAGTTAAGCTGACGGAGATGGATAGTTTAGATCTCGAATCGAATCCTCATAAAACTATTCATATTCAGAATTTCATAAAACAAGGCATTGTCATTCCGTGCCATTAAAGTCAGTTTTGAAGTTGACTAAAAAAGGGCAACAAACATACTTAAAAAACTGTGATAGTGTGAAAGTCGTTTTTGCAAAAAACTATAGAAATAGCTTTTACTTCATAAAACTGGTAGAATAAGTATAGTTTATATAATTACTTTGATATATTCGCTGGCGAGTCTACTTTTGCTGTAGAAACTGTTGATACCCAAAGCCATTTCGACTTCTTTGTACAGCATAATGAAGATCTTTACGCCTTGTGCCTGCAAAAAAGATTTCTTTCAATGGGATTGGCCGGCAAAAACTTTTAACAGCGCTAGCATAGCTGGTACATTTTTATAAGGTTTTTTTTTTGTATTTCGAAAATGTCACATGTTATAATATAAGCAAATGGCAAATTTAATAATGACAAAATGTAAAGGTGGCACTTCGTATCGCTATTCGTGTTCGCGTATTCGTCTTATTTTCCCAAATACGACGATGCGAAGTTACTCTGTTCGCCTATATTTGCCTATTTTTCACGTATCAGACGAATCCGCAAATACACGAACACTCGTATCCGCTAGTTATTGGTTTTTGGTCACATCAAAAGAATCAGACATTATTTATAGCTATTCGCGTGCTAATGTGGACAGTGTGTACACATAATTATACGCATTCACATATTTTCATTATTGCATTATACATATTCTCACTTATACGCAGCTTATCGGTTTTTGGTCACAAATCAAAGGATTCAAATATTATTGATCGCTATTCGAGTCCTGGGGAGGTCGGCGCCGCGTGTTCGTGATAGTTGGGCGGACACACAATTATTTGAATAAACACGATAAATATATGCTGCACGAATACGCATAGCGATGTAAAGTGATGATCCGAAGCATAAAATAGTACTCACCGCTTTTCTTTTCAGTATAGTGTCGAGCCTCCAATAGTTAGGGTTTAAGGCAGGTCTCTTCATGTAGATTTCTGGACTCAGCCACCAGTCGGCGATGAAAATCTCCTCCCTGAGATACAACGTGATATGAGGGAGAAAGATAGACGTAAAAACGAGAGATACGAGTGCGATGTCGATATACTATGTGACTTTTTAACGAAACTTTTTTTAAATCACTGATTTTAGGTATATACTTACTAATTACACAATGTTACACGGTACGGTACGGTAATGAAAATAACAACTAAGCAGTACTGCGTTTGAGAAAAGATTGCTCGTTTCAGAGCTTCATTTTAAACATTCCAATCATATTACATGAGACAAATGGAAGGAACTAACTACCCAAGACACGGGTTTTTAACACCCAGTATGGTGACTGTAAAAACGTGAATGTACCTTTTCTAGTCTTTTTTTTTTTTTTTTGTTTTCTATTAATTAGATTGGTTGCTGATTGTGTATAAAAGTATCTGTTAGACGGTATGAACTCACCTCGCTAGTTCCATGGCGTCGGCGACGGCGGCGAGGTAGGCCGACCCGTCCACGAAGGTCGCGGCGGGCGTGGCGGCGCGCGGCGGCGCGAACGAGTGGTGCACGTTCGGGAATGTGAAGTCTCGGCCTAACGAGAGATACCTACTTTTACAAGAGATATAATAGCCTATTTTTGTTTTAATAAAACGGGAATACTCACGTTAAATTGAAGAATCCTTTATCAAGGAATGCTAAGCGAGACACGCGCGCTCAATTTAACGTGAGTATTTCCGTTTTATTAAAACAAAATGTATCAAAGCCACGTCAGTTTTCATAGTAATATAATAGCCTAGTCAAGTAACGGGACTTAGTATGGAGGACCAGGAATTCATAACATAAATATGAAATTGTGATTGGTAAAATAAAATAAACCTAATTAAATTAAACAGTCTGGAGGTACGGAACGTAGAAAAGGCGTTTTTGTTGGAGCCATAACACATTATTGTCGCCGACGACTCACTGTGTGCTTACGATCGTCATTTGAAATAGACTCTAATTTAGAGCAAATAGAGACGACATTGCAAAATGTGAAATATGAGTCTATTCCGGTTGCGCATTTTGTTTAACTATTGTATATTAATATGAGAGGTTGGTTCTTCAATTATGTACAGAAAAAAAAACCTGTTATCAGACAGACGATGTTTAGGTGTCTTTAGCGGAGGGAAAGTTGCGTAAATTCCGACGTTCTAGTTAGTACATTATTGCCGCGGTCTGTAATGACTGTGTTGCTGGCAGCGATGATGATGGCCGGAAGCGCAGGTCCAGGCCATTACAGCGCGGACAGCAAGGGCTGCAATGCTGACCAAGCTTGAAGGCCGAGATCGTAGCTAACGTGGCTCGAGGCCGACATAGCGTGGCCGGCAGTGGAGCTATTGAGGACCAGGGCTTGTATAGTGCTTCACTCAAACAATGCGAGTAGTATAAATAAAACAAGCTAAGTAGGAATTTCAATTCAAATTCAAATATTAAATTTGTCGATTTTCCATTGCGCAAAATTGTCGTAGGCCACATTTTTGAATAAATTTACATTTACATTGTACATGCGTCAACTTTTCCACCACGACCTCATTTATTTTTGTCATTTTGGAGTGTCTTATATACCTTACTATTATTTATTTTGTAATGAAGTGCAGCAGTGTAAACATAATTTTGACCGATACCTACGTGACACCATTTAACTTATATTTTATATTAACTTATATTTCTTTATATTTAACTTTTATTTCTATGCTTCCCTTCGGTGTACACTATAATTTGGGCAATGTTTTCTATATCAGTGGAAAACTTCAAGCCAATGATTTATGATTCCCCTGATAAATCGGCAGTAATACTCAGAAACCAGATCTCATCATAGGGGTTCCTATTTAACATTTCAGTAGTTCGAAATGTTGGGGATAAGAAAACAGGGCAAAATTTTCGAAAAAAAAAATACTTGCCATTAAATATACATACCGGTCTGGCTGGCGACAGCTTTGAGGTACTGCATCCATTCTTTACTCTTGCGCTTGGTCCAGCACTTGATCACCATCTGTCGGCTTTGGTTCAGTATTTGAAGACCGTGGTTCAAGCCCGTCGAGTACATGCCGCTGGATACTTCGAATCTGAACCAAAAATTCACTAGATCAAGATACAATATTACATAGCTACATATAAATTACTCATGATGGTTATAGCTACAAGTTTACTTAAAAAAATTGCAAATGCATAATTACGGTTCCTGTAGGAAAAATGGGTGAAACCGCGTACAGCTACTATTTATTATTATTATTATTTAAATATCAATTATTTTCGAAGAAACTTAACTGTCTTATCCATCGTCGGAAAACATAGCACTCTTTGAACCTCTGTATATGTGTTTTATGGTTATAGCGCATTAACGATTCAATTCTGGACCGAACAGTGCATTGAAATGAAAGCGTATTTGTACGCAGGTATATGTGTATTATGGTTATAGCGCATTAACGATTCAATTCTGGACCGAACAGTGCATTGAAATGTAAGCGTATTTGGACGCCTGTATAAGTGTTTTATGGTTATAGCGCATTAACGATTCAATTCTGGACCGAACAGTGCATTGAAATGTAGGCGAATTTGTACGCCTGTATATGTGTTTTATGGTTATGGCGCATTAACGATTCAATTCTGGACCGAACAGTGCATTGAAATGTAAGCGCATGAGGTAAAGCAGAATTTCTACATGAAAAACTTGAAATGCGCGTCCAGTTTTTATTACTTCACACATGCCTCGCTATGGTTATATCGCTATATACAATGACTTCGATTCTGTTATACCATTTTCTAAGCTATAATTGACAGCTCCAAAATCATTGCCATCTTTATCTCTCGTATCGAAATGAAAAATGATGCAGCAAAATTTTAGTAGACTGGTTTAGTGAGACGCACAACAGAATCGACGTCAATTTGCTAAAAAAACAACATATATATGATACTCACATGTCCTTCCGCTGCATCGGGAACATAAATACGCATTAATTTCATAATCTCCTTTAACAATTTGAAACGGAACTGGCGAAATAGTTTTATAAAGTCAGCGATAAAAGTGGCGTTGTATTAACATATGACCTTCATACGTAAATTAAAAAAATTCGCTGATTTATGGACAAGGGCTTGCTCATAATCGCATTTTTGCTCTCGCCTCAAACGTACAATTTCCTTTGTAAGCACGCATGTGCCTGGCCTAAGCCTTATCTTTTGCTGTACACAACAGAACTGCTATACTAAGCCAGAAAAGTATCATTGTATTCTTTACTATGAAAAAAATATTCAGTTGGTCTAACCTGGACCCCTATTCTCAAAGGGTGAGATTCAATCTCATCTCGAAAAAAATGTCGAACTTCGAGATTTCTTATTCTCAACGCTATCTTTCGAGATATTATCGATGGCTAGCGTTCGAGATACATCGAGTGGTCGGAGGCAATCGAGACGAGAGACGATCGAGATTGTAATCTCGAAATCGACCTCAATTTGTTATTTCTCCGAATATGACCCCGTGACTATGAGAGCTACCCAACAAATGTGAAAAAAACAACATTAATTTTTTCTAACGATTTTGGATTTATCCTGTAGCAAAAAATGCCTTTACTTCTTAGCTTAGGAGTAATGTGTAATCTTGTATTTTAAACTGACCCTTGATCAAACAGCATGATTCCCTTGATGACGCCATCTCGTGGCCGGATGTAACCGAAGAAAGTGTCCTTTACGAACAGCCATCGTTCCTGCCACTTTGCACAAACTAGCCCCGTACAGAAGTAGTTACATCTGGAAAATAATAGTTAAGATAGTTCTTCGAAGGGAACGTACATATTTCTAACGAAATAATAATAACGGCTGGATTTTATTATTTCCTTTAGTTTATATTCTGACAGCTCCAATAACATATATTATAGTAAAATAAACATAATAAGCAATATAATATTATTGCCAACGCTCCTAACGCAAAACGGCGTTTTATTATCAACGTACTTGACAAACCATAGTCCTATTGACAACATACCCGACACAAACCATAGTTCTAATGTTAACATACCTGTCACAAAGCATATTCCTATAGTTAACATACCTGTCACAAAGCATATTCAACATACCTGACAAAGCAAAGTCTTATTGTCAACATAACTGACACAAACTATAGTACTATTGTTAACATACCTGTCACAAACCATAGTAATATTGTCAACATATCTGTCACAAAGCTTATTCCTATTGTCAACATACCTGACAAAACCAAAGTCCTATTGTCAACAACATACCTGACACAAATCATACATAGTTCTATTACCAACATACCTGACAAAGCGTAGTCTCATTGTCAACAAACCTTACACAAACCATAGTCCGGAGTAGTCCGAAACAGTTGCACCCCGCCTGCCCTGGTTGCGTGGACCCGGTGCGTTTCATAATCATGCCCTCTTTCCCTTTCGTGCCTAGCTCCGATATGAAAGATAAGTTTGACACTTCGAGGAATTTCACCTGAAAAAATGCATAATAGTAATTATCACACTAATCACACTAATATTATAAATAGACAGTTAGACAGTTACTAAATACGAAAGCAATTCTTTGAGCCCCTCCCTGTTTGTAACCTTTTAGCAAATAAACGACAGAACAGAGTTTGGTGAAGGTCGGCACGAAATGAATCATAAAGACGGGACCGAATGGTTTTGGATAATTTTTATCCCATAAAACCATATAATAAAAATCAACTAGATAATAAAATGTGACCGTCATTATAATAGAAAAATTATATGAGTAGCATGAAAATCTCATACAAAAGAGTACTTCCGAAAAAACAGCATAAAACAAGATGGCGCTTTCGTATTTAGCCAGCTAGTGTCCAAACCGCTATAAAAGCCGATGAGAATATGATTAGTATAGAAACATAGTACATGTGGTATATGTCCTCAGTTTAAGGTTTATTTCAAATTGTTACAATATACGACGTAAAAAATATGTTTTCAAAAATAATGTTCTCAACGCCTTCTCTTGACATTCAAATAAAACATAAAATTAATAATTTTATTCATATTACTAATGCAAAAATATTTATAACAAGTAGGTTTTTTTCTCCGTACCATTACGAATAATTTAGCACGGGTTTTAGCATGTCAAACATATATTGTGACGATCATGTTGCAGTTTAGAACACTAGCGACATCTTACGCCCTTATCAGTTACTACAATCGGGTTACGCAACTTTCTCTGGCTACCGACAATCTTATTTATATAATATCTCTATGGTAATTATCAAACGGTACTTACGGTTTCATGATGATTTCTATATAAGGTAATGTTGAGTAGGTTGTATAAATATTCTTCTAGCTGTTTCATTCTGAGCTGGATGCCGTCGTACGTTATCATTACTTCGGGTTTCTTTGGAAATCTGATAAGAAAAATAAACGATGTTTTAAGTACACAGAAATATATTACTGGTTACGTTTATAGGTATTTTAAGTCGTAGCTACATGGATTGTGTCGTCGACTTTATGGTGCGACACACAGATACCGCATTACGAGATTCTTTGTTCCTACAAAAAGTCACCAAAGTGTGAGGCGCGGCGCGGGTCGCGGGGAGTGCGACCGTGCGTTCTCATTGGCTATCTCAAGGTTACGCCTCCTCGCGCCTAACAATCAACCAATCAGAGTGATTTCTTATAAGTGTGTTTAGACTAATCTGTGAGGCGCTTCGAGCGTTCTGAATGCAGAATCAAGGGTGTGATCTGTGTTAGAGCCCCACCTCTAACCATCCCCGAGGCCAAAGGTCCCCTTTTAGTAGGCTCTTACTACAGGCAGGGAATACCGATGCCGTATTCTATAGTCCGAAACGTTATAATCCAACACGATCTTGTTCCTCAATATTCAAAGTATTCTTGAAAGCTCCTCGATTCTTGTGCGTTTTGGTTAGAAAGAGAACAGAACAGAAACACTAACCTCGGCAGCGCTCCTTTCTTCTTCTTCTGTCGTCCATCCCTCCTTTTAGAATTACTCCTCGGTATCGCTTCTAGCGCCACCCGCTCAGCTTGTTCCTCAGTATTTACAGTATTCTTGAAGCTCGCTCTTCGATACTTGTGAGTTTTGGTGGGAAAAGGAATGTCGAGGGATGCCCTGTACAGAGTTAGTTGTTGGTGAAGGTATAAAATGTGTTTGTATCGTTTCTTTATTGTCCATTCGAAGTCGCCGTGCTGGAGAGATATTGTGTACCTGGAATTGTATTTTATTATTATTAGGTTTCATATTATATTGTTAAGTTCATCTGGGGAAGTACCAAACTTTTACCAATTATAGAACTGTATTACTGTGTTTTGGATTGTGGCCAATGTTTCCAGTGAAATTATAGCTTATTATTATATATAGCTTATATTATAAAGATTTAGCATCTATCAAAACAAACAACTTTTTAATATTACAACAGAAAACTCGAAATAAAATATGCAAGGTGGATTGACTGACGTGTATCATATCTATTATTTTTTACGCGATTGCTCGTGAAGAAGGGTAATGTTTTTGGGGTATATGTAAGTATGTAAGTATATAATTATGTTTGTAATACCTTCTGTAGCCTAAACGGCTTGACCGATTTTGACGAGTGAAACTTTGGATTCCTCTTTACGTCAGTAGTGACATAGGCTACATTTTGCAGTCGGGTATGTTGTTTTTCTTTTAATGATATTACTAATTGTTGATAAGCTTGTTTAGCAATTTTATCGCGACGGTGAGTAATGATAATAAGTACAATTTTATTAACATCGGTAGTATCGCTTATTTATGGGAGCCATAGAAAAAATCAGACGGACATGACGAACTTATAAGGGTTCCTTTTAGTACCACGGAACCCTAAAAACATGCATTTCGGGCCAGCCTTCAATAACGCCTGAATCTAAGATGGCGTAAACCCGTATCACCTATTAAGTCATCCATTCAAAAATTAGACAGGAACATTTTTATATGAAAAATCAGGCATTGTTATGACGACATATGATTTTAGTTTGACGTTATTTCTATACAAGTATCTAAGTTTATATAGGTCACACTCCGGACAATTTTTACGCAACTTTTGTACAAGGCTTACTATTACTTACTTACTTTTTGGCATGTTTTGGTATCTAATATGTGGAGTCTTCCACAAATGTTGTCTTTCATGTTTGTAGTGTGTGGAGTTGGTTGGATATGGATGTAGATTATATAATTTAATATTGAGTCAGCAAATTATACCAAACACTCATTTTTATTTATGTTATGAATTATGTCCGGGTCCTCCGTACTGAGTCCCGTAAATTGACTGGGCTAGCAGTGGACTAAGCTGGGCTGATACGATACTGATAATGAGCGCCTCACTATCCCGTAAGTTTATTTACTGTTAACTGGTCATCGTTATTATCTTCATATCAATAAATAAATAAATGTCTCGGACACATCAAACAGGTGGTCGGTTCGTTCAAAGATTATTTAGGGAACTTTAAAACCTGATAGTGTGATAAATGAATTATACAAAACCGATAACATTATGAATACATAAGATACCTATATTGACTAATAAACTAGGTTTACTAAGTGCGAACGACGGCACTAGTTTATTTAAGGGCAGAATGGCGTCGATTCCCGCTAAACCAAACTTACGACATTTTTGCAGACAAATGGTCCGTGTTTTTGAAAAGCTCACTAAAGTTTAGTGAGGAATACACAATTTTTAGACAATAAGTATAGTGTTATTCTATATTTTCGCGCCTTTGTTATATTATATATATTTTTAATTGTCTAAATTTTATATTGTTGATTTTCTGTTTTTATTTAAAATGTTTTTAGTAAGTTTTAGAGGAAGTAACGTTTTGGTGAACCTATACTGTTAAGTTGCTTAATTTGTAAATAAAGAATAGAATTGAAGAATTAGTGCTATTGCTGTCTTTTACTAATAGAAACACAAGAAAAAGATAGCATGCATTTTCGATCTGTCAAAAGAGTTTACCGATTAAAGCCGCGAAGAAAAACGTACACTAGCGACACTTAAAACTTGTTTTAAATCGGCACCCGCTACGGTCTCGTCTAAGTTTGTATGGAGAACTAAGATCTGACTAATTCGACAGCAACTATAATTCATGCCATCTCTATCTTGTGCTTCTATTTAGTAAAAGACAGCGATAGCTTAATTACGTTTAAGGTGCATCGTTTCACTCACCGCGCGAAATTCAAATTTTCTTGCGTTTTTTGTCAATTACAGCTTAATTACTCGGCGTGGATTAATCGAAACCAATTTTGCGCCAATAAATAAATTGTTTTAAGAAATTACGGGTAAAATTATCACCTAGATAACATTGGTTTAGCTACAAATCTCAATAAGCTGATTCTCATCTTGGTTTTTGGTTTAGTGGGAAATGTACTTATACTAGCTTTCAACTTGAATTTCTGGTTGGTGTAATTTCTTGAAACAATCTATTTATTATCGCAAAATTAGTTTTCATGAACCTACGATGAGTAATTAAGCTGTAATTGACATAAAACGCAAGAAAATTTGTATTTCGCGGGCCGAGCGAAACGTTGCACCTTAAATAGTGAGTGCACGGTGGAATTGCGGCCATTATTTCATCTTACCTACTTTGAAACAAATTAGATTTCAATATACGACGTATATTTCACAAATAATGTCTCCAGCGTCATTTCTTGAGAACCTAGCGTGTTTTGCAAATAAAATGAATAATTTTACTGATGTCACTAATGCAGCAATATTCATAACAAGTAGCATTTTTTCTCCGTGCCATTACGAATGAGTTAGCTTTTGTTTCTATTTCAAGTCAAGCATAAATTATTACGATTATGTCGCAATCAGAAGCACTAGCAACATCTTACGTCCTTATTAGTTACTACATATCGGGTCACGCATCTTTCTATAGCCATTGGCACTCTCTTTTGTATACTATCTCCATGGTAATAGTTTGATTGTCTGATCCGAGAGCTTGATAATAAGACTAATTTATTAATAACTAGCTGAGCCCCGTGGTTTCACTTTCACCCGAGTATTTTTCCCGGGATAAAAAGTAGCCTGTGGTAATCCAGGGTATAAGCTAAAGAAAATTATTCAAATCCGCTCAGCAGTTACAGAATTAAACAAGAACAAACACATTTACATACTTACATACAAACTTTCGCATTTATATTGGTGTGATACCTGTAGAAAAACATCGTCGTCTTTCCATTGTACGGTGGGTAGTATATACCGTAGTTATATACCATATAACCGGTTGACATCCTCGTACCTATTCCTCACGAAAATATTATACAAAATTAGCATAAGTACACGCAAAATGCATTAATGAATTTTGATTCGCCCAATCGTTAACGCGATTAATTAATGTTGAATTTCAAAGATATTTTTTCTGCGTGCGATCAACTAGTTTTATTACCTGTGGGGGGTATATCTTACTTGATAAAAAAATATTCGATGGCTAATCCGGCGGAACATATCTTTAGTGTTGATCAGATAATGAATTAAAAAGTTTCTACGAATGGATTTTGCTTTTGTTTATAATTATAATCGATAGTCGATTTCCACAGATTACTCTACAGATACAGCATTACGAAATCTTTATTCCGCGTCTGAGAGAGAGAGAAAGTCTGAGACAAAGCGTCTTTTTAGCTATCTCAAAGTTACGTCTAGCTACGTTAGGTATACTAGCTGTAAGTAGTCCTAAAAAAAATGTCCATCTCCGACCCTTAAGCAAAAATGCAAAAATTCAGCTTAATCCGTTCAGCCGTGATAATGCGACAAACACTCAGACAGAGAGTTCGAGTTTATAATATTAGTTAGGATATTGACCGATGCGTGGTGCGCTTCGATCGTTCCGTGTGCGAAATCTTTTGGGGTTACCAGTGTCGTTTCCCCATTTTACTGTACGTACCTACAGATAGTTTGCACTGTAGATTAAGCCATGACAATGGATAAACAAATGAGTGACATCCATATCAGCGCTGACGCAGGTGATATCTAGGTACTTAACTATTTATCTCGCCCACATTAATACGTAACTGAATACGGAATCTACGTTGCGTACGAGATCTATGTAAATGACCGTCTGGGAATCTCATTCATACAATTTATCGTAGTATTGGACGCAGTCCAGATATTCACACATGATTCAATCTATACTAACAGTATGGATGGTGATACTTGAAATTAAATTAAGGAGTCGAGAGCGGACTAAACTGCCCATTCAAGAAAGTCACGCCTTGTCATGCATTGCTCGAAGCACGCTTTGTTCAAAGTTACTAGGGTTATACACTATACAGGTTGTTCTGGAACTCGTCGTTATCTGTGAGTAATTACGTTATTATGCCCTATATATATAGTTTGATAACGCTTTGTATTTGCGTCTGTAATACTCCACAATACATCTTACAAAAATAATAATTGATGAGTCAAATTTTTCATCGGACGGCCCAAAAATTCTCGAAGTTAGAGCTATCCAATTAGCCTATAGGTACGAACTTTAGTAATTTTCAGAAACATTGTGTTCTGTTCTGAGCATAGATTTTACAAGACGTTGTATTTTAATAACGTTGCAAACTTTACCTACAATAACTTAGATACATGTAAAAAATACAGCCACAGTAATTTATATCCAATGCCGTTAAATTAATGCCTAATTTAGCTTACAATAATTTTCATCTACGAGTACTATTATCCTAACATGTATAAACGTTATTCATAAGCTAATCTCGGCCTGTACTGTAACGTGCTTATTGCGATGACTTTTATGATCAGCCACCGAAGGTGCGCGACCATGAATCGTATCGCTGCGCAATAAGGTCCATGGTCCCGCAGCGTCAGCTGAACCTAACAATCATCGCAACAAAAATGTCACGGTACGGGCCCCGTTCTCAAATATGTTTGTCTCGCTTTCACGCGTAACACTTATCGTCAGTCAGAAGTTGACATAGTTTTATACAAAAGATAAGCTTATCTACGTTAAACAGATTCCATAATAGTGACTAAGGTTTTTGTTTACTTTTAGGTCGGACATTTTTGAACACTGACCCGAATGCAATGCGTTCGTAAGTTAATAAGTAAGTTAGAAAACGTCAAATGGAATGATTAAAGCGTAGTAAAACCAATCTTTTGTAACACATCTTTATGCGAGGTCAATTTAATTGAAGCGAATTGTGTGGAGATAAATTCAATAAGTTAGATAATAGTGCATTGGTTCAAACGGGTATCTACTCACAAATTAGGGTTGAGAAGGTGTGTGGTGACGCTCCGCTCGTTCTCCACGAATCTGACCTTTATCTCGACACTCGGAATGAACACTTTCCTCTGCACAGCGTTGAATTTGACGGGAGGGTCGTGGACGACTCTGAACGGGACCGCTGTGACGCTAGACGTTGATGCTGGAAAGTTTAAAAAAAAAAGTTTACCGCCAAGGTGGTTGCGATAAATATCGAATGAGCCAAAACTTCGCCGAAGCACTATCCTCATAATTTAAACATCGTCTATCTGAACGGATAAGTTTGTGCCGTAGCAATTATTAAATTAATGGTGACAGGTGACCTTATCACTGTCCTTGTTAATGTGTTCTCAACATGCAGGCTTTTAACCGCTTTTGTTATCTGAACGAGTTACAGCTAAAACCCATAACTTAGTGATGTAATTATTTTACTAACTTATTTACTAAGAAACTAAAGCAAAAACATGTCGATCCGCACAAGTCAAGGCTATCAACTATAATAGGCAGTTACAAGTATCCAGATAAAAGCATTACTAAACAAGTACTTTATGGCCATATAAATAGAGACTTCGTGTTGAAGTTTGCTGTACAGATATAATTATCCTAACAAATACTAGTAGTTCGCGGCGAACTGAGACCTCGCGACCCCTATATCTTCACAGCCCCTGGTCCGATTCTGCTCATATTCGAACTTAAAAAATGTATTGAAATGAACTACTTGCCAACAAAATTTCATGAAGATCGGATCAACGGTTCGCAAGTTATCATCGGACAAATATACACCCAACATACAAATATACATCCAAATGCCGATTTGTTCCAGTAAACTCTGAGACCTTCGCTTCGCTCGGTCAATTATAAATGCGAAAGTAACTCTGTCTCTCTGTCTGGCTGTTTTAAGCTAAACGGCTGAACGGATCGACCTGAATTTTTGCATAAATATAGTCTAAGGCTCGGAGACGGACATAGATAATATATTTTTTAGATCCACGCGGTCAACGAAGTCGCGCGTAACAGCTAGTGATCAATGTATTCGTAAAATAAACATGTGTTAATAAATATGTTGGAAAATCTAGAAGTGTCCGTGTTTATGGTATATTGGACAAGTATCATGAAACTTTGAAGATTTTGGCACACCTACAGTGCGCCATCTTGTATGTCCTTCAAAATAGCGGTTAAAATAGGTTTATGGGTGCATAAAACCTATATGAATCTATAGCTGACACTACGAACAAGGTTTGTGAGACAAAATCTCACCCAGCGTCACGATTCCAAGATATAAACTTTCAAAGTTACACTCACCGGTACTTACCGGTGGCTTTTTTTATTGGCTTCAAAAATATTGCCTAACCGTCATCCAAGTCTATAATAGTAGTAGTAAGTTTTAAAAGGCGATTGTATTAATTTAGTTCTATGCAAGTTTCAACATGCCGGCGGCGCCACCAGTGTAACTTTGAAAGCGTATAACTTGGAATCGTATACAAACCTTGTTCATATTAGTTTTATGATTGGCGTTTGAAGAAAAAACAAGAATGCGGACAGTTCCTAGGTACGCCAGGCTTCATACTAAAATATTCAAGGCCCTTTGGCACTTCAATCTTGTTTACATTGTAATATAAATTTAGGATTTCCAATGACCATGCAATTAATCAATGCGTCACGACCAGCGAGTAAAACCGACACGGTTTTACCACAGCGTAATGAATAGTAACTGGTACGTAGCTTACGTCGTCGTGAGTAAGTAAAGTGCCTAACCGTGCGCTATTGATGAATAGTCAACGTCATCAGCGATAATAACTAAGTTTGGATGTAATGTCAATTCATAATTATAATATCAATCCATCTACAAAATAAATTATTTACAGACGTTCCACTTTGAAAGTAGAATCAGCTGCACCTTAAAGATAGAGGAGCTCAATCCCATAGCGCTCCATAGAAATGAATCGCGTTTATATCTGCATGCTTACCTATATTTACGCACGCACACATCGGCAAATAAGATTAATAAGACTGCGGTTTAAAATGTGCACATAGTTACCATTTGCACTGTCAGCGTCGGTTTAAGATGTGCATATAAAGGCTCCTGTCAGACACATGACGTCATGAGTGACGTCATTTTAGCGTGCTCACGGTGTTCACAAGAATGAGGTAGTGCACTGTGTGCGCTAATGTCAAATTCAAATTGTCATCTGTGAATTACGATATTCTCTGTTTTTTATAGAAAAAAATGGATTTAATGCAGACCACAGTCTTCTGTGAAGACAGAAATGAAAATGTGACTATCAAACTATGAGACACTGAGGCCGATGACCTGAAAAATGAAACTATCTGACATAAGCACGCTCATGAACGGTTTAAATTGTTGGCGCGCTGTGAGCGTACTAACAATTTAAACCGATCGTAAGCAGTGTGTGTGGTGTTTGCACTGTGAGCGCATTTTAAGCCGTACTCTAAGTATACTCGTATTGTAGATGACAGCCGCAACCGCGCCGCACACCTGCGCGGAGGTAAGTATCACGGTCGCGGCCGCCAAATGAACTAGTATAGCTGGCTCGGCTCCCCTGGCTCTCGCTTTCTCGTTCACAATTTCTCAATTTTTTTAATATACAATTTAAAGACACGAAATTAAAATAAATATGATCATATCTTTAAAATACAATTGCCAATGTTTTATAGCAATTTTCATATTATTATTTTTTATTTTGGCGAAGGAGAAGAATAAATAACTTTTTTTTTCGAGTTTTTTCATTCTTTTCCTTTGCCAAACAAAAAAATTATAATAAAAATGCTTTAATGCTTTAAAACGCTGTCAATGATATTCTAAAAATATTAGATGATAAGAAAAAAATCGTTTCTGCAATATTTATATTAAAAAAATGTTAAAAAAGTGCGAACGAGATAGGAGAATAGGGAACCCCCTAAAGTAAAATAACGTTGGACACTTATTGATATTACAATTCAATGAGGCGTTTTCAAAAAAAAAAAATAGTTCTAAAATACTTACTAGATGGCGTAATAGTCCTATCGTTTTACCTGTCATTGTCATTTCTGTCGAAATATTTTATGTTTATTTTTTAAATCGTATCGTAAATTTTGGCTCCACACGTTGTGTATTTAGCAAGTGTCAACTATTGTAATATTTCAAATATTTTATTTTATTTATGAAGTCAAATACATAGTTACATTAATTGAAATTGTCAAAATACACATGTGGAGCCAAAAAACACGAGAAAAAAAAGGCACACGTACATTTTTTGTCTTCCATGTCTTGACAGTGACAGAAAAACCTCAAGGTACATGTAACGCCATCTATTGTGTACTTTTATTACCAGGTTTTTTTTTTTTTGGATATGCCTCATTGTAGAATCTGGGCCCGTACCGTGAGGTGCTTATTGCGATGATTGTTAGGTTCGGCCGTCGACGCCGCGCGGCCCCTAACCGTATCGCCGCGCGATAAGGTGTATGGTCGCGCAGCGTTGTTGGCTGACCCTAATAATTATCCCAATAAGCACCTCACGGTACGGGCCTGGGCCCTAAAAGAATACTAAAGATAAGCCTCGCATCACAAGAGCTAACAAATACTAGAAAATACCTATTCGTGTTTATAAATATTCAGACATTGATTATTTTATTAGTCATAGCAAAATAGTGATAAGATGCATTATAAGCCTTTGATAGATGTTATCGTTTGAATGAAAATAAATACAACTTCATACAAATCCTCGTTAAAAACCCACACAATAATATCATAATCATTACTCATGAATCACTATTTAATGATGAAACTATAATGTACTTGAGTATGTTAAGGGTTCAAGTCCATCATATTCTGACAAATCGAAGTACTTAATAGGGGTCGAAACTGCGGCGGACGCTGTTGTAGGCTTTGACGTCTCACGACAGCTGCTAGCTGTCCCGGGAGGAGCTGAGGGCTCCGGTGCGTTCCCTTGGAGATCCCGGAGCCCTCGGTCAAGCACCAAGGCAGGCCACCGGGGGGTTTTAGTGGGTATAATCCCACATAACCCGGCTGCACCCCATTGAAGTCTTGTGAAGATTGTCCAATCGCAAAAAAAAAAAAAGTGGTTCGAAACTGCATGCAGCCGAGGCTATCGTGAAGTCACAGTAAACGAGTAAACGATCTAAGGACAAAATGTATTATAATTCAGATGAATAAAGTCGCAGTCGTACCACCAATGAAGCTTCAAGGTATAAAAATTAATAAGTTCTACTCGAGGAAAAAAAGTGAAATCAAAACTCCCTACATTACAACTGTCAGTCCCAAAACGTCAAAAAATGCAACAAAAATGGATCAACGTCAACTAGCGAACTACATAGGAAGTAACTTTGTCTGTCTGTGGGTGTTTGTCTCGTTGTCACGGCTAAACGGCGCAACGGATCTTGATAAAATTCGATAAGGAGTTACTGTATATCACAAAGACGGACATAGGATACTTTTTTTATGGCCATGCGAACGAAGTCGCGGGTATAACAACTTTACTAGTATTTTATATTGTCTCATGGCGTGCGTGCTAGCCTTGGGCCGGCGACGCTGCGCGACCGTGAACTTTATCGCGCAGCGTCGGCGGCTGAACCTAACTATCATCGCAATAAGGACATCACGGTACGGCCATGAAAGCCTTGCAGGTACGAAAGCGTTAGAAGTACTTACGCTTTCGTACTATTATTTCACAGATCATCCTAGATACCGCATTACGAGGTCAAGTTGGAGGAAAGCGCGGGTTGCGGGGACTACGACCAAGCATTTTCATTAGCTATCTCAAGGTTATGCTTCGTCCCACATGGTATTGATCCAATTTAAGTATTTTTATACAACTGCCCAGACAGCATAGTTTTTCGATCAGCTCTAAAAATACTGCCATTCTACTGCTAACTAAATGTGTTAAAATAAAAGAAAAGCAAATTAATTTTTGTCCTATCAGAGAGTTTAAGGGTGTGGTATGGCAGAATCGTCACCAGCTAATCCAGATATTGAGCTATGAATCTATGGCTGTTTATAACTAAAATACATACTGCCAGCATCAGTCTCTTCTTTGAGCTTTTCTTCAGAGAACTGCTCGGGGATAGCCAGGCTTTCATCGAAGTCAGAGTCCAGGCCCGGACTAAGGGAGTCCATGGCCTGGAACAGTCCCGGTAGGCAGTCTCCGGGAGTCGTTGGGGTCTCCATCCCGTGATTTGTATACCCGTATAGTTGTTCATCTGGAATTTTTACATTATTTGTGAGCTTTTGTTACCGTAAACACAGAATAAATAATAGTTTTTTGGAAGACTCACTCCGAAATTATATTTAAATATCTAGAGACTTGCTCCATGGCAATAAAGGTACATTTTAAAGTAGACCTCATGGACACCTACTCGTGGAGATAAATCTGACATGTCACAACATATTGTATACGTATTAATACGCTCAAGAGCAGTTTTTACTTGGAGTTAAACAGAGTCAAATGACTGTGTTCCAAATAAACACAACTTACTGACTTGGATATACAGAGTGGTCCAAATGAAGACATCAATCCAAAAAATGTAGGTTCGTCATACCAAGGGCTTCATGAAAATAAACCAATTTAACTAGGTTATACGATGTTTCATAGTTTAGGAGTTTTAATTTTCTTTTGTATTTTCCATATATTGACATGCACTAGTTTTTTTCTCGGGAAAATTTATGTCTTTTTTTGTAGGTCCACGAGAACGAAGTACTTAGCGGGTAACAGATAGTAAACTAATATAACTCTTAGTGATAATATAAGTAGTTAAATAACATTTAGATTGGGAATAAAAATTAATAATGATTACCAACAAGCTAAGTAATTTAAATCCTACGTTTAGCTTCCAACAATAATAATTGAAGTCTGATTTGTTCAGTTTGTTAAATAGTTACAACAGTTTTAGCCTACCATTTGGTTACTTTTGAAAATATCAGTCAATTTGATGACTAATGACATCCCTGATCAAAATCTATCAAATAATATTCAGCTGTTATCTATATTATTGGTTAATGATTTGTGTTGTTATCTCTTTTGTTATAAGACACATTAATTTAACTTTAGAATGATTGTTTTTATTGTCCTATGAACACATTACTCTAAAGGTAAGTAAAAAGATTAATATTCTAATACTCTTATTGTAGACAGACACAAAATACTATTTAAAGGTTTATATTTTACTTTGAAAACTGACATGGTTTTGATACATTTTGTTTTATTAAAAGGTCACCGAATGTGATCGAAACAATAGTTGGAATAACAGACTCAATTTAACGTGAGGTTTATATTTTTTTTCTAAGATGTTTCTATTCTATATATTTACAATGGCCACTTCTTTTACTTGCACTAGACCTTAGACCCAACAACTTTTTTTTTGTAAATAATAATAATAATAATAATATAATAATATTTATTTACCAAAAAATAAGTACAGAGGTGCTTAAATACACAAGAGTTACAAATTTTAACAGTTAGTGGTTCCGTACTATATTAGTAACAGATTAGCGGTGAACCCCAAACTAGGCACAAGGTCTGTTTCTTGGGGCTCGAGTGCGAGGTTACCAGAAAAAGTACAGTGTATAATACTTAAATTCTACAAAATAAAGTTAAAGGAAAAAAGAAAAAGTGTTAGCAGTTTAAATTTAGATAATTTAAGTTATAATGATTATGAGTAACATACTTAGTGTTCTTTACAGCTTTATGAGTCTGAGTGTGATATTCTGCCAGTTTGAAATAAATGTGGTATACATTCAGCCTTAATATTCCTTATTAATCTCTGTACAGACTGTGCATAATATCTTCTGTATCGTCGTATGATAGTTTTAAGAGCCAGTCTTTGAGCTTTTTTTTAAAAGCATATTTAGTTAGGTCTTCGGAGTCGCTCAGCCGCTTTCTTACATTATTATAAGTACAGAGAAGTGAGTAAGAAGGAGCACGTTTTGCAAGTAATGACCGAGTGCGGGGGAGTGGCAGTAGATTGCCTCTAGTCACTCGCTTAGATAACAATGCTGCATAGTCTTCTCGAGATTTTATGCTGGAATGGGTTTTTAAGACGGCGTTGAGTATAAACAATTGACGAACTCTCAGAACCCTAAATTCGGTATAAAGTAAATCTGTTGGGTAGCGAAAAGGTTTCCGTAGCAAAACCTTGATCAGGGCCCGCTGTGCTCTTTCAACGATCTTGATGACAGTTTTACCAGCACCGCCCCAGATTGAGATACAATACTGAATTGTCGACTGGCACAGCGCGCAGTAAATTTGCTTTAGGAGTGGTAAGGGAGCGCAGTCACGTAAGTTTTTTATTATGTGAATCAGCTTGCGTGTGCGAGAAGACAATTCAGTAATGTGTTGTTTAAATGACAGGTTTTCGTCTATCGTTACCCCAAGGTATCTGATGCTGTTAGTGCCATCGATAGTGCAACATGAGCAATAGAAAGGTCGAGTTTGGGAAACTGATGAACAGTGGTGAATTTTGAGGTGTAAATAAGCAGGCGGACGAGAAACACAAGTTTTGGCGAAAGCTATGTACTTAGTCTTTTTAGTGTTCAATGTTAACAGATTTTTGTCAAGGGTTTCAGCAATTACAGCCAGGCCTTCTTCGGCTAAATTGAATACTTGGGACCATTTTTCTCCATGGAAAATAATTGCGGTGTCGTCAGCGTAAGTGATAATTTCAGCGTTAGTGAGTCTACTATTTACGATTTCGTTGATATACAAAAGAAAGAGAGTGGGCCCGAGTATACTGCCTTGCGGGACGCCATAATTGATTGGTAGTTGGTCGCTGGAATGGTCACAAACTTTAACAAACTGTCTACGACCAGATAAGTAACTTTTAAACCATTCCAGCGCCACCCCCCTAACACCAGACGCTTCCAGCCGTTTGAAGAGCAGGCCAACCGAAATAGAGTCAAAGGCTTTCGCCATATCGAGAAAAACACCGATGCATTTTTCTCCCTTATCGACGTAAGACGAGACCAAATTGACTAGAAGTGTCACTGCGTCTTCGGCGGATCTGCCTCGACGAAAGCCGAACTGTCTGTCTGCAATTAGATTATGTTGCTCTAAAAATTTAACAAGTCTAGCGTTCACTATTTTCTCTAATATTTTGGAAACCACACTAAGCAGCGCAATCGGCCTATAATTATCTGGAGAGCTTTTTATACCATTTTTGTAGATAGGGGATACGGCAGCAATTTTCCAAGGCTCTGGAAAAGTGCCTGTTTCCAGGCTTAAGTTAAAGATGTGACATAGAGGGATAACAAAAGCTTGAAGCGACATTTTAATAAGTTTAGCGGAGATAGAGTCAGGCCCAGGAGCACTATCAGTTTTCAGGCTAGCAACAACTTTTCTTATTTCGTTTGGGTCAGTTGGATATAAAAAGAGAGAGTGTGCACTAGAAGACTTAGTTCTGTGAGAGTCAATTAATGAGTTTTCTGTCAAGCTAAGTTTCGAAAGAATTGCATCAGCGAGGTTCTTCCCAACAGAAACAAAGTGTTCATTGCAGTGGTTAAGTGGATTGGGTTCACTATTTTGTAACAGCTCTGATGAACCACAGATTTGCTTGGAAGTATAGCAGATATTTTTAATTGTTTTCCAAAGTTGCTTAGGGTCATTTTTGTTTAGTTCCAGTTGTTGGCTATTATATTGAGCTTTAACATTGCATAAGAGCTTACTACAAAAGTTTCTATATCTAGTATAAGTGAGGCTGCGTTGAGAATCATTGGGATGGTTTCTACAGTCCAAGTGAAGTTTGTCTCGGTGACGCATACATCGGACCAATCCGGGGGTGATCCAGGGTTTCAGAGTCGCCAATTTTCTGCCTACTTTTACAGACTTAGTGTGCTTAGCCATAATGCTAGAGACGGTATCATTGAAGATGGTAGTCGCGTGGTTAACACATAAGCTATCAGTTACCAGAGACCAATCAGTGCTGTTTAATTCTGATGCCACGTCATTGAGATTTGTTTTAAGATGGTATCTCAGGAAAGTTTTTTTATTCTTAGGCCATTGAGGAATTCCTACAATAACAGTGGAGTGATCGGTAACAGAGGACCTGCAGATCAGCCCAGTCGACTTGGAGTCAGATTTAACAAATATATGATCCAGGCAAGTACGAATCCGGGTCGGGGCAGTAATAGCAGGTAATAGTCCATGCGACGCCATTACACAGAGATAATTAGATACCTGTTTGTCTGAAGTATCACACAAATTTAAATTGATGTCGCCCGCAACAACAAGAGAGGGTATCCTACAAAGGTCTTTGAGAGTATAATCAAGAGAAGACAGGAATGGGTCAATGTCAACGACCGAGGGAGAACGATAGATTCCTAAAATGTTTGAGTTATCATTGATCTGTATCCCCAAAGAGTCAGCATCCACTATCTTAGTCTCGAATACTACAGTGCGATAAGAGTTTTTTACATAGACAATTATTCCTCCATTTTTGTTTAATTGACTGTTAGAGCGAAAATTATTATAACCAGATAGGGGGCGCAGAGGTGTACTGTCGGTTAGCCAGCACTCGGTCAGAACAATAACGTCAAATTCAGTGCCGAAACGACTTAATAAGACCACGAAATCGTCGAAGTTGCAGTTATAACTTCTAATATTTGCACATATAACTTTGAAGGTATAATGCGGATTTCCGGATAAATAAGAGCCACAGGATTCAGCTGTCATGTGAGAGTGACAATTGATCGAGATTGTATCATCAATATCATCTGTGATATTAACTGAAACCATCGATATAATCATTAAATTGTGTAGTGTTTAAAGGTAGGACCTTGTGTGTCACTTTGGGGGAGGAGTTAGGCAGTGGCATTAAAACAAAATACAAGTTAGATGACTGGACAATATAAGTGAGTACGCAAAAAGATAATATGAAATGCAGAATGTGGTAGAGAACTGAAATTGGTAGGCACAGCCTAGCGAGATAACATACATGAAAACTATAATTAGGGCTATTATAATAACTACAGATGGTCGCAGAATATTCAGTTGGTCGAGGGTGCGGTCTGTATGCACGAAGTTGGGCCCAGACAACGCTCCATGTCCGCTGGTGATTTAATAGGTATGGCTGAGCTACCCTCTTTCTTTCGGGCATAAATTGTGCCATTTCTAATCCAGCAGAATTTGAATCCAACGACGTTACAGCGCTGCCTCGCGGATCGAAATAACTGTCTGTTCTCTTGAGTGAGTCGTTCGTTGAAGTAAAGTTTTCTGTCCGGTCCATCCACTCCAATATCAGAGCTGCTTAGCGTTCGACGGCTCTTAGCCGCTTTTAAAAAGTCTTCGCGTTTCTGGCGCCGGACAAAACGAATGACAACAGGTCGGGGGAGTTTAGGGGAGGGGTCGTCACTTTCTGACCGACGGGGGCCAACCCTCATGACGTAGTCAATGTCTCCATCCTCCAGATCAACACCGACTTTTTTAGCAGTCACGCGAGCCAAATGTATCAAGTTCTCTTCCTTACTTTCGTTTATACCCGATAACTCCAGCTCATTCTTCAGACCGGCTTGCGCCCTTGAAATGAATTGTTCGCGTAATTCGGTCACAGTAAGCCGCAGGGAACAAAGTTCACGTTCGCGCGCGGCATCACGCTCCTCAAGCTCGCGGCATTTAGTGCTGCATTCGTCTAGTTTGGCGATGGTATGGTCTGTCAGGTAAGTCATCTGCTTATATGCTAATAAACAAAGATTTATAAAAAAATATAATTTGACCCGAATCAATGACTCATTCTATACAGCAGTTCAAATAAGTAATACTTACTATAACTTTGACTTGAATGTGATCAACTATAAATTGAATTGTTCCTCTAATGAATTAATGTAATTGGTGTTTTGTACCATTAATATACATGAATAAATGTATATATAACACATGAAAATAAGCACTTCACAAAGTTACTCGATAACAAGGAAAATTATAGGTTATTTTGTTATTATTAATGGCATCTTAATAAAACTATTCAATCCACAGTTTTTAACATTATAAATTAACAAGGAAGTATAAAGATTTTGCATAGCAAACATTCCTCCTTTGTGCATTTCCGTTAATAAAACACTGATAACGATATTTAAAAATCACTCTTTTGTGTAACTGTCCTAGAGCTCACTTGCATAAAAAACACTATTTTAAACAAATAAAATGCACAATAAACTTATCACTTCCAATTTGACAATTACTAAACAAATACATTACGGTACCTCGTTTTATTAAGTTGTGGAAACTCAATGTCAACTCTTTCCGTTCCATACGTTTTCTGTAATTTATGTCTTCTGGCACTCGAGATACGACCGCCCACCCATCGGCGTGCTGGTATGTAATGTGCTGCCCATTGCATGGTACAAATCCTACACTTGTGTACATAATCTACATTGATAAGATTATTATTGATAATCAAACTCAGTTGTAAATTGACGGCGACTGAGACTGTACGTGATGTCTTTTGGAATAATCGGAAGTTGCATTCGCGGATGAACGCGCAAGACCTCTAAACTTTTTTGCAACGATTAGTGAAAACTTTACTTACTAAATGCTTAAGTTTTACGTCGATTTGTTCACTTCTGCATGGTGATGAATGAAAAAAAGCGTTCTGCGTTTTCTTTCGTGGTTGGCTTGAAGCCCGGATTGAGAGTGTAATGAGAGTTGATTCATACGAGCCGTATACGAGTAAAGTAAATTAATTCAAGGATATTTTCAGAAAAAAATGTTATGGTTAGCGAGATGACGTGACGTAAGTACCAGTGTTGTTCCAAGCCCAGGGGCTGCCGTATCTAGACCTCAAAGTTGCCGTATTTTGGGACAAAATCAAAAAAATTGCCGTATGTTCTAATTTTTCATTAATTTATATACAAGATTATGATTCTTAGCTTTTTTTACTGGTCTCCATATAGATTTTGAATTGTGGTTACAAGTTATGTCTCATTTTTACTTGGAAATGGTATCTCTTCTTCTCATAACTTCCTCAGTATCGACATTGTCACCGTTCGATATTCAAATTTTTCTGAGGTATCACCGCTCACTCATCGTAACACGTTCTCTAAGCTCAGTTAAACGAAGTAAACACAAACCGCTTATTAGTCCAACATCTCAAGGGTATTCATAGAGGGCGTTTTTGAACGGGTAATGAGGCGTTTTCAAAAAAAAAAGAAATCCTGGTTATAAAAGTACCCAATAGATGGCGTTAGATGTACCTTGAGTTTTTTCTGTCACTGTCAAGACATGAAAGACAAAAAAATGTACGTGTGCCTTTTTTTTTCTCGTGTTTTTGGCTCGACATGTGTATTTAGACAATTTCAAGTAACGTAACTATGTATTTGACTTCATTTGAAATATACAATATTTGACACTCGCTAAATACACAACGTGTGGAGCCAAAATTTACGATTTAAAAAATAAACATTAAATATTTCGACAGAAATGACAATGACAGGTAAAACGATAGGTCTGTTACGCCATCTAGTAAGTATTTTAGAACTACTTTTTTTTTTGGAAAACGCCTCATTCCGTGAACTCGGTGTGTTACGGCACTCAGCAGTTTTTGATAAATCTTTCGTGGATTGCCGTATATTACATACAAATATTATACGGCTTTGGAAGTGCTGCCGTTTGCCGTATATTTGAGGCGCAGCGTACCTAAAAGCCGTATAATACGGCAATTACCGTATGGAGAACAACACTGGTAAGTACTAAGTAGGTGTATCGCTATCTCATCGAAAGGTAGTGGCTCTAAACATTTTTTATTCTTGTGGTTTGCATTGAAAGTAGTATTAATGGCGGGCGGCGGCGGGCCCATGTAAGAGAATTTTGAAGACTCTAAAGGGAGCGCCGGCGCGTCATTCGCTTGCGTCATTCGCCCTCAGTCTGTGAAAAGTGCGAGACTGTATATCAGGCATATAGTATTACTCTATGTGCGAGACGTTGTTATTGTTACGTTATGAGAGTATGAGAAGTACGTTCGAATGTCAAACGGTTCGCGAGCATCATCAGAGCCACTCATACTACAGAAGCGTGCTAATTGCTCGATTGCCAGAGTCAAGTCATCAAGCAGGACGTGTTTGCAAAACCTTACTCCAGAGAACTGAAGATAGAGTATACTAACTATACCTTCAGCACAAATTTACCAGGTTTTTGTTTTTATACGGCTAAACCTGGATTACTTTAAAAAATTAGAAGACACAGATGATCTTTTTGGATCACGTGTGGCTCCTAATTGTTTCCTTTTCCTTCTTCCTTTAAAACTGCTCACACTCTTGCTAAGTCTGTAAAATCTGTATATATGCGACCAGTGTACACCTATACAACCATCAAACAGAAACAACACAAAAAAGTGCAGATTCCAACAATATATTCAAAAAATCTAAGCTAAAGCCACTCCTACCTAGTAAAGCCTATTATATTTTATAACCATAATCTTATTACGTACCTATGATGTACCCAATATGAGTGTATTCAATAATCTCTTGAACTGTTATTTTTATAATTTTTAAATAAATAATAATATAATAGTAAGTATCTGTATGCTTTTGCTTTAGGTACTTGAAAAATTACAAGTCTTGATACTGGCTAAATAAATTATGCGTGTAGACAAAATATAAGGGGATAAAAAATGTGAAAGATGAATTTAATAAAAAAAAATTGGCGAGTAAAAATAGCAGGTGTGTACTTTTAGGTATTACCACAGATCCAGCACTCCTGCCCTTTCATAATATTTGCCCCAGCAAGTTGCAACTAACGACGAAATATTTATAATGACTTATTCATCTATTCATCTAATATGATAATTTATTATTTAGTTGCTTTTTCTCGCCGATTAAAACTTCTTCCTTTGCATTTTCTTACATTTATTATGGGAACCTTTCACTTCACTTCTGGGTCGCATGGAATCAACGTGCCTATGTCAGAAATCAGACATTCGTTGAAAAAATGTTTACATTCTCTGGCTGAAATACTTTAACGTATAGGGATGCAAACGATACATCGAAGTTTTCAAACATCGATGTATCGTTCATAAAAATCGATGTTAAAACCCAAAACATCGTCGATACATCGTTCTCTATGAACGATGTTTTAAGATCGATTTTGATTTTAAGAATAGCGCCACTAACATTTTTACGTTTTTTTATTTTATTTTAGCCGAACACGCTACCGACGCCGCGAAGCAGACAGAAGTGCAGTGAGTAAATCCTCATCTGAATTCGCATAAGACACACAGCTAGTCCTCCGACCGTGGGCCGTTCGGGCCGGTATCGAGTTGCTCAATAACATTAACTTAATCAATTACATGTTTACAATATGTTTGTATTGGATGTTACGCTCTATTTCTGTTTCTGACGTTAGGTAAATAATTTATAAACGAACTCAAACTCCACGCAACTGTCGATCATCACGTCTCCGCATACACATTTACCGCTATTTTCTTGAATAATATATGACATTATTAAATGCATGATTTGTTTGTATAATTGGTACCAGTGGGCTTATTCCGTAACTCTGAAAGCGATAGCGAAAGTTGCGCGAGCGCGACTGCGCATAGTGCGACTAAATTGGTACGAGCGAGATGTCATGCTCTCGCAATCAGAATCACGAACGTTTCAAAGTTAGAGGATAAGCCCGCAGGTTATCCAAATTGGTGTTTTAAGCTCTTTGTTAAGAAAACAAATGTAGATCATAGACACTTTGAAGAAAAAAAGACATGTTAAAACCTGTTTTTTTTTTGTACTATTATCTTTGAAATCGATTTTGACTCCGACGTATCGATCTAAAACGGCAATGCTTTCGACATCAATGAGGCGTTTTCAAAAAAAAAAAAAAATTGTTCTATGGCGTACTAGTCCTATAGTTTTACCTGTCATTGGCATTTCTGTCGAAATATTTTACGCATTTACCAAGAAGATTGTAGGTAAAGCTTCTTGGCATTTATGATTATGACTTGTTTGATATTATTTAGCAAAACTTGAAAATATATAAGTACACTTGACACTGGCAAATGCATAAGAAGTGCGACGCCAAAATCCTCTAAGGAGGAAAGAGAAAAAAAAAACTATAGGTTACTTGCTCGACTAAACTATAAGTAGCAGATGATTGGATTTGAATGCAATATATGTGGCATTTATATCACATTACAGGACTTATTGTCTCGAATTGTAGGTAAGTAGGTAAATATCAACGTAGGAAACGATATGATTGTTAGGTGCATGAAATGTATGAAAAGTTCTCCCACATTCTCTTTTTTTTTTTTTTTTTTTTTTGGTGGCATTATCGTCGCCGCTGTGGCTAATGCAATTTTTGCGCGCTTCGATAAAACAGGAGGCATGACGTGTGCACGTGTCGCCGTCTACGAAACAAGTGAAGCTACTGGCGGTCGGCGCAAATCGGGAGCAACTTGGTTGTCGCCGATTTGGTTGCCGCCGATGTGGTCGGCGCCGACCAAATCGTTCCATATGTAGACACCCTAACAAGCTTCTTGATTTTAGGTTTATTTTTTAAATCGTAAATTTTGGCTCCACACGTTGTGTATTTAGCTAGTGTCAACTATTGTAATATTTCAAATGAAGTCAAATACATAGTTACATTACTTGAAATTGTCTAAATACACATGTGGAGCCAAAAAACACGAGAAAAAAGGCACAAGTACATTTTTTTGTCTTTCATGTCTTGACAGTCACAGAAAAACCTCAAGGTACATCTAACGTCATCTACTGGGTACTTTTATTACCAGGATTTCTTTTTTTTGGAAAACGCCTCATTGGAAAAACATCGATGTTCTAATAATGATGTTGCATGCCTAGTGTTGGATAGTAGACATCTCTTGTGGACAGACGACGTGACGTCTCTTCGCCGGCAGCTGTCATTGTCAAATGTCAAAAAGTCAACAATTTGTTTTTCATCCTAGAATTTGGCTTTGACGTTCGTTAGTATTACTATGCTTTGACGTGTTTTTGAAATAAGTTCTTTATAAGGATTACATAACAGTGCAAATTTCCTCCGTCATTGGTGCAAATCGACCATCGCATATTTAACATTTTTTGCCCGACTGCCCAAGAAAAAGGGTTATGTGTTCTCGGTGTGTGTAAGTACATTGTATGTATGTTTGTTTTTTTTCCCTTATTTACCTCCTGTAGCCTAAACTGCAGCCGATTTTGACGTGCGAGGTGTCGTTGGATTCCTCTTTACATCTGGACTGACATAAACTACATTTTGCAGTCAGTAAAATATTGTTTAAAAAAACAATAATTTTAAACAATATTTTATACTCATCTTGCATCGTCTAGTCCAAGTATGGTATATCGTATGGCTTTCTAATCATCATTGGTGGATGAGACCTGCACTGACGTCCCATTTGGGGTATTTTGAGCATGTCCTCTGCCTGCCAGCTGCCAGAGCCTGCCGAGCTCCATAAAATAAACAGAGCACGGCCTTGGGTCGCTATCGCTAGCTTACCTGAAAGCTTTATACACCATAGTCTCCGACCCAACGACACATTCTGTTTACACAGCCCGGCGGCATGAAAAGTAATCATCACCCTCGCTTGCTACCCGCCGACAAGTCGGTGGAATTTTGGCGACTTGCGTACGCGCTTAGTTGCCTGGCTACTCAAGTTGTAGTGACGTGCTATTGTTGCAGATCTCGTGCCGCCGACAAAGTTTTCCGACTTGTAATGATGTGACGTATACAACAAAGTCGACGACATAAGCCGGCGTGTCCGGCGGCTTTGATGCGTAGTCCGCTTTATGCCACTGCGACGCCTAAGCGTAGGCACTATAGGATAAGCAGAGTACTTATTGTGGCGTAGGCGAGAGCCTGCAGTTTTTCCTTAGCAAATAACTTATCAGCGAATTCATTTAGCTAAAGGATTCTTAACGGTGTTACATTGTGGTTGCAAAACTTTTGGTAATTACCTTATTGGTACTTAGATGCGACAGTTATTGGCACTTAGTCTAAAGAACAACTTGCCCCACTCTGAATTGTTCTCTGTTGTAAGTATCGTGCGTGCTCCTGATTGGCTAACCCCCGAATTCTGAAACGTTTGTTAACTTTGATGACAGATTAAGTCTGTTTCTGCCTTTGTCATTTGCTTAGTGCTAGACAAAGGCAGCATTAGAATTAATCTGTTGTCAAAGCTAACAAGCGTTTCAGTATTCCGGGGTAAACCATATAATTATATCTAGCATTACTTACCACATTGTAGTATATTGCAGGGGAGGAAGCGTCCTCGTTGATTTCACGAATTGTATAGAACTAGCAGTTCTGCCATTGAGCAGCTCGGTACTGGCCCAGGCCGGAGGCCTTTGTTGTTCTAAGGCCGTGCCGTGCCGCGGCTGGTGTCCGCTCCATGCGCCCGCCGCGGGTCAATCGCACGTGGCAGGTGCCCCCCACGTGTCTCATTTGCCTCAATTCAGCGCTGCCAGTTACAATTTTGCTCGAGCGTGTACATTTGTATCGTCCATCGATTATTTACTGATTTATTTATTTATAAAAAAGGCGTCATCGACAACGCAGTCGACAGATTAGCCCGCTCGCCACAGGCACCCACTTCGTGCGGCTGCCGGCCGCCGCGCTTGTGAAGTCGAGTATCATTGCCATTTTATGGAATAGTTTATTTTTTTCTCGATTTCAGGGTTGGACCCATAGTAAAAAATGTTCATAATGTGTACTATAAGCCCTTTCCGGCTTAGCATACCCTTTCTTTATAACCCTGTATTTATGTTGGACTTTAGTATGGTTTAAGATGCAGTTTTTCTATGCTGCTTTCCTACTCTGTTCATAAATAATCAGTAATTATACTTAATTTATTTAATCTAATCATTGTCCTTATTATTAAAATAAAAACAAAAACCATAGAAACAAAAAAACAATGGCCAAATGTAGCCCATGGCCCTCCGGACAAAAAGAAGAATTCAACATCACCTCACTTCGCCGTCCATTTACTAACTCCGCGCCAGTCCAGCTCCCGATCAGCACAGTCTCGAAAGTTCTTCTTCAACCCGGTGCCCGCCCTGTTCACGAGGCGCCCTCGTGGTGTCCACTCGTCATACGAGCGCCCTACTGCATTTTACAATAAACTAATTTACATTGCAGCGTAGGTAGGCCTCCCACTAGGTTAAAAGACGACATTGTGAAGATCGCAGGCAACCGGTAGATGCAAGAGGCCCGTGGTCGGTCGGTGTGGCGCTCTAAGGAGGAGGCCTATGTTCAGCAGTGGACGTCTTATGGCTGATGATGATGATATTGCAGGGGGAAGTGCATGAGCGCCGCGCCGATCTTGCCCGTCCCGCGAAGGGGCCCAGGCGCTGTCAGAGGCGGCGCTCGCGGGTCGCGACCCGAAACCTAGCCACAGAACATAATACTAATACTACGACCTAGCTGCAGCCAATTTGCGTTTTTTATTACAAATCAAAAATGGAATTATGCCGCATATAGCTCCATTTTTCAACACGATTGTGATGTGAAGCGGCGCTGGTCTGGCGCAGAGTTGATAAATGGACGGCGACCTTTAGACTACAGCAGCTGGCCTAGCACGCGGCGAAGATAATTATCTTTCACCAGTTTTTATCCAATTGTCAGTAGAGATAATTCCCTTTAACTAACTAAGAACGACAACCGGGGAAGGGAAAAAATGTTTTTCACATAACGTTTGTCTTAGTCACATCCCGCTTCTTCCGTTTCATAGCTTTGACTATTGTTCTGAGGGCGCGGCCGTGCTGTGAAGGTAGAGTCAAGTGACAGAGGAGAACGGATTTTTAACCTCTAGGGGATAAAATGTTTCTGCCGGGTGCTAGGCCTGAGGAGATAGATAGATAGATAAACTCTTTATTGTTCACACAAAATTTTACATAAATTTAAAAAGAGGCTTAAAAAGTAGCCTTACCTACTTCCTGGCGGCCTTATCACTGAAAGCGATCTCTTCCAGGCAACCTTAGGATGGCGAGGATTCATAGAAGAGATAGAGGACGAGGTGTGCAATGATGGAGATTATGTGATACTTATACTCTATTTTATTTTATTTTATTTTATAGAACATGGATCCCCAACAGAAGTTACACATTACATTCACATTATGAAACATAGGCATCAAGCAGGGTGCACCCCCAATTACAGGAGACCACGTCGTGCTCATGGAGGTTCGACTAGACTAAACTAAAATGAAAATATTTTTGCTGCCTGCAGAGTACAAAATAGTTTAAGCTAAATTTAGGTTACATTGGAAGTGGAAAAATTTACTAGCGAGTCTTGATTATACAATGAGAAAATGTAGCAATATATGAAACGAGTTAAAACTAGGAAACATCAATATAATTATATTTAAATTTGGCAAATATTAGCCGACCAACGAAATTTTGAGAAAAAAAGAGGGAATGTTACTTATATAATGAGATCTATGTAAATAAGTTACTAAATACTTACATTATTAATGAGATCAATGGATTTCTTAAATTTAGATAGAGAATCGCTTATGTCTAAATTATGATTTTTAGCAAGACTGTTGTAGTGCCTACAGAGCCTAGGCAAGCCAGAATAGAATCCTAAGTTACTTCTGCAGTATGGTATGTTAAAGAAATTATAAGTTTTGTTTCTTGGAAGGCGAGATGGTGCATTGAATCGTAACTCATTCAGCAAGTGTGTACAATCGATATTACCATTAAAGAGCTTATGAAGGAAGCGTAGATCGCAGGCCTTACGTCTGTTTGAAAGAGGCATCATTTTGTAATGTTTAAGTCTAGTAATATAACTTTGATATTTTTTTGCTAAATTATCAGCGTAAGATAGATGGTATAAGAAGCGCTGCTGTACACTTTCAAGCCTTTTTGCATATGTTTCGTAGTGCGGATTCCAAACCACAGAGCTATATTCGAGGGTTGAGCGGACAAGAGAATTGAATAAACGTATTTTTGTTGAAGATTTTTTGAATTCTTTTGTATTTCGTAGTACAAAACCTAGCATTTTGAAACCTTTCGGGACAATATTGGCAATATGTGCATTAAACTTGAGTTCACTATCTATAATGATACCTAAATCACGGACGCGTACTACTTTCACTTTCTAATAAACCAATATAATTATAGACATGCAAACTAATAATAATACGTACTAATAATTAAATTACAAAATATAACGGCAATATAAAAGAACACACAAACATACATACACCCCTTCTTCTTGGGCAGTCGGGTAAAAATTGGATTGAGGTACCTATTTTTTTTTTTGCCTCGTACTTATTTTATTTACGTCTATTTTGCCTTATTTGCCAAGGCCGAATCCACGGAAAGAATACGCCCTTTACCAACCACATTTTCAGAAGATGAAAATGGTTCAAGAATTGTCTAAAATGTTCTGTCAGATTGATTGGGTCAAAAAACATTTGAACTCTTAACCTGGTTTATTGAAATACCCACTTACGTCTACATACAGGCCTCTTAATCCATGCTTATAGGTACCTACTAAAACGTACCTATTATATATTTACTAATCGTGCTCTCATTAGCAATATGAATTTGCCGAGTTGATGCAAACAGGAACTACCGTCTAGTCCTGTATGTACCATTGCACAAGCGCTTAAATTGCAAATCTTGTTAACGTTGACCATTCACCACCATTACCTCATTTACGCAAACTCTAATATATGCTAAACCTTTGTCTTTATGGAACTAGGAGCGAAACCAAAAACATCATTTATGTAAGCATCGACTGCCTTTCGTTTTGGAAACGAGGCTGAAAAATCGGCTCTGAAAGAGCGTATTGTCTAAAGAACGAAACATAAACGGACAGTAACTAGTGCAACTGGTTTGAAGGCGGCCAGTGCTTTTGGAGCTTTGCGGCGTAGGTGGGAGAGAGCCGATGAAAGATCGCGTGTTGGTGGTCGGCCGGTAATATCACGGATTAACATTTACACATGGTGAGGGCAGCAGCAGGCGTAGAGCGAGTGCCGCACCGCAGCAGTGACGGCAGTCGTAGCGCGCGCACCGACCGACCCTCGCGTACATTCTCCCGACCACGTAACCGACACACGCTTCCCGCCACATTGAAATTTAACAAAAAACAAAAATATTTTCTTCGTTGCGAATGAGGTGCAACGGCGCGTGAAAAGTCCGAATCGAGCGACACTCGACGCCAGTGTCCGGATTGCATCGAGGACGTTGACATCGCTGTCCACTGTCCATACGGAACTTCGATTCGGGCTTTTCGATATGTAGGATTCGGGAAGCGTGCGTTGCCTAAAAGTTTTCCTTCCACAGTGAACGTGTTACCGGTGTTTCTCTAAGTGATAGAAATGGTGAACTCTTAAAGGATACTAGTGTATACATTTCGTGATAACAGATCGCAATTACTAAGGTAAGTTTGGACTGAATTTGTTTCTATTATCAATTTCGATCTTTAGCTTTCTAAATCACCGGCCATGAGTGTTAGAGCAGTCACGACCGATAATTTTACGCCGAGATAATATTGCAGTAAAATTAATTCTATCACTTGGATTAAGTCAAGTCGAGTAACTGGAGTAAAAACTTGCTTTACGAAAGTAAACGGTCTGTAGTCGGTACTGCCGTTGCTTGCGACATTTCACTCCACACAGAAAATTGAATTACTTTTGTTTAACACTCAAATTACCTAACTATTACAAAGAAACAGTTGTAGGTCACGCGATAATAGTTCTTTGATTCACAATTTGCGTATATTTTAAAGTCCTAACGTTAAACTGTTAAATATTTTCTATTCGCGGATACGAAGTATGGTAACCGCTGAAAACTAAGCGTATGCGCATCTTCGTAGCTTCGCCGTTACGTAGGTGGCGCTTACGTCGTTGAAGGGTATCATAATTATGGCAGCCGATATGGCAATAGTTCATATTTTAATGAGTCATGTCTAATAATCACCTAAAATATTTAAGAACTTTTTGACCATAACTGAAAAAAGTTACATTTAGTTTCTCTGAACTTAAGAGTTAATCAATTTGCTATATATCTAGTCTAGAATTTTCTCTCCCACAGTAGAGTTTGTGTGACTAAAATATAATTCCAAAATCAAGTACCTGTCTCTGACGTGACTCTATATTGCCATAATATGGCGGAGTATTTAATTATATCATGGTTAGCCCTCGTAGCAGAGTTTTTAGGTAGGCGACGCACTGACAATGCCCCTGGTATTGGAGGTGTCCATAGGCGGCGGTGACCACTTACCGTCACAAGGCCCATCGCTTGTTTGCCACAAATGACATTTAAAAAAAAAGTTGTCATGCCACCCCTTTTACCGTAAGATTTGGCTTATAGGAAACTAGCTGTACACGCGACTTCATTCGCATGTACCTACCTACAAACAAAAAAGTAGCCATATCCGTCTCCGACTTTTAAGCAATATCTATGCAAAAATGCTGGTCGATCCGTTCAGCTGTTTAGCCGACGCGACAAACACACAGACAGAGAGACAGAGTTACTTTCGTATTTATAATATTAGTAAGGATATGTACCTTATAGTGCTACGAGTAGATTAAGTAAACTTACTCTGACAGATAGGTACAAGACAGGCTCTAAATATGTAGCATTTTGTGTCAATCTAATTCCCCAAGCATTCCAATAAAACTAATCAATTTAAATACTATCAAGTTTCATAACTTACCACAATACAGGTCTAAATTTGGCGAATGTCGTGGCTGTTGGTCAACTTAACGCCAACTTAGATTTTATCAACGTCTTTGTTGCGGACAAGCGTACAAAACTTACCGTGGACCTTGACGACTGCATTTTTATTAATTCGGGCACGAATGAAAAGAGTGGTTTTCATAACAGAATAATAACTTGTGTGCTTACTGATCTATTCATAAATAGTCGAAATAACAATTTTCGTTTTGACCGACGACAAATATAAATGAAAATCTAAAAATAAAAATCTTTGTACGGATCACAGAATTCTCCTTATAAATAACGGGTATATATTATACTAGTTGCGCCCCGCGGTTCCACCCGCTATCTTACAGGCATAGTTAAAATTTTCGGGATAAAAAGCGCAAGTGTTAATCTAGGGAATAAGCTACCTCCATACCAAATTACATGCTAATCCGATCAGCCGTTACAGAGTTGAATGGGAACAAACACACTTACATATTTACATACTACACACACAAATATACACACAAACTTTCGCATTTATAATATTAGTGTGATACCACTAGATTTTCCGTGAAGGAAAAAATCGTGAAGAAACCGGCGTATTTCCCGAGAACAAATTCAATGCATACCTATGTGAATCCACCAACCCGCACTAGGCCAGCGTGGTGGATATGGTCCAATCACCCTTCGAGAGTAGGCTGATATCCCAGCAGTGGGATATTAAAAGGTTGATGCAGAAAAATAATAGTGGGAGAATTACATTCAAGAAAACATATACAACGTGACAAAAAATAAAGTAATTAGGACAAAGACAGCATTTGCAATATTTATTTCAAAGTTTTTTTTTAGATTTTAAATTATTAATTACCGAATAATTATTATTTTAGATTTGAATTATTTATTTCAATTCGTTATAATAGTTTGTTTTTAATATTTCTTACTGTTGATTCAAAAACTGCACAAATATTATTCAGAAAGCGTAAGTTTCTTACTCGGTCAGAAACTATTTTTCCTTTCATTCTATATGTTACGTACCTACTCGTAATAAGTTGTCAACCTTGGATTTAACGTACCTACTAATTATGGAACTTACCAAAAAACAACCTTTTTTAAAAATTACGTGTCAGACATATTAATTTGCAATAAGAATCTTTACCTCAATTTTTTTTAAAAAAAATTGTACTTATTGGTGAGATATTTGACATCACTCGCCTGATGGTAAGCGCTGCGCGCTGATAACAGTTTTTTTTATGGTTGATTGGATCCACGTCGTAAGTTGTGATCAAATCGCAATATTTCGCTATGGGGAAATAGAGTAACAGAGTATCAGACAGTGGTTATCATAACAGGGTAGAACGAATCTCTGAAATACAAGCTTTAGCTTAGTTCAGAGATCCGAAGCCCACATATATTTTAAAGTCAATGTTGGAAATGAATAAATTTTGTATTGTATTGTATTGTAGAGAACACACTCAGCATCCGATAACTTAGCCGTACCCTATTTCTGAGCAGATGCTCTTATCTTCTTCTTCTTCTTATCATTCTTCTTTTTCTTTTCTTTCTTACTGTAATTTGGACACCCTAATTCAATTCAATATATCTTTATTTCCAAATAGGTATTAAAAATACTCTTAAGGATAGTCATCACTAGATATAACTAGGTTAAATAAACAAAACGTCACAAAAGCACAACAAGAATTATCAGCACTACAAACATTTGTAGGCTTAAAATAAATGTAGTTAATAATAGTTTCGTGTTGAGTCTGATCAATGACAAACACAATAACTTTCAAACGTTATTTACAAATGACAAAACTATCAAAACACTGACCAGTTTATTATGTAAAAGTAGCGACATTCCGATTATAAATTGATCGATTTATAGAAAGTGAATGCGCTGCCTGATATGCGCTCGCGCATTTCTCTGTGACCACGCGAGTTAGTTTTACATTCAATATTTGTTTCATTGCCACCTCGAATTATTGAAAAACGCGAATGGACAAAATAGTGGAATTTTAGCTGGCTTGTATATTACCAAAATGTTATATTTCTAAACTGATATAAATATTGTAGATTATAGTAGTAAAGTAGAGAAAAGGAAACTCAAATTTAAACTAAAACTCTCTTAGGATTCTTGTATTATTAAACGAAATACTTAGGGAGTCGACTTTTTACTAAATAATATGTGAAGTTGGATACATAATTGGGTTTATTATCAAAACAAACAAACTACATAAGTGTTTTTTTAATTTTAATTATTTTACTTTCCATTGAATGAGTTTTCTACCCCAATTCACTCACCCAGACCAGGCCTCAGATTAGTGTTGCTATTGCTAATTAGTTTATTAAAAGCATTACTTTATTTCGGTGTTTATTCTAGGCGTAATTTAACATAGAAAACGTGGACATGAGGCTGAACTCAACACACATAAAAAAAAATGGTTTCTTAAAAATTAGAATTTCATGGTCAAAGTTAAATTTATTTTTGCCATAGGAACACAAGGGTATACTTAGCCATGTCAAAGTTATTTTACTCAGCACAAAATTCAACAAGACACCAAAATCGTAAAAATGACGCAACAATGAAAACTGTGGTTCCGCCTTGATTCTGGTAAATCACCATTATGAGTAAAACTGAACATTTCAACAATAGGCTAGTTATTGTTAATATATGTGTATGAATTTACTTATGCTTAGAGATAAGGACACACATGCTCATTGACAGCAAAGCTTGAAAGCATGAAAAAGTATATACTCATTTGCATATGCTCATAAATACACTTATTTACTCCTCTGGCCCAAACTGGTTCTTGGCCTCAGACACCAGAAAACGCCACTGCCAGAAACCGCCAGCCGCCAGCCGACGGGGACGGGTTGGCGGCCACTTTCACTAGCACTTGCCGACATTATGATCCTATCCTATCCTCAGTAGACCTCATAAAATGACTAGTTAGGATGGGAGTGGAACGTAGCCCTTAATAATTGACCTATCCACCGAAGTCTCTCAGTTGTTTGATTTTCAGCATGTTATACCCATAAAGTGTACAATTGAAAAGCATGCTAAAAAACATATTTTTTTAAGCTCGTGTGTGCGTACCTTAAGAATTGTATTTTTTTGTAACAATGGAATTTTTAAGACGTTTTATTTTTCACACAGTCTATTAAATAATACTCAGTGAGGTAATAGTCATAACTATATTGGACATTTTATTGAAGTAATTAAAGTATCCTATGTCACGGCGCATTGGGGTCGAAAGAATCAGAGGGGTTAGAATATGAGTTATGGTGGAGAAAAGTCTGCATTTGTCTTATAAAGTTTTCTTGTAGGTCTGTTAGACGATGAAATCAAAATAAACATCAAAAGTTGAACTGTAACTTGTCATTGAGCACCATCTTCATACAGATATTTGGAGGCAAAACGGCTCCGTTTTGACGATGTTGGTAGCTCAGTTCAGTCCGCCAGTTCAGTCCATAAAATTAACTAGGCATGTACTTACAAATTAAAACAAGTATAATATACACGTACACAATTTACATAATTAACATATACTAATTAAAATATTAAAGAAAAAATAAAGATAAAATAATTAAAATAAGCTAGTCCAAAAGACCGCTAACAGTACACATAAATACAATTGTTATTAAATAGTTCTGGATGAGAAGCTAAATGGACTGGGCTAGAAGAACTGTCAGAAAAAAAGATACAAAAAATAGCAAAAAAAAAAATAACGAAAAGATGGAGTTAAAATAAATAAATAAAAATCTCTAGACGTGAAAGGTTTTATAAAAGTAATAGTTTAATCCGGATTATATTTAATTAATTATTCAAAGCAGCAACGAATTATGTAATGGCCGTTTATGAATTGCGCTTAATATAGTTACAGTAGATTTTTTATCATAATGATTTTTGGAGCTTCCATTCAATCTCACGGTGTATATATATTTTATATTTTTCAATATTATATACAATCATATATAATATTATACGTATAATAGTGCTTCTTGAATAAAAGCAAATCCCCTCGCAGGCACGTAAATCGAGTCGGTTATTCCGACTGGTTTCGACCACATTCGGTGATCTTTTTAAGAAATACAAATAATGCTCTCGCAGGCAGCTTCCACAATATAAATAAATAAATATCTGGGACATTTTTGCACACACCGTCATCTGACCCCAAACTAAGCAGAGCTTTTAATATGGCTGCCAGAGACTGATATACGTACATATAGATATATTTTTTAAATACATACTTGTATAGATATTAACACCCAGACAGAACAAACACAAATGTTCATCACATGAACGTTTGTCCTAGATGGGAATCGAACCCATGCCTCCAAACACTGAAGGTAGGTTCACTACCAACTGAGCCACCGGGGCAGTCACAATATACTTCCCAACTTTAGTTCCATAACTTTTTTTTTTTTCATATTAACAAAAACATTTACGCGGTCTCAAATGAAATAACTCTAAAATGATTAACGACCAGCGTGTGACATTCAAAAATCCAGCGAACCGTGCGAAGATTCATTCCACGACGCGAAAAAAAAACGCCGACGAAAAAACAGAGATCAGTGAAAGTTCCGCGAGTGTACAAATTACATCCTTATTCAGAAATGGAGAGCGAGGAAGTCTCCATTACTCATTGAATTGATTACTAGAGAGCAACACTGAGCTAAACTAGTTTACATTGTATTCTTCATTAGAATACTGGCCTTGGGACATTAAACGCTAATTAATTATTTTGCTCATCAATTAATATAGTGTAGTGGTAGGGCTCTCTTGCAGATTCCGCCTTGGGAAGTACCACACCTTTGCCAGTTATTCAACCCCCAAGCGGTAGTTTGCAAGCATTACTGTGTTCGGGATTGAAGGGCAATGTTTCCAGCGTAATTACTGGGAATACAGAGATTTAACATCTAACATCTCAGGGTGACGAGCGCAGTGCATTGTCGCGCATAGTTTTGAACTGTTGAAGTTCAAAATTCTGGGTGGCACTGAACTGTTATGGGCAAGCGTGACGCTTAACATCAGGTGAGCGACTTGCTCGTCTCGTCACCGAGTTACATATAAAAAAAAGTGTAAATATCTACGTTTGTATGTTCCTATACTATCTCCTGTAGCCTAAACGGCTTGACCGATTTTGATGACTAAGGTGTATGTTCAAGTGATTATTACACTAATAGTGAGGAGATAATCATATCTAGGTTTGCGTCGCTCAGAATTTCGATTGATTTCCTGGTTTAGATGTAATTAGCAATTATAGGTTTTTTACTAGCGCGCGCTAAAGCCTTCTCATTTTATCTGTGCTCAAAAGCGTATAGCGCTATCTCTCTCTCGAAATACCCTCTTAAGGAAATACTGTTTATTATCAATACCAATAAATAATACTCTTTATACTATAACGATGTAGAAAAACTAATATTTCCGGGCCCACTACTGTTTTGAACTAGTTAAAAAAAACCTGCTCCAAATGCCAAGCCATAACATTGAATGCTATTTAATAACTAGTTATGGAGTTTTGGCGGGAACGTGAAGAATTCATGTCGCGTCATGATATTATTTTCCAAAACTTGTGTTATTTCGAGTGTTAATGTGTAAAAATGGTGGATTTTTATTCATTAAGTGTTCGTGACCGCGCATGGGTGTTGGTGAATAGTATAATGTCATGAAACGTGACTTTTCGTGTTGTTTCCAAAACTCCATAGAAACCTTTAGTAAAGACTCTACCACTTTACTGGGGTATGACTTGGACTTGACCGTGATTTACTTTACTTGACTTAGACTGAGACTTATTTTAATTCTGAAATACTTTACTTCACTTCAAATATTACAAAACTTGACACTGGCTAAATACACAACGTGTGAAGCCAAAATTTAAGAGAACAAAAAAAAAACTAGTTATGAAAAATAGGACAGAAACCCCTTTTCGTAGCTGGTTATGAAAAGTGGTTATGACGGTGGACCATACCGACTTTATGATAGAAAAGACATCAACGCGTGCGAGTGCTACAACGCTACATTGCTGTGTTAAGTTTTTGTAGTCGTGCCTTGCAGCTGTCTCACTCGCACACTTGCTAGTCATTTTAATTGTATGTTGTGGCTGTCATATCACCAGAAATATTCTAAGGATACTTTCTTTTCGATCTTATATTTATTTAATTAATTATGTTCCGTTTATAAATATTTTAATTAGACGGAAGCTATAGAACAATTTATATTTTCGTGTCGTGTATTCCGATAAATTAAAATATTTAAAAACAGAATTTACTTTTAAGAAACAATATTATTTTTATAGAAACTTATAAAAAATTACAAAAAACTAATAAATAGTTTTTTGTAATTTTTTGGTTCTTTTGTAGGAATCAACGCACAGATCAAACCGCCTATGATACGGACGTAAAATTTGGACCCTTTACTCCTGAAATAGTCTAGATAAATAATAAGAACGAATTTTGCGAAATTCCACCCCTAAAGGGGTAAAATGTACCCCCAAAGTTTATATGGTAATAAAAACTTTCGGTTTGTGTATTAAGCATAAAAAATAAAGAAAGGCATGTCTCAGAATTTTACAAAAATAAACCCCTAAAGAGGTGAATTGGGAGCTTTAATTGGTAACATTACTGTGTTCCGGATTGAAGGGCAATGTTTCCAGCGTAATTACTGGGCATACAGAGATTTAACATCTAACATCTCTTGGTGACGAGCGCAGTGCATTGCCGCGCATAGTGTTGAACTGTTGAAGTTCAAAATTCTGGGTGGCACTGAACTGTTATGTGCAAGCGTGACGCTTAATATCAGGTGAGCGACTTGATAGTATAGTCACCGAGTAACATAAAAAAAAAAAAGTTAGTGAGGAGAGCTCCCACGTCCCTGAGTTTGTGAGAGCTAGTTCGCTTCTAGGATGCTAATTATATAGGATCTAATTATTTTCTGGGATCTAATTATAATTAACCCATTAAGTGGGCCGATGATATTGTGAATGTCGCGGGCAACAGGTGGATGCAAATTGCAATTTTTCTTTCAGTTTGGCGCTCTCAGGGGGAGGCCTTTGTTCAGAAGTGGACGTTTTCAGGCTGTTGACGATGATGATTTTAAATACGCTAGTTTCACGTTCTCTCGCGCAAAAGACGTGCCTTTCAATTGCAGCCAAGCAGACCTACTTTATAAACTGGTTAAGCTTTTAGTTAATATACGTATATATATAGATTATACTATGGAAACAGACGTGGTTTTCATACATTTTGTTTTAAAATAATTTTAAAACTTTTTTTTTTTTTTTATGTTATTTTTGTTTTAATTCAGTGCAAGGCAAGAAAGACGAGGTCGCGCGCGCGTCTCGCTTAGCATTCTTTGGTAAAGGTCATCGAATGTGATCGAAACTATAGTCGGAATAACCGACTCAATTTAACGTTACTCACGTTACTCACGTTTTCCCGTTTTATTAAAATAAAAAAATATATAGATTAGGTATATAGATTTGAAGAGCCTCTTGCCTTAGTCGGTACCACCTGTCTTATAAGGAGAAGGTTCCGGGTTTATTTTCTAAAAATCCTGAATTCCTTTCTTTATTTTTTATCATAATCATCATTATTTTTTATCGGATCATGTGTCCGAAATAAAGAATTATTATTATTATTATTATTATTATTATTATTAATGCTTAGTACACAAGCCGAGTTTCATTGGCTTAGTATGAAAAACGTTTTTATTTCCATACATACCTTAAGAAGTGGAATATCTCAAAATCCGTATATTCACCTCCGTTTGAGGTATAGGGCCAAAATTCACATCTTTATTGTTATCATAAGAGGTTTCATCTGTACGGCATTCGGTCTTGAAAAGGGCTTGCTCTTTTATGTATACAATGTCGCCCATCGGCAAGTGACCGCCCGAAAAGGGCGGTAAAGTAAAGTAAAGTAAAGTACTCATCATTATGACCAACTTTTACTATGGGACCAACCCTGAAATCGAGAAAAATAATCTGTTGTTCCATACATTTTGTCGACATGACATTTTTATATGGAACAGTGTATGGATAAAACAATGTTTTATGACAGGTTCTATTTAAAAATTATTGATTAACAACGCAATAGCTATCCAAAGTCAAGGACATGAGAATTCACAACTTTCTTTGCATTGGCATTTAAAATATGGCGAGACAAGTTTCTTCTGAATCTATAATTTTAAAGGGTTTTTCACTCCTAAATACGTATCTATTTGACATTAATCTAGATTTTTAAATGCATTTGCATAATCTAAGATTTCTATTCGTAGCTCGTCTCTATAGATTGAGTTGTGTAGCTATGACGATCACTGAAATACGAGACAGGTATCGACATGACAACGATCATGTCATTATAATATGTACCTCATCATCTTCGTCAGCCAGAAGACGTACACTGATGTACAATGGCCTCCCGCCATGAGCACCGCAACAATTATACAAAACAAAAAAAAACAAAAAAGTCAGACACAAAGATCCATACTCTGAGCTAAGTACTTACTTAATATTAATGAATTAAAATCTACCATTTGATAACGAACTTGCCCGCTACTCTTTTTTTTTAAACTCGGTGATCACCGACGGCAGTTGCTATCAGGCGTACGACTTGCTCATCTCATCTCGTGTTGTACAAAAAATATTCTATAAATGTATCGATCGAGGCTAGATTTACCAAAACAAAGTCAGAACAAATCGTATAATGATCCCAAAATTTAAGACACTGTTACTACAGGTTGGATCCATCTCTCTCCGCTTCAGCATTTAAACGGATCCTTATAAAAAAATGTAATCAATTCAATAACTAATAATTATATTAAATCTAGCCTTTATCATTCGCTATAACTTTGAATAATAATAAATTCGCGCATTGAAATGATAAAACTGCGCGGGCTGATGTTAATTTAGATTTTGTTTGTGGGTCAAGTTGAAACGCAGCTGCAACTTGCAATACCCAATAGAAAGTGGATTATAATAACTAGTTTCGCATTCTGCGGGCACGCTACTTGGCTGTTCCTTGTAGAATAGAATACCAGTTGACATCTGACCTTGCTGATTTAGGCCGAGTTCCACGTTTCTGTCCTCGTCATTCGAACGTCTATCGCAATGAGAGTGAAAGGTGAAAGAAATTATATCACTGCCCGAGAGCCGAGATTAAGCTCGTTGGTTTGATACTGGTAATATGAAACGTATTTACGGGAACTTGGAAATATATATATATAGTGCTTGTTGTTATTTCTACCTATCCACTGACCTTAGAAATGTTTCCACAATCGTTTTAGTTGTCCTTCTTTCACGAGAACGTGGCCCATTACTTGAACAGAGGCAGAAACTTGCAGAATTTTATATTACAAAAACTCGGATCTATGCATTTAGGTTAGTTGATCCATATATATTATAGTTCTTTCCTAACATAACTTAACTGTTCTTAAAGATACCCCACTCGTAAAAAATATTACTTACTGTAAACTTATTATTACAAGATACTATATTCGATCCAAACTGAGAATGCTTCTGACAGTTACAGTAAAATTGTAAAAAACGAATGAAAAACGTAAACTCTAAATACTTTCAAATGTAAATACTCTCTTAAATAAAAATATTCAGCTATATAAAGCGATACGGTAACTGTCAGAAGCATTTTAAGTTTGGTTCCTGTATAGCGTCGAGAAGGATTAGTGCCATCTGGATCGGTGGCCAGGCCCCGGTACCGGTGGTAAGCGCCACTCTGCCATATTTGAGTGCCACTCAACATTTTAAACTTCAATGTGTGCAAAAATCTGCACTACACTGGACTGTGTTATGTCACCCTGAGAAATATATCTTCATTCTTTGAAGACAGTCTATATTATGTTTGCTTCGCTGTTGACTAACTGGCAAAACTTCAAAGACGTTAAATAATTCAGTGGTAATCAACATTGAGATGAGAATCCAAATTTTTACGTCAACTAACCATCTCATCGCGATCATCTGACAACATTACGTTGCTATTACGTGGACCGCAGCGAAAGTGTCATTGATATGTTAAAACGGCAAACTAAAGCAGATCAGGGCCTACTATGGTTTCAAAATCATTTATAAAAACTCGATTTTTTCTTTGGTTTTTTTACCTGCCATGTGTTTTTATTACCAAAACAAAATACTATCAAACTAAAATAGCATTACACCTAAACTACTAAACATCATCGGCAAGATACCATTGAATATCTGAAGATAATCTAAATGGTCAAGCCTATTACCACTTTGCTGAATATAGGCATGCATGGTGATATTTTAAGGTGCCTAAAAATATCGGTGTTGGAGACGAATGGAAAAAATAAGCTGGATAGAAAAAAAGACAAACCAGGAAGTCCTAGGAATTTTGAACGAGAAAAGAAGTCTCCTAACAAAGAGACCAGAAGAGGCAGAATGTTTGGCCACCTCGTGCGACACGACAGGCTGATGAAAACCATCATAGAAGGAAATATAGCAGGAAAGAGAGGACCGCGAAGACCAAGGAGAACTTTTATAGACCAGATAGAAGAGAAAGCAGATGTCATGTCGAAAACGCTGGCAGAAGACCGCCAAGCATGAAAATCACTCCACCGACAAGAGTTACGCTTTTAAATAATGATTGACTGATTGAAAAATATCGAATTTCGCGTTAACAACGTTAGTAGCTAGTAATTTTAAGCCATTTTGTGTTTTGCTCTGTCTCTTTTTTTCAACTGTTGAAAGAGTGATAAAAACTCTAATATAAAACGGGAATGTTATTACAATCGTGGTAGGCCCCAGTCACTTGCGTCGGCCCTGGTTTAGAAAGTGAACTCCTGACTTCCTACGGTACGGCGTTTGCGTCTCCGATTTAATATCTTGATTAATACCTAACGCGTTCCATTCCGGATCGGTAACGATTTGCCAAAAAACTACGTTCAATGCCGTTTTAGGTACAGATACATAAGCAAATCCACACTAATAAAAAAAACGCTAAAAATCAATAACCCGAGTACTTGTCATTTAATCGTTTAAAAATGATAAGCTATCGATTAAAATGAACAAATAAAATTAGCTAAGTGCAAATATTTAATATGCGTACCTAATTGTATTTGCTTCAATTTGCATATCATTGTAACACAAACAATTCATCCAATCATCACTGTAATTATGTCTGACAAAAGGTCAAGCCTGACTGTCAGACACCTGACGACTTCCTAACATTGTCCTACGCTTGCATATTAACATACAAAACGCCGGCGTGTGTCCCATTGTATAATTGAGGTGCCAAGACACTATCGGATCCAACAACAAACCGCCAAAACTGTTCCTTTTAGGTAACAATGCAGTACTTTCAAATGCACTATCGAGGTCACCCTATTTTTTAGGACTTTGTCCTTGGTCTTGCATTTTCAGTGTCCAATTTGAATACAAAATTCTAGTTTAGTGTCACGTTAATCTAGATCATGATAGAAATAGTCCTACGCTTGAAAACTGGTTAGAAATATTAAGGTAAGTATTGTACAATCTTATGCATAATTCTGTTGCATAATTCATAAAAAAAAAATTAACATATCTGATGACAGAAGATAGACTTTCATTCATTTTCAAAACGTACGTACATACTAAAGCGTTTTAAAGCGAATGTAAATAACTTTATAATGACACGAATCTCTTGTGCATGCAAAACTCTATCTGCCAGAAAAAGCTTAGGAAAATATAAACTAATTATTTGGAGCCCACACGCAGCCTTTGTTGCTTATTGTTTTTGATGTTATTAGGAGTTGTTGATTGTTTGGTTTTGTTGGAGTTTGGAGTCGGGAGTTACAGCTTTTAACTAAGCTTAATTGTTCTTAGCCTCAATCATTTATTTTTCAGTTTTAAGACTCTGCTTGTGTTTGTGTTTAGACTTACTTTCAGGTACTAGAAAATCGAACGCTTACTTAGTTTAAGAACATATGAAAATATGTACAAAACCAACAAACCAGGCTGGAAAATTCCTAACGCTCTTGAACCATCAAACACTTCAGTGGTTCAAAATAATAGTCTAAAATAATATACTTAACTAGCAATTATTCTGTTAATACAATACATGCTCTAATAGATCGAAATATATAGATAGCGATCTTCGAGAAGTCAATTAAGTAAGTATCCGATATCGATCCAAGGTCTCAGGATACTGAAGCTGCTAATTTTATTGTAAGTTATCTTGGATGTGGTTTGGAAAATTTCGGCCAAGGCGTGTGATGAACAGATGAAGCAATAGCCCAGTCAATTCAGCGACCCAGAAGAAATTTATAATAGGATTTTTTTCCCGTACATAATTGTAATACCAACTTCTTATACTAATATACAATAATTAAACAAAATGCGTCTCTAATTGCGGTGTGTTAGAGTCTATTTCAGATGACGATCGTAAGCAGCAGTGAGTCGTCGGCGACGATAATGTATTATGGCTCACGCATAATTGCTTTTTCTATGTTCTGTACCTCCAGACTGTTTAATTTAATTTAATATTATACGACAGCAAATTATACCAATCACAATTTAATATTTATCTTATAAATTATGTCCGGATCCTCCATACTCACCTCGGGATTCTGAAACGTTTGTTATCTATGACAACAGATTAATTCTAATGCTGCCTTTGTCTGGTACTAAGCAAATGGCAAAGACAGCAATAGACTTAATCTGTTTTTTTTTTTTTTTTTTTTTTTTTTTTTTTTTATAATGTTCCTCTGACATGTGAATCAGAGACCTTTTCCAGCGTAATTTTTGTTTAATTTTCTCTTTTATTACGACGTATTTAATAAAGTTCTTAACTTAATCTGTTGTCAAAGTTAACAACCGTTTCAGAATCACGAGGTAAGTCCCGTAACTTGACTGGGCTACAAACGATACTCCTCAGTGAGGGAAGTTTGAAGTAGGGTTGTCGCCCGTTATTGAGATACATACAGGGTTAAAAGCGCAGGGCACTGCCCGCAGTACAAGTAAATGTTTTAAACAGGATAGTAAAGTTCTAAGTTTTAAGCGTTTCAAGTTTTTGGTGCGGATTGAGAGTTAGCTATTGTAAAATTGTACACACTTACATTTAAAATTAAATTCCATCCAAAATAACTAATAGTGTAGTCAGTAATACTAGTCTAGTGCCAGAAAGAAAGAAACTTTCAAATAAAGCCACATATAAAAAATGATCTTGATCATAGGCTATTCACCAGATAACTGCTCGTAATGAATCCAAACGGCTGTTAAGTTTGTTAATTTAGTACAAATGGTGGTTCACCTCGGAAGTAGACCATTTGATTTATTCATGAAAGTTATGTCATAATTTAATATTCTGTTGGAGATGGAGTATCAACTCATGAGGTAACCGTTACCTGCTCATCAAGGCGTAAAAACTGTAAAAGAAATGGATGTCGGTGATATCTTTACACGAACGCGAAAAAGTAATTATAGTATTATTTTTGTTCATTATTTAGTAAAATATAATGTTAACACACTAACAACTTGGTGCCGTCTAACAAACGAAGATGAAATGTATTTTCCTCTTATTTATTTCTCGTTGGTCTGTGGTTCGTAGTTGTCAGGTCTGTTACTGTGTTGAGATTAGATTTTGGTCAATCAATTTATCAAGGTCAATTTTTTTCGGGATAAAAAGTAGCCTAAGTGTTAATCCCAAGTATAAGCTACTTCCATACCAAATTACATACTTACATACTTACACAAGTACACACAAACTTTCGCATTTATAATATTAGTGTGATTATCATAGGCCGGATACATACATATACATATATTAGCAAGGTCCATGAAACATAGTTTCGTTTTGACAACCCTACAAACACTGCCATAAAACATAAAAATGCTAGCGTGCTTTGACACACGCCAAAGTGCAACACTAATTAATTTAGAGTTGTCATAGAGTACTTTATAACGTTTTACTTAATTAGTAACATGACTTCTGGATGTTACGGAGGAAGTCGAATAGATAGTAATAGTTGCTTTTATGATAAACTAGTTGATGCCCGCGATTTCATACGCGGGTTTAGGGCTCAGAACTGAGACTCGGCCTTTACCCTCGCAAATACAATGTAAAAATGACGAACTTCCACATAAAGCTTTATCCCCTATGATAATAACCTGAAATGATGTTCAAACCTATTTTAATGCTCATTCACTAACTTTTTTTTAGCTAAAACTAAAGTTTTTTTTAAATATTTTATTTGTCTTACCAATTAATATTAGTAATTATAATAAAATATTAAATGATTTTAAAGCCTATTTTGGTGCTCATTCACAAACTTTTTTTTAGCTGAAACTAAATTAAGTTTGCTTTTTTATTTTATTTATCTCACTATTTGCCAATATCTACGTTTTTATTTCTATTTGGGAGCGACACGGATCATTAATCGTTTCGTTCAGGTGTTATAAGTCCAATCGCACGCACAGAGCGATCAATCACCTTTGGATCATAATACCATTTAATTGATGTCTGATCAATCGTTATTTACCTTAAATCTGAAATAATAGAGGTACATTCACATATATTCTACAGATAGACAAGACCATTCATGAAAACCATTTGTTCAAATGCTGGTGAGTTAGAACTAAAGTTTGCTGAGCACTAAAACTTTATTTTTGATGTCTAACCAAGCAATTTCGAATCATCATCATCATCAGCCATAAGACGTCCATTGCTGAACATAGCCGATAACCAGTGGGGAAGAATCATATTCGGTGAGCTTTCTCAAGGAATGCTAAGCGTGACACGATCGTCGACACGACGATCGACACGTGAAACTATAGTCGAAATAACCGAGTCAATTTAACGTGAGTATTCCCGTTTTATTAAAAAAAATGTATTATTAGTTTCGTCATATTATTTAATTTATTTTACATTGCTAGGAAACTTACAGCTTGACATTTGAAGCGTTATGAGTAGAACTGGGCCAGTTACAAGTTTCCGCGAATGGATCATTACTATTCAGAAACACAGATTAACAGCTATAGATTCCGCAATCAATACGATTGAAGCGCAAAACAGATCGGTCAAATACACATGTTGAATTCACTCTCATTGGTTCATTGCTAGTCGCGAACAGGCGTAACCTTGAGATAGCCAATAGGAACGCTTGGTCTCAAACCTCGCGATCCACGCTTTCCTCAATCTCAGAAGCGTTTTTGTTAGAACAACGATCTCACAATGGTTAATCTATTTTCAGAATCAAACTATATCTACGTACTGCTCTAAAATGTATGTGCAAAGTATCTCAGAAATTCCGTAGCAAAGCTCGGTCCATTTACGAGGTTCTTTTCGTTTCATTTGGTGCAACATTGTCAAGCTTGTGACAAACTTGTGGCCTAATTCCAGACATACTATATTTTAACGCCAAATCAATCTGACAGTAACTCATCGCCTTCCAGTCCTTTAGGTAATCAGACAAACAATATAGACTTATGGAGCAAGTAAATTACCTACTGTCTATTCTACTTTGATCTTATGCTCAGCTGACATGAAGAGGTTGGGACATTTCGGCCTATAAAGTGGCATATTGATGATTGTTTCACCACTAGGCCACTTACGTAAAGGAAATGTCCTAAGCTCTTAAAATAAATTATTATTATGGTAATTATTGGATATTAATTCCTTCGACTTGAGTGGGATTATTGAGAGTTCAAACCCAATGTTAAGTAAGGTTAGGAAAGTGAGCTCTATAGCATGGCATTAAGGATGTCGCTAAATACGTGTTTTGGCTGGTAAATCCGCTATAAGTAGAGTTTGATATCAAAGTAATATATATTATATGGAAAGGGTATACTAAGCCGAAAAAGGTACATAGTGCTCATCATTATGATTATGAACAACTTTTACTATGGGACCAACCCTGAAATCAAGAAAAATATATCAGTTGTTCCATAGAAAAATATGTCAATTGCACTCGACAAAATGTATGGAACAGCAGTTTGTTTTTCTCGATTTCATTGTTGGTCCCATAGTAAAAGTTGTTCACAATCATGAGTATTATGAGACCCTTTCCTTATAGCCCTGTATACCGATGGTAAAGGTTCATGAGGTGTACTGGATAGCAAAGTTAGCGAGTAGTTATTATAGTACGCACGTGTATGGTGGTGTCACCGTAATCACCGTCTCTCTCTCTATGGGGGAGCGTGATGACTCCATCATCATCCTCATCGCCGGTCCCACGGTTTCCGTCGATCGTCGCCGCCCCTATACTCGCATACCGCGTACGCAATCGCGGGCATCAGCTAGTTAATAAATTCGTGATCACTCGACGCAACTTGTAACTATTGCGTGTCGCTTCCGCCACGACACGCCGCGCTACAGCTGTCACTAGATACTACAAATAAATACCGTATAATTACTTATTATTACCATATATACACATACTTTCATTACTTTTCGTCCGTGACATTTTTACATTCCGGTTGTGGACTATTTCTGTAGTATGAACAATTAAATGTCAATTGTCCAATTATTACGCACATTGTATAGCGCGTCGGTAAATGTTGGATGAATATAGATTGATCTAGGTGTCATATTACAGATATACTCTATGTCTTTATCATACTGCTCAATCTCCATTTTACAAGCTTTCATTTAACTTGCAATGTTTGTATGTTTTCTTATTTCATACAAATTGTTAACGTTAACGCGATCGAGTAAGTAAATGCATTTGGAAAAACTCGCACTCAGCACAGTTCGCCTTGTTCAATTGAATTGAAATTTTGCATGCCTATCAAGTTTCGATGACAATACAATATTATGAAAGCGTGCTGTTCTGATGATAGAGACGGAATGTGGAACACGGAACTCCTCAGTAACTAACAGTAGATTGGAGTTTGGGCTGATTTTGATCAGCTTACCCCCGAATACTGAAACGTTTGTTAACTTTGACGACAGATTAAGTATATTGCCGCCTTTGTCATTTGCTTAGTGCCAGACAAAGGCAGTATTGGAATTAATCTGTTGTCAAAGTTAACAAACGTTTCAGTATTCGGGGGTTACTTACCAATAGCGGACTTTATAAAAGCTTGTCTGGAAAATATATTTTTCCGCAAAAACTTATACCATTGACATTTCGTTAAAGTTTAACTGGCTTATATTACTCGTATGTTAAGGAACCTATATCAGATTACATGACGTGCGTGTAACTATGACGCATTTATCTATTTGTCGAGGAAAGCAAACGCATAACTTCAAATTTCATCATGTTAACGTCATCATTTCTATCACTTTTTATTTATTGAATTATGGTTATGGTTACAATAAGCAAGTGCCTTTATTAACAAAATACATACAAACTACAACTACATAAACTACTTAGCCTACTACATAAAAAAAAAAAAACAGTTGGATTATCCAGATACCACTAAAGGTCTATATAATAAAAGGTATATAATGCAAATGTTCAAGCCCACTTCCAGTTGGCAGCGTACTCAGCAAGCTGGCGGCATTACCCCGCTGGATGGTTACATATTTGAGCAGTTTGGGTTTGAGACATTGACCCAAATGTCTCAAAAGCGTCAAAACCTTTTTGAAGGTTTTGACGACCTTCAAAATATCGTCAATAAAGAGATTTAACATCTGATATCTCAGGGTTAATGAGCGCAGTGCATTACCACGCATGGTTTTGAACTGTTGAAGTTCAAAATTCTGGGAGCACTGAATTATCACGGGCAAGCGTGACGCTTAACATCAGGTGAGCGACTTGATCGTCTCGTCACCAATTTCCATTTAAAAAAAACTAGTCGTTAAGCTCGTTTTTGTAGTTTTCACTTTTTTAAACATTACTAAATGTATGGTTAAACCTATTGTTTTCACTTCCGTCTTTATATTTACCAGTCGTCTGTCACTTCCTACCCCACCAGACGAAGCAGAGCGACAAACTTACATGCAAGGTTGGCCAAATGGTGGAACTAAAATTTCCATAGCAGGCTTTCAGTTTTGTTCAGAAAGTACGACGATACCTTCCCATTCAACTCGACAAATAGGTTTGTCGCAGTATAACCAATTTTCTGTCGAAAGCATCCTATTGTCTCCAATAACAAAAGTGGGCTGAACAAAAACAAGCGTGGCAGACCGAAACGACGCTTATGATCGTATGTGTATCTGGGACATTAACGTTCAGTATTTTGCACAACAGTTACGTAACACCGATTAATCGAAATACTTTTGGCAAGCGTGCAGTTTGCTCACGGAAGCCGAGGCTGGCTCGCGAGACATGTCTCGCATGCCTGCCTTGCGGTGTGGAGATGCATTTGTCTCGCGAGCCAATTTCAACGTAGCGCGCGAGCCACCGCCCGTGAACTCCCGTCGGTAATGTGGCGGTGCTCAAAAGGCGGTCATTGTGAGCCTGTTAGGTGTAAGGGACGTATGTGTATTGCCTCGCGCGTTTGTCTTACTATGGAAGCTGACGTGGTTTTGACACGTTTTGTTTTAATAGCGAAATCACTGGGCTAAAATGGTTTAAAACCTTTTTGTTATAATAAAACGGGAATAGTCACGTTAAATTGAGTCGGTTATATTATACTAAAAATAATCGATCGGTCGGTTAAACTATAGTCGGAATTTAACTTGATTATTCCCGTTTTGTTAAAACAAAAAGGTGTTAAGTCATTTAAGCCCAGTGATTTCGCTAAAATCCGAAACACAGTAAAGTTTGCACACTATTGCTTGGCGGGTGAATAGCTGATCATTCCCCAAGAGGTCTCAAGACCAAAGAGCCATACCACTATGCAGCTTCTACGGAGTTTCGGACGATTCACGTTTTCGTCACGATCCACACATAGTTTCACTTGAGCCCTTCAACCACGTACCAACAAATAGTTCCGCGTACCGAAACCCGTAGTTACCACTTGCTACATTCTATCCGTTCATCATTGGAATGCAACTAATGGTCACTTACCGTTTACCACAAAGAGGGTATACAACTTTCGCGCGCAGATGAGACAGAGATGGCTTAAGCTCGCGCTAGTCAAAAAACCAGATAATTGCTAATTACATCTAAAGCAGGAAATCAATCAAAATTCTGTGCCATGCAAACCTAGACATTATTAGTGTAATAATCACTTGAATATAAACTAAGAGTTCCGAGCGCCAGCGAAAAATGTGTGTAAATCGAGTTCTTTTCAATGATTTTTTTAACCGACTTCCCAAAAAAAAGAGGAGCTTCTCAATGATATTTTTTTATTTTTTTTAAACCAAAAATGTCATGTAATCATGTTTTCCATGCAAAATTAGATTACAGAACCAAAAAAAAAGCACATATCCAAAAATAATTTATAATATAATTTTTAGTCTACATAACTAATGAATAGAATACAATACTAAATAGAAAAATCACATTTTTATCAAAGTAGGCCGTTAAGTGTAGCAGTGAAAGTGGACGCTGACGGCTAAAATATCTGACAATTACGACCACATTACTTTTTATTGGTGTAATCTACTGTTAATTTATGAGTTAGAGAAGATGAACGGATTTTTAACGAGTAGGTATTTTTAACTTTTTTTTAATCCTAATCCTGCCAATAAGAAGCGACTGTTAAAAAAAAAAGATGAATCGGACTGAATCCTATTTTCTTTGCGACTAGATGCGCACCGCGGTTTCACCCACTTAGAAAAAATTTCTCAGGAATAGTACATTTTCCGGGGATAAAAAGTAGCCTTAATCACTCTCCAACCCTCAAACTAAAATACAAATCGATCAGTTCCTCTGCTGCATGAAAGAGGAACAAAAAACAATAAAACAAGAAACACATTATCGCAATTATAATAATTTTTAAGTAGGTATACAAACTACTAACTACACAATCCATTGTGTGGTGGGAAATTAGCCCAAAACTCCATACATTTTCGCCCATTACTCATTATTTGTTCATGGTTCTACATCTGGGATCCTATTCCTGTGCGCTCGAGATTATCTCGGTCACTGTCTCTCTAATTTAGAATTTAATGGGAGTGAGAGTGACCGAGATAAAATGTCATTTCTCCAAATAGGGGCCCTGTTTCTTTTTGATGTCTAACCCAAAGCAATATAGCGGTATGTTCGTATAGGCGGTCTGAAACGAAATAGACTGTACCCGTGCTCCAACAAATCCAATTTGCAATTCGAGTCCGTTGCGAGTGCAGTACATGTGGGCTAGTTCTGTATGAAATTCTATAAAAGATGTCACACTGCATGATGTACGATGCAATGAACATGGACTGCGCACGTACTGCAGGCAGTGTATCGTCTTCCATAGAATTCCATACAGAACTAGCCCACATGTACTGCGCTCGCAATGGAGATGGATTGCAAGTGGATTGGACGTGTAGTCTTTACACTTTCCTGTCAACCAATTACCGCAACGAATTAGAATTAGACATTACTTCACGTGTCGTCGCTCTAAAAAGCATTTGGCGCGGTGGAAAGCATTGCAACAGCACTGCAGTGCTGCGCCGATGGCCTAGTCATGGCAATCGGCATATTGAGAGGGAAATGGTGCGTGGGTGCCTTTCAAGTGGCCGACCGGAACATTTACTATGTTAGGTGCAAATGCACGAACGTTACAAGAACGACGTTGTGCCATTTTCTGATTCATTATGTGTAGTTTTGGCATACATACACTTAAACTTAATCTGCTATGTTAATATGTATGTTAATGTTAATATGTTAATATGTTTATGTATGTTCAAAAATATGTTAATGGCATCTGTTAATGCGTATATATTCATGCCACAGCTCTTTTTGTAAATAGAGCGTGAATTTCAAATAAACTGTTTATTTTGTTTCCTATCATTATAACAGAAATAAGTTAAAGAAATTGTCGTTTGATCTTTTACTTTGACGCTAGTTAAAAAAAAATCGCGAACACCTCCAAATAAATGAAATAGTTTTTAGCGCGGTTAAGTCCTGACAACAAACATTAAATTAAACGGAAATTTCTTTAAAACAAACGTAATGTTTTCATAGATAGGTATATATTATAGTTTTTGTAACTTCACACTTTATATTTTCAATAATGTGAATTGTGAATCGAGTGTGGACGCGACTTAAACTTGCTCCTGCTTCTCTTCTGTCTACTAATGTGGTTAATAATTCTACTAAAAGTGGTTGGTAGGTATATTTTTCCTTTTTTCTATTAGTCACGAATTGAATTTTTGATAAAAATTAACGGTTTCCGACGTATTGTCCACGCAGTTAAACATGCAGATAGTTTGTTGGTAAGCATTACTATACAGTAGATTCTATTGTTCCAGTTACGCTTCGATTATCTGGCTTTTGGGAAGCTTAGGAAGACTAGCTATAGATACAGACAGTTCTTTAAATATCTCAAGCCTTCTTCAGATATTCTTGATACAATCTCACCATAATCGTAAATCTGTCAAATAGCTACACTTAACTACACTTTCACTATCAAACTGCGACTTTCGTATGGGAACTGACCATAAAATCAAGAACTTCTAATTAACAAGTGTTTTATAATAACTATATGGATAAAAAAAACTTTTTACAGTCAATTATTTTTTTTAATTAGCTGAAATGACATTGAGTACTTATACAGCCGAATAATGAAACGTTTGTTAACTTTGACGACAGTTTAATTTTAATGCTGCCTTTTCGGCACTAAGCAAATGACAAAGGCAGCAATAGACTTAATCCGTTGTCAAAGTTTTCAAACGTTTCAGTATTCGGCTGTTAGTATGATAAAGGTTAAGCAAACAAAATTGAATGGAATTGAAATATAATCAGACATGTTTTTTTTAGAGTGTGAGTCTCCAAAAAGTATAATGGTGCATCTGTCTGTTTATAATAACATTTAAAAGATTCTTAGTTATTTGAATTTTGATATGTTATTTTAAGCGAGAGTTTACTTTTGTTAAACTAAAAGATTTCAAAACGCAGATTAGTCATATAGTTCTGACATTATGATAATATGATAGCATAATATTTTCAGAAATTATCTTTCACAACAAAAATAAAAAAAAACTACAAATGTGCTGTGATACCACTTAATGAAAACTAATCAAAACACCATTTGACATTTTTTTTTTATGTCGGATAATTAATTTCAATATTAAATGAAAATTCGACCACACCGAAGGTTATGAAATATAAATAAACACCAAGGTTATGTTTGCTAAATTAAGAAAAGTGTTTAGATTTACTTTTTACGTGAATTGTCTTGTAGATTTTTATAGCTGATTTTAATTTACTTATACACGACTTATATATAAATAAAACAAAATATTTAAACTGTTTATTTCTATGAGTATTACAAAAACTCTACAATCATGCTTAGTTTAATCTTATATTTAAAGAAGATTGTGTAATAGGCAATCTTTTTAAATTTCTTTATTTTGACAACATTTAACTGTCACTATGCTACTTACTTATTACATTGAATATTGTCCGGGCATGAACCCCCTAAACATTCTTTATATTTATCTAAGAGGAAATATTTTTTCATTAAATTTTTGACTATTTTGTGGTTTTTGCCATGAATATGAAGTTGGCTGTCAATCAATTTAAAAAGTACAATAATGATAATTAAAAGTAATAGCTGTTCTGAAACATGCTTTAAAAAGTAGCACAGTTGATTAAGACCATACTTGTAAAATACAAGTAGTGGTAACATGACTGCAATCTTAGTCGTAATGTTTAGCAATTTAATTTTAATTTGCTTGCTCTGGCTTGCCTTTCAAACTTTAACCCGATGGCCGTTTATCGCAACGGTAAAACCACAGGCTTGCAGTTTGATAACGATATTTTAAACGCGTAAGACACCATTATGTCGCAATCCGTACAGATCATCGCCATAAGCATCTTCTTTTTAGTATAACATCTGTCATTAGAAGCATTTGCACAGAAAAAATAAAAGTACACTCACAGAAGACTACCTCCAAGATTACAATTCGTCGAGAGTGAAAGATATATTTCTATGTAACAGCTGTTTCTTTTTCCCGATTTCTGTGTTCGTCTCGTACTAAAAGTTTTTCATGATGACGAGTAAATAGTTACAATAGAATGTCACTTTATTGATACCACGAAAGGACATAACAAGGTAATTATCTTATAGACTGGTAGACGGATTTGTAAACAAACAAATAAGTAAAATGATATATATCCTAGACTATGTCCGTTGTCTAACAGAACAAGCATAGTATTACTTGTTGAATTTACGTTAACTTCAGTTCTTTTTTTCAAGAAATTAAAAAGGATAACTAAAAATCTTACTGCCTTATTTTTGCTGATGTTCAATACGGGCCTACAAAGAGATAGATAGATAGATAAAACTTTATTGTTCACACCAGAAATAAAATACAAAATACCAAAAACCAACTTAAAACTAGTGTAACGACTGGCGGCCTTATCGCTTAAAGCGATCTCTTCCAAGCAAAAGAGCCTAGAGTATGGCCGCAAAATAGCCTTGGATTGTATTATTTACAGCTGTATAATTGTTAGGCACTCATGTCTCACATAAATATAGTATTCAATGTCTATAACAAATAAAATATCGCTTTACTTTGTTGCAGTGCTTGAGGATGCGAGCCGGCGTGCTGTGGAGCGCAGTTGCGCTTACGCTTCTCGCCGTCTCCTGCGCACAGAGGAGAGATACACAGGTCAGTGTTTACATAGACAGCACAAAGAGGTGACGTATAGAGTCATAATCCAACTATTAGATGAATGTTTCACGTATGGTCTGGTAGCACGATAGTCCATCAGTCTACGCGTACAGTACAAGATCAATTTCCCCGACGATCAGTATAGACTAAACGATTGCGTAAGCTGAACGTATTAAAACACCAAAGTTTTTATTTGCTATAGTGCAGTTAAGTAAGGTGTTACAGTTTAAGCAAATATTTATAAAGAAATTACTAATTTACGCAAAGCTATTTCGCTAAAGCTTTGTTTGTTACTTCATAAAAAGATAACTGGACGAACTTGATTGATTGATATTGGCTTGATTGAAGCCTAGATAATTGACAGGATGAAAAAGCCTTAGTAAGATACCAATTTATGAAAAGGAGATCAAGTGAGAACCGCTTGTGCTAACCTAACGCTTTTAATACGACCCAAGTTTTAAATCTTACAAAGACAACTTCTTCGAAAAGGACTAGATCTAGCGATATAAATAAAGAGTACCTAGCAAAAGAAACCTGATACACCATATTTAAAACCTCAACAAGTGTGTAGGTACACATTCTAAGACTTCATAAGGTCATTGGGTTGGAATATAACGTAGTTGGGTATCAGCCATCTCTTATACCTAAGCTTTGAGACGTGAAAGTTGATATTCAAGTATTCAACACATTTTGATAGGTCTACAACTACCTATTACATGAACAAAGATCTATTATAAGCTTACAATGATAGGTCATAAATTGTAGTTGTACTGTAATAATTCTTAATGGCTATTCTGTGGTTCTATTTGCGACGTTCAGTTTTCACGCATTCTTCATGAGATTTATCACCCCAGCACATAATATTATCTGCTATAGATAGGCGTTCACGTTAGGCGATAAGGCCGCCCATGTCGATGCCCGATCGACATTTCGGGCCGATGTCCCGAACTGAGACCTTACGACCTTATATCTTGACAACCTCATGACCGATTTTGCTCATGTTCAAAATTATTGTTTAGAATTGACTGCTAAATGTTTATGCCAAATGTTATTAAAATCGGCCGGTAAATAGCCCCTCAGAAAATTTCCGCTCTTTTTGGGGGAAATAACCCACCAACAAAAAATCGCCGACGCCAACTGTAGAACCTGTTTCAATTCAAAGCTTCGTCAAGATTGGTTAAAAATACGACCTGTACGCGAGTATCTACATACGTACAGACGAATTAAAGCAAATTTTTGATTAGTGGGGAATCCCGCCACGAAAAAAAAAACTATGAAATTGTAGTATTGAGGTTGTGCAAAAAAGTTTGTGCTCGCGAGGTCTACTGTTCACAGAACTACTAGTTATTATTGTTACCAATGAGTCAGCATTGTATATTAATTAATTATTGCTTATCAAGGAATTAAAAGTTTTTGAGACAGTTAATTATCGTGTGAACACAAAAAGGGCCCAAACTGTGATGAAAGTAGATAATATTATAGATATTTTATATAAGTTATAGCAGCTGCATTGTGAAACGTGTTGTTAGCGACAGGCACAGGCTCGCTCGGTCAATCATCAAGGTTATGCGACCAACAATATAATACGATCAATTTCATACTTGGACCCGTTTACTGGCCATTGAACAAGCCACGGGTGATTTGGTTACACTTTAAAAGATATGATTCAATTCTATTTGATATACAAACAGTAGTTTATTGAATCAGGTCTCACTTGGTTTCACTTCACTTTTCCGTGAAGTGAAACAAAGTGAAGCCTGAGTGATATGACATTCCCGAGGGAGGATCGAGCCTTCAAATAAGGGATTTCTTTAAGAGCTTTGATTCAAATTAGTTTATTACAACTAAGCCCTGCAGTTTTACTGGCGACTGTCCAGTTAACCTACATTTTTCTATGATAAAATAAGTGACTTTTATTTACCAATTCTGTATTTATTGTCAAGCTTATTTCTTTGCTAAATTGTATCAAGATCTTTGAAAAGATGACAACTAAAAGGACAGACAACGTGAATCTAATCATATCGCCGACTTGCCTCACTTTATGTTGGTACTATACGAACGGTTTTATACCATTAGAACTATAAGTAGGCGTGCTGTAAGTTTATTTAATTAGGTTATTTGCTTGCACTACCAGAACTGGCTCTGTATTAATTTTGTTGCCAGCATCACTTATATCGTTGACAACTTAAACAAATGGAGCTTTTTTAAGCCTATTCATAAACTCGTAATTTAAGGAAAATAGTAAAGTATTTTGATCTTTAGCTTCTTATCATAATAGTTTTTGTTTTATGACTTCCTCTATTAACAACTCAATTTTTACATCAAAACGCTCTATATTTATTTTCGACCTTTAAGTACTAACCTTTTTGGCACACATGAGATAATTTTCATAGTGTCCGAATCCAAGCCTGCCAAAAGGTGTAACTACCTACATTTTAAGAAACGAGGCTGACAGTAATTTCTCATACATATTTGACCGAGCGAAGTGTTTTCGAATTCAGTCCGGCCGCCAGTTATTACAATTTCTTAAGTACTATGTATGTATGTATGTAGATAGATAGATAGATAGATAGATAGATAGATAGATAACTCTTTATTGTTCACACCAGTAATTGCATGCATAATACAAAAATCTATTTAAAACTAGTGTAACAATTGGCGGCCTTATCGCTTAAAGCGATCTCTTCCAGGCAACCAGACAGCATGGAGAGGATTTATGATTATGTATGATTTGGTGTGAACAAAACGGAGTTTATCTATCTATATATAAGATTATGTATTTAACTAATTACCTTTTATGATTTATACCTTTTTTATTTATGATTGCAATAAGAACGAGATGCTACCTTTTAACTAGGTATTCCCAATTCTTTTAAGTTCTGTGATCGACTTAAGGTTCTAAAATTATGAAAGCGTATTGATGACATAATAATAAGTAACACCGATAACTGCGACTTACAACCGTACAAATTGCAAATGAATTGCAATGCTTCTACTTCACTTTCTATAAGATACAATTCAGTTTAATCACAGTTCTCGTATTTAGGCTTTTGAGAGTGTCTTGAGATTACATATCATGATACAGTTCTTATATTAGGCGTTTACGATATTTCGTATACAGCGGAAAGTCTGACATAAGTCAGTTTCAACAGTGTTGCTAAAGCACGGTTACCAAAATTAACGTTTTTCAACAAAATCCCAGCATTGTTGTTTACAGGTTTTATTACTAACTAAATAACGAAAAAGTATGTAATGGAAAGTTGGAAACAAATCTACGCTTAGAGCAACACAGGGCTCCGGCTGGCCGTTCGGGCCGGTACCGAGTTGCTCAATGGTTTTTCGCAACAAAGTTTTTTTTTTTCAAATGGATTACATTATAAACTATTAATACCGAATAAGTAAAACAAAACGTGTCTAAATTATTTCAATTTCCAGAATAATAATAATTAAAATAGTTCTTACAATGGAGTTAGTAAAAACTAGTTTAGTTTCCTAGTAAATTGATAAAAAAAAGGTTCATACCTACGAATCTATAGATCAAATATTGTGGCGAGGAACCTACCCAATGTTATTGTCCTTGTAGCTGCAGCTAATACTTACGTCAAATCACTCTTTATCAGTGGCTACAATTTTCATGTCGATGTTGGCTACATTTTAAAAAGGTCACCCATCCCATTTACAGCCGCAACCAACATCAAGTTAAGCTACAATCACAACAGAGTCCAACCACCTCGCTTTCTACTGTCTGACCATCTTTTAACGCCCATAATTCTCTTAAATTATCTGTTTATAGTTTTACATCTGTAGTGACACGCAAGTTACGCTACGAGCAACAACTTGACATACACACTTGTCATTTTCGTAAAAGTTATGTCGTATATAGTTTTCGTCTAGTTTTGAGTAAAGGAAAATTTCCTTCATACGACAAAGTGCTTGTCATCAGCTTATGTTTAACGGACGGCTATCGCCGTGAATGTGTGATGCTTCAATTACAGCATTGTCATAATAATTTATTAAGAGTAATGCAGAGAGAGCGAATGAAACTGTTGATTTATATTAATTTAGCTGCGAAAAACGTTCGGTTGGTAAATAATCATGCCACAAAACTTATTGTACTGCGTGTTCGGTTTGATGACAGACCGGGCATATTTTATGATACTATTGTACCTCGTCATTAGAAATAACTTTTACTATGAGAACAACACTAAAATCGCGAAAAAAATATCAGCAAGGGGAACGTGGTGACAAAATGACAAAACTGCAAAAAAAAAAACGGAGACTGACAGTAGTTGAACCCGTATCTGCATCAGCTTTCCCACCAAAAGTTGAACCTGTATCTGCATCTTTCCACTGCTAGGATATCGATCTTCCCTCGAATGGTGATTAGGCTATATCCACCACGCTGCGCTGGCCTAGTGTAGGTTGGTGGATTCATCCATTTTTTTCTCCGGAAATATGCAGGTATTCTCACGATGTTTTCCTGCACCGAAAAGCCAGTGGTATATCCGAACGTAAGTTCCAAAGAACTCATTGGTACTGACCCGCCCGGGCTCGAACCTGCGAACCCACAAATATAGCGCGAATATGCTCCCACTGACCTACCACGAGTTATTTATTTGGATTACCGTCCCGTTTTTCATTTCAGGAACTATTAATCATCATCATCATCAGCAAAAATACGTCAACTACAACTGAATAAAGGCCTCCCCCTTAGGGAGTGCTGTAATCCCCACGCTTAGAGGCTTTAATTATTACTTTTAAATTTGCATTTGTGAGAAAACTTTTTTTACAAACCATTATGACCATAACATGATTGAGACAACTTTTTTTTTTATGTGTACGTGTAAGTAGCATTATTTAAGTTTATTTTATTTAATTGAAAGTTTTTTTTTTATTGTTGACAAGCTAGGATGGGCCACAGCTCACCCCTTGCTTGACGATGTAGTCGAAGGTGGTAAACACGCCTAGCAAAGAATGGGAAACGCCTTGCAATACAAAAAAGCGATTTAAAAAAGTGTTCTTAGAAAAGTACAATTTAATAACACATATTTAAAAAAAAAAACTGAATGAAGTCCCTTAAGTTCATTGTCTCTCTTCTCTAATGAATAATCCATTTCATTATGACATAATTGCAGGCATAGCAGCATATAAATGTCCAATTAAACGCTTGAATCAAAAAATATAGTCTTATATCACAATTTAGACGACGTACAACATTAATGCACGTTATACTTTCGATTATAGCTTATTAATAGCACGCGAGATGATTCAAGTGTCGGGTTATCAAACTTTGAGGCGTATTCACTCGGAGATATTAACCAACAACAATAACAAAATAACGACAATAGCAATTTGTCGTACATTTGTTGTTAACCCGTAGAGTGGCGGTCGCCATTTTCGTGGCAAAAAATATTCGTCCACATTTCGATGCCGCCACTTAATCAAAAAACAACGCACACGACAGGTGGCCGGAATGCCAAGGGATTAATATAACGACAACAGCCTATTCTAGTTGTTTTGTTATTTTTGTTTGAAACAGGTCACAGAAATAACATTTTGAACAACCAAAGCTGTTGCTTGCTATACCACATCCAGAGAATTAGACGAAGTACCTGAGTGAGCAGTAGTACCTTGGGAGTCGTAGAATGGTGAGCGTTATGCAACTCCCAAGCCACCTGCCAAGCGTTGGTGCTATAATCTCCATTATCCCAAGCCCAAGCCTATGTTCAGCAGTGCACATCTTCTAGCGAATGATGAAGACTACCTTGGGTTTTTAAATGATTAATTTCAGGAGTTTTTGGTTAATTTAATTTCTGCGCAGCCAAAATACGGAAAATATAGGCGCATACGAGTGGTTAGCCACAGCTATACCTCGATCATCTGCTAGCGCATGCGCCAATAGCCCTCACTGACCGCACTCCTCAATTACCCGCTATTCGAGTAATAACACGGTACCTAATAATTTAGCTACTAAAGTACTTACAAATCAAATTATGGGCAAACGTTCACTTTTGCAAGCGTCCTCGATTGGGAACGATCCTTTGAAATAATGATGCGTTGTGGTCTATGATTGAACAGTCCTCTTTGTGTTGATGTTATTGATTTGACAAACAATTAACAGGAGCAATCAGGTATTCTCTATTCGTTTTCATAAGACCTCCATACCCTTCTCCTTCCGCAGCGGTTAAAGATAATTTAACCAGTAGATCGCGCATGTAAAAAGTATTTATTAAGTTAATCACATCGTGTTGGGACGAGGAAATAAATCGCGCTTTCGATTGACCGGTTCAATTCTTCCATGCAATGCGCGCCTATGATTGGCCGGTTCATATGCGATCCAGTTAACGAGTTTAGGTACTTTTAATTGTATTATTTTCTTAAGAATGAGGGTAATAGGTATTTATTTATTTATTTACCAACAGCACAATAATACAAATTAAAGAACATAGATACATTATATAAAACAGCCAAATATAGGTCTATTATATTTTAAGTAGTATAAACAATATCGCTTCTGAAACACTACTAACAAAGTAACATAGACATACATATACATAGACATATGATATGTCTACTGGTTATGTGGTCCGTGGCAGCAGTAGACTAGCTACTCTATAATTATGCAAGTTACGAAATATTGACAGATTTACGCGGATACATTAATAAAGGAAAGAATAATCATGCATTGCTCTAACATTGTCTTGCTCAGTAAAAGACATCCTCTCATAAGGCCCCTTTTCACATTACGCTAATATATATCGCATTATAGATTTATCGCTTTCTCGCACTATTGCCCTGTCTAACTCCAAATTGAAGAATGACAGTGTCTCCTCCATACATTTTGCATAGACACGTTCACCCAGGGCATGCAGTGCGAAGACAGTTAATTATGAAACTGTTAGTATAGCGTTAGTTTGAAGAAGCTTTTACGGTCTAATTCGGACCTCATTAAAACATACATAGTGCGAGTAATGACTGTCGTATGCACTCGAATTACCCTCAATGAGGATGTGATCCGATGTGATCCGATGTGATCCATATATCACAGCTTCGCTCATTAGGGGTCGCCGCGGCCGTGAGCCACAGTGACATTGTTACACACAATGACTCGCATTATCTTGAGATTTGCCACTTGGCAGAGACAGAAAGCAAACTTCATACAAATCGGACCAACCTGAAGAGTGTTATTCCAGCAGCCATTACCTTTGTCAGTTATTCAACCGCCACGCAGTAGTGTGCAAACATTACTGTGTTCCGAATCGAAGGGCAATGTTTCCAGCATAATTACTTGGCAAACAGAGATTTAACATCTAATATCTCAGGGTGACGAGCGCAGTGCATTGCCGCGCAGGGCTATGAACTGTTGAAGTTCAAAATTCTGGGTGGCACTGAATTGTTATGGGCAAGCGTGGCGCTTGACATCAGGTGAGAGACTTGCTCGTCTCGTCACCGAGTACAATAAACAAAACAAAAAAAATGTTAACGATTCATAATAATAATAAATAATAATAAAGCCCGTTTATTTCCAATCCAATTACATACACATGCATTACAATATAATTAAAAAAAGTACACTCATTAAAATCAATCTATATTTATAGTATCATTAATTATTATCATTGTTGATCGGAACCCCTTCTCGGGTATAGGCCTCCTCCAGCAACGATTCATTCAGTGACAATATATTTATACGCAAGGCATCTACACGAACTCCCGTCCGCAGCTATCTCACTCGCACATAAATAATTATTCTTGGTGTTCTTTGCAGTGCAACATAAACAGTAGAGCTCAGTAGAGTCGGACAAATTGGATCGTACCTATGTGTTGACGTTACCCTAATTGATTTTCTGTGGTGTTGAGTTACTGTCTTTACCATACTGTGGTTTACCTTGAAGAAGCGTGAGAAGCACGGGAACAAACCCGAGAGGAAATCAACCCATAGTTATATCACTATTAACGTGCTTTACGGACAATTAAAACGACATAACCCTAAGAATTATGTAATTTACAATTTATGAGAATTTTTTGTCTTATTCGCTCAAGCGGGAAGGTTTCTGACGTCTAAATTACAACTCGTATTGTCAACGAAGCATGCCAAGTAAATATGGATGTATTTAAGCGTGAAGCTACTTTTTTATGATGAGTTTGGTTCACCTATCAGAGTCTTAAAAACATTGTTGGTTAAACATTTAACCGTTTGTTTTTAATACTATGCCGCCCATCGGCAAGTGACCGCCATCATCATCATTATGAACAACTTATTTATTATCAACACGATAATTATACAATTATAATACAATGTCCCAATACAATACAATGCCCGTTGTCGGTAGGTGTGGCGCTCTAAGGGGGAGGCCTATGTTCAGCAGTGGACGTCTTATGGCTGATGATGATGATGAATACAATGTCGCCCATCGGCAAGTGACCGCGCAAAAAGGGCTTATAGTACTCATCATTATGAACAACTTTTACTATGGGAAGACACTGAAATCGAGAAAAAATAACTGCTGTTTTGCGGAAAACTGTGTCCGATAACTTGTGAACGGTTGATCTGATCTTCATGAAATTTTGTAGGCAATTAGTTCATTTCAATACAATTTTTAATTTCGAATATGAGCTGAATCGGTCCAGGGGCTGTAAAGATATAGGGGTCGCGAGGTCTCAGTTCGCCGCGAACTACTAGTTTAGTAGAAGTCCAAGAGTCATTCGCACCATGCTATGTGGAATGGATTACATCTGCATCTTTTTGCAAATGTACAGTGCATCATGTAAATGTTGTTATGTCATCGTCTCGTGCCGGAATCGCTTTTAAGTATCAAGTCGTCTCGGTCAGCGATTCGATTGGAACGAATCTCAATATCAATTTTATTTAATTCGCTTGTTTTATCACGTACTAGACGTTGTCTGTGTCAATGTTAAGCTTCTGACACTAATTAAATTCTACACAGTTGTAACTAGTAACAAAGTCATTACGAGTATTGTTATACTAAAAGTGTGTCAGTTTTTTTTTGCTTATTGATATTGATATTTTTATTAATAATTACAAAGTTACATGTCAGGTTCAATAATATAAATCACATTAAAAAATAAAAATAATATTAAATTATAAATGTGCCAGATTAAAAATTAATTGTATAATTTTTTTAAATTTAATAAAATAAATTAAATGTAAATAAATAATGATTACAAGATATTCTATTTTTGGAATGATCTCCTCGACGCTATAAGGTACTGTGTCAATTAGTAATAGCTTAAGTTTTTTCTTGAATATACCCAATGACTTTGCGTCGCGTAAGGGGTTGGGCAAGGCGTTAAAAAACCTGGGCACCGATAACCCGCGTGCACTTTTTTGATTTCGCTAGACGGTGCCTTGGTATTAATTACGTACATAAATAAATTAGGACCTAGCTGGGTATGTTTTAAAACTGCGACCGGAAGCATCGGAGGACGGGTAGCAGTAAGCTCACATTCCACACTAGGTGTGTTTACCATCTTTGACCACACCGTCACATAACATCAGATGAGTTGTGGTCAAACACTAACCAGTCGAACAAAAAAAAAGTTGTTAAGAGCATGTCGGGCCATGCCTAATAGGGTTCCGTAGGTGCGTAGGACGTTTAAATTATTTATCCGTTTTTCCCGCTTATTTCAAAAATTCATTATCAGATGTTGCCCAAAATAATTTTAAAATAAAGTTTTTACTAAGGTCTATCAACATGGAAGATAACAAGTTTCTGAGATGCAGAGTTTAGAAACGGCAGGGAGGCATTCTAAGCAACTTTGTCGGCCCATATTTCGCAAATGGTACGTCTGATAAAAAAATCTTGTAGCAAACTTAATTTTAAAAGACCTTTTCAATGATACCCCACATTTGTGGGACATGCGATTTTTTAATCATCCCCATTACTTTTACATGTATCATGTATTTTTATTTTTTGAAACTGTAGGTCTATACTTAGACTATCGTTGTGCAGAATTTCATGCATACAGTATATAACTTTGGAAGCTAAAAGGCTGTAAAGGATTCAGACAGACAGACAGATGGACATGACGAAATTATAAGGATTCCTTGACCCGAAAAAGATTGGGTATTCAAAAAAAGTTTTTTTTCCTTACTAAAAAATGTAGTTACATTAATTATATGCTTCTTAAGCTTAGTATTCATTTAGTTCAATCTTAAATACATTGTTAATTCCGCCTTCTTCGCTTTAATAATAATAACTAAAAGTTTACGATTAGTCGTGAGAACATATTTTATCACTATCATGGAAGGAAATTCCTACAATTATTCAGCAAAAAACACTTTATGACACGAACAAACATCGGAAATACTCAGCATGCTTTCACCGTCAAAAGTATACATAAAAAGTATGTATGTTGATACTTTACACATACTTTTTATATAGGATTATAAGGAAAGGGACTCGTACTACTCATAATTGTGAATAAACTTTTACTATGGGACCAACCCTGGAATCGAGAAAAAAACAGTTGTTTTATTTTCTGGATTTCATAGTAAAAGTTATACATAATATTGAGTACTATGAGCCCTTTTCGGCTTAGCTTAACCTTTCCTTATAACCCTGTATAATCTCATTTTTTTAAAGTAATTTTACCTATATCTAAAGGTCTGTACCAGGTTATGTACTGAAGCCGCGACCAGAAATACAAGAGGATGGGCAGCAGGCTCCTCTTTGTAAACAGTGAGCGATCTGCGATCCCCAAATCGCCTGCCAAGCTTAGGCTTTAATTGTCATTCCGGAGTGATATTTCTGTACTTATCCTATTATATATTTCTAGTATAAATGTTTGTCTGTTTGTTACCTTTTCATTTGTTCAATTTAGCAAGAAAGTAGTGTGCATAACAAGAACGGCCATAGAGTACTTTTTTTAAAATACTGAAAATCAGCGTATAAAACCACGAGACGCAGCTAGTAAACAATACTTTCTAATTACTACTCACTCGGCACGACCTGCGAGAGGTCAACAGACATATCACTTGGTAATGATCGTGTAATGTCAACATTAAGTCGACTATTGAATTAATTAATGGTAGCTTGTATCAATTGCCGCTACCTTGACCGAAGAAATCGACAGTTTTTCTAAAGACGGCTATGCGGCTAAGGCTATGGTTGAAATTTTGTTTTTGCAATCAGAATTGTGTTATGCAGTTACAAGCTTTGGTGGCAGCGCTCTTTTAAAACATGCCTTAAAAATAGAGTATACCGCCGTCTTGTACATACAAAAAGCGTAGTCAGATATCCACCCCTGAATGTTATACTGCCGTGCTAAGAAAAAAAATGCACATCTCACATTTTTTTCAAAATTGAGACAAATACATATTCTGAATCACGAAGACTTCGTGATTCAGAATAAGTATTTAACTCAATTTTGAAAAAAAAAATTGATGTGCTTTTTCTTTTTTTTTTTGCTCTTTCCTCCTAAGAGGATTTTGGCGTCGCACGTCTTATGCATTTGCCAGTGTCAAGTATACATGTATATTATATATTTGTATATTTGTTAGATACTATTAAACAAGTCATAGTCACGGTCAAAGTCGAGCAAAGTAAGCCACGGTCAAGTCCAAGTCATGCACCAGTAAAGTGGTGAAAACTTTACTAGAGCCTTCTATGGAGTTTTGGAAACAACACAAAAATTCACGTTTTACGACATTATACCATTCACCAACACTCGTGCATGTTCACGAACACTTAACGGGTAGAAATTCACCGGTTTTTACACATTAACACTCGAAGTAACACAAGTCTTGGAAAATAATAAAATGACGCGACATGAATTCTTCACGTTCCCGCCAAAAACTCCGTGCCTTTTCTTCTTAGCATGGCAGTATACGATTTCGATGTTTTATATGTTGTCTATATCATGGAAAACTATGCTTGTACGTTTTTATTTTAAAATTTCGCGATATCTTCGGTGTTAAAGGCACTTAATTAAACATATTTTTAAGCAGTATTTTTGCGTCGAAGATAGGACGGAGAAAAGTAGTGTTTATTAGATAGAATACCATAAACATTTTTTGAAAAAACAAAACAGCGGCATAGATTATGGTTTATACAAGCCATTGAAACTAAAAACAAAAGATATTGTTAAGATTTAGGGGGTGATAACAGACTACCCCCCAAAACGCTAATTAATCACTAACTCTCTGTGTTGCACGCACGAGGAACAGAGCGACAGCTATACAATTTCAAATATCGAATGCGCCTAAACCTCGCGAAAGGACTGTCCTCTTGTCCTAAGTCGAAAACAAATACTATTAGTAAAAGAAGAACAAAAGAACACTCAAGATAATGCAAGAATTATAACGATGCCATCAACTCACATGAAAATCGGTCCAGGCGTTCGGGAGTTATGATAGAATTAAGAAATCCACTTACAATCCTACACACTAATCACTATTTTTTGGGCATTCGTGTAAAAAGACAGTGCTACACACTTTCGCACGCAGATGAGAAAAATTGCGCGATGGGCGAAAAAATAAATTATAGCAAACTTAACAAGGAAATAAATCGAAATAATAATGTACTACTTCCTAGACATCATGATTACCGCCATTAGAGTAATAATAATTTTAATGCACTAGGGCTTAAAAGATTTGGCGAAACTTATTCAAATCGAGTTTTTTTTGTAGAGATAATTTAATGTTATCGTGTTTTAATTTTAATTTACCAAAAAACATATCTAAAATTAAGAACTCTAATCATAACTAATAAGCCGAACGGAATAAAATAACCACATTTGTTTCGGTTTAACCCACTTATGATATCAACCAAATTAGAATTCACAATCTTAATAATAAGTTTTTTTTTTTATTTGGTGACGAGACGAGCAAGTCGCTCACCTGATGTTAAGCTTCACGCTTGCCCATAACAGTTCAGTGCCACCCAGAGTTTTGAACCTCAACAGTTCAAAAACATGCGCGGCAATGCGCTGCGCTCGTCACCCTAAAAAATTAGATGTTAAATCTCTATGCCCAGTAATTACGCTAGAAACTTTGCCCTTTAATCAGGAACACATTAATGTTTGCACACTACTACTTGATGGTTGAATAACAGGCAAAGGTGTGGTACTTCCCCAGGCGGACTCTGCAGAAGAGCCCTACCAATACCAAGTATTTTATACTAGCTTAATGAGGGGCGAAAATCGATCATTCAATAAAAAACGTTCCTATATTTAATTCGATGTCAACGAAAAACCAAAAACCAAAAAATAATAATAACTTTTACAAAAGAATAATTTGGTTTTGGTTTCAGCACCCACATTGTTGTCTAAAAGCGACATTCTGAGGGTGGGCTTGAACATTTGGATTAACTTTTGACCTTTACATGACTTTTTATGTATCCTCTGTTTTATGTAGTAGGCTAAGTAGTTTAGGTAGTTTTAGTTTGTTTGTAATTTGTGTAGTTAATAAAGGCAGCACGTAGACAACAAAACTTCCCAAAACAGTAAATGAAATACCTACGATCTATGAGATAACTTGATAGCCAACTTATTGCGTGTAGTAATTTGAAATTGAAAGTAAACGCGACTAACAAAACCATTGAGATTCCCATCACGTTGTTGTGTCAAAACATTTGGCCGAGTGTTCGTTCCTTTCATTTTACATGGCTCACTAGCTTTGCCCCGCGAGTTTATTTAATGTTTCACATGCATAGCTCCCTGTGAGATTCTGCCCTGGCTGTTTGTCGGCACCAGGGTATCATAGAACTGTGACCAGAACCACCGGAAGACGGCAGCAGCGTCCTCTCAGGTAAGTAGGTAAGTATGTAAGTGTGTTTGTTCTGTTCCCGTTCAACTCTGGGACGGCTGAACGGATTTGAATGAAATTTGCTATGGAGGTTGCTAATACCCTGGATTAACACATAGGCTAAATACTATAATATAAAAAATACCGTTCCTGAGGGATAACAAAAATCACCCGATGATCACCCGTTTTTGCAACCATTTTACATAGCAAAGCCCTCGAGAGTTATGTGCAAGGTTATGTGTACATAACTCTCGAGGGCTTCGCTTCGTATAGCGAAGTTATTTTCTTCTTTTCTTTTTTCCTCTCTTGAGGATTTTGGCGTCGCACGTCTTCTGCATTTATTTCTTATTTGATAAGGAGTTACTGTATATCACAAAGACAGACACAGGATAAATTTTTTACGTCCACGCGAACGAAGTCGCGGGTAACAGCTAGTAAAAATAAAGAAGGCCATGTCATAGGATTTTTCATGAATCAATCCCAAAAGAGGTGAAATAGGATGTTTAATCACTGGCAAGCTAGTTAGGTAATGAACATCGTACAGAATTGACTAATTCAATTAAATGTATATCCGTAGGTATGCATGCGCACATACCTTTTATATCACAATAATATTTATCGATATGCATGTCATGTCAATCTATAAAATTATGTCGATCACAATATTTTATAGACGCTTTTTTCTCGATTGAAAAACATCTAACAACTTTGGCATTTTAAATTGAAAAGGCGGAATTAGCTACTGCGGAAGCTAAAAAACAAGTAATAATTATCCACTAGCCACTAGTAACTAATCAAGTGGCTTATGATATAAAGTACACCTCAAGGTTCCATTCTTTGCTCCGATTCTTTACTATCGAGTCATAGAGAAGATATACAATAGACAGCTCATACCTATTCCTATTCACGAAAATATTACGCGCAAAAAAGCATAAAGTTGGGATAAATTGTCACGCGCTTTATTTCCGTTTTTAAAGTACATCCAATTTCGTTCCGCAGGTTGTTTTTCCGTGTAATCCTAAATTGAGGCTATGAACCAGAAATGTTCTGTCATCTATCCGATTATTCCCTGGGGCGCTAGTCTCGACTTTTCGCTACAGCACTTTGCGACCGAATTCGGTCGCTATGACGCAAAATTCTTTGCGTTCTTTCGTTAACAATTCGTGTTCGTCGTAGAATTTTTGCGTCATCGCAAAATTCAACGCTATGTTTGCGTTTTTTCGTTAACAATTCGTGTTCGTTGTCGAATTTTTGCGTCATAGCGACCGAATTCGGTTGCAAAGTGTTGTAGCGAAAAGTCGAGACTAGCGCCCTTGTATTACAGAAATATAACAACTACATATAAAAAAATAAAACTGTTTTTTTTTATGAAGATCTATGAATATTGATACAATCGGATACCAGTTTCCACGATGACGTCATATCCCGCTACGAAATTGGACCCCAGAGAAAGTGAATCGCACGAACCTTTTTACAAATAAAGTGGTAATAATAAACCTTATGCATATTAGAATAGGTGTAATTGTTACTGTGAAGGTTTTTTTTGTGATTGTTTATAATGATAATTAAAATTGTAACATGTGTCGTGGTGAAGACAATTTTACTTTTTATGACAACTTTCATAATAAATAAAGCAAAACACACGGTGTCTATTTTTTTAATTTTAGGGCTTGTTAAACACTACAGACCATTGAGCAACTCGGTACCGTCCAGGGACCCTATTCCTGTGCGCTCGAGATTATCTCAGTGACTGTCTCTCTAATTTAAAATTTAATGGGAGTGAGTGTGAGAAAATGTCATTTCTCCGAATAGGGGCCCAGAAGGGATCGGCCGGAGGCCTGTGTTGCTCTAAGCTATAAGCAGATGAATAAATATAATTAAATTCTATAATTATGTTCTGAGTTTGAAATTATGGTTGTCCGTGTCTTTGTGTGTATTCCATGGCATCCCCGACACAAGGAAAGAGCTATGTTTCACGCTAATTCGCTATTCGGCCTGCAAGTCTGGGACAGGCATTAGAGTGCCACACTAAACGACAATTTGCAATTTGCATCTACCGGCTACCCGCGACTTTCACAAGTCAGTGGGACGCTGCGTCTTCCAGTTTGTGGTCGCCACTCAAGAACCTTTCTTGCCGATCGGTTATCAGATCTTCGAGCGATGCGACCTGCCCATTGCCACTTGCTTGCAAGCTCTGAAAGCTACGTCGTGCGTAATAAAGTGCGCGCTGAGTTTGTCTAAAAGATCAGCAGTTAAAGACCACGTCTCGGTACCATATGTCATCACTAGCAACACACACTAGTTGAAGACCCCTTTTCTCAGACACTGCGGTTCATAACACATTAAGGCCACATTATAAAGAAAGTTTGACATTAACATTAACGTTGGCACTTTGCCCGACATTCAGGCGCACCTCGTATATTGTAGAAATGTATCTTATAATTTATTGTTGGTGTTGCTGTGTTTTTAAAATATGTGTACACGACCTTATTCAGAAACTTGAAAAAGTCTTTCAGCTAAAAAATATGTGCTTTGTTTTCAGCGATAAGTTTCTTGTAAGCGAAATCTGTTGTCGGCAGTGGCATAGCGGGGGTTTCGGTCACCCGGGGCCATGGTAGAAAATAGATTTTGCATAGCAGAGAAAGTGCATTAGGATTAAATTATTGAAACTATGTAAAGACTTTTGTAACGCGAACTCTGATATCGTAGTTGTCAAAACCACCAAAGTCGTAAAGTCGTCGTCGCCGCATATTTTTTGGGACGGCGCGCGACACCATATATCTATCTTGAAAACAGTCCACATACTTAAAAAAAAAAGGCACAACACATATTCACAGGGGCGGAATCGCGACATCTCTCGCACTCGCGCCGCTGCCCCCCGAAATGTGTGTTGTGCCTTTTTTTTTTAAAGTATGTGGACTGTTTTCAAGATAGCTATATGGTGTCGCGCGCCGTACCAAAAAAACTGCAGCCGAGGTCCGTGGACACTGGCCCCAACCACGCTACGCTACTAGTTGTTGATGGCTTTGGTGTTATTGTTTTAATGTCAATAAATTCTGCTGTAAGCGTGACGATCCTGGAGGTGTTTACGCATCCAACTAGATCGTGCTCCGTGCTCCGTGCACCGCGTGGAGCAGGGAACAGCTGCATTGCAATTTGCACGTTCCAACGCTTCTGGAGGGCGTTAACTATCCCCTACAGGAGTGGTGCTGATGCGTGGAGCGTGGATTGCGATTTAGATGGGTACCCACTTTGATAAAATAATATAGCATGCATCTTCACCGTTTATCTCGGAAAAGACCTTAATTATGTCTCATTTTAAGCTGGAAATTGCCGTCATTATACTTAGGTACCCAATTAGAAACTTAAAGCAAAAAGTAATTTTTGAGTATTCCCCTCGCGTACGCGTATATTTTGATTTCCGAATTTATTTCGCACAAAAAAATATCATGGATTGAATTTAACATAAAGGTTAGTTTTTGATGATAGCTCAGTGGTTGACGTGCTCGAAATCTAAACTATAGGTTCAAATCCCATCAATGTAGGAAAACGTCGTGATAAAATCATAGTAAGCTACCTGGCTGACTAGCTCCACCCATAAGTTGAACATCTGTCGCCAAGCATATAACGATGTTCTTGTAGCCTCACTTGAGGGCTAGTTCCCTTTCCAGGCGGAGCGTATTTACCGCATTCGACAAGACCTAAAACATCAGACAAGATAGCCTGCCTAAACATTAAAAAATAAATAACAATATCACAATTTGTCTGCGTTATACGAGTATAGAACAAACAACGGGCTCTTTTATGCCTTTGTCAAATACATCAATTATGACACTCAGCGTAGTGCTAAAGAAATTGTGCTCAGGCGTGAAAGTAATCACTTATTTAGCATGCGCAGCGTGGCGCTCGGTGATCAGCGCAGCGGTAGTGGGGTCACCGCGCATGGCACTGTCCAGATGGTTTATAGTATCCGCGAAACGATCAATTGAAATAATCTACGTCAATCATGGAGATCCACTATGATTTCATAACAGGGCCCGTACCGTGAGGTCCTTATTGGGATGATTGTTAGGTTGACCGATTGTTGACCGATCTGAATCGCGCCAAAAACGCTCAAGGGCATAACCACACAGTAATATTGGAGTATGCAGCGCGTACATGTGCGCATTTAGCGAGATTGTGAGCGCCCCAAAAGCGCAAGTGTAGTTGCTATATGCTGTTGAGTAGCTGTTAAATGCTCATGCCATTGTCATGGTATGTGATGGGTAGATGAAACTTTGACGTTGTACTCGTTGAAAAAACGTACATCTTATATGTACTTTTTGGACCAAACGACCACTATTTTTGTTATGTTGCTCAGGTGCGCGATCACGCTTACGTCTTGTGCTACCTAATCTGCGTCTGCGATGCGCTTGACCCGTTTCCTTCTCTTGAGTCTTATTTTCTTTACGACAATTTATTTGAAATAAATTATAATACTTTCTACAAAATGAAGTCATCTGATGATACATAACATGATAGCGGCTATATGAACTATGCTATGCAGACGAATTAAATACGGACCTTATGACGTACCTGTTGCATACATTTTGGTAATGTCAGAGCTTTTAAGCTCCAAATTAGTGTTTGAAGGTGAGAATATAATAAATAAAGGTTACATAGTGGGACAAAATAACAAAAAAATAATAAAAAATGCTAAATATCAATACTGTAAGCGCTTAGTTTGTTATCAATACAACCATATTTTTTTTAATTAATACGATTTGCTTTGAACTGTATAATAAGATAAGTTTGGAATATTTTTACAATATGTTTTTGCTTCTGGCCTATTCATAAATAAAACAACACTTTTTTTTTTTTTATTACTACCTAAAAATAAAAAGAACTGTCTGCAAAATATAGCCTATCCGGACATAAAGAAGAATTCAGCTACACCTCACTCGTCAAAAACGGTAAAGCCATTTACGCTAAAGAAGGTAACGTAGGAACAAACAAACATACATACAGCCCAAAAACATTTTATTTTTGTTTTAAAAAAATAATACTCTGCTAACAGCTATTTTAAGTACAAACGCTTTGTGACTCACAGGTCGTCTATCCAAAATCATCAAACGCCACTTAGTGCTATGCACCGCATATATAGTTAAGTACCCACGTAGTCTACCGATTAATGTCAGATGACCTCAAGCACCTTTCAGAAATCAATTTTGGGCTATCTGCGGGTATGTCTGCGGTTTTGCGCAACGTAGTCAGCCGAGTCATCTTTCAGATTGGATAATAGTTTATTACCTAGTCTTCCTAATGACTAACATCGTTAAGGCTAGACTGAAGCTCTCAAGATTTATGCCCTTATCATAGGAAAGTTTCAGTGCTTTTTTTTCCGGAAATTACTTTTTCAGCTTTGATGAAACTTGCTTTATTATCATCATCAACATCATCAAACAGAAGAAATTCACTACTAAACAAAGGCCTCCTCCTTAAGGGGTGCCATAATCCCCAAAGTCATCAGCCATAGTCACGCCGAGCAATAAGCTAATAGAGTGAATTTTAAATAGGTTTGTTTTGACTGAGGCGTGGTGCGTGGTCCTCTTAGATCGTCCTGAGTGCGGAATCTATAGGGGATAATTTGTGACAGGGTTGGACTAAGCATTTCTTGCCTAAAATACTATTATGCAACGTAATAATAACAACAGTAGCAAATGAAAAATGAACAGGTCAAAAGTCTATCGCTATACAATACAATATAACTTTATTATACACCAAAAAGACAATTAAACTTTAATATAAGCAATAATAGAAAAACCGGTAGTATAATGGGCGGCCTTATCGCCTAAAGCGATTCCTTCCAGACAACCTTAGGGCATGAACAATAATACGGTCGGTGGTGTAGATATCTACCTAAAATATATCTAATATAATATATGAAAATACATGCATAACCCTAATACTTACATAGAAATACATACAATAATTACACACTATATATAAATACTATAAAACTCACAATAGATACATAATTATACATACGTACCAATTAACTTAAAGAAAGGTGGTGTTTTTAAACGAGGTTCTTAGAAATAGGAAATGATTTAGCCTGCCTGATACATGCAGGCAGCTCGTTCCAGAGCGGGACAGCTCGCACAGTAAAAGACTTAGAGTACGAATATGAAATCCGCTATCGTGATCGATCGCATATAGATATGCTACATTGGTGTTGATTCTGTTGTGCCATTTCCTAAACTAAAATAAACTTGACAGCACTGAAATTATTGCTATTCTTTTTTAGCGTATTGAAACAAAAAGAGATGTGATAATTTTAGTACTGTCAGATTGGCTTACTTTAGTGTGGTAAATCTTTTGCACTCTCGACCTTGATAAAACACTGAAAAGGTCGCAAATCAAATAAGGATCTTCAACGTGGATAATAACTATGTCAGTTTAAAAAGGTTAAAGATAATCTTATGCAAAGTGCACCGTAATGACTGACATCAGGGCTGACCACACATCCTATACGAACTTACTGTATTTTATAGATTTTTATTTATTTTACTGAGTGGCGAGACGAGTAAGTCGCTCGCATGGTGGTAAATATCACGCTTCCCCATAACTGAGCGCCTAGTGCGAGTTTTCCTAATTGCATTTACCTATTCAATCGCGTTAACGTTAACTATGATTTGTATGAAATAAGTGCAGCGCCCTCTAGCGCCATCTAGATGGCACTGCGCTTAATTCATACAAATCGTAGGAGGTTAACAAAATTGTAAAAACTGGCACTAGGCACTCAGTTAAAGCTCATCCAGAATTTTCTACAGTTCATAACCCTGCCCGGCAATGCACTGCGTTCATCACCCTGAGGTATTAATTATAACCATGCACCGAGATATTTTGATTAGTTATTTTATTTACTGTTATTAAGTGCAAGGTAAAATGTGCACTACAATGGCATGCACAAAGTGCAGGGGCTTTTAAGCTTTAAAGCGCTTGTTAATTTAGCAAACTTAATAGGTATGTTCTGTTTTCAGAGAAATGACAACATAGTAATTTAGTTACGGGTATATAGTAGTATTGTTTTATGATCGACAGTCTAGGAATTTGACGTTTACTTGGTATCATATTTCTCTATAGGATATTAAGTGGCAGTGATATTGAGCTTTAGCGTTTTTAAGCAATATTCTCAAATAAAAATCGATTTGAACAGGTATATTTGAGTAAGAAAATAAACAAGAAAACCTTTTGTAGATACAACATAATAGATATATTTTATCCTAATAACACGGGAATACTATCTTTAAATCGAGTCTCAGTCAGTATCCCCTGTTCAGGTTTCATAATTATAATAGTTATACTAGTCTTTACTCGCGACTTCGTTCGCTTGGACATAAAAAAGTGTCCTATGTCCGTCTTTGTGATATACACTCATTATCAAATTTTATCGAGATCGCTTAGCCGTGATAACGTGACAAACATGCAGTCAGAGAGACAAAGTTACTTTTTATAGTTCGCTAGATGGCACTGATCCATTTTTGTGTATAATTGACGTTTTGTATGGACTGACAGTTGTAATGTAGGGAGTTCTGAATCGCACAAGCGAAGTTTTTTCCTCGAGACGAACGTATTTATTTTTGTAGCTAGAAGCTATATTGTACCTGATACGACTGCGGCTATATTCGTCTGAATTATAATATTAGTTACGATTGATTAGGACTAGGATTAGTAAAGATTTAAAATAGATTAAAAAGAATAAAAACTACGAGATTTTAGTTAAGATTCAATCAAAAAGAAAGGAGGAAACCCCTTTTTTGCTGGCACTTCGAAACAAACATAAAGCACGTCATAATGACAATACAAAATTTTCATCTTTATTTGACGCAATGTGACCGTTACATTAGATCATCAATTATTACGTGACTAGTTAGTGTACTTCCTAGCGCATTACCGGTCACTATTCAGTTCTTTATAAAGCTTAATTTACACTTAGGAACAATGACGTCTTTACTATTACTTTGGACTGGCTATTTAATTAGGGACATTTATTTTTCTGGGCCGATTTTAAGTGCCTCTACAAATACATGTGTAGCCTCTACTAGATTGATTTTTGTTGTCAAATTGGCCATCGCGTAGTTTTGAACGTCTAATGAAATCGTACGAAGTCAATTCTGTACCCGGAACTAATGTTTAGTTCTGGGTACACTCACTATTACTGCTATCAACGCCAATATGGCCAGACTTAAATGTCCTCATTATAACATCTGCTTAGCCAGACCAGGGTACTAGTAAAATTCATGTCGATGATCTTATGATATGTCATCGAATGTGAGTACTGCTTACTCGCTCTTGAAAGAGCGGTCGTGATTGTCACGAGGTACTTGCAGTATGGACAGATGTGCATCGCCTCCCGATGTTTTGCCATTTTCTCGACTAGCAGTTATCCTGGCAGGTTTGTTCAACGCGGTGCAAGTCTGACGGTTTTGGTCGGTCTAACGCGCGGGGTTACGCCCCGCGCGGTGTGTCCTCTTCTTTTTACGGGAGAACAAGGTGCTTTATGGGACCGTAGTTTATAGCCTGGAAATGTGTCCAAGAAAGCGGGTATACGAGAATGTACTACTGCACATAGACACTGCTTTAGTTTTCCTAGTATCGAGACGTTTCTACGAAATTCGGTCCATGATGTCCCAAGCATTCATCTCCAGAGCATCTTTTTTTCTCATCACATCGCTCACAATGTAATTACTGTTTCTATTTATAAATAATTATATTATTTGTCTAGCCCCATAATTAAATCGAAATACCTTTTGGCGCTTGATGAAAGTAAAATAATACTGCCATGAATTCTATATGATATAATAAGAAGCACGTTCCCAGAAGCAACACATTATCACTTTGTTGTTGTATCCCTACTGCCTTTAGTGTTCGTTGCTGAAAGTGAAAAATAAATAAATTAGATAAATATTATGTAATACACTAGACCACTTCGTGGTTAAGATGACCTACTATCTAATGAATGTAATTCCTTTCTAAAACATAGCGCCAAGGTACGAATATATATGCATCTCTACCTACCTACACCTATCTCTATTTAGCAGATTCACTTGACATTTAAGTGTTTTTTACAGACGTACTTGAGAAATTAATTAAGCTACGACAAGTAGGTATGCAAGTTTACGACGCACTATAAATCAATTTGGACATATTTAGAGCTAGATTTACGACTGACCCCTAATTTATTAGATAATGGTCGAGGACACAGGATGGAGTGCGGAAATATAGACGATGTTTATTTAAAAAGTCCGGCAGGCTTAGCATGCGCGCTGCGACAAAATTTTCTATTTATGTCGTTAGAATGAGATAAAAATTATACATGAGCCGTGCTCTTTTTGCACGACAGAAAAAGGAGAGATGATTTTGTTACGGTGCGCTTGTTGGCAGGTTTTATGTGGGTTCCAAGGTATTATGGAAGACTTATAAAGGAAAATGTACATTGTGACAAGTTTTCGGAACAAAAAACGCGCTGAAATTCTCGAAAAGCTGTGTCAGGAAGAAATAAATAGAGGATGGATATGAATGGTAAAGGCCTTATCAGGTATCTGCACATCATGACATCAAGTTGATGCATTTATGATACCGTTGAACAGCATATAGGGTATTTTATTGTTTCGAAAGTTTCCGTAAGTCATATAAAAGCACGCTATACAATTATCTAGTAAAAAAAATAAAAAACTTAGTTGCCGTGGCGAAATCAGATACAATATAGTCATCAGGAAGTAACCAGTCGGGATCACCAAAACGTTCAGTAATAAGCCAGCCACTACAAGAGGAATAGTTTAGATATACAGGTTGTTCGGGTAGATGATGGACATGTTCTAGGATATCATTGTTCTCGTCATTTTAAACAACTTTTAGGTGTTTTATCGGGTACGCGATTTCGCATCCAATTTCGCATTTTCCAAAATTTGTATTATTTCGTATGTTCGTTAACGTGCACGAGTGGTAAATAGTATAATATACTTAGTGAAACGTGACTTTTCGTGTTGTTTCCATGATGTGTGGAGCCAAAACATAAATTATGATTTATGATTAACACTTAACACTTTTATTATGATTAACACCAAAATTGCGATTAAAAAATGCATCATAAAAAGCAGATATTCACTGAAACATTTTTAATAATTCCCGACGAAATGTTTGGAATGATTTTGTTGCGCGATTTCAATGTTGGGTCCACAGTGAAAATTGCTCATAACGAGTACAATTATATCCTAGAAAATGTCAGTCGTCTAACCGAACACTCTGTAATAGGTAGCAACCATATAAGGTCCGAAATGTGAAAAAGCAGACCCACGACAGCGACTAGTGGCGGACCCTGTTGTTGCTTAGGCGTCTCACGATAGTTGCTAGCTGTCCCGACAGGAGCTGAAGCGTGGTGCTGAAGGCTCTGGTGCGTCACCTTGGAGATCCCGGAGCTCTCGGTCAAGCACCAAGGCAAGCCACCGGGGGAGTTTAAGTGGGAATAACAATAAAACTTTTGTATTCTTCTGAACCTTTTTTTTTGCTAGCCTAAGAAGATGGCCGACTTCCTTGGGGTGCAGCCGGGCTATGTTCCCACATAACCCGGCTGCACCGCTGCCGTCTGCAAGGAAGTAGGGCATCTTGTAAGGCTAGCAAAAAAAATAAGGTTCAGGAGATTACAAAAGTTTTATTGTATTACCACAATGTATATGTAAATACATTGTGGTAATTGAAGACCAACCAAGATAGAGTGGTGAAAGCAATTGTTGGATAGTGGGAACGTAAAATTTACAAAAGAAATGTTCAAACTAATTTTATCCAAAGTGTGGCGCTCAACAAGTTATGAAACAATAGAGTCATTGTAATATTACGTAAACTAATTATATTTTGGCAAGTTTGATTGCAGTAAAAGTAAACATAGAAAAGGTGGGGCGTGCATTATGAACTTAAGAATACGATGTAATTTTGAGCTAGTTTGTATGCATGTAGCAAATTATCTTTCAGTGTAGCGCTCTAAGGGGGAGGGCTTTATTCAAAAACGTCTTCTGGCTGATGATGATGATGATATAGGTAATGTAAATGCATTTTTTTCTTTTTTGGTAAGTTGGCTCAGCAAAGTTAGATTTATACACAAACAGTTTGTCAATTGAAGGCGTTCTTCGAATTTGGTAATGTAATTTACAACTTTGTGCAACTCGTTCTTCGAGGTGGTCCCGTATTGAACCCAGCACGAAGCTGTTGAAAATTATTATCCCCTTTGAAATGTAAAAGTCTTGTATGATGTACATTTACAGTTAACAGTTTACAGTTTAATAGTGTCATAATAGTACTCATTTTATTTTCAATTATTATTTTGCTAAGTATTGCTTTTATATGAAGACGTATTCCCGTTATCACTTATCACGAACAAGGCGACGCCTGATTCATTAAGGAAATGCATAACTGCGGGAAGCGTTATTCTTCTGTTTCACCAACATTGAGAAATTATTACTACATAGTATTAATAGCTCAATGTTCACCAATCCATTTTTAATAGGTTACTCTTAAGTTAAGAGTTGCTTACATTTTTTAAAGTTATCTATGGTTTTCATTTTTTGGTTGTCAGCTTGTGCTTTTGACGTTTGATTTATACTGTAACCTAACCTAAAGCAATAACTATACCTTTATATGAGTGAGTGAGTAGGCTCGGCGCGGGCTGTCCGTTTAAGGGCTGCCTATTATTAGGCTCCCTCGAATCGGGGTCGTAACTTCAGGTGACGCCTAAGGTCACTAATTATCATCTAAAGTTTGGTGAACTCTTTTTTTGCCCTAGACAACTCCTAATTATTTAGGCATCTGATTTAGGCGGCTCCTAGTGTTAACGAGCATTAATATTAGTTCCTGTTCCTACCTACTTTATGATTGAGAATCTAAATGTCACTAATAGCACATTTATAGTAATTTCTGAACAAGTAGCAATTTACCTTTCAAGACATTGAAAATAATCGACCTTTAGATTGACTCACCAAAGTACTTTTGTTTACATTGGTAGTATCTAATTGTGATTAAAACGATTTAAAATAGTACTTACCTACCTAACTTTAAGTGGGTTTATTACAGAAATGACCTGACTTATAAGAAGTGTCCTCGTACAATCCAAGTACCTTAATGTGCAGTATACAAATTGCAACACGTAGTTTATCCTTCTCGATTAGTATCAACTCAAAATGATCCAAATTTGCAACAGTGAAAGGTATTTCTAAAATGTTATTAGAACGGTTAATACATTTAACAAAAGTTTGCGAAACTTTAATATCATAATAGTCTGATGCTATTTGATATAAAGTGAAGCAGTTATAAGTTAATGGCGGATCTAACTAAGTGGCGTCCGTAAGATATAATTTATATTGACTTTACTCGTAAGTTAATTTCTTAAATTGTAACTTTGACAAATATAACCTTTGTTAAATCGAAACTTGTTTCAATGACACCGATAATGGAGTCATTCGTAACATTGTGATATGATAACTATTCCTTGATTTATTACCTTTTCTAAAATGTTTTTTTTTTTTTAATATTGTATAAGTGCCTTAGCCTTCGCCGTCTGTCTGTATATCTGCGCGTCCTATCCTTAAAAGGCTTTATCTTATAAACCGAAATTGGTAGTCGCTTGAAATTATCATAGAATATGTATTATATCATAGAATATGTACTCCATTTAAAATTAAAAAATCAGTTCAGTGAGAGTCTGGCTCGCGTTAAAATAACTAAATGAAGGAGAACAGAAGTTTTTTTGGTAATTTTGGTAAATGGCCCTCGGTTCGGTAGTCGCACTTGGATCTCAAACTATTTGTTGCAACTGTTGTTTTGTTTTGAATATTAGATAAAAAAAAGGTTTTATTTGGTTTTACTACACTTGAAGCGTTTGAGATAAGCATCATAAAATTTTAGCCATAAGACAGAAAAATAATATAAGAATAAGACATAATCTTCTTCGTGTCCTGTTCTTGCATAACAAAAATATTTTGTTGTGTTGCGCATGCTAGCCCTGATGTTTTTTTTAATATCGGACAGTTAGTTTTACATTTCCTATACTGCATAAATATAAATTGCACTTCAACAACTTTATTTTAAACTTCCTTGTCAACACTTAAAAAAAGCTTATTTGAGACGTAACACGATATTTATTTTGATCTCGAAATTTCGCAAACGAAGTTATTGTATAGTGTTAGGTGTAGTGCTAGTTAGTACTTGTTTAGGGTGGATTTTTCGATAGTGTCAAAAAAATGTTAGCTTTCTTTGAGCTTTATGGAAAATTGTAGAATGGGGTATTTTCGTGAAGCCCTTAGTATGAGGAACTATCATTTTTCGGATTGAAGTCACCGTTTGTACCATCCTGTACAGTGGGTAGCAATATTAGTTCTTAGGCCATCGGAAGAATTTGCTTACCGGCTTATCGGTCCTTATAATAGGACAAACAACGAAAGCCTACAATTTAGCGTGTCATTTGACTCACAGTAGCGCTTACTTGTAAAAGCTACTTGCGGTCACCCATCCCAAAACTGCCGTGTCGTCCGTTGCCTAACGTAACAATTAATCATTTCTTTTAGAAGTCTACGTCAGCCCCATCATATCCTTATAAACTAATAACAGCTTGGATATTCTAACACATCATAGTATAATAAGCTAACTAGGCAAACGAGTGGAGGTAGAATAATTAAGGCACAATTAATCTTAAGAGCTATTAGACGAGCTACGCGTGAACTAGAGCTAATTTCAATTGATATTCAAGTAAGTATTAGGCTTAAAACATCTGTACGAGTGATATTGCAAAGCTAGTTGCAAAATTCGCGTAATCAGTATTTTTTTCTCAAGTTAGTCACGATGTTAGTCATCTAGACAATCGTTAGAATGCAACTATCTGCATCTGATGTTACTTCACTGGTTACATTAAAGGAATGCCTTGCGATATTCAAATTAAAAATTAAACATGTATTCAGATGAAATGTTAGCTTTGTTATGCTGAAACTGCAACGCAGAATCTTGGACTATTGTGTAAGTTGCAAATCAGTAAAGTACTTGTAGACAAATTTGTATTAAATTACATTGACAAATTTCAAGTACACAAATATTTGCAAAGACAAATCAAAACAAAAGTATTGCTGTAACCCAGAATTGAACCTTATTCGTTCTATTTATGATTTATGGAAGGTTGGTTATAATAGCTTTTCTTTGAAGGTCCCCATAATTTATAAATGTGTTACATATTTTTTAAGTGAACCATTTCGCATAATATTTTTTTCGGCCCTCTCGCCTGTCCCTTTCATTAGCAAGTGTAGTCAAGCCTATTTATTCCACACAAATAACTTCCAAGCACAATTTCTTGTGTGTTTTGTCCTCAATAGATATTCAATTTCCATTTTAAGAGTTCTTATCGGCAGTCTTTCTAAACGCATGATTTTCTAAATCTTTCTCACCTTTCTAAAGTGTTGACTAATTGTTGGTCATCACAGCTAACGAGTGATGTCAATTATTACACGAGTTACTTGCGATTGAATTGCAACCGCACCAGAAAATGTATTGCATTGAGATAACAGTAACCGATCTTTGTGAAAGATCATTTTGTAGATGTCGATATATTTAGACTTTCTGCGGCCAGATTTAGAAGGGCTCTGTTAGATCACATATGTAAGTTATAATAATGTTATAATATTTGTAAGTCATATGTAAGTTGTTGCTTATTGCTCATTTAAATGTTTATATTTGTAAGTAAGCCATAAGAAGAACGTTTGTTTCGTTTGCTCATCCCCAGGGCATATAGCATAGATAATATTATTTAGATCTGTAGAATATAATATTGTTTTCTTATTGTGTCTCTCGGTTGTTCCGTCTTCATCCCAGCGGTCTCAAACCATTTATTGACTCATCCCAAACACATATTACCAGCTTAACCCACACAAAAATTAATTTTTTTTTTTTTGCACACAATAATTTTCTTTAATCAATATTTGTTTCTTAAAATCATTCAGTTCAGTTTGTCTTGGTTCAGATTTTAGTTTCAGGCTAACCCAACAAAGATTATGTTTTAGTAATTGGTGGATAGAGCTGTAGGTGGCATAGTTAATAATTAATCTTAAGTGTTTTAGTTTTAGTTAATTTATACACTGTCACTGTTTATTGTCCCAAATAAAAAATACAACAATAAAAAGTCCTTATTTGGTATAAAAATGCAAATAGTACAATTACTAGTATGAGGTTATCCTAGTAGTACATTTTAATAAAATACGGATAGCTCACCGAGCACGCAGGCTCATTTAAAACTTGAAAACATGTAAATCGATATAAATTGACACTCTGTGAACAACAGTACGTTAGAATAAGCGAGGATTAACACGTAAGATTAGGAGATAAATTACGTTTTTGTATTTTGAAATTTCACACTCAAATCTGTGAAGGATAAATCTTTCCTCTATCTTTATTTGACTTATTTATAACGTGCGAGATAATTACAAGAAACGCGTTACAGATCACAAATTCAATTTTATTGGTCTTCAATTTTTACAAATGCATAAAGGCTAATGCAAAATGGCATCATAAAGAAACCCCTTTTTAGGCACACTAATATTAATAAGTGCGTAATTTCGTGTGTAGGATTAACACATAGGATACTTTTTATCTCCGAAAAAATTAAGGTTAGCATAGAATCAGCGTCACTGTATGATGTAACTTAATGTTATAGGGGACAATTTGTGGAAACCTTAAAAAATATAACAGTAAAATTTCAATTGACATTACTTGTAAATGATGGCGTGCATTCGTGTGCGTGAGCCGCATCACTACGTTGCAGGAGATTCCTTACTGACATCACAGGTTAGTGATCTGGTCAGCATAGCGAGACGAGGTATCCAGCTTGATAATTAGCTGAAGATATGCCAGTAATTGAAAGTAACACATCGTTATAGAGCTAGTTCATGAGTATGTACCTGATGACGACGGAGACCTCAAAGCATACGTTCGTAAGATAACTTGCCCATAACTATTCAATGCCACGAAACATTTAGAACTATAGCAGTTCAAAATACCGCGTGGCATATTATCCTGCGCTCGCCACTTTGAGATATAAGATGTTCTTTAATCTCTTTAAGCTCAGTAATGAACAATACCTTTCAATCCAGAACAGTAATGTTTGCACACTATTCGCGACCAAATCTTCTCTACTCTTCATGTAGTGAAAAATGAGACAAACATATACATAATCGCGGTGTCCTATTCTTGCAAAACAAAAAGATTTTGTCGCGGTGTGCATGCTAGTCTTACTGATGTGTTTGTAGTGATACAAATCTTTTGAAATGTCCGCCTGAGGAATTACACACCTTTGCTAGTTATTCAACCGCCATGTTTTTGGGGGTTGTATGTTCCTATAGTACCTCCTTTAGCCTAAACGGCTTCACCGATTTTGACAAGTAAGGTGTCTTTGGATTCCCCTTTACTTCTAGAGTGACATTGGCTACAATTTGCAGTTGCGTATTTTGTTTTTCTTTTAATCTTAACTAATCCTAAACCTAACTAATATTGTAATTCAGAGGAATATAGCCGCAGTCGTATGAGGACCAATAAATCCTCGAGGTATGAAAATGAATACGAAACAACTTCGCTTGCGCGATCCAGAACTCCCCACATTACAATTGTCAGTCCTGACAAAACTTCAAAAAATACACGAAAATGGTTCAACGCCATCTAGTGAATTATAGGAAGTAACTTTGTCTCTCTGTCTTGATTTTATCGCGTTATCACGGCTAAACGGCTGAACGGATCTTGATAAAATTTGATAAGGAGTTACTGTATATCACAAATACGGATATAGAATACTTTTTTAAATCCACACGGACGAAGTAGCGGATAACAACTAGTCCGATGCAGGCGTCTAAGGAAATTTCGATACCTCCATAAAGCAAGCGCTTTAAACTGTATCAACCAGTAAAGAACCGTATAGAATAGGCGCGAAGTAAATAAAACCATGAACGAAATGATTGTTTAGTTGCGTAAGTGCAGCTTAGTGCGAATCCGTCGTCACGCGTGGCCGAACTGTGCCATAGATTAAATAGCAGTTCCTAGCCGGGTACTGGTGACTCTTGGGAAAGCTGGTGACTGAGAAGTGCGGTTTTTGAGGTTAAAATGGAAACAGTCCGATTTTTTATGAAAACAGCTCTTATGAAGCTCGTTGACAATGTCTTGTCAGCTTTCATCCCTCCTTATCTTCTGTTAGAGATTTGGCCTACGAAAAAATATATATATTGGCAAAATATACGAAGAACTAAAAATATATTAACAAAATATAAAATATTTATGACGTACTTGTATTATGAATTATTATTTAGTCGTCTCGGTTTTTTTATAAAACTGACGCCCAAGACGCTCACCTGATGGTAAGCATCAAGGATACATGTACCAGTTCAGAGCCACCCAGAATTTTGAACTTTAATAGTTCAAATCCCACCGCGGCAATGCACTGTGCTCGTCACCCTGAAATATTAGATGTTAAATCTCTTTATGTCCTCTTTGATTGAAAATATTGCCCTTCAATCCATACCACAGCAATGTATGTTTGTAACAGGAACTGTTATCATATAATTATGATAACATGTTTGTCGCGTTATCAAGGTTAAACGGCTGAACGAATCGGCCTGAATTTTCGCTTAAACGGAGACGGACATAGGCAACTTTTTTTTTGTAGGTCTACGCGAACGAAGTCGCGTGCTATAGCTAGTAAGTAATATAGCTAGCCGATCGAATAGTTGTCACGTAGGCCTGTGTCTGTGATAAGAGACAGGCCACCGGATTACCTTGTCCTTTCAGAGTTAGTGGAATTGTACGTATAACTACTGCCCGCGTCAGTTAATGAACAAAAGTTCTTATGAGTCAGTAGATAACGAATTATTTCAACACAAAATACGAGTACATTACAATACAAAAACCATTTAATGTACCACAAAAGGATATTGACCGATCAAAGCCAAAATCTTGCGCGGCACTGCATTGCGCTCGAAACCCTACGATAATGTTAAACTTCTATATGCCCAGTAATAGCGCTGGAAACATTGCCCTTCAATCCGAAACACAGGATGTTTGCACACTACTACTTGGGAAATAGCTTGCGAAGGTGTGGTACTTCCCGAGGCAGACTCTACAATGGAGCCCTATACTAGTCAAATGTTTGAAGAGTTGTTATTGTTATGGATTTATTGTACGAAAATTTGAATTTTCGTTTTGGTGACATTTGGGTAATATGTATTTTCAAAATAAACAAAACAAAAACAAAATATCTTTATTTACCTTAAAAATAAGAAAACAATATAATGTTTACTTGTAGTCCCCGCACTAGGGCTAGCCTGTATCGCGGGAGACTGGTATCGATTACAAAATACTTAGTACTAAGTATATTTATTCATATTGGAATATGCGGGAGTGCGTGTGTGTGAAAGTGTAAGTGATAAGGGGTGTGTTTGTAGGTGTATGATAGAATGCGTGTGTATGTGTAAAATTCTGGGTTCTGAATTGAGGTCCACGAAAATGTGAATAGGTCCGAATTTCACTACCAACTCGGCTGTTGGTAAGCCACATGTGGTCCAAGATGAAGCAGGAAAAAAGCTAGCGATATCAACACCAGTTCTGTACCATCGCGTACATAAGATTTTTTAAGTTTTAAAGTACTTATTAGTACGCGCACCCAGGCCTCTTGTCAGAGATTCCTAGCTTTAAAGTATTTTTTTCCTAGGTTTAAAAAAAATGAAAAATTGCATTTTTTTACCTTCATTTTGTTTTTACAGGTAAATTCATCATACATGCGACTTCTACTATTCAAGACTTCAGTGGTAAGAAAACTAAACGAAACTGAAAACACGTGACGCGCTTCGATAACTCCAACAATGTCTAGAAAAAACGATGACACATCGGCTCTATCATAAACTAGTGCATTGTAATTTGATTGTTGCACATTCTACGGTCTAGATGTTTTGGAAATGTTGTTTACTGCTAATAAACGTTACTTATTAAGAAGGACGTTTTGCAATTGACGCATTCTGGAATAGGGGACGGCTTTCCTTTCTGTAATTTGTATATATATATTTTTTAAAGGCCAACATATTTTTCAACACGCTTCTGGGCAACACAGGCTATTTCACACATTTTTAAATCAATGAGTGGAATAGAAAAAATACAGTCACCTTTAGAATGCCATTGCCAAAGTCTTATTATCTTATTATATTTTCATGTTATTATCTGTTACTTAGTATAAAAAGAGGATACAGAAAAAATCCTTTTCCTTGGTCAAAAAAGATTATAAAACTAAAAACTGCTTTACAAACAAAAACTTGCTTCTTATTTTTAAGCATATTTTTTTAATCGTCAAAAATGTTGAAAATTATCGAGGAGACAACTTATGAAGGAAGCTGGCACTAAAACTACAATAAATATAATGCGACAGCTCAAAAACTCAAAGTTCAAACAATAAAATATTCAAAGAAGAAAATGTCACTGAACTTATAAAACTGCAATAATAATAATTCAAAGTCAACTAGATTTGTGAGATTTAAATTGCGCTCAAATTGTTTTATTTGTTAGAAAATGACAGATCAATTTTGAGATCCAAAAAAAAGCACATACAAATTGACACATATAAGTTGAATTCAAAATTCTGGGCAGCAAGCGTGACGCTTAGTATTGGGAGGCTTATTAAATTGTCCGAATTATGTCTAAAAAAATCTGTACGAATGTTTGCAGGCAGGCGACTCTTGCACCTACAAAATGCTAAGCTAAAAATCATACAAACCAAAACTTTTATTTTTTCGCTGTTATAAATATGTAGGAAATTTACCTGTGAGATAAACTTCATATTTTATATTCACTCTGTATTATTTAAAATCTATATCACCTTAGTTTTCTCGCAAGTTTCAATAGAATACAATAAAAGAGATACAAATTTACTAGTTTTTTTTTTTTGTAGTTCTCCTAACAACCTTGGTAACTACATCTGACAAAAAACAACATTTGACATTTGCGGTGGTAACATATTCTTTTATCAACCGTGGTCTTTCTATCCAGGATGACTTTTTATAAGGCTTCATTTAAAAATAGCGTCCTGATGTCAATCGTTCTCATTTTATCTCTAAATGTCAGTAATAAATAAATAAATAATTCATTTGCAAATAGATTGCGTATGTAATAAGTACTTAACCTTTACGTGTGCATTAAAGAAACACAAGTTTAAAAATAGATTTATTACTTAAATATTAATGTATTATTGATTAAATCAAGTTTAAATGTCAATGTTTAATTGCTCTAAATATCTTGAAATTTCGTTATGTAAAAATAACATTTAATTTTAAAGCCTTGACGATCAAGATGAAACACCTATTTCATCAATTTTTTTATTGACATCCTAATAAATGGTTATAAATATTAAATAGAATAAAACATTTGAAATATATCTCAGACAAATATTTAAAGGAACATAAATTAAAATAATTAAATTTGTACAAAGTTGCGCTACTTCAATCAAAATAGTTTAATAATTAGTATATAATTTACATAGTTATATTTGACAAGTCTTCTATGAATATATTTATCTACCTACTATTTATCTTCGCATCCAACTTTTAGATTCAGGTAATATTTATTTATATGGGATGATTTTGGAGAAATCATATCATACGTGTATCGAAAATAAAAGCAGAGATAATGCGAAATAAATGAACCACGTGGGAAACATACGAAACACTTCCTTTATGTAGTTGGATTGAACCAAATTTAAGGACTTTGTCCTTAGACCAAATAACTTTTTAAATAGTGAACATCTGGCAAATCACGGTCAACACCAAGATATAAAGTGCACCAATTAAAAAAAATAACATAACAGCAAACGGAAGTGTTTCAGATGTATGTAGGCGCTAGGTACCTCTTAACACCAGGAAGACTGCGTGCTTGTTTCCAACTCTTTATATAAAAATAGCTGAAAATGCATGGGATTTAATCGAAAGGTATTGAAAGTCCAGCGCAGCGATCCAGCGGGATCTTAAATCACCCAGTAATCCAGTATATCATCAAGAAAAAAAAAAAACTCACTGGACCACCGCGCTGTTTATCAAAATGAAACCTTATACCATATTAATACATAAATATACACACAGAAAGATCGCTTACAAAATATCAATCTGGATCTTGCTGGCAAGGAAATCTAGCCTATATTTACATCAGTACAACGCATACTCGTTACTTTCAGTAAAAGGATCTCGGAGGCGCAAAAAGACGAGTGGATGTCCTCGGTCGAAAGATCACTTGTAAGTAGTTCTCGACCCTACCGTGAGTTGGACTTCCCGGAGAAACTGGAACGACATGTTGGCTCCTTAATACGTACCTGATATGAGTTAGTGTACCATGCTATGTAATTAACAGCTTTTTAGTGTGGTAAAGTACCTTGGTATTTTGAGAGCCAAGAGTAGACAATAGACAAAAACGCGAATAGACAAAAGGTGGATGCCAATTGCAGAATGTGTGGCGGTCTAAGTGGGAGGCCTTCGTTTAGCAGTGGACGTCTTCAGGCAGTCTGATTTTGATGATGATGTAAGTATGGTACTAGCGATGGTCGCATAATCGTGCACTGTAGCCACCCATCCAATTCGCGCGAATGTTGACTATTGACGTTTGCGCGATTTGAATTAATCGCGCAAACGTCAATAGTCAACAATCAATATATTAAATTTGATCGCGTGTCCGTACAAACAAAATTCAAGCGAACGTGTCATGAAATGGGGTTTTCAAATTACTGTAGAATATGCGAACGATAACGAGCGAAGCCGCGCGTGCGAGCGAGCTTTAAGTATATTATAGATAAGGAAGCGAAAGGAGCTATGAATGTCGTTTTTTTTTTTATAATGAGGTAGGTCAGGTATACTGGTGTTATTTTAGTAAAATTGAATTTAAAATTGCACACTGGACGTACCAAAAGTACTATATTAGACAAAGTCAGTAGTTTCGTATGGATCTTTCCACGTTTCCTAAAAAACTAATATTTTTTTTAGCTTAGAGTGGTACATGTACTTTTAGTATTGTTTTTCTCAACTCTAACGTTTAAAGGATTGATACAACGTATTCTACCTAAGTAATTACTGCTAAGGCCAGTAAATCTGTACCGTTGCATAAATTATAATCTTGCTCTATTTAAAATATTATCGCAAAAACTTGTAAACTCTATGCTACTTTAGATTAAAAACTAATTATGTACACTAGAGTTAATAGGCTATAAGGAAATGTCAAGTAGATATTTTGTTTTATTACTGTGCAAATCTTTAGATAATTTTTCAATTAATTTAACTAAGTGACTTTATCCTTAAATATGATCTAATTTATATATATTTATAGATCTTTAGATCTTAAGAAGTTATTTTTATTTTAAAGTTGGATGGCTGAATTCATCTGATGTTAAATGACGGTGAGGTCAACGATAGTTTACATAAGCTTGGAATAGAAATTGGCTCTCAAGTAAGTATGTCGGATGGAGCACATTTTCTAGTAGGTTAATCAGGTGGTCCCCCTCAGATTTAAAGTCTATTCTCAACAACTGATACGGTGTATTCTGATTCGGTTATTCTAGCCTCACTTGAGAGCCAGTTATCGTTGTAAGGAAACATTAGAAGTGTGTAACCCTACAACTACGCTACAGTCCAAAGAGACAACCATCTTTCGCCCGTAGCTCAAAGCTATTTCTGGAATTTGAAACCACGCCTGCGCCGTAGAATTTAAACGTGCCAACCACTCATGACAACTAATCAATACCACAATTCATTGATTATATATAGGCCTATATTTTTATCTCGAAATATTAAAAGCTCTTATTAAATCGTGTGTTAAATTAACAAAAAATAATAATAATAATTTCAAATTGAATAACAAACAACTATGTTTAAGTTAAAACCATTTAAGAGAGACCTCAGCAATTACTTACAATGAGGACATCTGTAATTGTCGAGTAAATACGTCGAGGTGCTCGAAAAATTTTCCCTTTTCGGGAAAAGAAATCTCGATGAAATATTGACTGTCTTTATCGCTTTACCTTTTCCGATGACCGTTTAAAAATTCAGCGACGACTCGATATGATAATAATGTTGTTTTTTAAAATTACGGTGCTTTTGAGAATTGCAACACAAGTGATATTTAAGGTCCCGTACCCAAAGAAAGAACCTATCATTATTTAGCCCAAGCCGTCTGCCTGTTTGTCTGTCCTAAATATTTACGGCGGTGTATTTAAAAAAAACTGTAATTGCATTAAAAAAGCTGTAATTTTCACAGCACATGAGTTATTACGGATTTCTAACAAATAATAAAAAAAAAGAAAAAGTCAAGAGAACATACAACAAACCTTTTTTTTAGGGCGTTTCTTTAAATTGTGTAATATATAATTATAGTAAAAATGGTAATGCATACAAACGTCAAACTAAGTGTAATTTTAGTCCATATTTTGTTGTTTTACTTTAGAATATACAGGGTTATAAGGACAGGGTATGCTAAACTGAAAAGGGCTCATAGTACTCATGATTGTACTTCCCCAGACCGACTGAAATGGAGCCCTGCCACAACAAACATTATATTTTGCTTTGGAAAATAAAACTATGGAGGTATATTTGTTCTTTGTGCGAGCCATATACAACGCAGTATTACAAAACAAATAAGTTAAAATCGATTACAAGGTGGTTGCACTATAAATTGTAATACCAACTTGTCAGTTATCTCTCTCAAGTATCATGATAATAAATACATTTCCTGGTTGATATACGTCCCACTTTTAGCACGTGTAATTTTTGTTTTTAGATGACATGTTGTAAAAAATACACAGAACACATTACAGAAGTCAAACTATTTCCTGACTTTAGTAAGTAAAGTTCAGTCCGTAACTTCGAATAAGTCTTAAATTTCCATTACATTATTACTTTTTGAATAAGACATAACATTAGTTTACATAATAGGCCGTATTTCTTTATTGTCTTGACATAAAAACTTGATTACAGCTTAAATATAATAATGTTAAAACTTTATACCTCCAACCGTTCTTGAGAAAAAGGGTCTGAGACATACAATGAAGTGATTCTACTAGGTGAATTATATATATTATTCCTTTTTTGTTTTGAGGTACAGAACACGAAAAAAGAGGACAAAAGAGTCTGTAAATATGTTTGTACAAGTGTACGGAGTTATATAAATTGCGAACGTATGTACGGCAGTGTATCAGCTATACATAGCTGTATACAATTATTTGGAACGGTACAGTCCTTGTTGATGTAATTTCGAAGATGACCGGTTCCTTTCTACAAATCCGAGGCTACGTTACGTTGCAGTTCAATAATTAACTTTTAAATGTAACATTTACGTCTGAGAATGCTGAGGTGAACCAATTAAAGTTGTTTATTAGTTCTGGTTGCTTAATAAGTAAATATTAACATGTTATAAAAATGATTCATCCGCATACATTTAATATGTTTTCAAAATGATTCATCTGAATATATTTAACTATAGTATATTGAAGCGCTCCGCGGTTTCATTAACTATCTTACGTTCAGGAAATTCAGTGAGAACGTACTTCTGGTTAATTCACACAAACATCCAATGTATACACAATATTAGCACAATCTATCTTGATATACGTCGATCTCTATGACGATATGACAAGGCGGAACGGATTAGTCCTATCTGGCACGGTGGCCCTGCCCCGTTACCGGGGCAGATGCGGAACACGCCGATAGGAAAAAGGCAAAAAAAAACAAAAAAAAAAACGTATAACTTTAAGCACTACAAGACGATTCAGGGTATCGCATTTTTTGGACGTATCCATGTTTTTCACAATCCGTGAGCTTGTAAATACGGTTTTAGAGGAACAAGTGCCACAGAAAAAATCAACCATACTGTAACCGTATTAACCGTATTATGAACCGTATTAAATAACGATCAAGAAACAATGACGGATTTGTCATAAACGGATTCGTCATATGTAAATAAACCGATACGTAAACTTTCGCATTTATTATATTAGTGTAATCCGACCTGATTTGAATAGAGTATCTAAGGTTAACTCATATTAATTTGAGAAACGACGCAGGTGCTCTAGATGCAAAACGAGAATATCTCTTAAAACTATTTTATCTTGTATTTAAATCTGTTTTCTTTGTCCTTGGTATTCTTAAATTTTTCGTTTAAAAAAAACAAATCTTGCACAATAAAAATACCGGTAATATAATGCTTTAACCTTCATGATTTTACATAAATATGCTTAAGACACCTTTTAATCTTTCATTTGACATCTGATGTTATATTATACCAACATTTAATCGCAATAAATTGCAGAATTGTGCCCAACATACATAATTAATTTATTTCTATTAATATCTATTAATGCTACAAAAAAACATCTTAATATAATACAGGGCTTATTTTGAATTAACCTAAAACTTCTCGTAGGCAGTTTCTCTACATCAATACGTAACAACTTTTGTTCCGCGATTTTTGGAAATTCCTCATTTATTTCTCCAAAAACAAAAACAACAATATTTAAACCTAGTCTCAATAACGCTACGCGGATTCAAATCAGACGGCAGGACCTCAAACTCCAGATAAAACATACGAGGTCACATTTGCATCAAAGAATACAAAGATTAAAAAAAAAAAAAACATTTTAAATATTTTTTTCGGGGTTTTGTGCAAAGTCTTGGAACAAAAGTGGCTAAATGTGATGAGAAAAGCTTACGAAAGATTTTAGGTTAGTTAAAAATAAGCCTGTATATATCATCATTTACATAATACATAATCATCAACGTATCTAGATATCTAGGATGCTATAAATTTCATATTAATATTTCGCCACTGGTGCGAAGCCCCGACGTAACTATGATCTATTCACATAAGATGACCGATCTCCTTCTGATACGATCTACTTCCTCGATGTAACATTTTGTTCCATAATGCTTGACTCAGATTTGCAACAATAGCTTCAATAATGGATTGAGCTAAGCGAAGGTTTACGTCTAAGTCTACTATAATTATTATTATTATTATTATTTAGTCTTTATTGTTCTACAATAACTTGCAAACCGTTGATCCGGTCCTCATGAAATGTTGTAGGCAAGTACTTCATTTCAATAGAATTCTTAGTTCGAATGAGCTAGAATATTTTGAAATACAGTACTCCAAAAGCTCGGGAATCGCTACTATGTAAACTAACGTGGTTTTGATACATTCTGTTTTAATAATAGCATTCCTTAGCATTCCTAGATAAAGGTCACCGAATGTGATCGAAACTATAGTCGGAATAACCGTCTCAATTTAACGTGAGTATTCCCGTATATTTTTACTATACGGAGTGCGGCAACCAAGCAGAAGTTCCGGCGGCACGGTTATCTGTAATACCATAGAGTTTCTTTAGTAATACAAATGGTGTTGTCGATGCGTTGCCAGGAAGCTGAGGTGTTTTTTGTGGGGAAGGGTATTCCACATGCCCGGGAGAAATGATCGTTAAAATCTTATTGTCTGGGATTTTCAGATTTGCAAGATGTGGGAGTGAGCCTTTTGACGGTTGCGGGATGTGCGGTGGTGAAATTCAGATCCAGGAATAGGGTCAAAGATAGAAAATAATAGGATATGGAATAGAGGCATATTAGAAACTGTTTTCACAATCTCGCACATTATAATTATTAGCACATTGTCCGATTACATCTAGATCCGAGCGAGCATGTCACATGTTATTCAGAATTGAAAAGCTAGATTGGTATCGTGACATAACTGTTTAACTGTGTCACACAGAAGGTGATATGTTTGGGCGAGACGCCAGAGGCGGGAGTCGTGACTTATGCGTAGTCATGTAAGAATTAAACCCTGCAGCTGAAATGTTGCGCAACAGAGCAAATCGAATTAATGGATCGTTTAATGATATAAATCGAATAAAGTAGCACGGAGCAGAAGGTCTTTTTGAAGAGTTATTTAGGGTGGATGGTCGTATGTTAGGTTGTCAAGAGATGGTGGTAAAGTCGTTATTTTTAGACATAAAAACATATTAAGGAGGTAAATAACAAAAATTCATCAATGCTAAATTGCAATTCAATTTAAATTACAATCTGTAAATAGAAATAAAATCTTGAATCTTGGACATATAGTATATGTTACAAATTACGGATATTTTTAATTATAAAACGAATACATTAATTATTTGAATTAGATATATTCATATTCGTTCGTTTACTGTTGAGATGCCTACAGTAACATAGGTTCAAAGATCTTTATGAATATCACAAGAAACATTTCAACATCATCATTGTTATTACCGTACATACTCACATCCATACTTACGAACACCGCAAAAACATTACTTTCCTTCTTAGGCAGTCGGATAAACAGTAAGCCATCGTGTCATGACCCTAGTGCGTTAAAATATATTGAGCACCTACCCACAACCTCAAGTCGTGATAGTGTGCTAGATTTAAAAGTGAATGTAATTACAAATGAAGCCTCGTTGCACTAAAATGATTTATAATCTACAGCTGTAACTACAGGTAACAAGTTAGAGTTCAAATTGAGCTTTTTGTTATTGAGTTATAAGGAAGTTCGGTCTAGATTAGGTTAGCCTTTCTGTTATTAATGTTAGCTTACATAATAAAGGCTAGGTTGTATAATGCACACACTTGAGTAACAATGGATTAAAATGATAATAAATTAACAACGTTCCACAAACATAGCTCCCCAAAGGCCCCGGATTCGCCAGGAGTCGAAATTGGGGCGTCCTGCTCATAAGGCAGACGTTGACATTGTGAAGTTGTGTCAGAGAGGTTGTCAAAATAATTTAGAAAAAAAGACAACTGTGTTTGTTTGTAAGGATCAAATAAGACCTTTTTCGAAAAGACGGCAGAAGTCAAAAGCCGATAAATCTACTACCATGTACTTGCCCATTCAAAGAACGAAAAAAATGAAAAAAAAAAAGTTTTTGAGAAAACACTCGAAAAATGTATTTTTTTTCTCCTTCGACATAATAAAAATAATAACGTGAAAATAGCTATTCTAAGCTAAACCTTGACAATGGTATTCTAAAGATAACAAACCATCAATTTTTTTACGTTTATTTGAAATAATGTTGAAAAAGTGCGAACGAGATAGCTAAAACAAGCGACCAAGCGATTAACCCCAAAAATCAAAATATTGACTAACGATTTAGTGGGTAAAAAAACCCGCAAACGGTAATTTCGTAAATAAAAAACAAATTAATTTATCTATCATTTATTTAGGAGACGCTAGGTTATAAGGCGATAGCAATAAAATTTTCTAAATATTACTTCTAAATACTCCACGAAGATTGCGTTAGTATACTATCTTCTTAAGAAACTTAATAGACAGAAATAGCCCCTAATAAGTAGTAATAAGTTCTTACTGTTTATTTTTGGCTTCTTTCATTTGATACCCAACATCTTTAAAACGTTTTTTTCTAGTCCATGACTTTATGTGCTCTAGGAGGGCGCCATATTCAATTTAATGTGACGTCACATAGCGTTTAACCAGCGGACGATGAAGACACTTGCAACGATACCTTATTTATCAAATTATGATAAATAGTTTGGAGAGAACAGATGAACAATACTAACTAATATAATAAATTCGAATGTAACTCTGTCTTTCTGCCTCTCTGTCTGAGTGTTTGTCGCGTTTTAACGGCTAAACGGATCAAGCTGCAAATGCAAATGCTATATCTATGCAAATTTTGCATAAATATAGCTTTAGGGTTGGAGACGGATATAAGCAACTTGTTTTTTTTATGTAAGGCGCGGCAAAGAGCGGTCACAACCCTCCGTTTTGCTTCGCGTAGGCAGGTAAAAATGGAATAAAGGTCAAAACGAAAAAATACAGTTAAAATTTAATTTTGTTCCTGACTGACATTTTGCGTTCAATATGGGCAGTAGCAAAGTGCGTTGGTGTGAACTGAATCATCAATGTTTCTATGCCCAAAGAAATACCATAATTTATGTGTTTCTATTCCTAATATTCTTATTTGGGTTTTCGTGGGAGAACGTGTCAACATTCAAATGTTAAAGGATGAAGGACGAATTTTCTCTTGTTTTGGTTGTTTTTTATTGTGTTGGTATTTCGATAGGTGAATAGAAAATAAATGATGTTCTATATATGAGTTTAATATTTTTTGTTGAACACGCTCGTTAACTAAGGCGATTCACACACTACTCCGCGCCCCGCGATGGCGCGCGGGAGCGCGTTTTTCGACGTTGTACTGAAATTACTCAGTTTGTATAGAAAACACGTGTGTATTTCCATTTCCATTTCCATATGTACACCACTGATCCCATTTCGATTCTCTAGTTTTGTCCATACAAAGGTTGAAGAAGTCGTTTTAGGCGATAAGACCACGCATTATACTACCGGATATTTTTCTATTGTTTAGTTAAGTTTGTCCTTTAGCTATAGTATATTAAATTGCATTGTATTACTGCCTTGATATTTCCAATTTTCTCGAACGTAGCTAGAGTATTTATGAAAAATTATCTACTATTCTCTAATACATTGACTAATATTCTTAAACCTCTCCCAGACTAGCGTCTATCGCTCCAAATTACCGCGAAACGAGGCGATATCCGGCAATCAGAGACGCTATCCTTGTCTCTGATTGGCGGATATCCCCTCATTGCATGAAAATTCGGTATTCGGCCTGCAAGTCTGGGACAGGCATCGCAACGAGAATATTTCACGATAGGCGGTAAGGCGGTGGATGTGTGTCATGTAATTTTTTGCCTTGACGGCAATTATATTGGCTGTTCGGTTACTCGACCGACATATTCTGGGATATCATTGTCCTCATCGTTATTAACAAATTTTTACTACGAGAAAAAAACCGCGAAATTTTTTTTTCTTCTTTTAATAGTTCCACTTGTTCAATAAATTTTTATTGACGTGTTTAGTACAGCTTAATGTATAGGCTTCAGATAAGAAAGGTCAGTTATTTTATTGCACTAGGTCGTCACGACGTATTGATTCAGATTTGCAGATGGGCATCTTTCAACATCGACCTTGACATCTTCACGTTAAAGTGGTAATTAAAATGCCTAAATTATTTTTAAAGGTACCATCTCACACCTGTTTCAAGTGGTAACTGATTAATAATTGTGCCAAATGTTAAAAGTCAAGGTCGCCTGAAGTTCACATTGAAGATGAAACTGGTGCTTTTAAATTTGGATGTGAACCATAAATGATGTCGTAAGCTTATACCTGTTTTGGCTAATTTGTATAAAATATGCAACTAGCTTGCAATTTTTTACTTTTTTTTCGAGAGAAAAATGTTCTTGGTAGAGATTTTGTAGCCATGGCAACTCAGTAGGTATAATTATCATCAGTCAGGATATTCGCCGAAGAACCAAAGTCACCGAGATAGCTTTCAGGGATTGCAAGTTGAAGTGACAGTTGGCAGGCCACATCACTCGAAGAACAGTTAACCGATGCGAAAGAAAGGTTCATGAGTGGCGACCACGAATCGGAAGACGCAGAGTAAGTAGACCTCCCATTAGGTCTGACGGTATTGTGTAAGTCACGAAAACTCGGTGGATGCAAATGGAAGATTGGCGTCCAGTGTGGCGCTCTTAGGGGAGGCCTTTGTTAGGCAGTGAACGTCTTCTGGCTGATGATGATAGCTCAGTTGTTAGGATCTGAATACAAAACGTTTAAGACTTACGCCTGCCATAATATAATATCCATATAATATCTGCAAAATCAGCGATCGGTTACATTGAGCCTTCAGCAACAAGAACTGTTAAAATTGAAAAAAATACGAGATAATATAATCACACTAATATCATAAATGCGAAAGTTTCTGTGTAAGTATGTAAGTAGGTAAATATTAAGTATGTAAGTGTGTCTGTTCGCGTTTAACTCTGTAACGGCTGAACGGATTTGGATGAAATTTAATACGGAGGTAGGTTATTCCCTGGATTAACACATAGGTTACTTTTATCCGTTTTTTTTTAACGTGTCTGTAGAATAACGGCTAGTATTAATAATAATATTCGATCGCGTCAGTTTTTTTTCAGTGCCTTTATAAAGCAGACAACTTCAAAAAATCATTATTCTAACTTTTAACTTGATAAAAATCCTACGCGGACGGCCATATATATAGAGCTTATTTATGGTAGAGGTACTCAACAGGGTGGAAGGTATCACTCTTTTATTAATCTACCGAGCTTCAGTAAATTCCCAAATATCCGCTCGAGCTTATTATAATTAGTACTATAAAAAAAGACGGAGAAAGTCTAAAAAAACCGATAACAAAACGTATTGCGTCGGTGTTAAGCTCATCTAGGAGCTTTGTTATCTTTGTGTAATGTATAGCACTTGCCCCTACGCATATCATTAACCTACATCACTACAAAAAGATTAAGGAGAATGCATCGCAGGTGCAAGCTTTTACTTTTTACCCGACTGCTCAGGAGAGTAATAAATAAAAGATAATTAATTCATAACGTTTCAAATTCATAGCTCCATACTAAGGTTCACTTTGCCATCACACAAAAACACGGATATACGGACAAGTAACACCCAGACCCCGATAAGATACTCAAACATCTACCCGGCTGGGAACAAACCTCCGGCTCACAAGGCTATCAACGAAGTTTGTGTGTGTTAGTGGTAGCTAACGCAAATCCTCTTGTATGCATGTTCCCTACATCATTCCTCACAATTTTTGTTCTATGACTTGATACAACACTTAATATATTCACTAAAAAGTCCAAAAAAATAAATTTTGTATGGAAAAAAATATCCTTGTATTTTTTTTGGTCCAAATATTAGCTCCTAAGCTTCACCAGGGTCTCGGCGTTCCTCCTCATTTAAAACCGCTTAATGTTATTATCATTGGAGCCATATTTTGATAATTTTTGTTTTAATTCCGGGAGAAAAACAAAACGTATTATTAAAAGTCTTGGGACAATAATTGTTAGGTATGATGTAGGGAACATACATACAAGAGGATTTGCGTTAGTTACCACTAACTCTATATAGTTCATTGATCTAAAATAACATACTACAGGTGACACCGAATTATATTGCGATGCCCCATTCAATTGTGGTCACAATTGTGGTTCAATTGTGGTGTGTGGTTGTGGTTGTGGTTCTTTGCTGAGCTACACTCGATCATTTCTACTCAACTTCAACTTTTCTAACACACACAAACGCTTGTACTCACACAACACATACACATGTATGTACACACATAGTACACACACTACTATACATACACAATACAGACACGCTACAGACGCACTACACACTACTTTTCTACACTTGTATCTCGTAATAGCAACGGTATGGAAACTCAAACAGCAAAATGTCTAAATAAAATATGTACCTTAATGTACAACATAAAGAAATCGCACCTTATTTCAAACAATATCTACTTACCATGTGTTTCAAAGTTAGAGTTTAAGATTTTGAATCCAATTTTGTAACATGGCAAGCTTTCAAGAAAATGTAAGTCATGGGCGTGAAAAGATTTACATAGTCGTAAGTTCGTGCTTAGAGTTTACGATGAGAGATTAGCTTCGCGATATTGTAAATATTTCTGGTTTGCATTTTTTTGCTGCTGTTGCACTGGTTTCGTAATGAAATTTGAAGGTCGACTGCAAACCAGATTTTGCATTTTTTGGTTTCGTAATGCTTTTTTGTACCTTCTGTAAGCTTGAAGTGAAATATTCTGGGTAAGTGATTTCATAAAGCACTTTTGAAGAGATTTTATTCATAACGTCGGTTTTCAATCACTCCAAAAGAGGATTACATTATAACTAGCCTCATAACTAGTAAGGTAGCTCACATTGTGTTTAGAAAGAGACAGCATATAATTAGCAAAAAGATTTTATTCAGTTTAGGAAAATTTGCCTTATAATTTTTAAGGTAGCTCTTATTGAGTTTAGAAAGAGACAGCTTATACTTAGCAAGGACGTTATTTTTGAGTTTAGGAAAATGTGCCTTATAACTAGTAAGTTACCTCTTATTGAGTTTAGAAAGAGACAGTTAGACTAAGATATTTGTAGTGATAGGACGTTTTTGCAGAGGCCGCCTGGGGAAGTACCACACCTTTGCCAGGTATTCAACCGCCAAGCAGTAGTGTGCAAACAATACTGTACTTTGGATTGAAGGGTAGTGCTTCCAGCGAAATTACTAGCCACAAAGAGATTTAACATCTAGTATCCGAGGGTGATAGAGCATTGCATTGCAGCGCTTTGTTTTGAACTGTTGAAGTTTAAAATTAAGAGAAGACACCTAGTGAAATCGGTATTAATCCAACTTTTTTTTGCGTGGGGGAATTCTTTACAAGATACCCGACTGTTTTGGGGTGCAGCCAAGCTATGTGGGATTATACCCACTAAAAACACCCCAGTGGCCTAACTTGGTGCGTGACCGAGGGCTCTGGGATCGCAAAGGGAACGCGTCGGAGCCTCAGCACCAAGCTTCAGGTTCTCCTGTTCACAGCTATATAGCAGCTGTCGTGAGACGCCTAAGCCTACAACAGCGTCTCATCAGCCTTACGATGTTGTCGTCCTCCGCGGACTCGCTTAGGTAGATTGTTAGAGCCCCACCTCTAAACACCCCAGAGGTCCTCCTTTAGTAGGCTCTTACTACAGGCAAGGGATACCGATGCCGCAATATCTTCCTTACATTGTAGATTTCCCTTGGATACGTACAAAACGTTTTGAGTTTAATTTCTAATACGTACAGCCAAGGAGTGGAACAAACTGCCGGCTTCCTTGTTTCCTGAAAGATACAATCTAGGGATTTCAAGGTCAGAGTGAATAGGTATCTTCTTTGCGTGCTTAATCTTCGACCACATCGTCGCTTACCAACAGGCGAGTTGGTGGTCAAACGCGGATAACTTTAAAAAAACCTGCAAAATGATCATACATATTTCAGCGTACCTAATCTACGAATAACAGTTTACATAGGTCATACAATCCATACAAATTGAGAACAATAACTGCAAAATTACATATTGATGATACATAGCGAAGAATTTCTTAATTGCATTGTGTGCGATACAAAGGATATTTGGTTTTGACCCACTTTTTGCACCAAGTAGGTACTTAAAATAATATTTAGAATGTCTAGACGTGAAATTATGTAAGTGAAGCGAATCGGAATTCTGTACGCAGGTCAGGAAATGTATAAGATTTATGTATATTTTGTAGACAACAGGTTGGTGTAAGATCACACATACAATGACAGCTTTAATCCGGTTCAATAGGGATTTTGAATCTATTTGAGTTAGTCTTGGTTTCCTTCTAGGGAAAGCCATATATATGTTGATGTGATGGAAATAATCATGTAAAAGGGGACCTTGTTTTAAAAGCTCTGCTCCAAATAAGGAAAGTTGAACCTTGAATGAATGCGTGATGGCTTATATTGACTGTGGATAATTTCCTTTAATTGTTCTTAATTGAACAATCTTTAGAATTGCCCAATTGCAATTTAAGAATAGAGTATACCGCCGTCTCGTCCATACAAAAAGCGTAGTGTTATACCCACACTTAAATGTCAGATTTCAATGATTTTTTTAATATGAAAATCTACACCATGAAAAACTACGCTTGTATGTTTTTTTTAATTTCGCATATCTTCGTTGTTATAGGCACTTTTTTTTTGCGTCGAAAATCGAAAAGAAAAGTGTTTGTTCTTAGAATAGCATAATCATTTTTTGAAAAATCAAAACATATAGATAGATAGATTATAGTTTATCCAATCCATTGACACCAAAAATAAAAGATCTTGTTAAGATTTAGAGGGTGATAACAGACTGCCACCGAAACGCTAATTTCACCAAAAAATAAGGAAAATTCACTAACTCTCTATAGCACGTACAAAAAACAGAGCGACAGCTATACAATTTCAAACATCGAATACGCCATAACCTCGCGGAAGGACTTATCCTCTTAAGGAAAGTATAAGTTTTTTGTTAATGATGCCATATTATAATATGGTGCCTCATCAATATTACAATCTAGCTTTGAAACTAATAAGTAATTTAACTTTAACTTAAACTGCTAAAAAAAATACCTCGGTATAACGAAGCAACAAATTCAAGCACTCGATTTAAATTCAGTTTGTTAGTTTGTTAGCCCGTTGTCGGTCGGTGTGGCGCTCTAAGGGGGAGGCCTATGTTCAGCAGTGGACGTCTTATGGCTGATGATGATGATGATAACGCAGTAACAAATTCAAGCACTCGATTTAAGTTCAGTTTGTTAAATTAAATTGGTACCCTAAGGGCTTAAATAGGGGATGAAAGTTTGTATAAAAATTTAGTCTATTGGCATGGTCGAAGGCCGAGCAACACCGTGCATGAGGTCGCGGACTAGTAATTTCCTAAACGTATCTACCATCTAAAGTTCTACTTTGCGCAGATAATCAAAATATACTATGAAAACTGACGTGGTTTTGAAACATTTTGTTTTAATAAACCGGGAATACTCACGTTAAATTGAGTCGGTTATTCCGACTATATTTTCGATCACATTCGGTGACCTTTATCAAGGAATGCTCAGCGAGACACGCGCGCGACCTCGTCTTGCCTTGCACTGCGGGCTGCGGCGCGTCGCGCGCGTGACGTCAACGGCTGCACTGCAGGTGCGGGGGCGGGGGCGGGTAGAGTATTGTGCTGCGTCGGCGCACACTGGAGCTCGTCCTCACTGCAGTAACCAGGCGTGATATCGGGAACACTCCAGCATACAGAGCTCACCACATCAATACTAGTCTCGGCGGCACTCTCGTGAGTTCCATGAAGACAAGGTCTCCAAGTCGGTGGTAGGTGCCATCCTCCGTCCCTGTTGAAGTTTGGACGTCTGGAGATTTCGATGGCTTCCCTAAACTTGCGGAGCACATAGTACTTCTCACGCGCTAGTACTTTCGCCTTATCAAACCGCACATAGTGCTGCGCGCCAGAGTCTAGGCTATGTTCGGCCACCGCACATAGCCGCACATTCCCGTTTTATTAAAATAAAATGTATCAAATTATCACCAGAAACATTTACATCCCACATCTTCATCCCACTTGCGCATGGTAGCTTACAGATAAATCTTAATCTTGCGCCGGCACCGCGAAGACAAGGCGACTACACTGAACGACCAACATAAAAGTTTATGAGAGAGCCACCACTGCATTATCTGTACAAGAGCCCCAGTGTACATTTTTAGTTTCATTATTTGACCAACTGTGTCGGTATTTTGGTAGATCGTCGACGTGATTCGTCGAGACAAATCGCGGTGAAATGATAAGCCACGAAGATTGAGAGAAGTGCCGTGAAGTTACGTAAGGGTTAATCGGATAGGGTAGTACATAATAAGGAAAAGCTCTAGATCAAAGATACGATAGGCTGTTGTACAATTCTTTTCGTTTTTTTTTTCTGTTTGACAAGCTAGGTATTTGGCCGCAAACTCACCTGATGGTAAGTGACGGTGTGGTTCAGGATTGTAAATAAACCTAGCCTGGAGTAGGAACCGGCTCACAGGTAAAGTTGCCGGAACAGCAATCTGGCAGCAATTCAAATCACTTAGTATACTTAGTAAGATTACGGGTTCTATTAATTCGTGTTAACGTGGTTAAAAATCCCAGTATGACCCATTACACGCAAACCACAGCTTAAAGTGTTTTTTATAAAGCTTAATTATCCTAAGTACATTAACAGATCAACAGTTCGAGCCTCAGCGTTGCGACAAAGTCCTTTCAGTCACTTTGCTGTAGGACCTTGGCACCGTGTATCCTTTGACGACAAACGGTATGACCGTATCGATTCTATGAATGAAATAGATTGTCTAAGCTATCTTACGAATTATACAGAATAAAAGTAATGTAGATCTATATTGATTTCAAGTATTGTCTCAGGCGATTGGCGCAATTTGGGGGGTTTTGAACTATTGAAATTTAGAGAGGCTTTATTCTGGTGCGCTTGAGATTATCTTGGTCAATATCCTTTTATGACAATAATATTGACGTCTTTAACGAGAGAAATAGTGACAAAATATCTCGAGCGCCCCAGAATATAAAGCCCCACCTGCAACTCATATTTTGGAGTTTTGGCGGGAACGTGAAGAAGTCATGTTGCGTCATTAAACTATTTTCCAAAGCTTGTGTTATTTTGAGTATTAATGTGTAAAAATGGTGGATTTTTATTCATTAAGTGTTCGTGATCGTGCATGAGTGTTGGTGAATAGTGTAATGTCGTGAAACGTGACTTTTCGTGTTGTTTCCAAAACTCCATAGAAGGTTCTAGTAAAGTTTTCACCACTTTACTGGGGCATGACTTGGACTTGACCGTTACTTGCTTTGCTTGATTTAGACTATGACTGAGACTTATTTTAATTGTGAATTAATTTTCGTTCGTTCACTTGAACGAACGAAGTCGCGTGTAACAACTAGTATCTGATAAAATTATCAGAAGGTCATCTTGTGGTTCCAATAAAATGTGGTCACAGTCGGATGCGAAACTACTATATTTCAATAGGTTTTAATCAGAGATTGTAGGAATATGGGTTCGTGCCGCTTCATAAACTTTTAATGTACTAACATCCTCCTACTACTCCTACTCTCCTTTCTCTACAAAATTCTGTTTATTCCATCTACCCCACTGTATTTAAAGGAACGCTTTAAATATATTCAACCTCACTCCAGCTCCTTACGCTCTTCTCGTGTCCTCCAACTTAAGATCCCTATTTCTACCCACTCCAATCTTTCATACTCCAAGTCTTTTACTGTGCAAGCTGTCCTGCTCTGGAACGAGCTGCCTGCATGTATGAGGCAGGCTAAATCGCTTCCCATTTTTAAGAACCTTGTTTACAAACACTATCTTTCTTTAAGTTAATTGGTACGTATGTATAATGTGTATCTATTGTGAGTTTTATAGTATTTATATATAGTGTGTAATTATTGTATGTATTTCTATGTAAGTATTAGGATTATGCATGTATTTTCATATATTATACTATATATATTTTATGTAGTTATCTACACCACCGACCGTAGTGTTTTTCATACATAATTCTGTCCATCCCAAGGTTGTCTGGAAGAAATCGCTTTAGGCGATAAGGCCGCCCATTATACTACCGGGTTTCTATTATTGTTCATATTTAAGTTTTATTGTCTTTTGGTGTATAATAAAGTTATATTGTATTGTATTGTATTGTAACATTTAAATTAATTAAATATTAAAAGATCGGTAACATAAGTACCTATTATATTATTATATAGACTAGTAGTTTTGCGAACAATAGACCTCGCGAGCACAAACTTTTTTGCACAACCACAATCAATTACACAATTTGATAGGTTTTTTTTTTGTCTTCGGCGATTTTAGATTGGGAGATACCAAGTTTTGTCAAGATTGCTTGAAAAATTCCACCTGTACGTGAATATCAGGCTACGGAAAGATGAAAGCAAATTTTGTCAGTCGAAGCAGAGACATTCGTTCGCTTCGCTCACTTAGTCAATTATGATAAATGAGTATTAAAAAATATCCTATAATATAAATTATAATATTTAAAAAAAATATTATTGTTAATGTTATGTGGAGACGCCCCAAAACACCATTACGTTCTACACACACTCAATCTCCTCAACTGATCAGCCCTGACAGGTTCCAGGTCGGGTATTGAGGATTTACACACCTTTTTCACAAACACACACCTTCGTTATCAGTAATTCTTAAATTTAAATTATAACAATACTGTCACCATAACTGGGAAGGAACTGGCTCAGGATTAGGAACAATAATACATATTAGCTAGAATAAGAGTCAGAGTCTTCAACCAATGTCTGTTACCAGTGATGACATATGGAACTGAAACGTGGTCATTGACTACTGGCCTTTTGGAGACTCTCAGAGTCACACAGCGGGCAATGGAGAGAGCTATGCTCGGAGTTTCTTTGTACGATAAAATCCGAAACGAGGATATTCGCCGAAGAACCAAAGTCACCGATATAGCTTTCAGAGTTTGCAGGTTGAAGTGGCAATGATGTGATAAGGCAGGCCTTATCACTCGAAGAACCGATAACCGATGGGGAAGAAAGGTTCTTGAGTGGCGACCACGAACCGGAAGACGAAGCGTAGGCAGGCCTCCCACTAGGTGGACTGACGACATTGTGAAAGTCGTGGGCAACCGGTGGATGCAAGTGGCACATTGTCGGTTGGTTTGGCGGTCTAAGGGGGAGGCCTATGTTCAGCAATGGACGTCTTCTGGCTGATAATGTGTAATGTAAGAGTCAGAGACCCACCTGATATCATACCATCTGATATCTGTACATTTTGAGACAAATAAATATTGGTTTTGTTTCTGTGTATTTGTATGTTGCAACCAAATCAAATTGATATCAAGTCTTTAAAAACACATTTATATTATGCCTGACAAACCAAGTGATTGATATATCCATCTAGACGCAAGTAGGTACGAATAAAATAATTGTATATTTAGTATGTGTCTCGTGTAGATATTCATACACTTAGTTATATCATTACGTGCACGCAACACAAATTGCCTTTCGTTTGTGGAATATGGATTGCAATATTGCAAATAGGTTGATCGACCTCGCGGTTATCTATTTATCGTGTTATAGAGATGGCTATGATGTGGTGAAGTTATTTATGGGTGAAAATGATGTTTCCTTCTTTGTGCCTACTATGTAATCTCTTTATTAGTAGCTCATTAGGTTACTTTTTAAGTTTGGAATATGATCCATGTAATGCCCATCCAATGGAAGGTAAATTATAAATGAACTAGCTGTTACCCGCGACTCTGTTCGCGTGGACCAATAAAAAATGTAGGCTATGTCCATCTCCTACCCTTAAGCTATATCTATGCAAAAATTCAGCTCGATCCGTTCAGCCGCTTAGACACGATAACGCGACAAATACCCAGACAGATGGACAGATAGTGATGCTGTGTGTTTTTTAAATTAAAAAAGCGACAAAAAAGCATGTTCAAACCAAGTTTGCAGTTACCTATCAAGAATTTGCATGGACAGGCCATTTGTAGCCAGAACCATATCCGATCATGTAAGCAGATAAGCAGATCACCCCTAGATGCTGCTCTCAGGACGATCGAAGCACATCGGTCAAAATAATCCTTTAAAAAAAACTCATTGGTTAATTGTGAGGCGCGAGTAGGCAAAACCAATGAGATCGCTTGGTCGTAGTCCCTTCAACCCACGCTTTCTTCCAATTGATGGGTTTTTGTCGAAACAATGATCTTGTAATGCGTTATCAGTATATTATCTGTGTAAACAATGATAATCACTGGAGAAGATATTCAGAACTGAGGTCATAAAACGTAATGTTTGTTTACATAGTCAAAATAAAAAGGAGGAACATTCATTATGCTTCAAAGCTTTGGCAACGTTATTCGAAATATAAGTGACAATTATTTTAGATTTACCCCAAGCACTGTTTTTTTTTTTTTAAATTAAAAAAATTGTGAATGTGCTATTTATCAAAACGAAATAGGTAGTCCGTGCGATGTATGTATAAAGCTACCTGTAATATTCCGGTTTTCCAACCCACAATAAATACACAATTTAACCGCGTAAAGTCGGTCGCCGCACCGGTCTCCGAGTTACATAACCCCCTGTCACGCTATCTGGCTCTCGGTGATAACACAGATCTGATATAAATGGAAACAATGTTTAAAAACTTAGTATACACGGTGTTGTGTAAGCGGTATCCGACCCGCGAGGCGCAGACGCATCCTTACAACAGCAGGCGCAAGTCGGCTGAAGCGGCATTCAGTAAACGATTGTTTCTAGCTCACAGAATTCGGCATTCAGGACGCTTGAGGCGCACCACACATCAGTCTAAATACACTTTTAAGAAATTACTCTGATTGGTTGACCATTAGGCGCAAGTAGGCGTAACCTTGAGATAGCCAATGAGATATATTATTAATTTCCACTGCGATGTCTCACTCTAACGTAGTATTAAATGCTCCCATGGCTAGAATGGTGCGTATTTTTTTATATTTTTTGACAGTAAGTCAATTTGCTAGTTTTTTTTTTTAAAACTAATTAAGTAATTGAAATAATAACTCCTATTATATCTAAATACTACAATACTACAATTTATTGAATACAAAGAAACTAAGGAAGCTCAAATAGACGCTGGGAAAATGTTTTTAAACAAAGACACTGAAAAGAAAGGCTGAGGATAGCTACAGAAAGAAAACTTTGGACAAAACTGGGGGAGCCTTACGCCAATAAAGCGGCACTAAACTACACTAAACTAAATAAATGTAACTTCGATGCTTGATTATAATAAAGTAATTATGGAATTGTAATGATTTAATAATAATAATGATTTAAATATTCATCATCGGCTGTTAATTCAGCACTGCACAGCGTAAGCCTCCTGAATTGGTCTACCAGGGCTACGCATAAATTAAATGAGTAATTGGAAAATAATTAAATAAGCATGGCAATCGTAAAGTGCAATTTTAGCCTAATCAATTTAGCGTTTGCCCCGGAAATAACTAAGGACAGGTTTTTTTTTCTGTGCATAATTAATTGTAGAACCAACCTCTCATAATATATAAAAATTAAACATAATGCATATCCGAAACAGACTCCAATTTTACATTTTGCAATATCGTTTCTATTTGTCTTAGAGTCTATTTCAGATGACGATCATAAGGTGCAACGTTTCGCTCAGCGCGCGAAATTCAACCTTTCTTGCGTTTTATGTCAATTACAGCTTAATTACTCATCGTAGGTTCATGGAAACTAATTTTGCGATAATAAATAGATTGTTTCAAGAAATCACACCAACCAGAAATTCAAGTTGAAAGCTAGTATAAGTACATTTCCCACTAAACCAAAAACCAAGATGAAAATCAGCTTATTGAGTATTCTAGCTAAGCCAATGTTATCTAGGTAATCATTTTACCCGTAATGTCTTAAAACAACTTATTTATTGGCGCAAAATTGGTTTCGATAAATCCACGATGAGTAATTAAGCTGTAATTGACAAATAACGCAAGAAAATTTGGATTTCGCGCGATGAGTGAAACGTTACACCGCACGACAGTGAGTCGTCGGCGACGATAATGTATTATGGCTCAAGCATAAATGCTTTTTCTGTGTTATATTGATTCTACGTCATCAAATTATGTCAAACACACTTTTACATTTTATGCTATGAATTATCCGGGTCCTCCATTCTAAGTCCCTTAACTTGATTGGGTTTTTTGAATAAAGGCTTTTTTACTTTGCCCTTAATTTTATGAAAAGGCTTAATTAAGTACTCAATTCTTTCTTGGCAGCTGGCAAGGAAGAAAACACATTAAAAAAATAGTATTTTGACGTTCCTAGAGAAGCTACCATAGAAATAACTATATTTAAACGTTTTGGTATGCTTTCAGCATACCCCAAGAAACTTTAAAAATGGATTCTTGCGTTACAAACAGTTAATAAAGTTTGTCTAAGTACATAAATCTAAATGTACATTTGAAAGAGATAATCTCTAAAATTAGTGAACTGCTTTTTAACATTCATTCAGTTATTGAAGAGTTCACTATCTCAGAACATGATTTGTAATCTACGCGGAGTAACCCTACGTATCCCCAAATCGGTGAATGAAGAGGTTTCCTCAACGACAGAATAACGAGCTCGCCCTTCGAAGCGTTCAGTCCGGTTTCCTTTCACCCTACTTTCATGCGTGTTACCTTGACCTCATAAGCCGCTGTAACTTGCACTTTCAGATAAAATACATTTGTAAAATCTTGTATTTTCAAGTTTTAATAATATTCGACTATAACTACAGTTTATATGTAAAGGCATAAAACTTAGAATAGAATGAAGCTACCAATGACGGTTATGATTATTGTGTATGAAGTGGTAAGCCTCTAATTGAGACTATTTGAGACTCCTCAATTAGCACGCAGCGATTCCAAAATTACCGATGGCATTACCGATAACCGATGGGACAGAAAGGTTCTTGAGTGACAAACACGAACCGGAAGACGCAGCAAAGGTAGGCCTCCCACTAGGTGGACCGATGACATTGTGAAAGTCGCGTTCAACAGGTGGATGCAAGTGGCACGTTGTCAGTCAGTGTGGCGGACTAAGGTGAAGCCCTATGTTCAGCGGTGGATGTTTCTGGCTGATGATAATGACGATGATGATTCCAAAATTGCTGGCGAAAAATAATGAAACATGTACTAGAAATGCCTAGATTTATCTACTCCGTCGTATTAAAGAATTAAACTCATAAGAGATAAATACAGAAATTAAGAGATACATGTTATTACACTCCAAGTGAAACCTCTGAAGAAATTTATTTTTTCACTTATTTTCTCTTTTCTGTGGTGAAACCTCAGCTAAGGTGTATTTCCTCATAATAACTGCATAAGAAGGCTAAATTCAAATTCTCTATGCAATTGTCATTTAAAGTATTTGAATACGGTTTCTTTTGGTGTTACGTGTGTGGATTGAGAACCCAAAGTGGAATTAATTCTAACGCCTCATAATTCAACAACTAAGAAGTGTAACAACTGTGAACAAACAGAACATTATGAGAATTAACATATTTGAATTAATAAATTTAAATTAAATTGAATTGTAACGACATTAGTTTTATTAAGTTAAATTATAGTTGATAAAAATTTGTCAAATTTGACAAAAGGCATGGACCCCAGAGTCTGTGGAGCAAAGCTTAGAATTAAAAAAAAAAACATATTTTAGTTGTTCCAGTAATAAAATAACTTGATCGCAATTTTCAGAAATAAACTAAATTATTAGACTACAGTTTGGTAGACTCATTGCGGATTGAACTAGATACATTTCGAAGGAGAATTCTGTGTATAGAATGAACACTCCACTTAACCTTTTCTAAATATAATTACTGCACCACTAAGCTCGGACTGTTATTATTTTACTGAACCAGTTTGTAATGCACACGACAAGGTATAAAATGTAGTCTTAGTCTGCTTTGACCCAAACTGACGTGCAATTTAATAAAACCTACTAAAACGTAAGCACGTAGTGATTAAATGCTATTTGATGTAAGCTAACAGCTGGCTAAGCTTTTCTAATGGATTGAAGATGGAGCTTTTCGAATCTTTGATTGATGATCTACATTTGATTATCTTTTATTTCACTTTGTCTTATGAGGAAACGAGGAACGAAAGGTTTTCGTTCATGCTCACTCGCACATTCTTTGTTAATAATATTAAATTACTGAGTTCGGAGAATGTTCATCGTTTACTAAGAGAACAATGCCGCCTGTCCTCCAGTGGTTCTGGTCACAGTTTCCAACAAATATAAATTTAAAAACTTTACATCATTCAAGTAATGACTCACTTATGTAAGTAATTATTGGCTAACTGCAGCAAGTTGAATGTTCTTTACCACGGCCCTTCCAACTTGGGCAAGGGAGTGTTACCAATATAATTTATACCGGTTAGTGTTTTACAAAACTGTTGCCACCTTTTAAGGGCTAAAATCTTATTTTATTATTGCGATCTCAATTGATTGATACATTAATTAATAAAGATCAATTATTATTGGATTTGTGACCAATCACAATACTAACTCAATAACGTAATTAACTTATGGGGTGTCATCTCACTCACATATTTTTGAAGATTTTTGTAGATTTATTTACTCATTCTATTCACTAACTATATTTACACTTTATTCAATAGAACTACACACGGATTTGGATGTGTAAAATAATGTATGGACAATATTAGCAGATTACAAGATAAGTCTGCGTTTCTTTGTTTGTACTAAAGGTGTGTCCTTATTAGGACAATGCACGTTCGTTCGTAAACGTTAGTTCATAAACGATCGCGCGATCAGTTCGTAAAATGCGTGACCAGTTCATAAAATATATGATAATGAAGTTCTCGACGAACTTGTATCTTTTGTTCGTGCGAACAATGATCAATTAGGCCGCTCAGCTGTCTTATCTTGTCATTAGCGTCCAAGAGAGATAAACTTAGTAAGTCCCGCTCTTATTTAGATGCCAATCACGGTTGTTTAGAATCTTAACGAACGTGAGTTCTAAGCTAATGTATAGATCTCGATGTGCAGGATTCGCGTAGTGGCTAATAATTACTATATTTAATTGTAACAGGCAACTGTCAATGCTTATTCGATTACAGTTGTAAGCGAGCAAGAACAAAGCTTAATTATTGCGCATGCGTCGCGGTGAAAGGCAAGGTGACACTGGTATCCAGTTGTCAACTGCTGATTCATGTCTGAACGAGTGAAAAGCTCCGATTTGAAATGTCGAAGGCTTGAGAGTTTTGGCGAGCAGAAAAAAACGCAAAATGTAATTTCCTGCTTGGCTTTGGCTCTTTTTATGGTAAAATTCATATATTAACAAGTAAATAAAAATCATTTATGAACAAGTATTTGCTAAATATCAAAGTAGTTATATTTTTTGAAAACGTGCGCTTAATACGCACGCTCTTAGCTTCAGAATTCTTTGAAACCTAAATATTCATAAATTCAAGAATTTATTTTTATGTAAACCTAAACTAAACCTAGGCTTTACTTGCTGCTTTGCAAAACATTTTTTTTTCCTTTTCTATTTGCATCTACTGGCGGAAATGTGTAATTGGCCCAGTTTTCTTCTACTTACAAAATGATTTATTAATAAGTAAGCTGTAAGTTTTCGTTAAAATGTAAAAAAAAAAGGATAAAAAAAAAGATTCTAAGGGCGTGCGGACGTTGAACTAGCGAGAGCGATTCCGTGCCTACGTTGGCCGCCAGGCGTTTGCGCGGGTGTGAAGTGTGATTTACCTGAATCTACGAGAGAAACAAACGATTGCTCACGTTCGATATTGCCGCGAGTGACAGTCGTGAGCTCGTGAGCTTGCCCGCTACTTCCACCTGCAGCTGCGTTTTGCACGTGCGCGCCCGCGCCCGCTAGTTAACGTGGGTAAGCACTTATGGTTTCGCCATATCCATGTTGTATCTTTCTTCAACTACAGTAGACCCTGTTTTAATCTCGTACGTAATATTATTATTTTTTAAGTCTAAAGGCATTGTTTAGATGGAAAAAACAATGAAGTCAAAGACAAATTGACTTTAGCGTCTGCGTAAATTATATGAACGCTCTGTTTCGAGATACGACACTATATAAGTGTCGTATCTCGAAACAGAGCGTTCATAGAAAAAATAAAAGCCCCCGGAGCAGGTTTAATCGTGCAGAAAATTGTAATTAAAACTAATGACATTAATTATTTTTAATAATCAACGCGGCCACGTACGCAACAGAAGCTCAAATGTTAATTTTAATTCGACCAGATCCGGCTAAATGAAGGGAATGTATCTATTAAGCTTAATGTATATGAGCAATCTATAAATGCAGATAATTAAAGGTTTTACCCAAGGTCCCTTACTTGTTTGGATTTTTAATGAAATATATTTTATGATTATTATTATTATTTTAATATATTAAGATAAGCTGAAAAAAACAGTTAAATAGGACTTAAAATTACATAGTAATAATAAACAAAATAAACTAATCTAAAAGACCGCTACCAGTGGGAATTGGAGTTGCTGGCCCCATTACCACGTTGTATTACAATTTGTTTTTTGACTGATATGAAGCCGCCAAATTATCATCGAAGTCAAGCTTATGCTAATGCAATTATATAACACAAACAAATCTTAACATCAATACAATACAATAACCTTTTTATACACCAAAAAGAAAATTACGCTTAAATAAAACATATCCTATCAGAGTCTCGTTTATAATTCTACAAAATTGACAAAAAAAGTCTTCTCAGTTCACTTCAATTTAAGTTCAAAGCTATGCTGAGAGACCAATGTGATGAGTTTTTTTTGCTGGCGTTGAGAGATCTATAACATTATCACTAACAATGAGGTGTTTTATAATTGAAAAGGACAACGCTATTTAATGCACCTCTTGTACAATCGCGAAGTACAATAGTATGTAGTACACAATAGCTCAATGCAAATGTAAAACACGTCAAATGTTGACGTGTCGAAGCAAAAGTCATGTGAAAATAAAGCCTTAATGTCCGTTTCCTGTACACACGTAATGTAGATTCGGGTTTCAATTATTTACTGGCTCCATTAGCAGCGTTTAACGGCTCGGTAGAGTAGCTCGCTTGAGTGACTGCCAAATAAAGTAATTTGAGTCGAAAATGCTCACTTGATTTTTTAAGAGTACAGTTACTTAACAGTATTGAGTTTCATGAATTAAACATTTTTACAAAAAAGAGACGAGCCATTACTAAGTATTATAGTAAGTATATTGAATCCTAAGTAATTGTGAAGCCACCGATTATTTTTTTAATATAGTATTAGACTCAGTAATATCGAAACTAACAGAGTCGAGCGATATTAATATTTTTTTTAAATCTTATATTTTGGCTCCGCACATAGTAACAAGTTTTGTAATTTTTAAGTAATGTAATTGTTGTAATTTAAGTAAACATAGTATTTCATAGTATGGCATAGCTATGGTCTTTTTTTTAGTTAGTTAGTTTTAGTTTTTATACTCAATTTGTGTTATTTTTACTAAATAATACAATATAACTTAAACTAAGTAGTAATTAAATATCCGGTAGTTTATCGGGCGGCCTTATCGCCTCAAGCGATTTCTTCAAGAGTCTCTGACTGCGGTGTATATTAAAAAATTAAAATACACTCATTTTGACTTCACTAAGTATTACTACTGTCTTACCCCTGAAACTCACAAAACCTTACGAAATCGATCCAGGTAAACGTTATCTGTTACTCAAGCTCGCATGCCAGTTATCTAGACTACAGTGCGCAGGTGGCTAGTTCACATGTCACTGATTAAGGGCACACGGACGTGGGACATGTTTAGACCTCTCACTTTGAATATATCGATGCTGCCTACTTACTGATAAGATATTGGCTGCTGTAGCGCTTGGCTGTAAACTATTGATAGTGTTGATTTCAATACTTGACAGGTTAGGCATTTGAACGTGAACTCGGCTGATGTTAAGTGTGGTTAATGATGGTGAACATACCTAGCCTGGAATAGGAACAGAATTTTGCAGTTTATGTCACGTAGCACGAAGCACCTCGAAAAATCTTGTATTATCTGTACTAGCATTATTTTTAAAGGTTTATAATATGGGCATTTTCAAACGATAAGTAAATAAGTATTTTCTGAGCAAGCTTGCTCTATCTTAGCCAAGGTCAAAGATGAGACAACATAAAAAAACTACCAATTATCTGTACCCAGAGCTACAAATTTTAGACGCAGGACGTTCTAAGAGTGTTTGGTTTGAAATTAAGCATATTTTGTGGTCTATCAAATTCAATCTCTTTCTACAATACATACATGAATCTGTTATTGAAATTATCTATCGAACTATCTCTCCCATTTTATTAAAACTCATTATATTATTAAAAAATATGTATTTTAATATATGTCTATAGGGTTTTATGCCGAAGAGACTACTTCTATAGACATTAATTAACAGTTAAAATTTAGAGCATAATAGTATTGTAAATCTGTAGTAGAATAAAGGCTTTTTTATTTAAAGGATTTTAGACATATATGAAAAATATGTATTAATAACAAACCTGAAGGAATATTAATAAAATGGGAGAGACAATTTGAGTCGAGAGTCCAGAGTCTTTGTTGCAATGCATTCGTGTGTCAAATTGGCTAGCACGCATTGATTCTTATCTAGATCTTGATTTGATGTAATCAAATCAAAAAATCAAATCAAAATCAAAATTTATTTATTTTCAGACAGAAACGATCCATTCTCTAAGCTAAGTACTAACTTAATATTAATGTATTAATTGTATTTAAATTTTAAATTATATTAGAATGTCAAAATAAAGAAAAATATAAAAAATTAAATAAAGTCATTTTACTAATATTCTAATGTGATGTTGCAAGATGGGGCAGTTCAGCTTATCGGTGATAGCTTTGAGAATGCTGTTGCCACTCGCACGCGTTCTACATAAAAGTGAGGCTACCTTTTTTCGCATTATAGCAGCAAAGCCATCAGTGCGCGCTTCCACAAACATGGAAGACGCGCTGCAGAACCGCGGGAGTCGCATCAGCATTCTGAAAGCATTATTGTATTGGACTCGCAGAACGTCAAGGGATTTTTGTGTGTATGCTGTCCACAAGCTACCACCGTAGAATGATTGGCAGTAAGCCTTAAATAGTGTAATTTTTGCTTCAACAGAGCAAGAAGAGAATCTTCTGGACAGCATATTAGCTCTCACCGTCAACGCTCTACGCTCCCTGTCCATGTCTGCTTCATCACACAGGTCTTCACATACAATATGGCCCAAGTACCTAAACTGTCTGACTCTGCTGAGAGAAAAGCCATTCAGCAACAATGGAGGTACATCACCGGGACCCTTGCCACCCTTACAGAATACCATATATTCACTTTTTTTAACATTATATTGTAGGCCATGGCTTATGGCGTACAATTCACAACATCTCAAGAGCTTCCTAAGAGAGCTGACAGAGGGTGCCAGCAGCACCATGTCGTCTGCGTAGCTTAGATTATTGACATTGACACCATCAATGGAGCAGCCCGTATGCATACTGCTGAGGCCCTCTATCAGCTCGTTTACATACAAGTTGAAGAGCTTCGGAGAGCTTAACCCCCCCTGTCTCACACCGCACTCCAACCTGTATTCATCAGAAAGCTCTCCAGCCCATTTTACACAATTTATCTGATTGCTATACCAATACTCAAAGACAGAACATGTTTCCGCTGGCATAGTGGTTTTCCGTAACTTTGACCAAAGCACATCATAAGACACCATGTCGAAAGCTTTTGATAAGTCCAGAAAACAGGCATACACAGGAGTCTTTCTATCGACATAGTATCTTACAGTGTGCTTAAGGCTTAATATAGCACTTTCTGTTGACAGTCCGGCTCTGAAACCAAACTGCCCGTCGTGTAACTTTATATGATCATCGAGCTGGCTATCTAACAACCGGTCCAGTACCTTGGCGATGATAGTAGCCAGGGATATGGGCCTATAGTTACTCTTATCCGCGATATCTCCAGTTCTGTTCTTGATGATTGGTACAACAATCGTTTTCATAAGATCTGAAGGGAGATAAGAATGCGAAATACACAAGGAGTAGAACATGGCTAACACCCTCGGTAAATGTACCCCTGCACACTGCAGGTGTTCGACACTAAGACCGTCGTGGCCTGGTGACTTTCCCCTTGTCATATTCCGCAGCACTACTCTCACCTGCTTGGCTGAGAAACTAACATTGCACACAGTATTCATGCCGCCCCCAGTGTCAAAAACCTGCGGTGTTGATTTTTTACTCAACTGTGATTCTATTTTAAATGAATTTTTAAATAAATTAGCTATATCTTTCGGGTCAGTTACCCCTTCGATGCTCACAGGGGAGCCAGGTCTCATGTTAAGTTTATTTGTACTTTTCCAAAATTTTGAAAAATTTTTTGAAGACCTATGTTCTGCTATCATGTCCATCTTAATTTGGTGTTGGTGTTTTTGACACCACTTTAATTTATTCTTAAATAATTTCCGACTTTCACACATACTATTATAAATGACACCATTACCTGGTTTACCATGCCAAAACCAAAGATTTAATTTATGCCTGGCATCCCTATGAGCATCTCTGACATGCTTATTCCAGCCCATTATGTAAGACTTGCTTTTAGGTTTTCTCTCAGCAGCCCTATAAGTCAGTACAGCAGCCTCCTTAAGAATATTAACAATATTATTATACATCGCATCAATGACATGTCTATGCGTGACGTCCGAGCACAGTTTGTCCGCGCATAGCGACAACTCCGGGGGAAAATCTATATCTCTAAGTTTTAGGTTACACAACTCAAAATACTCCTTAGCTTGTAAATCAGTACGCTCTCCCCATCTGACTTTATCACATTTACGATTACATACCACAGATCTAGGTCTAATAATACCTAAGTCACAGTACATTGCTACAGGATAATGATCAGACCACAAAACATTATGACACAGTACCTTAATGTCTCTCACAGAGTCCCACGCTGCGCGCGTCACAATAAAGTGGTCTAACCACCGTCGGGATCCGTTTGCTTCACTAACAAATGTATACGCGCCCGAGTTAATACCTAACATTTCAGTATCAGCACAAAACCACTGTTGCTCCGAACAAAAACTTGTTAATTCATTTGCAAACATTTCTGTTGGATGCGCGTTAAAATCCCCGAGCACATAAACAGATTCTACTTCCGCGTTTTCAATAATAGCACTAATTTCACTTAAGCACTCTGTAAATTCCAGAAAATGATCCGCGCATTGCCACGGCATATAAACGTTAATCACGATGAAGGATCTACTCTGCAGCTCGAACCTAACAGCCGCTAAACGCACATTGTCGCACAAGATAACCGTAGCCGACTGGAATACATTCTTTCTCCAGAGAAACCCCACGCCACCGTATAAACGACCTTTTAGCATAATCTGTGAAACAGGCATCGAAGACTTCCCGAAATACTCGAAGTCATCGTGTATAGTACCCAGAAAAGGTATATCTTGAGGCAAGAGCCAAGTTTCTTGAAGCGCTATTATCGACGCCGTACTACACAGGTTATGAATGTCACCAGCCGACCTTTTCACATTCTTACAATTAAATGTAATTAGTTCACACATTAACTTGTTATCCATCATGAGATAGGTTTGGTGATTCTATTGCCTGTAGCTCCATCATCGACGCCGCTCCTAAAGTTGACGAAACGCCTAAATGTTATGCCGTCAGGCCACAGTCCCGCATCCATAAAGATAGATAGTTTCGATCTCGGTACCAAAACCTTGTATGAGTTATAGTCTCTTTGTGTCTTCGTCTTAATCTTTTCTAGACTAACCTCAACTTGCGTTGTCTTCAAAATATAGCTATATATATCAGCCGGGGTGGCACTTATAGAAACATTATTTATGAATAACGGAATTTTTATATCAGCTGCTCTAAACATTCCAGTAAATTCCGTTGTAGCCTGTCCTTTCGTGCTTATAAATTTATTTCTTAGCCTTTTTCTTTGTACCTTTATCCATTCGTCATCTTTCCTGTCCACAAAATCGCCCCCTTCATTTACCATTTGAGCAAAGGACTTTTCTATCTCCAGTGGCTGCGCGACTGAACCTACACGCACGCCTTTGTTTACGGCATCCACGCTGTTGACGTTATCGCGCGCTTGCGAGGTCAATGACTGGTGAGCAGGCACATCTGGTTGTATACCTGCTGGTGGCTGTAATGATTAATTGAGTACTGTATTGTTTAAGACTAGTCAAGGTCAGTGTCTTTTAAAACTGGTAGAGTTGACCTTGAATAAACCTAACATAGAGAATACACAGCGCACAGATCTATACGATGAAGTAAACAGCTGTTAACTATCTATAGTTTCTATACATGACAAAATCTTTTGTTGTACAGTCTTTTGCAGAGTTCGTCTGGGTAGTAGTGTGCTTACATTACTACATTGCAGGTTGAAAGGCAATGTTTCCAGTGAAATTACTGACCACGCATGGTTTTGAACTGTTTTGGATCAAAATTTTGTGTGGCACTGAACTGTAAGGGCAAGCGTGACGCTCACTATTAGACGAACAATTTGCTCGTTTCGTTACTTAGCCAGATGACGTCCACTACTAAATAAAGGTCTCTCACACACTTAGATGTATATAAAAAAAAAACGTTCACAATCGTTGAATATAAGTTTTTGACGCATAAGATTAGTGACTCGTAGCACTTTGCTACGATGATATCTACGAAATCATCTATGTGATACGCTACCCTAGTGATAATAGTAATACTGCTTAGTGCTATCCATCCTCTAACCGTAAGCCTTAACAATTATAATACAATGATTGTGTATAAATGTGTACTATGATACTAATAGATAACTCAAATACTATCTGGTTCTTAGTCGAAGCAACGCGTGACGCGCGTTGCTGGAGTTTATCTAGTCTACCTGAAGTATTATGGGCTACGTATATTGCTATCCCGCATTTCATGCTGGGTATGCTTAGTTAATAAAAATCTATATTATTGTTTGAATATAGTTTGTATCTTTCTAAATATTTGTTAACATTTTGTCGCTGAAATGCGGATACAATAATATGATTTATTCAGTCAAATAAATTCTTACATGGTCTTGTTTTCTGTTTACTAGTTTAGTACATTCACAATAGTTCCTCAAAAAATGTCTCGTAGTTATGTCACCTGAAACAATGGCATTTCTGTTCCAATGACCGGTTCTTGCTGTCCAGGCATTGTTCTAACTAGGTACAGTCTTCACTTTCTTTGTTCACTTGTATTAAGTTATTGCATAATGACAGCAGATATTCCGTAATAGTAGATTCTATTACATGGTTCATGATGTTAATATGCATTGATTTTTAATAGAGCAGTCTCATGTTGGAATATTTATGACGAAATGATTTAGAGATGTTTCGTGTCATTACGCTATCTTGTTTTGCATCTACATATATTATACTCGATCAAAAATCAATCAAAAAACGAATGTGTGAAATAATATATTGGTAATAAGACTAGCTGAAGAATAATGATAAAATAAAAATATTTAAAACTCCATTAGTAGATTTTTTTTCTGTGGGTAGTCTCCTTAGAGCAACACAGGCCTCTGGGCCGTTCGGGCCGGTACCGAGTTCCTCAAGTTTTTTTAGTCTCCTACAGGTGTGTGTTATTGTTGATTTTTCTTAATATATTGTGTATTATTTTCCAGGCGGAGGGTTTGCGGCGACAAAGCAGAAGATTGCCAGTGACGCCAGCTAATGTTGACAACGGTATCAGTGCTGGTCAACTGGATAGTGCGACGCCTACCTTCAGGTCACGAGGCAACAGACAATGGGAGGAATCACCACGGGAAGTCGTTCGGGCCAGATCTCGGAGTAGAATTCCTACTGAAAGGACGCAGCCAGCTCTAGAAACCGAGCGACCAACACCCCAAGCCAACGAACAATTCCAATCAAGAAGAACTCGAACACGTCGACCTGTCGAAAACAAGACAGAGACCACTTTGATATCCAAAGACAGTGACAGGGTCAGATCTCGACAACCAGTGAGAAGAAAAAACACGTCTACTACTCAAACTCCACTGGTAGTATCATCACCGACTATCGACGAATCGAAAATCGAAGTTATTAATACTAACGTTGATGACATAACAAAACTAACAACAAAAGATGATAATACTGCTACTACTCAATTAAGACGGAGAAGTTCGATCGCGCAAACTACAGAAACTATTTCCCCGAAAAGAGGAAGAGGACGTATAAACACCAGATCCAATTCCAGATCTTTGGATTTAGATGACTCGGGAACGACAAATTCTATTGTGATAGTAGACAAAGCACCAACAACGGCTAGAACATCGGCAGATATAAGAAATTCAAGGAAACTAAGGTATAAGACGAGACCAAATGAAACGGACTCAAATATAACAGGCGAAGGAATCGCAGCCTTGAACGAAGTAAAATCTAGTCAAAAAGAAAATCTTACTAGTCAAACAGAATCAGAAATCAAAATATCCGCTCCAGTTATAATTGAAAGGATTGTACAGCAAAGTACTGAGCCCAATAAATTGAAATCTACTACACTTAAAGTGACAAAAGTGGTGAGGCGTCCTTTAGCTAGGGGAAAAGGAATTGCAAAATCAACTACGCCCGCAAAGCTTAAAAGTGTTGAGATAGACATCAATGATGATGATAATTACCCCGAAAGCTTTAAAGCTTTGATACAAGCTAAAAATGCCGTAAGTATAAAACAAATCGAACGACACTAATAATAACGTAAATAAATCTGAGCAAATCAGGACTTCTTCGATAAAAGAGAACTCTAAAACATGTTAACTATTTAGAATGTTACATTTTCCATGAGTCTATTACTTCATTCGACTAAATCTTTGTATCGTCATCTGTCGTATATTCTATATTTTTATATTGTAACATTTTCAGACACAAACGAACTCTCCAAATAGTGAGAGTTTGTCAGTGAAAGCATCTCAGAAAGTTTACAAAACTTACAATGCATCATTACAATCCACTCAAACTGGTCCTGCTGTAAACAAATACTCAAGGGTAATATGAAGGGTCACTAGCAGTAATTAACGTTTCACTATTCATACTTTTAATACCTCTTTACTATTTTTTTCCAAAACACTTCACTAACAACATCATATTGAAAATTTAGAAACAGTTTTCTGAACGACATCACTAACTTACAGCATGATTTTTATTCTTTACAACTATTAACAGAAAACTTACTAAAATCATCATAATAACTTTGAAAAAATCACCATCAGCGAATAGGTCATCAAGTATTGTACCAGTTTTTAAGTTGCTTTTCATGTTTTTATGACCTTTATGTTTATGTTTATAAAAAACAGTTTGTAATGTTTGCAGTTGCGTAAACAAAAAATAGATGCAGACAAACATGACAATGAAAACAAGATTGTTCAAACTACAGTGACACCGGAAGTATCATCCAAAAGTCCTGAGTACAAACCAAGAGGAAAGTATTCAGCTAGAAACAAAAAATCAACTCTACCGCCGGCCGCCACCACTGCTAGTAGTAACCCAAACTTAAGTTCTGAAAGGCCTGCTTACAAATACAGTAGAAAATTTAAGTACACTAGTACAACAACGGCTCCAAACGAAGATAATGTAGAAAAAGCCAAAACAATCGACACCGATTCTCCACTAAAAAAATCTCTAATAAGACCATCACTGTACTCTAGAAAAATATCTGGCAGAAACTTTGCTACGAGTACAGATGTTTCAGTTGTTACTGAAGTGGAAAAGAAACCAGAATATAGTGTGCGAACTAGAGTTTCTCTACCAAGAACGTCGTATTATTCTCGTTTGAGAAATAACAAAAATGTAGCCACAACAACTACAACAACAACAGAAAAAATTGAACAAGTCACTCAAGATGTTTCTGAAAAGAACACCGAAAACCCCGATATGCCACTTATTTTTACGTTGTTGAAAGAACCTGACCGTAATGAACTCGTTAGTGAATCTTTAATTAAAAATAATGAAACTCCAGAAAGCAACGAACCATTCGTTATTTCTATTAGCAGTACAGAATCTGGAGATAGTATGACTTTGAATGAAGTTTTTGATACTACATATGATCAAAAAAATGTGGCAATTGTTCCTGTAACTTCATCAAATATAGAAAAGCAGGATGCTGATAAATACAAATATCATGCTAATTATAAAGAACAGAATCCGGTATTTGAAGAAAAAACGCAAGAATCATCTTCTACTGTTTTTCCAGTAAGAAATTTACAAACAAGGAAGTACGGAAGAACGCTTTCAAGGAAAGAGAAAATTGAAGATTCTTCTGACGCAACTACAGCAAGGACTCGTGATAGAAATGTTAAGAAATATAGTGAGGCGTTCTCGAAGACAACTGAAGCTTCCAATAACGGCGTAAGTATAAAATGTTGATTGGAACATTGTACTGTAATCAGAGTGCTTAGATAGGCCATTTCATTACGGTTTTGATCAACATTTTACAGATTACACCTGAGCCCGAAAAATCTAAAAGTAGATACAGTTCAAAGTATCGAGCTTCCTATCTCGATAAGCCATTTTACAAACCCACTGTACCCTCAGTAACTTCATCGACTGTAAGTAACACAATAAATACTATACAATAACCAATTAATACATTTTACTTTTACAGTGCAACTTTCCAAAATTTATAACTTTACTCTCCAACATTACTGACTCTACTATTAGATAAATAGAAAGAACAAAGCCCCTTTATATAATTGGCATGAATCGAAAAGAACATGTTGCACCATGTAATAACGTAGGTAACCATTCATCATGTTTAAGTTTTTGATGAAAAGCTTAGTAAATACTAAATACTTGATTGAAAATCCCATATATACCGCTTAAAACAGCTTTTCATCGTAAACTAATGCCAAAAAATATTACTCTGATCAAAAAGTGCATAATCACCTAACTTCTTGAATATTAAACTTAAAGTAATATAGATAATCGCCTTTGTTCAGTGTAATATTAGCGGTTCTCATCATGTTATCAATTTTATTTTAAAAATAACGAAAAATTTCTCATTGCTAAAGGCATGGCTGAAATTCTTCGTGACTGACCACCTGTTGACAAAGTCTATAGAAGAGCCTCAATGGTTCGAAGGCAAGGACCTAGATGTGACCACAGAGTCTCTGTCGAGGCCGGCCATCACTGCGTCATACGATCATGAACCACACGAACCATCACACATTGAACTGGTCATTGGAGTAATTTAGTTGATACATCACCGTCAACATCATTTTCATTAACCTCATCTAATCATACCTATTGTAATTTAACAATTCACAGTTTAGTTTTAAAGAGATTTAATTTTAAAGGCATTTAGTATTTAAGTTATATTTTGAGTATCGCTTCTATAAGAAAATTACATCTATTTAAAGCATCTATTTACAATCTCTTTCAAGCGAAACATACATACCTACCAACCATAAAAAAGGAGAAAGTGTAGACATGAAAATTCATACAAAGTCGCTTGCTATCATGAAAATGCATAGTTTTAACCTTAAACGCTTAAAAATACTTACATAGTAGAATAGTTTCACTAATTTAATTTAGATAATTAAAATTGTATAATTTTATACAAATTGTTTTAATAAATTGTTCTTGTTATTATTCTATACCTTAACACTAACACCTAATGTATCCTATTATCTGAATTCCAAGAAATATAAAGAGGCTTTGGTCTATGCACGAGTTTCCATTTCATTCATGAATTTTAATTTATTTTTCAAAACAAACACAAACACGTACACAATCTTTTTATCTATCACTGTATCACTGTTCTGTTTCTGTTTGTATGGGTGAGAATACTTCTTATTTCAGGTAGAGGGCGAAGAAATTCAATTAGGTCCAGACATGAACGCCATAACGATAACTCAAACACGGAGGACCTTGTCCTCAGCAGACTTGAAACTAGAGAGTCTGGCAAAACCGTCACAAGTCATGAATGTTGAGGCTTCACACCACTCTCCTTCGGTGACAGTGTCTATCTTTGACGCTCTAGCTGAAATACTAACGTCCACACCCAAACCTCGACTTTCTACCACAACTGAAGTAGCGACAAAAACCCTTAATACCGATGTAACACAAGTACTCAATGGCGTGAGTAACATAGTAAATGTAAATACTTCCGGTGGTATACCAAGTCCGGAAACATTTGTGTCTGCTGATGTCAGCTCAAGCACCACTACTAAATCTGTACAAAACACTATCCAGACTACACCAACTGTGATTAACAATAAGTCGGCTGGGGAAATTGTCACATTATCAGTAAATACGGAAGTTGTAACTCCTGTGAATACACCTATCACTACCCTTCCTGCTCCTTCCACTCCTGTTTCCGCAAGAAGGCCATTTGCATTTAAAGTTTTGTATTCAAATACAGAACCACCGACCGACAAACTATCGACTGCACCCGATACATCCAATCAGCCGACGACTGACAATCCAGCAACGGTATATAACACTGTGTCTGATCTTTTGTTATCAAATAACAATATAGTATCCTCAGAACTAACTAGCATGTTGTCTAATAATATTAAGAGTATTATCCAAAATATGGATGAGGACAGTAGATCTAGAATTTCAGGAGATATGGCGACACTATTAAAGTCTTTAATACCCCGCGCTCTAGATGGACTTGCGATCGGACTGGAAAATGCTGACTTAACTCCAAACACTACACCATACAGTTTGGAGGCTATTGAAGAAACCGCAAATATTAACATAGATGTAGATAATAACGCAGATTCTAATAATAGCCTTCAAAGTGTAGTTACAGACAGTAATGTAAATAGCATTGTAATTAATAATAGAGATTCTTTCGTTGGTGTGACAAGTAATCCTATTTTGGCTGTAAATAATGTTGATATTACACTCGGAGTCACACAAAGTGCAACTACCGTGTCAAGTAGTCAGACGACTTCAGCTAATTTCTTATCTGTAACTGAGGGTTCTATACAAAAATTTTCGTTCGAACCTACTACAACTACTGCATCAAGCTTAGAAATACTGACGTCGCCTGACCCTACAACTGTAGATACAAACAATGTAAATAATGATGCATCAGGTAGATCCCTTACTAACAACATAGCCCTTCCATTCTTTACCAATTTCCAAGTTAAAGATTTTACCGCTAGTGATGAAGAAAACGAAAGTGTTGCGACAAAAACAATACCTATAACATTAACAACGATAGCGCCAGTTAAAAGTAATTTTGACATTGATATTCAGGACCCAACCCAAGTATCGCCTATACAATTATGGGTATTAACGAAAAAAGCAAAAGTTTTACAAATGATTGAAGATCTTTTAAGGCAACACAATACTGAAATTGCAACCGCTCCAAATTTAATTGATATTATTAGTCCTTCGAGTGAAAATGTACAGCTATCTCGTCGTTTGACAGATATTATGAATACAATGACTTTTACGACTGAATCTACGACTACTAGAAATGATATAACAACTACTTTTTCTACCACTTCCTCATCCCTTCCTTTTTCAACAACCGCCGAAACTTTACAATCTGATGTAACCACCAGCCTTGTTTCCGAAGAAGGCTCCACGTTGGTATCTTTAACATCAAGTCCGTCGAGTGATGTACAAGAAACAACCACTCAGCTATCGTCAGATATATCTTCTCGCTTTGGCTCAGTAACTAAGTCATCAATTGATGTCGTAGATGTAACTGGTAGTACAACATTGTCTTCACAAGATAATTCAAATGCTTCTCCCACTGCTGTGACTACCACCGAACAGCCACAGATTAATCAATCGGAAAAACCTACCGAAGAATCACCAACTACAGTAGGAAATACAGAGGCAGCACAAACTACAACACAAGAAAACACTGAAACAACTACTGCTGCAGCCAATACAGAAACAACTACACAATTAAATGTAGATACGACTACTCAAATTATTGAAACAGAAACTACTACGCAATCAGATAATGAATCTACGACTGTCACTACGGTCTCATCTGATACTACTCAAAATACTACACCTTTAGCTGCTCCTAGTTCTGCTACACCAGCACCAGTACCGAAAAAAGATTATGTGATTTTCGGCATACTTCCGAACAATACAGTGGTACGTAAAGATCCTAACGATGATGTCCTGGAATCATTAACAGAGGCAAGCCCATACATCGTTTATGGTTTGTTACCCAATAACACAGTAATACGTAAATTCCCGAACGGAACTAGAGTACCACGGATCATGCAAAAAATTGACATACTACCAATTAGCCCATGGAGCTTGAGAAATCCATACAGCCCCATCCATAACATTCCGGCCATTGTCAGACCACGGTCTAACCCCATCCGAGTATCCACTAATACTGAGACCTCCAAAGACATCACCAATAACGGAACGGAAATCGAATTAACCACAGACACTGTAAATAACCTACAATCGACGGTACTGACTTTGAGTTGTTTAGCTTGAAAGCTTGCGCTTGTTTCCACATGCAACGGTGACCTGGGCAGCATAGATGGTGAGGGAGAGGGTCTATTTAAGCTCTGCATGTATTCTGCACTATAACCGCTTCCCAGATTAACCTCGCAAAGCGTAACATTTTATTTCATAATTGCAGATACCTACATCGGCACTTAATATTAAAAGCAGTTCATTTGGTATAACTACTGCCACAAAAAAGCCGCCTGCTGAAATAAGCACTGCCTCGCATGTATTGAGTTTACGCACAACTACAATGCTACCTTCTATTGACGAGATTCTGCTTAATAGTTTATCTTCGGCCGCTAAACAGGAGATGGTCATATCATCAATGACGAGCTCCACTCGTGAACCAAGAATATTAACACTGGATATTGATCCGGAGGTATCATGATATATAATTATTTATACATCACCTTTTTATTTATATACAATCACTTTATTCTTCGATTAATTACACTAAACACTCTTTCAAAACATTCATAAAACACATTTTAAAGGAATCTAATATTATTTTTTATTTGCAATTTGAAAACATTAACTTGGGCATATAACAATAAAGTTGGCATGGAATGCTGAGTAGTGTAAAGGTAAGTGGTGAAGGCTTTTAACTGAGATCGTTTAAGAATACGAGGAAACGATATTGCTATACCAAAACATATAACAAAGTGCACGTAATATAAACCTCAAGTGCAATAAAAGTATGAATCATAACATACCATTTGGGATGTATTGCAGACACAGCAAATTCGCACGGAAAGACCTGATGGTGCAAGAGATGGGAAAGCAATATTTAAATTCATACCAATTGACGAAGTGATGGTACAAACACAAAAATCAAATGTATTGAAACTTGCAACAAAGCCACCTCCAACGACAAACACAAACGCTGAGGTTCAAATAATGACAGAAATGAGCACTGAAGTCAGCACACAAACGCAAGCAAGCACAACAGAAGCGCAAGGAACTGGTAGCTCTACTGAAATAGATGCAGCAAGTACTACACTAACAAATGCACCAGTTGCAACTACTGAAAGCGCTATAACTACAACTACAAGCGAAGCAATAACACCTACAACAGTTACAACTTCGACTAGTGAAGCAACAACTACAACCACTTCTACAACTGAAGCGACAACTACTACAACTTCCACAACCGAAGCAACTACGGTACCTACTACCACAACAACCACCCCAGCACCAACCACAACCACTTTGCTTCCTACTACTACCACAATTCAAGCCCCTACAACAACGCTGGCTCCAACTACAACAACGCCGGCTCCAACTGCAACAACGCTGGCTCCAACTACAACAACGCTGGCTCCAACTACAACAACACCACAAGTAACAACGCTAACAACGCAACTACCTTCAACTATAGCTGATTTTAGAACAACAGTTCTAACCACAAATTTCGACGATGAAATAAGGGAATACCAAGCAAACACTGATAATATTCAAAGCCTACAAAATTCTGGGCGCGATTCCAAGAATTTGAATATTCAAAGCAATCCCAACAGCTTGTTGACTGTTGCAGCGTCAGGAACTACAACAAGAATTGTACCAACATCTACTACACAGGCAAATGATCCGGCAGCCTTATTACAAGCATTACTTGCTGCAACTGGACAAAATCCCAACTTGCTATCAATTCCGAATTTTGGCGGTAATATAAGAGTGACCGCTCAGCCGCAAACTACAACTACTCGTTCTATAGAAGAAGATATCAAACAGTTTGAAGAAGACACCAAATTGTTAAAAGCCCTATTGGCAGCTACCGGTCAAAACCCAGCCAACCTCAACATACCTTCATTAGATGCCATTTTAACAACAACTCGGGCACCCACCACAACACAGCCAACAACCACACCACAAACAACTACAACACTTAGGCCAACAACAACAGCTAGACAACAAACCACAACACCATCAATTGAGGAAGATTTAAAACAATTCCAAGAAGACGCAAAATTCTTACAGGCTCTGTTACAGGCGACCGGTCAGAACCCGGGTAATTTGAATTTACCCGTGATATCTGGAATAACTTCTAATGTAAGAGTCGCATCAAATCCTCAGACAACTTCTATAGGGTCAAATCCTACGACTCCATTGAACGTTAGGCCTGTGTTTTCGACGACTCAGTCCGGGCCCGTGTTCCAAACATTTGCTCCTAGATTGTCTACTACATTACAGCCTACGCAGAGTACTACAGAGGATATTGGGATTTCTACCACATTCCCGCCTTTTAATCGAAGAGATCTGACCACGACGGCAAGGAGTGCAACCGTTACTGGAAGTTTCTCGACTACCACTGAAATACCGAGTACTTCAACGTTTTCCGTCGAAGAAGATTTACTTTTCCTGCAAAACTTGGTAAGCTCCTTAGTTTCGTTTTAGATACTTATTTATAACTTTAGGTTTTTTGCCTGCACTATACGAATTTCTTGACTATTTAAGCATGTTGGATAGGATATTACATTTTTTCTGACAACATTTTGCATATTATAATGATATAGCTCCTACATTTAAAAAATTTAAGTAGATGATAAAGTTTGCTTATATACTAAATTTGCTATTTCAGAAAACTGTCCTAAACACCAATCCTAATACTGACGATCCCGAGGCTGCTCTCGCTAACCGTATCATAGCCCTCGCTGTTGACAGAAGCCTGAATGACATCAATGGCGCTCCTATCGACGCTGTTCGTACTGGAAAAAATATTAATAACAGCGCCAACAACCTCATCCCGACAACTACAACTAGACCTGCAACCACTACTACGCCTGTAACTACCACCACTACGCCTACAACTACCACCACCACTACTACTACAACAACTACAACAACACCCAGGCCAATAACAACAACCATGAAATCAGGCGGACCGTCCATAGAAGACGACATTAAACAATTTCAAGAAGACACAAAACTTTTACAAGCGCTTTTGAAAGCTACGGGACAAGACCCGTCGAAATTCAACATACCTACACTACCGAGCGTTGTCAAACCTACTGTGAGTTTAACACCCAGCGTTGATGCTGACTTGAAACTGCTCTCCAACTTACTAGCTTCGCCGTCACCATTAAACGAGCCTTTTGACTCACTAACAGCAAAACCCACCATGATATCTACAGTTACAATGACAGACCCGACCACGACAATGCCTTTCGGAGCTAAGATAATTGTTAAAGACGATCTGAAGACAGTGCAAGACGACGGCAAGCTGATAAAAACTTTGATAAAATTGCAGGGTGCTCAGGAGACTACAACGATGAGGAGTAAAATTGCTCTTACAGGTAAATTAGAGAATTTTATTTGCTTATTTATCTCTTTATAATTTTTTGAAACTAAATAGCCTTAGTGCTGAATAAAATTATAATTTACACGATGCCAGTTACTGGGGCCTGTCTAATCAATCACACAGGCTTGTCAGTCAGTCCTGGAAGCTGGACTGGCAGGAAAAACTATTTACACGGTGCCAGTACCGTGCCAGCGCTGGTGCCGGTTAGATTAGCGCCAGCGATTGGCATCGTGTAAATCACACTTTAGTACGAACAAAACAGAGTCCTATGCTCAGCAGTGGGCGATTACGGACTATAAACAATGTTGATTATAACTAGATGACATTGATGAAACTTTTGATGAAATTAAAAAATCCTGCATAATTCTATCGCTCTTGCTACCAGAATTTGTTCTACCGGATTAAAGTAATAAATAAAAAATAAAAAAATAATTGACCAAACCAACAAAAAACAAAGAGAGCAATAAAAATAAGAATAAGAATTATTTTATTGCAAGCTAAAGAAAATCTTTTAAAAACAAAACAAAAGCGAGCGTTGAGCGTAAAACAAGTAAACTAAAAATGAATAATTAAAAACGTGCTGTCATTATAACGTTGAAAACAAACTACTTGAAAAACATTTCAGGCCAAACATCAGACGAAGCCCTACAGAAACTGCTACAGCAGCAACGCCCCATAGGCATGGTTTCCGAAGCAACAAAGGCGCCTATATCTCTGAGCACGGAGTTCGGAAACAGTAACGATGCGTTGCTCGCCGCATTGCTAAAGGAGCAAGGGTTCGGCCCCACCACGGCAAGTTCCTTGGATGAGCAACTCAGACTCGCTGTTAGTTGACCTTTTCTTTCTTATTTCGATTATTCCGAAGTGTTAACGGTCTCTTAATTATGAATAATTTTCTTTAATATTTGTTTTGCTGTGACATTAGGACAGCCTCAGTAAACGTTTTTTGTGAACTTGGGGCATGAAATAATTTTATAACGCATTGCTAACATTTTATGAATTTAAAGCATGAATAATCAAAAGTTTGTTATTATAAAATGCATCAAACATTAGTTATTATATTTAGAAAATTGTTCAGAATTAGATAACAAAAAATATCCCATGACCAATTATTTGTGATAAGATTGGTAAGATTATTATTTAAAATTTTCTTTATCCATTGCTAAAGCTCTGTCACCAATAACTTCATTGCAGTCAATCTCTTTGCCTCTAACTCACATCCATTCATTCTCCCTTTCTCTCTCTCTCTCTTGGAGCTTAATAATCATTATGTTTCACTCCAATATCTCCATCTCATGTCACTATCATTACTTTACCTATAACCTCGTAGGCTTTACTGAACCAAGTGGTAGTGACTCCGAAAGCGAGAAGGACGACGACGCCGCCGCCGCCGCCGCCGCCGCCGGCGCCGAGAAGACCAATTCTCGACGGGTTAGCGTGGCTGTGGCAGCAGTGGAGAGAAACAGGCCCCGGCCCCTCACCTATAGCACCGAGGCCAAACAGGCGGCCTGCGCCAGCTCCCAGGCCGGTGGTGGCCACCACGGCGCGAGCCACTTGGTTAGGCTCAGGCCCCTTCGTCGGGAATGCTGACGACCAACCGTCCGGCAACAGAGTGGGTTTCTCATCACTATTGCAAAAACTCTGTGACTGGGGATGAGGGTGGTGGTATCAGACCTTAGATTAAATACAAAACTCAATCCAGAACGATGATTTATCATGTTCGTAATTCTAAACTTGTTCCTATTTAATCTAAGTCTGTGTGTTTGTATAATTGTAAAAAAATGTTAATTACGTGGGAGGACGGGTTGTAAATAGTGAGAAACAGTAGATTTTAGAGAAAAGTTTTGTACTTTTTGTATTTTCCATCTTGTGTTTTTTTCTTCTAGTTAATTAATTTATTAAAGATTGGCTTCATTGGCTTGTAAATAAAAACGTGGAGTGAGCATAGCTACTTTTTGTAAAATAAAAATTGTGTGTATTTTTGTGTTGTGTATATATTAAATTTTATGTGATACAGGTGTCCTCAATCCCGAAACCGAATGCTCGTTATAGTCAAGTTACTTGTAAATAACCTTTTGTTTACGGATAGTTAGACTTTTTATATCAAGTGGCATCTAACGGAAATACACCGACCTAATTGAAAATGAAAAAAATACATAAATATTATAATTGAAAGTTTGTATAAAGTTTATTCAGATGCATTTTATTATTATTTTCATCTTAGCCGTTATCCACCGATTTCCGTCTGAAAAATGTTCGTGACTCTTGCAATAAAATGTATGCAACAATTGTTTTTTTTTCTCGTGTATTTTCAAAGGTCGTGGAACATAAAAGGCGTTTGTTATCTTGTATACAACATCCTCACAAACGCCCCTGGCCGATAAAAACTTATAGTATTGGTATTCAAATTATAAAAATTCTAATCTATCCATATTCTAGTAATTTATGATTCAATGACCATACCTATAATCATGAGTCCTATACCACTATATATGCTACTACACTGAGACACTACCGAATTTGAGTGCATTTTTACACGCGTTTAAAAAAAAAAATAATATTTTATCGACTGACGACACGAGCAAGTCGCTCGCCTGATGTAATGTATATATTTGTAAAATATGTAATTTAGAGTGTATAAAATATAGTGTTGTGAAGTGCATGATACCTTTGTCCCAGTTTGGTGAGTAAAATAATTGAAGTATCCTCAAAAATAATTGAAATCTTAATTTGAAGTTTGTACTAAATCTTACTAAAACAAATAAAACCTTTACTGTAAAATGTGATTTAATTTTGATAATTACCCTAATTTTCAACCGTTATTTCTAACAGGTATGTATTCTCTAACATTTCAAAAACATCCCACAAAACATTGCATGTTTTTAAAACAGTACACTTTTTATGTTTGGCACTTTAACATTTTGGTGAAGGTTTTAACTCATGTATTATAATTATGTACCTATATTTTATCTTATATAAGTTTTATTTTCTTTTATTTTTGTACACCTATCTCTAGTTTATAATTCATTTATTTGTGATCTAAAATACTTACTGCTAATTGTCAAAAAAGTGGTTTTGTGTGAAGAAATTCATTATTTTCATCTCTTATATCTCATATTATTTTGCTATGGTGGCAGTGTACTGTTATGGGCTACCATGAGGTCGACTTGCTTATTTAGTAACTTAGCAGCATTATAAAAAGGTATGTTTATCAGTGCCTTCTAAGAACAATAGAAGTTCTTCATACAAAACCATCTAACAACCACAGCCTGGCTTCCACCTTAGCTAGAACAGTGACTAATATCTCCGTGATGTGACTAGATACCGCTGGAGCCGCCGCGGGCAGTCACGTCGGAACAGCCTCCGGGGAGGGGGCAGTTGGTCTCCGCGGCTATCAATGTCACCAGAGCCTTCTCGCAGTTCCTTGGCGCTGCGATACAGGTTGGTGGATCTTAAAGCTTGAGCTGTAGATAGCCTGGTCTAGCTGCAAAAGTTTTAGTGATCCTGGAAAGGCGTATGTGTTTCCACGATATCTTGGCCCTTTATACAATACGCTACCTAACTCTACAAGTCCCGTGCACTAAGCTTCGTATATTTGTATTACTAAGCTGCAACTTGCGATAAAAAGTGAGACTTGCGTAGCGTAGTGTATGAATGGCCTTATATGTGCAGATATGGCTAAATTATGACACCAAAAAAATTTTCTTCAGATTGCTGACATTTTCGTTCAGAGAAAATAATTATGGTGGCTCTCTTTTGAACTGTACAGTTGAGTTGGTCTTACTATTTTTGCGACTAAAGGCTTACACAAAGGAAACGGGAGTCAGCAACATCAGCTGTTCAAGCTGCGTTGCTGCTGACACGCGTTTGGTTAGTAGAAGCCTTCAGTAGGATTTTGTAAATTCCTTAGTAATTCCATGTATTGTTCGATTACTCGTATTGGTAACTGAACATTGGTAAAAACGTTTAGGGATATAGCGACTATTTCGTCAAATAACAAATAATTGTAAATTTGATACTACATACGGTTACATATCAATTATTAATAATTTTTTAAAGATTTCAGGAGGTTAAATTGGCTGTTCGAGTCGTAAGTTCAAAATTTTGAAGTTCACACATTCAACAGTCGTTAATATATACATGATTTTTCTGAAATTCTGTTCTGATTTAACTTTTAACTTTCTGTGACTTATCTAACAAAGCTTAAACATTTTTTTTTTAATTGGCCTGTCATATAACTACTCGATCGATCAAAATATCATATCGTAACTTACTCATTACAAATAATTATCACCTAACAAAATTGTCAGGAGTACCTATATAAAGCAATTTCTAAAGAATTTGGAATTTGGTGTATTAATGTTATTTTTGTTATCGTCATCTTCTACCATTTGTAAATATTATTAGTTTCTTTTTTATCCGTAATTTCCGTAATTTGTCCGTAATTTGTCTTACGGACAAGTTTGTGGGTAAATTTGCTTTATACATAATATTTATTAAATAAAACAAATTGCCTCTTACGTACATTATTTATACAAATTTTAATTTAGAATTACTAAAATATTCTTTTAATTTTCCAGGGTGCGGCGCAGACAGTCCAGAGCGTGATCCGCGCCGGACAACGGGCTGCAGGAGACGTCTACACTAACGGATCCGCGGGATAGAAATAGTTGATACAAGAATTTACAGAAAGTAGTGGAACTTTCAGAAAGTTTCGAAACTTGCAGAATATTTCTAAATGGAAAATTTCGAAGTTTACAGAAAAAAAATCCTTTTTTGGGACTAGCTGAAAACTTCGGAGTGTATGTATTTACATTTTTTAAATTTCGGAAATTTCTGGTGATTCCTAATAGGTAATGGTAATTTTGAAATTTAAGGACAAAGGACTTGTAAATAGAGATGAACTCGATGGACTCGAAACTTTTCCGGAAGTGTCATAGTACGCACTATGTTTTGCGAATACCTGTGCTCAAATGTAAATAGTCGGATAGCGATTCAGGGCTTTACCATAAGACTAGATGTTCGAAGTTTTTGTATAAATTTAAACTTACGATGTTTAAAAATGTGTAGTTAAAATAAAATAAGATTTGTCAATGATAATGTTCAAGATCAAATACGAATTAAGTTTCGGATTCTAATTTTTGTACGACTTCTCTTCTCTTTTGTGTAGAAATAGCTATTTTTTTTTTTAAATTCAACAAGAAAATAAAAACGTCTTAGAACTGTTTCTAAAATTAATTTAAAATATAGTAACGGAAACTATTTTTGACAGTTACAGTCAATATATATTTTTTTGTTAAAAAACTTGTTTTTAAACATTGTGATTTTAGCTCTAATTTAGCTTAACTTATTTATAATGTTATATTATTTTCAAATATTTTTTACGTTTATTTATAATATGGTTAATTTACGCTTCACTTGACTTCGAACAATCACAAATTTTTTTTTAGGTTTTTAATTTTGATATTGGAAAATTATAAAATAATGATATGGAATTATGGAGTATACTTTCATCTTATGTACAGGGTTATTATATTATTTTTCTTTACCTATGTCAATAACCGATGTAATTGAAAAAAAAGTTTTGTCTATGAGTAGATTTAGTTTAGGTTTAATTCTATTATACATTGTTGTACTTAGGTCTAAATCCATGTGCCATTTTGCACGTGCTTGGCGATTCGCTTCTCTGTTCTCTCTTGTGTATAATTTTATTTGTAATTTATAAAGCTTCTTTTACTTTACTTATCTTTGATTTATTTGATTACAAATAATACAGAATAATTCAGTAGTCTCAAATCAAATCAGAATATTTTATAATTAAATTAATAAGTAATATTTTTCTATTTTAAAATTCATATGCCAGCTATGCCTACAATATAATTCGAAAAAATTAAAAATATATTTATTTTTTTGTCATTTTAAAACCATTATATTTAAGTTATAAAAAAATATAGTTATAAACGGAAACAGGGATAAATATTATTTGCGAATAACAAGCCGTATCGGTAAAAGCTTTTTCACTGCCTTTATTTAATTAAAAGTTAAGTCTTAGCTTTTAAGTCCTTAGCTTTATCTTATAACTTGATTTTTACACTCTAATAATCATTTTTCAGAAAATTGAATATATTTTTTAAAGATTCTAAAATCTGTTCTGATAAGCAATATTTTGTTACGTTGCTGTGGTCCAAGTCGTAAAATATTTATATATCATTTTTCGTATATCTTCGACAATAGAAAATTATAACATCGTATCTACATATGTAGATACGATTAAAATCAAATTTTACTGAAAACTAAACTATATAATGTACTTAACAACGTTAAATTCGGGTTATTTGCAATATGTTGTCACGGCCGACTAATACAATATTAATTATCATGATAATGTTTAGCTTAGCTTTTTTTCATGCTGGGCATGCTTTACATTGTGTCTGACATTGTACTTTTTATTTTGTATTTAGGTAATAATAATAATGACTGCTGATTCATATTTGTATATTCCTATATTTATCTATGTATATAGTTATTTAATATAACGCTTAGGAAAATAAATTATTTGTATAAATTATAACCATTGTTTTTTGTTTTGGACGAAAACGGTGACCAACCAGTGGAGTCCTTGGCTGATGATTGTTTGTTTTGGTTTGCTGAGTTAAAAAGAAAAGTGTCTATAGTAGGTTTCATAAAACTTAAGTCTATTAAAGTGTTTTTTGAAGAGTTGTAGCCACTCGAATGTGAAGAAAAAATTTAAATATGAAATAATTTTGAATTAGCTCATCCGATAATCATCGCTTGTGAATTAGTTCTCGATTTTAGTAAAATGGCTGCATTAGTCATTGACCATATTATTTCCCCTTTTTAGGGTTCTGTAGCCAAACATTTGGTTGAAACCTAATTTTTACTCAATTAATTATTTTTTCGTGGGTCATACATGGGAAAAAGCCGATAAACATTTGGACAATTTAATCCGCTATGTGTCATTCTGTAACTGTTCGAAACTCATCAATCACACGGTACAAACATATTTTTCATAATTTTTGTCTTGAAAAAAGGACAAGATGGACGGAGTCTTTCTCAAACACTAGACTAGAAATTAAAAAAAAAAACAACAATGAATAAAAAACTAAAAATGCGATGTATAAGTCAAAAAAGAAATATTTCATAACTTGTTTTGTTTTTTTGTAAATAATACAAACATTTATAATAGTAAATTTAGGTACGGAACCCTCAGTACGCGAGTCGGACTCGCAGTTGTGCGTTTTTTATGGTAATTTTTGAAATCTTTCACATATTATTGGGTTAGACAGGAATATTTAAATAATACCTTGCTCAAACGAGATGATTAGTAAAAACATTAAGCAGATTCTCTACACATAATATCTTTTGAGATGTACGTTATATAAACGTTGTTTCTGATTTATTAAACACTATAATAAAGCTAGCTTCATCAGTTGGTTGTAGCAGAGACATTTCAGTTTTCCTACTTTTTTTAATAGCCTAGTGACCGGTTATTGGACTTGTTGTGAACGCAGATGGGCCTAAAGAATAGAGTATACAGCCGCCTAGTCCATACAAAAAGCGTAGTCCCACCCCTATAATTATGTTATCTACACTGTAGAAAACTGTGCTTGTATCTTTTTTTTTTTTTTAATTTCGCAGTGTCTTCATTGTTTTTTTTTGCGTCGATAATAAGATGTAGAAAAGTAATTATTGTTAGAGTACCATACAAAATGTAGAATTTTAATTAAGGTTTATCCAAGCCATTGACACCAAACACAAAATATTTTTTTAAGATTTAGGGGATGATAACAGACTACCCCTCGAAACGCTATTTTCTCCAAAAAGTTAGGAAAATTCACTAACTCTATTTATCGCACGCACAATAAACAAAGCGACAGCTTTACAATTTCAAATATGAAATGCGCCAAAACATCGTGGAAACACTATCCTCATAATTGACGACATGGGCCGTTACCCGGAATAAGGACATCAGACTAGCCCTGGCACTGGACTGGCCCTGGTGTGCCCTGGGGCCCTAGTAGGTTTATTTTGATCTGTTTGATTATTTGGAGAGAATCTAACCGATTTTCTGAGATTTTTAGAGCACGACGCGAAGGTCGGAGGTCGAAGGATGATTGTGTGCCTTTGGTTACCGGCGCATATATACCAAATACTGAATACTTCCTGTTTGCGGGAGCTGATGGATCGGTTGCTTCTCCTGTTATCTTTTAACTTCACAGTTCAAATACGCGGCATGCTCTGCGCTCGTCACCCTGAGATATTAGATATTAAATATTTTTATGCCCAGTAATTACGCTGGTAACATTGTCTCTATAATTATGGTTCTCATACGTATATACATATAAAGCGTTGAAATTTTTCAACAAAATCTTATCAGCTAGCCGTAGTAACAGACAAAGATACAAAATGTCTAACATTAGTGTGATGTAAATTAATTTCAAGCCACGTATTAAATTTAAATTCATGGATTAATTAACAATCAAAAAACCAAAACTAAAAACAGGTGTCCAAGTAATGTGGCCGTAACTTATGCTGAACTTTACTGATTAACATATATTAACACTCAATTTACTGTTCGGTTTTATTTAAGAGCTTATAATGTTTACCTAATATAATAGCACTACATTTTTCAATTTCAAAGAGTCTTTAATTAATTTACAAATACAAACAGTACAATTACTAGTGTGAGTTTATCCCAATAGTACATTTAATTAGAATATGAATTGTTTACGGAGCATGCAGGCTCATTTAAAACTTAAAAATATGTATATTTTATCTATACACTTTAAATAAATAAATAAATATCTGGGACATTTTTGCACACACGGTCATCTGACCCCAAACTAAGCAAAGCTTGTAATATGGCTGCCAGAGACTGATATACGTACATATATATTTATAAATACATACTTATATAGATATTAACACCCAGACATAGAACAAACACAAATATTCATCACACGAATGTTTGTCCTAGATGGGAATCGAACCCACGCCCTCAAACACAGAAGGTAGGTTCACTACCAACTGAGCCACCGGGGCAGTCAAACCGGGGCTTTGACAAATAATAAGTTATAGAATAAGTGAAGATTAACATACGTACCTAATGTTTAGATGAAAAATTACGTTCTTAATTTTTAATCAAGCGCAAGCGCTTGTCGAGCCCACAGCTAGCAAAAAGAACTCATCATGATGTGTCAGCCAGTATAATATAATAACGCTGGTCGTAATATATTCGAAGAGTACTAGAAATTATTGTCGTTTAATTAGCTGATGTTTGAGATGACAATACGCGTCGCAGCCACGCTCGCGACTTAATAATGTCGTCGGTCCACCTACTGGGGTATGTGGCCTGCCTATTGCCATTTCAGCTCGAAAAGAAAGACTTTATCGGTGAATTTAGTTCTAGAACTCATGTGTAGCTGCCAGAACACACCGAGGTTCTTGGCGTCATATTTTCAACTTGAGAGTGGTAGCTAGCAGCTGAGTATTAGAAAATCCATCACCATTTCATCGGGTTTTCACGATAATTTCCTTCACCGGAAGCTAAGGATCATTGTTGGCATTTGGGCCCGCTGCGTGCTTACCATAACGCGGTAACCACTAAGCTATGATCGCTACACTTGAGTCTTACCACCGGCTTAGGACATGCGTTATCTATCAGTCGGTTGTTAAATAGGTGCCTATTAGTACTCACGGGATATTTACCACGAACTAAAAAATAAACATAAAAAAAGTTTTTAAATTTTAAGAAAACAAACCGTGGTAAATACTCCATGAGTATTTAATGTAGTAAACAACCACGAAAGACTTATGCAGTGCTTAGTAAGTAGGTACTGTAGGTACAAAAAAATTGCCGATTTGAAACCTCTTCCTGTTTTGGAGTCGAATTATGAAAAACTCACGGTCTATAAGTAGGTACGTAAAGATTATAATTAACTTCCAACGGCTGGATTATTTATGTACCTATACCAACTCAATTATCTACTACAAATACCTACATATGCACAAAAAGCTAAGCTAATTATTCCAATACGTAAGAGTATTTAATGTATCTAATGCCAGTCTGCACTAAAGTCAACAAAGTTAAAACTTAAATAAGCATCAATAATCATAATAATAATCACATCACATCTACTCATCAAGCGATTTAATTCGTTTTTAGGCAATTATAACCGATAGAAATAAAGCATTAAATAAAGCATCACTTAAACTTTGTTGGACCTAAGGATGTCAAAGGAAAGGACAAGTTTTATGCATTTATACCCGTCTGCACTAAAGTCAACAAAGATAAAATGTAGCTGAGTATCACTTAAACTAAGTCCGATTTAGGCATCAACTTCTTGCACCAACTAGTTTACGATTAGTGACTTCTACAACTGACGTATGAATGAAATGAATGAAAGAATGATTAATTTCTATGGTACGCATGACAGACAGTTCAGTTTGACATTGCCACTTGTTAAGCGCTTGCTTAGCCCTATGAAATGCAAAATCGATGTCTTAAATGTCACACGCATTGAGGCAACCTCCTAAGTTTGGTGCAACCCATTTTTCACTGTTAGGTACGTTCTAGAGAGTTATGATGATATGCACTTAAGAGCTGACAAAGCTTAGTGCAGGAGGGCATAAGTAGCGCATTTGTTTGGCAAAATCTCTAAGCATTCATCAAGCCTGAGCTTGCGCGTCTTTCATATCGGCATGCACGTTGACGCACGTTCCACACATAAAGTTTTTTTTTTTTTTTGTAAATTGTGGGACGAGAGGAACAATTTGCTTGCCTGATGGTAAGCGTCACTCTTGCCCTTAACACTGCAGTGCCACCCTGAATGTTGAAATTTGTTGGAGGGAAACCTGCAAGAAAAGGTTGTTGGCTAGTTATATCGCTCGGAGTTTGCTTCGAGTAGAACGCGTGCAAGTGCGCCTGTAATGTGAAAAGCGCCTTTGATTTAATCGATAAAGTTTTTGTGCGAAGTCCTTGAGCGTTTCTACCCGACAGTATTCGAGACAAACACTTTTTGTGACACTTTGTAGGTGAACTCTAAAAATAAACATAAATCTAAATAAAACAAAAAGGTCCAATTCTAGGTAGCAACGTGTACCTAAAATGTAGCGTTTAGGTCATTTTTGTGCCTAGCTATAACTTCTCTATACTATAGCTGACGGTATAGGGAATTTACCAGATCTCACCCGACAACAAAAGAGGTGGTGAGGTAGCACATCTGATTTAGAATAGAAACTGGTTTGCGGGTGAGATTGCCAGAATACACGGCAAGGCATTTAGTTTTCAGGGTTCCGTACAAAAATCGTAAAAAGGAAACTTAACATAAGCCAAGTGTACATCAAAAGTAGAGCAAAGGTAGTCATCATCATCGCCATCAGCCAGAATACGTCCACGCTGAACAAAGGCCCTTAGAGCGCCACACTGATCGATAATCTGCCATATACATCCACCGATTGCCCGCGACTTTCACAATGCATGGGTCGACCTAATAGGACACCTACCTACACTGCGTCTTCCGGTTCGTGGACTCAAGATCCTTTTTCCCCTATCCGTTATCGGTTCTTCGAGCGACTGAGCCTGCTCATTGCCTCTTCAGCTTGCAAACCCTGAAAGCTATGTCGGTTACTTTGGTTTTTCGACGAAGGTATAACGCCCAACTAATTAACTTATGTATTTTGTGGGCGCGCAATAAAAATGGATTCATTCGGAAGTATTTGATCACGACGAGATCAGACATCAGACGAGTATCGTTCTCAGGTTTGTACCTACATAATTACCCTTAATCTCGTGTGGTAGCGGTCAGATATTTATACCTCCATTAACTTTACTCAAGCTACATAAATCACATAGTTTGTAGCTGGAATTAAGCTCAACGAGCTTGAGTGAAAAATTGTTACGATGGATTGATTATTACATATATATATATCTGGGACATCTTTACACACACGGTCATCTGACCCCAAACTAAGCAAAGCTTGTAATAGGGCTGCCAGAGACTGATATACGTACATATATATTTTTTAAATACATATTTATATAGATATTAACACCCAGACATAGAACAAACACAAATGCTCATCACATGAATGTTTGTCCTAAGTGGGAATCGAACCCACGCCTCCAAACACAGAAGGTAGGTTCACTACCAACTGAGCCACCAGGGCATGGTGGAGCCGATAAAATTAACGACGAAGGAAAGTGTATAAGAACAATAAAACATTATGATAAAATGACAATAAATAAATCGTAATAATTTAAAATTATTACGAACTAGCTGTGCTCCGCGTTTTCACCTGCGGAGAAACACTCTCGGGAACTCTCAGGAATCGTACATTTTCCGGTATAAAAAATAGCCTTAATCACTCTCTCACCCTTAAGCTACATGCACAAAAAAGCAGATCGATCCATTGTTCTGTTGCTGCATGAAAGAGGAACAAACAAATTTAACAAACTCATTTTCAATATACTCCATTCCAATGAAATGGTCCAGGGGTTGTGAGGTCTCAGTTCGCCGCGTACTATATAAGAACGGTTAGTGGTTGAAACTCACTTCATCATCATCATTAGCCGGAAGACGACTGCTGGACACAAGTCTCCCACTTAGAATAAAACGACAATTTGGCACTTACATCCACCGATTGGCCGTGACTTTCACAATGTCGTCAGTGCACCTAGTGGAAGGCCTACCTACGCTGTGACTCGCACTTGGCCGATTTTTATTATTTGTCAATAGACAATAGTTTATTTGTAGCAAGAAACAGAAAAATAAATTAAAAAGTGAAAAATAAACAAAAGGTACACAGAGTATTTTGCCACAAACCAGCCCCAACTCAGCAAGATGCTGCTTTGTTGTTTGTAATGTAGGTAAATAGTAATAATAAACAGTAAATCTGGATTATCCAACTGTTCTTTTTATGTAGTAGGCTAAGTAGTTTATGTAGTTGTAGTTTTTATGTATTTGATTAGAGGACAGGTACACATACGACACGTTGGCTTAGTAATAATGTTACATGGCACCCCTCGGATGCCTTAAAAAGGTTTGACAGCTTAGAAACTGAGTCAACGAAAATTACAACTGACACAATTATCTTTACATCTACCGCCTGTTCACTCTGCGGAACCCTATAAGATGTTTCCCATCTTCTGGTCGAGTGTGGACGGAACGAGTTTATGATATCACACATGCTGTATGAGTTTGGCGTAAACCCCCGAGATTTTGGCATGTTTCATTTCAAGGCATCCTGGCCGCATCCACCTGTGAAGCGGCGACGACCTTGTATGCCATGCAAGGTCTCGGTCATGCTGATTCAGTGTAGGGGCTCCAGTCCCTTTTGAGTGATAATAAAAGTGTTGTAAAATGGGCCTAGCATAATCGCATGGCGACTAAAAAAAAAAAAAAAAAACATACTTGCTCCTTCATTGCAAAAACTAAAACGCAAGCCTCTCGTTACTGCCAAAACAAAACAGTTGCAAAAACCTTGTTATTAATTCAATATTTGATATTCTAAACACGAAATCAAAGCTCGTATTAAAGGACACCTACCTGCCACAATCTTACAGAGTTATTTACATACCGATCCAAAGAAAATATCACCGAGACGGGAGTTACATAGAGAAAAATAGGCGATTGTATAAAACGTGCACTAGAACTGAATACCGATAGAGATAGTGCGATAGAGGCAAGAGACCGATAGAGCAAGACAGTGGATAGCCGCCATTATTTCTAGTACACGTTTCATACATGTGCAGTCTCATTTTTTTACTAGGCACTTGCGCCAGACTGGGACCCTATTCGGAGATATGACATTTTATCTCGGTCACTCTCACTCCCATTAAATTCTAAATTAGAGAGACAGTGACCGAGATAAAATGTCATGTCTCCGAATAGGGGCCCTGTACCAATCTAGGTATTCACAGTAAAAAATGAAAATAACATCGTAAAAGTCGTATAACTTGTTCACGGACTATAATTATTAAAGTTTGAGTAGGGTACTTATGCACTAGGTCAACGATATTTTACCAAAGATGTTTACAGCCGCTAAAGAGTGCGAAAGAATGCGAAAAGGTAGAAAGTAAAAAAAATAGCCATAACGAAATCTGTCCGAAAAGACAGATTTGCGGGGCCATATTTTTAAGTGCGCTAAAGTCGTCTCTAGTAAAATATCATTGCACTAGGTGCATTGCGTTTTTTTTTTGTTTCCTCACGATGTTTTCCTTCGCCGATAGCCTATGCTAATTTTTGGGATCTGAACCTACGCTCTGCGCCGTGCGATTCGAACGCGCCAACTACTGAGGTAATTTCGCTAAGATAGTGTTAAATACTTGGAGCAAACTATTTCCGTCTTCCGTTTGTTTTCCACATTTGACACAAAAAAGGAGATTTATATTGAACCTTTATTTTGTGGCGTACTACCTATCTTACAATATTACGTTATTAATTTAATATAAGGTCGTTATTACTAAAAAAATATATATACAATCTTTATAATTGCTAATATAACGAGTAAGAAAAACAAAAAACCCGATTACAAAATATTATTATAGCATATGACAGTTCGGAAATAAAGATGAATCTTGCAATCCAAAATCGCTCAAGCCGTTTAAAAAAACTACAACAAATAATAAATAAAAAAACAACCGACTTCCAAAGTAAAGGGCTTCGTAAACAAAATGTAGAGTTTTTTTATTATTATGCCAAATTAACGTTGTAATCTTCAAACGTTTATTTGGCATGACAAACAAAAAGATTCTGTTGTTAAGATAAAAGCCCTACACTTTGGAAGTCGGTTGAAATTATTGTTTAATCTTGTAGCATCGCTTAGTACACAAATATAGTGCAATATAGTGCAGTCTTACCTTTACCACTATTTAAAAGGGCACTAGTTTCGATCTGGTGCTTTGCGGGTGGCAAAATTGTTTCCGGAGTATAAACCCAGGGCATATGCATTAATGCTATACTGTCTACTATTTACTAATCTATGGATGCATTAAACGACGGGTGTATATTTAAAAAACCTGAAGTATACATTCATAGCTTCGCCCGGAGTAACAAGATTTGAAGTTCTACACTCCTTATAATTCACAACATTCCTTAGTCTTATTCCAGAAATCTTCTTCTACAATCTCCTGCAAAGAGGAGTTTTGGATTTTTGTCCAGAAATCTCCATTGCGTACTCTTCGATTGCCAGATGAGGATTTTTGGCATTGAGAAGTAAATCAATGATTTTTGGGCTTAAGAAGTCCCCTTAATTTACTTCCGTTGTTATCTTTCAAATATCATATAAAAAGAATTACTATTACCACAGTCACTAATTATCTAATCACAAAACCTTCATTTTTACAGGGTGTAGCGTAATGAATGGATAATCCGTTAGCTGCGGGACAGCTCAGAAAATAAAAATAAAAAGTGCTGAAAAATTTCATACTTTTCTTGTTCTTGGTAATTTTAGGTAATTATTTAATTGAAAAAGATTTTGAAAATGGGACTTTTACTGAATACAAATTTTAATTTTCTGTACAGTCATGATGCCCTCCATCCGCAAGTAAAGGTTATCCATTCATTACGTCACACCCTGTATATCTTACCAACAGCAACCAACTTAAAATAATTCAAATGAGGAGGAACGGACCTAGGTGAAGCTCAACAGCTGACATATGCAACAACAAAAAAAAACATAAACTTTGATTTGGGAGTGTTTTAAGGTTTTTTAACAGTCATCGATCAAAAGTTGTACAATATTGGGAAGTGGTCTACGAGAGGGGTGGCTGGTTAGTTGCAAACCATCATCATCATCAGCCAGAAGACGTCCACTGCTGAACATAGGCCTCCCCCTTGGAGCGCCATACCGACCGACAATGTGCCACTTGCTTCCACCGGTTGCCCGTGACTTTCACAATGTCGACGGTCCACCTAGTGGGAGGCCTGCCTACGCTGCGTCTTCCAGTTCGTGGTAGCCACTCAAAAACCTTTCTTCCCCATCGGTTATCGGTTCTTTAAGTGATGTGGCCTGCCTATTGCCACTTCAGCTTGCAGACTCTGACAGTTATATCGGTGACTTTTGATTAGTTGAAAATAAAGTTATAAAAATAAAATAATGTATAACAACTACATAATATAGGTCTGAGTGCTCTTTTACTCGTAAAGCTTGATTCAATAAACTGTAATCCTAACTAATAATATAAATACGAATGTAGCTCTCTCTCTCTCTCTGTATCTCTCCCCCGAATACTGAAACGTTGACCTTGACGACAGATTAAGTCTATTCCTGTCTTTTGTCATTGTGTCATTGTGTGTCATGTCATTTGCTTAGTGCCAGACAAAGGCAGTATTAGAATTAATCTGTTGTCAAAGTTTACAAACGTTTCAGTATTCAGGGGTTGGTCTCTCTGTCTCTCTGTCTCGGTGTCGTGATTTTTTGCATAGATATATGTTAAGGGTCGGGGACGGACATAGACTACTTTTTTTGTAGTTACACGCGAACTAAGTCGGTGGTAACAGCTAGTATTATTATATATAAGAAAACCTAAATACCCAATTGCAAAATGTAGCTATGTCACTTTGTACAGAATCTACCGACGCCTCACTCGTCAACATCAGTCAAGCTATTTTGGCTACATGATTTAATATAGGAACACACAAACATACTCGCATACAGTCTTGCAGTCGTGGAAAAAGTGCAGAGTCGGGATATTTATATCCCGTGAATACTAATAGTAATTTAAGTCGAGGACTGATCGTGATTTCAAATGAGTATTGTCCCGCTCAAAGTTCTAAGGTTTAAAGTTGAAAATCGCATATCATACTTGATGCAAAAAACGGGAAATTGTAGTTTTTCATTACTTTTTTGCCGATTATCGGAAATATACAAATCAAATAAAAAAACTACCTGGTTCGCCGTATAAACCACTAGCCTGGATATTTAATTTGTAAAAAAAAAATTGTAGTTACCACTGAAAATTCAGAGCATTTGATTTCAGAAGGGTTTTTCAGGGAGTCATTTTGCGATTTTTTATTTTGTAACTAAAACAGATTTTCGAAATTCTATTCGGTTAAACGTATTTTTATTGTTATTTTATACGTGCAGTATTTTTCGCACCTGATTATTTAATCTCGCCACTTCAAACTAGGCGCTCAAAATACTACTTTTTGTAGGTTTTGCGCTTAGACCTCGCCTTAAGTGTTTGTATTTAACGTTTCAATGTTCAATACTCTGCACTATTAGTATTACTATTAGTATTACCATATTATTAACAATAATGTAGTAAACCACTACGAAAGTATAAAATAGTGTTTAAACACTTAAATGTTAATTAGTAGTTTAATTTTTTTTTCAATATCCGTGTTGCGGTGCCGTAAGATAGAAAATGTCATTATTTATAGCATAGTCATTGAATTACATATTCATCTGGGCTTTTCCTGTACAACACAAATTACGAGAATCCAAGCGGATCCAACGAGTACTTGTAATTTGTTTAGTTTATTTTTGGGTCCGTAATTTTGGTGTTGGGAACCGGGTATGTTCCGAAACTGCGACCACCACTGGCGGACGGCCAGCAGCGTCTTGTTAGTAAGCAGTGGACGATCTGCGATCCTCAAGCTGCCTGCCAAGCGTTGGGACTATGGCAATAATTTTCCATTTCTTTTTTGTTTTTTTTTGCTCAGCTGTGGACGTCTTCTATGATAAGTTTTGGGCAATTTTTTCTGTAATAAGTACCAATTTATTTAAAAAAAATTGCTTATGTCCGTCTCCTACCTTAATCTATATCTATGCAAAAATTCAGGTCGATACCTTCAGCCGTTTAGCCGTGATACAAGATACAAACAAAAACAAATGTTGTATCAAACACCCAGACAGAGAGACAAAGAGAGAGAGATAGAGAGACAGATATACAGTGAGACAAATAGACAGATATACAGAGACAGAAAGAGTTACATTCGCATTTACAATATTAGTAACGATAGATTATTTAGCATTTATATTATTATTTTTTATGTAATATGTTCTATGGTTTGTGAATCGTCCAATTTCATGTTGTGTATGTATATAATAAAATGTTCTGTCGGAATTAAATACTGCTTGGTTGATTAGGTAGGCAACACAATAAAATAATTATCATATTTTTTAAGGCTATACAACGTAATTACTGATGAAATCATTGATCAAATTACTCCAAGTCATTATAATTTCACATTTCCTTATTCTAATATTATTCCTTATTCTAATATTACGCACTAACATACTATAAAGCAACTATTACAATATCCTGTGACAACAGCCATATGTTTTAAAAAGTAGCTATCACGTAATCTATGGCAATAGTCCATACATACAGTAAAACCAACTTATCTGCAAAGTTGACCAAATGATAAAACTAAAATCTTTCGATGGAGGATGTTAATTTTGCGATTAAATGCGATGGTGGCTCTCCTACTCAACTTCACAGATAAGTCTGTGTCTTGTAACTATTATCTAAGGCGTGGTTAATATTTATCATTGAGACGCCATCATCTACCAATTTCGATCGATCAAACTTTTGACACTAGGGCCATTGCATAGTCGATGAGATCGTCTGGTATAATTCGAATGACACTTCTTGGAATCAAACTGCGTGGTTGTGTTCCGTGATAATGTTATGGGTAATTTTGTAAGGTCATCTAAACACTGGTTAATCTCAACCAGGCTTCGGTTATACCACAGATCACACTAGATACCGCATTACGAGATTCGTTGTTCCTACAAAAAGTCACCAAAGTTTGAGGAAGGCGCGGGTCGCGGGGAGTGCGACAAAGCGTTCTCATTGGCTATCTCAAGGTTACGCCTACTCGCACCTAGCAATGAACCAATCAGAGTAATTTCTTATAAGTATATTTAGACTGATGCGCGGTGTGCTTCGAGCGTCCTGAATGCAGAATCTAGGTGATCTGTGGGTTTACCTACTTTCATACATAGCTGAAGCAGGGACTGAAGAACTAAAGGGTTCTAGAAAAGCGACGCGGGTCGGTTGTGATACAGGACGCGAGCACGGCGTTTCAGCAAACTTCAATAGCCCAGTAAATTTAGTGTTTTATACTGAATTATTAATAACAGGACTTTTTTTCTGGTACATAATCGTAGGACCAACCTCTCATATTAATCTATAATAATTAAAAATTATGCGTATCCGGAACTGACTCAAACTTTACATTTTTCAATATCGTCTCTATTTGCGCTATGTTAGAGTCTATTTCAGGTGACGATCGTAAGCACGGCAGTGAGTCGACGGCGACGCTTTTTTGCTGCTACTTAAATAGTATCTATAGGGTTTTTTTTTCTTTTTTCTCTTTCCTCCTAAGAGGATTTTGGCGTCGCACGTCTTATGCATTTGCCAGTGTCAAATATACATAATATATTCTCAAGTTTTGTTAGATATTATCAAACAAGTCATAGTCATGGTCAAAGTCAAGCAAAGAAAGTCACGGTCAAGTCCAAGTCATGCCATAAAGTGGTGAAAACTTTACTAGAGCCTTCTATGGAGTTTTGGAAACAACACGAAAATTCACGTTTCACGACATTATACCATTCGCCAACACTCGTGCATGTTCACGAAAACTTAACGGGTAAAAATTCACCGTTTTTACACATTAACACTCGAAATAACACAAGTTTTGGAAACACGCGACATGATTTCTTCACGTTCCCGCCAAAACCCCCATCTATAGGGTTTCAAGGAGATGTCATGTGACAGATGTCAAACCTTTTTACGTTTTTTTTATTTCCTCCTGAAATGATTTTGGCGTCACACGTCCAAGTGTTAGAACAATTTTAAGTTTCATATTGAATATCGTCATACAAGTCATAGTCAAACAAAATACGTCACAGTCAAGTCTAAGTCATGCCCTAGTAAAGTGGTGGATGTATCAACCTAGCTAAAACAAAGTCTCTTCTACTTCTTTAGCTGGTACCCGACGGGGTCAACAATTGTGACCAAAATCTAAAACTACTAAGTACCAACATACAATGTGGAATGCTAAAATAAATATGAATATGAATATGAAAGTATTGTGATTTATATACTTTACAACTTTACAAAACTTGCTAATTGCGAATGCGAATTATTATGACGCAAGCCCAATATTTCCCAGTCGCGGCACGGTACTTGCGCTATGGACTTTCCAAGTTTTGTTGTGCAAGTTGTTATTTTGATCGAAAGTGCACAATAGCAATAGCGTATTTATAGCAAACAAGTAGAAGTTACAGTCTCTGCGAATGAATACGGCTTGCTATGTAAAAAACACGAGAAATGTCTGTAGTTTTCCTTGTTTGTAGCTCTAATTTTTCCGATTAGATCAGTTTTACTCTGTCAAAAAACCTTTTGCAAGGACTACACTCATAAAAAAAAAAAAGAAATGCCATGTTTCAAAGAAATACTGGTATCAGTCACAGAATTCTCCTTATACTTTGTATCGATAAATACGTTAAAAAAATCTGAAGCCCATATATTTCTTATTTGTATGCCATTGTGTATAAATATGAAAAACTAGCATTTGTGTTTTTTAGACACCTAGTCTCAGGTGCAGTATTTGGACATATAGTATTTATGTGAAATGATACTCTAAATTAATATGTGTATTATTTATTATTATCACCCCTTACAATACCTGAGCTGAAATTGGTAAAATCTTTTAATAAACACTTGAGAGCAACTGTTTTTCGGGAGAGTGTATGTATGCCAGTATGTAAGTATATGGATTTTCGTCTGTTCCTATGTTACACCTTACCTTATGTGTAACCTTAAAGTCGTGGTAGCTCAGTGGGAGCACGTTCGCCTCACATTCGTGGAGTAGCGGGTTCGAACCAGTATCAATGCAGATCAGCGCTGTTTTCTAAGCAGCATTATGCTGAGTAGAGGCCATTTTTGTGACACATAACATTGATTGGCTAGTTACATGATATTGCTCACCTTTCTTGTGCAACGTGCACTGGGACAGCGTGGTAGATATGGCCTAATCACCCTTTGAGGGTAGGCTGATACCCCAGCGGTGGGATGTTTCAAGGCTGATACAGAACGAAGTCGCGGGTAAGAACTAGTTAATAATAAAACAAATAGTGCGAGAATTATACTCCATTTCAAATAGCGTGGTGAGGGGTGTGGGTACACTTGGGTTTTTAGTGAATTACGGTACCCCGTGGAGTATTATAGCATTGCTATTAAACGAGGTGTCGTTGCCAGCCTTTTGGGTGCCCTGCCTGCTGTGTACCTGAGCTCTGTTTTTGATCCGTAAGTGGCGGAACCGAAAACCATCGCTTAGCCAAAAAAAAAAAAATATTGCTTCGCCACCTACCGTTTACATTTGTGAATCTAAACCATCCAGAGAAACATAATACGTATAAAAAATATCATCATCATCGGCTCAGTCGTTTAGTAGGAGTTCAGTGACATACACAAGCACTTTTTTTTTTATAAGTGACTACGTTGTTGGCCAATATTGACCAACCTTAACGAACTTTGGCGAACGCATATGGCGTTGAGCCCTAAAAACTATTAAGCGCGAGGGTGACTAGCGCAAGGGTACCGCTGCGGTACGAACCTCGGCTTGGGCCGTCACCCGGGAGGGGGAAGTCAGACTTGTCCTGGCACCTCGGAGGGGGTGTGCCCTAGGACCCTAGCGTTTTGGTTATTGTCTGTTTGATTATTTGGCGAGAATCTAACCGATCTTCTGACAGATCCTGGGACTATTCGACCATGCCGGCGAGGTCGATGTAAGTGCCTTTGGTAACGGGCGCCTGTACCAAATACTGAAAACTTCCTATTGATGGGAGCTGTCGGATCGGAACACACGTACAGAAGATTTATTATATAATATTAAGATAGTTTGTATTTATTTTAATTTTGTTTTTGTTTTGGTGTCTAATAATTTTTTGTAGTATCATAAGTTAACAATATTTGTATGGTAATAAAACTTAACAAGCGAGCGTGATAGAGGGCTTATCAAAACCTTTATCACACCCCGAAATTCGAAAGGCACAACCCATTTTATATTTATCGATAATTTTATTATCTCCACCACATATCTGTAATAATTTATTTAAGAATAGAGTATACCGCCGTCTCGTCCATACAAATAGCGTAGTCTGACCCCTAAATGCTATCCGATTTCGATGGACTTTATATATGTTATATCTACACTGAGAAAAACTATGTAGTTTGTTTGTTTTTTTTTTGTTTTTTCGCAATATTATCTTTGTTACAGGCGCTTATAGTATTTTTTTTTGCGTTTAGTTGTTGTTAGAATACCATAAAAACTTTTTGAAAAAACAAAACATAGCGGCATAGATTATAGTTATCCAAGCCATTGACACTAAAAACAAAAGATTATGTTGAGATTTAGGGGGTGATAATAGACTACCCCCGAAACGTTAATTTTATCAAAAAGTTAGGAAAATTCACTAACTCTCTCTATCGCACGCACGAGAAACAGAGCGACACCTATACAATTTCAAATATCGATTCAAACATGCGCCAATACCTCGCGGAAGGACTATCCTCTTAAGTACCAGACGTCGCGCTAGAAAAATATAGGACGAGTATAACTACTAGTACCATTTAACAAGTTTTTGTTTCACCGCCGACCATGTATGTAGCACGAGTACATACGACGTACATAAGCAGGTACAATTTCATTGGAAAATGCGAAAAAAACAACACCGCTCGACCACAGCGTTTCGAAGTAGGACAAAGAAGGTCGGGCGACTTCGTGAGCGCTCGGGCGGCTTCGTGCGCCGTCGGAGATCGCCGCGCGCGCATACTCTATCGAGACTTGCTGCGGTCGCTACGCGCTACGAGTTACTTTTCCTCAAAAAGAAAATAAAGCGCGGAAATCGAGCTTTTTTTAGACGCGACGCGATATGGACTGAAATTTACCGCAATAATATTATTAGTACTCGATAATAAACATTAAAAGTGTTCGTGTTGGACATTGTATCACTGACAATGCTTTGGGAGACCGGCTTCGCTGAGGAGACAGATACGGTGAGTTTTTATTAACAAAAAACTAAATTTAAATGTACACGTTGAATGTTTTAAGGCGATATTAAATTATGAAACAGAGCCGGTTACGCACACATGGTCGCGTCTGTACGTGCTTACGAATGTGTGCGTAAACTTTCTAGTTTTCGCTCGACGCTCGACGTATTTACATAAAACGTGCACGGTTTTTCATAATATAAGCTACATGGAAGCGTTTAATGCTTATTTTAGTGGGTAAATATTCATCGCGCACGACCCTGCCTGTGAGGAGATTCGAAATAGCTTTATTAAAAGGCAATAAGATATAGCAAGGCGCGGTGACAGCAGTACCAGAGAGCGCTACGATGGCGCTACTGTCGCTGTTTGGAGTTGCTAGCGGCAATTTAGTCACGCCTTGGTGGTAAAGCGGCGAAAAAAGCTACTTTGGTGTTGTTGGAATGTTTAATTTTCAGCTATCGACCGAAAAACCTAATCATCAGCACTCCAGGAACAAAGAAATTTACATTATACATTGTTTGTTTATACGATCTGCGTCTTATCACTGCCTATCTTGACCCCAAACCCTGTGACCTTAAATAAACAGATAGATACCACGTGACCTAATATGACGACACAATTTATAATCGCTGTAAAAAGGCGACTTATTGACTAAACTCAGCCTAATTTCATTTTAAACACCTTTTAAATTTGGTATAAGCCATTAAAAAAATAACTGGTATTAGAATTTTAATTATACTTTTCTTTTTTTTTTTATAAACTTTACCAAAACAAGGACATGCTGTCGGTAAAATCGAAATCAAAGCCTAATAGTTCACTTTTTTATTTTGCAAACAAAACAAAAAATAAACAACAGCATTATGATCGTAAACGTGATCTTCGTCGTCGTCGTGTTTTACTTTTGTAAAAACATACGAAAATGATACAAAATATACCTAATTTCGGTTAGCCTGAGTTTTAGTAAAATTAAATATCTATCACTATCACTAGCCATCGCCTGAAGGCGAAAAGTGATGCGTAATACTTACTTTTGGTTATCTAATGGAAAGTGGCGACAATTCCAAAATGCCAATCATCGTCATCTTGAATTTAAATGATTCACTTCATTGAGGCAATCAAGTGTAATCGAAACTAAAAATTAAATAATTATATTCAAATGAAACATACGCAAAAAATATCGATAGACCTAGGAGGAACGAACAACAAAAAAACACGGATCGATATGCCTATACCACATTCAAAGGTGTATAAGGCATTTAATTATGGCAACATATATTTTTTTAAACTCGTTTTAAATGAGTTATTTTAGTTATTTCGAACTTCTTAAAATGGTTTATGATTAAAATAAAATTAATGATTTATGTCGGCTGCAAACAAATTACCAACGATGATAAACTCAACCGAAACGAAAATCTTGGGACCTAGTTCCCCTACCCTTGGGACCCTTAGTTCCCCTACCCTTGGGACCCTTAGTTCCCCTACCCTTGGGACCCTTAGTTAGTTAGAGTTCCTTAGCAAGGAAACCTTAGCACTATTTGAGTAAGTTCTATGTTCACTTTAAAACAAACAAACAAACAAAGATATAATTAGGTTTGTTTCGCATCGAATAAACTCAATTGATTTTATCTCATACGCTAAAAAGAGGAAAAAGAAAATGGAGGTTGGCCAAACTAAAATTAAAATACACTAGTAGTTCGCAGCGAACTGAGACCTCGCGACTCCTATATCTTCACAACCCCTGGTCCGATTCAGCTCATACTCGAACTTAAAAATTGTATTGAAATGAACTATTTGCCTACAGAATTTCATGAAGATCGGATCAATGGTTTGCAAGTTATCATCGTACAAATATACACACAAACATACAAACATACATACAAATGCCGATTTGTCCCAGTAAACTCTGAGACCTTCGCTTCGCTCTGTCAAATATTACCTTAAATCACTAATACAAACTTTACAACCTAGATGATCACAAAAAAAGGATGACGTAACCAAGCCATAGTTTATGATTATAATTATGTTAAAATTGACGTTTTTGTTACCGCATTATCTTAATGTATATGTGTGTGTAAGTTATCATATCAGGGCGGGGCCGTACGTAAGATAAATTATTTTTTTATTTGCTGTTCGATTTATCTTTCGACGTGGTAAGCGAGGGCGCTGTCACAACTTCTAAACAATTTAATACTGTAGGCGATTAATTTCCAATTCTGCCACGTCTTTTATTCTCACAGACAAACTAAATAGACTGAGGAGAATGTACCTATATCTTATGATAAACTGGTTGAGTTTATTATACTTTTAAATATTTATTCTTTGGCATAATGAGTTTCGGTTTTTGGTTAGATTTATAATTAAGGAAAAACACGTTTTAAATGTAATCTTGAAAGTAATTTAAAGTAATAACTGGTTAGTTACTAAAAAACGATAACCAAAAGATACGGTGTTTATGGATTTCTTTGGTAACATATTTACTATCATACATATTGTGTTTGACAAAACTAGATAAGCTGAGCCAACGGGACTTCTAAAATATAAAATATCAATCCATAATCTATTGTACGTATCTTGTTAGGCTCAGTATTTTTCATACGCCTACTAACTATATATTATATTATATATATTTATTATATACTTAGTATTTATCAATTTATATTATTAAAAGTGTTCATCATACCTCACCTGTTCCATCATGTGAATTTCTTTCCATGCAAGTTGCCTGGAAGAGATCACTTTTAGCGATAAGGGCGCCACTTGTGGCACTAGCTTAAGTATAAGATAGTTCTGTACGTGTGTTCTTTTTATTTTTGGTGTACACAATAAAGAGTTACTACCTATCTTTCTATCTATCTAACTACCTAAGTTTTAGAAATGCCTAAATCTACTCTAAGCGATATATTTTGACGTATTATTCCTTCAGACCGTTTTTTTAACTATTTCTATGCTTAAATAACATTTTCAAGTTTATAATTATTTATTATTATTATCATTTCATTAATATTTTTTTACTGCTACTGAGAGCTATTCTACTATTGATTTTAGTATAGAAAATGTTCCTCTTCACAAAAAGCCGTTCCGTATTAATAAGGTAAGTAAAATGACAAAGACAGTCATGGAATATAAAATAAGTAATAAACAGAAGTAAAAAGACAGATTCCAGATCATAAGTAAAAAATTAGTTGGAGCACTTAAATCTATAATTTCCTCTTCTCATGCTTTCCTTCATTATATGGCTAACTACGTTGCATAAAGCAGCTTACATACTAGGACTGTGCGTGGTTGAACGCCATTAATGTCTACGTTTGTATATCTACGGTTTCATAAGTAATGCTTTGAATCGCATCGTGGATGTTTTCTCAATGTTTATCTTGACTAAAAAAAAAAACAAAGTTTCTAGATATTTTTGTTGTCCGTCGTCAAAATAAAACATTGCCATTGTTATTTTGAACATAACTGATTGTTAAGATTGATTGTAAAGATTGACGACAGAAGGAGGCCTATGCTCTGTTGCTAGCCAAATAAACGGCAGGAAGATAATGATGAATAATATTCGTATAGAGTTAACAAAAGTGAGACTAAAATAAAAAGTTCATATGGCATCTTGTCCTCATGTTGTTGATAGAATAATATTGATGATAATAAAAACTATTTGTAATTTTGGATTAACTGCGTACAATAAATCAACAAACGTTTACTGCCATTTCTCTGTAGCAGCCTTTAAACATCTTACTGCTGGGATATTAGCCTACCCTCGAAGGGTGATTAGGCCATATCCACCACGCGGGGCAGTGCGGGTTGGCGGATTCACATACGCCATTGAATTTCTTCTCCGGAAATACGCAGGTTTCCTCACAATGTTTTCCTTCACCGTAAAGCCAGTGGTATATCCGTAAGTAAGAAAGAACTCATTAGTACGGGCCCGCCCGGGTTCGAACCCGCTAACTCACGAATGTGAGGCGAGCGTTCTCCCCCTGAGCTACCACGAATTTACTGCCGTTTGCGATGCGTAAATGAGCAGAATTTCGAAAACGATTTTATTAATAAGATTACGCGACACCTGAATTTACTATGCACTTACCACCAAAACACATGTCTTGCTTGTCTTACTCGATAACATAAAAATAATACAAGCTTAGTTAAAATGGTCTAGGTATAAAGCGGAGTGCATAACTAGTGCACGTCATTAAGCACCGGTAATTAGACGCTTTCTCGACAAATCGCTGCGATTCCGCTACCCGTTGTAGAAACGCCTTAACTGACCGACTAATTATGTGGGGTTTATAAATACGAATTGAATTAGAAAACTATTTTAACTGAAGTTCAAAATGAGTATGAAAATCATTAAAATGCATTCTTTATTAAGAAAACACCCGACTACAAAATGTAGATCATCCATCACACACAATACAAAGACAAATAATATATGACATCCCAAAATTCAAAATCGATCAAGCCGCTTGTGTGATAAGGTGTCACATGTACATACACTAAATCGAAAAACAGTTGAGTAAAAATATATTAATAATAATCATGAAATAAAAATAGACATTGAAATTTTATTGTGACTTTTAATGTAATAATTTTATTTTATTTGATTTTATGTAATGTGCCCACGACTATGGACTGGTTCCGAAATAAATGATGTTTAATTTAATTTAATTTATATTTCCTGGTGATTTTTCTTTTTATAAAACCTGTGTTTTAACCAGAAGATGAAACTTTATTGGACTTTTTTTGTATCTTTGTGGTTTTTTTGTTTCCCACATTGTTGCTCATTCTTACGTCAACTTATCCCGCGGGTTCAGTTGGAGCGGGTTCAGTTGACGTAAGAGCCCATTATTAAGGGTTCAGGTTAATTGACCGAGCGAAGCGAAGGTCTCAGAGTTTACTGGGACAAATCGGCATTTGTATGTATGTTTGTATGTTTGTGTGTATATTTGTTACTTATGCAACTTACGAACCGTTGATCCGATCTTCATGAAATTTTGTAGGCAAGTAGTTCATTTCAATACAATTTTTAAGTTCGAATGTGAGCTGAATCGATCGAGGGGTTGTGAAGATATACGGATCGCGAGGTCTCAGTTCGCCGCGAACTACTAGTTATTCAGGTTAATAATAATAATTTCAAAAAAGTAGAGTTGTTTTGGCAGCACTCAAAGATTAATAATATTAACCAACCAATTAGATATTTTTAACTGGTTGAATCGGTCACTCACACAATGGACTGACAGACACTATCAGTAATTTGATACTCATCATTAAGGTCATCAATTCAATATAATATTTTTCTGCTTTAGTCTTAGAGACAAAGTTAAGTTTAGCTAAATGTTAACAGGTCGATGTGATTACCCAAATATTATTGACCGACCGAAGCGAAGGTCTCAGAGTTTACTGAGACGAATCGGCATTTGTGTGTATATTTGTCCGATGATAACCGACCGAACCGTTGATCCGATCTTCATGAAATTTTGTAGGCAAGTAGTTAGTGACAATACAATTTTCAGCTTCGAGTATGAGCATAATCGGTCTAGGGGTTGCAATTATATAGGGGTCGAACGGAACAGATAACAAGTATCGTTTCTTATAAAACAAACTAGATGGCTTACTATGCACTTAAAACGCGGTGGCGAAATCCGCAGACAGAAAGCAGCCATCATCCAGTCATTCAATAAACATTGTTAACCTTAGGCTCTTTATAATACGACACATACATCGAGATGTTACGCCTGATTTCATAACATGTGGTACATGGGCGCAAGCTTTTATTGTTTTCTCTTATGTTTTGGCGCCACACGTTGTGTATTTAGCCAGTGTCAAGTATTGTAATATTTATAGAGAATTCAAGTATTTCACAATTAAAATAAGTCTCAGTCATAGTCTAAGTCGAGCAAAGTAAGTCACGGACAAGTCTAAGTCATGCCCCAGTAAAGTGGTCGAGACTACTAGAGGTTTAATTTGTACAGTTTTGGAATAAATTTGCAGTTGACATGCTTTTTAAAAATTAAAGAATCCTCTATAACTGTAGAGTACCTAACTAAAGTATTTCAAGAAACGGTTATTTTAAAACAAAACCTTGTATTATCTATTCTATGATAATACAATTGCGTCGCAATTGATACAAGAATAATAAGCTTTAAGCTTTAAGAACTCGGAAGAGATCCCTATGAAGGCCATAGATCAGCCACTCTGAAGAAATTATGACAAAACAATTCGATTTTGAACTCTATAATCTCACTTTATACAGTTGATATTGCACAGTCTACATGTCGGTTATTTTTCATGTAGTACTGAGTAAAGTCAGTTTGGGTATGAACCGTTAACTTTACTTCTAAAAAAGTATAAATTCGAATGTTAAATTCTTAATTTAATAGGTGAATTACTTGTACGTCATGATATCATTAAAGTTCATCCGTAATTAAGTACTTGATATCAATTTCAATTTAATGTTTTTACTTTTTATTATCTATGTGCCTTTAAAAGGCAATTAAAAAGTAATTTGTTCGCACGTTTACCCAATTAACGTTATTGTTTGGATGTTTTAGTTTTGGTAAGCTATTCTATTCTTTAATATTTTTTTCCATTTAATAATCAAAAATTATATACATATTTACAATAAAATATAACGTACCTACTTAAAATTAATACAAATTATAAACAAAAATAAATAAATACAAAAAAGCCCCTTGGTGGAGGGGAGTGTGGCCAGAATGCTGGCAGCATTGCGACGCTGGATGGCAATGCTGAGTTTTTGTCCAAAATAGGCGCCAGCATTCCGGTCACTCGTCACCTCCACCAAACGTTTCTTAATTAAAATTACGCATAGATAAAAGTTTTTTTATTGATCGAGTCAAGCGAAGGTCTCCGGGTCTACAGGAACAAGTCCGAATTTGTATGTATGTGTGTATATTTCTGCAACAATAACTTGTGAACGGTTGATACGATCTTCACACAATTTTGTAGGCAACTAGTTCATTTCAATGCAATTTTAAACTTCGAATATGAATTCAGGGGTTGTAAAATATAGAATAAGAAAGCTTAGAATAATTTTGTCAAATAAAAACGCAGTGATTTTTAAGTTCAGTTGTAAGTCGTTTTCGAATTGTCTTAAAAATAAAACATCTTTTTTAAAAATCTTTGGTGAGCTTCGTCCGGGTAGTTCACAAAGAACCATTATTTTGCATATAACAAATTACGACCATTTTTAATCTTTTATCATGGAGTAATGGAATCAAATCGAAATATAAAAGCATCGTTTATTTTGCATAGAGGTAATAAAGCGCCGCTGGCCGATTTGATTCGGTCCACGCTCCGTCGCACTTTCAAAATAATCTTTGATTTATTTTATTTAAGGCTACGAATCAGTGGACGATTACTGCAGGTTTTTTAATTTATGGCGTTGGTTGATTACTTTCTGATTAAAATTCGACAATATTGCTATTTCTCTGTCCACAGTTGACAGTTCTAAGTTGTTACGATCACTTTTCACACACTTCACACTTTTCAGTTCACTTGACAGTCTATGTATGTTTGTATGTATGTGAGTATGTCCCCTCTAATCTCCTAAACCGCTTATCAGATGTTAACAAGATAGGTCCATGCGTCTTCATATTCCGCGAGTCACAGGCCATACGGAATCATATTAAATCCAATATGGCGGATTTTTATAACAGAATTAGTTAACTCAATAAAACCATAGTGCCATAATGATTACAAGAATTGCTGTTAGTTTTTCATCGATCATTTTATATTTTGTGTTTTGATTTACCTTTAGTAAACAGAATTAGCGTACGATTTATGTTTGGTGATAGATAGTTTATCTCTTCATAAATGTTATTTTTGTGAAAAACTGTCATAATACGGTAAATGCGTGAAGAATTTCAGCAATGTGTCGTAAGCGTTTCTCAGAAAACGCTAAAAGAGAATAGGGTCCATTATTTGGCGATTTTCACTTCTATTTGTGTCGAGGACAGCCTGACGTTACGTGAATCCAAATATTGTGAGGATGTGCGAATGTTTTGATGTGGTATGTAAAAATTAGAGACAACGTGGCAATTTTCACGTTGGTATTGATTTTTCAAGTGATTAAAGAAAACCTTGCTTTGTTCTTTAATTTTTAACCAACTTCCTAAAAAAGAGGATCTCAATTCGATTGAATGTTTAAAAAATATATGTTTATTATCTCAGAAAACATTAGTAAAAATAATAAAAAACATTTTCAATCGAATCGAATCGTAGTACTTGGAAATTGAATATTTACAGATTGGTCCCATTTTTATCAAAATCAAGATCTGATAATGGAATCCATGTGGAATTGATGGAACTCCTCAAGTATTATAGGCATATAGATATAAATATAGGCTTATAGAGATTTTGGTATTCATAAACAAGTCAAGCATTTGCATTCAGAGAGTATAATTTGGTGAAGTGTTACCTTTGAAGAAGACCAGAGATGGTCACCGGAACTCCTCAATGATAGGTATTTCACGGTAGTTCTTAATATATTAATTTCTTTCCTAAATTCCGTCTTTTCAGCTTTTAGTAGTTTATCTATAATATATCCTCACCAAAATTAAACAAAAACGCAAGGTATTTTTTTTGTTTTATTGAAATGTATCCTAATTGCACATAATTTATTATTTATCAAATTATCTTTATTTTAAACTGCAATATATGAGGATTAAATTAGGATATTAATTTACTTTAATTTGCAGACAGTAAACGCAAGGGCAAGTTAGAGTCACTAAAGTCATGTACTTTGTTTGTCTTTTTTAAATATAAATAGTTAACTGCAATCAAACTTTTTTTAAATATAAGAAAGAATTATACCTTCATAAGAAATCAGAAATATTTAGTGGCCATAAATAATGTTGAATATTATAGGCAAGTCACTTATTATAAATACGTAATTTTGTAAAAAAAAATAGATATTACGTCAATTCTGTTCTGCCATTTCCTATACTAAATTGACAGTTCTAAAATTGTTGCCACCCTTTTCTCACATAATGAAAAGAAGAAAAATGTAGATAATCGAAGTCAGTGATTGGTTTAGTTTAGTGAGTAGAACAACAGATTCGACATCAATAATAGACAAATTTCAAAAGTATGTTTTTTATAGTTGAAGTATGATGACAGTGAATAGTTTCACACAGCTCATCTCGTTCTCTAATTCTTTCATTTCACAATTTCAACAAGCTTCCGAGTACCACATCCATTATTTTCCTCATCTCAGTCCAGTAGCAATCATTGACCATTCTCACCGCGTCCACTGATTCACAGTGTTGCGAAAGTTCGCCCAAACTCGAGGCAAGTCAAAACAGGAAAATAAAAGAATCAATTTTGCAAACTCCTTTTAGAGCGGTCTTAGGAAATGAGTCAGGATTTACGCGTTTTGTAATATTTTGGGGCCTACAGTTAAGTAGGCGTTACTTTTGTTTATCATAAGTATACTTGGTTTCCTGAATTTGTAACATAGTAAATTAGGTAAACTTTTTTTTATAACCGATGTTATCGATTCTTTTATTATTAACATCCTGAAGACGTCCACTGATGGACGAAGGGCACAACACTGAACGACAATTTGCAGTTTGTATCCACCGGTTGTCCGCGACTCTCACATGACACCGATTCCGTCGCACTACTCTCTAAACTAATCTGGCAGAACTAAAATTATCTACGTCTCTTTTTATTTCAGTATGTAAAAAAAAATGGGGCATCAATTTTAGAGCTGTCAAATTTAATTTAAGTAAATGGTACAAAAGAATCGACGTCAATGTCGTCAGGCCACCTAGTGGGATTCTTTTATACCACTCACTAAACCAATATGGCAGGAATACAATTATGCGTCTCTTTTTGTTTAAATAAGTCCGTAAGGGATGAAAACAGTTTTAGAGCTGTCATTATATAATTTACTTCAGAAAATGTACTGATTGGATACCAGCGTATTGCTAAAATATTTTCTTTAAAAGTGTCACTGAAATTCGAGGGATTTTGTATGTACGAAACTACAGGTGAACGGTAACTCCTATTTGTTCTGAAAATGAATATGAAAAATGAAAAACTGTTTATTTACTGCAAATACATACATATAGGATAAGCAAATAATAATTAAACAAAATAAAGTCCTTTAGTTTAGTTTATTTAAAAAAAAAAAAATAGAAGTACATTACCATCAGTTTCCTCACTAGGCAAAGCCTGTATCGAGGAATCCTGTTTTCAAAAAGTTTTACATATAATGATCCTCTGTCGACATAATGATGTTACAAAAAATTTCAAGAAAGACAAGCTAAACTATTACTAGCTATTCTATGGGACTGTGATTCATAGAAGTGTTTTTTTTTTTTATCCCAGTTGTTCATGAAGTAACTATTCTGAATACCTATTTGAAGCAGATACTGATTGCTATCTCATTCTCTCGTAATAAAAGGAAAGGTCGCACTACAGCGCAGATAGACCTCTCATTTTCTTCGATAAGAGAGAATGAGATAGCGATATCAGGGTATTTGCTTTCTCCACCGTCACCTACTAAATAGTTGTTAGGTAGAGGAATGAAAACTGTAAAATTACAGTGTGCGTGATTAAAGGTACTCTAAGTAGATGCGCCTTAAATCATTTTTGTGAACATACCGTACAGTCTTTGTACGGTATGTTCACAAAAATGGGCAAAATTATCAGTTGAACTCGGTCTTTTGCGTCAACAGCTCGTGAAATGATATTTTTTGGTATTATTAACACTCCAGTACATTCAAATAACATCTCTATGCTAATTTATTGAGCAATATATAGGAAAAATACAGCAGTTTTGTGTGTTGCCACTGTCAGGTGTTCGTTTTGTGAAGCCTGTTTTGCAACATACAAATTTTGTAGTTCTGGTTTGGTCATTAGCTCTTGTTTTTTAGGATTCCGTGCTACAAGCAGGAAACCTCTTAAGATCTTTGTTTCTGTCTGTCCGTCCCAGTCTGTCACAGCATCATAACTTCTACATTTATGAACCAAAGTACATGAAATTTGTATAACATGATATCGTAGACATAAATCTCAGTTGTAAAGACAAAAGTAGTCTAAAGCTGATTGCTACCATTCTATGTGAAATGGGGATGAAAACTTTTTTCACTGCACCTCCTTGTGTAGTGTATCATTGAATAGGGCTATTAAAATTAAAACGATGGTACACTCCTAAGTCTTCTTTTCCCTGCATTTTCTGAAAGTTGTACTTAATTTGTAGTTCACTAACCTTAGAAAAACTAGTTTTTACTTTAATTAGTTATCAATTTTAATGTATGACTTCTTTTATTCGGATGTCCATATCTTGATATAGATTTTATTATCATAATATTTCATTTGTTGTAACAATATAACCTGAAGGTAATCAGAGATCGTTTAAACTTTCAAAGCCTTAGGAACTATAGATAGTTTAAACGATCTCTAATTGGAAAATAGGTTATCAATTTAATTACTTCATAAAAAGTAGTCATAATGTTGTGATGACACACCCCCGAAATTTTGGTAACGAAGTCAAACGTCATTAGAGCTTTCTGGACACATTATCTACGGAACCCTGTTATGTAGTTGTCTCGACAATCTCTTGACAACTTATGCATGCTCTATAAAGCTGAAATCTTTTGCCTGCTATTTAATTTCCAAATAAATATATAATATAATATAATAGTCCAAATAATAATTATAACAGCGTCGGATGTAAAAACTCCTTTAGTTTCAATAAAATACATATGCATTTAAAACTAAACCTACAACAAAGAATCTAAATAAAGCATTGTCAATCTACTGCTCAATCTGTGGTCGCATAGGGCACAACAAGCTCACACAAATCAACCGACTAACATTTAACAAGCAACAATATAAATTAACCGAATAATGCCGGTGGCCGGCGTATATCGATTTATATCGAGTGGCCATGTTAAGAGACCAATCGTGGTGGTGAAAGGGAACTGGCGTCAGACGTTACGTTTCGAACGACCTTGCCTTGTTATAATACTCGTAATTATTACCAGTCTGCCAAGTAATTGTTCTTCGGCTACCGTACTGTCTCAACTTCGCGTTAACTTTGTCCCTATAGTTATATTTACCAATTACCAACACACAATTACAGGGGCGCTAGTCTCGACTTTTCGCTACGGCACTTTGCGACCGAATTTGGTCGCTATGACGCAAAAATTCTACAACGAACACGAATTGTTAACGAAAAAACGCAAACAAAGCGTTGAATTTTGCGTCATAGACACCGACTTCAGTCACTATGACGCAAAAATTCGACAACAAACACTAATTGTTCTGAAAAACGCAAAAATAGCGTTGAATTTTGCGTCACAGCGACCGAATTCGGTCGCAAAGTGCATAGCGAAAAGTCGAGACTAGCGCCCCTGGTATCTGGGTCCTGATTCTGCAAGCTATGTGAACGCGCGAATGAGGACTGTTTGGATAAGGAACACAGTCAATTGGTTTTTTTTTTTGTACATTAGATAGCAAGAAAAATGTAGGTTCAATTTGCGTAATAAACATCTTTAAAAAAAAAAAAGAAAAAAACAATCGACTCCGTCAAAATTCTTCGAAAAATCAACTTTCGGTAAAATTGTTTAAACTAAAACCTAAAAATAATTGTATTATTTTTTCATCTCAAAATCCTGCTAAAAGTATCTAAGTTAGTTATGTATAGTGACCAGCCCTGATGTTCGAGTTCTTAGATCACCTGAAGGCCTCTAACATGGCCTCAACATAAAATTGCGTATGAATCAGTTATACACAATTTTCAGGATGAGTCATCAGATCTCAAAATTTAAGTTAAAACCGATATATATTCAAAAATAAACAAATTATACAAGCAACATGGCAACAGTACCACAACAAGAGTTGAAAATATCGCGACGACGGGAAAACCAGGGACCTTGAGAACCGGTCCCCTTCACCAGCCGTCCACGCCTAAAACGCGCTAGACCTGTTCGTACAGTACCTGAACTCTCGCTAACATAACTTAGGGATGGACGTAAACAGATGTCAAAAGGAGCTTAGAGCTCTAAAATTAGTAAAAGTTACACTTTTCTTAAAATTTAAAACGCCGATTTGACGCATTACTATACGGTCGTTAGTACAATAAATATTTTAGATTTATTAAAATTACTGATTTAGATATTGAATATTTTTTAGTATGAAATTTTAAATGTTTTAACTAAATTTTCATTATAATTCATAGATGTACCTATGTAATACTACGTTACATTATGGGTTACGTCAGTCTAAGTTACGGGGAATTTTAATTTTTGTAAGCTGTTTTGAATCAGTATGCGGCTTAGTTAAATATGTTAATTCTATAGAAAAACGTAGAAAAAATAAATCCATTGTCACAATTATTACAGTAATTATTATAAGAAATTGAAAAAAAATTGTTTACCTAAATATATCGAAAAGGTGCTGTTAAAAGGTGTGACAATATTGAAAGGTATGTATGCGCTCATCATTATGAACAACTTTTACTATCAACCAACCCTGAAATCGCGGTTCATACATTTTGTCGAGTGTCATTGACATTTTTCTACGGAACAGCTGATTTTCTCCCTGCTATTTCTGGGTTCGTCCTATAGTAAAAGTTGTTCATAATAATAAGTACATTCTTATAATAACCTTTAGAGGTAGGTCTGGTTTTATGCCACTTATATGAAGCCAAATAATAATATAAAGATGACTATGACAAAGTCACATCAGTTTGTTCAAAGTAATCTTTACTTTACTAAAAAAGTTTTATAAACTTTTTTTTAGTTTTCTGGTAAAAAAAGAGAAATTGTGGTCATATTGTAAAATGTAGCTTCAGCCAAAAAAAAAAAACGATCATTTGAAAAATAAAAATTGTTAATTTCGACAATACTTTCTGGTCATAGTCATGGTAATAACAAAAAAAAAACAAAAGAGGAGCGCCCCGTCTGATATCAAATTAGTGCACGGGTTCAACTTTACTTAGACTATTTTGTTGAGTAAGTAAGTACAGTGTTCGTTAGTCATATTGCGTGACTTATTGTACTGTTTTGTACTGTGTTAACCGCGTTTATATTCACCTATGTATAGCATAATCCGTTTGCAAATTTTGGTTGGTTGTCTTTGCATTTGTTCGCGTAGAACTATTAGAACTTAAGTTTGTGATTGTAATAAGCCACGACTTTTGTTTATAGTTTTGTAGGCTCAGACAACATTAGAAGGTATTGAATACTATTTATGCTGATCTGCGGCCTAAAACTTATGTTATTGTTAAGCCTCGTGACCAAAAACGTTATTCTCTTTATCGTTTTTTTTTTTCTGTCTTTACTGAGTTATTTTTAATTTTCACCAAAAACCTCTTCGTAGAAACTTTCACACGTACGTAAAAACTTTTGTTTCAAGACTTTTCAATAAACTAAAAAAAAAAAATGTATAGTACTAGTTGTGCCCCGCAGTTTCACACGGGTGAAAAATCCCTCAAGAACCGTACATTTTTCCGGGATAAAAAGCCTATGTCACTCTCCGACTCTTAAACTACATCCATGCAAAAATTCAGGTCGAACAGTTGTTCTGTTCCTGCGCGAAAGAGGAACAAACACACCAACGAACAGTTTCGCGCTCACAATATTAGTAGGGATATCACTATTCCCAAAAGTAAAAGTTTATTTATCTTTCCTATGTTTTTGTGCAAAAGTCAGTTCCTAAACTAAACCTTGAAGCTAGACGGAAGGCCGATGCCCGTGTATACCCCAAACCCAAACCCAAACCCTTCTAATTGGAATTCGCATGTTATTTAGAACTATAGTTTTAATGTTATTATTTTTGTTTTGGGAGAAACTAAGGCGAATTATTAAAAATCATAGTAAAGTGTCAAAAGAAAAGAAATGGTAAGGTACCATGTAAGCTGCCTGCAGCAGGTTTTTGGTAAATTAAATATAACCTATCATGTAGATACAAGTTTTACAGTTATTCGTTTACTTAATAACGTATACTTTTAAACCATAACATTATCATATAATTTTAATTATAGGATAATAGGTGAAATTAGTCCAATTTTCCACCACTAACAAACACTAACAAATTATACCTAAATGCCCACTAAATACGGGACAACTGTCAATTTGGGAGCAAAAAATATACTCTCAGTGAAAAGTAATAGCTGAGTAAAAAAAAAGTCAAAAGTCTTTTGTAGAGGCAAACGTGGACTACGTTCTATCACTAATGAGAATTGCGCAATGAGGCAGTTATCTAAGAAATAAGTAATTTTTAATACGGCAATAATAAATATGCCGTCAGTAAAAGTAGCTGGCTAAACGGAAAAAAAAAGTTGACGTCAGTAATCGTACTGAATCCTTTTAGCTTATGATACAGGGACTAGTTTGACCATCCATGGCGTGTGGTTGTTGGTGGCCCCAACTTTATATTTTTGCCCATAATATTTTGATTAAAAATACAAAGGGTGATTTAAGAAAAAAAAAACAAAAATCCTCTTTGCTATTCATTTAATTCTCTATGGGGATTTCTGGAATAAGCCACATTAGGTACTTTTAAACCAATGTTATGAATCATACAAACATCGTCGAATGAACATAAAAGAACAGACTGATAGCTACATTGTATCTTATCTTGTGAACTTTGGCTTAAAAATGATAAAGTTGTCGAATGAAATTATACTTTACAATAAATGCGATATACACTGTTCTTAAGGTTTATTCTTCAGTTTACATTCGTGCAGTAAGTACCTGCACAAAAAAAAGTTATAAAAGTTTTCCATACTGTCTTTTATATGTATGTTGGTATATTAAAGTTTTACAATACAATTAATAAAGGATTTACAAAATGGTAGTGCATAATAATGTTGGATACTTCGGCGGTTGGATTTCAAGAGATTATCATTATCAGGTAATTAATTACCAAAGCATTTTTACATTTTTTGTCGAAAAAAGTGATTATTTTCAATTAAGGAAAAGCCTTTTGGTACTAACTTAACAGCATTAATTTTGTATATTTCCTATAAATAAGTTTTAAAAAAAAACTGCAAAAATAATACAACAAAAAAAAAAAACTATGCCTAATGATAACAATTTAATATTATTGATTTATTTCTAGACTATAATAATGTAATATTTTCTGAACCAAACTAAATTTTAGAGCTTTAAACATTATGCCATCCTTTTCTCAGATATTGAAATGAGAAGAGACACAGATAACTTTATTGACAGGTTACTTAGTTAAGAAATGTATATTAAAACAGTTCGATGAAATTTCTGATAATCCAGTTTGTTAAACTTTAAATTATTTTCATTTACGTAAGGAATTCTAAGAAAGGCGCGTACTCGAAAACCCTATGACTGTTCTGTCTTAATCTACGTCACTGAAGATAGTACAGCGTATCGCGTCCGATCATAGAATGAGATCATCATCGGCAAACATGTTGCATATGCATTTAATCTCGTATTTTTCTGGTTCCAAGAAAACTTATTTTAAATCGATTTTTAAAAACACGCCTTAAATATTTCAAGCTCTCCCTTTTTTATTTGGTGGCTGAAAAGTTGTTATTTGTATTTGTATGTATATATATATATGTGTATATATATATATACATACATATATATATGTATGTAGTATATAATATATATATATATAATATATATATATATATATATATATTATATATATAAAGGATTTACAAAATGGTAGTGCATAATAATGTTGGATACTTCGGCGGTTGGATTTCAAGAGATTATCATTATCAGGTAATTAATTACCAAAGCATTTTTACATTTTTTGTCGAAAAAAGTGATTATTTTCAATTAAGGAAAATTAATGTTTTAATTTTAATAATTTTAAATAATAATTTTAAGAATATATATATATATATATATAATATATATATATACATATATATATGTGTAGTAGTAGTTTATCGTTAGACCTTTAATGGTCTCTGGGTAATCCAATTGTTCGTTTTTTTTAGTAGGTTAGGTAGTTTAGTTAGTTCGTTTTTATAGTTAGTCTATAGAGGATTATAAGGAAAGGGTATACTAACCTGAAAAGGGCTCATAGTACTCATCATTATGAACAACTTTTACTATCGGACCAACTTTGAAATCACGCAATAAATATCAGTTGTTCCAAATATTTAGTCAAGTGTTATTGACATTTTTTTCTATAGAACAGCCGTATTTTTTTGCGACTCCAGTTGTAGTTGTTGATGGGTACATATATACCTTTCAATATTGCCAGACGTTTCAGTAACACTTTGTAAGGTTAAGGCGGAGTTATAATCATATTTCACAAAAAATGACACACGACAATGCGACACCTTTATGTAACACCTTGTATTTCTTATCGAGTTTCAATATCGGTACTTATCTGACTGAGGTTCCGACTGATGTTATCGGTAGAGACTTACCAAAGTCACAGAAAAAATAATAGTTACTGTAGCAACGTTTTATCTAACATTCACGAAATGACGATATAACTTACACGTGTCTTTGTTGTTATTATATATCTGTACATAGTATAAAATAAAGTCGGTTTCCGCATCTGTCTGTATATCCGCCAGCTCCTCATGAACCACGCACCAGATTTTGATGCGATTTTCACCATCAGTTAGATATTTTTTCACGGTTGGTTTATATATATATAATTTGTCTAAATTACACCCGTGCGAAGCCGGGGCGGGTCACTAGCTATGTATATGTTCTTATCTTATCCATTCTTTACTGCCGAGTAGATATTTTTAATTTTTCAATCTTTAAAATATCTCTAGATATCGTATACACGAAAAGTAACTAAATAAGTTGTTCAACTGAAATTATCAAATTTTGTACAGAACCAATTATTTTATTCACAAGTTCATAAATTTCATCTCAAGTTTGTAGAAAACCTGAGAAGCAGCAAAAGAACTCAAAAAACTCAAGAAAATCTGTAACGCTTAATTTAAATCAAAAAAATGCTCAAAATTGGGTATTTTATGTTAACAAGAAGATTTTTGTACTTTTGATGTGTGTAAATCGGGGTCTTTTCAATGATTTTTTTAATCGTTAAAATGTCACATAACCATGTTTTCCCACCATTCAATACTAGACCGAAACAAAAATACATATAACCCAAATTGAGATTTTCAATCTAAATAACTAATGAGGGGGCACTAAATAGAAAAATCACATTCATCAAAGTAGGCCGTTAAATTGAAACCTCTTTGAATCTTTGAAACCACCTAAAATGGTAACACTATCATTCCTCATTATATTTGCTCGCAAACGATTGTTTGTTAATTGTTTTTTGCGACACATATTATGACATGCGCTCATGAATGGGTTGCGACAAGGCTGCGTTAGTCAGTGGCATTCCCACTTACATAATGTGGGCTATAAATAGATGGGTGTAAATATTGTAGGTGTGAGAACAATCACGTAATATTGGTAACGTTTGAGTTATCGTCGTAGTTTGGGTAGAGGGTTGTTGGTAAGTTGCATAGAACATCGGTCGGTGGGATAGATAAACCAAAAAATACGTTTGGAATAAACATTTTGAATTGTTCAAGTTTAAAACTCTCTGCTTCACCAAAAAGACAATTAAACTTAAAAATAAACGGAAAAAATGTTGTCTAATGGATGGCCTTATTGCCTAAAGCGATTTCTTCCAGACAACCGTTTAGTAAAAAATTACGGTCAGTGCCGTAAATACATAAAAAATATATGAAAATACATATACCCAATACCTACAAGCTAAGCAGGCGGCTTAGGGATCGCAGAACGCTCACAAAGGCGCATCACACACCAAAGACACATTTGTGTGCAAAAACCATTTGTGTTACGTGCAACGCTTTTTGTGAAGAAATGTGGTATGTTGTAGAGAGTGCGCTAATAGACGACACACCACATTTCCTCAGAAAAAGTGTTGCACGTAACACAAATTTCTTACTGCACACAAATGTGTCTTTGGTGTATGAAGCACCTAAAGGTGCTGTTGTATCCTAAAAATAAAATAACTAAGCGACTTTAAAGGGGCCTAGTCAATATTTATGTTTTTGGATATTAAATTCCTATACCAATATAAATAATACGCAAACCTAGTCAAATACAATACATATCATATATTTAAGTTAAACGTATAGATATAAATTTAGACAATATTACTAAAATGTCGTGCTTGCAAGGAATAAATATAAACATATATGCCAATAAATATAATTTTATATTCTCCTGCCAATATAAATCTGCAATTTGCATTAATATAAACAAGTAACAGTTCAAAGAGCAAAAGTTAACGAGCAATTTCCGAGGCACCCCGTTGATGTCTTTTGTATGGAGCCGCGATACGCTTACAAAAACTGAAATATGAACCTACATAAAAATACAATCAAATACATAATACCAAAAAATGCGGTAGATTATGCAGGACGAAAAATATTTCCATATTAATAGGATACGTGAGACGGAGCACGTACATGTAGTGCACTCTCATTCGGCCTTGTGCTTAAACCTGTGTGCTGCACACACACACGTAAACTACATGTATGAATGAAGTGCGGAAGATAAGGTGACGTCAGTTAACAAGCACGACGGTGTGCCACGTTTGTGTCAAGCACGTCGCTGCAGGTGGTTGGGGCGGACCGAATTTCCCTTGAGTTTTCCGCTACTTAGATATAAGATATAGGATATAGGCATAAGATATTGGATATGCACCTGATTTATATTATAACGCGGTCAACCATTTTATCGATTAATGTTGTCATCATTATGTGTTGTACTATCAGTTATGGATCTGGTTAGTATACAACTAATAATTTAAAAAAAAAACCGACTGCAAAATGTAGCCCATGTCATTCCGAACGAAAAGAGGACTGTAACGATACCGCACTCGTCCAAATCGTTCAAGCCGTGTATGCTACAGGATGTAATATAGATATACCCCAAAAACATTACCTTTCTTTTTGGCAGTAGGATGAAAAAAAAATGTATAAACTGTCGAGATTTTTTAGTAATTTTGTCTTTTCTTGGTGAAAAACGAAGTACGACGTAGTACGACGCTACACGACCGCGAACCGTATCAAGGCGCGATAAGGTGTATAGTCGCGCAGCGTTCTCGGCTGAGCCTAACAATCATCGCAATAAGCACCTCACGGTACGGGCCCTGAATTGAAGATACGAGGTAAAAAAATGACAGTTGAGGCAAGTATTTTATTCGATTTTTCTAAGAAATCACAGGCTTTATTAAATTTACATTAAGACATTTAAATCTTCATTCAACTTTGGTATGTTTTTAACTCTGAATGCAACTTAGACTTAAGCCTTAAACTAAGCACCTTGAAGTAGATTTGCCACAATTACATCCTGAGGGTTATTTTAATACGCCATTGTTTCACATCATAGATCTCTAAGAATCCTGTCAAATTATTTAAGACATTTAAACCGAAACACTTTTTAACACATGTGCAAAACGTCAATTCCATGCTACGTCAATTATTTTGTGAACTAAGAAACACTACTATACCTACCCAAAAATAAGTAAGTATATTATAATTATATAAGCAGTAAATTTAGACAATCATTTGTCTAAAAATAAGTCTTATTATATACTATCAATAATTTAATCAAAGACCTTGCAGTTAATTGTTACAGTTACAAGCAACTCGACTTAAATTTTGGACAGGATATTGTTTATCGCTATAATAAAGTTGACATTAACTCACAATGATATTAATTACTTTTTAATTTCTATTTACGCGTACGTCAAAAGCTTAATTATGTTAGTCATGACGTATATGTACATATAGTTCCGATGTCAGATCTAATAGTTTGATATTAACTTAGTAGCGTACTTCCCGTAGTGACGCAGGCGTTCATTGAGCCAGAGCCTTCATGCGCAGCCGCCGCGCTCAGTGCCCGTGTGATCTATCCGACGTACACACGCACTCATCCACCGAAAAACGCGCAAACTTAGCTTACAAACTATCTCAAGCTACCAGTCCTAATGTTATAAATTGTTTTATTAATTGTCACAGTGAAAATAACAGTTGAAAATCGCGGACTCGAAAATCGTTCGAGCCGGCCGGCGCCGGCGCAACTAACCTCACTTTTGACATGGACGCGACGTCAAAGGTGCATCAACCTCAGCTTTGACAACTGACTTGCAGGCGACTGTGTGAGTGCGGCTTTTGTTTTGTATACGAACAGTGACATTTGACTAAATATGGAGGGTGAAAGTGGGCAGTATCAAGTGAGTTGATCAGTTTGCCAGTTCGGTTGGCTCGCGCCTCTTCCTGAGGTTGAACCTTCATCAGTTTTTGCGTTACACCTATTGGACTAATTATAATAATAATAATAATTTCTTGTCATGTTAGTATCCATAACATGAAACGAGCAATGTACATCAATCCGTTTCGACGAAATCTATTTGGAATTTACCAACTTCAAATAGCAAGTCGAGCAAAACATATTGGAAATCATTTAGTTTTATAGAGTTTGCCAATAAAATGGCTATAAATTTGTCAGTCGAACTCAGTTTAATTGGATCTGAATGTTTTGGAAATACCAAACTTTAGTGCCGCTGTTTCGTAGCTTACTTTGGGCGGTGAAAAATAAAAACATAAGGTTACATTGGACAGACATGTGATAACTTTGATTTTTATTGTAGTTATCTTTCATTGTATATTTCATTTTTACTAAAATAATCTAAACTTAAATGTACAAACTAAAACTAAAACTATAAACTATACTAAACTAAATAAGTACTTAAATAAATTAAATCTAAAATATCTATAAATAAAAAACGGCATTTAGGTCGCTGTCTGACATGTTATGTTCAAATTTACTTTGACCAATCTGTAAAGGATCAAATCTTTGAAATAGATAAATATGCTTGTTTTTCAAGGACAGCACCGTAATAAACTATAGTCAAAGTTGGCGTTTAAAGTATATTTCATTTTCAAACAAGCATTATCCACAATACGACTAAAATTAAAACAATAAAGTAGCTTAAATAGAGAAGTTCAACGATTTAGGAAATTCCGGCCATAACGCTGGTATAATGGCCCGTTCAGACATTATCTGCGTCTGACATCTAGACGACCGCATGGTGGCTTTAGTACACATTTAAGGTGCAACGTTTCGCTCAGTGCGCGAAATTCAAATTTTCTTGCGTTTTATGTCAATTACAGCTCAATTACTCATCGTAGGTTCATGAAAACTAATTTTGCGATAACAAATAGATTGTTTCAAGAAATTACACTAACCAAAAATTCAAGTTGAAAGCTAGTATAAGTACATTTCCCACTAAACCAAAATCCAAGATAAAAATCAGCTTATTGAGATTTGTAGCTTAACCAACGTTATCTAGGTAATAATTTTACCCGTAATTTCTTAAAACAAGTTATTTATTGTCGCAAAATTGGTTTCAATAAATCCACGACGAGTAATTAAGCTGTAATTGACGAAAAACGCAAGAAAATTTGAATTTCGCGCGATGAGTGAAACGATGCACCTTAATTGAACAATGTAACTTTTAATATGGGTTGTTGCAAGTATAAGATAATCCATGAATATAATTATATTCAAAATAAAAAATGCATTGTTACATTACTGTAATCGAAATAATTACCGGCTTTGATAAACCAAATGTTGGGGGTGATAATTAGATCAAAATGAATCATGAATTATAATAATAAAACCGAAATGTACCAGATTAAGTGGCTGTAAACATTAACTGATACAAAATGACAAAAGACATATTTCAGCGATTCTGTAGGAAGCAGTTACGCCCGTATTTTCATAAGTTTCCAGCTATAGATTTAGTAGTGATCGTTAAAGCCAATAAGAAATAGGTAATTTTTATCCTCAAAGGAAGCTTAGAGGGTACAGGGGACAGACCACAAATTATTATACCGAGCAAAAAAAAAACGATATAGCCCGAATCCTAACGAATTCTGACTATCCTAATTAATAAATTATAATAATAAAACATAATAATAATTAGAATTAAATTCTAATCCTAATCCTTATTATTTTAATTTTGAGGAATATAACTGCAGTCGTATCAGGACTAATAAAGCTCGAGGTATTGAAATGAATACGTTCGTATCGAGAAAAAAACTTCGCTTGCGCGATTCAGAAATCCCGATCATTACAACTATCAGTCCATACAAAATGTGAAGAAATGCACAAAAATGGATCAACGCCATGTAGCGAACAATTTTTTTTTTTCTGGAGTTTTGTCGATATTCGACCATGTCACTCCCATTGTAAAAGTAGTAAATATAGTTTAAGTAAACCTAAACTAAGCCCTTGTCCCTTGTCTACAGCTTTACTAGCTTCTTGGCTTCTTCCGATGACGGTGAAGCCAAGAGACTATTGCCAGTTCCCATATTTTCATCGCCAACAAGTAGACCTTGACGCATCGTCTGATTCCGGACACATTCCGGACACAGAACTATAGGAAGTAACTTTGCCTCTCTGTCTGGAGATTTGTGGAGTTATCACGGTTAATCGGCTGAACAGATCTTGATAAAATTTTATAAGGAGTTACTGTATATCACAAATACGGACATAGGATACTTATGTCAACGCTAACGAAGTCGCGGGTAGCAACTAGTACTACATAATGTGTGAAAGGTCGTTGTCCACTGGAACTTACAGGCATATTATGAATATTACGAAAGATAAAGCACCATTCAGTGAAACAAGCGGAAACCAGAACAAATCGCGTCTTTGTCAACGCCGTCTATTTCGTTACAAATAGCATTGTCGGAGCAACGTGAATTCCCCAAGGTTGTCCAAATTGTGACTGCACCGACATCTATCGATACAAATAATAACAGATACAGACGTCATCGGCCATTGTCTCTTTTTTTTGTATTATTGAATGAAACAACCGGCTTCCTGCTAATAAATCTATGTTGGCACGATTACAACTCGTACTCGCATTTAATTGAAGCGTATCTGTATTATAAGTTTTTCCGGAACCGGCAAGTCGCATTACCGTGGAGTTCGATACACTGGATGTGATGACTCGAGATGACTAGGCTCGATTGAGAACATACAGGATAGTGACGGAAGTTATTTTAAAGTCTAGGCAGTGAAAGCGGGGGTTTTCCACTTTTCCGAATGAATCATGATACTTAGATACTACTAGTAACTATATCTTTATTTTCTTTTTTTACCGGACAAGTATAGTGCCTACGAAGCTAAATAAACAAAAACTAAAATGAGCCAAACTATTTAGCCGAACGAAACGAACATTTAGATGACCGAGAGACCGAACAATTACTTATAGTTACAAATTAATATACAACTTGACGCCTAAAAATAAATGTACGATTCAATTAGAACACATAATTCAAACCATGATAGATTAAAAACTAATACTAACATTTATTGCTATTAATGATAATAATTTAATACTACAATACACACAATAATAACATTTATATTTCAATGAATACGAATATCATAATATTTTATGTTTGATTACATAAAATTAATCAATTTATTAAAATGAACACTTACCATTTCGAGATATCGCAGAATAAATCCAGTACGCATACACCAATATCTAACGAAACTCCCGAAGGACGTGCAGCTACCTGCGACACAAGATTACTCTTAGTGTAGGTGCTGCACGACATTGTCACGTACATAATATACATAATTATTTATATTGTTTGTTGTCATATATGTTATTGCGATGTAATGGAAAATGGAAATAAATTTGAACTTGAATTTGACCTTTGAAGGGAAATGCTGGGACCAAAGTGCACCAGATAAACGCCAGCATTTTGATCACGCGTCGCGTTAACCAGGCGTACCGATAGGTTTTTGAAAATAAGATGAGCTCGGACCCAATGTCTCAATATATTTTTATTTTTATAAACTCCTAGCTGCTACCTACTTCTTTATGTGGACATAAAAAAATATCCTATGTCCACAGTTACTCATTATCAAATTGTGTCAAGACCCGTTTAACTGTTTAGCCGTGATAACGCAACAAACATCCAGACTGAGAAACAGAGTTACTTTTATTTGTTTTTTTTTGAGTTGGGTTTGTAATATTAGTTAGGATAATGTTAGCTGTACACTGTCGATGACACAACCTGAGATAACACATTCCAGGCCATTTATGAAGATATGCGCCATTAAATATTGAAATATGGCACGTAGGCTTCGTAAATTATCTGGACTACACGGTCTCAAGGTACCTCCGGTGAGAGAGTAGCCGAGTTGAGATTTTTCTATTTATACAAGGTTACACATAAAATTGTATTAAGCCGAAAGGAAGTCATTGTATGACGAAGTCATTATGAATTTATGAGCAACTTTTATTCTTAAACTACCATCTTCGTTCTTATTATTTTTTACTTTTATTACTATTCTTATTCAGGATAATAATTTCAAAATTGTAATAGTTTTCTTTTCTAAATATTCATTCAAATTTAAATAAAAAATACAATATAACTTTATTATACACTAAAAAGACAATTAAACAAAATAATAAACAAAAAAAAAAGTTAACTATAAGGTTAAAGACGAACAATTAATATTGATTACTATTAGTACTCATGGGATATTTACCACGATTTTTATTTTTTTCGTTGTAAATATCCCGTGAGTACTAAATAAGTAAGTAAGTAATGTATTACACCACCACGAAAGTCTAAAGCAGAATTATTATTGATCCTTATTTCTATTGTACTAAACGTGACATTGCAGCGAAAAGACACTATAGATCGGTTATTTTAGACATAGTTTTCTCAAACTACACTAAACTACAGCTGCCAGTATGGCATATATCCCCATATACACTTTTATATGGGGGACCGACATATATACTGAAATTGCGTACATAATGCTGAATAGCTGTATAATACATTTCTTTGAGTGTAAATGTCATTTTTCTGTGGAACAGTGTTTTTCCAGGTTTGGTCCCGTAGTAATTGATGTTTCTAATGAGTACAATGAGCGAATTCTAATCTAAATGAGTACATTGAGCTCCTTTCGGATTAGTACCACCGGACCGTGTAACCCTGAATTTCTAGTCATGCTTACAGTCGTTACTGGAATGCAGTAAATCTCGTCACAGAATCACGATTTCGTTAACTGTGATGTATTTCCTTGAGTTTAGTAGTTATGTAGAATATTTATTTATGTAGTTATGCAAAGGTACATATTCTAGCTTAGGTAGATAATTTCTTTGGATGTTAGAAAAAAAAATATATCGAATGCCGAAATAAAACAGAAATTAATGTTGTTTCGATAGTTTCATGGCATTGTTTGCAGTGAAATTACTGGGCATAAAAAGATATGACATTATACATAATATCTTAGGGTGACGAGCGCAGCGCATGGTTTTAATAATAATAGACATTTATTTCCATAAAACACACTCAGAAAATATATAGGTACATTCGTTGGATATTAAACAAAAATCTAAAGAGGTAAGGTTATTGTGGTGGGCTTGAACTGTTGAAGTTCAAAATTCTGGGTGTTACTGAACTGTTATGGGCAAGCGTGATGCTTAACATGAGCTGAGGGAGTGGCTCGTCTGGTCAACGCAGTATCATAAATAAAAAACATTTCGGATCATAAAATATTTATTACCTACTTTTGTTTTTGTAGCAACAATAAAAATAATTAATATCTTTTCTGGCATCGATTGGTCATTCAGATTCTAGTTCTGATTTTAAAATTAAAATTGGCGTTTGATACGGAGAATCAATATTTTGGAGAATAATAACATTGCTATGAGAACCTAAACTTAAATAAAAGAGCTAAAACTACAACCAAAATTAATTATAGATAAAATACAGAGCTCAGGTCACTATCCGCGGGCAGGGTACCCAAAAGGCTGGTGACGTTACATCGTTGAATAGCAATGCTAATTCTCTGGCCGAGGTAAGCACCAGCCCTTCGGCCGTTTGTTCTTTCTATCAGCCGCTTAGAAAGATCTTAGAAAGAAAGAAGAGTATCCATGCGAACTATGAGAACTATGTATAAATATAGTGCATTGTTTGAGTAAACGTGGAACATCAAGGAAACACTTGCTTTGATTGCCCGACCTGACCGGTTAGACCTGATCGTGAAATCGAGATTTTTGTTGGAAATTGCTTTGCCTACCTCAGTGGGGTTTTGAATACCGTAGAGATGGGTCTGTCGAAATTACGCGTGAGTTTCAAATTAATTACTTTAAAAAAAATGACGATACGAAAAGAAACTCTTCAATATTTTTGATTAGTTATCTACATAATTTTTTGCTAATAATTGTAACTATTATTTATTTTGACTATGTTCCTCATTACCATTGAGTAGCTAATAGCGTTTCTCAGAAGCGCCTGGCAAACAGTTATGCCAAACACATAGTCGTGATATTTTAATAAAATATATTTCCAAACGCTATTCAAATGTTGACTAGCTGCTATAATTATCATGACTATTTGATGACGTGTGAATTTGTTTCGATTCGGGAGCGGTTTAGTCACTACCGAATTTAAGCTCCTTTGACGTGTCTGTAGATTTGCTGTAGATAAATATACAAGATATTGTTATGGTTTGTACATCTGGATGTACGTTGCTACGCACCGCGCGCTGCCGGCTGACGCGTACGATGACCTAACCCTCCGCAGTCAACCCATAAAATGTGATCAACAAATATTTATCGATGTTCGTACGCTGCGAATTGCCAACCAACATATGCCCTAGGTTTATTTTTTTTTCTCTTATATTTTCGCTTCATACGCTGTGTATTTAACCAGTGTCAAGTATTGTAATATTTCAAGCAAAGTCAAATATTTCACAATTAAAATTTGTCTGTCCTGGTCAAGGCAAGCAAATTAAGTCACGGTCAAGTCCACGTCATGCCCCAATAAAGTGGCGGAGACTTTACTAGAGGCTTCCATGGAGTTTTGGAAACAACACAAAGAATCACGTTTCACAACATTATACTATTCACCAACACTCGTATTCACGAACAATTAATGGATAAATTTCACCATTTTTACACATTAACACTCGAGTGTTAATGTGTAAAACCCTTGTTTTCCAAAACTTGTGTTATTTCGAAATTTCCAAAACTTGTGTTATTTCGAAATAACACAAGTTTTGGAAAACAAGACAATGACGCGACATGACTTCTTCATGTTCCTGCCAAAACTCCCATGCCCTTGGTTTTACTTGCTTTCTGTGTTGGCTGAGGGGCCAGCCTTATACTTTTTTAAACTTTTTAATAACGATTGTTGTATCGCTTAGTAAAAATGGCACTAGCGGTCAGGCAAAAATAATCGGCACATGCATTGGCCACTCAGGGTGTGTGTTTATTATATAAGTTACAAAAGTTACTTGCTTGTCATAAAGTTGCTATGGATCAATCCAATAACGCAAAATTATTATATGTGTAACGTTCTGAAATGCAGTTTCTGTTGTTCTCAGATGCCACAGACAGTGCCGCGGTCGGGGTGCAGCCCACCATCGGCCTCGCAGGACGAGAGGGCCGTGCCCGCATCCCCTGCGGACCTTCAGCACCTACTCCGTTTGCTCGGCGCCGCATCCCCACCAGAACCCATGCTGCACTCCCCACAAAACCCCCACACAAAACCACCACCTCCATATCCTGAAGACAACAATTTCCTCGACCGCCTGTACGACTTTGGAAGCTACCCTACCCCGTCTCCATCATCAGACGAAGGGTCCATTCCAACAGTGGCGCTGCAACCTTCTTCCCCGTATAACTCCCTCCAGTACTACTCACAGGTCCCCATTAAAGAGGAACCAATTAGATTGAGCGTTCCTGGCTTCGCTTCTCCTTACCCACTATCACCTTCAGGATCTTGTGTTTCATACGGCAGCAATCACACACAATACAGCACATCACCAGTACCACACCACGAGGAATACATAGACATTGAGGAACTTTTAAAAGAAAATCAGATATTACAGGAGAGCGTTCAACATAATTACATCACACCCAAAATTGAAGTTGAAGAGCCAAGAGATCACATACTTCTCAGATCAGCACTCGAAGATACGTCGTTTCAAAAAAGGCTCAACCTAAGGCCAATTCCTTTTGAGCTGAGCACCGTGAAGATGGAAGAGAGCAGTGGAGGCGACGAGGCATTGGTCGCTCCTGACATCGACCGTGTTCTGTCTATGGCCATCGAACAGTCCAAGAGAGACATGGACAATACCTGCACAGTACTTGGAATTTCTCCCGGTGAGACAACAGAATTGGCATTTTCATTAGTCACCACGACTTTATCGATTGCATTCCCAGAGAATAACTTTGTATAATAACTTTGTCATGTTACTTAACTTATTCATTCGTACAATGTCTTGGCATGTGAATTCTGTACTTGAATGCTTATGTATTGTGTACTATTAATGGCTCAATTATCAATGACGTCACTATTATCTCAACACGGCAGAAAAAAACGTGTTTCCACGTAGAGATGTCAGCTACTGCCTAAGTACATCGTCATTATAAATATTAAATGGTTTCTGAGAAGTTCAACGGAATGGTTGATTACGTAAGCTGTATGTATGTGTTGGTCCGGTGAAGATCTCGGCTGCTCATCTTTTGCCATGATGCTGCCCATATTACTTGATTAGTCTAAAATAGTTGACTCGGGATAAATTCTATTCAAATTATGTTGCTTTCACGTAGATTTCCTAAAAGCGATCCAAAGTCTTTTTAGATTTTTGAACCAAACCAATAATCTTTTTATTAATTTGAAATAAACTGCTAATTCAAGGAAAATACTAAAAAATAAAACAGAAGAAGCTGATGAAACTTATGTTGGTATAATAGTAAAACACCCAAGCGTCCGATCAAACGATCTTGTTAAAATATCATTTGAAGGGCACTACAACCTTTGATTCTCTATCTCGGTATCAATAAGTTATGGTATTTACAGATCCAATGCTTTGGAGGCCAGACGACGTTAAGGCTTGGGTAGCGTTCACACTGAGGACATTCAATCTTCAAATGGTACCTGAGGAGTACTTTGCAATGGATGGACCAGCCCTTGTAGCCCTTACTGAGGAAGATTTCAATCAAAGAGCACCTGAGGTAAGTTACAATGTAACATACAATCAATAACATTCATGAACACAACGCAATAGTTGATGAAACAAACAAGGTGACTCGAAGGTGCGATGCAAAGTACAAAGTTGATTCATATACAATTGATAGTGCATGTTTACTGAAATCTAGTTATAGTATAATCTCAAGAAGACATTCGACTGTTATCGCGTAATCATTTCGCATTCCTCACTCTCGTATCAACAGGGTCAACCAAAACAAAATTATTTGAAAACATTGTCGTAGCATATTACTTCATTATTTTCTTAATAATATTAATGATCTATCATAGAAACTTCTTTAACTAATTAATTTTATCTACATCGATACTCAAATTAGGAGTTTATAGATAGACATTATTAAAAGTATCTTAATCCAGATAATTTAGTTCTATGATATAATTTTTCAAAGAACCTTTTAAATTACTTCTATACTTTACTAAATCTATTGCTGCCAAATCAAATCAATTATATCAATACCAATCTCCGTCAGTTCATCAAAAAATTTAGGTAATAGCTTCCTGAGTTTTTGTGAAGAGTATCTTACATCACGTCTTGACTTGCGTGTCTTGCAACATGTCGGTTCATTTAATGTTTTAACAGCAAATGAATCTGCTTATATGGCTTTATTACGTTTCATTCATCAAATCGAAGATTTTTAAGCGTATAAAATAGTTAGCCCAAAATTAATTTCAGTATTACTTTGTAGTAATATTGTTTTAAAATAATAAAATTCATCTTGACAACTGCAAATATCATGTTAGCATTCGAATTATTTATTCTCGTAACCAGTTTTTTTTTCTAAACACGTTTATTTTTTTTATTACTATTGATAAAAACAAAACATTTACAAAAAAAAAAAGTTTTTTTTTTTAATGATTTCAATTTTACTCATCATGTTTTGCATTGTCTTTCTTATAGTGCTCAATTTGTAAGATAGATATTGTTGATGTCTATTTAAAGCTTTGTTCGATACACATAGATCACAGCATTGCCCTTTGATAAGTTTATCAATAATAGAAGCCAGAGGGCGCAGTCTAAATAAGGCCAGTTGCTTACAATGTTCAAAATAAATTTTAATGCAATTTTTGTAGTGGATACTTCTAAGAACCCTATAGACCTTCAACCTAAACCAAGTTTATTCTTATTAATACTTATACAAAATAGAACCTTAAGTATATTTACATAATGCTCTCATGGTTCTGAGCAAGGAGCACTTGAAACCAGAAAAGTGTTACGTATTATTAAGGAAATCCGTTAACGCCAACCCGATTCTCAATATTATATAACCCGACACACTTCGACTGTTTAACAACACTTTGTTTTGCAACGATTGTTATGTCAAATTTGACTTGACTTTGATAAGTTTAAATATTGGGGCGTTTATCAATTATGCAACTCGGCTAATTGGAATCGTCTAGAACCGTAAGAGCATCTAATCGGCGTGCGTTCTAGTGGGCAGGGATCGTTATCACGCGCGGCTGCTTCGGAACTTTCACCAAGGCCGATGAAAGTCAGCCGGCTGCCTGCACCTACCTTGTTAGACACCGCTGCATACAAACACGCCTTTTGTTTTGATGCGGCCTTCGAAGGCCCTACGCTGGCGCGAAACTGCAAATTCACAGTTCATCAACCTTTACCAAATTGAGCGCATAAAATTTAACCGTCTCAAAACCAACCAATGAACAATTAAATGTATATCTTCAAATGCTACAGAGGTATAGGCGTCCAACTAAAAAACTAGTTTCTAAAATTGGATTTGTAAAGATCGCGTTCTCGGTTTATAAGACGTTTTGAGTTTTATAAAAAGTGTCTGCAATAAACAAGTTCGTTCAGCGGTTGTGGTATTTTAGTGGTTTTGTTTAGAAACTACATAGATTCACAAACACATGGATGCTGGGTCTATAACACAAAATTCGTGAAAGCGTCGTAATTTATCGTATCTATACTTGTACTACATTTATAGGAATACTACGGGACTAAATCATTTTGATTAAAATCCTGTCTTCATAACAATGTCTGATTAGAATTTTGTGGATTCGACACAGTTTGTTCGTCTAATACTTTTTTAGACGCAATACTATAATTTAATCTCTGGCTTTTTTTAAATGTTGTTCAGACATTCTTGAACGCTGGCCTGAAATCTATATCATCGGATATCTTTGAAAAAATATAATAGTTAGTTAAAGCAAAGAATAATAGAAACATAGTATTGATATATGTCCGCAATTTAAGTTTTAGGTCAGATTAGATTGCATTAAACAAAGTAAAAAATATGTTTCCATAAATAATGTTTTCAACGAGAAACTAGTGTGTTTTACAAATAAAATATAAAATCGATTATTTTACTGATGCAAAATATTAATATAAATATTATTATTATTTTGCGTTTTTTTTTCTTCGTACCATTATGAATGAGCTTGGGTTTCTATTTCAAGTGAAGCAGAAATAATAATTGTGCCAATATCTTACGTCTTTACTACAATCGGGTTACACATCTTTATATGGACATTACCACACTTATTATAATCTCTATGGTTAAAGTATTAGTGTTTATTTCAGGCTGGCAGCACGTTATACGCGCAGCTAGAGATTTGGAAGGCAGCGCGACATGAGGCTTGGAGATCTTCCACGACACCCTGGTCTGATCATCAGCAACCTCCTACTCCTCCGCCTGCTCCACTACCTTCTGCCGACGACATGAGCGATGGTAAGCAATAATAATGCTAACTTTCTGAGTTAAGTACGTTTTACTTTAAGTCCGGTATACTTAAAGTAAAAGAGCACGACTTATTTTTACCGAAATGGAAAAAGTTGGGTGTGACAGGCCTATGGCATAGTTTTTAACCAATGTAATTAATATAAGTTTTAAAAATCCATTAATATTATTTATTGAAAATTAAAAAATCTGCACTATACTATTTACTACACTTACACGACTATTTTGTGATGTACCTGCATGTCACAACCTATTTTTTGCGATTCAGTAAAAAAAGTCACACGGCAAGGTATCAAGACAGATCCTTAAAATATTATGTTTTGATCAGTAACAATGATGATATTAAATTTATTGTCACCGTCAGCATGATTATCAGCAGGAAGACAGACCACTGATCAGCTGAGTCCACTGTTGAATATCACTCTTTTTGTTGTTATTGTTACCTAGCGTATTGTTGAAAAACTACAAAAAAAAATGTAATGAAAACGACGTTTAACAAAATTTATAATTAACATACAAAAGCGTTGATATTAATCGATCTAATCGCATAGATAAAGTTATCGATAGAAAAAATGTGCTAACTCGCAATGACTGCCACTTTTAGTAGTTTATCGTATAAAATATAATTATTTTGTTAATTTTACCGATGAATCATAAATAAGTTACAAGTGAGATATGCGCTACTATCGGGAAAGCAAGCATAAATCATAGCGTGGAATATCCAGATAACTTAAAAGGCGTAACATAAAAACGTTTGCTAAAATCTGGGATGGGATAAAAAATAAAAGTGTTCATTTACAAGGAAAAATTATAACTATTTACAAAGAAATATGAATGAATAAATCACACACCCTTACATGTATGTATGTATGTATCATTCAGCTTTATAATAGCTGATGACATTGATAATTAGATTTCGCTGCAATTCAGGCCACTTACAATTAGAATATAATTATAACATGTCATGTCTTTTTCTACAAAAAACCTAGTAATTTCGCAGTTAAGGTAGCTAGAATCAGGGAAGGCGGCTCTTTATCTGCGTTAGAATTGAGATGTGGAACAACGATGCACCTTGCATTGTGCACCACCGTTATCCATGCCTATGGACGGCACACATACGAACTAACAAACAAGTTAACAATATGTGGACAAGAGATATGGACAAGTATCGCAAACTCCATGGTTGTAAATACCTGAAAATATGAGAGAATTTCAAATGAAGATGTATTAGACAGAATGGAGTCACGCCTATTGAATATTATTGAAAATCTTATTCACTTAAGTAGTAATTAGAACTAGTAGGCCTGTGGAGAACAATAGACATTATGTCTTAAGACAATAATATACGTGTTATTACTAATTATTGTTATCGCGGCAACATGATTGGAAAATTCCGCGTAGACGATTGATTTTCTTTGTTGCTAACACAAATAGACATAAATATATCTGCAAATGCCAATGTCAAGAAAAAGAAATACTGTGTAAAAAATAACCCATTTCATGTAGAGATTGAATTCATAAATTATCAATAAAAGTCAATGCAACACTCAAGGGCCAGACAGTTAACTCATAAATAAATAAAAAAGTGTCAGATACTGGCACAGGAAATAACAGTCGACGATTATCTCTTAGCAAGTTGTCAGCGATCCACACATGCTCGTTTGACATAAAGATTTATATCGGAGAGACCCTAGCGATAAACTCACTCTATACAGGTCAATGGGTTATCTACTGAATTCAATTATAATTGAAATTCAACAGCAATCGCAAATGTATAAACTTTTGAAGCTATAAAAAACGACATTTGCTTTCATCGATGACTTAGATTCCAAATGGAAATGGAATTATGAAAACGTTGAAGCTTTATCGGTCAGTCATAATAACAAGAACGAAATTCAAAATCAATGACCAACAAATTTCCTATAAGATGAATTGGATTGTGGCGTCCCGTACGGAATGGCATGCCTTGTTACAGTTAGGCCATCAATCAGACCTTTGCCGTCCTATTGCTATGTCAGCCCTTACTTGTGTCTACTCCATATACGTCAAGCCGAGTTTTTGTGTCGTTTCCCGACGACACAGATTGTCTGAGATGTTGTGCTTCTAGACTTGCAAGGCCACAGACAAGTACTGCCTTTCCAAATGTATAACGTTATCGTTACAATTTGTTGCTCTTTAATTGAATGGAAACTTGTTGCTCTGAAAAGTAAATTGCATTGAGACTACGCTTTTGCACTTTAACCGTCACTTTACTATTATTTGTTAAATTTAATTGAAAAACGATTAAGTTATTATGATGTGCCTCATATTTGACGGTTTTAGCAATTTTTCACACTTCATCTTTTACTTTGTTTTCCCTATCTTCAGAAACACCTGTAATACTCCATTCAACACCAGATTTCTTCTTTAAATAGCATTTAGCTATTACTGTTAGAGTGTTTACGCTATTCGTTTTAATGTCAGTCTGTTTACACGTCTAGCTCTGAAGGTCAACGTAATAAATTGGAATAAAGTTTACACTATGAGATTAAAAATAATGGCTAGTTACTGAGACTCCACCATCGTTTAGTCTAAATTGGAAGTTTCTCAGGAGATTGGACCAGAGACGATTACGATACATAATACATTATTCAAGAAATTGATAGCTGATTAGAATATTCTAGGAAGATATAAAATATATTGGATACTAGCTGAGTAGTTTAGCTCTCGTCATTGGCACCATTCCAAGGTATATAATGATCCTAATTATCGAAAAGAAAATGAAAGATTATCTTGGATGTAGGTTGATTTTGATTCCCTGTAGTTTTTTAGGTAGCGGATTATAATAGATATTGTATAATATTATGGGCACCTTTTCATTTTATTTCTGATCTTATTGAAGATGATCTTTCTAACCAGATTATTAGATGACATAAGAACATTTTAACACAAATTATATAATAATCGAGTGCTATTTTGAAAAATAATGCGCAGTAGTGGTATCATTTCTCGATAAACAAGAGTAAATATTTTATTGATAACAAAGCAAAGTTCAGCATAGTAATGTTTTCAATAGTGTTCAGTTTTATGTGTGATGTTGATTCGTGTTTTTCAAATACTAATAGTATGTTGGTAGATTCAGTATTATGTAGTAATTTATAATTCTTTTAAATAATAAGATAAGGACTATGTACCCACAGCACAAAGAATTATGTTATTATAAAATATATCTCTAAAATAAAAATCTTTAAATATCTCAAGGGATTATAAATTTAGCAGTTGCCTATAGACTTTGTACACAATCACATTATATTGTTACTAATTTGGTCTGAACAATAGCAAAAACTTTAACTGCGAGCTACCGAAATATGCTGTGGCGACCCCAGAGATGAATAAGAACAGAAAGAAGATGATTATAATTCAATTCAAAATGTAATCTTTTCTTTTCCTCCAGCAGATGAAGACTCGGAGCCAGTAGGCGCTAGCAGCGCTACAGCTGGGGGGAAAACCAAGACAGGAAGCACGCACATACACCTCTGGCAGTTCCTTAAGGAACTTCTGGCGTCACCCCATATCCACGGCTCTGCGATTCGGTGGTTAGACCGAAGTAAGTAGTTTTGAAATCTCTTATTCTATAATTTGCAATTGTTTTTTTGGAAAACATAATTATCTGATATGGCGTGTTAAGTCGTAAAAGCTAGTTTCATGAGTTTCGATAGACTTGAGTATTGTCTTGCCGCGCGTCGTTTTAAACTGTTGTAGCTAGTTCAAAGTACTGGATGGCTGAACTTTTATGTGCGAGCGTGAAGCTTAACATAAGCGAAAAACTTGCTAGTTTCGTCTCTCAGTAACTCCCTTAAAAATGTATCTATAAGTTATAATATAAGTAGTGTGGATACTTTTATTTTTGAGAGACTCGTGTAAACAGATAATAAACACTTTTATCTAACTACGTAGAAACTCACATCATGCTTATTTTTAAAACACTTAACGATTGTTGTAAGGCGATCGATCTTAAAATTATCGGAATTTATCGGAGTCGGTTTATTGTTATTAATACTACGATAAAAATTTGATAAGACATTTTAAACCATTGACAAAAATAATTAGAATTCGAGTTAGTAAGTATTAAGAATATATTTCTTTCATTGCAAAATAACATGACTGTAGCAGGCTACTTGGGGTTAGATTATATTTGTTGTGTTTTTAATATGAAATACTAAATAACTAGACGAAAATATGTACAACTACTGATCAGTTGTACAAACAACCTTCTCAACTAAATTTACTATCGACAAGAAAACACTTTTGGCTGAAAAAGTGGTCTTTGGTAAAGCTCTAGAGACAACACACATAACGTAAACGACTACATTTTTATTTTATTTCATAATTATATTCATTGAGATGAAGAATATATAATATCAGATGTCAAAATAACAAATAATACCTATTTTAATACTATAAATATCTATGAGATCCGAAAGAGAAATCTAATGACTCACAGATTGAGCTTTGTATTAGTGACTCATGAAAATGACCTTTATGAAATTCGTACAAATTCATAGCCTTGTGAAATACTTACAATTTATCATTCTGGAAAAAATATCGTAATGATAAAGCATTCTTTGTTTGAACCTGTTTTCTTGAACCAATACTGGTCACGGAATCGAACTAGTTACGGACAGCGTATATTTTAGTGTAGTGTAACAATACGAGTACAATGGCTATAGATTGTGATCAACCTCGAGGTGAAAAATAACTTTAAGTAGTCTCCAGGCTAAAAACGCCTAACCATACCTAAATACTGCCAATTTAAGACCGCTTTCCCGGACAGTTCGATCTGTGGATGCAAATGGCAGATCATCGTTCAGTGTGGTGCTACTGGGGGAGGCCTTTGTACAGCAGTGGACGTCTTTTGGCTGATGATGATGATGATGATGCCGACCCGGCCAGAGGCTCTCTTACAGAAAATTTCAATTTTTTTTAAGATAAAAATGTAATGACAGAAATAAAAAAAAATATAAGTACATATTTTTTCATTCGTCGAAAGAGAAGGAAAAAACATGATTATTTTTTCAACTTTGTCAAATTACAAAAACTTTAAAAAATATCTTAAAATATAGGCATTATTATATAAACTGTTTATTATTTTAAATTTCTCTCAGTGACTTATTATGTCAAAAATGTTGAAAAAGTGCGAACAAGTAAGCCTATTTAGGGAAGCGCGCTCTCAAGTTGTGTAATTCATGGCTTACCTCTATGTTTCTTTCTAAATTGTGCCTACTGTATGGGATGAGATTTCTACTATTCAAGATTACGTGCATAATTAAATCTAACGGTAATGTAGTCGGATAATTCAACTAGCGGCGACATTCTACAGCCAAGGTAATCCAGCCAGTTACTGCTATCTGGACGCTATGGGTTCAATAGTTGGTCTTAGTAAAGTTGCCACGTTGCTTGTAAACTTACCTACTTTGCTCACTTGGCTGATACATTCAGGAAAAACTGTAGAAAAAATAAATTGAAATGGAAAACGCTTAGAAATCTGGATATCTGGGATTTACACATTCTTAAACCTTTTACTGATAACTGTAAGGTAATTAATTAAATAATTCGTTTAAAACTATTTAGCTAATTAAATAATTATCTAAATAAAGGAATATATTATTTTTTGTAATAGGGCAGGCCATACACAATGTAAAAATTATCATCCCGTTTTACGAGACTAATTGCATAGTGGGACAGTGAAATAAATAATTAAATTCTCTATCCCATTTCAATAAATAGGATCATAATTTTTACATGATGTTCTAGCTATAAGCACATCTTTTATGATTTAAAACTCGCAACAACAAAATATCTTCTTCTTCCTATCTTTATCGTAAATAAATTAAAAATTTAAAAGCACCCACGCTGAGCCTCATGCAACAACAATTTAAATTGTAAATGGATAGCTTCACAAAATACCGTTGTAACGTCTCTCTAAAATAAAGTTCCAGTATTTATATTCGCAAATCAACGAACAAAATCTTTAATTCATTCCTTGTCTTTGCAGGTAGCGGGGTCTTCAAGATTGAGGATTCAGTTCGCGTCGCCAGACTTTGGGGCAAGAGAAAGAACAGGCCTGCCATGAACTATGACAAGCTCTCTAGAAGCATCCGACAGTACTACAAGAAAGGAATCATGAAGAAAACTGAGAGGAGTCAGCGACTCGTGTACCAGTTTTGTCATCCATATTGTCTATAAATACTCCTAGTCTGTAAGTTAATGTAAATATTTATTGTAAATAGGTATGTGAGAGCCGCGGTAATGCGGACCACGTGTGGCAACTGGTCCCGTTTTGCGGGCGATCGCAAAACGGGACGCAGAAGCAGAGTTTGTTGACGACCGAATTTTCCGATGTCGAGGCGAGTAGTGTATCTGCTCGGAATTATTAGGCGTCTTGTACAATATCCCTCCAAAAAATTCGAGAAAGGTAATTTTCTCAGGAATTTTCCTGGACGGGATTCCTAGCTGTGTTAGCGTTAAGTTTTTTTTACCGGCGATTACACGTCGACGATTTCAATAATTTTCGAATCGAACGATTTATAATCGTCTGCGTCGAAAGTCGGTAATTGTTTATCCCATATATCTATGATATATTTCTAGTACGTTCTATGAACTTTTAGGTAGATAAGTGTATTGTAAATAAATTTTAAATATTAAGATGCTTTTGCTTAGCGTGTAAGAAAACTAAATAGTGATATAAAGAGATTATTCTCAGTAATTGTACAATTACTTATACTTAGGTACTTTGTATACTTGTACTTTTTAAAACACTTTATTAATAATTTCGTAAAAAATATAAAACATACAAAAAAAATGTATCTAAAATATTTTTTTAAATAAGATACGACAAGTTATGTCAGATTTGCAATATTATGTAGGTTTCGTAGTATGGGCGGAAAAATTCTTGTGCAATTTATGACAAAAAATATGCTTAATTTTGTGCCAAATAGACAAACAACTTCATTTTTTTATTGGGGACAAAATTTATAAAATTGTATAAAAAGCAAATGAAGTATGACTTAGTAACCCGCCGAATTGAGATGTAAATATATTTTTATTCAAAAATTATTTCAAAATAGTACGGTGATGGGATTTATTAAGTTATGTCATTATTCAAAATGAATAAAGTATTTAGGTCATAATTATTTAAGTTGAATGCAGTTAGCGTTCTATTATTTTTCTAATAATTACTATTATTGGACCAAACTAATGTAGATTTTATGAATCAATGTAATAAATGAGTATTATCGCAATAAAGTGAAATGGCCATTTAGATTGTGTATTATTACAATTCTGAATTTTATCATTGTAGGTATCATAGAGCCTACCATTCATCAACTTTAATATCATTTTTATTAACATTTTAAATTAGAAACAATTTGGTACTTAAATAGTGGAACTAACTATTCTAACTAAAAATCATACTATTTAATTCATATGAATTAAAATGGGATAACATACTGGGACAGTACGTTTAGTTAGGGTCAGTGTGAGTTGCTCCCTATATTTAATTTTGCAATAATTTTGCGGCAATTATCGGTTTTCTAGCAAACTAAAATAAAACCTTTTATGTGACTGAGAGTGCCAAGGTGCCAAGGTCAGGCTAGAAAAAAAATTGGAAAACTGTAGAACTGTGTGTGATGAATAACAAAAATAAAAAGTCGAGTCAAAAATCAACGAATTTTGGGGCACACTGTATGATTTTAAGCAATAGATTTACACTCGAAGTGCGCTAGAAAAAACATATTTAAAGACCTGTGAATTTTAGCCATCACTAAAATATCGGACTTCCCTTCTAAGAATTAGTGCCTTTTTTTGACGAGTGGGAAATCTTCACAAGATACTCGACTGGCTTGGGGTGTGCAGCCGGGCGATGTGGGATTATACCCACCAAAACCTCCACGTGGCCTGTCTTGGTGCTTGACAGAGGGCTCCAGGATCTCCAAGGGACCGCACCGGAGCCTTCAGCACCACAGAGACTTAGTACCTAGCTACTTCCTTATTGCAGCACGCTAATGATATGTACCTACCTAATGATTGATAATTATTAATTTATCAAATCAATGTTTATCAAATACACTTAATGATTTACCAAATCATTATCAAATCACCTTTGATACCTGCTACCTAACACCCAAATCTCAAATCCGTATTATGTGTATTTCACGATAAATTCCTAGTATGTGTATTTCAAGATATGGTTTTTAATATTAGTTCAAACTAGTTTCGGTATGTCATGTACCTAATTGGTTATTATTAAAAAACTCGGCGTAGCTTTTTCAAACAGTAAACACTTTAAGAAAGGGTGACGTCACCTGCCCCAGAACAAACCATGAAAATGAGGTCTTTTGTACGAAAAGTGCACAAGATCGTTGCATCACATTGCGCAAAAGCACAGGCAAATGACGTCATTGCCTCCGAATTCCATCAGTGAAAGTGCCTTTCGCTGCGGCCTCGAGAGGGCAGGGGGGTCTGAGAGGGGCGAACGGCCTCTAGGGGGGTACAGGGGCAGGGAGGACTTGATGTCCAACTGGAGTACATTTATTGTTTGACGGTTGGAAATAGTCGAAGCTTTTTCCATACAATCAGCGGGTATGGTTAACGATTAGACCAATCGTAATTGTTTTCTTTCTACGTTTCTCGTTTGTCCATCTCTATCAAAAAATAGGTGACAGAAATATTCTTTTGGAAACGTGTCTAAGTATCTCAATTATAAAGTACTTAATTGACATATCATATACCATTCAAGGTACAACTAGGTATATTATACTAGCGGATGCCCACGACTTCGTACGCGATGAAACTCGGCCTTTGGCGTCGCTAAACTTTCCGCATAAACCTTGTCATGACAATTACCAACACAACAAAAAAAAAAACATCATAATCGGTGAAGCCATTTTTGAGTTTTAGCGAAACTAACGAACGGCGATTTATTTTTATAATATATTTACCTCGGGATTCCGAAACGCTTGTTAACTTTGACATTAGATTAGATTATATATTAGATTAGAATTAATCTGTTCTCAAAAGTCCTGAGCACAGAAAAAGGTCCCGGTCCCGAGGTTATAGATAATATATAGATAGAATAGAGATATTTTTTTCACCGCACGTGAAATTTTGACAGGTCTTAAAAGAATAAACCATATACATCCGAATCCATCAATATACATCCTTACGTCACGGCGCTTTTGTGCAAATTACTCGTAACTTCTGCATGTGTCTACATAATTTTTTCCCCAAAAAAGACGTTTCGTTTCCTATAGCTTGTCACCCTACCAAAAGGCGTTGGTGAAGGCCGTCGGCATTCCAAATTTCTGAATCCGAAGGTATCTGGTACGGACAGTACGGCGGCGGCGCGCGGTCCTGCCCAGGTACGATTGAATTCATAAGCAATTGAGTCGAAACCCGCCTATAATAATAATTATGCTGATTTTATTGCGATAACGCGCCTTAAGCGCGAATTTTCTGCGAAAAGCAGCAAACATTAATATAATAACCACACCAATAGCACAAGGCTGCAAAAATGCCCGTACAATAATAGGCAACAACGTTCTAGCATCCTTAGGTTCAGATACTTTCAATAATGAAACAATAATTTTATTTGTTTTGTACCTATTGATTAATTTGATTCTTTCTAGTACCGAGACTATGAAGCGTGAACGCAACGGACAGCGGAACACCTTGATAAAAATAAAGCATATCGGGCCATGCTTTGTAGGGTTCCGTAGGCGCGTAGGACGTTTGAAGCATTTATCAGTGTTTACCGCATATCTCAAAAAGTAATTATCACAACATGTTGCCCGAAATAATTGTAAACACCTAAAAATCTACTGTTAAAATAATAGGCTTTCAAGAAGTTTTAAATTCTGCCGCCAGTGTTAGCCATGTTTGTTCATTCTAGCCATGTGTCGTTCGCGAAGGAATCCTTCAAACGAAGTACTTCAAGTATGTTCTGTCCTCTTCACTCTAGTCCAGTCAAAATTCAACTACTTCAAAATTTGAAGTACTTCAAAGCCGAGCACAAGCCGAACACTGCCGATCGTCATTCGATGACGCCGAAGCGTCAGAGACGCTCCGAACCTCTCCGAACTTATTCGCTCAAAGGCACTACTATACGCTGTCCTGCTCTGTTGTACTGAAGTAATTTTGTGTTTCACTCAAACTTTGGCTCGGTTACGATCGCTTGAGAACAATTTTATCTAACCCATAAATAATTTTCATCGTACATTGCTCGCTATGCAAAGAGCCATAATGAACTTTCAAGTAACTAAGCAATGTACAATAAAACCACATATGCAATATTAAGAAATATTTTAATTGAATACTTTTGATTCGCGCCAAATGTATTCGCATGCGAAAGTTTCAAGATATCAGCTTTATGCCTAGAAAATACGAGCCATTTTGGTTTGATAATTTAGTTTCCATCTCTTTCATTTTAATAACAATAATAGCATACACAAAAATCTCTTCCCGCGCATCCATTAGATTTGAAAATTATTGCGGCTTTCGTCGCTAGAGTTTTTGTTTGATTTATTTTTATTGCAGTCTGCTAATATTTGACCGAGCGAAGCGAAGGTCTCCGAGTTTACTGGGACAAATCGGCATTTGTATGTATGTTTGTATGTTCATGTTTATATTTGTCCGATGATAACTTGCGAACCGTTGATCCGATCTCCTTGAAATTTTGTAGGCAAGTAGTTCATTTCAATACAATTTTTAAGTTTGAATATGAGCTGAATCGGTCCAGGAGTTGTGAAGATGGGGTCGCGAGGTCTCAGTTAGGCGCGAACTACTAGTATGTATATAAACTGTCTGTGTTAAGTTATGTGTAAATATTGTACCTATATTATTTAATTATTTAAATAGGTATGTAGGTAAATTAAAAAAAAACAATTATTACTGTTAGTAGATTATAACGACATTTTCATAATTTTAAATATTATAATTGCAATAGGTATGTCTTCTCTTTATTGTAAGGAGGAAGTAAAACAAACACAAAAACGTATCTATACAAACAAATTTATAAAAAAAAACTGCGAGTCGAAGGCGAGACGTTTTGATTTTGTCGCACGCCTCAAATCCATTAGATAAGAAATTTGAATGAAGTGCAACTTTAACGACCCATTCGATAGTTCGATGAAGTAGCGAAAGAAAACGAACGCCAAACGAAAATTCCTTCATTGAACAACTGAAGTAGATTGAAGTACTGAACTAAAAGATAGAAGTACTTCAAAGTGAAGGAATGAAGTATATGAATCTTTTCACTTCAGTGACACATTCTGCGCATGGCTAGTTCATTCTTGCGAATACTACTGACGACATCTATGTCTTTGGAACTGCATTATTTTCAACTGAGACAGAAAATTCCTTCAAAAACAAAACAAACATCAAATTACAGTGACTCTTCCTTCGGATATTTTTCTATTATTCTGAAGATTTTGTATTAAATTTCATTTAGATTTTAGTTTATATATCATTATTATTATTATTTTATTACCTTGTATTGAGAAGCATACTACAAGAAAAAATATGTGTTCTGTCTTAAAAAATGTGAAACGAAACGTTTTAATGTTATAATGACGTCACTACTCACTGATGACGTCAATGGCGCTTGACATTTGACATTTTGTAATATTTGTAAGCGTTTGCCATTGTTTTTACTATAATTAAAAGTGGAATAAAACCCTATATTCATCTACAATTACAAAAAACCAAAAACAAGGATGAAGAGTAAATATCTTTGTACTCTTTCGTTCCGTAATTTTGTGTTATAGTGGTAAGAATTCGTGAATAAATAATAGTTTCTAGTCGCTTTGAATTGCGTGGGTTTATGCTTCATTTAGCTGAAAATGAAGCCTGGAAAGAGCATTGATGTGAGAGAAGAGATAGCTGAAGTTCACACAGCAGCCAGATCACCATCACCGAAGCAAAAAAAGGCCAGATCGCGAAGTCAGTCTGGTTCCAGAAAACTATCCAACGGCCACGCGGAAGACCACCCAGACCAAGATCCAGACCTGATAGAATCAGCACCAGCAGAAGAAAACACATCAGACAAGTCCAAACGCGACAGCTGGATAAAATCTGAGCACGAATCTGTAGAACTACCAATACACGAACAACTGAAGCAGGGTATATTAGGCTTTGTGGAGAAGGAAATAAAGAAATCGGACAAGAATCCGTCGTTTGTTTTCTACTCGCACGACCCTAATGGGTTGGATGAAAAGTTTTTAAAGACAATGTCTCGGCCATCTAGTGGTCATAAGGAAAAACGGAGTCCGTCTTATAGAAAAAAGAAGAGGCATTCCTCAAAGCATAGGGAGAGAGAGCAGCATGACTTTGAGATACCAGGATCTAGTCTTAGTGCTTTAGAAAAGGTAAAATGTCAAAGGTCAAATAGTGAGTCAGTAAAGGATAGTTAAGATAGCGCATGCTTTCTTAAAGGTTACTGGTTCAACTTAGCAAATGGGCCTGAATCCTAAGTTTATTTTTTACTAGCTGTTATCCACAACTTCATTAGTGTGGATAAATAATGCAAAGAATGAGGTTGAGCCGTTCAGCCGTGTAGACATGGTAATGCAACAAACACCCACAGAGAGACAGTTACATTTGCATTTTTAATATTAGTTAGGATACCTAGTTTTTATTTATTAAACTAATAGGGCTCAGCATGCTATTGCTATGCTATTGGTGGATATTTTCCTCGTGTGCCACATATACTCATATACTCATTGACTGCCCCGGTGGCTCAGTTGGTAGTGAACCTACGTTCTGTGCTTGGGGGCGTGGGTTCGATTCCCATCTAGGACAAACATTTATGTGATGAATATTTGTGTTTGTTCTATGTCTGGGTGTTAATATCTATATAAGTATGTATTTAAAAAATATCTATGTACGTATATCAGTCTCTGGCAGCCATATTACAAGCTTTGCTTAGTTTGGAGTCAGATGACCGTGTGTGCAATAATGTCCCAGATATTTTATATACCTCGTAAATCTCTGGGGAAACGCACCCTTACTGCTTCATTCTCCCTTTTTACCAGAGATGTGTGATGTGGCGAGTGAGTATGTAAAATACATAGCTTCGATGAACCCTTTTCCACCAGAGCTAGGCTATATAAGCTAGCTGAAAATCAAGCGATCCTATTGGTGGGTTTGACACAAATCTGTAGCATCCACCTAGGAATGTAGCACATCTCTGGTGGAAGGCAGCCTAAGGGTGGGACTCCAGTGTCTGTCTGTCTGTCTGTCGCTGTCGATTTTCTCAGGAACCATAAAACCTCGTACTTACAGCAAGAATAAGTATAAAAAGTCTTTTCTTAATTAATTTGGTTTAAACAAACTTTTTAAAGCTACACTAAGTTAGGTATCACTTTCAGCGACAAGGCCGCCAGTTGTCACAATAATAATATTTTTTAAGCCTGAAGGTCCTGTGTTCACATATGCCATCAAAGTTCTTCTTTGGAAATGTGCAGTTTTCCTCACAATGTTGTCCTTCACTGAAAAATCCATGTTATATCCATACGTAAATTCCAAAGAACTCATTGCTATAGGCCAGGGTTTGAACTCGCAATTTCACGAATTTGAGGCGAGCATGCTCCCACTGAGCTACCATGACTTGTAAATCTTTCTGTCATGGCCGAATTCCTTTGAAGCTTCCAAAAGCCTGTAAATCTTAGTCACAGTGAATTCTTATCCTTTAAAACTAATCCACACTTATAAATGCATTTACAGGTAGACGACTATCTAAAAGAATATAACAAAGAAGAAGTAGTGACGCTCTCCGGCGAGCTGGAAATAGAAAATGATGTCCAAAACAATAACGGGACTAGTAAGGAACTACGGTACAAGCCTCGAAAGACCAGGAGGAAAACTAGAGATGAGAAACAACAAGACAGTAATGCTAATAGAGACGTCAGCCCAAAAGTATTTAAGACGGCTAGTAAGAGTAAAACTACGGTTAAACCAGGTAAAGAAACATTGCTTCATCATCATCAGCAAGAAGACGTCCACTGCCGAACATAGGCCCCCTCTTAGAACGCCACACCGACCGACAACGTGCCACTTGCATCCATTGGTTGCCCGTGAATTTCACAATGCAACATTTCTTATTTATCTTCAAACGTCGATCTTTCAAACTATAGATTGAACATTACCAACAAAACATTATACATACTAAGATTATGTACCGATGTTCAAATAAATGACCATTCCCAGAAGCCAACCATTTTTCAAATGCACTACTGCGAGTGATGGTGTACGTCAATCCTGTATCAGCACTGCTTTTTGAAGCCGTTTTTCGGGTAGTTATAGAGGGATTACAGGCGCGTTTTTAAAATAAGCATGTGGGTCTTAAGGTACAACGTTTCGCACATCGCGCGAAATTCAAATGTTCTTGCGTATTTTGGCAATTACAGCCTATGTAATTACTTATCATGGATTTATTGAAACCAATTTTGCGCCAATATAAGTATACGTTTTAAGAAATTACGGGTATAATGATCACCTAGATAATATTGGCTTAGCTACAAATCAATAAGCTGATTTTCATCTTGGTTTTTGGTTAAATGACAAATGTACTTATACTAGCTTAAAGCACCTTAAAGAAAATAAACGACATATTTTGTTACTTCTTCTGTTTATTCTGAGAATAGGCATATTATTTTGAAAATTGTTCTTTACTAGACTCATGTGTCATTTTGAGAATGGGCATTTTGTGCCTAAACCATTAAAATTCAGAATTTAATCATTTGCTTGGATGGGAAACGAACTTGGTACCTCCATTTATAATACTGATCAGACTAAGCCAGGATGACATTCGTCTTCAAAAACTTCTCCGGGCTGACAGCTAATTGACATCACCATTAGTTTTGCGGGCGTCCTTAAGCGGCGGTTTGGTTACCATCAGGCGGACCGTCAGCTTGTTTGCCGCTCTTCAGATAAACTTGCAATATATATATGTATATTTTTTCCAGCGCGACCTACAGATCTGTCCGCGATGCTCGAAAGCCTCGAGTCTAGTATGCCTTACCACGAGCAATATATAGACAACCCGTTCTCATCACCATCACCGTTGACATCACCCAATGATGAGAGGCTGGACAAGTTCAGTCGAAGACCGGAGAAAATATATTTACAAGGCGGAGGCACATTTAGGGCTGTCTCGAGGGACAGGATATTGGAGTCCCAGCAGTCCAGGGAAGGGGATAAGTATTTGAGGTTAGTAGATTTTTTACACGACTGCCCAAGAAGGAGGGTATTGTTTGGTGTGTATGTAACTATGTACGTATGTATGTTTGTGTTCTTGTAGGATAAATGACTTGACTGTTTTTGACGAGTTTGGTGTCGTTGGATTCCTCATTATGATCAGAGAGACAGAATACATTTTAGGTGTTTCTAGGTAGAAGTGTTTTACGAGTATGTATCGTAGATGTAAAAAAAAAAAACTGGAAAGAGTAAATGTATGTTCCAACAACTTTTAATATGGGACTAACAATGAAAACGCACAATAAAAAGTTACTGCTGTTCCACACACTTTGTTCTGTGTGAATTACATTTGTTTATGAAACACTAGTTGTTACCCGCGACTTCGCTCGCGTGGCAGTAAAATCCAGATAAAGAGACAACGTTACTTCCTATAGTTCGCTAGATGGCGTCGATCCATTTTTGTGCATTTTTTTGTATGGACAGCTGTAATGTAGGGAGTTCTGAATCGCGCAAGCGAAGTTTTTTTTCTCGAGGCGAACGTATTCGATTTAAAATTTCGAAGCTTTATTGGTCGATACGACTGCGGCTATATTCCTCTGCATTATAATATTAGTTAGGACTGGCTAGCACTAGCTTCATAAATAATATTAAAACCCCAAATTACACACAAAATTTCATAAAACCAGTAGGTATAACGACTGCCTTATAGCTAAAAGCGATCTGCTACAGGCTACCTTAGAATCACTCCAATGTTATAAATGCGAAAGTTTGTAGGAAGGTAAGTATGTAAGTGTGTTTGTTCCTGTTCAACTCTGTAACGGCTGAATGGATTTAAATGAAATTTAGTATAGAGGTAGCTTACACACTGGATTAACACAGGCTATTTTTTATCCCGGAAAAATATTCGGCTTCTTTAGAACAGCGGGTGAAACCGCAGGGCGCAGCTAGTATACAATAATTACATTATTGTGTTTTTCAGAATGGGCGATATTACCCCTCTCGACCTGGCTCTATCTGTCCAAAAAGCTTGGCGCAGCTTCGCCCCCGCCTGCCACGGCATCCTCGGAGGCTTATCCTTGATGCACCTGCTCCTCATCAGCTACTCCGACGGACTGGATGCTGGGCATCTCTCGTTTCACGCAGTCGTCACCATGCCCTATGTCGCCACTTACTATTTCTTCTGCGTTCTGTGTCTGCTTTCCGTTTTGGATAGGTAAGTATAGCTTCTAAACCTACCTTATACGTATACCTTATACCTTAGAAATTGTTACTCTTTTTAGGGTTCCGTAGAACCCTTATAAGTTTGTCATGACCGTCCGTCTTTCTGTCTGTCTGAATCCCTTAAAACCACATAACTTCCAAAGATATAATCATACATACATGAAATTTTGCACAACGAGTCTGAGTTATCTATATATAGATCTCAAGTTTCTTTTTCTTTTTCAAATGTAATAAGTTAAATAGTAAGTAGTAGTAGTAGTAAAAATAGTAGTAACTTAATATAGTTAAGTTGTATGTAATATATTTCTTCATTTTTCAACAATCATTAAGCACACAAAATTTGCACACTACTTAAAAAGTTTATTATTTGTGAAATATGATGCCAGTACTCTAATATCCGCTGAGTGACGATTTCTAATCGTTAAATCGTTAAAATAAAGCCATGACTTTATTTTTAAATTTTTAGATTGGATGTTGCCAGCCTCGACCTAACGCGCGGACTCCAGCCCTACTTCCAGCCGATCGTGCTGGTCACACTGTACACGGCATGCTTGCTGGTCAGCTGCGCCGCGCGCATGTACGACGACCTCATGGTCTACCAATACACGTCCCTCGTTACCAACTTTACGGGGAATGTTACCACGGTGAGTACGTATTTATGGCGTTTTGGGAGGTAAGCTGACGTAAATGTGAATCATTGGTAGGGAAACTCGTGTAAATGTGGATATTTGGTAGGGAAACTCGTATAAATGTGGCTATTTGGTAGGGAAACTCGTGTAAATATAGCCGTTTGGTAGGCGAACTCGCGTAAATATAGCTGTTTGGTGGGCGAACTCGCGTAAATGTGGCTGTTTGGTGGGCGAACTCGCCTAAATATGGCTGTTTGGTGGGCGAACTCGCGTAAATGTGTCTATTTGGTAGGCGAACTCGCGTTAATATGGCTGTTTGTTGCGCGAACTTGTGTAAATGCGGCTGTTTGGTAAGCGAACTCGCGTAAATATAGATGTTTGGTGAGCGAACTCGCGTAGGTGTGGCTGTTTAGTGGGTGAACTCACATAATGTCATGTATGCATGCCGTGATGTCATGCTATTACAATCGGAATCGCGAACGTACATAATAATGGTGCAAGCCCGTGTAAAGAGGCCTTTATTTTCACATTTTAGCACTAGACTGTGATAACACCACCGACAAATTTAATGTTATAAAGTCCGTTATTACGTCACAGTTAAAATTCATTCTTAAACATCCTCGAGCTTCGCGTTATTTTATTATTGCGTAAACTTTTACCGCATAATAAAAGTTTACTGAGTATAATAATATATTTTATGTTCAATAAAGACGGCTGAGACCATTTTAAAATAATAAATGTTGGGTATTGGTAATTGTCTTGGCTCAGACATGGGTTATTGTTATTATTTTAGCCATATTTGTCCCACTTTAGTAAAGGCCTTTATGTCTCTTATTTTTGGCTCCACACGTTGTGTATTTAGCCAGTGTCAAGTATTGTAGTATTTCAAGTGAATTCCAAATATGTCACAATTAATATAAGTCTCAGCCATAGTCTAAGTCAAGCAAAGTAAGTCACGGTCAAGTCCGCGTCATGCCTCAGTAAAGCGGTGGATACTTTACTAGAGGTTTCAATGGAGTTTTGGAAAGAACACAAAGAGAGTCACGTTTCCCAGCATTATACTATTCACCAACACCTTCAGCGCGTTCACGAACACTTAACGGATAAAAACCCACTATTTTTACACATTAACTCTCGAAATAACACGAGTTTTGGAATATTCTTCTTCACGTTCCCGCCCAAACTCCCTTTAAAAGCCTTCCTCCTATCCTTCCACTTCTTACAATCGAGCTTTTATGGCCCAGCTGTTTCGGTGGGCGTCGAGCTCGTCTCGCTATCTATTTTCACAGGCCTTTTTGCGTTTGGTAGATAATATAGATGGCGAATGATAGATCTTCGGACGATTGGCAGATGTTGTATGCTAGTTAAGATCTGCATGTATTCCACATAATGTTTGCAATAAATTAATTGAGTATTGAGTATTGAGTATGTGTCCGTTCCTGTCCTACTTTAACAGTCGTCGACGATTTTTGTTAACTTTCCTATCTGCGATGTTTCTCATCTCGTACGCTGTCATTCCCACCCGTCCAGAATCTTGAGATGGACGCACACTTATTTGCACTCACCGAAACCACAGAATAGTACAGAAATAAATGACCATACAAAGTGCGCTCGAGCAACGCACACATAGACACCGCTCACGGACACGATATCTCTGACAGGTTGGGATCAGTGCGAGCGCGGCTGCCGTCCGCTCGAGACACGCGTCTGTCAACTTTTTTGTGCAAAAATGCAGCAACAAAAAAAAAGTTATTATAGGAGGGGAGGATTTCCACTTTCTAAAATGTAGGTTGTGGGTTCGATTCCCACCCAGGACAAACATTTCTGTGATGAGCATGGATGTTTGTTCTTTGTCTGGGTGTGTCCTATTTATACAAAAAAAAAGTATTTTATCAGTTATATGGTTCCCATAGTACAAGCTTGCTTAGTTTGGGACTAGATGGCGCTGTGTGTAAAAAAGTCCACCAATTTATTTTATTTTTAATACTTACTGAGCTGTCTAAGCTGTGATACATTGCCGCAAAAATAAGACGTTAGTATTGGCTTAATGTATAAGGCGAGGTGCGGATAGATGTGCGGTAACCTTAAAAATGGCCTCCACAGACGCGGCCGGCGGTGGCGGCCTAGGTTCGGCCGCACTTCGATTGTCATCGTTTTGGACACGATGATTGGGCGTTTGCCGATCGCTGCCATGGCCGCCGGTTACGGTTCTGTGGGCAGAATTTAGGCGCCATCTGTAGTTTACCTACACCATCTATAGACCATCGAAAGATTATTAAAATCTACTAAATCAGATTACTACTAGATTGTTACAGCTAGCGCCGTCTAGTTCCAACAGCTAACAACTGTGCTCTTTCCAGCCGACAATACCAACATTCTACCACACTTGGACTCACTTTTCCATCTGGCGCGCGGTGCTCTCCATCCTCGGCCTGGTCTACTTCATCATCACGAACCCTCAGGATCTGGTCTTCAATAATCTGAGCAAATTACTGCAGTTTAAGCATTCGCTGCAGAGCATTGGATGATTGATCAACACGTTTTGTTTTGGATCGTTTAGGTACTGTAAATATTTTGGAACAGAGCGGTCTGATTTCGTAAACTGTCAAGTTTAATCGCATTGCAATCATGATTCGTCCTCATTGGAATATCAACCTTATTACAAAAATGAGTTGGATAGTAATACGAGATTCGAGGATGACACCATCGTGCCTTCCACCTTGTTGTCGTGTTCCTCCTTGTCTAACGTGCTTGAGGTGCGTATTCCGCTCTTGCTTGTGCACGCTTAAGATTTACGGTGTTACCCTCGTCACCCCGTGATACCATACCCGGAGGAGTGTGGTGTTATACCTCGGCATAGAAGACGGTGGTGCCTCGCTTAATCGGTGTATTATCTACCGTATTCTTATGAAAGTAAAGTGGATATTATCACAGGTTTTCGTCTACCGCTTTGTGATTGAACTTTGTCGTAAAATTAAGTCCTTATTTTGTGTTGGTGTTATCTGTAACACGTATTTCTTTGTAGGGCTTATGTAATTTTCGGGAAACCGATTTTCGTTGTCTATCGCGCACACATTCAATATTTTAAATGAAAGACAATTAAGTGGTGAAATACAAAAATGGTTTCTGCTACTTTTTTTGATTTTTTTTCATAATTATATTGATCCTTACAAGTTTTTATTTATAAATGACAAGTAACTTTCTCTATTGCTCAGTTTTATAATGTAAATAAAACGTAAACATTTATAGGAAAGGAAATGCAAGAGAAATGTATTTTTTTTTCTTATATTTTGGCTCCACACGTTGTGTATTTACCCAGTGTCAAGTTTTGTTATATTTCAAGTGAACCACAATATTTCACACAAAAGAAGTATTATTTATTGTCTAAATCAAGCAAAGTAAATCACGATCAACTCCAAGTCATGCTCCAGTAATGTGGTGGAGACTTTACCAAAGGTTTTTATGAAGTTTTGGAAACAACACGAAAAGTCACGTTTCTCGATATTATACTATTCACCAACCCTCGTGCAAGTTCACGAACACCTAATGGATAAAAATCCACCAATTTTACCATAAGTTTTGGAAAATAGTACAATGACGCGACATGACTTCTTCACGTTCCCGTCAAAACTCATTAAAAGTGTTGATTGTGTGAGCGAGAGATCCAGTTTGTCAAAGCGGCCTTAAGGTGCAACGTTTCACTCACCGCGCGAAATTCAAATTTTCTTGCGTTTTTTGTCAACTACAGCTTAATTACTCATCGTGGATTTATCGAAACCAATTTTGCGCTAATAAATAAGTTGTTTTAAGAAATTACGGGTAAAATGATTACCTAGATAACATTGGTTTAGCTACAAATTTCAATAAGCTGATTTTCATCTTGGTTTTTGTTTTAGTGAGAAATATACTTATACTAGCTTTCAACTTGAATTTTTGGTTGGTGTAATTTCTTGATACGACTTATTTATTATCGCAAAAATAGTTTTCATGAACCTACGATGAGTAATTAAGCTGTAATTGACAAAAAACGCAAGAAAATTTAAATTTCGCGCGCTGTGCGAAACGTTGCACCTTAAGACACATTAAATAACTGTCCTATTTGACCTTCGATGCGTACTGTACCTGTGTATTGATAAATTTAAAATAAATCATCTCCACTATATTTATACACGTTTATAAGGAAAGGGTATGGTACACCGAAAGGGGCTCATAGTACTCATGATTGTGAACAACGTTTACTATAGGACCAACCCTGAAATCAGCTGTCACATACATTTTGTCGAGTGTCATTGATATTTTTCTATGGAACAGCTCTTTTTTTTCGATTTTTTTGTTGGCCCCGTATTAGTAGTTGTTCATCCCTTTTCTGCTTAGCATACCCTTTCCTTATAACCCTGTATAGTCCGTTCCCTATAGGATTATTGCCGACAGGCTGCAGTTAACAAGTGAAAAGTGAATTAGTGAATTTCTTTCTCCTTCTTAGTATTTCTCACGCATTGTTTATGTATCTTGTGGACTCTATTGTGTATTCCGTCTGGGGGTACCACGCCTATGCCAGTTTTTCAACCACCAAGCAGTAGTGTGCAAACAATACTGCTAGTCCAGTCAATTTAGCGCTTGACTCGGAAGTAAATAATTTTTTTTTTTTTTTTGTACGTCATTGTAAAACCAACCTTCTATATGAATATACAATAATTAATCATAATGCGTATCCGGAACATACTCAAATTTTATATTTTGCAATATCTTCTTTATTTGCGCTACATTAGAGTCTATTTCAGATGACGATCGTAAGCACGGCGGTGAGTCGTCGGCGACGATAATGTATTATGGCTCAAGCATAAATGCTATTTCTTTTTTCCGTACCTCCAGACTGTTTAATTTTAATATTCTACGTCTGCAAATTATTTTCTCCAAACACATTATTTTTTTAATGTTATGAATTATGTCTGGGTCCTCCATACTAAGTCCCGTAACTTGGCTGGGCTATGTGTTCCGGGTTGAAGGGCAATACTTCCAGCGTAATTACTGAGCATAAAGTACAAAAATAATTTAAAACAATGCTCAGACACATGTTTAGATAGCCAGGGTCTAAAAGGTTTTAACAGACGGTTTATTTATCTTACCAATCAAGGGTTTGGGGTTTCCAGCCAACTTCTTTCCTTCTAATAACTAAGCCTAACTAATATTAACGCCCAATAAAGCTTCGAGATATGAAAATAAATACGGTCGTCTCGAGTAAAAAATTTCGCTTGCGCGATTCAGAACTCCCATATTTACAACTGTCAGTCCATACAAAACGTCAAAAAATCCACAAAAATGGATCAACGCCATCTAGCGAATTATAGGAATTAAATTTGTCTCTCTGTAAGGATGTTTGTCGTTTTACCAGGGTTGAACGGCTGAACGGATCTTGATAAAATTTTATAAGGAGTTACTATATATCACAAGCACAGACATAGGATACTTCTTTTACGTCCACGCAAGCGAATTCGCGGGTAACAACTAGTAATTTAAATAAAATGTTGATTTGGTTTTACACAATTTCCTGCAGCTGCCAGCACCAATCCGATTGGGAACGGACTATAGCAAGAATATCTAAGCTAGCTACAAGTGGAACATTAGTCTTCCTTCGTAACTTTACTGTTGAACTATATCAGATTTCATCATAACAATATACTGGGCTGCACTGAACGGGTGTACTAGGCCGAAAGGAGGTCGTTGTAGTCATCGATAAGAACAATTTTTACAGGTCCCTTCACGGTTTAATAGCGCTCGGAAAAACTGGAGGGTGCTTTGCGCAAGTGTACATTCGCGCATAGAATTATTAAGTGTTGTTCTAGCGGAGAGGTGATAGAGTAGGTTTTCGGTTTTCTATCTGGTATAACTTTTAATGGTTGTGTCCAAGTTTTTGTGCAACGTTGATGAGACGGATAAGGAAACGTAGAAAAAAAAAAATTGTTCCATACATTTTTAAAAGTATGAATGTTGTATTTAAGCTGAAATTTTTACGTGTTTTCATGATAGGTCCTATAGTATAAGGCGGTTCTCAAACTGCACCGCGTCACGACACGGGCCGAGGGATGTCGTTTTCAGTGTGTTGTACCGAGCGTGTTTTTTATACAAACTTCAACGTCGCGTGGCGCGGAGCAGTGTGAAAATCGCCTTAGTTGTTCACAATGACCTCCTTTCGGCTTAGTACCAGTTCCGAGTAACCCAGTAATAGGTAGTATAAAATTTAAAAGTGATAATGAGAGATGTAGGTAGGTATGTATTTATGACAATATTTATGTAGTGGCAGCTATTTAACTTTAAGCTACTAGTAATAAAAATTATTAAAAAGTGGCAACTCTGTTGTAATATACCTACTCTTAGATAAACTTATATGACAGCTCCAAAATTGCCTGTGTCGCTTTCCTTTTCACCTTTAAGGTGCAACGTTTCGCTCATCGCGCGAAATACAAATTTTCTTGCGTTTTTTGTCAATTACAGCTTAATTACTCATCGTGGGTTGATGAAAACTAATTTTGCGATAATAAATAGATTGTTTCAAGAAATTACACCAACCAAAAATTCAAGTTGGAAGCTAGTATAAGTACGTTTCCCACTAAACCAAAAACCGAGATGAAAATCAGCTTATTGAGATTTGTAGCTAAACCAATGTTATCTAGGTGATCATTTTAACCGTAATTTCTTAAGACAACTTATTTATTGTCGCAAAATTGATTTCAATAAATCCACGATGAGTAATTAAGCTGTAATTCACAAAAAACGCAAGAAAATTTGAATTTCGCGCGCCGAGGGAAACGTTGCACCTTAAACACAAACAAATACGCGCGCGCATTCACGCACCCAGAGTCTTTAGAATTACTTATAACTTTAATATATTTCAATTGTAAAAATTTAAGTAATTACTCTCTTAATTTTGGAGCTCCCGTTTAATGGGTGTTTCGGAGGTGGGCGTTGCTACCCGCGACACAGTTATTTAACTACTGCGGGTAGCATCGTTCTATTTGCATTATTCACTAAGTTTTTGTTCCAATATAAAGAATTTTGTATTTTTTTCGATATCTGCGGAAATAGGATAACAAAAATTTTGGATCTTTCAAAGTTAGTTTCGTTAAATGTAGTAAAGCAGCGTCTAATTTTAATACCAATTTGACCTACACTAGATTTAAAAAATATACCATTTTCTTATTCTGGTATACTATAGGTACATTTCACATTATCCAGGTCATACCGTAATCTCAACTCTTAGATAAACTTATATGACAGCTCCAAAATTGCCTGTGTCGCTTTCCTTTTCGATATCTGCGGAAATGGGATAACAAAAATTTTGGGTCTTTCAAAGTTACTTTCGTTTAATGTAGTAAAGCAGCGTCTAATTTTAATACCAATTTGACCAACACTAGATTGAAAAAATATACCATTTTCTTATTCTGGCATACTATAGGTACATTTCACATTATCCAGGTCATACCGTAATCTCAATATATTTAATTTTACTATGAAAACTGGTGTCGTTTTGACACATTTTTATTTCAATAAAACGGAATTAAAAATAAAATAAGTGTAAGGCAAGACGAGGATGCGCGCACTTCACGCTTACATCATTCCTTGAAAAAGGTCACCGGATATGATTGAAACTAAACTTTTAAATAATTTTCGGCTGCCTTTTTACAAAAATGTTTTACTTTTCTAGTTCGGGTTGATCAATTAAATTAAAATTAGCAGCTTTATTAATATTAAAAAATATATACAACATAATCGACGCCATGTTAGTTGTATGATGTGTTGATGTGTGATGGTGTATAGCAAGAAAAAAATAGTTTTTAAGAGCAGTAAACCAATTTCCGTTCTCTCTGGTTGGTTCATTCAATATTTTTGATGATAATAATATTACTGAGGGTGAAAAATGCATATTTTTTTTCAATAACATTATAATGATGATTTACGGTTCAGCCATTTACTAAACAAAAAGTAAATTACAGCTAAAAAATGTTTGCCATCCTTCTTCCACATATAGAAACGAAAAGAGACGCAGATAATGTAGGTTGAACTTGGTGAGTGGTTTAACGGTATCGACACCAATTTGTTTTAAACTAATTCCCTGGTTAACTTAGTAATTTCAGTTGGCGTGATAAAGAAAATTAGCTACAACCCTCTGTAATTTTTGTTTTGTAAATGGCAGAACCAGAAATCATCATTATAACATTATAGTAAAAAAATAAATTAATTTTTCACCCTCAGTAATTTTTTTAGAATTTAAATTGTTGATTGTGCGAGCGAGAGAGTTCGTGATGCGTTGCGCGGTTCTTAAGTGCTTTATCTATAAATCTTTGTTATTTTTTTGGACGTAATGAATCTAAAAATATGTAAAAATATTTATTGACCAAGGATGATTGATCTCGTTAACTAAAAAGTATCTAGTCATTATTTTATTTTAATTTTTTATAGGGGACCATTTCGGTGTCACTTAAAAACGGTGATATAAACGGTGACGTCAATCCGAAAACAATAGTCCTCATACCAACGGCTTCACGAAAACACTCCATTCTACAATTTTGCATAGTTATGGTAGGAGTTAAGATTTTTTGGATTTTCCATATGAACGGACTAAAAAATTCAAACTTTTGGGTGGATTTTTTGATGGTCTTTTGCGAAAGCAAGAAATGTACCCAATTTGCGAAAGTAGCGAATTAACACAAGCAGCCAATTAGGAAAAGTGTCGACCCGTTTTTGGACTTTTGTTTTTGGCTTTAATTTAGGCTTAGTCAATCGTACAACAGAATTGACGCCAACAATGGCGTCAAACCGAATATTAAATTTCATATTAAGAGCCCGCTTCCCTCGTTGGTTGTCTCGTTTGCGCATTTTCAAAATTTTTGAAAATAATAAAGTCACGGAGAAAAAGACGGAAATATATGAAAAAATATATTGTGTCTGTTTGCTTTAGAATAGTAATGCCAATGTTTTTAAAGTACAACTCAATGTCGGAAGCGCGGCCTCAAACAATCATTAATTTATGTATTTATTGTTAGGGCTATGCATAACGAGGCAATATTATCGTAATCATTTTAGTTTAAATAAATATAATATATTTAAATTTGTAACTTAGGTAAATGTACGCGTTAAATAAGACAATAGAAATATTTACATATTGCAGCTTAGTTAAATGATTGTGTATAGTTAAAAAATATATGTAAAAGATATAATATACATAAATTTATAAGATAGTATGTACGATGTAATGTGTGTTGCAAACAGAGAACTCCCAATAGATTCCGCACTTCCGCACAGAAGCGTGTTGTTCCAGTGGTCATTGGTCATTTCACTCTCATTGTTATATTTTTAGGCGCAAGAAGACGTAACCTCTAGGTAAGACCCGCGCTTTCCTCCATCTTTGGTGCGTTTTTTTGTCGAAACAGCGACCTCGTAAATTTTTACATACCAAATAATTCCTCCCGATGTACCTGCACAGTAGACTTAACAGTCAATCAGTCAATCAATTGTAATCAATCATCGCAGCTACTGCTCCGCGCGGCCACGGTTCGGCAATAATTGATTGTAAGGAGTTTGTTTATTGTAGCCTAGGAAATAGAGTTCAAACTCGTTATTTAATTAACACCACTAGATACGCGCCTTCCGCGCGGCAGTCGCAAGGATGTTTTACGACGATTAAACGCGCCCTCAGGAGAATAAGTCTCGCGTTTTTATAGATAAAAAAATATAATTTATGTACCTAAATGTAGGTACTTAACAATATTAATAAATATCACACTAATATTACAAATGCGAAAGTTTGTGTGTAAGTATGTAAGTGTGTTTGTTCCCGTTCAACCCTGGAACGGCTGAACTTTTTATGAAGAAGAAATTTTCAGTTTCTGTAAATTAGCGATGAAACCGCGGGCGCAGCTAGTATTTTATATGTAAGTTTTTCGGCTATTGTGTACTTACCGTTACGTATTCCGTGAGTTATTTTTTTGTTTTGTGTGTGTGACTGTTCTGTTTTCTGCCTATTGTATGTGTGGTTGAAATTATCAAGTTATTAAACAACTGTCGAAGCAAAATGCTATCTCTATTTTATTACACAGGGTTTTTGTAGGACCTACATGAGATAGATGAGATTCTAAACGCAAATGTAAAAATTATCATCAGCAGCCAGACGACGTCCACTGCAGAACAAAGGCCTCCCATTAGAGCGCTACACTGAAAGACAATCGGCCATTTGCACCCACCGCTTAGCTCGAGACTTACAATGTGTTTAGTCCAACTAAGATAGGTAGGCCTCTCACACAGATCACACCCTAGATTCTGCATTCAGGACGCTCGAAGCGCACCACGCATCAGCCTAAATACACTTATAAGAAATTACTCTGATTGGTTGATTGTTAAGAGCGATTAGGCGTAACCTTGTGATAGCCAATGAGAACGCTTGGTCGCACTCCCCGCCACCCGCGCCTTAGTCAAACTTTGGTGACTTTTTGTAGGAACAACGAATCTCGTAATGCGGTATCTATGTGATCTGTGGCCTCTCACTAGTTGGCCTGCGTCATGTGGAGATATATGACCTTTAATATTTGATTGAACGATTTCCTGGCAGATTTTCCGATGTCCTTTTGTCAAAAGCGGTCATGTCTACGAGCTCCGCCTGCCACCGCACCGCGCCACTCACTTGGTACTTTTTTTTTATCCCGACTACCCAAGAAAGAGGGTAATGTTTAACTCCGCCTACCACCGCACCGCACCACTCGCATTGTATTCAATGTTTTTACCCGTCTGCCTAAAACGAAGGGTAATTGTGGACAAAATAATTAAGAATATTTGCGAGAGTGGCACGGCAGCACCTACTGTTCATTACAGTAGGTAGTGTAGTGCTATTTTCGTAAATATTCCAAAATAATTATAACTATTCATGTCATAAATATTAGGAAACTTAGATAATAATATAGCTGCTACTTAGTTACTTAATCCACTTACGCGTGCATAGTACCTACATAAGACAATGTTTACAAAGAGAGTGGCACTCTGCCTTAGTACAAACTGCTATGCAGCTTGGCAGAATCAGGAAATGCTATGTATGTTTAATTATTGAGAAAAAAATTAAAAAAAATAGTTTTTATAGTGTATGTAAGTATGTTTGTGTGTTCCTATAAGACGTCCTGTAGCCTAAACGGCTTGACCGATTGACAAGCGAGGTATCGTTCTCGTTTTTTTTGGTTGGATTCCTCTTTAAGTCCGGAGACTTCTGTAATATGCTATAATTATTTTGCAGTCGGGTAAGTATTTTGTTTTTCTTTTTCCAAATCACACGTAAAACTATAACGATGTAATTATTATTGGTTTATCAGTAAGTATATATATTTTAGTATATACAGGGTTATAAGGATAGGGTATGCCAAGCCGAAAACGGCATCATTATGAACATCTTTTACTATGGAAGTAATAAAATCAGCTGTTCCATACATTTTGTCGTGTCTCTGACATTTTTCAATGGAACAGCTGATTCTTTATTCTCTATTTCAGGGTCGGTCCCATAGTGAAAGTTGTTCATAATCATGAGTACTTTATACCGTTTTCGGCGTGGCATACCCGTTTCTTATAGCCCTGTATACATTTACATATTTTAGTTGTGGTATTATATATATTTTAGTAGTAGGGCTCTTCTGCGGAGTCCGTGGGGAAGTACCACACTCTTGGCAGTTATCAACCGCCAAGCAGTAGTGTGCAAACATTACTGTGTCCCGGATTGAAGGGCAATGTTTCCAGCGTAATTACTGGGAACATAGAGATTTAACATGTAATATGTCAGGGTGACGAGCGCAGTGCATTGCCGTGCATGTTTTTGAACTGTTGAGGTTCAAAATCTGGCTGGCACTGAACTGTTTCGACAAGCGTGAACCTTAATATCAGGTGAGGGAAATCGCGAGGTGAGACGTGAGTAGATCAGTATGTGGCTGGCTCGCGAGGAGAATTATAGCGTGGCTGTATAGACACAATAAACACCATAAAAATAATTATTGTCTAGTAAAATAATTTATCTAGTCTAGACAAAATTCGTCTCGACCGAACGCCATGTTTACGAAGTGTCTATAATTCGGTTGCGAGCGTCAAACTGATTTATTATGTCATATCTTTTTTTATAGCCACGGCGTATGTGCGCAACGACTCTACCCGCGGCTGGAAGTGCTATTACGGGAAACTTAGCAGATAAAATATTTACGTGATTTATTAATATTATTATCGCTTAGAAACAATTTGCGGAATATCATTTTTTTGCATGTATTTTGTACAAGATATACTTGTTTATACTTATCTATATACCTACATTTAAGTTGTTTCAAAAAAATTATTTTGTTATATTTAAAAGCTTGATAGGTCTCTAAGTATAATCAAGTATATTTTGAGTTAAAAGCTTGATAGGTATAGCTATCTATATTCAAGTATATTTTGAGAGTTCCGTATCTCAAAACGAAAAAAGGATCCCTTATCCTTATAGGATCACTTCGTTGTGCGTCTGTCCGTCTGCTAAGGCCCTATTTAATTTTTATCAAAAACGCTAAGAGGTATGAAGTTGAAATTAATATCAAACACTGAGGCCCACTATAGTTGAAGGATGGTAAATGCATATAGCCTGGAATGGGAACAGGATCAAGTAAAGCTGCAGCCGGAACAGGCCCTTATACAGGGTTATAAGGGTTATAGGTTACTAATCCGAAAAGGACCACCCACAAGGTGGACGGACGACCTGATAAAGACCGCAGGAACGCGCTGGATGCGAGCCGCTTCCATCCGCTCTTCGTGGAAATCTAAGGGGGAGGCCTATGTCCAGCAGTGGACGTCTTGTGGCTGAGAAAATGATGATGATGATGATGAATCTGAAAAGAGCTCATAGTAGGTACTCATCATTATGAACAACTTTTACTATGGGACCATCCCTGAAGTCTAAAAAAAAACAGCTGTTCCATAGAAAAATGTCAATGACACTCGACAAAATGTAGGTATGGAACATATTTTTTTTCTTGTTTTCAGGGTTGGTCCCATAGACTACTATGCGCCCCTTTCGGCTGAGCATTCCCTTTCCTTTTAAACTTATACATATACTAGTAGTTCGCGCCGAACTGAGACCTCGCGACCCCTATTTCTTCACAATCCCTGCTCATATTCGAACTTGAAAATTGTATTGAAATGAACTACTTGCCTACAAAATTTCATGAAGATCGGATCAATGGTTCGCAAGTTATCATCGGACAAATATACACTCAAACATACAAACATACACACAAATGCCGATTTGTCCCAGTAAACTCTGAGACCTTCGCTTCGCTCCGATCGATCCGATTCGCTCCGATCTTCATGAAATTTTGTAGGCAAGTAGTTCATTTCAATACCATTTTTAGGTTCAAATATGAGCTGAATCGGTCCAGGGGTTGTGAAGATATAGAGGTCGCGAGGTCTCAGTTCGGCTCGAACTACTAGTTATATAAGCTATAGGTAGATACCTAATTAGCTAGGCAGTGTTCACCCGGATACTAATTACATTATAAAAATTATGCACTAAACATGGATACGAATTAACGTGTTTGAGGATCGAGAGCCCAAACTGGAATTCGCGAAATATATCTACCCAAGGTTTTAGTAAAAGTCTTAAGACGATTATAAAAACTAATTTTGGTATTTGTAAAATAATAGGTAACTATTAATTATAGGTAGTAACTATTTAGTTACAGATTCTCCGAACCCTATAATGTCAAGCCCCAGGGCTAAAGTAAAGCTCACCATACCAAAGTTCCCTAGTTGCAGCTACCAAAGCCAGCGATACTTACTTATTTAATCCAGATACGAGGCCTTAATTTATATCGTCATTGGTTTTCATTGCACGGACGTGTAAGCGTCGCTTTTCCCAGCAAATTGTCTTAAATTAACCCCATTAAGGGACGAGTTAAACCATCTGACAATATCGTTTGAGTTCGTGAAAAGCGGCCCGTCGGGCGTTTATTTGTCTGATAACCCAAGATCATACTTCGATGTAATTGACGATTGTTAATGAATGAGACCAATCTTTGACTTTGATATCCAATTGAGGACTTTGTTAAAAAAAATGCCCAATTGACGGACGGACGGACGGTTTTTTGGATACGATTAATCCGATTTAATGAAAATCGGAATAATCGTATCCAATAAAAATCACTAAGTACTAAGGGTTCATGCACCCACGACAGTCACGTCAACGTTAAGTCGCCTATCAGTCACGTCAAAAACAATAGTTACATCTTAGTTACATAGAAGTTGTTGGACGGAATTTTGGCGGGAATGTGAAGAAGTCATGGCGTCATTGTTTTATTTTCCATGGTATATTATAGTTTAGGCATTTTGTGTTTTTTTTATGTTTGACGTAATAGGCATTTGCCCACAAGCCACAAGTTGCCCACAAGTGTTAATAGATGAAGTGGTCGAGCCTATCACCGGGCCTAGAATGAAAACTGGCTCTCAATTGAGATGCTGAAACACACTTCGTAGTGTTCCAGCAGTATACTAAGGTAGGTAGATACTTGGCGACATAATAGATATAATACATACTTATATGTATTTTCATGTTTTTCAACATAAGGCTAGAAGATAGCCAGCCGACTACCATGATACAGGAATTTCTCACGATATTTTCGATAGCCCAAGCTCATTTTCGGGATCTAAACCCACGCCCTGCGGTGCGCGGTCAGAAGTTGCCAACCAGAACTATCATCGGTAGAGAAATTTGCACAAGATTTACCAGTAAATCAATCTTCATTGAAATAAATAGTTAATAAATTTACGGTAAAACAGCAGTCTTGAAAATAGATTTAAAAAAAATTGTATACTATTAAATAACCTTAATTGTAATTGTAATTGTACCTACTTATGTAAAATTAGTTTCGACTTAATTTTCATTTTCTTCTCTTGTTTGTATGAAATTAAAATGTATCCTTAGAAAAACAGCCCTCAGGCGCAATATTTAGTATTAGGTATTATACCGATAAATTTTCAGGCCTGCTTCTAACAACACAAAATTTACCGAGTTTCCTACACCACAGAGTCTTTTTTCGTTAAAGCGAGTTCTACAAATCCTGCAAATGACGAACGTTCGTATTAAAACACGCTTGTTTCAGAGCTTGCGTTAATTAAATTCTCGTAAAGATAGAACGGTGACGCGGTATTTGAGATAAAATTAGTTTAATAGGGACTAACATTTACCAGCTTTCCTACACATTAAGCTTTTCAAGTAAAGCTTGATTTTTTACAAAATAAAGTTAACGCGCCTTGTGCCGCTTTTGGCAAACCTATCTATATAATTCTATCCACATTAACTGACCACATTATTATCCATTTCTCTTATTTATCTATCTATTATTATTTATCTGATTTATTATCCACATCCCTGTGGATGAGTAGGAGTAGCCGGCAAAGCAGATCGAAAAGCCAAAAAAACAGGCAAACGTGAAAATTATGTCAATAATTCATTAGCATTAATAATTAATTGGCTACGAAATAATAACCTAAAAATGAATTTAGACAAAACACAACACATACATACATTTAAAAGAATCTTTCTAATTTTGACTTTCCTAATATATAGATTTATCGTGAATTCACATGGCCATGTTGAGCACGCATGTACAAATTTAGACCAGTTTTCATATGCATTATACATGTTGCGTATATAGGGTTGCCAATGATAAGACACTTCGAGCATATGTCGACTCCACTCACAGATGAGCGGCTCCACAAATCCACTTATCAAATATGCTGTGGCCGCGTCTTACGGTCGTTCCTACTATTATCTATTCTGTGCCGGTTTCCTTGCTCGCTCGCGCCGACTGCCGCGTAACGACAATCAGCTCGAGCGCCACGCTGTGTGCATCGCGCGCAACTTTCACCCTCTCAAATGAAAAATATCTCAGATATTATGTCGCCTTAAGATATTGTGTACTTTTTTGGGCGAACTCCACTGAAAAATAATCAAATGTTAAAGCTCAAAAGAAATGCATTCGAGCAATTTATAGATTAAAGCAAAGGGACTCATGTAAGCCGTATTTCCAAAAATTAAAAGTTCTGACTCTTCCTTCGATATATATTTACGAATCGGCCCTTCTTGTTAAGAATAAAAATGACTATCAGGCTTTAAGGGTCAAACGACATAATAATGTATTATGGGCGCCAAAATGCAGATTACCTCTCTACAAAAGAAAAATGTAAAATTACGTCTAGAAGTACGTTTGTAAAGCGAGTAGAAGCTTAAAACAAACTAGCTGTACCCCGCGGTTTCACCCGCTATTCTACAGAAACCGAATATATTTCCGGGATGAAAAGTAGCCTATGTGTTAATCCAGAGAATAAGGTACCTCCATACCCAATTTCATTCAAATCCGTTACAGAGTAAAAAACGAGAACAAATACACTTACATACTTACACGCTTACACACAAACTTTCGCTTTTATAATAATAGTGTGATTACCACAAACTTTTAAAACGTCCGGTGTATTGACATTTTTTTAAATTAAACTTAAGAAATTCCTAATAGACAAGTCTTATTACTCTAGAAATGATTTTTTGAAAGGTGAATCCTTTTTAATTATACTGAAATATAATTTTGTATAAAGTACTTTTAATGACATGAATTTTAATCAAAAATTTATCATATTATATTAGGCTATAGTGAAATGACTATAAATTAATAATCATTATTATGTGAGTATACTGTGAATAGTATTCGATTTCGCATACCAAACAATATCTATAATAACACATTGTAATAATTTAAATTATAACACCCCATGTTTAGTGAAATAAATTATTTGAATTTGAATCTTTCCGATTAACCCTGCTAGTCGCTGTACGTTTTCAACGTGAAACTTACTTATCTTAAACGCTTTTAGGGCTAAGAAAATGAGGCACCTTCATTGCCTCAGTGAGTACGTAATTTTACGTTTAAAACTTTACGTTTTGGATTTCAGGTACCAGACTGATAAGGGATCGAGCAGACACATCTGTGCTAAAGTGTGTAAGGTAAAATGGCTCACACACCTACAAAAGGTAAGTATCTAATTTAGTGAGACGTTTCCTAATTTTTACGCGAGTGCCCAAGAAGGATGGTAAACTTTTTGGAGTTTATGCCCTAAAAACATAATGTAAGTACGTTTGTGTCTTCATAAGACGTCCAGCAGGCCTAGCACGGGCGCCGGGATAAAGTTATGTCCACCCGTTTTGTCTTCGCGTCAACGTGACCAAGCTAGAATATGGATACATCAGTCTCGTTCTCGCGGGATAAATATGGTGGACAAAATTTTATCCCGGCGCCCGTGCTAGGGCTGCTGTAAACGGCTTCGCCAATTTTGACAAGCGATGTGTCGTTGAATGCCCCTCTACGTCCGGAGTGTTATAGGCTACATTAAGCAGTCGGGTATTTTGGTTTTCTTTTAACGATATTACTTGTTATATAGGTCCTTAATTAAAGTTCAAAAAACCTTTTCATTGATTTTAGGGAGGTATACTTAGCTTTACATAATTCTCTCTGTTCTGTATACGGCCTTCGCTATTAACTACAACGAAGTCTGGAATATTTGTATCATAATTAAGTAGGTACCTACGTAAATAATGTCAGATTGCCTAAGAAATGAGAACGACCTAGATTTAAATAAAATTGTAGTACTATACCTATAAGCACTTATGTCTATAAATGTACAGTATATGTATGTATGTATAGTGTTTATGTCTTGTCTTTAAAACGAGCCTTTTAAAAGTTGTTTTAATTATTATTTTTTAATCTGATAGGCCTATATTGGCTCTACACATAGTATATTTAGCGTATTTACTTTTTAAAACCGCGGTGCGGCGTGTTCTAATTAGCGTTTTATGCAAGGTTTGGGATCCGGTCGGATAATGCTTTATCCAAACAGGAACCGGAAAGACTAGCTAGATAACCAATCCTTTTTGTTGCTTACTTTTAAGGTGCAACGTATCGCTCATCGCGCGAAATTCAAATTTTCTTGCATTTTTTGTCAATTGCAGCTGAATTACTCATCGTTGATTTATTGAAACCAATTTTACGCCAATGAATAAGTTGTATTAAGAAATAAAGGGTAAAATGACCTAGATAACATTGGTCTAGCTGCAAATCTCAAAGCTGATTTACATCTTGGTTTTTGGTTTAGTGAGAAATGTACCTACTTATTTATACTAGCTATCAACTAGAATGTTTAGTTGGTGTAATTTCTTGAAACAATCTATTTATCGCAAAATTAGTTTTCATGAACCTAGTAACCTGAGTGATTAAGCTGTGATAATCAAAAAAAAAAACTTAGTAGTATATTACTACCTTTAGATGACTCTAAAACATAAGGTTCTTATTGGCGGACTGGCAGTGCAGACAATTAAAAAAAAGCGTATTTACCGAACTCGTCAATTCTTAGTCAGGAGACGGACTTCTGTTAACTTTATCACTTTTGCTATCAGAAAAGCTTATTGTTTCTATCACTTTGATACCCGACTACGAAAAAGGTGACAATCTATGTATGTATGTGGTAAAGGTCACTAGAAACCCGCCCGGAGCTCTTTTCTTTCTGTGGGGTGTACAGGGAGACGGAGAAGAATATACGCCGCCCGGCGTAGTTTCAGAGAAACTTTTTATGCGTGCGCCATCAAGAGGCGTAGCGTATCTCGGAGTTAATAAGTACTTAGGAACTTTGACAAACAGCTTCGTATCGCAAGACAATTTTATTTTTAATTGGAAACCCAGTTTGCTTTGGAAGCTTATTTTCTCTTCAGCTTCTTGAACAAACTGTTTGCGGTCTGCTCTTTCGACAGAGAAAATTATTTCCGTGTCAGTGAAACTTTAGTTTTCGGTGTAAGTAAAGTAAATGACCCAGCGAAGCGTCTCCGAGTCTACGCGACCAAGTCAACGTTTGTATGTAGTTACGTTTTTATGTTTGTGGGTATATTTGCTTTGAAATTATTGAGTTTGAATTTAATTTGAAAACTGCCTCTATAAGTCATTAAAAAAGGTATACTTATTTAATGTAAGGGATAACAATATCAGTAACCACAAATAAATGTATTTCTTAATAAAATAAGTTACATCTAAGTACTTCTAAGTTATAAGTAAATAAAAAAAATGTTTTGTTGAAAAATATATTTTTTCATACAAGCTTTTCAAAAATCTGTTAGTGATACAGTAAGCTGATCAACATGAGTTCAAATTCATCAATTTACTGGTAGTTACTGAGGAGTTCAGTTTTCCACCATCCGTCTCCATCATCAGATCAGCTCGCTGTCATAATATTGTATTGTCATCGGAACTTGACAGGCATGCAAAATTTCAACTCAGTTGAGCAAGGGGAAGTGGTACAAAATTTAGTTGAAAATTTGACCCGAACACACATACTTACTTAAATTCGTACAAACATTGCATGTTAAATAAAAACTTGTAATTTAAAAAAATCTGTTATCTAAACTTAGCAACAATTTCACTAATAGCACTGTAGCATCCCGAAATCAGGACAATCAGGTACACCAACAACAACAGTCCGTTTTTCCACAGGATATAGTTCCAACGTCCCAGATCCTTTTCCCACTTATGGACTGTCTGCACCACCAGCGGGATCAGCAGTCCCAGAGTTGAGAAGAAAATGGCGCCGACAAGACCGATCAGGAGTTCCAAGTCTGGGATTGCAATGGCCAGAATTACTGAAAAAGGCAATCCCTAGTTAATATCGGGTGATAATAGGCGCCACTGCATTAGGATTTAAAAAAAAATATCAAAATCATTTATTGTCAGCTGTGATTTGCATGTTGGTCGAAATATTAACTTCAATGTCAACAGCTACCCTTTTGTGCATACAATAAAGTAAGTATTGATCAGTTCCTTTAATTGCTTTCAAGTGTTGTTTTGTGCGGTAAGAGATATCATCTTGGTAGGCATTAATCGCCGTCTAACAAACGAGAGAGAACGTGAGAGAAATAATTCTAATTCTAACTGGAAGTGATAAGATCTGCACTGACGTCCCGCTTGGGGTGTTTTGTGCATTTACCCCGCTGCCAGCCTACCCAATCCAGCAATGCTCCTCAATTAAAATGACGGAGCACGGCCTTGGGTACTGGCATACCTGTTCCACTTCTGTTTCATCAGATGTTATGGTATTGGAGACTTGTTGTTGAGTTTCTTATGAGAGAGAAATAGAATATTTTTAACTTATTTTCTCTCGTCGGTCTGCGGTCCATGTTTGACAGAAGTGTAAGCTACCAAAAACTTTATTTATTACTATTTTGTGTGACATTGTAAATTGTGATACTGTCGATGTAACTATGGATATTGTTTCTGAAATAAAAATGATTATTATTAAAATACCCCTTATTAATAGCAATAGTAATTTTTCATTTAATAAACCCTGTAATACCTACCTGTAACCACAAAACGGTTTTAGTTAAGTTTATTGACGACGTGGTCGACGATAGTAAGGTAGGAAGGTAGGTAAGGAGGTGAGGCGGTGTATCCAGCCTGATCTGAGCATCCTCACAAAACAAAAACAAAAAACGAAAAAAGACAAAACACGACTCAACTCCGGAGTCGAGTCGTGTTTTGTCTTTTTCTTCCTTTGAAATTATGAACTCGCTCAAAAAACACAAAACGGAGGAGAGATGGTTTCTTGGCTACATTTATTAATAACTCTTACCTCTTCCCAATAACTTATTTTTTTTCATATATTATACTTTGTTTATGTTTCACGACCCGACTTAACTTGTAGCTATGAGAGCTCAGTCGTTGGTGAGTTCAGACCGTACGTCGCAGGGCGTGGGTTAGAATCCCAACAATAAGCTTGAGCTAACGGGGAAGACAAACGCCGTGGGGAAACCAAAGCATGGTGGTAGGGTACTTTCTAGTACTCGGCCCGCTAGCTGCAAGTTGAAAATCTGTCGCCATGCAACTTCGGGTTCTCATTTGAGGGCCAGTTTAAATTCCACGTGTGCTTACCATCATCGACCACACCGCTTATAAACATCAGGTGAGCTTGAGTCAACCATAAAAATAGCTGGGTAGGTACATTATAGGCAATGCACTACATCTATCTATTGTGCCTGAGTAAGTATCTGTCTAACAATCTAGCTACGCCAGCAGGCCTAAGAAGGGAATGAACTGTGAGCTTTGAAAGGCTTATGTTGATTAGGTATAAAGCTACAATATCACGCCTAGTTGAGCCTTAGATTGCCAAGCAATTTTTCTTTACAAAAGGCAGTTAGAGCAAGTCATTTTTGAAAAAGTAATTTGTGGAATATTGTAAGAAATACGTACATTTATTTATCAAACCATAAACCCGGATGAAGGCAGGTTTTGTAATTTTTTCGTGGAACATGTTCCTACGTAGTTTCGTAGTCATGGCTAGGGAGAGCCACAACTTAGACGAAACCTTTCTTGGTAATCGTGATAAAACTATATATACGCTAGGTAGAATTATTTATGCGGGAAGGGAAACGCAGGTTGTAAGAAACGAGGGAAAAATGTTCCCATTTGTAATCGTAGACTGTTGGTAAAAATTAGATTTTGACACGGAAAGTCGAATGCGCTCGCATTCTTGTTGGGATAGCTTAAGGATTTCTGAATGACCGTAGATTGCGGATGGCAGAGTTAAAGTGAAAAGTTTTGAGAGAAAACTTGGCGGTAACATTTCGTGCTTGTGAATAACTAAGCTGAAAAGCTTAACTTATAGGTTTAAGACACAGATCACACTAGATAGCGCATTACGAGATACGTTGTTCCTACAAAAAGTCACCAAAGTTTGAGGAAGGCGCGGGTCACGGGGAGTGCGACCAAGCGATCTCATTGGCTATCTCAAGGTTACGCCTACTCGCGCCTAACAATCAACCAATGAGAGTAATTTCTTATAAGTGTATTTAGACTGATGCGTGTTGTGCTTCTTCCTGAATGCAGAATCTAGGGTCTGTGGTTTAAGAGCAAAATGCTGAAATGAACAGCTTAATCAACGCAGCATCGGCTACGACTAAAATAACTTTTTATGCTAATTAGTGATGAGATGAGCAAGTGGATCACGTGGATGGTGAGCGTCACACTTGACCACAAAACAGAATTTAAAACATCTGAAAACCCTGCGTGCCCATCTGTCTATACACTGCATTCGTCACCTTGAGTTATACAATGTTAAGATTTTGTTTACTCATAAAATTAGTCAATGGCTTGAGACGTTTAAGAGTGAGGTTGGAGCTTCATTTTGTGTTGCTTATGTTATTTTTAATGTTATATTACATAATTATAATAATTATTATTAAAGCTCAAACCAATGAATGAAATGAAACCCAAAGAATAATATAATATAGGAGAAAACCACAGAACTATCCTTATAAAGAAGGCCGACGAAACCTATATTAAACTCACCAGTGAAAGTGACACTGATAGTTCTCAGTGCCATCTGCCCTACGTTGTGGTATTGCTTGCTCACTCTGCCTTTCAAGCGCGTCCATATTATGTCCATAGGAGCGTACATTTGTAAACAATATGTGAAAAACACTGCAACAGCTACAAGAACTTTCGCAGAAAGCGCCAAACTGCAATCGAAACAAAAAGGTTGACTTTAAGTAGGTAAGAGGAGCGCAGAAAATCTGAAATTGCAACGATTGGATGAAATCAGCGGGTGGAACGGATTATAAAATAAATAATTGGTCAGACTGAGCTCACCAATATGGTAGGAGTGGTAGGAATAAAAGTTGCGTTCGTCAATACTGTGAACGAACGGGTTTTTTTTCCCGATTGTCAACACTGTTAACGAAAAAAGTTTTACCGAGCGGGAAGTATTCGAAGAGTGAACGAACGGAAAAAAATAGTAGCGTTCGTCAACAATGCGAAGGAGCGGAACTTTTTTTTTCCGATCGTCAACACTGTTAACGAAAAAGGTTTTACCGAGCGGGAAGTATTCGAAGAGTGAACGAACGGAAAAAAATAGTAGCGTTCGTCAACAATGCGAAGGAGCGGAACTTTTTTTTCCCGATCGTCAACACTGTTAACGAAAAAGGTTTTACCGAGCGGGAAGTATTCGAAGAGTGAACGAACGGAAAAAAATAGTAGCGTTCGTCAACAATGCGAAGGAGCGGAACTTTTTTTCCCGATCGTCAACAGTGTGGACGAAGGGGTGTTACCGAACGGGAAGTACCGAAACGTATAAGAAAAAAAAATTACGTGTGAACGTTTATATCTAGAATACCACTAATCCTTGTTAGTAGTTGTTAATACTTTTGTTTCTTTTCTGTACGTGTATCGTTCAGTTCCCAATCAGCAGGGTCTACTTTAACATGTCAATAAATAAGTTTAGGGCTAACTGCTTCTCACAAGGGCTGCTTCATGTGGCTTTTTCCCGCTTCAGCACAGAATCTTTTTGTGCACGCTCCAGGGGGCCAGCAAGGCTAGCATGCGCCCCGCGACAACATCTTCTTTACTCTTCATGTCGTGAAAAATGAGACAAACGTATACATAAGCGTAGCCGTATTCTGTTCTTGCATAACAAAAAGAATTTGTCGCGATGCGCTTGCCAGCCCTACTGGAGGCGTTTGTATAAACGCGAGCGCAGCCGCGGTTAAAAGCTTAACTTTAACAAAAAATCTTCAAAGTAAATAACTTGACGCTCTTATGTTGTTTGATTCAGTGCGATAAACCTAAGTAAGTGTTTTTATTTCCTTTGTCAAAACTGGAGGCATTTTTATCACGTTTTCCTGGATATAAGGGTACGAAATCGAATTTAGGTGATATTATATTAGCTTTCGACGCTTACCCGTGTTGTGAAGCAGAAACAATAAATAACCCTAGCTAGCAGCACCCCGTAGCTAAACTTATTCTCGTACAGTAAGCATTAGGCATTTTGGGGCAATAGAAGAGACATGATAAAAGCGTTAAGAGGACAGTCCTTCTGCAGGGTTTTGGCGCTTTAGATGTTTCAAATTGTATAGCTGTCGCTCTGTTTCTCGTACGTGCAATAGAAAGAGACAGTGAATTTTCTTAACTTTTGATGACATTCGTTTTTCGGGGGTAGTTTGTTAATACCCCCAATACGTTATTTTAGGTTTTTGCTTACAAGGGGCTTAATTCGGTAGGTATGTAAGGAGATATCTACTGTCCAAGCTTTTTCTTAGAAGGTAGTTTAGTAAGGGATAATGTTAGTAGTGCCACAGCTATTTCCTCACAAAAAAAACTCAGGCCCGGTGCAAAATTAATGTATCGGAAAATTTAGTGCATAAATAAATAAATAAAATTTAAAAAGAATGAACGCTAAATTCTGTGGCTAAAGTGCTATTTTTGCCTTATGAAGTTTTGCAGGCATTCATATCAAATACAGAATTTAGCGTTCATTATTTTTTGGAACAAACAAGTTATTTATACACTTAATTTTGAAATAAATATTTTTTTGAGACATCTTCTTTCATGTTTCTATCATAAGTGGTTTGGTCTGTGCGTTGATTCCTAGAAAAGGCTTGTTCTTTTATAAATATATTTTCTTACATTTCGTCCTGGGGCAGATTGAGCGTGATGCTCCCCAGCACCTTATCTCCATACTTCAGGTAGCCGAACACGCCAACCACGCCGTACAGCGCGGCTACGAAGACCATGGTGGTTGTGAGGACTCCGGGGCAGCCCAGGAAGTGCTGCGGGCGAGCCATCTCATTCTCAACCGGCATCACTACGTTGATGCCTTCCATCGCAAAGATTGCCGTACTGAAAAAGTCACGAAATGTATATCTATACACAGTCTTCTTTATCTTTACATAGTATAATAAATAAAGTTGCTTTCCGCGTCTGTCTGTATATCCGTTAACTCCTCCTAAATCACGCAACGAATTTTGATGAGATTTGCACTATTAAATAATTAGATAATTTTTCACGGCAGGTTTATTTATATAATATAATGTTCCTAAATTAAAACCGGTGCAAAGCCGGGGTGGGTCGCTAGTATAAAATAAAGTCGCTTTAAACGATGCAACCGATTTTGAGGCGGTTTTCATCATCAGTTACATAATTTAAAGGTTTATAAATAATTTAATTTTTCTAAATTAGACCCGTGCGAAGCCGGGGCGGGTCGTTAGTCAATAATATTTACTGGCCATAAATGATATAGAATAACGCATGTTCCACTTAAAAAAATAATATTGTGTTGAGTTAAAATAAATTAATACACAGGTAAAACTTTTTTTTCTAAATTATTTTAATCTCGCTTTTTGAATATTATATTCTCGGTTTGCTGAGGATGGTAAACACACTTAGCATGGAATAGGTACTTATCTGGCTCTCAAGTCAGACTGCCGCCATACACCATTCGGTGCTTGGCGCAGATTTTCTACTTTAACGTGCTAGCTAGCCAGCCGAGTTCAAGAAAGTACCCTACCACCTAATGGTTTCTCACTATGTTTTCCTTCACCGGTAACTCACGTTTATTGTTGGGATTTATCCCACGCTCTGCGGTATTTGATCCCAACGCTCTAACCACTTAGCTATTATCGCTACTAAAATAAATTTATTGAACTTTTGAATATATAGGGAAGCAATCAGCCGGCTACAACACTAGAACAAGTTAATTTTAATTTTGCTAAATTAAAACTCCTATAGCGAATGACACAGATCTGTGGTACTTACAGCCGAATACTGAAACGTCTGTTAACTTTGACAACAGATTAAGTCTATTGCTGTCTTTATCGTTTGCTTAGTGCCAGACAAAGGCAGCATTAGAATTAATCTGTTGTCAAAGTTAACAAACGTTTCAATATTCGGCTGCTAGCCATAAGAAGTTCATTGTACTGATTATTATGAACAACTTTAGCAAACAGACCAAAATCACAAAAGCACCTGAAATAGCAAAACAAATGCAGTTCCAAGCCTAATATTAATTTAACTCAACGATATGTTTGGAACGGGTAATACCATCATTCTTTGTAACTTTGCATAATAAAACACGTGCTCTGATGGGCTAATTTTCTAGTTTCATTTTCATAATTTTACTATTAAATCACTGCGAGGTAGCACCAGACCGAATAATCTGATTACTACGTATGAACTGGTACTTGTTGATATAATTGCAAAATATCCATTGATAGGACTCTATTGTTTCAGAAAATAAACAAAAGGCTCACCAGACATACTAGAAATAGACGTTATATCAAAGTTATTCGCAATGCAAATAATAAATCGACCACTTATTATCTGAGATGTGCAGAGGTGGGATACTGAACGCTGATTGATACTCTCAAGGCGACGACATGGACATCGGCGTGCCATTGGCAGCGGAGCATTTAATAGGCACTTTTGTGCCAATTTGTTTACAGAAATACTCGTCTTTTTTTATGTCTATTAATACTTACTTAGCAACTATCTGATGTCAACAAAGATAAAACTTAGCTAAGCATCACTTAAGTCGGTGTTAGGCATGTCGAAGGAAAGGACATTTGTCTTGCGCAGTTAGGGGCAACCTCCTGAGTTTGGTGCAACGCATTTTTCATCGTTAGGTAGAGAGCTAAGTAAATATGAACTTAGGAGCTGTCAAAGTTTAGGCATTAGTGTATTTATTTTATTTGATTAGATAAAGAGGCTTTAGAATAACTGATTGTCCTCATCGGTATCAATCGTCAATGTTAAGTACCTTTAATAATAATGCAGGGTTTAAAGTTTGACACAAAGTAATTATTATAATATCGCACTTTAGCATCGCTTTGATGGCTCAGACACTCGAGCACATTTTTGATTGTGAGCATTAGTTCTAGTAATACCAAGTAGATCTTTTAGTCACAGAAATAATATCACAATTCGTAACTTTAGGTTTGTATAGTGGTAGGATTATTTTGAAAGCTGGAGATGTCTCGCTTTTGCCAGTTATTCAACCACTAAGTATCCCCAAACGGTACAAACATTGCCGCACATGGTTATGAACTGTTTAAAATAATTCTATGTGGCACTGAACTGTTATGAGCAAGCGCGATCAGGAGAACTACTTGCTCGACATGTCACTTAGTAGAATAAAAAATAAGGCTGTAAAGGATTCAGACAGATAGACGGACGTAACGAACTTATAAGGGTTCCTTATAGTACTACGGAACCCTAAAAATGGATAAAATTTAAGTTAAGCAGGTTCTGCGCTGGGCCAGCGTGGTGGATTTGGCCTAATCACCCTTCCAGGTAGGCCGATATCTCAGCAGTGGGATGCTTAAAAGACCGATGCAGGTTCTTAAAATTTTGAGTATATCTCTGCCTTTATCAATCTAAGTACTTTTTTAATTTCTTACGGCCCTTTTAATCACCTCCAATCAAAGTCCCAAGTAAGCTTCATGCCAGTTAAAGTGGCAAGTAACTACAGAACTAGTTTCAAGATGTCATAGGAGAGCCAACCGTCACTTAAACGAAAAATAATTAAAGTCAATCTGGATTTTTACTCGTCAATTAACACGAATTGGAAAATATCTAACCAACACTTTATTTGAGATGATGGACTAAATAAAAATATTTTGATCGGATTTTATAGCGGTTTGGACTTTAGCTGACTAAACACGTAAGCGCCATCTAGTTTTAAGTAGATTTTTCGGGGGTACACTTTTTTGTATAAGGTGGTTATTCTTCACGTATAGATTTTCTTTGATTGCCATACAATCATTGGGGATCCATTTGAGAAGTTATTATATTATATTATTTAATTTATTTAAGAAGTGGAATTTCGCAAAATCTGTTCTTATTTTTCACCTAGATCATATAAGAAATATTATTTCCAAATTTCACGTCCCTATCATGAGCGGATTATTATTATTCCTTGGCCTGTGTGTTGATTCCTGTGTTACTGAACAAGGTGCAACGGTATAGAAAGGTATTTACGTATGTAGATTACAAGTTTGTAGTGTTATTATCGACGCTATGATCAGAGATGGCAAAGCAAGCCAAGCAGAGAATAGGAACTAGCTCTCAAGTGTAGTTTTATGTTACCTCAGGCTACGTGGAATACCTACTTGCCTAATGTGTAATACTTATAAATGATAATAATATATATTTATTTATATAAACAATTTTAAATTTGTTGTCAATTTTCGTTAATTATTTTTCCTTTTTATTTATATCATGTTCATATATTAGTGTAAATTATGATTTTTGATGCACATCTCCCTCTCTTCAACCACGAGGGTGACTGGTAGAAAATGCTTTAGCATTAAGTCTTCCTGTTGTACCTAATATTTGTTACATACATTGTATGCGTATTAATAGTTGTATGTGTGTGCAATAAAGTATTTATTAAATAAAAAACTTAGTGATCCCTATTATGATAAAATAAATTTCAACAGGAAAAGGTAGAATATATTTATATTTGTCTAATAATTATATCCATACATATATATATATAAAAATGAGCCCCTATTTTTCCTGGTCACGCTATAACTTGTGAAAGGCTGGACCGATTTTGATGATTTATTTTTTTGTGTTCGTAATTGTGAGGACAAGGCTTATATGAAGATTTTCGCGGGCATCAGCTAATATACAATAAAAATAAAATAAACCCGAAAAGTTTTTAGCCCGCAGCTAAAGAAACACAAATTAAAATTAAAGTTTTCACCTCAGACCTTGTAATAAAATACGCTAATATTAAGTTAGCTTTTCATTTCGGGTTGACTGTAAATTCTATCTCTATTCAAAGTAGGCGCCATTAGAATAATTGCCGCAAGGTTTCAGCACAGAGGCCTTTTGAAGCTTTTTTCGTAAAAGCCTTTGCCAGTTATCCAGCCGCCAAGCAGTAGTGTGCAAGCATTACTGTGTTCCGGATTGAAGGGCAATGTTTCCAGCGTAATTACTGGGTATACAGAGATTTAACATCTAACATCTCAGGGTGACGAGCGCAGTGCATTGCCGCGCATAGTTTTGAACTGTTGAAGTTCAAAATTCTGGGTGGCACTGTTATGAGCAAGCGTGAAGCTTAACATCAGGTGAGTGACTTGCTCGTCTCGTCACCAAGTAACATAAAAAACTTCAAATTTTAATGTAACTGAGTACCCGCTGTTGTTTTTTCATATTTTTTTTGATAGGTTCATCTTTTACAGTTGGTTTACCTTGTTGTCCAGTACTTTGTTAAGGTGTTATGTTTCACTCCGCGAGCCATACAACTACAAAAACGGTAAAGCGCTACTCGAACTTTATTAAACTATAGCAGCCACTTTAACCAGCGGTTAGCATACTTGGGAGTTATTATTGGAGATGATGAAGGGTTTTTAGTAATAAAAAAGTAACTTTAACCCTTTTTTTTGCCTTTTCTATATGGACACCTAAACTGATTGCGATGAGACGAGCATGTCGCTCGCCTGATGGTAAGCGTTATGCTTACCCAAAACAGTACAGTTCAGAATTATGAACTAAGACACGCGTGAAAATGTACTGCATTCGTCACCTTGATGCATAAGATTTTAAATTTCCTTATTTTTGGTGGAAAACCTTTTTAAAATAAATTTTTTACTTGTTTAACATTTTTTATTTTATTTTTTTCCATTCAATCCGAAACACAGTAATGTTTATATACTGCCAATGCTGTACTGTTTGGCTATTGAATAACTGGCTTAATGTGCAAAAGAGACATACAACGACCAAACAAAATTACAAAAAAGAAACTTCTGCGTTTGCGAACCAACTTGCCTGTTGGTACCCAACGATGTAGTTGAAGATGAAGCACGTAGACTTAGAAAAAATATACCTATTCACTCTCGTCGTCCCGTATCCTACATTCGTAAACCCGTATCCTACATTCGTAGACCCGTATCAAACTCACCTCAAAAACAAGGGCCACTTCACAACGCTAGCAACCATCTCGACCTTCACTAGCGACGGAACATCAACAAAAGTGTAGTAACAAGTGATCCCGAAAGTCAATACCAAACACACGTTCGCTAGGACCGAGAACGGCACCAGGAACTTTAGGTAGCGTATTTGTGTTGTCAGAATCAGGGGCAGGAGGAGAATTCCACAGTATACTTCGACTGATAGTTTGTTTGCGGGAGCGAAGTGATCGCAGATCTGAAACAAACAGGCAAAGAGAATATCATCACAACGTTTACTATACGTTTAAGAAACGGGAGTTCCATATATTCAAGCCATCGATAAAGAAAGACAGTGATAGCCGCCATTTTTTTTTCGTACACTTTTCATACAAACATGTTCAAGTTTCTTTTTTTTACTAGGTCGTTGTGCCAGACTGCAAACACGTCTCATTAAAATTTTATTTTCTTATCTTCCCTACATATCTTGTGTATTTAGCCAGTGTCGAGTTTGGTTATTTTCAAATAAAGCGTTATATATCATGTGAATAGTAGCGTAGTATGTGTACTAGTATATATAGTATGTGTAGTAGTAGTATGCGTTAGTAGTTTATGGAAAGTGTGGATTTATAAAAACGAACATTAAAGAAAATCCGTTTTGTTATCTATTATTTAGACGGATAATATGGATTTTTTTGGATATTTTTTTTCTTTTTGTAACTGTCTTCTCATTCAAATTCTTGTTCTTCTTCTTTCAGCGCCACTCTATAAACGAAGCTTGGCAGTCAGCTTCTTAAAATGTTCCTCGTCCAACGCCAATCTGTCCAGTTGTTCCACCGTCTTTTTCCCCGTCCAATCGCTGATATTACAGAGCAACGACATCTTGCGTCTTACGCTTCCCTAGTATTTTGTCTATCATGATGTTCCGAAGACGAAAATATCGGTCATGTCGCAGTAAATGTCCGATGTAGGCGACCTTTCGCTGTTTAATGGTTCGGATAAGTTCTATTGTCTTCCCTATACGGTGTAAAACCTCTATTTTTGTTACTTTATTCATCCAACTGGTGCGAAGCATACGTCGGCAAGACCACATCTCAAAAGCCTCACATTTTTTAAAGAAAAAAAAGGAAAGTAAGTACCTATATATAAAAATTAAACATAACGACAACACGATGTACAATTACGGCAAATTATAACAAAAAATGGTAGCAACACATTTATAGGAACCTAATTACCGAAATGATTTGTATGAATAATTCAAAGAAATAAGCACACAGGTCTGAAAGCTTACAAAAGCTTTTATAATTTACATGTGAATCGTGAAAAAAAAACTGCAGCGCAGGCGCAGTAAGCAGACGTGTCCAACGATAACTTAAAAATATTATTAAATTATTAAATACGCTAGGACGCAATTTTGAGTGATATTACCTTTAAACAAAGTGCAATTTCAACTGCACCGCCCGCAGGCTATTTATCAGTCGTGCAACTGGAGTGAAGGAGATGCAGCGAGCATCGGGGACATTCGTCGTGAACCCGACTAACTCGCGAAACATTAAGGTGCGTGCATACTTAAAGTAGCGAAAATCAGAACGCTAAACTAAATATTGAGTGCTCCTCACTCCAAGATAAGCTCATCCCAGAAAATGATATCATCTGATGGCGGCAGTTCGTCTCAGCCGGATCTGTCTAAGATTGCGCTGGATATAAATCCGCAAGCATTTAAAAGTATCATTACTACGCGAAAAAGAAAAGAACCAGAAAATGATTTTGCTTGCCAGCTAAATACCTTCAAGAAAGAAATCTTAGATATACTTAAAGAGTCCAGCAAACATCACAACGACAACATAAGTATAATAAGTGAAAACACGTCTTCTATCAGAGAACAACTGCACGACATTAAAGCAACAACTGAATATTTGCTTACAGAAAATAATAACTTAAAATTGGAAGTAACAACATTAAAAGATACTGTAAAATCAAATGAAGAAAAAATTACACACCTACACAACGAAATTCACCAGCTACAATTGCTCTCACAAACTAAACAACCATTGCAGCCTTCATTTATGAGTGCCTATGATGAAGTCATCATAGAATTACAAGAGCGCGCAGAACGGAGCAAGAATATTGTTGTAGTGGGTATTCCTGAGCAACACTTAGAAAATCGGGAGGCAAGACAAGATGCTGATGGAAATCAACTGGACAAAATAATAAAAACTATTTACCCAGACTGCCCAAAAGAGAAGAGAGTCTTGCGACTTGGTAAATATGACGGCAAAAAATCACGCCCAATAAAAGTTTTTTTCTTTTCTGATAGTACAGCCAAAACAATTTTACGAAATCAAATAAATTTTATATTAGAAGGAGTCCGAATTTATTCTGACCAGACCCCACAACAGCAGAAACAAATCACAAGCCTTAAACTCGAACTAAGAAGACGCCAAGAGAGTGGTGAAGAAAATTTGACAATAAAGTATATCAAAGGAATTCCAAAAATCATCAAGAAGGAGCCAAAAAACTAGGCAGAGATTTAATTACAATTGAAGAACGAAATATCAAAACAGTAACATATGAAGTAACTAATAATTATTCAGACGTAACAACCACTCCCAAAACAATAAACTTCCTATACGCAAACGCACGCAGTCTAGTAAAGCAGGGTAAACTTGATGAACTTAGATGTATTATAGAAACTTTTCATAAAACTTTGGATGTTATAGTTATCACAGAAACATGGATTAAAAATGAAAATGACGTTAGAAAACTTCACCTACCTAATTATAATCATTATTGTAACTACAGGACAGCAAAGCTAGGAGGTGGAGTCTCAATATACGTACATAATAACTTGAACCATGAATTTATGGGTGACCATTACGAAGACTTTAACCATTATCTTTGGATTCATCTAAAAAACCTTTCTCTGGATATCGGAGTTGTATACAAACAACCTTCGTCAAGTGTAAAAGATTTTCTAAACGTATTTAATAACCAACTGTCTAGAAAAAGAAGAACTATTATTTTTGGAGACTTAAATCTAAATCTACTCAGCAAAGAAAGCTCTATAAAAGAATATAAAAGTGTACTAAAGGCGAATGACTTAAGAATACTAAATAAGATTGATAAAGAACACTGTACACGAAAAACTGAAACCACTGCGACTATACTAGATCACGTCTTAACTTCCTTGAAGGATAATACATTCCACATGGCCATCATAGAAACAGCCTTCTCTGATCATAAACAAATTTACTTAGAAGTGAAGCGAGTTAAAACCGAACCAAGAAAGCGAATACAATATGAAGCAGTAAACTATAATAACTTATACCAAACTGTGAAAGACTCTACTATGGCTGGTCTGGATAATGAATATAAAACATTAGAAACAAGTCTGCTGAAAGCGATCTCTCAAAATAAGATTGCTAAGACTAAACTACAAAATCCAGCTAGAAAAGATTGGATTAACAAAAACTTACTTGATTTGATAAATCAAAGAAATATTTCGTGGCACTACCTTAAGCAATCACCTGGAGACGACGAATTAAGACAGAAGTTCTTGCAACAAAAGAAAACGGCATTTACAACTATCCAAAAAACTAAAAATCAGTATTACTATAATGCTTTTAAAAATTGTGAGAAAAATCCTTTAAAAATGTGGCAACTTATAAATAATTTGGCTAATAATAAATTAAAAAATCACTCAACTTCATTAAAAATGAATACACCTTCTGGTCAGACAACAGATACAAAACAAATATGTGAATGTTTTAACTCTTTCTTTTCTAACATAGGTGCCGAGCTTGCCAATCAAATACCAAAACATTATCACACTATTCCAAAAACACCAACATCTTGTCATTTTGAATGTAATGGACAAACTGTAACTGATTTAAAACCTGCTACTGTCGATGAGGTATCAAAAATTATCACTAACTTAGACTCAAATACTAGCGCTGGTATAGACGGCATTACAACTAAAATGATTAAATGCGTCAAAGATCTGATAATTGAAAACCTAACGCAGTGCATTAATAAGTGTTTGGCAGCTGGACAATTTCCAGACTCCTTAAAAATAGCCAAAGTAAGCCCTATTTACAAGTCTGGCAATAAAATGGACCCTGGGAATTATCGACCGATATCTGTTCTACCCATACTATCAAAAGTGTTTGAAAAAGTTTTACATAATCGACTATATGAATTGCTCGAATCTAAAAAATTTTTGTATAATAAACAATACGGCTTTCGGCCTAAATCTAACACAATTGCGGCAGCTATTGATTTAGTGACATCAATCAAGCATAATATTGATAAAAAACTGATAAACCTAGGGATTTTTATCGATTTAAAAAAAGCCTTCGACACAGTCAGCCATAAAAAGCTTTTATCCAAACTTAGAGCAATAGGAATTACTGGATCTGCCTACAAAATTCTCAAGTCGTATCTTTCAAACCGGTATCAAATTACAAAAATAGATGGAATCGAGAGTGCACCTCAATTAATTACTTATGGCGTTCCCCAGGGCTCTGTTCTTGGGCCTTTGCTATTTTTGGTCTATATAAATGATATACACAAAATAGGCTTAAATGGAGATATCACCCTATATGCCGATGACACTAGTCTATTCTATGCTGGTAACTCTATAGTTCATATAACACAAAAAGCACAACATGATCTTGACCTTCTTAACACTTGGCTCCAATCGAATTTACTCACTATTAATGTCTCTAAAACGAATTATATTATATTTACTGCTAAAAACAAAAAAATCGGCAATTTCAATCCATTAACTATAAATGATAAAATAATTAACGAAATAAATAAAGCAAAATATTTAGGCTTAATTCTTGATAAACAGCTTACTTGGCAACCACATTTAGAATATATTAGAAGCAAACTTATATCATTAACAGGTGCGCTTCGAGGCATGTCCCGATGCCTCCCAAAACGAGTAAGGTATACAATCTACAATTCGATGGTAAAACCTCACTTAGATTATTTGATCGAGGTTTGGGGAACAGCGGCTAGAACAAATTTAGAAAATTTGCAAACAAGTCAAAACAAAATTACTAAAACTCTATTCCGTTATGATTACCTAACGCCGACCACTACAATTTACAAAAATACTAAACTTATGAATATACCTCAAACATACAAGTATAACACATGTATTTTAATAAGAAAAATTTTAACAAAAGATATACATACCCAATTAACATTCACAAAAAAAATCACAATGCAAAAAGTTTTAACGAGACAAGCAAATAACTTATGCTTGGTAAAAAAACCTAGAACAAACTATGGAATAAAAAATATAATGTATGAGGGTGCTTACCTGTATAACAAATTACCGAAAGACATTAAACAAGCAAAATCATTAAAAACTTTTAAAAAATTACTTAAGTTACATGTGTTAAAGGATTTTTCGTATGTAAATATTATAATTTCATGATCACAAAAACAAACAGTGTGGCAAAAGCTTTATGTCGAAGTCCATTGTTTTGTTCCGTGCGGAGCGCGTCATAGTTGAACCGAGTTGGATAATTACTTAAAACGGGTGCAAACTACCTCAGATTATAAAAGAAGTTAGATTATTTAATATAGCTTACTTACTTGTTTAAAATTTGCGTAAAAATCCTTAAATTGTTAATTCATTGTTTAGTTAAGTCTGCATGCTGCGCTTAGCAGCACGAAAAAACTATTTTAGTGTGTAATCTCAGTAAGCGAATATCTATATTCTTATGAGATTAAATGATTCTGAAACCGTAAACCGTATGTGTATCTTCGTTAATTTGTTTTTAAATTAATTCAACTAAAATAGGTGAAAGCAAAGAATAAAATAATTATACAAAAACATGAAAAGGGCTTTCAGAATTCAGAGAAATATTATGGTGAAGGGAAGTACCACTGACAGAGTTTTGGCGCTAAAGTTAATAAAACAATGTCGCCATTTTATATTTATTTTTCAAAACTTTTAAGTGTTTCTTTTTCTTTCCTTCTTTGAGGATTTTGGCGTCTTTTAAATGATCTTGATAACCTATGTCACTCCAGAAAACAACAACACCTCAGCAAAAACAGTTTATCCGTTTTGGCTAGTTACTTTGAAAAAATGGCAAGCCACATCGCTCGAAGAACATAAATTATAAATATGGATAAAGAAAATCTATACGAGAAGAATAACAATCTCATATAAAAAAGTGTAGCCCCGAAAAATGTTCTTATAACTAGATGGCGCTTACGTATTTAGTCAGCTAATATCCAAACCGCTATTAAAGCCGATGAAAATATGGTTAATATAGAAACATAGTATATAGTAATTATACTATATACTATAATTAATTTTATAATTAATTAATTTTTTAATTAATTTATTTATTTTTATTAATTATATTCAATGACGTTAGCCCGCCATTGATTACTTCAAATTAGATTGTAATATACGACGTAAAAATATGTCTCCAAAAATAATGTTTTCAACGCCATCTCTTGAGGACCTAGCGAGTTTTAAAAAATAATATATAAAATTAATAAATTTCCCGATATTTTGAATGCAAAAATAACGAGTCGCGTTCCTTCTCCGTACCATTACGAATGAGTTAGCTTGGGTTTCTATTTCAAGTCAAGCTGAAATTATTACGATCATGTCGTAGAATAAAGCACTAGCGACATCTTATATATGTCCTTATCAGCACTACAATCGAGTTACGCATCTTTCTATGGTCATTAACACCCCTACTATAGTTTCTCTATGGTATGGATAATTGGTGATGAGGTAGAAAGGTTCTTGAGTTGCGACCACGAACCGGAAGACGCAGAGTAGGAAAGCCATAATATACTGAAGCTCGGCAGATTAATATATGGGGGGATACCCTGCACACTGTTGAGTACCTCCACCATATACAGGGCTATAAGAAAAGGGTATGTTAAGCCGAAAGCGTGTGGACGTCCGAATCCTCAGAACTTTAAATGGGAGCTTCTTTTAAACTTAACATCCCCTCTAAATATCTGACGCGCTCGAATATTATTACTTAAATTTTTTTGAAAATCTATAGACGCTCCCCCCACATATGAAAACACATAGTTTATTTTTAAATATTTTAATAAAATTTTATTTAAAAATTTAATTTTTAAACTGTGGGTTATGTGCCTGAAATAAATTTATTTTTTTATTATTATTATTCCATTTATTTATTGTATGTCTTAAATTTAGGTTTTTTATAAAATTAATATAACAAAATAAAAAATGCTATAAAAAACCTCAATCTAGAGTCCCGCCGACAGCGAGGCAGGGCCCAAGCTATCGGCGGTTAGGGCTGCAGAGTGAGGAACCTCCTGACAATGCGCGCCGTGTCAAGGATGGCCGCCTTCTGTATCTGGCCCTTCACCCAACCGTCTAGCGAGAGCCTCTTGAGATGTTGGTCGAGGCTCTTCGCTATAAGGCCGTTCGCCGAAACGACTATCGGGACAATGATCGTCGAGTCAACATCCCACATGGCGGTAACCTCGTGAGCCAAGTCAAGGTACTTGCTGAGTTTGTCCTTCTCGGCTTTCACGAGGTTCTCGTCATGAGGGATGGTGATATCGACGAGCACTGCCCGGCGTTGGGATCGGTCGACTATCACGATATCAGGCTTATTGGCGACAATAGTCCTGTCCGTGATAATAGAGCGGTCCCAATAGAGCAATGCATGACCATTCTCGAGCACTGGCGCTGGTGCGTACTTATAGTACGGCACCTCAGATTCGACAAGGCCGTATCGAAGGGCAAGTTGCTGATGGATGATCCTGGCCACCTGGTTGTGCCTGTGTAAGTACTCGCCGTTAGCAAGATGCGAACAACCGGAAATTATATGCCTGAGTGACTCTCCGGGACGGTGGCATGCCCGACAAATGTCGACCGTACCGTCCTTCAGGATATATTTCCGATAGTTGTTCGTCTTGATAACTTCGTCCGCAATTGCACAGGCAAAACCTTCGGTTTCCCCAAAGAGGTCACCGAAGCGTAACCAGTTCACCGACGCGAGCAAGTCCACATCAGGCCCTGTTAAGGCCCGATAGAACCGCCCGTGCAGCTCCTTGCCCTTCCATACGTCCCTGCGATCCTCAGTGCTTAGCACCGATGGTTTGCGCCAGTTCTCGTTCGCCAAGGAGAGCGGCGTGAGGCCCCTGTCAACTGCCGCAACATCGCAATGCATCCCACACCCGTTGTTGCGGAAAAAATCCCTGAGACTGCACACCTCACGGTTGTGGAGGTTCTTGGCATTTAAAATGCCTCGACCTCCCCACTTCCGCGGAATGTACAGTCTCATAACAGACGAGCGTGGGTGTAACATGCGATGTGTTGTGAGCAGTTGACGGACCCTCCTATCCAGGGCGTCCAGCTCAGTCTGAGTCCACCTCAGTATGCCAAAGGAGTATATCAGTAGAGGCATCACCCAGCCGTTGAAGGCACGCACCTTGTTGCCGCCAGACAAAAGACTGCTCAGTACTTTTGTCAGTCGACAAAAGAAGCGTTCCTTCACCGACTTTTTGACGTCTTCTACCGATATACCCAACGACTCTGACATACCGAGGTACTTGTAGGTCTCGGCCTCGGAGAGGGATCTGAGAGTCATCGACTCAGAAAGTTGTAAATTCGGAGAACTTACAACTTTCCCCCGCTGTACATGCATGACCGCACACTTATCTACACCGAACTCCATCCTGATGTCACTACTAAAAACCTCTGTAGTTTTTAGTAGCTCCATCAAGTCTTGGCGTTTCGGTGCAAATAGCTTGAGATCGTCCATATACAACAGGTGAGAGATGACCTCACCCCCCCTACGAAGCCGATAGCCCAGCTCTGAATCCTTTAGCAAAGTGCTGAGAGGATTCAGAGCTAGGCAAAACCACAAGGGACTCAGACTGTCGCCCTGGAAGATGCCTCGCTCAATCCTTATCAAGTCCTGCGGGCCAGAGGAGCCGTTTACACCATCTGGTTGACGAAGGACTGTGGCCCATTGCCCCATGCATGCACCTAAGAATGATTTCAGAGTTGTATTAATTTTATACAACTCTAAAATCCTCTCTAGCCATGAATGAGGCACTGAGTCATAGGCCTTCTTATAGTCAATCCAGGCAGCGGAGAGGGCTCCCTTGTTTCGCCGAACTTGTTGGCTAATGGTCATATCGATGAGGAGGAGCTCCTTAGTACCACGGGACCCAACCCTACATCCATTCTGAGCGGGGGCCAAAATGTTATTCGCAACGATGTGCGCGTTAATTTTTGTGGTCAGAATGGATGTAAGGAGCTTGTAGATGGTAGCCAAGCACGTGATGGGTCTGTAGTTCTTAGCATCCGTGGTACTACCGGACTTGTGGAGCAGGAAGGTGACACCGGTGGTCAAGAAGCTAGGAAGGGAACCGAGTTCGAGGGCTTGTTGGAATTGTGTTGCCAAGCGGTCATGAGAGCATCGAAACCATTTTATCCAGAAGTTGTGCAATCCGTCCGGGCCAGGACTTTTCCAGTTCTGTGCCGTACGGATAGCACAACTAACATCTACGGGGTCTATTACAATAGACCCCATGGGTTCGATGGACTCGCATTCTCGCTCGACAACACGCATCCACTCACCCTCCTCGTGCTCGACGGGCACCGACCAGATACTGCGCCAGAAATCAGTCATAGCGCTAGCATCTGGTAGCTGCCCATCACTCACACGTCGGTCGGTTCCCTCCCAGCCTCGGTACACCTTCCTCTGGTCGCTTTGGAAAAGGCGGTTTAGCCAGTATCTGTCCGCACGCTCTCTGTAGCGACGAATACGGTTTGCCCATGCATAGACTTTCTGCTTCAGGTAGTCGATGCGTTCCGTGACATTTGCTAGATAGTGCTGGGGCCTGATATCGGTCCCAGTGAAAGCCTTTGTCACGAAACGCATGACTCGGGGGCGATTATTCCCCCGGCTGGAGCATATCAGCTTTGCAATGAGAGTCCTGAACGTGCTGATGCGCCGCTCGATCCGCACCTGCCATGCGGGCACACCCCCGGCGGTTCGCGGTGCACGGTTAGTGTCCGGAAACTTTACACGTGCAACGCGACACGCCGCGATGGCCCCGCAGTACAGGATCGAGTGGGTGTCAGTCAAATCTTCGCTAGCCTCTAAATATGGGGCTAGCAAAGCGTTCAGGGCTCCCATTAACGCTAGGTTGCGTCTATGAGTGGGCAAACGTGGTAGTCGCGGCCTAGCGTCGAGTGTGAACCGATACTGGGAAATCGCGTCTTCCAAAGCCCCCCTCAATTGCTCTCTCACCTGGTTTGTAACGCTAGTACTCGCAAAATCTCCCACATCAACGGCGCGATCAACCGGCGTCGCTAGTGTCGCCACCGACGTCGGCATTGAAGCCATCAGAGACGGGGCTAACGACGCGACGGGCAGGTCACGCATTGAGGCAGGAGTCGAGCGAGTAGGTAGCGCCTCCAGGCGGAGCCGATCAAGTACAGGCTGATCCAGCAGCTTGCACCGGTGGATAGCCCGCACTTGATCCGACAGTCTTTGGGCGGACACGGCGACGGTTGGTTCGAGGGCCTGAAACAAAGGCAGCATCCTCAAACGGTACGCTGACAGGTTAGTTCCTCCCTCTGTAGCCCCGTAATATGCGCGCATGCAGTTTTCGTTTATTGGTTGGGTCCATCGCATGCGGCGCACACCACCGGTAGCAGGAGCCAATAGCGGGGCAGGTTGCCCCACAGGCCCCAGGCATGCCGGCAGCGGAGGACGTCCACGTCGTACAGGTCTCGGCGGCGGCGTCGGCGTCTGAGGCCCGCTCCTATCGTCACTCGACGTGCTGTTGCTGCGAGGGGTGAGGTAGGCTTCATCCCCCGACGAGCTCGATGACGACGGAGCAGGCGGAGTTGGAGATTGTGCGCAAACTTGTACAGCTGGTTGTGTTGTCTTTGACTTTGACCGTGTAATCATTGTATTTTGTTGTAATTTTCTTTTGTAGCCTTATGACAGTTATAAGTCACCTTTGTCAAAAGGTTCAATTGCTCTATAATATGAGTTTTCATCTTTATTTTGGTGTAAAAATTTGCCGAATTATTAAAGCTTGTTCAGATTTTCGTTTTGCACTGTAGATAAACGTCCCGGAATGAACATAAATATTATAAAATTAAATTTGAAAATCGGCACGGAAGAATGACATTCGTTACGTGTCACAGCTTTTTTTTTTATTATTATTATTATTATCATCACAACTTTTTTTCTTTCTATCATCTAATCTTCAGAATTCGATAGGTCTCCACGACGCTCCAATAAAAAACCCATTTAGCATCTCCCCTACTACTAGGTCGACCGACGACGCTGTAAAAGTCACGGGCAACCATTGGATGCAAATGGCAGATTGATGTTCAGTGTGGCGGAGGCCTTTGTTTGGCAACGGAAGTCTTCTGGCTGATGATGGTTATGTTTTGGCTATATGCGGTAATATGTAGGACCACACCGCTTCCTTGTTTCCTGAAAGATACAATCCAGGGCTTTTCAAGGTCAGAGTGAATAGGTATCTAAGTCTCCGCGTTTTAACCTCGACCACATCTTCGCCTACCAACAGGCAAGTCGGTGGTCAAACGCGAACTTATAGGCATTCAAAAAAAAAACCGTAAAAGCATTACTATCCTCAGTCTTGGGCAGTTACAAGTAACTTAAGCCCTTAGACAAATGTTTGTGCAAGCAAGTCATAATATATTACCAAGTTCATTACATTTGTCTGCTTACGCTGCCAACTGGATTATCTTTAGACCTTTAATGGTCTCTCGGTAATCCAACTGTTCTTTTCTTGTAGAAGGATAAGTGGTTTAGGTAGCTTGCTTTATTTAATAGGCACTTAAAAATGCATAGAAAAAATGCTTTTATATTTGGGAAAATACGAAAAACCCGCCTGAAATTAACTACAAAAACATTGTTTTGTTACTTTTTTTGTACGCTTATACTTAGTTACCCAAGTGACAAAAGTTGCTAATAATAATGAGTAAAATGATGTCTAAAATAACTTTTCGTCTAACCCAACACCTATTATTATGGAAAATACGGTGCATATTACTAAAACAAGTGATCAAAACGTCATAGCCTTTAAAATATGCAGCTAACTAAATTGATAACACTCCTTTCTTATTTGGTAGCGTGTCTGCTTAATAAATAGGAGATCCCAGGTTCGATTCCTGGTCGGGCAAATGCTAAGTATCTGAATTCGATCTAGGTGTTACTAGTCCATGTCTTTATGACTGTCTTTAACATGGCAGGACGACGCAGGGAATCCCAGTATGGAGCTACGAGTCAAAAATGTTATTCATTTATATTTTCAAATAATAAATAAATATTAGTGGACGTTTTTCGCACACAGCGCCATCTAGCCCCAGACTAAGCAACTTTTTTTTTTGAGTGTTCAAAGTCCGAGTCTCAGTTAATGAGCCCTAAACCAGCGCACGAAGTCGCGGGCATCAGCTAGTCTCAGATATAGCCAAAACTGTTACCTAGCTGAGTCTCGGCCCAGATAGCAAATCATAAAATTTAAAACAGACGGCAATAAAGAAAACATTTAAATAAATTGGTCCTGGGAGAAAATTTGCTATCATGCGTCTTTTATTTATTATTAATGTTCAGATTTATTCTAAAATTTGCCTCCTTAGAGCAATTCAAGGCTTGCTGAGCTTCGGAAAATAAATAGTATTCAGAATATGTGAATTTCAAGTCGTTTCAAGAGCTATTAAAAAGAAGTATAATCTACGATCATATATTTCTACTAGGTATTCGATTAGGCAACGAACATGTTCTAGGATATCACTGTAGTTATCGTAATAAACAAATCTTTCTAAAAAGGCCAAGAAAAATGTCATTCGCGCACGACGAAATGTTTAGCACAGCTGACTTTTTTCGTGATTTCAAGATTGGTCTTTATTAAATATTGCTCAATTTGAATTATTTAAATTACAATGATACCTAGGAATTAATATGTCCCTCGTTTAACTAAACAACCTGTATTAAATAAGTGTCCTTATATTTTTTCCGCCTAATGAGTGTAAGGACGTTTGTACATCGCAGCCTTCACAGAGAAGGAGATGTCGGCGCTGAAGTAGCGGTAAGTACATAAATACATTTACTAGCTGCGTGTCCACCGTACGTTCGTCATCAGAGGGTCATCATCCTAGCCTCCGAAGTATTAAATAAATAAATATTGGTGAACGTTATTTACACACAGCGCCATCTAGCCCCAAACTAAGCAAGCTTGTATTATGGGAACCAGATAACTGATAGAATACATAAATACTTTTTTTTTTTTTTGGTAAATACATACATAGAATACATAGAAACACCCAGACAAAGAACAAACATCCATGTTCATCACACAAAAATGTTTGTCCTGGGTGGGAATCGAACCCACAACCCACAGCTCAGAAGTTCGGCTCTACCAGTGTTCTCCATACGGCAATTGCCGTATTATACGGCTTTTAGGCACGCTGCGCTTCAAATATACGGCATCCGGCAGCACTTCCAAAGCCGTATAATATTTGTATAAATATATGGCAATACGATAGTCTAGATACGGCAGCCCCAAAATCGACTTGGAACAACACTGGGATCTACCGCTAGAACTCTGTCCGAGATTGTCAAAAATCGAACGTAGTCGTGAACATTCTATAGTATAGTTTAAAAACTTCTGGTCATACTGCCGCAGCTAGTCGTGAATTACATAAAACGCTTCTGTTAGGCAAGTTCACGTTATAATGAATGAATCCAAAGAGCATCACCTACGCTTTCGAATGTACAAAAGCAGAAGAAGAAGTAGTTGCAGGTTAAACCTAGCCATCCTCCTGGTTTGTTTTTTTCTACGAAAACGTGGCTACCGCGCACGACAGCTAGAGCAAACTGAATCGCCGAGTTCTATCGCAGTGGTCACAAGATCGCCGTTACATGGATGTCACGTAATCTCGTTACTCGGCGACGTCCCGGTGACAGCTGTGGTGGACAAACGTCCTAAGGCTACCAGTTCCACGCCAGCCGCCAAGCATCGAAAATCAACTGAACCCGCGCTGTGTGCGGGATGGTACGGGACCAAGCGCGCTTTTCTTGGCGCTCTATTATAGCTTTGCTAAAGCACCTGGAAATACATTAATTTATATTCAACCACTCAACTCGGATGTGAACATACCTACTTACATCTTTAAGAGAAGATGCGATAAATATCACGTATACGGCTGTTCCTCCTAGACATACTCCGGCCATCGACGCGTCCGCAAAGTATCTGGAACGTGAGATTGCCTATAGCATTATCATGCATAATATATAATCTACTTTGGCTAAAGGGAAACATAAAAAACACGAAAAAAAATCTTTATCCTAGCAACATGAAAATTTGATACCTTATTCTAAAGATAAAGCCTACATTTTGAATACCATTGAATATATTTTTATATTTAAAAATGTTACATAATAAACATAGTTGTAAGATAGATTAGGCCGGTTGAATGTTTTACCTAAGTTATCAGTGTAGGACAGGATTTAATTTTATCATTAGACCAGAATTATGAAATTGAGGTCAATTAAAATTGAACATAATTGTCTCATGTTTAGGAAAGACAGAAACATGATTAGAAACAACTGACTGACAGAAAAAATAAATAAAGAAAATAACCCTTCGGCATGATAAGAGATCCAATCATAAAACTATGTCTAAAATAAGAAACAGGCTGCTCATGATCATTCACTTCCAAAATAGGGTACATAAGCGAATTGAAAGCATGCCCTCCTACGCTCAATAACTTGGAATAACTTGATATATAATTTAAAAAAATCTTATTTGCTGTGGCCAAACTCGTCTAGGATGACACAACCGTCAGAGAGTATTAAAGGATTCTGAGCTGAGGCTTAAAAAAATGTTCGATTTTTTATTCATTCAGTCCTTGAACCAACAAAATTAAGTGGTTCATGATTCAGATGTCTGGTTTCGAATTCTAGTTATTTTTGGAGCTTTAGATCTAATTTGGATTAAGCTTTGCGGTCGGGTTAGTCTATTTCAGCATAGTTCAGAACTCGCTTTTTGTTGAAAGGCTTTTGCAGAGTGATTAAGTAAGTTGTGGAAGTTTTTTCTATTTTTAAGGTTGGAATCACATCAAAAGCATCTACTATGTTGGAGGTAAACCTACCCAGGGATAATGTTATTTATGTGAAGGAGAATCTGAGTACCTATGAGAGTGTAATTTATGTTAGTGTATGAAAAGTTTTAAGGTTGCCGTTTTTCTTGCTTACTGTATTTACTGGTCTTTTTGAATCGGTGGAAGACTATTATCGAACGCGTTCGAGATACCTATTCCCGGTCCTCCTATCGAAGTTTTTCGATAATTTGAGTTTTCAAAGTTATTTCCAAGTTCCAATTGATACACGTGGGCCGGGAATATCTATACGCATTTTTCCGACTGATTCTTTAAAAAAATACAATCGGAATTATTTCAATTCAATTTTATCCCGAAATTGACCATACAATTTCGCGAATGATCCAAATTTTAGTATAAAAATTAAGTATTTTAAACTGTCACAGTAAATACTTAGGAATTAAAGTTTAATTAATTACGAACTTTCGAAGGTTAACATGACTATTGTTTTAGTTATAGGTAATGCTAGCGTTATCCATTTTAAAATGGGAACATGCTAATGATTTCCACTAATTGCACGAGAAAGACTTTAGGAGTAGGTATTGTAATGATGATGTAACGAAAACTTTCTTCACAACCTCTCACACACATTCATCTGGCGCAGCGTCCCAAAGTGGTCCTTGATAACTAACGATATTAATTACCTGACATGTACGGAGTACGGTCGTAGCTTCTGAGGGCCCAGTTTGAATGCCCTTTCACATGTATCTGTGTAGCTAAGCGATGGTATTCTGATCTTCTTACATACTTCTCTTGAAGTCTCGACCTGTAAAATATAAAAGAATTTTAAAACTACGACCAGAACTACCGGAGGATGCAGCGCATTCGTGGTAGACGTTTAAGAGCTGATAGAAAGAAAGTTAAAAAAAAAACAGTCAATTAATACTCGCAGAATTATGACAGGGGGTTTTGGCGGGAACGTGAAGATGACGTCATGTCGCATCATTCTATTATTTTCCAAAACTTGTATTATATCGAGTATTAATGTATAAAAATGGTGGATATTTATTAAGTGTTCGTGAACGTGCACGAGTGTTGGTGAATAGTATAATGCTGTGAAACGTGACTCTTCTTGTTGTTTCCAAAACTGCACAGTAACAAAGTCTCCAGCACTTTACTGGGACATGACGTGGACTTGACCGTGACTTACTTACTTGACTTAGACTTATTTTAATTGTGAAATATTTGAAATATCACAATACATGACACTGGCTAAATACACAATGTGTGGAGCCAAAATATAAGATAAAAAAAAAATGACAGACAGACAGAAAAGCGGATAGACGGACGACGAAGAGATAAGAGATTCCCTTTGAGGTACGGAACATATAAAACATGGCACGTGTAAAATTATATATTATTGGTGGGTATTGGATACTTAGGCAACTTCTGACTTCTTAGAGCTTCCATGTAGCACGATGTATTATAATTATGCTCTACAAAAAGTTTTGCTTGTAGAGTTACTTCTTCTACTTCTTACTTCTTAAAAGCTCATTTTAGTAAACTACACAAACTAACACTCACTAAACTTTGTATTTTTATATAACTGAGACTATTTGTTCAAAATAATATTGAGCCGCTTCTTGGGTGGAGCGTGAAAATAATTCGGCTCAATGTTCGCATTATGGATCAAATATAATGCTCCATGCTTCTACGCAAGTTTTTCACAATGTAACAATGTTCACAATGTTTGGTAATGCCTCACTGCTCTACCCAGATTAGCAAAAAGTCAGCCATGTGCAAGACAAATTTGCGCAACGAGGGTTCCGTATTAAAATATGGGTTTTCTTTCACTCGGTTCCGGATGCTTAGTGCGAAAGTGACTTATTTTTACAAGCTTTTTTTAACTTGCAATGTATTCGGGTCAAATCTTGCGACTGAATTTTAGACAGTGGGGTTATCCCGTAACTCTGAAAGCGATAGCGAAAGTTGCGCAAGCGGGACCGTGGTTAGTGCGACTAAGTTGGTACGAGCGAGATGGCATGCTCTTGCAATCAGAATCACGAACGTTTCAAAGTTAGAGGTTGCCGCTGTTACCCTCGTTCAATTGAGTTGAAATTTTGCTTGCCAAGTTCCAATGACAATTCAATGTTACGAGAGTGAGCTGATCTGATGATGGGTACGGAAGGTGGAAAACGAAACTCGTCAGTAATTAACAGTAGACTGATGGAGTTTGGACTCATTTTGATCAGCTTCCACTATCATTGTCGGATTTTGTAAAATGTTGTCTGGAAAAATATATTATAATTTATATATATAATTTTTCCACAAAAGCTTATTCACACCAAGTTTCAGGCAGTACGTACACGCGTTGCCGTTTTTATGATCCACTTATCATGTATTTGTAACACCTTAACTTTTCACTTTTTGTATTTTTTATATAAATGTAAAAAATCGACATATTCTGTCAAAAATGGGCTAACAGCAAGAGGTACATCTGCATCAGAATTAAAACATCCCACAGTTGGGATATCGGCCTACCCTCGAAGGGGATTAGGCCTTATCCACCACGCTGGCCCAGTGTGGGTTGGCGGATTCACAGACACCATCGAGTTTCTTCTCCGAAAATATGCAAGTTTCCTCACAATGTTTTTCTTCACTGAAATGGCAGTGGTATATCCGTACGTAAGTCCCAAAGAACTCATTGGTACGGGCCACTCGACATCGGTCAAGTATGAGCCAGGCTCGCGCTAAGGATCCCGACCTGAATGAAGGAAAGCACGTTTTTTGGTACCAATACGGAATCGTCGGTGCGCGAGTCCGACTCGCACTTGGCCGGTTTTTTATAATATCGAAGCCGAAGGTCGGTCCTGATTGATAGAATGTCACTTCTATTCATTGAGCTACAATGCTTCTATTAGACTTTCATATATCATGTCAGAAAAAAGCCTGTCTGTTTTTGATATGCAAATTTAAACCTCAGGCATTACTATACCTATCCTAACAAATTTTATAAATTCGAAAGTAACACTTGTCTCTCTGTCTATCTGTGTCTCTGTCTGGGTGTTTGTCGCGTTATCACGACTAAACGGCTGAACGGATCGAGCTGAACTTTTGCATACCTATAGCTTATGGGTCGGAGACGGACATAAAATACTTTTTTTTCGTAGCTCCACCAGAAAGACGTCGCGGGTAACAGCTAGTGTCTAAATAAGTCAATCGTTTTCAATAAGCTTATAATAATAAGAAGAGGAGACAGAAAAATGGGTTGTTCTGTCTTCGTCCTACGGCGTTTTTCTACTTGTTAATTTCCTAGTGTAATCACTAAATGATTTTGTGACGCATAAAAGCGCTATCTTTTTCTCGAAATAGCTCCCTATTTAAAAAAAAAAAACTTAACTCAACCGATGACAATTTATTGACATAGTTTTTTCTTAACTCAACCAAAATGACATAACACATTTTTTATGAAACTGAGCGACGAGATGAGTAAGTTGCTTGCGTGATGGTAAGCGTTACGCTTGCCCATAACAGTTCAATGCCTTCAAAATTTTAAACTATAGCAGTTCAAAAAACTGCGCGGCTTTGGCCTGCGCTCGTCACTCTGAGATTTTCGACACAAATGACACACGATTTATTGAATATAGGATCAAGAATACTTGATCCTAGCATTGAATGAATGAGTCACACGACATTTGAGAAAATAAAAGATTGAGAACTTATAAGAATTCAAAGTTGACTTTTTCAAGAAGCCTATTTAGAATTTCATAGTACAAAAAAAACTAAACATTCACAATCCACAAATTATGTACAAAAATAACATATTTTATATCTCGTAAATGGAAAATTATAAAAAGCCGCAGGACATAGGTAGTATCTAATAAATAACAACAATAACTCATGCCGCCCTTTCATCCTGTTATAAAGCCCTTATTTTATTATTTAGCTATGATTCAGCGGTTGAATAATTTATGTCAAAAAAGGTTTGCCTGCCTCGATACTGTTTGAAAGGCATTATTTTTAACTGAGCTATTAGTTAATTATTAGATATTTCGCGGCGAACTGAGACCTCGCGACCCCTATATCTTCACAACCTCTGGACCGATTCAGCTCATATTCGAACTTAAAAATTGTATTGAAATGAACTACTTGCCTACAAAATTTCATGAAGATCTGATCAACGGTTCGCAAGTTATCATCGGACAAATATACACACAAACATACAAACATACATACAAATGCTCTGAGTAAACTCTGAGACCTTCGCTCCGCTCGGTCAATTACCACAGAAGAGAACATTTTTTTACTTCTATCTTTCTCTTTGTGCAGGCATAATATATAGCTATGTCACCGTCACCTGTCATCTGTCAGAAGAAATGCGTTCCCGGAGTTTTGGCGGGAACGTGAAGAAATCATGTCGCGTCATTTTGTTATTTTCCAAAACTTGTGTTATTTCGAGTGTTAATGTGTAAAAACAGTGAATTTTTACCCGTTAAGTGTTCGTGAACATGCACGAGTGTTGGTGAATGGTATAATGTCGTGAAACGTGAATTTTCGTGTTGTTTCCAAAACTCCATAGAAGGCTCTAGTAAAGTTTTCACCACTTTACTGGGGCATGACTTGGACTTGACCGTGACTTGCTTTGCTCGCCTTTGACTGTGGCTATGACTTATTTGACAATATTCACCAAAACTTGAAAAAATATGAGTATACTTGACACTGGCAAATGCATAAGACGTGCGACGCCATAATCCTCTTAGGAGGAAAGAGAAAAAAGAAAAAAAATGCGTAGCTTACAACCTGGATTAACACATAGGCTACTTTTATCCCGGAAAAATATTTATGGAAATTGCTATAAAACATTGGCAATGACATTCTAAATACAATGATACCTATGACACTCACGGAAAAAGTGTGGCATTGATACATTCTCTAGACGAACGCGGCATTCTATGTATGATAGTTTTTTTTTTGTTTTTTTTTTTAACATTATTATACCAAACAAAAAATGTCTGGTGTGAATAATATAGACTATCTATCTACATGCTTTCTTCTCTGGGCATATTGAAACAGGTCTTGGTCTATCATTTGACTGTTACATTAATAAAATTAAATCCAGCAAAAAATTATGGCATTCGAGTTAATTTGTGAAAATAGAAAATTACCCCGTTTTGGACCTCTGATCTTCAGCCTCTGATTTCTGAAAATACTCCTATTTAATTCTGATTTCATAAAACAAATCACAGCGGCTCTACTGGTACCTAAATTTAATCATAATTAACAAAGATTTTTAAACACTGTACTGATGTTGTAGGAAAAAATTTAATGTTTTCTTCAAAACGCAGACTCAAGCATCAAACCTGATTTCTCTCAAAACATTGTTTTGGGGTATTTTGTTGAAAAAAATATAGGTATGAAAAACTTCAATATATCATTTCAAATGCTTTCTAATGAAATATTATTGATTACAAAATCATTGACGGGTTTTATCTCGGGTTTCTGAAACGTATGTTAACAACAGATTAATTCTAATGCTGCCTTTGTCTGGCACTAAATAAATGACAAAGATGACAATAGACTTGATCTGTTGTCAAAGTTAGCAAAGTTTCAGAACCCCGAGTTTAAAGATACAGACAACCAATGACGTCTATCCCTATCATATTGTAAATTATTAGTTTATCATTACTACGTAAATAAATATTAGCTCCTGTAAAGTTTCTTTGGTACTAGGAAGAAAACCAAATAACGTTTGTAAGGATATATATGCATTGAGCAACTCGTTACCGGCTCGAACGGCCCATGGAGGCCCGTGTTGCTCTAAGGGTATGTGCAACAATAGGTAGTTATTTACTTTAAATAGGTATTTAGTATGTTCTCCACAGCTTTATGATTAATTAATTTGCCACTTACCAAAATATGAACGCAATGCGTAGCAATGACTGCTACCAGGAACGTTCCTATACAACCCGGAATGATTCCAGTGTTCTTGAAGGCAGCCGGCATCGCCAGCAGCCCGGAACCCAGGGATGACTTCAGCAGGTGGAAGAATGATCCGAGGGTTCTGTAATGATCAGAAAATAGGTACCTTGTTCAAATATTTCTATGACATACATGACATAAGATATTATTTAATTGAACATGGTAATCAGTCATATTACATAACATTACATTATCAGCCAGAAGACGTCCACTGCTGAACATAGGCCTCCCCTTTAGACCGCCACACCGACCGACAATGTGCCACTTGCATCCACCGGTTGCCCGCGACTTAAATATTATTACATTTTTAATTAAATAAACCAAATAAAAATTACATTAACCTTATATTTTTAGTTGATCCTATATTTATTATTATTTATTTAGTTGAGTCCGGAGAACGGAGTGCGTATGGCAAAAATTCAATAATATTTTTTTTTAAAGTCTGGATAAATTTGGTATACACAGAAAGTAGCACGTAGCAGAAGGTAGAACGTAGTAGAAGGTAGCGAATGGTAGCACAATGGCGCGACCTTCTTTAGTCTAATCTAGACCGCAAAATGGCGTATTTCAATGATTGTGTGTGTGTCCAGTGATTGAGAGGGAATTTCCAGTTACTAAGTATATAAAAACTTAATGGAATGGAAAAAAGATGGAAATTTTTGACTGATGCGTGATGCGCTTCGATTGTCACGAGTGCGCAATGTATAGGTTGTAATTTGTATTGTTTTTACTTCACTTCATCAGCCGGCTGCTAAGCCTCCGATGAGATGAATGGATGCGCAGATGAGGCAGGGAAACATACCCAGTACCTATCCTTGCGTATCTTTGCATTTTACCCGTTGCTAAAAGTGGTACATACTACTCTTATCATATTTAATTAAGACTCATTATAATCGTTCATTGCCTCTTGGAAAATAGCAAAACGGTTTTGTGTTTTAGGGTTCTGTAGCAAATTATATTTCCGAAAGACCCGTCTGTCAAGCTGGCTGTTTGTCTATTTGCCTGTCCGTCTGCATGTCACAGTACTTTATTCAGAGACTATTAACACTAAAGCATTGAAAATTCGGTACACGTATAGAAAGATTGCCTGTTGAGCAAAATATAATTTATTATATATGTACTATATACCTTTAACAACCATAGAGACCAGAAGAGGCAGGATGTTTGGCCACCTGGTGCGACATGACAAACTGATGAAAACCATCATAGAAGGAAGAGAAAGGCACGAAAGAGAGGACCGGGAAGACTAAGGAGAACTTTTATAGACTAGATAAAAGAGAAGGCAGTCATGTCGTACAGGGAGGTGAAAACGCTGGCAGAAGACCGCCAAGCATGGAAATTACTTCACCGATAAGAGCTATACGCTTTTAAATAATGAATGAATGGATATATGTACTATAGTAATTTTGTAAAATAAATATTTACTGATGGCTTACATTCATGGCTATTGGTGATGAAAAGAAACGTTAATATAATTACATATCCGTCAAGCGGGGTACAGATGTTCATAATGAAGTTTTCAAATTCATTCATAATGAAGTCTTGTCTTTTTTTAGATATATCCTTTTTTTTCTACGTGCTTAGACAAAAAAACCTGAAGGGAAATTCTGAAGTTTGGAAAAAAAAAGACGCAGGATACAATTTATTTTTAAATGATCACGACGTATTGCAGTTTAACAGCTCACGATAATAATCCGACCAAGTTTTTTTTTAGGCTTTACAAAAGGAAAATACCAACGAATATGCTAATAAAGAGCTAAGTGCTATTATAGATTTGCGTATATACTCCGAGCAGTCCAGCTCCCGCAAGCAGCACCCGTTCACGAGTTGACGCATGTGCCAGCCATCGCTCTCCTCAACCATATTGAAGGGAAGAGGGCGACCCGCCACACGACGCCGCCGCAAGAAGAAGCTATCCGACCAAGTTGAAGCACGTGAGGGTCCAAAGTTTTTTTCTATGTTCTATGTATTCAGCCTATGTTTTTGATGATTATTTATTTCTAAGCTACGGAACCTTGCCATGATAAGGTATAGGTAGGTGAACAGTTATATTTTTCTTATTATCATCTGACTTTCACTTTTGATATTTATAAAGTCAACATTTAGTTTTATGACGATGTTATCTACGTCATATAATATTAAATATTAATTCCACTTGCTCAAAGCAAGTTTTTTTACATAATAAAAAAAAAAAAAAATGTTTGTTTTTACGATTAAGATCTTTAAATTTGAACTTTTGTTTCAGGCTAGCGTAACTTAGATTTCTTTAAAAATTACTTGTAAACTGAAATTCACTTTTTCTTATTGTATTAGACCCGATTGCAGCAGCAGAACATTAGAGATATAGTTTGAAGATGGACTTCCGCTTAGTAACGCAGCCACACGCAAGTACCTAGTCAATGAAATATTTAAAAGTAAATTTACGAAGAAGTGGTATGATTCTCATAACAATATAATTTTTATATTTTCATGTAATTGTTTTATGTTTATCTCGTCTACGATCTTGAGTTTATTACTTGCTAAAGTCATACCTAGTATTCAATGTTTATATGTTGTATAAGCATATATAAACATTAAGTACGTTACTTAGTAGTTGTATGTGGTTTATATACCTATAGAAAAAAAACCAGTTTCAATTGCGATATGCTTGACGAAACTTGTTTAACAAGTGATAATCTGGGTATTATGATTTCAAAAATCACGAAGAAACGAATTACTATATCATGCGAAAATATGATATTACGAAAGCCAAATTACGTGATCTCGAAATTAATTATTGTCACAATGCAAAAGTACTTACGATGTCGGATGAGTAACGTTCCTGTGTTCAAAAGGCTCATATTCGTCCTCTTCATCTTCTTTCCTGTCGAGTGTGATGGTTGACTGGTTGTTATCATCATTGTTCCGTGCGCTGGAATCGAACATATATTTTATTTATTTATTTTTCCTTTCTGGCCTTCCTAAGTAAAGTTACAATCTAGCCTCAGGCAGGCTAATAAGTAATTTAAATCTAGCTTAAACTTCTAGGTATTTAATGTCCAATATCACTTTTCTTATTGTCTCTATTAAGGCGAAGACACTATGTTCACGCGTGTTCTTTAAAAGTAGCACTTGCACTACATTCACTAGGATTACATTACACTACACTAACTCGGACGGTTTCGTTCTAATCAAACATAGACATAGACAACATAAGACCTCACGAGCACAAAAAAAAAAAAAAAAAAAAAAATATAACTAGAAGTAAATAAAGAATATATAAACTAATTTCGATAGTGGTTACATAATTATTTCAGTCATTGCGACTTAGACATTGGGTCTGTGGGGGCCGGGACCTCACCTCATTTTCAAAAACCTCTCTTTTTAGTGCGACACGTAACCAAATTGCAGGCAATTATTTGGTGGAACGCATAGCATTGCCGCCATCATGCTGGATACGTTGCCGACTGGTAAGTAGTGGGCTTGATTGAACACGTGGAGTATTTTTAGACCTTCAATCGTCTCTAGATATTGGTGGACGTTATTTACACACAGCGCCATCTAGCCCCAAACTAAGCAAGCTTGTACTATGGGAACCAGATAACTGATAGAATACATAAATACTTTTTTTTTTTGTAAATACATACATAGAATACATAGAAACACCCAGATAGTCCGGCTGTTACTTTTATGTAGTAGTTTAGGGAGTTGTTTTACTTTATATGTATTTGATATATATATATTGTGTAAGTAAGTGCGTACAGGCTGAGTATTTTAAGGCCTCCGAAGTACTCCGAGATGGTTTAGCGGCTATTTTTAAACAAACTACAGGGTGGACTAAGAATTCAAAGTGTCATTCGATTCACGGTAGCACTCATCTGTAAATTCCAATCGCGGTCACCACTTCGAAGACTTTTTTTCTTTTTTTTTATGTTACTCGATGACGAGACGAGCAAGTCGCTCACCTAATGTTAAGCGCCACGCTTGCCCATAACATTTCAGTGCCACCAAGAATTTTGAACTTTCACAGTTCAAAACTATGCGCAGCAATGCACTGCGCTAGTTACCCTGAGATATTAGAATTTCACATCTAATATCTCAGGGTGACTAATATCTAATATCTCTGTATGCCCAGTAATTACGCTGGAAACATTGCTCTTCAACCCAAAACACAGTAATGCTTGCACACTACTGCTTGGCGGTTGAATAACTGGCAATGGTGTGGTACTACCCCAGGCGGGCTCTGCAAGAGAGCCCTACCACTACACTTTTACTACTACTACTCTTTCAGGAAAACCTCGTCGAGTTACGCCACGATCGCTACATGGAAGTATTGACTTGGAAAAACAAGGAAATACAAAATTACCCGTTGCGGTAAAATTCACTCGTTAGATATACCTACCTAATTCACTCGTTAGATATACCTACCTAATTCACTCGTTAGATATACCTACCTAATTCACTCGTTAGATATACCTACCTAATTCACTCGTTAGATATACCTACCTAATTCACTCGTTAGATATACCTACCTAATTCACTCGTTAGATATACCTACCTAATTCACTCGTTAGATATACCTACCTAATTCACTCGTTAGATATACCTACCTAATTCACTCGTTAGATATACCTACCTAATTCACTCGTTAGATATACCTACCTAATTCACTCGTTAGATATACCTACCTAATTCACTCGTTAGATATACCTACCTAATTCACTCGTTAGATATACCTACCTAATTCACTCGTTAGATATACCTACCTAATTCACTCGTTAGATATACCTACCTAATTCACTCGTTAGATATACCTACCTAATTCACTCGTTAGATATACCTACCTAATTCACTCGTTAGATATACCTACCTAATTCACTCGTTAGATATACCTACCTAATTCACTCGTTAGATATACCTACCTAATTCACTCGTTAGATATACCTACCTAATTCACTCGTTAGATATACCTACCTAATTCACTCGTTAGATATACCTACCTAATTCACTCGTTAGATATACCTACCTAATTCACTCGTTAGATATACCTGCCTAATTCACTCCTTAGATATACCTACCTAATTCACTCGTTAGATATACCTGCCTAATTCACTCGTTAGATATACCTACCTAATTCACTCGTTAGATATACCTACCTAATTCACTCGTTAGATATACCTACCTAATTCACTCGTTAGATATACCTACCTAATTCACTCGTTAGATATACCTACCTAATTCACTCGTTAGATATACCTACCTAATTCACTCGTTAGATATACCTACCTAATTCACTCGTTAGATATACCTACCTAATTCACTCCTTAGATATACCTACCTAATTCACTCGTTAGATATACCTGCCTAATTCACTCGTTAGATATACCTACCTAATTCACTCGTTAGATATACCTACCTAATTCACTCGTTAGATATACCTACCTAATTCACTCGTTAGATATACCTACCTAATTCACTCGTTAGATATACCTACCTAATTCACTCGTTAGATATACCTACCTAATTCACTCGTTAGATATACCTACCTAATTCACTCGTTAGATATACCTACCTAATTCACTCGTTAGATATACCTACCTAATTCACTCGTTAGATATACCTACCTAATTCACTCGTTAGATATACCTACCTAATTCACTCGTTAGATATACCTACCTAATTCACTCGTTAGATATACCTACCTAATTCACTCGTTAGATATACCTACCTAATTCACTCGTTAGATATACCTACCTAATTCACTCGTTAGATATACCTACCTAATTCACTCCTTAGATATACCTACCTAATTCACTCGTTAGATATACCTGCCTAATTCACTCGTTAGATATACCTGCCTAATTCACTCGTTAGATATACCTACCTAATTCACTCGTTAGATATACCTGCCTAATTCACTCGTTAGATATACCTACCTAATTCACTCGTTAGATATACCTACCTAATTCACTCGTTAGATATACCTACCTAATTCACTCGTTAGATATACCTACCTAATTCACTCGTTAGATATACCTACCTAATTCACTCGTTAGATATACCTACCTAATTCACTCGTTAGATATACCTACCTAATTCACTCGTTAGATATACCTACCTAATTCACTCGTTAGATATACCTACCTAATTCACTCGTTAGATATACCTACCTAATTCACTCGTTAGATATACCTACCTAATTCACTCGTTAGATATACCTACCTAATTCACTCGTTAGATATACCTACCTAATTCACTCGTTAGATATACCTACCTAATTCACTCGTTAGATATACCTACCTAATTCACTCGTTAGATATACCTACCTAATTCACTCCTTAGATATACCTACCTAATTCACTCGTTAGATATACCTGCCTAATTCACTCGTTAGATATACCTACCTAATTCACTCGTTAGATATACCTACCTAATTCACTCGTTAGATATACCTACCTAATTCACTCGTTAGATATACCTACCTAATTCACTCGTTAGATATACCTACCTGATTCACTCGTTAGATATACCTACCTAATTCACTCGTTAGATATACCTACCTGATTCACTCGTTAGATATACCTACCTAATTCACTCGTTAGATATACCTACCTAATTCACTCGTTAGATATACCTACCTAATTCACTCGTTAGATATACTTACCTAATTCACTCGTTAGATATACCTACCTAATTCACTCGTTAGATATACCTACCTAATTCACTCGTTAGATATACCTACCTAATTCACTCGTTAGATATACCTACCTAATTCACTCGTTAGATATACCTACCTAATTCACTCGTTAGATATACCTACCTAATTCACTCGTTAGATATACCTACCTAATTCACTCGTTAGATATACCTACCTAATTCACTCGTTAGATATACCTACCTAATTCACTCGTTAGATATACCTACCTAATTCACTCGTTAGATATACCTACCTAATTCACTCGTTAGATATACCTACCTAATTCACTCGTTAGATATACCTACCTAATTCACTCGTTAGATATACTTACCTAATTCACTCGTTAGATATACTTACCTAATTCACTCGTTAGATATACCTACCTAATTCACTCGTTAGATATACCTACCTAATTCACTCGTTAGATATACCTACCTAATTCACTCGTTAGATATACCTACCTAATTCACTCGTTAGATATACCTACCTAATTCACTCGTTAGATATACCTACCTAATTCACTCGTTAGATATACCTACCTAATTCACTCGTTAGATATACCTACCTAATTCACTCGTTAGATATACCTACCTAATTCACTCGTTAGATATACCTACCTAATTCACTCGTTAGATATACCTACCTAATTCACTCGTTAGATATACCTACCTAATTCACTCGTTAGATATACCTACCTAATTCACTCGTTAGATATACCTACCTAATTCACTCGTTAGATATACCTACCTAATTCACTCGTTAGATATACCTACCTAATTCACTCGTTAGATATACCTACCTAATTCACTCGTTAGATATACCTACCTAATTCACTCGTTAGATATACCTACCTAATTCACTCGTTAGATATACCTACCTAATTCACTCGTTAGATATACCTACCTAATTCACTCGTTAGATATACCTACCTAATTCACTCGTTAGATATACCTACCTAATTCACTCGTTAGATATACCTACCTAATTCACTCGTTAGATATACCTACCTAATTCACTCGTTAGATATACCTACCTAATTCACTCGTTAGATATACCTACCTAATTCACTCGTTAGATATACTTACCTAATTCACTCGTTAGATATACCTACCTAATTCACTCGTTAGATATACCTACCTAATTCACTCGTTAGATATACCTACCTAATTCACTCGTTAGATATACCTACCTAATTCACTCGTTAGATATACCTACCTAATTCACTCGTTAGATATACCTACCTAATTCACTCGTTAGATATACCTACCTAATTCACTCGTTAGATATACCTACCTAATTCACTCGTTAGATATACCTACCTAATTCACTCGTTAGATATACCTACCTGATTCACTCGTTAGATATACCTACCTAATTCACTCGTTAGATATACCTACCTAATTCACTCGTTAGATATACCTACCTAATTCACTCGTTAGATATACCTACCTAATTCACTCGTTAGATATACCTACCTAATTCACTCGTTAGATATACCTACCTAATTCACTCGTTAGATATACTTACCTAATTCACTCGTTAGATATACCTACCTAATTCACTCGTTAGATATACCTACCTAATTCACTCGTTAGATATACCTACCTAATTCACTCGTTAGATATACCTACCTAATTCACTCGTTAGATATACCTACCTAATTCACTCGTTAGATATACCTACCTAATTCACTCGTTAGATATACCTACCTAATTCACTCGTTAGATATACCTACCTAATTCACTCGTTAGATATACCTACCTAATTCACTCGTTAGATATACCTACCTGATTCACTCGTTAGATATACCTACCTAATTCACTCGTTAGATATACCTACCTAATTCACTCGTTAGATATACTTACCTAATTCACTCGTTAGATATACCTACCTAATTCACTCGTTAGATATACCTACCTAATTCACTCGTTAGATATACCTACCTAATTCACTCGTTAGATATACCTACCTAATTCACTCGTTAGATATACCTACCTAATTCACTCGTTAGATATACCTACCTAATTCACTCGTTAGATATACTTACCTAATTCACTCGTTAGATATACCTACCTAATTCACTCGTTAGATATACCTACCTAATTCACTCGTTAGATATACCTACCTAATTCACTCGTTAGATATACCTACCTAATTCACTCGTTAGATATACCTACCTAATTCACTCGTTAGATATACCTACCTAATTCACTCGTTAGATATACTTACCTAATTCACTCGTTAGATATACCTACCTAATTCACTCGTTAGATATACTTACCTAATTCACTCGTTAGATATACCTACCTAATTCACTCGTTAGATATACCTACCTAATTCACTCGTTAGATATACCTACCTAATTCACTCGTTAGATATACCTACCTAATTCACTCGTTAGATATACCTACCTAATTCACTCGTTAGATATACCTACCTAATTCACTCGTTAGATATACCTACCTAATTCACTCGTTAGATATACCTACCTAATTCACTCGTTAGATATACCTACCTAATTCACTCGTTAGATATACCTACCTAATTCACTCGTTAGATATACCTACCTAATTCACTCGTTAGATATACCTACCTAATTCACTCGTTAGATATACCTACCTAATTCACTCGTTAGATATACCTACCTAATTCACTCGTTAGATATACCTACCTAATTCACTCGTTAGATATACCTACCTAATTCACTCGTTAGATATACCTACCTAATTCACTCGTTAGATATACCTACCTAATTCACTCGTTAGATATACCTACCTAATTCACTCGTTAGATATACCTACCTAATTCACTCGTTAGATATACCTACCTAATTCACTCGTTAGATATACCTACCTAATTCACTCGTTAGATATACCTACCTAATTCACTCGTTAGATATACCTACCTAATTCACTCGTTAGATATACCTACCTAATTCACTCGTTAGATATACCTACCTAATTCACTCGTTAGATATACCTACCTAATTCACTCGTTAGATATACCTACCTAATTCACTCGTTAGATATACCTACCTAATTCACTCGTTAGATATACCTACCTGATTCACTCGTTAGATATACCTACCTAATTCACTCGTTAGATATACCTACCTGATTCACTCGTTAGATATACCTACCTAATTCACTCGTTAGATATACCTACCTAATTCACTCGTTAGATATACTTACCTAATTCACTCGTTAGATATACCTACCTAATTCACTCGTTAGATATACCTACCTAATTCACTCGTTAGATATACCTACCTAATTCACTCGTTAGATATACCTACCTAATTCACTCGTTAGATATACCTACCTAATTCACTCGTTAGATATACCTACCTAATTCACTCGTTAGATATACCTACCTAATTCACTCGTTAGATATACTTACCTAATTCACTCGTTAGATATACCTACCTAATTCACTCGTTAGATATACTTACCTAATTCACTCGTTAGATATACCTACCTAATTCACTCGTTAGATATACCTACCTAATTCACTCGTTAGATATACCTACCTAATTCACTCGTTAGATATACCTACCTAATTCACTCGTTAGATATACCTACCTAATTCACTCGTTAGATATACCTACCTAATTCACTCGTTAGATATACCTACCTAATTCACTCGTTAGATATACCTACCTAATTCACTCGTTAGATATACTTACCTAATTCACTCGTTAGATATACCTACCTAATTCACTCGTTAGATATACTTACCTAATTCACTCGTTAGATATACCTACCTAATTCACTCGTTAGATATACCTACCTAATTCACTCGTTAGATATACCTACCTAATTCACTCGTTAGATATACCTACCTAATTCACTCGTTAGATATACCTACCTAATTCACTCGTTAGATATACCTACCTAATTCACTCGTTAGATATACCTACCTAATTCACTCGTTAGATATACCTACCTAATTCACTCGTTAGATATACCTACCTAATTCACTCGTTAGATATACCTACCTAATTCACTCGTTAGATATACTTACCTAATTCACTCGTTAGATATACCTACCTAATTCACTCGTTAGATATACTTACCTAATTCACTCGTTAGATATACCTACCTAATTCACTCGTTAGATATACCTACCTAATTCACTCGTTATTATCTGTGTCGCTTTGACCGCATTACCTACTTAATGTCTAAATTATATTTTTTAGCCAAAATGAATGTTTATGATGGCTATAAAGCGACTTACCGTTGAATTTACTTCCATACTAAGATAAAAGTCGTCGTCATTAAATTTACTGGTATTTATGTAAAATAAAGGTAATAGAGCTCCTAATCGATAACGGTTTTTGTTTCTGACCTTTATATGTTAATTTTGAAGTTTATTTTATTTTGAAATACTTTGACTACGAGACACGATTACAAAGTCCAAACGCGTCGCAACATCAGCTCAGTCTTCTGTTTGGATTTAAGGTTGCTAGGGAAAATAACGAAGTCTAGTGTAAGTATAAGATTCATAATAACTGAGCACCTAAATACTTATTATAAATGTGACGAATTTTTTTTATTTTTTTTTGTAAGCAAACAAGTCAATACCGAATGCGAACAGTAGACCTCGCGAGCACAAACTTTTTGCACAACCGTAGATTTTTGTCGTTGGCGATTTTTGATTGGATCGAATATGAATATACCCTATATACTTCGACAAAAGGAACCTATAGTTTTTTTCTCATATTGGAAATTCTTGTTCAGAATTGAGCACCGCATGTTTCTGGCAAATATTATCAAAATAGGCCGGTAAATGACGCCGCAGCAAACTTCCCTTTTTTGGAGGAATACCCCCTCGATTTAAAAATCGCCAACGTCTAAAAAAATCTATAAAATTATTGTACCTGAATACCAATTTCGTCAAGATTGGTTGAAAGATACGATCTGTACGCGACTTAGAACTCAAGGAACCGATATCCGGTGGGGAAGAAAGATTCTTGAGTGGCGACCACGAACCGGAAGACGCAGCGTAGGTAGGCCTCCCACAAGGTGGACCGACGACATTGTGAAAGTCACGGGCAACCGGTGGATGCAAGTGGCATGATATCGGTCAGTGTGGCGCTCTAAGGGGGAGGCCTTTGTTCAGCAGTGGACGTCTTATGGCTGATGATGATGATGATGACGTGACTTAGAGCAACACGGGCATCCGGTCGACCCACATGCCTGCAGCCGAGTTCGGGCCGGTACCGAATTGCTCAATGGTAAGCGAGTACCAACATACAGACAGATGAAAGCAAATTTTTCTAGTCGATAGTTGAAGCAGAGACTATCGTTCGCTTCGCTCACTCGGTCATTATGTAGTTCAAAATTATTTATTCAGGAAATGGTAAGTGTTACATGTTGTTACAGTCACTAGCCGCAAACTGGGTTTTACAAACCCGCAAAAATCAGCTCGATCCGTTCAGACGTTTAGCCGTGAAAACGCGACAAACACCCAGACAGAGAGAGAGACAGACAGAGAGACAGATAGACAGAGAGACATAAAGACAGAGAGACAGAGACACAGAGAGACAGAGTACAGAGTTCTTCCGAATTTATAATATTACTTAGGGATTTCAAGTAAGACTTTCCTAAGACACTCGGGATAGTGCAAAAATTCTAACGATAACATTTTCATCAAAATTGTTCCAGGTTATCGTATAGTATTGAGAAACCCACATACATACACGAACCCTAAAAACATAGTACTCCTTTTCGACAGTCGTGTAAACAGATAACAAAAAATTAAATTTAAATTGCATTATGATGACGAAGACGGTTATATTAATTATATAAATTAAGTACTTACTCGTATGTTAAATGGGTATTTTAATTATTTGTAAAGAATTTCTTCATATTATAAAAAAGATTCGAAGAAGCCATTTATGCGCTAAAAAAAACCTTTGTATCGGCAGTTCCCAGATAACTTAGGAATATATTACAACAAATATAATATTAAATTTTCTAAGCCAACATAAATTATATCTTACACTTCCAAATCCATTGTCTCGTGTAAATTCTCAAGCACTCACTCAAAACACTACACTATCCTACCACTGTAGAGTCTGATATCGCTCGAAACAAATACACATAATATTTTAAGTGGATTAAATTTTTCAAACAAACCGATGCGATGTGTGTTGTCTTATAGTACCTAATACAAACTAGAAGTAGTCTGCTAGAAATTCATGTTTCACTGTTGCGGTGGCCATGATGTGGCTAATGTGGTTATACAACATACACATAACTTGGGCACAAAAAATAAAGACTACATTACTATTACTACTCACGGGATATTTACCACGATTATTATTTTTGTTGAGTTCCCGTTATTTCTGCACAATAACATGCGCCATGTTCACGGGTAGACTCAAAAAAAAATTTTGGTAAATATCCCGTGAATACTAATAGTAATGTAGGAAACCACCACGATAGCCTAAAACAGTGTTTAATGATAGACTAGTCCTAAACAGAGACTTCGTAAAGTTGAAAGCAAGGAGTGCACAATAAACTAGTTTTCTATTCTAAGTATAATCATAGCTAATATTATAAATGCGAATGTAACTCTATCTATCTTTCTATCTGTCTATCTGTGTATCCGTGTATCTGTCTATCTGTCTATCTGTCTATCTGTCTCTCTGTCTCTATGTCTCTCTGTCTGTCTGTCTCTCTTTCTGTCTCTATTTGTCTGGGTGTTTGTCACGTTATTACGACTGAACGGATCGACCTGAATTTTGACCTGAACCTAATTGAATAGATTTAGCTTAAGGGTAGGAGACGGACATAAGCTACTTTTTTTTTTGGTCCACTTGTATAGATTTAACTTAAGGGTAGGAGACAGACATATGCTATTTTTTTTTTATTGGTCCAGGCGAACGAAGTCGCGGGTCGCAGCTAGTTTAGTATATATTAGGACAGGTTAGTACATATTTATATGTATATAAGAAGTTATATTAGGTGCCAGTTAAGTTAAGACAGAGTTAAAGTCTTTTTTTCCACAATCATTTTTAAATAAATTTCTGCATCAGCCTTTAAAGATACCACTGCGGGATATCGTCGTATTACCACGACTTATAAAATAAATGTAAGCACTTTTTTTCTAGTACAAATATATAAAATCACTTTCAGTCAAACATTCAGTCGTCGATCGCATAGTTATCTTATATCAATTAGTGTACGCTTATTCTTCCGCCACGACTAAAATTTTCGGTCTTGGCAAAAAGCAAATATTTATAAGGAGAATTCTGTGGCAAAAAGATACATTTTCATTTACAATTATCTCAATAACGGAAAAAGGTTTCCGGGTTAGCCCAGGGCCCGTACCGTGAGGTGCTTATTACGATGATTGTTAGGCTCAGCCGAGAACGGTGCACGACCATACACCTTATCGCGCGGTAATACGGTTCATGGTCGCGCAGTGTTGTCGGCTGAACCTAAAAATCATCGCAATAAGCACCTCACGGTACGGGCCCTGGATCATTTTTTCAACGCATAGTTATCAATTGGCATAGGTTTAGTCTTCCGCCGCGACTAAACATTCAATCTAGATCAAAGAGATGCATTTTATCATTGGCAAATATTATACCGAGAAGGGAAACGTTTAGGTACAATGTTATTAGTGCTTGAATATTAAATCATTGCAACATTTTGCTCTACTAATTTGCTGAGATTTCACCACTACACCACCTGCGTAAGAGAAATGTCTCAAGTCCCTCGAATTGCAACCCTCATTTTTGGACAGAACCAGACAGAACAAACGACGTTTGTCAAAATAAGATTTGTTTAAAAGTAAGGCCGTGGAGTTTTTTACAGCTCGTTTTAAACAAGCCGGATAGGTTAAAAAAATAAACACAAAAACAAAACCGGTGTGAGTACGATCTTGCTAAATCCATGAGTACGATCATGGTGTAAAAAGGCAAATTATTATTGTGTGGCAGCGGCATGTCATCGGGCGGAAATAACGTCAATAAAATTTACCGTCAAGATGATTGACGTAAAATAACTTTGCAGAACTCATGGATCTTGTGCTTCGTCTAAGGCAGAACTTGATAGAGCTTGCTTTGAATTTATTTGGCCCACCCACACGGCCGCAGCAATGGGCTTGGCTAGCTACTACAGCTGTCCAATTAATATCATTCCATCACTTTACAGACAAGATCTAGCTCAGTTTTTTTTGTTCCCATATAAAAATGCCCCGCGAATTATAATTTAATTTAAGTCTTCTCAGACCGTTGTGAAATTAGGCGATTATTTTTCGACGTTCCTCAAGATCTTTTCTTAAATGTTCGAAAGCTGGTTTAGTCAAAAGAATGATGGAATGAATAAGTTTTTGTTATTGGCACAGATTACACATCTCTAATTTTATTAGCTTTGTTATTTTCAGTGTTTCTTTAGACACGACATTTCTTTATAGTAACGAGGGCTCTAGAAAAACTGAAACAATTCAATTAATGTCGTTCGAAAAGTTACCAGAATAATTGGTACGAGTGCTTACCTTATATATATATATATATATATATATATATATATATATATATATATATATATATAATATATTTATTGACCGAGTGAGCGAAGCTAACGAAAGGTTTCAGTTTTAAATGGCATAATTTGCTTTAATATGTCCATATGTTGGTACTCGCGTAAAGGTCGTATATTTCCAATTCAATCTTGACAAAACTTGGTGTACAGTTTCTAAGATTTTTTTAGTTATTTTTTTGTTTTCGGCGGTTTTTATTGATGGGGTATTTCCCCCAAAAAAGAGGAAATGTTGCTGCTTGCTTAGAGCATCCTGAATATATATAAAAACAAGTCTTTTTCTAGGAATCAACGCATAGTCCAAACCGCTTATGATAAAGACGTCAAATTTGAAACCAATATTTCCAAATGGATGAATGAATGAAATATGAACAATATGAACGGATTTTGTGAAATTACACCCCTAAAGGGGTAAAATGGACCCCAAAAGTTTGTATGAAAATAAAATCTTTTTTGATGTTATGCCAATGTAACTCGGTTTGTGTACTATGCCTTAAAAAATAAAATGGTAGGATATTTCGAAAATAAGTTTCTAAAGACATGAAATGAGGTTTTTAATTTACTGTAGCCTATGCGAGAGAGGCCGTTTGGGCAAGCTAGTGTGTACAAAGGAGGACCTCTGATTAGACTATAATGAGATTATATTTAATTTTGTGAACGTTTTGCTAAGCGGCTAGTCACTGTCTGGCACTTACTGACGTTTCAAGGACATTGCTACAAAATTAGATTTTTATTTATTTTAATTACCTACCTATTTCTATGATGAATCGTAATCACGTGCACCGACATAATTTTTGTAAATACTTAGTTTTATTAGTGGCGTAAATAGGTAATACCCATAAAATGAATTTGAAATATACCTGTTTAAGTAATGAAGATTCTTAAATGCTGAAATACTATTAAATACTCAACACTGAAATGTATTTTTGTCCCAAATGCATATTATGACAAAATTGAAAACTCAATGAACTGCAAAATGAAATAACAGTATTGCCAACAATGCTACACGGCTCTTGTACGTAACGTGTGGTTTAACACAACATAATTGTACGGTTCACACAATACGCTTGTGAGGTAGGGTCACAAAATATATAATAACTAGGTGCGCCCCGCGGTTTTACCCGCTATTCTACAGAAACCGAATATTGTTTCGGCTCCGGTGCGTGCCCTCGGAGATCCCGGACACCTCGTTCAAAAACCAAGGCAGGACACAGATGAGGTTTTGGTGGGTATACTCCCACTTAACCTCGCTATGCCCCAAAGCATTCGTGTACCTTGTAAAGATTTACCTTCGTCAAAAAAATAAAAATAAAGTCTGTATACATTTGCCGAGTTCTAGCCCAGATATTTCACTCATTATCATACAATAATTAGTAATTTTCTCGGGATAAAGAGTAACCTCTTTCTATCATAAGATAAACACTTTTTGTAAATATTACTAACTAGCTGCGCCCCGCGTTTTCACCCGCTATTCTACAGAAATCGAATATTTTTCCGTGATAAAAAGAAGCCTATGTGTTAATCCAGTGTATAACCTACCTCCATACCAAATTTCATTCAAATCCGTTCAGCCGTTACAGAGTTGAAAGGGAACAAACATACTTACATACTTACACACTTACACACGAACTTTCGCATTTATAATATTAGTGTAATTAGTGTAATTTATAAATGTGAAAGTTTGTGTGTAAGTGTTTAAGTATGTGAGTAGGTAAGTACCAGCTTAACCATACCGTAGTAATGGTTACGCTGGTAAGATAGGGCTTAAATCCACCAATAATTCTAGGGAGAAGTATAATTGCAGAATCTATTGCCTTAAAATTAATACATCGAATCTGTCCAAAACTGAAATGATGGCTACACTACACATCCAATAATGTGATATAGCTCAGATATTATATACATCAGCTATGTTACAATGCGCACACAATCACAGGAATGGAATCTAATATTTAATTAACGAGTTCTCGTTGACTGAATAAGTGCAGCCGCACACTGGGCCACTGGTGGTGGTCACACCAAAGCCACACGAGGTCCCATTAGAGGATTTTCATACATTTGTAAGGTTTCGTCGCAAACTGAGCGTTTGAGAGTACGTCCGAGCTACAGGTTGCGGAAGTGATCAGCATTCGCTACTTGTAGTCGCGTTTTGTCACTCTCTTTTCGAACACTCTCGGGCACAGTCGCCGGCTTCTTCCCACCCGCGTCCCAAGTCCAGTCTTGCTGCAAGCACCGCACCGAACGGTCACACGATCTCGATGGATCCGTTATTATCTCCGATATTGTAGAGCACCACGTTATTTGTGGGACCGAGTGAGATGACTGGTTGCCGCCAGACAGCCACTAGTGGTTGCGACTGGCGTCTAGTGGCTGGACAGAGCCACTGGTGGAGCACTGGTGGTCGCGTTTAGTGGTCGCCACTAGTGGCTCAATGCGCGGCCGCCCGTAGTTTCCGATGCATGTTTATAATGCAACCGCTGAGTGAATTTCGTGATTTTTTTGTCTCATTGAGTGGAATATTTTGTACATCTGCAAATATTTTAATTTATCTTCTTTTTTTTTAAGCTGGCTACTGCTATAATGTTTTCTTTTTAACTAACAATATCAGTCGCAATGCAATAAAAAAATATGTGATACTTTTTAAACATGCTTCGGCTGGTTTTTTCAGTTGAAACCAAAGACGCGGGTATGTAAATTCTAGATTTAGTACAGTGTACAGTTACTCTTCGTGGAAGTATTATTTCGATACCTGCAAGCCTAGCATGCGCACCACGACTATAGCTTTTTGTTATGGAAGGCTGAAAAGTTGTTTTTTTTGGCGCGAGTATTGAATCCTGAGCTTAGCGAGGGTTTCAAAGGTACGAGACGCAGAATAACTTTGCTGACGAGCGAAACACAAGTTTTCATCTCACAACAGCCAACGTGTTGTTTCCAAAACTTTAACACTTTACTACGGCATGACATGGACTTGACCGTGACTTACTTTGCTTGACTTACCCTCAAATACTGAAACGTTTGTTATCTTTGACGACAGATTAAGTCTATTGCTGCCTTTGTCATTTGAAGGCAGTATTAGAATTAATCTGTTGTCAAAGTTAACAAACGTTTCAGTATTTGGGGGTAAGTCAAGCAAAGTAAGTCACGGTCAAGTCCATGTCATGCCGTAGTTCACGTAGACGTATTGTTGATTCCAAAACTTTAAGAGTGGACCATTTTAATTTTATTATTTTGGACTCTTTTGATTAGCTAATGTAATTGGTTGAAACGTATTAGTTAAATCTTAATCCTTATTTCTCTTGGTCACGCCATAACTTGAGAACGGCTGGACCGAGTTTAGCGAGGCTGAAGGCCAAGCTTCATCTCGTACGAAGTCGCGGCCATCAGCTATAGTAAATTAAATAATTTTGCCGCCTACATTGACAATTCAAGGAGGTTATGGATAGTTATATTAAATATTTATTTTAGTAAAACGGAATACTAGAATAGAGTTCACGAATATTAGATATGCTATAAGCTAGAGCACTTCAAAGTATTACTAATAATAGTTTACCGTTACTAGCTAACTGAAGATTTTAATGAGCAAAGGAATAAAAACAAATTAAAAATAACTATAATCTAATAAGCCGCTATACCAGCAACAAAGACATACATTTATAAGGAGAATGCTGTAACCAGCAAGTATCATGCCCAAAATGCTGGCAAAATTACCGTGCTAGTTGATATACTAATTTAAGTATTATCTGAGCAAGGTATAGGCCAGCATTTTGATCACGAGGTGCTTCGATCAGACGCGTTGATTGGTTTCTAAATATATTTTTTGCAATCGGTTTTTAGATCCACGGTCCTAAACTTTCGACCCGAAAAGTCTCAAATATGTAACCGCTGTCTGTACTATATTTACATATTTTGAGCCTTTGAGCTGTCTGCCTTCTTTGAAGAATAATATAAAGAATATTATAATATAACCTTACCAAGTTCGAAGATCGCGCGTTTCCAGCTGTAAATAACAATCTTCTTAACGATCTTCTTAACACGCTCAGAGCCACGGGGTTTTCGCCCTAGGCTGGTGAACTTTCGTTTTTTTTTTTTGCAGAAATGTATTCTACGGCTCGTAAATATACACAGCGTATTTGGTTTTTGTTTTTAACCGTCCTTTTTTAGGAGTATTTTTTTAGATACACTGGCCTGGGAATGTATATAGCATCAACAAAAAATACTTTCCTAGGCCAGGTATGTAAAAAAGCATACACATGGTGCATGGTGTATCATGTACATGCATTTCCTCATTTTATTTTATTTTCTAAGCTTTAAGTAGTTGTTTGTAGTTCAGAAACATAGAAGCTCTTTCTCCCGCAATAATCTCTTTGTGAGTAATGTCTTTGGTGATCCACCAAAACCTAAACAATGTCAGTGCAGAGGCTGCTACGCATTGTACGGGAAAAAATGGCTTCTCGTTGATGGAAAAAAAAAGTATGCTGTTCAAATGTAAATTATTTTTATATCTTGCAAGTATTAAACTGAAATTGTTTAAACGTTGCTCATTTATACAATAAAAACAAGCTGTTCTTTTTACTAAAATTGCATAAACTTTAACTAATAATGTTATTTCTTCATACATTGTATATTTTCAACAAAGAAAAAGTGGCGTATTCTCCAACCTTATAATTATAATCATATACTACGCTGTATGGAGCATTGTATAATGTATAGCCAGTGATAAACCGTCCTACGAAAACACCCTTGTCGCGTACCTATATCGTCAGAGATACTCCGGGACCTGGGCCAATACACCATTTGGTGTATCTGGCGCTGGGCGTGTTAAATCGGCAGTGTAGACAGCGTCTACATGCGTGAGAGAAACAATTACAAAGTAAGATGTATGTTATCTTAATCTGATATAGACAGTTGATGTAACTCTGTTTGCATTGTAATCTAAAGTAACGTGTTGGAAACATCATCTATAGTTAAAATTTCTAGAATTTTCAATGATAAGAATATATTTACCAACGTCTTTCAATTTGATACATACTACAGGGACTCATTTTCAATGCAATGTTTTCACAGCAATAAAGATAAGGTATCATCATTAGACAGATGACGTCCACAGCTGAACAAACACCTTCCCCTTAAATGGAGGGGGTTTATTTAGTCAACAAGCTTGGCAGGCGGCATGGGGATCCCACCGTTCTTCATTCTTCCATTTGTATCATGGAAGTTCACTTCATGCCCAGCTATCATCCTTCGTCACTGCCAACAGAATAGATATGTTGGCAGAGTTAACTGTTGATTAATATTATTAGGCATTAATCAAAAGTAAACTATGATTATTATACTAGTAGTGCGCGGCGAACTGAGACCTATCGACCCCTGTATCTTCACAACCGCTCGACCGATTCAGCTCATATTCGAACTTAGAAATTGTATTGAAATGAACTACTTGCCTACAAAATTTTTTGAAGATCGGATCAACGGTTCGCAAGTTATCATCGGACAAATATACACAGAAACATACATACAAATGCTGATTTGTCCCAGTAAACTCTGAGACCTTCGCTTCGCTCGGTCAACTAAGAAAACTAACATTAAGAAATAATCAGTAATTTATGTGTGGCTCAATGTAATATCAGAACGATTTCAGGCAACATTATTGTGGGACTGAATAATTCATCTTGATGTGAAAGGGCTGTATGTATTTACATTAATAAAGTATGTGCTACACTTAGAAATGAGGTATTTTCTTTTGAACTCGTGACCCAAATTAGTCGATGGCTGTCCCAGAAGCACACGCAAACAATTTGGTGATTAACGAAATAAATAAAAAACATTTCGCTTTCATTCTTTTTTTCTTTAATAATTGAAGATGCCATGGAACAGACACAAACACGGCCAGACCGAACCTACTCAGAACCAGAGCAGATTTAAACTTCCATAAATCTACGCAGTCAGGAATTTTACCATGTGCCTTTTGCTCATAAGGCAGACACGGTACCGCTAAGCCATATCGGTCGTACGAACTCCTCGTCAAAGTAAAGGTACGTATTAGCAAAATGAACATAATATTATCCCTTTTTTATTTAATGATTCACACATGCAGCTCCCCTAGCTAGAAACTAGGATTCATTGTGTCAGGTATGTCAAGGAACACCCACAACTAGTCGGATCAATAATATTAGATTATTGATTAGTTTTTTTTTTTTTTTTTTTTTTAATATTTCATTTTTACTAAAATAATCTAAACTTAAATGTACAAACTAAAACTATAAACTATACTAAACTAAATAAGTACTTAAATAAATTAAATCTAAAATATCTACAAATAAAAAACCGCATTTAGGTCGCTGTCTGCGGGTAAAGTGACCAAAAAGCTGGCGACATTACCCCGTTGAATTGCCAAAATTATTGATTAGACAAATCAAACATCACCCCGGCCGGGATTCGAAACCTGGTCGAAACCAGGTCCTGCTCATAAGGCAGGCATAAGGCAGTTCTACCATTGAGCCAAAAGGTAGATAGGTAGGTTGTCAAATAAAGTTAAATAAATTGTTGTGTTAAGGTGTTAAGGTTTCTTAAGTACAAGAAAAATCTTGGTAACTAAGTGGAGATGAATTGACAAAATAAAAACACGTACTTACCTACATTTTTTTAGATGAAGCATAGATTTGGCTGAAGTAACGACCGTGGGAAACTTCATTAGACTGTGAATCTCTAGCCATGTTTAGCTGAATCTTTAGTAAATGTCTACCCATTGAATAAGAATTTATTATTATTAAGCCCGGAATGTTATTGGTAACCCGAAGGATAGACAATTGTTGTGTGATCCTTTGTTATGAATGTTTTCGGTAAGCCTGGTTAGTGTTTTATTTTGAAAGAAAAATATTCATTCTGAAAATATTGGCAGAGGGTAGGGTCCTGAATTATTTATGATGACCACCAGACCTAAAGATTGGGTCGCTTACCTAATTAGGTAATAAAAAACCGTACAACTGTACAACTATTTTTACGTAATAGTAGGCTATGTAGATAAAGCAGTCTTATGTCACAGCCAACAAAAGAGAATATAAATACCAGCCGACATATTGAATCCCGAGCAAAACGAAGGATTCTGGAGTTAGTTTTAGACTAAAGGCAGCGAGGGATTCAATGTTGCTCATCTTTATCCCCGACGGTTTCTAAAGAGGAGAGGATACCTACTCTACTTTATACAAGTGCTATTTGATCAGATCTACCTACGTACTAAGTACTGTAGTTTGAATATCCACATCATCATCATCATCAGCCTTAATAAAACGTCTACACAACCTATAAAACCCACGACTTATAAACTATCTATGTAAATGTTTATTACGACATTTTATACAACCGTAATAGTGACGTGCTATAGTAAGTTTTCTAATATAACCAGTACAGAACGATATTGCTCTATAAATTTGTTCGTATATGTCTTCATTCGTCTGATTTGCGAAAGGTTCCACATAAACTGCTATAGTCATTCTAGCAGCGATGATAGCTTCATGGCAACATTGTGGTACTGTGGATATTCGACGCAGCGTAGGTAGGCGTCCCACTAGATGGACCGACGACATTGTGAAAGTCGCGGCCAACCGGTGGATGCAAGTGGCCCGTTGTCGGTCGGTGTGGCGCTCTAAGGGGGAGGCCTATGTTCAGAAGTTTAAGTTTGCTCTATAAGCTTATAGTAAAAATGTATAGTCGAACGCTTTTATACAAAGTTCCGTCACCACTAAAACCTTAATAAAACGTCTACACAGCTTTTTAGGGTAAGGTATTTTTAGGGTAAAAACTCGATTGCTCCAAGCGTTCATGAGAGAAGGGGTCTTGACAGACAGAGAGAAAGGACAGACTGGTTTTTAAAGGTTGACAGGCGTGGCGTTTGCCCACAATTCACTTGAAGTTTAGTGACGGTGTGGTCAAAGATGGTGAACATACCTAGTACGGAATGAGTTTCTGGGTCATACCGTAGGTCCTTGGCGACAGATTGTCTACTTGAGGGTGCTAGCCAGTTATGATCGCTACAAATTCTTCAATCTTCTTCAGCCGCTTCAAATTGTTTGTTCGAAATCAATTCCTCTAATTAATTTATATGAGGTCATATAGACGGTAACATACAAACACACATACAGAATATATCCACCTTTCTGGAACAGGCAGGTAAAACTAAAAAATAATACCTAAGTACTTAGACTTTTTGTTTTAATAAAACGGGAATACTCAACTTAAATTGAGTCGGTTATTCAGACTATAGTTTCGATCACATTCGGTGGCCTTTATCAAGGAATGCTAAGCGAGACACGCGCGCGAGTTCGTCTTGCCTTGCACTCGTCTTGTCTTGTACTTAGACTTGTTGCTAAAATGTGTTACAATATAAATCCTTGAAATTTTTGATATTGTGAGGAATCGGCATTGAATTTACGATATCCAAATATGCTTAATCGTAACTTGATCGTTAATTTAATTTTATCATCGCTACCGGAGGGCTTTTTCCAAACAGCAGCATTATTTCATTTTCTTCGGAGCGGAAATGTCGAAACGATTCCGGTTATTTATTAAGTTTAAAAGGAAAAAATATCATTACAGAACGGTGCCTAAAAACCAAAGTACAAAGAAAAAATAATGAAGGATAGTCGAGACCACAGAAGAGATATTTCATATCTTTCTCTTTTCTGTGGTCGAGACGCTGGTATGTCGCTTGCCTTTCATTTAATTAATCGATACTGGAGTTTTCACCCATTGTCAGCGATATCTCTTTTCATTTAATTCCACTAGGCTGTATATTTTTTTTCTTGATTAATTAGTTCATTTTGAATATAGCATCGGTATTCAAGGTACCTACCGATGGCGTATTCAAAGGCATCGGTTAATCGGTAAATATAGGGTTATGGGCTCTACCTGTAGTAAGAGCCTATTAAGGGGGACCTATGGGTTTGGGGGTGGTTAGAAGTGGGACTCTAACCATCTACCTAAACTAGTCCGGGGAGGACGACAGCGTCGAGTGGCTGACGTTGTCGTATTCGGAGGCGTGTCAGGTCGTAGCTGTCCCGGGAGGAGCTGAAATGCTCCGGGCTCCGGTGCGTGCCCTCGGAGATCCCGGACACCTCGTTCAAAAACCAAGGCAGGACACTGAGGAGGTTTTGGTGGGTATAATCCCACTTAACCTCGCTACGCCCCATTCGAGTACCTTGTAAAGATTTACCTTCGTCAAAAAAATAAAAAATAAAGTCTGTATACATTTGCCGAGTTCTAGCCCAGATATTTCACTTATTATCATACAATAATTAGTAATTTTCTCGGGATAAAGAGTAACCTCTTTCTATCATAAGAGAAACACTTTTTGTAAATATTACTAACTAGCTGCGCCCCGCGTTTTCACCCGCTATTCTACAGAAATCGAATATTTTTCCGTGATAAAAAGAAGCCTATGTGTTAATCCAAGGTATAAGCTACCTCCATACCAAATTTCATTTAAATCCGTTCAGCTGTTACAGAGTTGAACGGGAACAAACACACTTACATTCTTACGTACTTAGATACTTAAACACAAACATTGGCATTAATATACAAGGTCTAAATATATTTAAATTAGCTCGATGATTTCAAAAGTAACACTAACGTTTGGGCTTATCCCGTAACTCTAAAAGCGATAGCGAGAGTTCCGCGAGCGGGACCGCGCATAGTGCGACTACGTTGGTACGAGCGAGATGGCACACTCTCGCAATCAGAATCACGAACGTTTCAAAATTAGAGACTAAGCCCGCTTGTTTGTATTAAATCCTTTTAATACAAAGTTTGTAGCAAGTAGGCAAGTTTAGTTCCATGAATATGCTCTTATCAGTCAAATAATACCGAAACATACAAAGTTTAGGCAAAATTTGAGGCGAAACATATAAACTTATTCTCAACGGTAGCTGTTCGCTGCATACTTCCAGCTTAAAGTTTTCGAAGGGATTTAACTTCATGAGAAAGCATACAAACTGTAGGGAAAGTCTTGATTCAGGTTCAAACTGAGTCTTTTAATCAATAATATGTGTAGGGTGTTTCTAGTGTATGCTTTCTAGGGTGTCTAGTGCAAAAGGTTCAAGGGATCACTTGTTTTACTTGCTTTACAAAGAGTATTATTAGTAAAATTAATGTTTGTTACATACATTTTACTTAAAAACGGCATTAAATAATTGATGACCACCAAAATATTTTAAAATTATTTTTTTTTGGGCTTTCTTATCAAAAATCTCTTCAAATTGTAATCGAAAACCAAATCTAGTATATTATCACCAAATCTTAGCGAGCAAAAACTACATAAATAAACCACCATACTTACCTACAATAAAAATTTAGACATATAACCAAAGAAGCGCTGAAAATGTAACTGTTACATAATATAACGGCCCCGAACAGGTAGGTTAGGTTATGTTTGAACTGTGACAAACAACGCGCAAGCCGAACTTTTTTTGCTGGTACAATTTTGGTGATCATTTACTATTTTTGACAGTATAAAATATAATTTTTACATTATATTTTACTGTATCTGGTGATCATTTAAACATAAGCCCTGAAAAATAGGTTTTGTATGAACTGAAAAGAAAACTATTATTAGCCTGTAACTATTTATTACTAGCTGATGACCGCGATGCTCGGCCTTCGGTCTCGTTAAACTCTTTCTAAAAAAAACCTATAAAAACCTTGTCCTTACAATTACGAACACAACAAAAAAGAAATCATGAAAATCGGTCCAGCCTTTCTCAAGTTATAGCGTGACCAGGAACAGTAGGGGTTCATTTTCATATATGTATATAGATTTAAAACAGACATTCCGACACCACAGTCAATGTAGCCATAACCCTAACTGGGTTATTTTCTCGTTATCCCTATCGCGCCTAATACAGCGTCACTACAGATTCATTATTACAGAAATGAATGTTATATGAAAGGTCCTCACGGCTCCCACATTACTCAACACTCAGCACAATTCCCGGCTTTACTTTTTCATTCACTACCAATTGCCTTCCAAATACCGCCTACGCAGCACCCTATTTTAGATTTGGCAGCTCATGGTCTTCATTTTAGACATTAAGTCCATCTCAAACCTTTGATTCTGCGAATTTGTAAGTATAAAAATAAAAATCATCAACAGCCAGATTTCCACTGCAGAACAAAGCCCTTAGAGTGGACCGCCACACTGGACGGCAATTCGCAATTTGCATCTACCGGTAACCTTCGACTTTCACAATGTCGTCTGTCTGCCTAATTGGAGGCCTACCTACGCTGCGTCTTCCGGTGCGTAGTCGCCACTCAAGAACCTTTCTTCGAGGGATGTGGCCTGCCCATTGCCATTTCAGCTTGCAAACCCTGAAAGCTGCGTTGGTGACTGTTTCTTCAGCGAATATCCCTGTTCAGGAAGTTTAAAAAAATATATATTTTAAAAAACAAGTTATAAAATATTTCATTTTATTGAGTCTTACCAATTGTTATTGTAATTGTCTGAAAGAATCAGGTCCTTAAAAATACACCAAGTACAAAAATGCAATAGTTGATTTAAAAAACACATTTAGAACAATAAAGACGTGTACTTAATTATTCTATTTAAGGTTGTTTTCACTCATCACGCGCTATATTGCTTGCCTATTCAAATTGTTTAATAATTTACATTATTGAGGGTGATATTGAATAAAACGTTTTCAACAAAGTTGGATAGACGGTGACATGATTTAAAAATATTTATACATTTACACATGTGGTGCGGATGATACATGGGTTTTTACTGAATTGCGGTCTACCCACATCACTATGAATGACGTGTTTGAATGTCTTGTTATTGTATATTTTTATTTATTTATACATATGTATTGTATATGTACAAAATATTTATTCATTTTATTATGCGGTAGGGTGGCGCACTTCAATAGAAACCGACCCAGGTATAGATTTCTCTGTGAATATTTTAATTACATCTAATTAAATTATTGAAAACTCTATTGTTTGGACCAAGATCAGAATTATTTTATGACATATATTTAATTTGTGTAGTAACTAATAAGGAATATGTATTTAGAACATTTTTCATCACTACTCTCAGTAACATATGGTGGGTATGCTAAGCTGAAAAGGGCTCATTGTAATCATCATAATTAACAAATTTTACTATGGGAGCAACCCTGAAATCGAGAAACATAAATCAGCTCTTCCACAGAAAATTGTCGACAAAATGTATGGATCAGCTGGTTTTTTTTATTTTCTCGGTTTCAGGTGGTTCTGATAGTAAAAGTTGTTTACAGTCATGAGTACTATGAGCCCCTTTCGGCTTAGCATACCCTTTCCTTATTACCCTGTATAGTAAAAAAAAACATTGATTGGGCGAGCAACAGGGAGTGAAAATCGGTTTCCGCTCTTAAAATTGTTTTCTAGGTACAACAGACTGTGGTACAATTTTCAAGTCAAATGATATGAGAATTACCACTTTTCTTCGATTTTTCATTATAACTTTATTCTCATCGTAGTAAAAAATTATACATACATATATAGTATAGCCCCTTAATATGAGGCAAGATTTTATACATTATTTACAGTGATAGTAATTATAATATACATTGCCTAAATATATTTTATTTAAATTTTTATTCAACTTAAATTACCTATGTACATACCACATTTGATAATTACAAAATTAAATTCGTTTTCAATTATAATTACCAACATTAGTCATTTATTTATCGTTATTAGTCAAACTTACGCATAAATTATTATAGAGCACATTATGAATAAAGAAAAAGTTTTTATTTTTTAAATAATTTGCTTGTTTTTGTGTAAAGTTTTTGTCTTGACATTGGTATTGATGTATTTTTTACTATTTGCGATAAATTAATGATAGATATTTTTTGAAATAATGCTTCTGACGGCTTAATGCGTAATTTAAACAAAAAAAAAACATAAATGTAATTTTGATAAAAATAGTTTTATTGAAAATGATAACCTTATTACTGATAATATAGAAGCTTTTGAATTTTTATTTATGTAAAAAGCGATGTATGTATTTGTGTATGTTCCCCATATACTCCAAAAAGACTGGACAGAAGGTTTCAGGCAATCTTCAGATCCAGATCCCAGCGGGTGATCCTGTGAATTTTTGTATAAGTGCGAAGCCGGGGCGGGTCGCTAGTTTTCTTTAAAACACGATCAGTATAAAATAATATCTATGTATAGACTTAACACGGCACTTTTGAGGGTCCTGGTACTTAACTTTTACCCGACTCCTCAGACGAGGGTTATGTTTTCGGGTGCATGTAAATATGACGTTTGTGTGTTTCTGTGTGAACTGCTAGCTTTGCATGAACGATTTCGAATTGATGTGTGTAATATGGATTCGTCTTTTCATCCGAAATGTCATAGGTCTGTATTTATTAATGTGTTCCGAATTGAAAATCAAAAATTCCATTGAAATTTCTGAGTAACAAGAGATTTAATCTCGGCAATCAACTTGAAAGACTATATTTAAATAAATCATATTGTACTTATTCATATATAAAAATTCATATTAATTCGGAATAAGACCCCATAGGAGTATTTATTCTTACGCATTAAGCAATATTAACTCTATGTAGACTAGTAGATGACGTCACACACAATCGTCTTACGATCGAAAGCACTGGTGTGGAAATGCTCACTCATAAAGTGGCAGGGTGGGACCGCCCTTGGGCTGTCCCGACCGCGCCCACGTGATCCTGTACAGGAACTGGCTTCCCTCTTCGCCTGTCTCGATGACCTAGAAACGGGAACAACATTTGAGACCAACTAGTAGTTCGCGGCGAACTCAGACCTCGCAACCTCTATATCTTCACAACCGCTTGACCGATTCAGCTCATATTCAAACATACAAATTGTATTGAAATGAACTACTTGTCTACAAAATTTCATGAAGATCGGATCAACGGTTCGCAAGTTATCATCGGACAAATATACACACAAACATAAATACAAATGCCGATTTGTCCCAGTAAACTCTGAGACCTTCGCTTCGCTCGGTCAACCAGTATGAAAAAAAGAAAAAATTGTATATATATTAAATACACATAAAAAAACACACTACTGCCCGCTATTAACATATTAACATTAATATTACCATTTGATTTCCAAACGGCGATCTAATCTGGCCGAATTAATTTTAAAAAACAGAAAAAAGCTTGACAATGTCCCCGATTTGTGTTGGGGGAAGTACAGGTGGAAAAAAAAAGGACCACAAAAAGTGTGTTCTGCGATTCCGGAGCCGCTTGGGAAGCGCAGGGATTATAAATCGGGTTAAAGAATTTATTTTCTCAAAAGAAATAACAATTTCGCTTATATGAGAAATTAAATATGAAAGTATTTATAATTATGCTTCGACAGTTGGTAGACAGTTAATAAAAAATTAAAAATTAGAATCATCTACCCTACAATAACCGCTTGCGACAGTCCGCTACCAGCAGCTTAGCGTCGCGCGTTATATGTTACAAACAAAAGAATCGAGCGGTGAAGAGTGCCACAGTGCATCTAAAGGAGTAAGGATCTTATTTATTTTGTTAATAGTGTTATATCATTTAATATATGTTTTTTTAATTTATTTTTGTAAATTCATTCAGTCATTTAAATATTAAATGAAGTTGCATTCTTAAATAAGAAATGAACAGCTTTCCTTCAATTTTTTTAATCTACATGATAAAGGAGCAAATGGGTACCTGTGTGATCGGTCTTGCGACGACAGGCGCGGGCAACGCCGGGTGGACGCCGCTTCCCACAGCAGTACTTAGTGAGCCGCTGCTAAACACAATCCTCACCTTCCAGTCCGTCCAACTCTGTAGCAAAACACCACGCTGCCTTTAGCTCCAACACGTTTATTTAGGGTTTTAACTTAAAAGGTAATACCGGAACTCTTATTCTGTTTCGTACACCTCATTATTTATGTACATATAAACACATACAATTAAAGATCTTTATGTACATAAAATTAAAGATTTTTATGTTGGTTGAAATATATATTTTGACCCAAGAAGGAGGGTTCCTATTTGGCCTGTTCCGTCTTCGCCACAAGAGATCTCATGTCATTTTTAAAGTCGACCCACTTTCTATTGTTGACTCATCCCACCCCTATTTTTAATTTTTGTATGCTCGAGTCATCCCAATTTATATTACCTGCTATTATTAACTCCCGGGCCGACATTTTCAATAAAACCACAGTTTGTTGGGTACAGATGCAAAAAGAGTATTTAAATATCATGGAGGTTTTTTTTCTGTTTCCTCCTAAGACGATTTTGGCGTTTGTGTACACTATACATAAAGATATTTTCAAGTTTTGTTAAATTTTATCAAACAAGTCATAGTCACAGTCAAAGGCGAGCAAAGCAAGTCAGGATCAAGTCCAAGTCATGCCCCAGTAAAGTGATGAAAACATTACTAGAGCCTTCTATGGAGTTTCTTCCTTTTTCTAGAACTAATTTAACATTATTTGAATCAAAGAAAATAATTACTGATTTCTCAGAATAGTTCCAAAGCGGCCATTTATTCGTTATTCGGGAGCTGTACGGAAAAAAATCTATACTTCCTTTAGAATCATGATTATTTTGCGAAGAAAAAATCCTAAAGTATCGCTATCACAAAGCTTGTTACGTGAGACAAAATTAACAAGGAAAATAATGAACCGTGTCCTCATTGCCAACTTTCTGACTTTCCCATTCTTTTTAACAATTTTTTTTATTTTTTTATTTCTTGTACCCGAATCCGTACGAAGGAGTGTAGTTTTTAAGATTTATATAGGACTAGCTTGCCCGCATGGCTTCACTCGCAGACGCTACAGTAATTCCACCCCTTTTCACCTCTTTAGGGGTTTATTTTAGAAAAATCCTGAGACGTACCTCTCTTTATGTTTATGCTTAGTACGCAAACCGTGTTTCATTGTCAAACATTTTTTTTTTTTATGTACTACCTGCTCGAATATGGCCAATAATAATTATGTATCATATAAACATCATCTAAAGCGAGTCCTGCTGTTTAGCCGGGCAATAATATTGCACTGGATTTCATTATTACACTCTGTGCAAGTCAATAACATTGTACTGAATTTCGTTATTGCCCGCTGCGTTCTTTTTTAAATATTTGTATTTGGTCATTCTTAGCAATACTATTACGAATACTAGCCACACACGTTTAAGCCTCCCATACGGTTATGACTCTTCTAATATGGGTATATAAAATTAAAACTAATAGAAACAATTGTAATTTGATATTTGAGATATGAGATATGAAATATACTGTGTAATGAATAAACGATTAAAAAAATGATATGATTTATGTGATATATGATATGAGATATAACATTTGAAATTTAAATATAATCAAATTAAATTACTGATTTTGCACATTTACTTTTATTAGGCTAGATTTTAATTTCTCGCAGGAGGTACAAGGTAGAGTATACTCCTCGGGATAAAGCTGTCTTTGTCTTGGGTGACCTTGATTCCCTCGCTGCACTCAGGATTCTTGTCTTCAATCGCTCCCTGCGCTCGGGATTTAACTCTAAACCTCACTTGTTTTGATGGCATTCTAACAACAACTACTAATATTCGTCGTATTTTTGACGCAAAAATATTGTCACTTTAAGTGCCTATAACAACGAAGATATTGCGAAATTAAAAAACAAACAAACATACAAGCATAGTTTTTCACGGTGTTGACAACGTATAAAAAAATCATCGAAATCGGATAACGTTTATGGGTGGGTATCAGACTACGCTTTTTGTATGGACGAGACGGCGGTATACTTCTGCTCTTAAGTTGGTAAAGATTGAGTTATAGCAGACTGACCTGTTCGTCCAGTGTGGCTGCCGCGGATGACGCAAGCAGTCACATCTTGGCTGGAGCTGACGGGGGGTGGAGTCACCTGCTTGTTCTCAGCACTGTCTCGAAAACACGGCCTGTAACAAAAACTCATTTTATACGACCGCCAGAAAAAAAGAGGTTATATCTTTTTAGCAATTGAAAACGTTATTCTTGATGGTTTTTTTATTGCTAAAAATAATTGAGCGTTTAAGTACTACTACTACGTACTAGAAAAAACAACGCTCTCTATGGCAATGTCCATTCAATTGTGGCCACTGTGCCTCACTTTCACACTGTTACGTGGCATCGTCGTCTGTTGCGAGTCCATGATAAATATTGGTGGACGTTTTTCACAGCGCCATCTAGCCTCAAACTAAGCAAGCTTGTACTATAGGAACCAGATAACTGATAGAATATAGAAATACTTTTTATTTGTAAAAAAAGAAAAAAAAGATGGAGTCAGAGCAATGAACTGTTGAATAAACCCGATTTTTTCAAATTGAGTAACCGAATTACCAGGTGTCCGTTTGCATTTTCTCAACGGATGGGCAGCGTTCGGGAAATTGCGTAATATCTTCTCGTCCAAAATCCCGCAGTGCCTGAAGACAAGGGTCTTCCACCAATGTGTGTTGCCAGTGATGAAACTGAAACGTGGTCCTTGACCACTGGCTTTTTGGAGAAACTCAGAGTTGCACAGCGGGCAATGGAGAGAGCTATGCTCGGAGTTCCTTTGTGCGACCTTTGTAAAATCCGCAACGAGGATATTCGTCGATGATCCAAAGTCACCGATATAGCTTTGAGATTTTGCAAGCTGCATTGGGCAGGCCACATGACTTGAAAAACCGATGGGGAAGAAAGGTTCTTGCGTTCTTGAGAAATTTCGTATAAGTGTATTTAGACTGATGCGTGGTGCGCTTCGAGCGTCCTGAATCCAGGATCTAGAGTGTAATCTGTGTTCCCATATCAAAGAATTCAGATATTATTTATTGTTATTCGCGTTCTAGTGCAGACAGCGTGTTCTTGTTATTTGTGTTCGTGGCGACACACAATTACTTGATCAAATACGGCATCAAACACGGCGAATATGGTGTACGAACACAAACAGCGGCAGTTGTGTTAAGCGCTAAGTTATAGACGTCAAGAGGTCTTAGTTCGAAAGATACTACTACGTAGTTTTAGTTAGTTTAGTAAGCGATACTTTGGTAACTGAGGCCGTGTATAAATATTAGCATACAGTGTGCCGCCTACGCTGTAAAGTAAGTAAGTTATCTCATCTGACACACAATATTCCTAATATGAATATTAAAGCAATATCAGTGCAAATAATCAGCACAGCTATATTTGAACACGCTCTTAATCACTCAGCGATATAATAACACAGTCCGAATGACACCTGAAAGCATTATTGTTGCTTGGTATTATCAGATGGAATCATTTCATTTATAAATAATAAAAATTAATAATCCTTTTGACTAAAGTATTTATCATATGGGCCAAGTGTGTTATGCTTAAGTTGCCTGGAATAGAAAACTTTTTTTTTAAATTAACTTGCGTTAAAAATTGCAATTTCGTTTTTTCGTAATACTAAGTAACTATTAAGCCGATACTGAAAAAAAATATTGGTTTCAGTAAAGGATTTCGGTGGAACGGCAAAAGTATCCCAGAAGCTAGCCTATCACGGGCGCCGGCATAAAATGTTGTCTACCATATTTACCCCGCGAGAACGAGACGGATGTATCCATATTCTAGCTTTGCCACGTTGACGAGAAGACAAAACGGGTGGACATAACTTAATCCCGGCACACGTGCTAAGCTTGCAGGTGTAGCACGCGCGCTGGGATAAAGTTTTGTCAACGTCAACCTGACAAGGCTAGAATGTGGCCGTCTCGATCTCGCGGGATAAAAATGGTGGACAATTTTCGCGACGCGCTAGCTAGGCCTGCTGAATGACAGGCTATGATTACCCGACTGCACAAAACGGTAAAGTTTTTGGGCTCTATGTGGGTATGTGACAAAGCTAGAATATGGATACATCCGTCTCGTTGTCTGGGGATAAATATGGAGGACGAAATTTTATCCCGGCGCCCGTGCTAGGCTTGCAGGAATGTATATTGCCTCTCCCATGTGACAGCTAGTCTTATATTAGACCGTTTTCGATTTCCAAGCGAGGGTTTGTGCGTGGCATAACTTTGACTATCGAAATATTGGATGGCGTTACTTCCAATAGATATAGTATACTTTCAATAGGTATAGTTTAGGTTTTGGCGCAGAATAGATATGTACAAGTTCAGAAAGCTCACTCTGGATTACATTAAACCTGTGTTTATTTGTTTTAGTTTTAATAGTGACAAAGTTTTATCACCGGTGGCATCCTTAAAATAAGTTCATTTTTGGAATAGGTAACTTGCAAACATTGAGCAACTCGGTACCGACCCGAAAACCGGGTCGACCGAAGACCATTGGTGCTCTATGTTAGCAAACCATCCAGAGACATTTCTTTTTTTACATTACTATTAGTTGTCTCTGGATATTTACCACGGTTATTATTACTAATAGTAATGTACTAAACCGCCATGAAAGTGTAAAACATGTCATTTTTCAATGCACAATACAAAAAACCTAGTTTCATTAGCGTAGCATAAAAAAAGGTTTTATTTCCATGAAAACTTTCGGGGTACATTTCAGCCTGATATGAATCGCAATTATTTACGTAACGTATGGTCTTTCACGCCTCTATCATAAGTGAGCCTGTGCGTTGAAGCTGAAGATTTTATAGATTACTAGCTGTTCCGTATATTTTTTCGAGTGTCATTGACATTTTTCTATGAAACAGCTGTGTTTTTTTCTCGATTTCAGGGTTGGTCCCATGGTAAAAGTTATTCACAATGATGAGTACTATGAGCCCTTTTCGGCTTAGCATACCCTTTCCTTATTGCCTTGTATATACAACGTATATATACATATACATATATACATGTATTGTTTATACATATATGTTCCTGGAAATTGCCACTATAAAGTTTCTTACGATATTTTTTTTCTTCAAGAATATAGACTAATAGATCCTACACTTGCAGACGAAATTAATACTTCAAAAGTGCCACGTGTACAGTTATAGTAATTGTGATACAAGTGCGGAAAGATGTTTATTGTTAACGAGAGGACAGCGCCATACTCCCGAGCTTAACCTTGCGCACGTGCGTCACACGACGTTTTTCAATACGTTTGTGAGAAATGAAAAGTGAAATCTAAATCTAATTAATTGAGCACTTGCTGCCTCGTCTGACGGAGTCAGATCAATTTCCATTTCTAAGCTTGAACTAATTTTTAATCACACACAACGATAATCACGAATCACGCTTAGAAGTGTTGGAATGAGAAAATCAGTACCAAGAAAATTTCAAAATGGCGCCAACTCGCTTAATCCGTGCGGGGTTTTTGCGCTCATCACCCGTGCATAAATGAATGGACCAAAGAGAACCCGGCAAGCAGTACGGTCTTCATGATTTTATGTGAATAAATAATAGAATAATGTCAAAAATATGATTAACAATTATTTTAATAAGCGATATATTGACACGGTATAATATACTACCTACTATTAATCTGTAATTTTTATACATAACTAGCTATAACCCGCGACTTCGTTAGCGTGGACCTACATACACCCCAGACAGAGAGACAGACAGACATACAGAGAGACAGAGAGACAAAGTTACATTCGCATATATAATATTAGTTAGGATTAGGATATTTTGTCATCATGAAAGTATTGTTGTATCATACCTCTTTTTAGTGAGACTGAGGTAACGACAACGTGAAATAAAAAAAAAACACAAAGTAAACCACACTAGTGCGTTGTATTTTGTAATATCGCACGGTTTCATATATCGTGGGCGAAAGCTTACTTTTACAGTATGTACTATATTTACAGACCTAATATGGATACTTTTCGAGCAATAATTAAAGAAGAATTTTGAATTTTAATTTAAGAAGATTAAGGTAGTGCGCGAATGGAAATTGTAAGCCTACGTTTCTAGAAAAAAATTGATACCGTAGAAACTGAACTGTTATGGGCAAGCATGACGCTTAATATCAGGTGAGCGACTTGCTCGTATCGCCAACGAGAAAAAAAAAAAAGACTTAGTATACCTTGTATTTCGAGAGGCTCCATCTCCATTTTTGTATTAATTACCAGTAGAATTATTTATTTTTTAAATATTATTCCCAACTTGCCTAAAGTAAAAGTTTCCAACTTATTGTAAGTGAGCAAACAAATCTCAGAATAAAAGTTCTAAAAATTCTTTGTTCAGAAATAAAAGAGGATAAGTTTTTATTACAATTTTACTTGCACAAGTAAGCACCGAATTGTAAAGTAAGTTAGTAAGGAGAGTGACTTGGTTCAAAAAAAAAACTCTATTCTATCTATATGCATTTTTTTTATAGTTTTTGCCCAAGTTATGTTTATAATGTTTTTTGCGAAATCTATATAACAGACGACGTCTTTACATTTAGAATACCTATATATTATATAAGAATTATATTATATAGGTATTCTAAATGTAAAGACGTCATCTGTTGTACCATTTTCTAAACTAAATTTAACAGTTTCTGTCCTGCTTACACGATTAGAAGACTGTCGGACCACGGTGGCGCAAGGGCGGCGCGTTTTTACCACAAAATCGATCGACCAATAACAGCGCAAGATTTTAGCGCGCGCAGTAACCAATGTTTCCCGCGCCATTAAAATTGTCTACAATGCGGCTACATCGAGAGACATTATTTATGTGAAACCATTTCCTTTATTGTAATAAGATGTTGCAAAAACATTTTTCAATATCACCCTCAGTAATTTAATGTACGAGCGAGAAATAACAAAATCGGTTTCATGCTCTTATAATTTCGCATTAAAAAAGACTTGGCCAAAATGACCGACTCATTACACCCGAAGAGTTACATAACCTAGCCTACACGTACAAAACAGCAGCTCATCTTGTTTTTGCCGAACCTACAGGCAATCTCATCAAACTTTACGGTCAATCACGCCTCCAAGCACTAAAAGCCGATTATAGTGATTGATCCGCTTGTAGAGAGACTGGACGCGTCTTTCGGGAGACCACCTAAGTAATCAAAGCTTACGTTAATAAACCGAATATAAAACTAATATGTAGTGCCGTTCCGCTGCAATATCGCGTCTAGTACCTACAATAGATATTAGGGATCAGCTCTTTACAAAAATATATTTTAACAAAACAAGTTTAGTTAGTAGCCTTAACTGAAAACAAAATTCTAATTAACTTATAACAAAAGTATTAGTAAGCTGAAACTATTAATTTGTTACTGTCTGAAACATATTTTTTTCTGATAAACTAGACGCGATGTTATAGCAGAAAAACACTACGAAAAGGTTATAGGTTTAGTCTGAAAATGAAATAATTTAATGTTTCTTATCAGGACTTGGCCGAAACGTCGAGATATATCAATAAAATGGTTTAAGCGTGGTTAAGTCCTGATAAGAAACATGAAATTATGTGTTCGAATCGCGAAAGTTTCAAAGTAACATGAAAATGAAATTTTAATATAATTATAATAGCACTTAGCTCTGTAATAGTATATTCGTTGGTATATTCCTTTTGTAAAGTCTTTAGTTTTTAGATTCAGTTTTAGTTGATAAAATATTTGTAAAATTTGACAAATGGCACGGAACCCGAAGTCCGTGGAGCAAAATAGAAAACAAAAAGAAATAAAAAAATACGGAAATTTAATAAAAAGTACTCGTTGCGCAGTTGTCCGGCTTACATTATTACAGTCCAGTAATCCAATGACTTAGTCCAGCGCTGAATTGATTGGAACGGGTCGAGGTCGTCTATATAATTACAGTCAAAAAGCCGTTGAAGTGTAAATACTAAAGTGACAACCTTCAAGAAGAAAGCAGTTTTTTTTTTAAGAATTGATTTATGACGAAACTTTTCTACTTTATTTCTCACATCCGCATGTACGTGAATCATTCAATTTGAAAATCCTCACAGAGTTTTTGCTAAGCAGATTGGCGCATATTTTTGTGTTTATAATAATTAAGATAAAGTAATTAATATACTATATAAGTTTCAGATTACCATCTCGAGCCCTTCCACCACAAGTTTTCTGTCTTCGAGTGTACCAGGTCCACTTCAATGTTTTGATTTCTTGTTTCAGTTCTGATAAGGATAGCTGCCGAGTACGCAAAATTTGAACCACTTTAGTGTAGCCGGGTATCTGATTGGTTTATACCAGTTGTTTCACCCGTTGAAATTTTAGTATGCTATTGGTATTAGCGACGTTTGTTCCAACTCATTGCCATTATTTGTGTAGTTTTCCCCATTTATTTTCATTCCAGGTAAAGGTAAAATCCGTTTTAGTATTTGATGTATTGACACTTGAATTTGCAAACCTCGATTCTTGTGATGAGCATTCCGTTAATGACGTGAGCATGTCTTTTAACTCACCCCAAGGCACCGCATGAAGGTCCTCATACAGGAAAAACTCTTCATTTTAAAAATAAGACAAAACTCCCTTTTGTTTTAGTTGTTATCTTCACTAAGTAATCGTGTGCCTGTTTGAACGAACTCCAATACTCATGAATGAGTTTCATTCGAGTCTCGAATGAACCTTTCGTAAGTCGTGTTTTTGGAGTCTTCTTTGAATTCACTTGAGACTTACGAAGCATATTTGCATTGTCTTCTATTAACGGCAGCAACTGCTCTTGATCGAGCGTAGGAGTTGTAGCCATTGTTCACGATAATTGGAGCCGATGAAATAATGTAAACATAAATTGATACACATTTCCGGTAAGATCATTCACTTATTTTATTTGTATTTCTTGGAATCGTAGCAGTTATTATTTTCGAACTCGACCGGCAGGTAGCAAATTCAATCCGGCTAGATGAAGATCATATGGTGTGGTTTTAAGGTTCACTTTGAGCTGTTTAAATTTTTTGCGAATAACAAACAACCTATATATTCGCAAGAAATGCTTTATGAAATTACTGCCAGTACTCGAATGGCATTTGATTGCCTGTCTACACTATTCCAGTGACACTGGAGTTGGCGTGCTGAATTGAAAAGTAGACCTCCAATCTAGTTATTTAGTTGGATCGCTCAATGGATCCAGTGATTTCCAGTGCCTGTTCCCATTATTCTACATAGTAGAAATCCAGCGCTAGATTCTAACGCTGGAGAATATTTATTTAATTGTCATCTCCGAGTGAGTCTTCTATATACTTGTGCTATTGTTAATTTAAATTCAATTTGTTTTGTTCAAATAAGTGAGGAATGTCTAAGGAACGGCATCAGTGCAATTTAATTGGTTTAATTGAATCATAATTGCAACACTATCTTAAAAATATTAAATATGTTATAAAATGTTATTAAATATGTAATATTATTAGTTTTCTTTTTTACACCATATTACTAGAAATTATATGTTGTAACTTATATACCGTTTTTTGCCATATTGTGGCTTATGTTTATTTAGTATTATTAGTAATAATATCTCTTATGTTATTTTCATTGCAATTTATTATATTATATTGTTGACAGTGTACCCGTGCTAGCCCGTATCGTACGTGACATCACCTGCCGGTCCCAACAGAATACCAGCGCTGATTGTTTACAATCCGCATTATGCTGAGTTGGGGTCGGTTTTGTGACAAAAATGGGATGAATTTTTACTATGTATATATTTTTTAATATGTATTTTTGTGTACTAATATTTTTTTGTCACATTTTTTTTTTGTATTTCTGCATTTTGTGACCCAGGTCATCATCTTCAACCACACCGACACTTAAAAATAAGCTGTGGTCAAACGCCAAACCTGTAATTAATAATCTCACCTGAAAAACCTGCAGTTCTTGAACAGGCCAATGAAAGCCTGCCTGAACTTTCTGTTCATGAAGCAGTAAGTGATAGGGTTGCAGCACGAGGAGCAGTAAGCCAGCAGTTGGAGCGACATCACTCCCTTTGTACCCATGTACTGGTACAGCTCGTCCGGGTAGAATAAGTAAATCTGTTGGAAACGACAGGAAAATCAGTAAGAACCTCTTTTTTATTTCTTAGATCAGCCTTATATATAGTATACCGCTATAATCGATAGAATAGATGAAGATGTCGCAGCTTAAAGCACTAGCGACATCTTACGTCCATAACAGTTATTAAAATAGAGTTACATATCTTTCTATGGCCATTGACACTCGTCTTAATACCAACATGAAGACAATGACAATGAATACTAAGTCTACTGTAAACTAATTGTTTACCGGTGAAATTCCATAATACTCAGAAACTTAAAAATGAGATTTTTCAAACACGTTTGTTGTTTCCTTCAGCTGCTGGTGTCATCTGCTTTATCAGTATAACATCGATAATTAAGTCAACGAAATCGCGGAGGTTAAAATATCAAATCTGTGGTCGATTTAAAATATAAATAAACACAATTAATAAAATTATATCGAAAAAAAAAAAACGAATTAATAACTCAACATTTTTAACTGTTTACGATGACATACGAGAAATTTAAGGCGAGGAATCCCGCCGGAAAGATCATGGACTCTCCTTTCTGGGATAGTAAAATCATGATAGAATATCTCGATCATGGGGCTATTATTACGGGCTCTTTGTACGCAGAACAAATAAAAAAATTGCGTAACGAAGTTCGCGAGAAACGTCAAACTAGCAAAAATTGTTTTGTTCTATCAAGATAACGCCCCGGCTCACATGTCCGCTGTTGCTATGTCGGCAATTCGAGTTGCTGGCTTCGAAATACCCAAGCATCCTCCATATTCACCCGAAATTGCCTCTAGTTATTTCTGTATTGTATTTAGGTTTCATGTCCAATAATGTGAGTAGCCGGCTGACTTTGTCGCGAAATAAATGGTGAATAGATCGGACGTATCGACTATCATTTATTACTTCCTGTTGGATATTCTTCAATTTCTATTCTCTGTGAGGAAAGAGATTCAAAAATGATGAAGCAGTAGTCGCTGCAGTACAGGAATTTGGTACTCAAGATGAAGAGTTTTTTATGTAAGGAATTTTGAGCTCAGAAAAAAGATATTCCAAGTTGTTCCAAACGGCGACCATATCGAAAAATTAAATAACATTTAATCAAAGCTACCGGCAACACACTTACCCCCGAATACTGAAACGTTTGTTAACTTTGACAACAGATTAATTCTAATATGTACTGCCTTTGTCTGGCACTAAGCAAATGACAAAGACAGCTATAGACTTAATCTATCAAAGCTAACAAACGTTTCAGTATTCGGGGGTCATTCTCACATTTTATTGAACGCCCTACGTAATTATAAAATATAACCCAAAATACTAAATAGTATTGTATGAATTGCGGCGAACCACAATCTTTATTTTAACGTTATACGAGTATGATATTAATGAATAAGATTGTGTTTTTTTTTAATTAGCTTTAAAACAATATTCTGATTCATATTACCATTTATTTTGCTAAGTATACTTTTATAAGACTTTAATAGTATGGATAATTGAAAAGAAGATATCATATAGGTATTTCTACGAACGGACTTTTTCACTCAAAGGATTTCAAGAATCATTTCGAGCAAACAAAATTTATATAGAATTAGGTCCTTTCAAAAATCTCTTTAAGAAACTCGTGAGGCGTATACCAATGAATAATTATTTGTCCGTCTTTCGTACCTCTTAATATTTTTTTATCCGCTTAAAACTCGAATTTAAGAATTTTTCTTTTGTTTTTTAGTCATCAGAAAAGCACTTAAATGTAAACAGGGCTGTTAAGTGTTTTAGTAAAAGAAAAAAGAAATATAGTAAAGATAGAAAATAAAAATGTATGAAAAATAGCCAAAAATATCATGAAATCAAATAAAGTTGTATTTATATTTGTATGTTTATATGTTTCTATGTTTATTTGTACAAAGATAACTTGAGAACTTTTAATCCGATCTTCATGAAAATTTGTAGGCAAGTAGTTCATTTGAATACAATTTTTAAGTTCCAATATGAGCTGAATCGGTCCAAGGATTGTGAAGTTATAAGAGCAGCGACGCCTCAGTTCGGCGCGAACTACTAGTTTATACTCATGATGTATGGAAGTCGAAGAAATAAGTCACAATGCATGCAGTACGCGTAACTATTTGTGAAATGTAATTTCTTATGTTACAGGTCACATCGTACTGCATCCGCAACGGACAAATACTGTTATTGGATTTCGTGTGACCGGGCTTGCGGAAAATACTTACCGTATTGATGACGTGCAGAGGTGCCCAGCAGATGAAAAACTCCATTATAATCACGAAAAGCATTCTGATTACCTGAAAAAAAAGGTTGTGTTCAGAGATCCTCCAGAGCAATTAGGTATATCAATATAAGAAATATTCGTAAGAAGATCGTTAACGTGCTAGCTTATGAACATCATTCAAAGAAAACCAACCGAGCACAGCGAGCGAAGTGTTTGCAACCACTGGCAAAATTTACTTTTATTTGTAAGGATGTATGGATGTCTGTGGCGCAAAAAAACAATAATGTAAAAAAAGTCGTTTTCTGTGGTGGCGCGCATGTATGGATGTTGGTTCTCACCACAGAAGAGAGAAGAAATTTTTTTCCTCTTCTGTGGTTCTCACGTTAGAGATAGTATTTTTCATCTAGGTAACCTGGAACTGATACAGATTCTAGAATTTGTTTTTTTTTTGTTGTCGTCGGTTTTTGATTGGAGTCGTCGGTATCTGGAGGGGCCCCCAACAAGGGTTTTGTGTTTTTTTTTAGTTTGTTGCGGCACCATTTACCGTCCGATATTAATATTTGGCAGAAACATTCGGTACTTAATTCTGAATAAGAATTGCGATCAAGAGTAATGTTTGTGATCGCGACGAGGTCTAACTGTTCGCAGAACTAATCCAAACCACTGTTCGTTCATAAAAAAATCTTTATACATACAAACTAGACAAAGTTGATATTTGTTATCTTTGACATAATACTATAGTAGTATATAGTTGTATATGAATATATTTTCATAAGTATAGGCCACAGATCACACTAGATACCGCATTATGAGATTCGTTCATCCTACAAAAAAGTCACCAAAGTTTGAGGAAGGCGCGGGTTGCGGGGAGTGTGACCAAGCGTTCTCAATGGCTATCTCACGGTTACGCCTACTCGCGCCTAAAAATCAACTAATCTGTCATTTCTTATAAGTGTATTTAGACTGATGTGTGGTGCGCTTCGAGCGTCCTGAATGCAGAATCTAGGGAGTGATCTGTGGTACAAGCTTAATGGAAGTGACATAGGTTAGCGGAAGCTTTTAGCAAACCCATCAATGGAACATTGGTGGGCGAGGCGAAGCCCGATATGTCTTTACATAAACTCAAGTATCTCATAAAAATGCGTTAGATATTCTAGTAATAGGAAAATAAGTAAAACACATAATTTTCATGATAAGTGAACCGCGTTTGCCTTGTGAGCAAGAGGTCCCGGGCTCGATTCCCGGTCGGGAATGTTTGAATGATGACTTCAAGCAAGTTCTTGTCTTTGTGTGCGGTACAGGGAATCCTTAGTCCCTATTTATTTTATTAAGTAGCGCCCTGTCTTACCCGCTATACCACAATAACAGTATACTTTCTGAGATAAAAAGCAGCTTATGTGTTAATCCAGATTACAAGCCACCTCCATTCCAAATTTCATGTAAATCTGTGTAGCCGTTACAGAGTTCAATGCTGGCGGAATACAGAATGTTGATAAACCCATGACAAAGCTCGACACCAAAGTTCTGTTAATAAAATACACGTTAATTTATTTGTTATTGTCGATTGTGATAGCGGTTTGTCAAAATTGTTTTGTTGGAATGTAATACAAACTAGTAAAACTAGATGTGGCGTTGGTCGGTCTAGATATCTCTGGAAAGATATCGTATAGAGTTGGAGCTCCAGAACTCCGACTTGCATGATAGTGCAAGACTGATTCGATTGCGTTCTAAGTGTTGGAAACCCACTTCAGGTCACTGCACCAGCGGAGTGATTTTTCAACATCATTCTCAAAATACTTTCTGAATTTTGATGGATAATATTCGGATATTTTCAATGGCCAACAATGAATTTTGATGAAAATATTTGAATATTTTTCATGGCCAACAATAATAAATGCAACTAATGCTATTCAATCACGCAGAAATTGCTTAGTGGATTTGACGAACCAAAATTGAAAGTAAAGTGCTTTTCTGAAAAAACGCTACGTCGATAACCATTCCACTGCTAATAAATCTATATAAATCTAATCTATATCTATCTATATCTCTATCTATCTATCTTTCCGCCGGTTTCAGCGGAAGCCCAGAGCTGGTTGTTCGCAGCCAGTATTATGCTGATTTGGAACCGTTTTGTGGCGAAAAACAATGTTGTGTAAATTAGTATTATAGTACCTTATTTTTTTGCTTTTGTGTACATAATGTATTTTTCTCCACAAATAAATATTTTCAATTGTCTATTATTATATAAAAATGAACCCCTATTTTTTCTGGTCACGCTATAACTTGAGAAAGGCTGGACCGATTTTGACGATTTATTTTTTGTTGTTCGTAACTGTGAGGACAAGGTTGTCATGAAGAGTTTAGCGTGGCCGTAGGCCGATCTTTCATCGGGCATCAGCTAGTACTCAATAAAATATGATTCAATCGACCCTACTTTTCTTTTAGCTTCGATGCTCTTATCAATATGCGTGGATCGCACAACGTGTCTGAACTCCAGGTCCACCGTGTGCATGCAATATGCTTGATTGCTTTTACTATCAGGCTCCAGTCTTGGCTCAGGCTCCTGTGAACAAGAATTGAATTATATTAAAGGCTTATTATAATCACCGGAGAACGGGGAGCAGCGTCCTTTTAGCACGCTCGCCGTTCAGCGTCTAATTTACCGACTTGAAAAATATACTTTTTTGAATTCGTTTATTGTAATTTTTCATTTAAATTTATTGATTTAAACAATTTATATCTAATATGATTTATTCCTGTTATGAATTTCGTACACTTTAGTCTTAACCCCCTCACATGCCTATGTGAGGAGAATTTAAAAAATCGCCTCTTTACTTAAGCTGCCAATATACCTTTCATTATCTTATGCTTTGTTTTGTGAAACAAAAAATCGTGTTTCGTAAAAATTTGGCGTAGAGTTAATTACTTTGAGTTGCTCTTAATTACTTTATTTTATTTCATTTTGTTTACACCGCTGGTATTTACGCTGGTATTACAATATGTAGGTGGCAGTACTGGCGAAATTAAATTTTGCTCTTTTGACAATTTGAGACACTTTTTTTTCATTTTGGGCTTTTGACATTGAGCTATTAAAAGTTAAAAAAACAAACTAAAGTTTCTTCAAAACATTCGTAACAAACTTAATATACATTATCAACAGAAAAACATGTATGTCACACTTGATTTTATATCTTCAATAATATCAAAATGCGCGAGCGAAACAAGACGCGACTAAGGACCAAAACTACTGTACAAAGTGTCAGTTTCACGCACGGTTTAAGTTTTTCATTTGAATGTTACGCTCCACAGATGAGAAAATTGGCAACAGAAGTGACATGAAAAATTGCCTTTCATTCTCTTTGAAATTCTGAACAGAAAAGCCGCTCTTTTACGAAGAACAAACAAAAACGTATTCACGTTCATATAGTGTTGCCAGGTCTAATTTTCAAAATTCAGTTCAATTTTTATGAAAAAGTCAGTAGATTAGATATAGTAATCATATTTAAGATACGCTAACCGGTCACGTAATAGTAAGAATGACCCAGATTTAGCGTAGGTCTGCGTCGTACAGCGCTTGTATATACTGAAAAAAATATATATAGAGAAACTAAAATTAAATACGATATTTTACGCATTTCAAAATTATTATAATTATCGTGGTACTAGTGTACTCCTTACACTAAGACTGATTTTTTCTTTATGTTTTCGTTCCACATTAGTAGGTCTGTATATTTTATGGACAACTATCAGCGCCCCGCGGTTTCACCAGCTATACTACAGAATATTTTTCCGGGATAAAACGTAGCCTATATGTTAAATCCAGGGTGTAAGCTGCTGCCATACCAAATTTCATTCAAATCCGTTCAGCCGCTACAGAGTTGAACAGTAACAAAACACTTACATACTTACACACAAACTTTCATCATAATCATCATCATCAGCCATAAGACGTCCACTGCTAACTTAGGCCTCCCCCTTAGACCGCCACACCGACCGACAACGGGCTACTCGCATCCACCGGTTGCCCGCGACTTTCACAATGTCGTCGGTCCATCTAGTGGGAGGCCCACCTACGCAGCGTCTTCCGGTTCGTGGTCGCCACTCAAGAACCTTTCTTCCACCTCACCTTTTCTTCTTCACCTTTCTTGCGCTACTTGGTTCCGAAATTCGAAAATTCAAATAAAATGCCGCCGAAAGATTAAAGCAGCAAAGAACGTAACAACGAAATATCAAAGCCACGAATAAATTTCAAATTTCGAAACCAATAAGCGCACTCGACAACACTAACTTATGCAAAGCTGAAAATGGAAGCTCACGAAAGCTCACGAAATTCATCCATCATAATTGTGAATCACTAATTCAGATTCGTGGTAAAGCTAGCTGTGTTCACAGGGAACTCGGAACGAAGATTAATGTTGTTTACATCCGATTTTATACGCGAAAAGTAACTTGCTCTTGGAATTCATACAAAGCCATCTGAAGTTAATTTCCAATGAATTTATTGAGCGTCAAGAGATTTATTAGCTCTCACCTCTCACCTCATTAGACAACAATATATACAATACAATACAATATTACAACACAACAACAACAACTACACACAACACAACTGTGACTACAAAGTGACTACAATATTTTTTACTATGAAAACTGACTTGTTTTTGACATATTTTGTTGTAATAAAACGGGAATACTTACGTTAAATTGAGTCGGTTATTCCGACTATAGTTTCGATAGCGCGAATCTAGCGAATAGCGCGTGCGACCTCATCTTGCCTGCCTAGTTTTCTCAAAATTTTACAATATTTATAAAAATATTACAGAGAAAAAACAGTCAGTTAGTTAGTGAGGCAAGCGAACAAAAGTTCCTGCTTGCAATATTTGCTATCATCTGTCCGCATTTGATAACTCACGTCAGGCCTTATTTTTCAACCAATTTTGAAGAAACTTGGTCCAGGTTTTACAATTTTTTTATTGTATTTTTTTTTCGTCAGCGGTTTTTATTTGTATTTATTGCAGGCTCATTTGAAATTTTGTTCCCTCCAATCAAAAATCGGCGACGACAAAAAAAAAATTGATATTGTAGGATTAAGGTTATGCAGAAAAGTTTGTGCTTGCGAGGTCTGCTGTTCACAGAACTACTTAGTGTTTATAATAACATAACTATTGTTTTAAATTAATTTTGATGCTGCGATTTTCTATTTTGGCAAAGAAGAAAGAAAACTCGAATAAATAGTTTCTTACTTCTTCATCGCCAAAATAGAAGTTATCAAAATACGATCTGCTTGTTAGCTTTAACATTGTGTTATTCTAAAGATAGCTGACCGTCTTTTTTAATTTTGACTTAATTATATCTTAACTTAAAAAATATTAAAAACGTGTGAAAGAGATAGTTCATGACAAGAAATCATATATCTGAAGGAGACGAGTGCTGTGCATCGCCACGCATGGTTTTAAACTGTTGCTCTAGTGAAACCTTTAGAAATAAGAATTTGGTACAAATTACTTTTATGAGTTGACAATGATTATGAAGACACTAAAAAGCTCTAGTGGATAACTTATGGCTGTGTGTTAACGACTTTTTCGGACAAATAAACAGACTTCACTACGACATAAAAGTTTAACAACCGGCCGTATACCCGAATATAGATAGGTACCTACGTCATTATAGTTATGTAGTTGCACGTATTCTGTCTTCTACGATCAGTAGCTGCGACAAACCAAAACAAAATGCTTCCGGAACAGACTCAAATTTTGCAATCATATTTAATTAATTAATTATTAGTAGACTATAGCGCAAATATACTATATTATAGTCTATAATTGCGTCACAATACATTATCGTCGTCGAAGTTCACTGCCGTCCTTAGGATTGTCATCTGAAATCACAGATGAACCAGATACCTCGTCACGCGGGTTTTGGTCCGATCAAAAGTCACCACAGTTTGAGGAAAGCACGGGGTGCGCGGAGTGTGACAAATAATTCCCATTGGCTATCATCAAGGTTACGCCCACCACTGTACCGAGTTAGTACGTTCCGTAGTGATGGGGCGAACACTTGGGTCGACTGCCGCTCTGCCATAGTAATCGCACTCACTCGAATCTCAACTCACTAACATAACATTACTACACAACACCATTAAAGTACTAATTCTTCCTCAGTGTCGTGCACTCGCGGATTTCCTGAATCAGTGTGTATTGTCACCGTACGGATGTTTAAATCTAATTCAAGATGGGATTGAAAACTGAGAATCATATTTCCTACACGCTGCATAATAAAATTATCTACTATTAGTTTCTATTGACGCAACATTGTTGTAAAATTCCTAGTATTTAACTGCAACGGTAACGACCGGAAGCATCAAGCAAGCGCGTGCGACTAAAAAAATCATAAACTCGCATCCCTTCGGGAGCCCCGCGGATCACAGACTAGATAATAATTACAACGCAGCGCGCGGCATCAAAAGATGCCGAAAGGCGATGCATCTTTTGAAAGACCGCGCCGCGGCTTTCTGTCAAAGAACAAAGAACCCTTTCGGCAATATCACCAGGGTCGGATTTAGGTACGTTGAAAACGATAGCACAAAAATTATAAAAGAATATTCATTATTTTAAACCTATTTCCAAAAAAACGGAAAGGTTCTCAAGTAGAATGTTTAAGAAAAAAATAATCAAAGGATGAAGAAGGCTACAGACGGCCACGGGAATTGATGAAATGCAATGATGCGTATTTACGAATTTTAGTGAAATACGCATCACTGAGGATTACCAAATAATTTTTTAAATCGGTTCATAAACGACGGAGTTCCGAGTAACAAAAAAATAAATAAAAAAAACTACTACTTGAGAACCTCCTTCTTTTTTTGGAAATAGGCTAAAAATAATAAAGCATACTATATTTTTTTATAAATACTATCCTTTTAAAATGTTTGTGCTATCGTTTTCAACGTACCTAAATCCAGCCCTGCTTCTGATTTTTAGGGTTCCGTAGTACTACAAGGAACCCTTATAAGTTCGTCATGTCCGTCTGTTTGTCTGAATCCTTTACAGCCTTATAACTTTTAAAGTTATAAACTTACATGCATGAAATTTTGCACAACGATAGTCTAAGTATAGACATACAGTTTCGGAAAATAAAAAAAAAGCTTTTGTTTTTAAATAAGGGTAGCTCCCATACATGTAAAGGGGGGGTAAAAAAAAAAAAAACACTGCTCCCCATCATGTTGGGTGTCGTTGAATAGGTACTTATTTGTAAGGTGACAATTTTGACAGAATTAAAAAAACATACTTTTATTTAATGAGGTGGCTGTCATACATGTAAAGAGAGGATAAAATCGCCTGTACCCCGCATGTATCCCGGGTATCATTAAATAGGTCTTTTAAAATGATGTTAAGGTTTCCTATACCATTTTTTTATCAAACGTACTGCTTGCGAAATATTGGCCGACAAAGTTGCTTGCAATGTGTTCCCCCCCCCCTGCCATTTCTAAACTATGCATCTCAGAAACTTGTAATCTTCCATGTTGATAGATCTTAGTAAAAACTTTCTTTTAAAATTATTTTGGGCAACATGTGATAACTACTTTTTGAGTTATGCTGTAATAGCGGATAAAAACTTCAAACATCCTACGCACCTACGGAACCCTACTAAGCATGGCCTGACATGCTCTTAACAAGTTATTTTCTCTAGTCTCACGCACATGCTAGATGCTGCCGGTCGATTCTATCGTGATTTCGTTGCTTGTCGAGTTTAGTCTAAGCAGAAGGTCCCGAGTGCACAGTTTAGTTAGTTAGAATTCATCAGTGTTCGAATCCCTTTACGGTATGGTGAAAATCGAAAATGCAAGTCTGCGTTTTGTTTAATGAGTCACAACACTACTTTATACGTGCGTTCGCCAGAAAGGGACAACTGCATGGGATATCCGCAATGAGGAAAAGGGATAAGTGACGACATGTCCATTATACGCTGAGCTCTGCTGTCTTGTAAAACTGAATTATTTTACTTACCGATGAAAAGTTATTCCGTCTTTTTTGTAGTTTGAGTGCGCGGATGACTTTCTACACAATTTCACTGCACAGATAGTCATTTTTGTTTACTGTTGGTTATCAGGAAAATAAAACAACCGTCATATTTTGTAAGCCGCACGCACGCACGCACAGCTCTGGCACTTGGTCGGTACTGAGGTTCAATGTTTGGGGCGGCGTCTTATATAAGTCTTATAAAACTTATGTGTTGCGCGCTAGGCTCGTCCTAGACTAGGTATCTAGTTCTATTCATCTGTGTCTGAAATAGACTCTAACAGAAACTGAAATAGACACTATATTATAGTCTCTATACTAAAAAATACTAACTATACTAAAGAATTTTTATGGTCGGGAGGTTAGGCGTTTCACAACAATTCACTTGGTTTTAAGTGACAGTGTGGTCGAAGATGGCAAGCACGCCTAGCCTGGACTGGGAACTGGCTATCAAGTAAGGGCTGCCGGGATATCGTAGGTGAGTGGTGAGAGATTTTCAACTTAAGGATAAACGACTTTCATACAAAACTGTCGATGCCTTTTTAGGCGTCCTACTACGATTTTGAACTGGGCATGACTTAACATAGGTCTAATTTGGCCTCTAAGTATCGCAAAGTCGATAATTTAAAATGTTCATGGCTAGGAAATACCATCTTTCAACCCAATAATTACGACAAATTTTACGATTGTAGTGGTGTGTTCTTTACATGCGAATCATGCGATCATGGTGTGCGTGAAATATTGATGTGTGCGTGCGTCTTGCAAAAATCGTGTACACTGGTTGTGCCGCGCGCGCGTCACGCGGTTTACGCGACGTTGCCAGCTTGTCGGTGCGTGTGTGAGCGAGACTAGGTATCCTTGCCTCGCGGCTTAGTCCGCGCGCAGCCTTCGATAATTGCGACGTTGCGAGATTCGGTATCGGTGTGCAGTGCAGTGTTTGATTTGGTTACCTAATCTATCTATACCAATATTATAAAGAGGAAAGATTTGATTGTTATTTATTTCATTGTTTGTTTGTTTGAATGGGCTCCAAAACTGCTGAACCGATTTGAAAAATTCTTTCGCTGTTGGGAAGCTTCACTATCCCCGGGTGACATAGGTTATATTATATTTTCAAAAAAATTAGGGATCCTTACTAAAACTCCAATAATGTGACCCAAGATGATGTATTTCGCGTGCACTGCGAAAACTATTCATGATGAAAGAATAGTCTATACCAATATAATAAAGAGGAAAGATTTGATTGTTTGTTTGTTTGCATTGAATGGGCTCCGAAACTGCTGAACGGATTTGAAAAATTGTTTCGCTGTTGGGTGGCTTTTCGGCTTTCTTAATATTTTTTTTTTTTTGTGACTTGACGCGGGTGGAGGGGTTTTCGTGTGTGTATTATGGTTTTTATTTTTTTGTTGGGTGCCCGTGCGAAGCCGGGGCGGGCTGCTAGTAAGCTAATAATAACGTACATAATTATAATAGAATGCAGCAGACATCATCGTTGCGCTATAGACGCCATCAATATTCTGGCCAAAATAAGAGCACGAAACGTGTTCGTGCTCGGCTGAAATATTATCATGGCGAAGGTGTTTCGTAAGTGCCTACCTACCTAATTTATAAATAAAAAATATAATTCGAGACTTCTTGCCCATTTTCATGGCGATGGGGGGATTTCTACCCTTCCAACTGCGATTTTCATTTACGGTCATAGATTTTAAGGATCATCATCATCATCATCATCAGCCTGTTTCCTATCGTACCGAGATTTCTTACCCATTTTTCATAGCAATGGGGGAAATTTCTACCCTTCCAACTGCGATTTTCATTTGCGGTCATAGATTTAAAATTCATCATGATGATGATGAATTTTAAATTCAGCACTTCACGTTTCCTAACGTATCGAGACTTCTTGCCCATTTTCATGGTGATGGGGGGATTTCTACCCGTCAAACTGCGACGTTCATTATCGGTCATAGATTTTAACCATAATCATCATCATCATTAGCCAAATTGCTACCGTATGGAGGTTTCTTACCCGTTTTCATCATGCTCCTCCTTTTTTTTTAACTTTACAAGTCGACCTAAACGATCCAGCCATACCCAACTACAGGACCGCCCCGCGGGCCGCTCGCGGCCCGCGCAGCCTCGCGAAATATATATTTTGAGGACTTTGACATAGGTAACCATTTATACATTTTTAGGGTTCCGTAGTACTACAAGGAACCCTTATAAGTTTGTCATGTCCGTCTGTCTGTCTGTCTGTCCGTCTGTCTGTTTGAATCCTTTACAGCCCGCACCGGCTTCGCACGGGTGTTTGACGAGGGAATGAAAATTATAATGCACACGCAGAACCCTTCTATTTGCGTCAAGTTGCAGAAAAGAAGGAAGTGTAAGGAGGGCTGAAAGGCTGCCCAGCAGCGGGGGGATTTTTCGGGTCGGTTCAGTGGTTTCGGAGCCTATTCAATGCGGGCAAACGGGCAGTCAAATCTTTCCTCTTTATAATATTTATTTTTGGTGTGACTAACTAATAACCTAAATGAAAAAATTCTGAAAAACTTCCTTCTTAGTGAAATAATAGATTTTTTGTAAAAGGTGCCTATATAGGTATAGGAACCTATATAGGTAGGTAGTAAGGTGGTAGATAGAGGTATATGAAAATCTTGGATATTTCATGCTGCGCGATTGAAATATGTACATAATACTAATAATACCTACCTACCTACCTACCAACCAACCAACCAACCAACCTACCTACCTACCTACCTACCTATTAGTTAGTTAGTTAGTTTTGTGTGTGGTGTTTGTTGTGTTGTTTGATAACTTATTCTGTAAAAAAATAGCACAAAAGGAACAAAAATCTACAAAAACAGTAATTTTCAAATGAGGATTCGATCCGGGGACCTTCGTCTCATTGATACACACTACAAAACGAAGCATAATGAAAATCCGTCCACTCGACCGCTCGGCCAGTCGATCTGATAGGTGGAATGCCGAAAATCGGGTACTCAATTTCGTATTTGCTTGTAACCGTTTTGAATTCGCATGTGATTCGGTCATAGATTTAAAATTCATCATCATCATCATCAGCCTGTTCCATATCGTACCGAGATTTCTTACCCATTACCCACGCCCCGCGGTTTCACCCGCGGTATAAACTCTGTAACGGCTGAACGGATTTGGATGAGATTTGGTATGGAGGCTACCATACCTAAATTTGGCTACCTCCATACCAAATTGCATTAGAATCCGTGCAGCTGTTACAGATTTGAACGGGAACAAACACACTTACATACTAACATACCTACTTACATACACACAAACTTTCGCATTTTGGTGTGACTAACTAATAACCCCATATCTAAAATTTGTTGGAATTCAGCATTTCTGAGTATGGGGCTCGGTGCGCGCTCCATCAGTGCTGCCAGGAAAAATAATGCAAAATTTCGGGAAAAAAATTCACCTCAATAATGATGATGAATGCATTTTTATGTATGATCTCGTTGCGCGCACGCTCACTGATCCCGGGAAAAATATTGAAAAAATTCTGAAAAACTTCCTTCTTAGTGAAATAATAGATTTTTTGTAAAAGGTGCCTATATAGGTATGGTACCTATATAGGTAGGTGGTAAGGTGGTAGATAGAGGTATATGAAAATCTTGAATATTTCGTGCTGCGCGATCAAAATATGCACATTATACTAATAATACCTACCTAGCCACCAACCAAGCAACAAACCTACCTACCTACGTACCTACCTATTAGTTAGTTTTGTGTGTTGTGTACACACAAAATAACAAATAACAAACAACAGTACCTACTATGGACTAAATTAATCTAACCCGGGTCTAAAATCCATATTTTTAGTCGCAGAATAATGTCTATCGACGCGGAAAACACAACATTTTTGGGTATTGCATATTTCATTAGGTCATTTCATTAGGTCATTTCATTAGGTCATTTCATTAGGTATTAGGTATGTAAAATTCGAAATTAATTTGAAAAAAACCGAAAAAAAGTGGAAAATTTGTTCGGAAGGTACCAGACTCGGTGCCTTTAGAACCCCCGATATGGGGTTATTCCAGGGACCCAGTTATTCAATGGTCAAGCAGTAGTGTGCAAAACATCACTGTGTTCCGGATTGAAGGGCAATGTTTCCAGCGTAATTATTGGGCACAGAGATTTAACATCTAATATCTCAGAGTAATGAGCGCAGTGCATTGCCGCGCATGGTTTTGAACTGTTGAGGTTCAAAATTCTGGGTGGCACTGAACTGTTATGAGCAAGCGTGAAGCTTAACATCAGCTGAGTGACTTGCTCGTCTCGTCACCAAATAACAAAAAAAAAAAACTTACATGCTTACACACTTACACACGAACTTTCGCATTTTAAATATTTGTGTGACAATATTAGGTTTATGTAGATATATACTTTTATAAGTTTCGTTACTAATTTTGAATAAGTTTGTGTGTCAAGAAACCCACAGCAAAAATTAAAATAAATAGTATTCTCGAAATTAAATTATAAAAAATAATACTACCTAATTTTAGGGGTTCGAACCCGGAACCTCACGAGCGCTACCTAATCAAACTGATGACTTCGGCCACCGAGACGATATTCAGAGCAACGAAATTTCGTATTTGCTTGTAACTGTTTTGAATTCGCATGTGTGCGTAATGTTCATGCGTGCATGAACGTGTTGAAGATTATTTGAATTTTCAGTCGAGTGCAGCTATTAATGGGCTCTATTATTTTTGAGATGTGTTTATAACAATAGTAAGAGGTCGCAAAGTGAATTAAAACTGGGGCAGATTACCTCAATTGAGTTTTCAACGACAGCGCCATCTCTTGGCGCCTACCTACCTAGCGGACTCAAACGAAGCACCTTAAGGGTGATAGCTAGCCAGCGGAGTACTAAAAAATACCCTATCACCTACCGATGTTTGTTTACGCACGATATTTTCGTTCAACTGTAACTTAAGCTTTTTGTTGGGATTTGAAACCACGCTCAGTGGCGTGAGATCCAAATGATATTTACTTGCAATCACAGAAAAATTATACGAGAAACATGATGAGAAAATTATACTTTATATAATAATAATTATGCTTCCAACCATAGAGAAATTGGTTATAACCAAGTGATTTATAGACGGAGACGAAATTATTCATCATTCGCAATTTATTCTACCCGAAAATAAAAAAAAATAATTTTCTTTATGGAACTCCTACGCGCGCTTGGCTGAAACAGCCTATAATTGAATACAATTTAAAAATCAAACATACTTGTTAATGGAAAACCAGAAATACTAAAAGCGCTCCAAAATACTATCAATTATTTCAATACGGTAAGGGAAGGTAAGGTTAGGTCAGTTACGGAACGTACCGTTGCTCAGTTTTAAGGTTCCGTACAAAAAAATAAAAAGAAACCCTTTGTGTCAAGACTTCAGTGTATGTATGTCAAAGGCGATTTTCTGCGGCGACTTGAAATTTGACACAGATCTAAAAAACGTACAGATGATTCATTGTTGTAATTATAGATTATTAATAATCATTATTGTTGAACACAACTTAGGTGAACAGAGTTTTTTTTCCTTGGTGTATTTATGTTTGTAATTTAATGTAAAATTTTATTATTATGTTGCATCATTTTCATTTATTTCATGTCTTTTTCTGACAAATTGCAATAGAATGAGGAGCATAAACTTAAAGCTGCACAGCTTTAAGTTTATGGTGGTTAAATGGGATGTAATAAAAAAAAGTCTTGGCTTAGACAGATCTAATTCTACGTAAGCAGTATTTTTGTTATATTTTGGTTACCAAATCGGTTTATAATGATGAGCGATTAAATAGCATTCAATCTCAAATAATGATGACTGATTAATTGAAGAGTATATTTGCGTAAAATATTTATTGAAGAGCATTAAATAAAAAGCTTTTGGGAATATAAGAGCAATCAGGTTCTTTGATCTATTACAATTACAAGATAGGTAAGTGTATGCGTACTACCATAGAAAAATTATACGAAAAGAATGACAATCGCATACAAAAAACTGTATCCCCGAAAAAACAGCATAATACTAGATACCGCGCGCTTAAGTATTTAGTCACTGCTTCAGCATTTAAACATCCTACTGCTGAGATATCAGCCTACCCTCGATATTCGAATGTGATCGAAACTATAGTCGGAATAACCGACTCAATGTAACGTGAGTATTCCCGTTTTATTAAAACAAAATGTATCAAAACCACGTCCGTTTTCATAGTAAGATTTATAGGTAATTAATAATACCGCCTTGGAAGCTATATTAATCCCCTTATGTGGTAAATTGGCAAATAATAACTAAACCCATGTTCAGTGGATGTATCGCATTACTCTATTCGCCAGAAATTACTTCATATTAACCGCAAGTTTCCATTACAAACTTCAGTTAGGCATCTCAGGTAAGTTACTTGAACTGTTTCAATGCCAATTCAGCAGTTACTTAATGAAGCCTAAACGCTTGGATAATTACGGTATCCGTTGATTGTATATGCTCTTAATAACTCAAGGTAAATTCAAAGAATTGAAACGTTAGATCAAAATAAGTATATACTTGGTTGACAAACGTAACTTGATGATTCTCCTTGCTTAGTTGGTAGCGCGTCTTATGGAGCAACCGTGACACTTACCGTTAGGCGAGCAACTTGCTCGACTCGTAACACATCTTCAATAAAAAAAAACTTCTATTCTGTCAATATTTTTGCACTTGATCTTTTGACATTTTCGTAGAAATTGCTAAAAAACTCGTGAAATAAAAAATTCAACAAAATGAACAATTTTAAAAGTTTTTGATTACTTTTCTGAAAACCGTCGCTTGTTTGTCAGACTTTTAAAAAGGTTTTGGAAGTCAATTTGCTTGCAGTCGTACAGCTATCTCATTCGCACATTTTTAAGTTTTTCTAAATAGTGCATTTCCAAAATCCGTATGTTGTATCTGTTTATAGATAAAATAAAACATGTAAGGAAATGGCCAGTGGAAATTATGCTATACTAAAACTTTAGCCTTTATTAAATAAATATACTCTTATATCCGTATATTATGGGTCATGATTGACCCATAATTGATGAGTGATTTCTCTCTACATATTAGTTAGCTAGAAATACATGAGGCTAATTTAATAAATAAGGATATGCATCAGTGCAATCTACGAAACAAGGAAATGCTGTACGAGCCATGGACTAGGTTAGATACAGTTGAGAAACAGGACCGTCACGCCAAAATATTAATGTACAATAAATTACCCTTTTTACCGAACAAAAATATTGCAAATTTAAACAGATACTTAAGCATTTTTTTTGAAAATAATGCGTTCTACAAATTAAGTGAATATATGTCAATGAAATTCTCGGAATCCTCATTTTTGTGTAATGAACAAACGGAGTAAAGCATAATAAATACCTACCTGTCATATTATTATTCAATTATTTAAATTATTGATTAGTTGCCTAATTTAATTCTAAACATAGTTTAACTTGTAAAAGTGACTTGCCTGTAATATTCAATGTTATTTATGGCCAATAAATATTTCTGATTTCTGATGAAATTCACGAAATCCTCATTTTTGTACAATGAACAAAAGGAGTAAGCAAAATACCTACCTGTTACAATATCATCAAATTGCTTAGATTGCCTAATCTCTTAACTCTTAACATGGTTTAATTTGTAAAAGTGACTTGCCTGTAATATTCAATGTTATTTATGGCCAATAAATATTTCTGATTTCTGATGTCCATCATAACAATATATTCCAAACAAATTTTGCCTTTGAAATCTTTTAATTTGTAACTCATTTTAAAGTCTTTTCAAAATAAAGTAAAAGTTCATAGTTATATACATTAAAATATCAAATTCATACTTAGCTACTTGATATCTTTAAACATGCGAGATTGCGCGAGTAACACAACCGAGAACGCGACTAAGAAGACCTTTAAAGGCTTTGCTATTAAATGTTCTAGCTTAATAGTTTTTATTAATTAGTTAATCTGTAAATATTATAATATTTTGATTAAAATGTCCAACACATTTCATTCACAGGTCTCAATTTGGGAATGAATTTCACTTCAGACGCTTATTTACATAGACAAAATCAATTTAACGTGAGTATTCCCGTTTTGTTAAAACAAAATGTGTCAAAACCGCCAGTTGTTCATCATTATGAACAACTTTTAATATTGGACCAACACTGAAATCGCGGAAAAAAACGGTTGCATAGAAAAATATTAATGACACTCGACAAAATGAATGGAACAGGTGATTTTTTGTGTATTATATCATAAATATTACTAATAAATTTTGGTTTTGAAATACTTTAATTTCATGGTAGAGACCAAAAATAAAACTTTTTCTTTATTGACCTAGTGAGCGAAGCGAACGAGTCTTTGCTTTAGCTGGTAATATTTGCCTTTATCTTTCCATATGTTGCTACTCTCGTACAACAGGTCGTATTTTTCAACCAAAGCCGAAACTTAGTATACATGCTCTACAATTTTATAAAATCTTTTAGTGTCGGCGTGTTTTTTGTTTTATTTTTCCCAAAAAAGGAGGTAAGTTTGCTGAGCTGTGTATGCGCCATTTTCCGGCCGATTTTAATAATATTTATCAAAAACATTCGGTACTCAATTCTAAACAATAATTTCCAATATGAGCAAAATCGGTCAAGTGGTTGTCAAGATATAAAGTCTAATTTTCGTCTCAAAACGAAACCTCACGATCTAATAATACTGTAGATTAAGGTTGTGCAAAAATTTATGTTATATTATTCTTATCAAATTCAAGTTATAATATTTTTTTCTTTAAATCAGTTTTGTTTATTCATATTGTGATAAATCATTATTTTTAGCCTGTAATCGCCGTAATTTAGCCCACTGCCGAGCATAGTCCTTCTTCTACGCCACTTATCCCGGTCTGAGTCAATCTTGATCAAGTTTGAACCGCAATATTCACATCACATCATACATTAATAGTCCCAATAAATACTATTCTAAATTAAAACAAAAAGTGATTTTATGCATAAGTATAAATATTAAGTATCTTTTAAAATGATGTGACTGAATGCGTGACCGAGACTACTATTGGTGCGACTAAGATTTTTCCTTTTAAATTTGCTTGACTAATACAGTGTTAATTAGTTATTTAATATGTAAATATTTAAATTTCAATTTCCACCGCATAATGATTTTACTTTGCGAATTAATTTCACAACAAACGTTTAATTACCTAGATAATACATAGCGATTAAACAGCTTTGTTTAATTTAATTTTCAGACCTACAGCCACAGAACACAAAGACAGAAGATAGCGTCTTAGCTAGAGAAACCAAAATATTATTGTGCTGTAATTTGTATTTAGTTAAATTAACACTTTGTCCTCTGGTTGGTTTCAAAAGCGTTGTAAGGTTGTACGACGGACATATTTAAGGGTGGTTATGAAGAGAGTTAGTGAATTTACCCACATTTTTGAAGTAGTTAGCATTTGGGGGGAAAAATGTTATCACTCCCTAAATTTTACCAAAATCTTTTGTTTTTATCAATGATTGGATGAATATTGGAGACGATAATCTACGCTGATAGGTTTTGCTATTAAAAACTTCTAGTAAAAGTTCAACAATTTGTGCCTATAACTACGAAGAAATATCGATAGTTAAAAAAAAAAACTATAATCATGTTTGTCACTATAATTAGTTTTTTTTTTTTCTTTTTTTTCTCTTTCCTCTTATGAGGATTTTGACGTCGCACGTCTTATGCATTTGCCAGTGTCAAGTATACATATATATTTTCAAGTTTTGTTAGATATTATCAAACAAGTCATAGTCACAGTCAAAGGCGAGCAAAGCAAGTCACGGTCAAGTCCAAGTCATGCCCCAGTAAAGTGGTGAAAACTTTACTAGAGCCTTCTATGGAGTTTTGGAAACAACACGAAAATTCACTTTTCACGACATTATACAATTCACCAACACTCGTGCATGTTCACGAACTCTTAACGGGTAAAAATTCACCTTTTTTACACATTAACAGTCGAAATAACACAATTTTTGGAAAATAATAAAATGACGCGACATGAATTCTTCACGTTCCCGCCAAAACTCCCCATAATTAGTTCTTCATGGTGTAGAGAAAAATGATGATCGGTGACGGTGAGTGTGTCAGTGACAAAATATAGGAAGTTTGACTAGCGACATTTCGTAATAAAATTTAGGTATACAACCTTGTAATTTGGTGGTAAACGTAGGTTCGGCTAGAACTCTTAGTGACAGAAAATAACATTTGTGACAGTAACAAATTTCAGACTTCTAGTTTTACTCACAACGAAGATACAGGGGCCTAAAAGTGCCGTGAGTTGCTTCGTTTTCGTTCTTTCGTTGCTAAAGAGTAGTTCGATTCCCACCCAGGACAAACATTTGTGTGATGAACATGGATGTTTGTTCTATGTCTGGGTGTTTCTTTGTATTTATGTATGTATGTACAAAAAAAAAAGTATTTATGTATTCTATCAGTTATCCGGTTCCCATAGTACAAACTTGCTTAGTTTGGGGCTAGATGGCGCTGTGTGAAAAACGTTCATTAATATTTATTTACTATTGCTATATATAACAAAATCATCTTAATTTGAGAACACTTTTTTTATGGAAAAGTACGAGGCATATTTTGATTCAATTAAATCCATTATGTAACACGTGGTTTGATCCTAATGTGCTTGAAACGTGTCTTTGCATTTATCAAAATTATACTCGTACAACAATATATTATAGCTCAGCGATTCGAAGGTTCGAGTCGCACGCCGCAGGGTGTGCGTTTGTATCGATTCTAAACGCTCATCTGCATTCGCTTCCCCTTCTTTCCTGACCGCCTTCTTTCTCCGATTATTCTGTTCAGAGTTCACTTAATGCAGAGGCATTAAGTGCAGTCAGATTATACGAATACGGTCAGATTATTATATAGATTAGGTAGCGTATTCAAAAATTCCGCCGCTGGCGTGGAATTTCAAATTGCAGTTCCTCAAAAACTTTATCCAAGTTAGGGAACGCAGTGTATATCCTTACGCGTGACCAACATCAGCGACTGACGTCAGCATAGAAGCGACACGAGCTTATGTTTCGTTTTTCCAACACAAAAAATATTCATACAATAGCTTGTAGACAAATGTATGTATTATGTACACAGTTCAGAGAAAGTTTACAGAGAGTTTGTTCGTTACAGAGTTCGCTTACAAAGAGAAAAAGTTAGTAAATAAAAGAAGGGAGGACTTACTCTTGGCGACTTTTTTATGCCATTCCATTTCTTGCAATAAAGATCCGAATTACTCCTCACTATTGGCGTGGTCGGTATCATGTTATTGACGTTGTTTTTGAAGCTGTTTTGCCGCGACACTGTAAAATAAACTTCAGTTTAAAAAAAAATACATAAATACTACATTTTGCCTATTAAACTACACATTTTACTCAATAAAATGATTTAACTTATTTATCTATTTAGGTATAATAAAATGTGTTTTAAAAACTGTAGAAAAAAATAAAGAAAAAGAAAAAACCTATTACACAAAAACGCCATCGTCATCAAGTTCGGTTGAAAAGATATAACAAGTAGGCTAATTATTATTACAATAGGGTCCCGTTGGCACCCTTTGGGTACAGAACCCGAAAAATTGTTTCTCCAAAGAACACGCTATGGATATAAATACATTATTTTTTAATTTATGTAATGTTATAAAGTTGATTTTATAGGGGGATTCGACATAAAATCGAGTGAGCATGCACAGATAAAAATCTGTCGTTTCTTCAACATACAAGAAATCAAGACATCTTGAATAGATGAACAAAAACCGATAAGCATTTGTATATATTTGCTGGAACCGACCGCTCAGACCCAGGAACATGTGCCTTGCCAAATGGCTGTTAATGAACTACTTTCGATCCTGATTTTTGTGAGGGTACTGGGCATAAAATGAAAAGGTGAAAACCAATTTATATTCTCGATTCGAGCTTTCGGTCTCACTCCGTCATCAACATTTTAAAAGCTGTATTAATGAGAATGGAAATGCCAGAATCTATTGTCCGAGACTCGACAGGAGATGAAAAGCGGATGTCTATCCGTTCCAGATTTTTTGTGAGTCGAGGTAGTTTATTTCGCAGTGATTTGGCGATTTCTCACTGAGTTATCGTTAAGGACACGTTTACGTAATACACTCTCTCGCTCGCACAATCTACATTTTTAATTTTATAAAATTACTGAGGTAGATATTGAAAAATGTTTTTTGCCACAGATTTTCTTTATTTAAAATGTCTTACACTAATTCTCATGTTGATGCAAGTTTTCATGTATTTTTGCGACGACAAGATGATTATATATTATATTATATTATAGTGTGTAATATGCTTAAATCTAAATAATAACTAGTAGTGCTGCGAGAAAGAAGACCTCGCAAGCACAAACTATTTTATACAAGACGACAAAAAATCTACAAAATTGTAGAACCTGTATGCCAAGTTTCGTCAAGATTGGTTGAAAAATACGACCAGGAAGCGAAAACCGACATACGGACAGATGAAACCAAATTTTGGCAATTAAAACTGAGACCTTTCGTTCGCTTCGCCTACTCGGTCAATTACATTATGGTGTTAACAAATTTCATTTGATCTTATTTCCATTTATAACTGGCTTTAGTAATTGTTCTTCCAATTAAATATTTGATCTTTGGGTATAAATTTGACAGACTCAATAATGAAGCCTAGTGTTGGTTATAAATGAAAAAGATCGTGATCGTGATTTGAGTTATTCCGTTTCAAATATTTAAACGGCTCTTAACCTAATCAGCAATTAGTATTCAAGTAAAAATGACAAGTTATGTCAATTATAAGTATTTTTTAAGTTAGGTTAAGTTATTAAAATAGGTATATTTTTTAGAATTGTAATCTATATATATATATATTATATAAAAATCAATTGCGACATGTATGACAGACAATCACTTGAGAGCGGCTGGACCGATGTGGATGTTTTTTTTGTAGTGTTCGTAACTGTCCGGACAAGTTTCGTAATTGTCAGGACAACTAGCGGGTATCAGCTAGTAAATAATATAAATACAGCATGGTACATGATATATATAAATTACAAAACATATTATTTTTTGCTAACCGTGCCTAACCCAGGTAGTGGATCTGAGCTCTTTCTTTTCATCTGTAACAGTTTGAAATTATATCAATTTTGTTTTTAATTTTAGTGTTATATTAAAAATACCTCGTTATTTCATCGCGATGATGATTTTCGTAAAGGAGTATAAATCACTAAAACCTTGTTTAATTTTTTTTCCATATACTTATATAGCTGTACCAAATTTTAGCGCTATTTATTTGTAGATTGACGATCATATAGACAGAAATAGTAAAACTGTAAGAGTCTGTTAGGAAACCCTATAATAATCCTACCTAAAGTTGCCGTTGTCCTTCCGGACACAATACCTATTGTAGTGCTAAATGGGTAACCCTATCTCCGGCACTCACTAATTCGGCACACTCTGGTCTAATTACCAGTCAATGATGCTCAGACTTGGAAAGCGTTCAAAATGCCTAACATGGCAATGTTGAGGTATTTTCAAAGGGGTTAAGTAGTTATTTGGCTACTTAACCCTTTGGCCCGTTTGTGTTTTAGGTGAATGTGTGAGGAGGGTCCGCTACACCTAATAACAAATAAAGAGAAAATAAGAGGCTTGGAGCACGAGTAGAAGTAGAAATTAACATTGAAATAAGCTATAATAAAATGTTTTTATTTTTTTGTTGGTGCTATTTTAGGGTTCCGAACCAGGGAAAAACTAGCACCCGCACAAAAAGTACTAATGACAGTAGGTTTGTCGTACTTCCGGCAGCCGTTCCATTATTTCGTTTTATTCGGTATAACAGTGGAGAATTTATTGGAAACGTCAAATACATATAAATTACCACAACGAGGGAGGGAGTGCGTGACGTCGATAACAGACTTCACGTGAAATATCGTAAAATATACATTTCGTTATTTATATCGAGGATAAGTGCTAAGATATATTACAGATATAGCATGATTCGTAAAAAGTAGTAGGTATTTTATTATGTCATTGAGATATTGAGTCTGCACGAGCGATTGAATGAGGGAGTGATTGAGTGAGCGATTCAAGACGCGACATTGACCTTAGTATGAGACGTGATCATGGCTGTGATCTGGCGAGTCTCCAAACACGTTTTGAATATTGAGATGCGTCGCAAGTTACGTTAAGAGCTCCTTGATTCGGCTATCTCGGTCGCCATTTTTAATATTAAGAAAGCGCGAGTGGATATAGAACAAATAACAGTTAGTTATCTATAAAACAACAAAAAACGCCAGTGTTTTAATGCAATTTTTATTATTTTAAAATTTCGTCATTTTTAAGGAAAAAACATATATTATTTGCCGACGTTTGTTTCCTTCTTCGTCAAAATAAAAATTATTAACATTAACAGTTCAATAAAACTTTGGCTATATCATTCTATTTAATTATTAATTATTTTATAATTTCCGATGATATTTTTTACTAAATATTTTTGAAAAATTGTGATATATGTCACGTCGCTCAGATGTGCAGCGGGCTTCAACGATGTTAATCTGACTTTATTCGGAGTGCACCCATTTCTAGCTTAAAATTATCTCTATATCGACTTATCTTGCTACGTGCAGAGATGCAGGTTATCGGGAGCTACATAAAATCATCTTATGAAGATGCGGTTCATTCAATAATATCATAACGTTACAAATGTAAAGCCTAATATCTCGCAAAAAAAAACTCACGGTTTCTTACGGTTCCGTAACCAAAGGGTACCAACGTAATTATGAAAGATTAGGCTTAGTAATTTTAATAGGGGTTGAAAGATTAGGCTTAGTAATACCCGTTTAATAAGGGTTTATATAGCTTTTCTATACCTATTTAGGAATATATTTTCTGAAGTGTGATAGGTAGTTGGTTGGAATTTATACCGAAATAGATGTTACCTGTGACTTCGTTCGCGTAGACCTAAGAAAAAAAAAAGTAGCCTATGTCCGTCTCCGACCCTTAAGCTATATCTATACATACAGACAAAATTCAGCTCTATCCGTTCGGCCATTTAGCCGTGATAACGCGACAAACCCCCAGATAGAGATACAGATATTCTGAGCGACAGAGTTACTTTCAAATTATATTAGTTAAGATATAAGAATTTAGCGGATTTCTCAACAAATAATAAAAAATGAATAGTTAAAAATTAATGAGGACCCCTTATTTTTTTAATCTGGAATCTGGAGTGTCTTCAACGTTTTTTTTATTTTTTTTGGATTAAATATCAAACTTGGTGTAATTAATTTATTCTCCAAAACTAAACAACAAATGAATGTGTAACAGACACGCGCTAGAGTTTCAACTCTTAGTATTCATCAACATACGCAAACCACTAATACTATAAATGCGAAAGTTTGTGTGTAACTAGGTAAGTATGTAAGTGTGTTTGTTCCCGTTAAACAATGTAACGGCTAAACGGATTTAAATTAAATTTGGTTTGGAGGTAGCTTACATCCTGGATTAACACATAGGCTACTTTGTATCCCGATAAAATAAACGGCTTCTGTAGAATAGCGGATGAAACCGCGGGGCGCAGAATAATTTAGGTAAATTTTTAATTTTAAAAATTTTTAGGTAATTTAGGTATAATAATTTAGGTACACCAGCAACTATATAACATTATTTTTTAGGTACTTAAATATATTACACTTTTTTTTTTTTTTTTTTACATCTGACTAGGCATTCGTTTGACCACAATCTCACCTGATGGAAACCGACGATGTGGCCGAAGATGTAGCACGCTTTGCCTAGGAAGTACCTATTCACTCAATTTGTGTGTTAGTACGGAATCCTCGGTGCGCGGGTCCAAACACCACTTAGGCAGTTTTTTACACGTACGTAAATAGCGATGTTTAAAAGTATGACGTTAGTTTTTTAACTTACAGTGTTGCTGCCAGTTAAAGTTGTGCTGTATCTCGTGTCTCATTCCCCTCCACAGTTTGGTGACGATGAGGGAGTACGCAAAAGACATGATGAAGAAAGGAACCAAGAGCAACGCCCCGTCCAGGCCAAGATTGAATGCACGCTCGAGCTTCAGGCTCGACCACATCTCACGGCATTTGAAAGCTGAGGACAAAGGAAATAAAGTTATTTTTTGCTTTTTGCATTTCGCACATGCAGTTGCAATGAATTTTGGGCTGCCCTATCCTATATATATTATAGATTTCTGTATTACGTATGAAAAATCTGGTGTGAACTATAAATAGTTATGACTAACCTTGTTGTGGGTTGGATTCCCACCCGGGACTAACATTTTGTGTAATGAACAGGTATGTATGTTCTTATTCTGCGTGTTTCTATGTATATATTTATAAAAAAGTATTTATGTATTGTATCAGTTATCGGCTTCCTATGGTATAAAGTACAAGCTTGCTAAGTTTGAGGCTAGATGGCGCTGTGTGTGAAAAACATCCACCAATATTTATCTACCTATCTATCCTAAGTGCAGTTAACTACCTCGCCTCGAGCACGACTAGGTGAATTATATTTTAAACATTTTTTTCATCAGGCGAGATCTAGTTTTATTATCTTTGGTAACGGTATTTGTCTAATAACGCGGTACGAATGCAAACGAGTGTCTAGTTACTAAGCTGATTATTATTATCGTCTGTCTTTAACAGACGATAATAATAACAAACACGTAGTTAATGTAATTACTATTTTCATTAATGAAGCCGGCAATTTGCTGGCGTAATAGTCTAGCTTATAATTGGTTTGATATACATGTATAAGTAATATACATATGTATACAGTACACAGCATTCTAATCCTAGCTAATATTATAATTCAGAGGAATATAGCCGTAGTCGTATCAGGACCAAAAAAGCTTCGAGGTATAAAAATGAATACGTTCGTCTCGAGGAAAAAACTTCAATTGCGCGATTCAGAACTCCCTACATTCCAACTGTCATTCCATACAAAACGTCAAAAAATCCACAAAAATTGATCAACGCCATCTAGCGAACTATACGAAGTAACGTTGTCTCTCTGTCTGGGCCCCTATTCGGAGACATGACATTTTATCTCGGTCACTGTCTCTCTAATTTAGAATTTAATGGGAGTGAGAGTGACCGAGATAAAATGTCATATCTCCGAATAGGGTCCCTGGACGTTTGTCGCGTTATCACGGATAAACGACTGAATGGATCTTGATTAAATTTGATAATGAATTCTGTATATCACAAAGATGGACATAAAAGACTTTTTTTATGTCCACGCAAACGAAGTCGAGGGTAACAACTAGTAGATACTGTATATTATTCGGAAAGGGCTATGCGAAGCCGAAAGGTAACATAAATATGTAATCTAGTGGTAGGACTCTTGCAGAGTCTGCCTGGGAAAGTACCACACCTTTGCCAGTCATTCGACCACCAAGCAGTAGTGTGCAAACATTACTGTGTCCTGGATTGAAAGGCAATGTACCTAGTGCTATTTTCGTAAATATTTCAATATAATAATAACTAATCATAATAAATATTATAGGAAACCTAGATAATAATGCGTACTACTATACATAGTATCTACCTACATAAGACAATGTTCACAACGAGAATTACACTCTGCCTACACACTGCTATGCAATTTGGAAGAATCACAAAAAATTATATGTATGTTTAATTATGAAGAAAGAAAAAAACGGAATAATCGGAAACATGCTAATCAAACCTTCAAGATGATGAAATCTTAAAGTTATTATGTTAAAAAAGTTTAAGATTGATCTATTGGTTTGATTATAGGATTCTTAAAACTCGAAACATGTTTTGTAATCTAAAAATAAAAACAAGCATATAGTACACATGAGTACGTATGATGAGTATTCCACTTTTTCTCTACCTCAACTTTTTTAAGATCTTGCAAAAGTACGTTCAAATCTGCCAAGAGACAGAAGAACTTTGAAGAACATTCGTCCCTTGGTATGTTTTAAGGTTATCAACGCTCCCATCCCAAAAGTTTAGCATGGTACTTTATTATGAACCCACTAGAATATTATTTCAGATAACATTATAATTTGTGCGTAAATCGAAGTCGTTTTTCTTACATTACGCCATAGAGAAATTGTACTAAGAGTGCTAATGTCCATAGAAAGATGTATAACCAGATTGTAGTACTGATAAGGACGTAAGATTTGCTAGTCCTCTAAACTGCGTCATGATTTCACAATCACAACAATATATCACAATTTCTGCTTGGCTTGAAATTAAAACTCAAGCTAACTCATTCGTAATGGTACGAAGAAAGAAAGCTACTTGTCATTAATATTTTTGCATTAGTTATATCGGTAAAATGATTAAATTTATATTTTATTTGTAAAACATGATAGATTCTCAAGAGAAGACGTTAAAAACGTATTTTTTACGTTATATTGCAATATAATTTGAAATAATCCTTAATTTGCGGATATATCCCAATACTATATTAACCATATATAAATGGGCTTTTATAGCGGTCTGACAAAATACGTAAGCGCCGTCTAGTTTTAAGCAGTAAGTAGGTAGTGTGCGTTACGAAATCGGACGTAATGTACTTTTTTCCAACGGAAAATTATTGGAAAACTGTAGAATCACAGGTACAATTGCCGGAGTTTTTATAACAAATAGTTTACTTGTAAGGGCTTAGTGGTTGTCAGAAACTGTTTTAAGGGCCCTGCAGGCTAATTTGCGCACTTTTAACATTTTAAAAGATAAAAATTAACTAAATAGGAATTTAAAAAAAGTAATATTATTAACAGAAAAACAAAATACCGGACCGTAAAATAGCCTGTCACCTCGGAATCTAAACGACAACTAAATCGTCAAAACGGGTCAAGCCCTTAGGCTACAAGAGGTAATTCAACGCACAAATACTTACAAACTTAGATAAATACATACACCCCAAAAACATTGCTATTCTCGGTTTTTTTTCAAAATGAAAGTGAATTGTTATTTTATTTTTTTAAAATACCAATATTGCTATATATATCCTTATAAATATTTGAGGAGTCCCCTCAATGTCTTATGAATGCTATTATCAAAACTGGGAAATTTTGATAAAATGGGACCAATCTGGAAGTGTATGTAAAAAAAAAAATAACAAATCACTTTATAAATGGACAAACATTTAAAAAAACAGTTGACTTGAGAACATCCTCCTTCATTTTTTAGATTTAGCCGGGAACCAACCCGTTTCACGCAAGTTCACAACCATTGAGCAACTCGGTATCGGCCCAAACGGCCCAAGCCGGAGGACAAAGTTGGTTCACGACATCATAATCATTATTATGTCAGTAAATTAGCCTCTCCGCTTACAGCGGTTCCTCTTTCGGTTACTCAAATATTCATAAATCTCGTGAGTGGTATATATTTCCTGTCAGTGCTTTATAGGAACCTTTATCATATTGCAGAGACGTTTAATGTGCTTCGTATTTCGCTTTGAAGGCGATATGGGTTGATGATAAATCTCGGTGGATGTGAGGAGAAAATGAATTTACATAAAGATATTGCAAAGCTTTTAGTAAAAGCTGCTTCAAAGTTTCTGTAAAGATAAATGATTGTATTGGTTTTGCTGTGTTACCCAGAAAGCATTCTGTAGAAACCGTTAATTTTACAGGAAAAATATGTGTGATCCAAAAATATACCGGGCTTTTTAAAGATACGGATTATTTTCGGCGGTACGTGGAGCACAAGCCTATAATATCTAAGTACAATGTTTATTGTTTTTAAAAATTGATAAATCAACGAATAACAAATTTATTTGACCGCACGAAGCGAGGGTTTTAAGCGTCTACTGGGACAAATTGGCGTTTGTATGTTTGTGTGTATATTTTTCCGACGATAACTTTAGTACCATTGATTCGATCTTCATGAAGTAGTAGGCAAAAATTCATTTCAATTCAATTTTTATTTATTCTGACTTCCAAAAAAAGGAGGAGTTTCTCAAGCTTCAAGCTGACATTTTTTTTATGTTTGTTACCTTTATAATACCGATTTGGAAAATTATGGGATCCATGAGGAATTGAGGGAGCTCGTCAAATATTATAGGCATTACTTATTTATTATTATAAATATGTAATATAATTTATTCATTTTTAAATCGTTGTTATAGTTATATATACCAAACCTATTTTATTTTTTTAAACGAATTTGGTTTTTTTTTTTTTTTTTTGTTCATTTGCATGACCACAGAGAACTCCGCAACGATAACTATTTCACGGGTGGCGCCAAGAACATCTCGATAGTGCATTATTTACAGTTTTTTTTTTTTTTTTTAATTGTAATATATTATAATGTTCTACTTCTACGCCGTGTCCTTATCTGTTATTATCTCCCTGTAAAAACAGTAACCTAGATGCATACAAATTTATCCTTATCAAATCGATTCAAATGTTACTAGAGCATACAAACTATAATCATTTAGAATCACTGTGTGCTTACCGTTTCCTCTCATAGGTTGTAACTATCTCTATGTTTCTTCCATGTACCTATCACATCCTAAATTTTCTCTTTCGGTAAAAAAAAACATCGCGTAATTACGTCTAGATACATAAAATTTCATTTAAATCCGTTCAAATGTTACGGAGCTCAGTGGATCAGTTCAGTTGTTCAGTGGATTTGAATACACGTTCATACAAACTGTGCGAGTTAGAATTATAATGTGATAAGATATTATATTAATGTGTGATATGCTTACCGTTTCCTCTCATGGGCTGTAACGTGGACACCAGCAGTATGGGTGAGTTGAGAGCTATAGAAAGCAGCCAGACCGTGGCTATCATTTTGTACGCGTGGCACTGCGTCTGCCATTTGCGCGACTTTAGAGGACGACAGATGGCGAAATAGCGCTCCAGAGAAATCGCTACGAGGGTCCAAACGTCTACGGAGACTGAGACGGCTGGAACAAACGAGAAAACGATTAGGTATATTGAACTAGATACTAGAAGCGTCTCACAGTTTTATTCGTTATACGACAACCAAAAATCCCGGGTTTAAAAATTGCCTATGTGGTAAACCTTATTAATTCATTCAAATATATCCAGCTTTACAGAAATTTTACGAAAATTTTATTCATGACAAACACTTAAGTACATAAAAGGAATACAATAGGAATTTACAAATTATAAAATTAATACCTATGGTTTGTGACGAAACCGATCCCAAGTCAGCGTAATGCTGGTCGTAGAGAACCAGCGCTGGTTTTAATAAAGTTGATTAGAAATCAACACGCTGTTTAAGCTGCTAATGTATAATAATACTAGCTATTACAAGCTACTTCGTTCGCGTGGACCTACAAAAAAGTAGTTTGTGTCCGTCTCCGATGCTTAAGTTATATCTAGGCAAAAATTTAGCTCGATCAGTTCACCCGATAAGCCGTGATAGCGCGACAAGGACACAGATAGAGAGACAGACAGACATACAGAGAGACAGAGCTACTTTCGAATGTTTACTATCAGTTAGGATTATTTAACTGAATAAATGAATTACTACCAATATAAAATACAACAAAAAGTTAAATGTTAAGAGTTTAGCTTTTTCGAACCAACCGACTTTTAACAAAACTATAACCTGGTGTATCTTCAAGGCCAGAGTGAATAAGTAACTTTTAAGTCTACGTGTTTCATCTTCGGTCGCAGTCGCAGTCGCCTTTCATAAAACAAATGAATGACTACTTATTATTACACACTGATTTTATACAACTTTAAAAAAACCTAAAGCACTGTTTTATTTTATAATTTTGGTACACTCGAATTTTTACCGACAAAAATAATTTCTGCCTACATTTTTTTCCAGCCATTGAACGTTCATCACTGCACGCCACTGAGCACCTGGGTACCGGCCCGATTCACGTATCAATTACATTCATAAATTGTAACTAAAATGAACTTTTTGGGATTTAATTAATTAAATAACATAACGTTTACTGAAATGTTACCTAATTAATATATGTAAGCGGTATTTAACTTGTAACTAAATTAGCTGTTTACCGACGGATGGATTCATCAGCATCATCATCATCAGCAGCCGGAAGAGGTCCACTGCTGAACAAAGCCCCCCCCCCCGACTTTCACAATGTCGTCGGTACAACTTATAGGAGCACTGCCTGCGCTGCGTCTTTCAGTTCGTGGTCGTCACTCAAGAACCTTTCTAATACCATTTGACACCACGGTTGAATTAAATTAAGATAATTAAATAATACTTGTAAATATCCAATAAAATGTATTTTTTTCTATTAAACGGCCAATCTTACCTACTAAAAGCTCTTAGAAAAATACTAACTGCACGTCAAAATATGCACACCAAAACAAGAAAATGTCTGAGGCAGAAGATTATGGGATAAAAAACAACAAGACTGGAATAGATGGCGTTAATAAGATGAGGCCTTTACCTTAGCAGGCTATTTAAATATATAAATAAAAACCTCTAAAGTCTTCTAAAGATATTAAATGGTATTATTATTCCTTCAGAGATTGTTAAAGATCAACAAATTAAACTTACCTTGTAAGAAAGGTATTAGCTTACAAAGCACTGCCCCGAATAAAAACCTCCTATAGACTTGCCCAACCAGCGTAAACGGCAAGCAGAACACCCCCAGGAGAAAATCTGATATTGCCTGAAACAAAAGAAATTGACATACCTCGTAAACAAAATTCTATTAACAAAAAAATAATATTTGGAAAAAAAACATGAATACAGTCATAAAGACTTCCTCCCATCCACCATACCCGAGCACCCGTGCACCGTCAACGGGAAAGTGGGGAAAAATAGCAGTACAAAATGGTTTCATCGGCCCTGGTAGTTCCTTCGTCAGCATTTATAGCGGTGGATGGCTGAGATCAAGAACACAGGCAGACAGACAGACAGTTCTATAGACAGAACGCGTGTTAGATGCAGAGCAGCGCGTTAGCGCTGAGTGTCAGCAGTTGCGCAGCTTGGTCGCGGGCCCGCGCGATTTGAAACAATTTAAGGTATGAACCTTCAACAAGAAATTTTTCATCGATGACTGGTATATCCTCCATACTAACCCCCCAAATACTGAAACGTTTGTTAACTTTGACAACAGATTAATTCTAATACTATCTTTGTGCAAAGCAAATGACAAAGACAGCAATAGACTTAATCTGTCTTCAAAGTTAACAAACGTTTCAGTATTCGGGGGTAAGTCCCGTAACTTGACTGAGCGAGGCTGAATACAGGATAAATAGATGCATATGGTATGGGAGAAAAGCTGTAGGCTAAATGTTATTTTTTACTTTATATATTTGTTTTATTCATTTTTATCACATTACATCATCACATTATTAACCGGAGTCCACTGCTGAACTCAGACCTCCCCTTAGAGCGCCACACCAACCGACAACGTGCCACTTGCATCCACCGGTTGCCCGCGACTTCCACAATGTTGTCAATCCACTGTATAGTTTCTTGCAATACAATGAATAGAGCGGGACCACGTTCAAGCTGTGCTTGCATTTGGTTTGTAGAAGTCATAATTAAACACAATCAGAAAGATCTGCAGTCAAATATGTCCGAACTATAGATACACACTTTGATCACTAAAAATAGACGCAACTTATTGCAAGCTACATGTATCATTGATGTAATGATATACGATCTAAATTAGGTTGTTGGTATTCCGTTACATGTATCTAAGCTTTATCTATAGAAACTTAGATTCGAGAATATAGAACACAAAAACTTAGGCCGTCAGGTAATGGATAATCTATACCAAAGAAAAGTAATGTGTTCAGTACTAAAATTATTAATCAATAAGAATAATGGATGTGTATTATATGAATGTAATATTGAGACAATTGAAGTTCATTTATAAAATTGTCTCTGGTTTCTTAAGCCAAGCGACAAAAAACTACTCCCGTATGCCGCCTGACTACTCTACGCCTAATGTGGCAAAATTACACGTAAATGTTATATCTGAGTCTGTTTTAATTTATAGGTCAGGCGCAATATTGCCTTAACCAGAATTGTGGGCGTTAGTGTAATATTATTGCGGTTAACAGACTTGCCAATTTCATAACCAATTGACACATATTGACTAGTTAACTAAATATTGAATTAATTCATGTTTCAATTTCATTTATTTATAAAGCTTTATTGCAGATATAAAATATTTAATATACATTTTAGGTGGTAATTGCCACTCAACGTCTGTATGTTGCAGTCTGAAGTAGACTTCAGACTTCTGATGATCGAGTTATTACACGTACCAGCTCTGGACATAAACGTTGGCACTCTTTTACGCTGTAGTGTTTCTGCATAAATGTCGGAAGCTCTATAATACCACTTCAGGTCTATCAGGTGCCTGAAGATGTTAATGTTGGCCATAAGATGGTGTCCTGAGACTTCTTAGTATATCTTGTCCAGAGGGTCATAATGCATACTGCGCAAAGAGCGCGGCTTTATACTTTTTTCACGTTAAGATGTCTCCACATAAGATCTGATCTGATTTATGTGAAGAGGATAGCTATACATCAATTTGATCGGAGTAATTGAAACAAACTATTAAGGCCATAGCTTGTCCCTTTTGCTCCCATGAAATTTATATTCGCATGATATCAGATCAGGTAATGTATAGAGGCCTTCAGATAGGTCAAAATATCCGTGTTCTATTTCTAATCAATATTTACCTACTCAGATAAAATCGTAAGACCATTTCGAATTCAGTAAAGCTAACTCACCAAATTGAGTAAATATACATTTGTGACTGTCCTCATACGTCTGTTGTTCGTCAGGGTTGCTATCACAAGGCAGTTCCCCGATATGGACAGGATGAATATCAGAAAGTACGGCGGGAGGATGAAGCGCCACTCGTACGCGTTACTGGCAACCTTGCCGACGACGCTTGTGTTGCGTACGGCGATAAAAGGTACCGCTGTAGTAGCTACATCTTTCAGCCGAAGGGACGAAGTATTGATCATCAACAGTTCTTCCATTTTTGAATCTGGAACAAAAAAAAGCCTATTCAATTTTAAATTATATTAAACTAGTTGTCACCCGCGAATTCGTTCGCTTGGACATAAAAAAAGTATCCCTTGTCCGTCTTTGTGATATACAGTAACTCCTTATCGAATTTTATCAAGATTCGTTCAGTCGTTTAGCTGTGATAACAACAGAGAGACAAAGTTACTTCCTATAGTTCGCTATATGGCGTTGATCCATTTTTGTGCATTTTTTGACGTTTTGTATGGACTGATGTTGACACACTGATGTGGACACCTTTTTTTTTTGTAAAATAAGGGTAGCTCCCATAAATGTAAAGAGTGGGTAAAAAAATATATCATGTGGGTAATCGTTGAATAGGACTTCGAAAGGTAACAATTTGCAAAGAATAAAAAAATAATAATTTTATTTTTATGGGGTGGGCTTTTTTCATATAATGAGGAGATAGACAACATCTTTAGACTGTCCCCCACATGTGGGGTATTATTAAATAGGTCTTTTAAAATAAAGTTAAGGTTTGTATCCGGTAACCATTTTTGTATCCGATCTACCGCTTGCGAAATATGGGCGGACAAAGTTGCTTTCAATACCCCCATTTCTAAACTAGGTATCTTAGAAGCTTGTAATCTTCCGTGTTGATAGATCTTAGTAAAAACTTTCTTTTAAAATTATTTCGGGCAACATGTGATGATCACTTTTTGAGATATGCGGTAAAGACTGATAAATACTTCAAACGTCCTACGCGCCTACGGAACCCTACTAAGCATGGCCCGACATCCTCTTAACAATTATTTTTTTGGAAGGCGGCTAATAACGTGAAATCAGTGACATTACATTTTAATATGAATATAGCTCGAACTGATTTGCTTTATTAAGTTACGGATTATTTTATCTCACGAAAAGCGATTTTCGTACAAATGGTTGATTGAAATAATGTATTTTTCGTACATTTTCCTCTAGTCTTCAAAAAAGAATTCCTTTGAATATTCTCGTTGAGAGGTAAAACACGGATGTAAACAAATAATTTGAAAGGTTCTATATAAAGTCTGTTACGAACCCGAGTTGATTCTGTCCATGCGTACATGTTTATCAATAACTTGAAACATGTAACGTGATCAGACCTATTTCTGTTTTAATACAATGGGAACTCACATTCTCCTTTTTGTTATTGTGTCATATCTACAAATTACTGATTTTAAGGAATTACTTTCCTTGTGCTGTAAGACTTTGCTTCTTGCCAAATTTCACGATTCTAGATCAACGGGAAGTAGGTACTTATAGGTTTTGGTTTACTTGCGAATTTCAAAATATGCAGCTTAAGTGGCCATATTTTTTTAATGATAAACTTAGAAGCTTGATTTTAGAGCCTGTCCAGTCAGTTTTAGGAGCAAAAGGCCTTGGTTGTGGATAAAAAAAAAAAATATGCGCTCGTTTGATTCGGTACAAACCGGGATAAGCGCTCGAGTCTTTTGCCGTTGCCTCTGGCGTGAATATTTTTGTATATAGTTGCTGCGCATTGCCTGAAAATAGCAGTTTTAGAACGTTTGGTAGCCTCTCGCCCGGTACAAGTTTTTACTTGGCAACTTATTTATTTTTCTGCTTAGCACACCTTTTAGAGCACACACAGATGACAGCGTACAAATAACTCATGTAACTCCTTCTGTTGCAGAGTTACGACTATTTCTCTGGTCGCGCAGAGAGAATTTCAAGGCTCTTTTTCAACCTCCCTGCTCAATGATGCAGGCGCATGTTGACGTAAGTATACTAACCACAGTTCAGTGATCTATTTTCAGAATAACATAATAACATTTGACGACACAACCCTGGAGTCACGAGATATATTAATTTTTTGGGACAACTAAAGCATTTCATCGATAACTCTAGCAGGACTTGTATTGGAGCCTTTCTAAAAACGTTTTCGATTTCAAACGCACGGTAGTGCAGTGATACTACGCACCCCGATTTTTTTACAGCCCAAAAGGACCGTAGTAGCTTGATATTAATTTCAATTTGATCCCTCCACGCGTTCCTGAGAAAAAGGGTCTTGACAGACAGACGAACAGGCTGCTAGTTTTTGACGTGAATTCTATGACGAAAAGAAACTCCAACATAAATCTCAGACAGTGAATTCAGTACTGCGTTGCGTGTGCCCCCACCTCCCCCACTTGTTATGGTCATCAACCTAGTATATTTATATGCTGGCGCCGAGATACCCAATACGGTAATATATGCAGTATTTCTGTAACTCACATAGCCTCCGTGCTATGACATTTCTAAAATACAACAATTTTACCTTAATTTTATTTCTGATGTGAGACCCCTTGCCAGACCGATTAGACTTTCATCGAATACAAATCAAAATATGTAAGTCAAAAATACTATTATCGAGTTGTTTTAGAACTGATCCATAAGATCCATTTTCAAATCCATTCGGTTAATAGCGACGAATTACAATAGACAGACAATTCGTTGGGTTAATGGTGTCTGGCAGCAAAGTAACAATAGATAAGAGAGTATTCCCATTTTATTAAAACAAAAAGAGTAGGTCCATAAACAACTGTTTGTTTTATGTAGAAGGCTAAGAAGAGTACTTAGTAGTTTTTACTTTAACACTAATATACACTAATATACTTAACACTTTAATATACACAAATTAAAAAAAAAACAATAAAAAAACAATATGTAATACTAAAATTAATATAATTAGTTTATATATATAGTATTATCCCATAAGTTGGGTAATTGGTAAATTATTATATAAGTATATTATTATTATTTATGTAGAAAAAGTTTTCGCACTACTTATTTGAGTTATTTGAGGTGTTTGTAATATTTAAGCCTGTATATAATGCACTGGCAAAAGTACTACTACTAAATAAGTAGTTATTAACCTATTCATATTCAGTAAGATTTCTATCTTCAGAGGGTAGCCCTGAAATCATTCAAGGTGATCTTTGAAACGATAGAAATCGATCGAAACACTAGTGCCACTACGTGACGAGACGAGAAGGTCATTTTATTGATAGTATGTCACGCAAGATTCTTTAGGAATATTAGCTGCAGCCTCCGGCTTTACCAACTAACATACAGGAGCGATATTTTTTTCCAGGATAAAAAGGAAATATATGAAATTTGTTGTGGATTTAGGCTTAATCTATTCAGCCGTTAGGAAGATGGGTGGGAATAAGCATACCAACACACAACCTTACTGACAAACATTCAGTTGTTCCATAGAGAAATGTCAATGACACTCGCCAGAATGGTCGCCAAACAGTACTGTGCAAGTATTACTGTGTTCCGGATTGAAACTCAATGGTCCAGCAAAATTACTGGGCATACAGAGATTTATCATCTAATATCTCAAGGTGACAAGCGCAGGGCGGTGCCGCGCCGAGTTTGGAACTGTTGAAGTTCAAAATTTTGGGTGCCACTGAACTTGATGGGCAAGGGTGACGCTTAACATCAGGTGAGCTATTTGCTCGTCTCATCAGTCAGTACCATAAAAAAAAAGTTTATTAAAAATAGAACGGATTGCAACCATCCCTTTCCATTCTTCTATCTAGCGTGTATCCGGGTTCGAGCTGAGGTTTGCTTTTGAGTTTTGTCTCATTCACTTTGCTCGGTCTAGCATATCGTGGCGTTTCCTGGCTATATATACCTACTTATTTTGTAACTTCTTGACTACCCCATTTTGGTCACTCTCGGTTCCGACAAGACAATTTATTAATACTGAGAAAATAAATCAACTCGGACGGAACTTTTGAGCTGATATTTGCATCAAAAAATTATAAAGATGTACCCTAACTGATTTTATAATCCAGACGAATGTAGCCGGAGTTGTATCACGACCAATAAAGCTTCAAGGTATGAAAATGAATACGTTAATCTCAAGGAAAAAACTTCGCTTGCGCGATTCAGAGCTCCCTACATTACAACTGTCAGTCTATAAAAACATGTCAAAAAAAACACAAAAATGGATCAATGCCATACGGCTGCACGGATCTTGATAAAATTTGATAATGAGTTACTGTATATATCACAAAGACGGACATAGGATACCTTTAATAAGTCCACGCGAACGAAGTCGCGGGTAACAACTAGTAAGTACATAAAATGCGAAACTAGGATATTCGCCGAAGAACCAAAGTCACCGATATAGCTTTCAGAGTTTGCAAGCTGAAGTGGCTATGGGCAGGCCACATGACTCGAAGAACCGATAACCGACAGGGAAAATGGGTTCTTGAGAATTTTAATGCTGACCGTATTAAAACAAAAAGTTTGTGTTAAGCAAACATTTTGATCCCATTTTCTTCTATACTTAATCAAACTGAACAAACAATTATCATTCCACAGATATAACGGAATCCATGAAGCAAACACATAAGTAAGTAATAGATAATAAATAGATTTTTATGTATTTCTTTTTGGTTTTATTTTTCATGACTTTTTTTTTAAAATAACTATCTTAGTAATAATTATAGTTAAATGAGATACTGAACAATATTTTGAACCGGGTAATAGTGTCCTTCATGCCAGAATCCTCACTTCTGAAAAATTCGTGAAAATTAGCTTTGACAATGGCAAAAATTAGTCAAGAATTAGTCGCCAATGTCAGACAATTAGTCGCATCATAAATATGAAGTTTTAGCTACGGTTTGGTGTGGATACTAAATTGCAGGACACGCCAGAACCCTCACCTCTCGTGCTAGCAAACGGCAGGGGCGAGCTATCGGCTTGGTTTTAATTCCAATATTTAGTCGTTAATTAGTCGTGACGACAAATAAACGACGGATCTCGAAATCAGTGCTAACCTTCTGAGCTATAAATGTGGCTTGGTGACGATTCTGGATTGAACATTTCACACCAGAATCCTCACCGCATATCCCCACAACTAACTGGTATCAATGTGCTTGCCATTGTAGAAGTTTTTTTTTAAATTCATGTAACTTCTACATACATTTTTCAAATCAAGTACAGTTATGTACAAAATGTAAAGCCCATATTTAGTGTTTACCTAAATTAGTTACTTCTCTCTCGAGTCATATTAAGTATTTTGTACGAATTACACAGATGAAAGTTAATTATTAGGATTGTGTTAATAACTATTAAGAGTTAAATAATTGTTTTTTTTAATGAGTATTCACGTAGAAAATGATTATCTTTCTACTTTACTTTCATTTTGGAATACGTACAGGGTCTCTACAAAACTACTGCAACTACTACTGTCTCTTCAAAAAAGACAATTTTAAAGGTGATACAGAAAATTTGAACATCGCATTTGTAAGTAAAAAAAATAATTACGTACCTTTTATTTTTAATCCCACTAAAAACATTCACAGAGTCATAGTCATTTTTACGTAACGCTAAACTTAGCCCTAAGAAAAACCACATACACTAAGACTGCAATTCAAATATTTCTAAAGCTAATATTAAAATTAACACTTAGACACTATCCACCACACATTAACTATACACCAGAAAACACATTTCCACTTATTAAATAACTTACAAATTTAGAACATACGCGAGTTTTTGAACCGAAAGTTCCGAGGAACTTTCAGCGTTTTCAGATCAAGCGGCTGCTCTGATCGCTACCTCTTAACTGAAACGGACGAGTTGTTGTAGTACGCATGCGCCAAATCTTGTAGTAAGGTATCTCATATTTACTGTACTGTACTACATTATACATTATGTGCTGAAAAAAACCAACCATTACAGTCATAGAAATAATCTATTAACTCAGCGTTGAAAGTAATCAGATATCGTTTAAGACATCTAGTTCTTATTTTACCCGGCTGCCCCAGCAGGAGGGTAATGTTTATGGGGTGTATGTGAGTATGTCAGTGTGTTTATGTGTTTCTATAGTACCTCATATTGTATTAATTGAGTCGGTTATTCCGACTATAGTTATAGTTATAGTGCAAGGCAAGACGATGTCGCGCGCGTGTCTCGCTTAGCATTCCTTGATAAAGGTCACCGAATGTGATCGGACCTATAGTCGGACTAACCGACTCAATTTAACGTGAGTATTCCCGTTTTATTTAAACAAAATGTATCAAAACCACGTCAGTTTTCATATCTCATATTGTACGTTTTAGGAAACATCGTTGGCGAAAACAAAGATTAAAACACACGCTTATTCACTGGAACTTTGCATTTGTTTGAAACGTGCGTTGGAGAACGGTGGCGTATATATTTTAGACTTATGCTCATAGTTTCTAATTGAAATTAAATTAATTAATTAAAAAATAATCATCGCTTTGTTCCTCAATTAGTAAACCAGCGGGCTTATCCCGGAATTCAAAGCGATAGTGATATAGTGCGCAAGCGGGACCGCGCATAGTGCGACTAAGTTGGTACGAGCGGGTTGGCATGCTCTCGCAATCAGAATCACGAACGTTTCAAAGTTATAGGATAAGCCCGCAGGTTGAGGAGCATTGTTTTCCAAGCAAGAAATAAACGTGTGTTTTAGCCGCCGGACATAATGTACTGATTATTTTTAACATGAAAACTGACGTGGTTTTGACATCCTAACTAATATTATAATTCAGAGGAATATAATCGAAGTGGTATCAGGAAATAATAAAGCTTCGAGGTAGAAAAAATAATACGTTCGTCTCGAGGAAAAAACTTTGTGTCTCTGTCTTGGTGTTTGTCGCGTTATCACGGCTAAACGGCTGAACGGATCTTTATAAAATTTGATAAGGAGTTACTGTATATCACATAGATGGACATAGGATACCTTTTTTATGTCCTTACTAATGAAGTCGCGGGATTATTATTTAATAGTATTTTAATAAATACTCACGATTATTGAGTCGGTTATTCCGACTGTTGTTTTCATCTGGTGATCTTTTTCATGCTATAAGCGTGACGCGTGCTTGGCTTCAATTTTCCTTGTTTATCTCGTTTTGAGGTATTCCCGATGTGCTATAATAACACGTTCTGAATCATTATTGGTGAACCTACTTAACTTCTTACGTGCTAGTTTTCTATTGATCACGATGTACCAACCATAACTAGATTCTGCATTCAGGACGCACGTAGCGCACCACAGATCAGTCTAAATACACTTATAAGAAATTACTCTGATTGGTTGAATGTTAGGCGCAAGTAGGTGTAACCTTGAGATAGCCAATGAGAACGCTTGGTCGCACTCCCCGCGACCCGCACCGTCCTCAAACTTTGGTGACTTTTTGTAGGAACAACGAAACTCGTAATGCGGTATCTAGTGTAGTTAGATGCACTATGATGTACGGTATTTAGTGATATAAGTATGGAGAGTTATTTTAATGAACCAAAAAGCGCTCGCAGGAAGCTGTTTTACTTTCCGGTCTGTTTGGATCGATTTATGTATTGTACTGATCTCATTTTGATCAAATCTCAAAATTAAAGAATAGCTAAAAACTTTTGTTACATGACTTTGTAAAGAAACTTTATTAACTAAAGACTTTGTAAGCTAATTTTTTATTTTTTTATAACTTCTGTATTTCATCTATGCTTTGTATAATCAAAATTCTGTATTTGTGGAAACTTGTAATTGGCCCAGTTTTCTTCTAGCTATAATGTTACTTATTAAGTATGGCTGTAAGTTTTCTTTGAAAATGTAAAAAATAAAAAATAAATGCTTTTTGTTGAAACAAAATATTTCTGTATATTGATACGTCTGTGTCTAAGATACGGTCAATAATGGGGAGAATTCTGTGGATACGGTATAAGAAATATAATTATACCCTCATCTGCTATTTGATGATAACAACGATTATATTACGATAGATAATATTATTATGTACATTGATAAAGCGCAAATGGGTTGCCTAGTTAAGGGTCTACCAGTTCTCAAAATGCTAATAAGAGCAATTTTTCGATCGAAAGTTTCTATAGATCTTAAAGATTCCAAATTGAAAAAATTTATAGGCTTCTGAACAGCCAAGTAAAAAGTTAAACACTAGTAATTGTGCGAACAGTAGACCTCGCGAGGACAAACTTTTTTGCTCCACCTCAGTTCTACAACAGTCGTCGGCGATTTTTGCTTTTTTTTTTTTAAATTTGCTTTCATCTGTCCGTATATTATGTTGTACAGGTCGTATTTTTCAACCAATCTTGACGAAACTTGGTACACAGTTTCTATAATTTTTGACCGAGCGAAGCGTAGGTCTCAGAGTTTACTGGGACAAATCTGCATTTGTATGTATGTTTGTATGTTTGTGTGTATATTTGTCCGATGATAACTTGCGAACCGTTGATCTGATCTTCATGAAATTTTGTAGGCAAGTATTTCATTTCAATACAATGTTTAAGTTTGAATATGAGCTTAATCGGTCCAGGGGTTGTGAAGATATAGGGATCGCGAGGTCTCAGTTCGCCGCGAACTACTAGTATAGATATTATTTATCATTAAATTGCTATGTACAAACAGGTAAACAGGCGTTATCAATTATACCCTCATTAGTTAATAATTGTTATTTTTTTATGACATGAATGGTGATTAGGTATATTCCTTATCCAACACTATTAGGTTGCAATGTCAAAAATATGTAACATCGATGGATGTCTGGACCTTAGGGACCTTACTTATAAACGTCCTTATGCAACCTATTAGCAATTTTTTAATGTACATAACACATAATTCTCCGTATTATATAAGGCTCAGAAGGACAATCTTCAATAATCTCAATATAAAACACGATTTTGACACGGGGCATAAATTACCATTGACAATCTTTTTGGTCGTGACATTTTAAGCTTTCAAATGTGATTACCCGATTTAGTCGGGTCAGTAAAATTTGATTGGTGTGATTTAGTGTAAATCACTGTGGTCATAAATTTAATATCCTTTTTAAGCATCCATAGTGTTGTTTTATACTTACAATAAAATAATGCTAAGTTACATCATATTTTAACACGATGTGGAACCCTCTAAATTCGCAAATAAAATACAACACTATTGTGACATACTTGACTCGCTCATTATAGGGTTCCTTAGGGTTATACATTTATATTTGTTGTGGAAATGCGTTGAACACATTTTTTAGGTACGATGAGGTTTCCACCAATATTAATGTCTACTTTTCCGAGTATTTTTATTAATGGGCAGCTTTACAGGGTCTCTAGGAAACCTAACCAAATTTGGAAAATTACTAGAATAGTTTGTGGCAGCACTGCAACCAGTGTTTTTATCTTAGGGATGTTTATTCCCGCAGGAAAACTCGTTATGAAATCGATTCGAACCGATTTCATAATAGATTCTCCATTAAATCGGACACAAAAAAAAAAACGAATTTCAAATTTAAGTGTAAACTCCAACTGAATCACTTATCGTTCCGATTTTTTTAGGTGCAACGTTTCGCTCAGCGCGGCAAATTCAAATTTTCTTGCGTTTTTTGCCAAATACAACTTAATTACTCATCGTGGGTTTATGAAAATTAATTTTGCGACAATAAATAGGTCGTATCAAAACAAATCAAAGCGCTGAGCGAAACGTTGTACCTTAAAGGATTGTCCGTCATTAAAATAAATAAATAAATAAATATCTGGGACATTATTGCACACACGATCATCTGACCCCAAACTAAGCAAAGCTTGTAATATGGCTGCCAGAGACTGATATACGTACATAGATATTTTTTAAATATATACTTATATAGATATTAACACCCAGACATAGAACAAACACAAATATTCATCACATAAATGTTTGTCCTAGATGGGAATCGAACCCACGCCCCCAAGCACAGAACGTAGGTTCACTACCAACTGAGCCACCGGGGCAGTCATTGATTGTATTGAGTACCGTAGACCTACTTACGTATTAGAAATTAATTTCATTCCTGAGAAAAATGATGTCGACAGTCAGACAGACAGATGGACAACGAAGTAATTCTGTGAGGAGTTTATTTTTTGTTCTAATAACACGGGAATACTCACGTTAAATTGAGTCGTGACTTAAACTATAGTCGGAATAACTGTATCAATTTAACGTGAGTATTCCCGTTTTATTAAAATAAAATGTGTCAAAATCGCGTTAGTCTTCATAGAAGTACTTGACTTGACTTGATGACTTTATTTACTTTCATGACGAAATACGGTGTGATGCACAGCTCTTATATTTAATTATAAGATGTTTGTAATTCGGCCAATGAATAAAATTATCTTATCTTAGTAAAATAGATTTTATTTTTTCCCGTTCAGGTATGGAACTCTAGAAATAGATGAGTTATTAAGTCGTAAATTCAAGTAATTAAAGTCATTGAGTATGGTGTTCGCTAAGAATATCATCCTGTATTATTTATCTATTATGTAGATAAGCTGTCTGCGTGATATAATTGCTTTATTGAAAATAAGATAGGTACGAATAACCGAAATTGGTTTCACGAATTGGTCTCATAAATTACTCACCTTTAAACTTGATTAATCAATTACTTACCTTTGGATCCGTATCGCGACGAAATCAATTAGTCTTTAAACGGGCTTCAGTCTAGTTTTAGAGCTTTGATTACTTACTCTGTATTTTAAATAAGCAAGTTACATTTAATTGAACTTGCGTTGTAAAATATCCTAATTCTATATGCGCCATGGATTCACCCGCTATACTATAATCACGATTTTTTTGTAATTTAGAAGTGGCCTAGATGCTTGCTTCCCTAATTAGGCTATCTCAAATAGCATAGTATAACATCCTGTTTCGTCAACGGGAGTGGAACAGTTATGCCAGCGACCCAGGCCGTGCTCCGATACTTTAAAGAGCTGGGTTGGCTTGGGTAGGCTGGCAGCGGGGTAAATGCACAAAACACCGTTACCGGGACGTGAGTGCAGGTCTTATCATCCCTAGTTAGAATTAAAATTATTAGGCTATCTCGTTTGCAAATTTTGTTAATATGAAAAATAAGTCAAGGAAATAAAAAAAAATATTACCTTCATTTATATATGTTATGGCTAGAACCCGAAGTGCGACTACGCCTAGTTGTAGCCGGTTTGAACTAGGTGCTACTTTCGGGTAAAACTAGGTCTAGCCGGAACCAACTGGTACTAGGTCTAGCCTATATCATGCTGGCTAAAAATAGATTCCACCGGTTCGATTCAATATCGGCTAGTCTAGTATCAGCCACTAGGGTTTGGTTGGACCTAGTTCTAGCCGGAATGATACCGGCTAGACCTTATTTTACTGGATAACAATCGGCTAATACTAGATTTAACCAAGAGTTAGCATTTAGGTTCTAGCCATAACATATACATAAGCGTAGAAAAAAATTGCTTTAAAAAGTGTTTTGGTGTCTGTTTCAGTTTGCTATGATCCGAATTGCAGCCAAAACCTTTGTGTAAAGTAAAAAAAACGTGGGGCACTTTATTTGCGTTTGTCTAGACGGCCGATATAAAGGAGTGGATACGTTTGTTACCCGTGGTACTACCCGTATTACTACCAGTAGTACTAAAGGTAAAAAAAACCTAGAACTACCAAGCGATCCAAAGTACCACGGGTTTTTTTTTTTACCTCATTTCGTAGTTTGACACCTGTCGCTTTGACACCTGTCCCTTTGACACTTGTCACTTTGACTTTATAATACACTTACGATATTTTTTTATTATTTCTAAATTGATATTTTTATTCAAAATCACATATTAACTTCTTCAATAAGAGAATATCAAGAATAAAACGGAATAATATATTATTTTTCATATGAATAAACACGTTTCCTTGTATCCAATTCATTTGCTTGTGTTAATTAAACAAATAAGTACTTGGATGAAAACACATTTCCTGAAATAATTAATATTTTTCGTGTAAGATATTTTTTTTTCCGAAATGTAGATTACCAAAAGGCTAGTTAGTAGCAAAACGCGGCATTATAACAACAAAAAAATAATCTATAAAGTTATCTCATACGTAAAACATACAAGCGAAGTTTGATCAAACGGTAGCCAAAAAAAAAGAAAGAAAAGAAAACAAAAATGTCTGTAATCCCAACTTTACAATTTTAACAAAAATATACGTGCTATGAAGAGATCGTAGTTTATTGGTATTTCCTGCGGCAGTGCATCGTTTAGTGACCCCGAAAGCCTGTTAAACTGTTAAAATTGTAGTTTATACATTAGCTCCGCTGTTTCAACCGCTTGGACAGACTGGCGCACGTGCCTAGTAAAAAAAATAAGACTGGACATGTATGAAACGTGTACTAGAAATAATGGCGGCTATCCGCTGTCTTGCTCTATCGATCTCTTAAGTCTATCGCACTATCTCTATTGGTATTAAGTTCTGGTGCATTTTCATACAATTGCCATATTTATTTTTCTCTATTTTTCTTCTTGCGCGTGTAAAATATCTCAGGAAGCGAACGTTGAACTCATGCAAAAAATCGCGTCGATACTTCGCTACGTTACGGGGAACATACCAACAAACCCACTTTCGCATTTATAATGTAGTAGGGATTCATAAGTTCAAATAAAATAGTTTCGATTTATTACCAGTTTCACACTTCAAAGAGTGTCTGCCTTGTCCGGTAACGCGAAAAAATGAGGTTTTCGATTTGCAATTTAGATGTCTAAGTGAGTCACCAGATTGAACCTTGTGTCTTTGGACATAACATTTAGACAATGTAGACATTGTCGTCTACTTTGAGCATCATTTCACGTTGTGCGTCACGTGGTCTCACTTTATTTAAAAGTCATGTAATTAGCTACGATCATCTTACTTTGGATGTCATATTACTTTGGGTATTTCATATTTTAGGCGTCATCTCATTTTTCCCAATGGGAACCAATCATCGAAATACTGGGTGTTAAATAACGTGAACAAATAATCTTTTGAACAGTTTTTTACTATGGCACCAACACTTATCATTGCAACTGCTGAACATAGGCCTCCCCCTTAGACCGCCACACCAGTTTGCACACGCCTTTGTCAATATCATCGGTCCACCTAGTAGGAGGCCTCCCTACGCTGCGTCTTCAAGTTCGTGGTCGCCACTCAAGTACCTTTATTCCCGATCGGTTATCGGTTCTTCGAGAGATGTGGCCTGCCCATAGCCACTTCAGCTTGCAAACTCTGAAAGCTATATCGGTGACTTTGGTTCTGCGGCGAATATCCTCGTTCCGGTTTTATCGCGCAAAAAACCCCGAGCGTAGCTCTCTCCATTTCCCGCCGTGTGACTCTGAGTTTCTCCAAAAGGCAAGTAGGAAAATACCTAAAGGAAATATACACATTTTTTTATACCTGTTACTCTATCTATAGTTCCCATTGCCTATAGTTTTTACTCGACCAAATGTTGCGTGCTTAGAAGGTTAATGACACGCCATTATAGTAATCGTACACTAAATTCGAACTCATCGTTGAGAGGTAAAAAAGTGTCGTTCAATACAATATTAATATTATGTATAATATTCAAACAGTTATTACTTTAACTTATTTACTACTCTATTCTGAAATATTTATTTATTCTGGATAAAAATGAGCACTTTTTCATCGTATTGGTTCTATTTATAGTAATATGCTAATCCGCATTAATATATTACAGGAAAAAATAGGGGTTCATTTTTATATATATAAAAATGAACCCCTATTTTTCCTAGTCACGCTATAACTTGAGAAAGGCTGGACCGATTTAGATATATTTTTTTTGTTGTGTTTGTAATTGTAAGGACAAGGTTTGTATGAAGAGTTTACCGAGGCTGAAGGCCGAGCTTCACGGGCATCAGCTAGTTAATTATAATGTTAACGAGAGGAAATGGACTTAAGATAAATCATATCAGATTCCCGATACAGGCTTAGCCTAGTGTGGAAATCACTATGTTGTCACTTCCCTAGCCTTCATAGACACAAGCCAAGTGTATTACAAGGTTTTTTTTTTCTAATTTTATTTCCTAATTTAAGCCAATGTTTATGCTAATAAATATATTTTATTTGCTTGTACTTTCGTTATCCTACAGAATCGATTTGGCCAAGCTTGGCCGAGAAAATCGGCAAATGTTATGCTTTGAACGATATGATGGTTATTAGACAATCAAATCAAGAAATGCCGGCTTATCGTGATCCGCTCAGGCAGATCTCGATCGGCCCAGTTCAACGATTAGCCCACGACAGCTGTACGGAGACGATCCTCGACGATTCCTGACTTAGATATAGACACGTTTACCTAATAAGTAGGTAGAAGTTCCGGGGATCAATTTCCGGTAAAACATGTTTGAATGGTGAATTCAAATACCTATGTGCTTTGGCCTTGGGTGCTAGTTGTCCGTATCTATAAGTTTTTGTTTTACTAGCTCGCCCGCACGGCTTCGGTCGCAGAGGCAATTTAGATACCGCATTAGGCCCTCTAGGGGCCGATATCGAAAAACCCTGACCCCGTATTAATAAACGTGGACTGCCCATACAACGGTCTTTTCGCTTTTTTCGAAATTAGAACTTTATCGAAAAAGACAGAAGACTGAGTAACTGCTGCAAGGTTTTTCCGCGTTTATTAATAAGATGGTGAGATATGTGTTTGTTTAGTCCATGTGTTCGGTTTAAAAACCGATTTCTATTGGTGTAGCATGAAAACAGTTATTATATCCATACGAACTTTGGGGGTCCGCTTTACCCTTTTAGAGGTGGAATTTCCCAAAAACTCGTACTTAGTGTTAATTTAGACCATTTGAGGAATACTGAGTATATACATGAGAGGTTTGGTCTGAGCGTTGATTACTAGAAAAAATATATTATATGTATATTACACACATATTTTCCCTATAGGTATATTATTACATAGATAGATGATCCCCCATAACAGGGTAACCTCAAGAGTCCCCACTATCACGTATAAAACGTTAACTCTGCGTAAAAATGCGTTTATTTTTGGTACAACGTTTATATATAGTAAGTATAAATTTAACTTTATTTACTATGCAGTATAATAATGCAAGATTTACAGTACAATAAAATGAATAAGTGTATTGCTGATACAGCTGTTGTAAGCGAACCGCCGAAAATTTTACTCTGGATAAGTACCTAACAAGTTCATTTATAGTGATGATGAGACACGACATGACTCGAATACTGAAGCTATATAAGAGTTGTTTGTGCGGATGTCAACTATTACGAGACGATTTGTCTGAACACGGTGTCCGCTCCTAACGAGCTGTGAAAATGACGCTGAAATTGTACAGTGTTTTATCAATCCTTCTAGTTTATAAGACGGTTGTGTGTGTTAATCCTCGTTTCTATCCGAGGTACCATCTCGCCCCGCTCGAAGGATGGATGAACGATCCAAATGGCTTCTGCTTCTTCAACGGTGAATATCATATTTTTTACCAATACAACCCGAATTCCAGTCGTGTGCCAGGTGTAGCACACTGGGGACATGCTAAAAGCAGTGATTTATTCAACTGGATTCACTTACCGATCGCCATGTCACCTGATAAGGAATACGATAGAAGTGGAGTCTTTTCTGGAAGCGCCCTCGTCGAAAATAACACCATGTATCTATTTTATACTGGAAACGTTAACCATGAAGGACAATCTCCTGATCATGAGCAGCATCAAGCCATAGCTTTCAGTCATGATGGTGTTACCGTGACGAAGTATGAAGGTAATCCGATCATTAAAGGTGTGAATCGCCAACCCAATATCAGAGATCCCAAAGTCTGGAAGCATGGTGACACTTACTACATGGTACTGGGAAATTCTTACAAAAATGACACGCTAGGACGTGTGTTATTGTACTCCTCTAAAGACATGTACCATTGGGAGGAGATCTCAATTTTAGACCAGTCGTACGGCTTCTTGGGATACATGTGGGAGTGTCCTGACTTTTTCGAGCTCGACGGCTACTTCGTTCTACTTTTCTCGCCCCAAGGCCTCAAATCTCAAGGTATCAGATTCAATAATTTATATCAGACTGGCTATCTTGTTGGCTACTTCGATTATCACAATTTCAAATTTACTCAAGTGACTGAATTTAGGGAATTAGATTCCGGTCACGATTTTTACGCTACACAAACTATTAAGAACAATAAAGGAGATATAGTTATGGTTGCTTGGGGTGACATGTGGGAAGAAGACTATCCTGAAAGAAATGATGGGTTTACGGGTCAAATGACTATACCAAGAATTTTAACGTTAGATCACCAGCTTCGATTGCTACAGATGCCTGTAAGTCAGATCCATAATGCTGTTGGAAAAAAGCTCCATTCCGGAAAGGCTCTTAGTGATACCGTAGTGAAATTACAAGACAATACGGGAAAAATAGACGTCAGGGCTCCTGGACGCCAGGACTTTGGTTTAATAATAGAAGCGAACGGTAAATCTGTGTTAACAATTAGCTATTACTACAATCAGGGTCTTGTGACTTTGGATCGTGGCGGTGACGATGGTAAGCGCAGTACAAAATGGAGGCCAAGGGAAATTTTGAATTGGACGGTGTACGTCGACTCAAGTTCTGTAGAAGCATTCCTTGGTGAAGGCGAGGCTACGTTCACCAGTCGATACTTCCCAGATGGAGATGTCAGCATTCGAATAGCAGAAAACTGTCAAGCTGATGAAATGACAGTTCACGCGATGAAAAACACGGTTCCACAGCCACCTGAAAATTAAGCTACGATTTTTTACCATGTATTACCTAGAAGCTAACTTAAAAAAAAAATTAGACAATTTATCTACAGAGCCTATTCATTAAACGTTATAAAAATATGCACATTATATTGTTTATCTCAATCACAGAATTCTCCTTATATGATCTCCATGTTTTATGATTTGTTGTTTATCTATTTTTTTAAATTCATAGTAAAAATATTGTGACAATTCAAATGATTTTTGTTTTTGACAGTACCATTTTTTTAACCCGGAACTAAAGGGTGCAAAATTGGACACATATTTGTTCCAATTCCCTCGATCTCTGACGCTCCATCGCTAGGCGGGACCAGTCATGAACGACGTTTGAAAAGCGTTCAAGTCCTGCCGCCAACGTTTTTGGGGCCTTTCAGGTGGCATAAGCCCATCAAAGTCAAAGTTATTTATTGGTAAATATTCATCTAAAAGTCAAAAATAATAACCTGTTGTTTACAATAGTATGCAAATTAAATAGAGTATTCATTGAATACAATGATAATTATAATGTCAACACCATTATACTCGTTAATAACATTCAATTATAATAACTATTACGTCAGAACATGAAATGTTAACACAAGTTTTCCTTTTTTTTTATCCTCACTTTACAATTCGCCACTCATAAACTCATTAAAGTCATAAAATGTTTGGTCGATAAGCCAGCGCTGCAATCTGCTATTAAAGCAACACGGTTGTTATTGCATCCGGTAACATGTTATATACCTCCGGCCTCATAGCGTGTGCCAGCTTGCCTGACTTCGCGAGGGAGCACGGGATACTGACCAGCTTGTCGGCGTTGCGAATGTTGCAAGTGTGCCTCTCTCCGCACCTCTTATATGAGTCAAGGTTGTTCCTAAAATATACCGCCACCTGATAAATCAGGATAGCAGGTAGAGTTATTATTCCGAGCTTCTTGAAATGTGGTCTGGCCAATGTGCATCGCGATATGCCCACGATGGCACGCAGCCACCCAGTGCCTGAGGACCATCTATTCGTTAAAATGTGAAGAGCGTACTCATGGTAGCTTTCCATGTTCTCAAGTTACTCGAAAAAGTTCATTGACTTACAAGTAGCCTTAATAGATATCTATCCGGAGGACATTGTTTGTGAACACCAGTTACTGTTATTCTCTAAGGTCGATGACTTAGTCTTACTGTCAAGATAATCATAATAATTGAGTCATCAAAATCATCTTCTAGTTTCTTAATAAATTACATTAATCTGAAACTTGTCCAGAGCTTGACGGACCATGCTTAGTAGGGTTCCGTAGACGCATAGGACGTTTGAAAAATTGATCAGTTTTTTTCCGCTTATCTCAAAAGATTACGTCATGTTGAATGTTACTGAAGAAATAATTTTAAAATAAAGTTTTCAATAAGATCTATTAACTCGATAGATGATAAGTTTCTTATATGCAATAGGTAGTTTAGGAATGGCAGGAGAGGGGTGAGGACATTGTAAGCTACTTTGACGGCCCATATTTCGCAAGCACATCCACATCCACAGAAAATGTCCACGCGAGCGAAGTGGCGAATAACAACTAGTATTATAAATAATATTAATAATAATTAAAATACTTAATACGTGATAAATATTTTGTAATATCAATTGAAAACTAATCTACAATGCTTAATAAGATGTAACATAATAAAAATAGCAATATAATATTAATCGATTAAAGTAGGCAATAGCCTACTTTAATAGATTCAGAGCTCAGGGCACCAGAGATAAGCGGATCCGATACTACACCGAGAAAATCCCAGACATCAGCCTGTACGAGATTAGATTGGCTGTCAAACAGCTTATGAACAACAAGGCGCCGCGTGATGACGGAATAGCGACAGAAGTTCTGAGAGCGGGTAGGAAACCGGTACTTTTAGTCCTCCAGAAGTTATTTAATTCCGTCATACTCGAGGATACTACGCCATAAGCATTAAGCATGGCACTGGAGCGAACGTGGTTCTCTTTAAAAAAGGCGATAGCACCTTACTGGAGAATTTAGACCTATCTCGCTCCTGAGCCATGTGTACAAGCTGTTTTCGAGAGTCATTACGAATCGTCACGAACGCAGGTTTGATGACTTTCAGCGTCCCGAACAAGCTAGTTTCCGTACTTTGATATATCACAACAAATATAAACCAAGACTAAGGAATTTTCGGTCAACCTTGCGAATCTAAGTAAACATGCAATGATGTTTTCTAACGTCTATTCCACCTTTGACGTATCACTTGGGAGAAAGATGTTCTAATAAGACGGGACATATAAAAGCAATTTCCGTATTGAGACCGTAATTATCTCCAAATGTTTTCTCATAAAATACGGAGGAAATCTGTCGCCAGCTTGGCCACTTGGTATAATTAATCTTTTTGATACCTTTCGGTTTGTAGAGCAGAGAGCAGTACTGTACAACTCATACCATCAGACCGTGCGTAGTAAGTAGTTTTACACAACAAATAATAAATTAACATAATTAAAAAAAACTGCCTTACTAGATGTCGCGACGATCGTCATATATTATATGAATAACACTCCCATGTAGCACAGTGTAAGGGTTAGCAAATCGCCTATAAACAAAATAATAGCTTAGTAAAAAGGCGAGAATACACATGACTGCAAAATGGAGCAGTAGATTGCTTGGTAGTTTACGCACAATGTGAATACAAGTAAACGAGCAGGCAATTTTCTTTCTCGCGTGCCTGTAACTTACATCAAGTATCATCCAGGGTTAGTAAAATATTTAAAGGAGTTTTGGAGGGAACTTGAATAAGTCACGTTGCGTCATTGTATTATTTTCCAAAACTTATGGTATTTCGATTGTTAATGTATAAAAACGGTCGATTTTAATCGTGTTCTTGAACATGGCCTAGTGCTGGTGAGTAGTGTAATGTAGTGAAACGTGACTTTTTGTGTTGTTTTCAAAACTCCATAGAAGGCTCTAGTAATTAAAGTTTTCATGACTTTACTGGGCATGAGTTGGACTTGACTGTAATTTTTTTTTGCCTTTGATACAGTCAAGGGACAACAGTCAACTATGAATTGTTTGACAATATTTAGCAAAACTTGAAAATATTTATACACTTGATACTAGTAAATGTCTAAGACGTGTGACGCCAAAATCCTCAAAGGAGGAAAGAAAACAGGAAAAAAAAAACATTCCGAATTTGCACAGTAGGCCAATTGCAGTAGCGGCGGAAACATCGATCTACCATTGGCAACTACGCGCGCTAAAATCTGGCGCTGTAAGTTATTGGTTAACAATGTAACACTTTTTTTTAAAGTGTTTCATGATGTTTTGCATCCTAATATTTTACTTATACATTTCATATATTTTATGGAATACGTACATTTTTTTTAAAGCGACTTGACCAATATAGATATTAAACAATATTGACTTTAAAAATATTAGCAGAAGTTTACTTCATTAATAAACAAACTTCTACAAAGACAACCACATCAAATTTGTTTATAGTTTGGGACAACTAATTCTTGGCCGATCTTTGATTGACTTAAGACTTTCAAACTAAAAAAAAACGTAAGTTTTGTGCGGTGAGGTTACTGGCTAGAAAGGTTCAAGCCATAATCCTCACCAAGCACCACCTACAACAGCTTATTTAACCTGACACAGTGGTTTCAAGATTCTGCATGTCGTCACTAATTCTTGACTAATTTATGGAATTAAAACCAAGTCGATAGCCCCCTCCATTTGCTTGCATGAGAGATGATGATTCTGGCTTGACCTACAACCCACAGTCCTCACCAAACCATAGCTATAAGTTTAGATTATGATGCGACTAATTATTTGACTAATTCTTGTCAAAAATGATTTTCATTAAGCATTCATTTTCATTAATTTTAGAAGTAAGGACACTGGCTAGAAGGACATACATTATTGGATAAACGATGCGCAAACGAATAGCAGACAAATATACAAATAAATATATTCTTTCGTTAGTCAAATATTTGTATTTGTATTTTATATATCAATCACACACTCGCCGTACATACCACACTCAACCACACACACACAGTAGTAGTAAGTAGTACTTTGTTTTGACATGACTTAAGTCAAGTGCCAGTGGCTTCTCCTACGTATGTGGTAGCTAGCACTAGCACTTGGCACACAGTCTTAGACTAGTTTGGGAGCCTATGGATTAACAGTCATTGTATAAACTGAATAAATGACAAAATAAATAATTTGGTTTTGTTTTTTGTTATATTGGAAACCCCTAGAAAAAAAAAACAACACAGCAGTTAATATTCCGGTAAGTGTATTTATTTATATAAGACAACATTTACGTAATACAAAATACTATTACCCAAATAAACTATAAAATCAAAATTTACTTAATAAAAAAAACATAGATTATTCTCCATCGTCATAATACTCGACATCTATATTGTCCTTTTCTGCCGTGTCCATCGCTGCTAGCGCTGTAATTGATCCTGACAATAAACTAATAACACCTATCGAGAATAACACAACGTTCTTCCACGCTATGTAATTATACGGACCCAAGTTTCTCTCCCATCGAAATACAGTTTCAGCTACAACAGGCAAAAGTATGCCGCATGTGGAGAAAAATATGGCACCTACTAAGGTGATTATTAACTCCAAGTTGGGGACTAAAGCTGCCACAAGCACTGTAAACAATAAGTAACATTAATTTAATGCCAAAATAGACTAGTCTTTCAGCATTGGCGATCAAGTTGCTCGATGCAGCGACTTAAGGGCTCGTTCAGGGATACGCGGGGCTTTGCGCGACGCATGCAGCGTCGCGTCGCATGGCAAATCAAATTATGCTATTATGCCAATGTATGAGAATGTTCATGTCACAGATCACACCCTAGATTCTGCATTCAGTGCGCTCGAAGCGCACCACGCATCAGTCTAAATACACTTATAAGAAATTACTCTGATTAGTTAATTGTTAGGCGCGAGTAGGCGATGAGACAGCGACTGAGAGCACTTGGTCGCCTCCCCGCGACCTGCGCCTTCCTCCGACTTTGGTGACTTTTGTACGATCAACGAATCTTATAATGCGGTATCTAGTGTGATCTGTGATTCATGTAAAAGCGTGTTCATGCGCGTTTTGTTTGACACCGTGGCTCCCCCCTGTCGCTTCACGCGCCGCATCACGCGCCGGGTATATTTAATTTTTTACTTCTCACCTTATAAAATCACTGTGTAAATATCTAAAAAAAAAATAAGTCGTGCCACTACAATTATACCCCTAAACTATCAATAAGAAACATTTCTCACCAGTAAAAGTCACGAGTAGAATCCTAATGGTAATTTGTACAATGTTATGGTAACGGTCGTTGTCCTTCTGATGTAGTTTTCTATTGATCGATTCCATGGGAACGTAGAATTGTAAGCTGTACGTGAAAAATATCACGACTGCCATAAGCAATTTTGTAAATTGTGATATACTGCAATTAAAGAAAATCCTAAATCTACATACTTCTACTGTATGTACTGAGCGTTCAGTAAGACGACGGATATCTTGGTATCATTTTACTAATCATTTTGAAAAATCAGCCGTTCCAAAGTGTGTATTTTATGATATATTTTAAGGAACAGCTGATTCTTTTTTCGTAGTTTCAGGATTAGTTCCTCATTATATAAATGTTGTTGAAGACAGAATCACAAAACAAAATAAACACGCTAAACTCACAAGCCTTGGTGAGGAAGGTTCAAAGTGATGCTTCCTCTAACATCCTCTCCGTACTTGACATAGCCCATAAAGCCGACGAATCCATACAAGCTGACAACGACACCCATGGTTACGTTAAGCACTCCCAGACAACCGAGAAACAGTTCAGGACGAGCCATTTCGTTCTCGACCGGCATCACGACGCCGATTCCTTCAATGGCAAACACAACTATGCTGAAAATTTACAAAAATAGTTATTTTCAATTTAAATTTTTGATATATTGAAACGAAAGTTTCAGAGTTTACGGGAACAAGTCAGTGTTTGTATGTATGTATGGATTTCCTGTATAAATCAAAAACAAAGCCGTGTCGCCTACACTCGGCGTTCAGCTGGCCTTACATGCACGCCGCAATGTAATCATGACGACTTATGTTATCGTACGAGAACGAGACAGGCGGATACATAAACGTAGCCTTGTCACATTCTCGCACGACAAAATTAACGACAAGATTTTATCACGACGGACACGATAATCAAATTTGATTCTTTTTCGTTTATAAGCGATGTTAGTATAGAAATGATCAATCACAAAAAAAAAAAAAACATGATTACCCGATGAACAGAGGCCAAGTAGCAAATGGAGCCACGAATGTCCTTTCAGAGGGTGACGGGAGATCAGTAAAAATAAAATGTAGAGTAATGGCGAATACAACAAAAATGCCGATATTAGCCATTGCAGAGAACGGTACAACATATTTCAAGCTCCTGATCTGGCAGATCAGAGCCAGAGGAATCAGTATTATCGCACAATACATTTGTTTGGATAGCTTAGTGCCAGAAATGATATCATCAAATACCTGAAAAATACAAAAAAAAAAATACTAATCAAAAGACATCTTTAGGCTGCCTGAAGAATTACCACAACATGGCCAATTACTCAGCCTCCAAGCAGTAGTGTGGAAACTTTATAGTGTTCCTAATTGTACGGCAATGTTTCCAGTGAAATTACTTTGGACATTAAGAGATTTTGTCGCAGTGTCTAAAGACAAGGGTCTTGATAACCAGTGAGTGTTGGCTTAAGAAACTGAGACGTGGGTCCTTAACTGCTGGCCTTTTGGAGAAACTCAGAAACACACAGCGAATTTCGGAGGAGTTTTACTTTATAAAATTCATCATCATCAGCTAGAAGACGTGTACTGAACATAGGCCTTCCCCTTCAAGGGCCACACCGACCGACAACATTTGACATGATTTTTGTATTGTCCATGTTCATTTTAAGACCCACCAATTGAGGCGCGGCACTGAAATCGTTGAGCTTATTATTGAGGTCTTCTACCGACTCTGCCATGATAACTATACCATCGGCAAAACCGTTTGTTGCCCGTATTATGGTTCTACTAGTATTAGTACCAGTAGTACTAAAGTAAATATGATATATTTTAAAATAAACAAAAATAATATTTACTTCCTTAATAGATGTCGCGATGAATGTCACATATATGCATAACACTCCCATGTAGCACAGTGTAAGGGAACAGTCGGCAAATCGCCTAAAAACAAATAAACTAAGTAAAAAGGCAAGAATACACAATGACTGCAAAATGGAGCAGTAGCTTGGTTGATAGTTGACGGTACGTGCAATGAAATTTCACATTGTGGATACAAGTAACGTGCAGGCAATTTTCTTTCTCGCATGCCTGTAACTTGCCGGTTTTGCTTGCCGGGATTGGATGATGTTGTTGAATGATAATAAAAAAAATGATTTTACCGCATAGAACGACTATAGGGCCTAAACTTTTTGGGTCCATAAGCGAAGGCTGCTCCACATGTTTGTGAAAAACTCATTGATGGCTTTTCAGCCACGACGCAAGCCTCTTGAGCCGTTCTGACCTAGAATGGTATAAAGTAAAAGGTTACGATATTTGTATTACTTATCCTGTTTTAAAACGAATAGTAACAACTGAATGTCTTCGAAAATGGAGACATTATTTAGTGGGATCTGATTCTGAAAGTTAAGTGAATGTGCAAATGAGGTGATACGCTAATTAAGCTTGCATTTTTATTGTCTAATACTGCAGGGAAATGTTAAACATATCGAATCGTTAGAAAAAGAAAACCTATTAAAGGTGAGACTTGAGAAGGCAGAAGCAGCGATATATAATAATGACACTGCCAGGTCATCAAGGGAACCATGTCAGATCCGTTACGGGGTCGTGGTCCCACTACTCCGTCCAACCATTTGGACTACCGGCCTTCGGTAGGGTCAGTATAATGCGAAATAAAATATAAGTTCAAAAACTAAAACCCACCTCCGCAAAAACATGAAACAAGAAAATATTATTTGAGATTCAAAATGGCATGGTCAATATAAGGTACATTATATGATTTCCAATGAGTTTTAAAGTCCCTTAAAGTAAAGTCCCTTTACCCGTAGTCTAATGCCTTCCCTTTAACCGTAGTCCTTGTTGTTCCGTTCGTCTTGTTTAGTTTCAATTTTTTTTTTGGGTTGGGAAATTATATTATATAAAGTTAATTATGTAATAAAGTCCGCCACATTGGATTTAGTATAAATCCGTATAGCCTATGGACACGCGAGTGTGAAGACGCATCGATAGGCACATTGTCAAAATCTTATAAGCTGTTTAGGAGAATAATTAGGCGAACGTAATATATAGACGAAACATAGACTAACAAACTCATAACTCTCCTCTTTCGTGGTCAGGTAAAAAATACGTTAAAGTTTAAAAAAAACTTTAAAATGGATGAAAAACATTAACTATCCTTTTACGTAGTAAAAAAAAAATGAATCTGTGTGAAATCAAAAATTCTCACCAAAATATAAATTGCGTGTGTTACCGCCAATCCAGCAAATAGGACACCAAAAGTACCAAGAACGAGACCCGCGTTTTTGAAGGCTAAGGGCATCGCCAAGATACCTGTACCCAAACATGCTTTGAGAAGATTAATGACTGAACCCAGCACCCTGAAAATAAAAACAAAATACTCGACTGCAAAACTACTACCTACTAGCTGCGCCCCGCGGTCATCACACGCTATCCTACAGGAACGGTTCAATTTTTCGGGATAAAAAGTAGCCTATGTGTTAATCCAGGGTATAAGCTACATCCATACTAAATTACATCCAAATCCGTTCAGCCGTTACAAAGTTGAACGGGAATAAACACACTTACAAACTTACTTACTTACCTTCTTACATACAAACTTTCGCATTTATAATATTAGTGTCACTAGCTCGCTCGCACGCGTCGCTTGCAAGGGCTACAGTAATTTACAACCCTATTTCACCCCATCAGGGGTTGAATTTTGAAAAATCCTGAAACATGCGTGTCTTTATTTTGTTATGCTTTTTTTGTTTGTTACACACACCGAGTTTTATTGACATATATTATAGCATGAATATAGATTTTATTTCCATAGAAACTTTGAGGAACATTTTACCCATTCTGAGGTGGAATTTCGCAAAATCTGTTCTTGTTGTTCATCTAGACTATTTCAGGAATGATTATTCCTGATTTCACGTCTCTTTTATAAGCGGTTTTGGTCTGTGCGTTGATTCCTATAAAAGGCTTGTTTTTGTTATTATATAAATTTAAGTCCTCTATGCTTATAGAGGATACCATGAACACCTCACTTGTCAAAATCGGTCAAGCCGTTTAGGTTACAGGAGGTAATAATTATACGGGTACAGACAAACATACAACATAAATACATCCTAAAAACATCACAATCACAAATGATCTATTTCCAAGTTTGTTTTATAGAAGTACCAATAGAGCTAAATACAAATCAAAGTACAGAGACTGAGAAATAAATAAAATGTATTACATTAATTTTGTCACGCTAAAGAAAACCTTAAAAAACATACTCATCATCAGCCAGAAGAGGTGCACTGCTGAACATATGCCTTTCCGTTAAAGCGTCACACCGACCTACAACGTGCCACTTACATCCACCAGTTGCCCGCGACTTTCACAATTTCAGAATCAGAATCAGAATATTTTATTGTGCAAACTGTGTTAGTATATATCAGATCTTAAAATAGGTTAGGTCACAACAGCTTCGTCCTTAATGAACATACAATATTAAATGATGTCAATATTTATAATATTTATAATATTTTTTATTTATTTACAATGTCAATTTTAAAATTAGATCTTATTTAATTTGTCATCTAGAAATTCATTTATTCTATAATAGTACTTATTTATAAACAAGGTAAACAATTTTCCTTTGATTGTAGCTACGCTCTCCGATTCCAGCACCGATTTAGGCAAATAATTATAGATTCAGGAACCCATTCCTAATACACTATACAATTTCGTAAAAACATTTAACATACTAAAAAACATTAATAGAGACGGATCACTAGTAAAATTGTTATTAAATTATGTCTTGATGGATTGAGTAAATCAAAAACCTTAGCAAGAAAGGTTAAAACGATAAGCATTTAATACCATCAAAAAACCACTCACGAGTTTGGATGTTCAACATGACGATGTTCCTTGGGATCGTAGACTGATCGGTCTGGTGCTGGTGGGACTGGAGGTTGTGATGACCCTGGTGGTTCTGATGGGCTTTGTGAGGATAGTAGTTCTTGTGGGGCAAGTGAGGCTGGTGGGATTGGTGAGACTGGTGCTTGTGAAGCTAGTGGGTCAGGTAGGGCGAGTGAAGTTGGTGGGGGTGGTGAGACTGGTGCTTCTGGAGGGTTCGGTGGACTGGTGGGTGACTGTTGGAGGTCGTCGGGTTGAGCCTGTTTATCTGCGGCCGCCACGCTGAGCAAGGTGGTGAGCTACGCTCTAAAATTTAATTTAATATTATAATACGTGGTATCTTTTTAAGTAGTGCGCAAATTTTGTATTCTTAAAGATTGTTGAAAAATAATGGATACATATATTTTTTTGGTTTCGCCCACTTTGCTACAAAATTATCGAAATAACTTGAAATGAAAGTAGCCAAAGCAATAGCTAATTCATGGTTACTCAATCGTGATTATACTACGAACACCTATGATACATGTAGGTACCTACATCGCTTCTTCTCACTCGCTACAGCAAAAAGTAGGTAAGTAATAATTTAAAAAAAAAACACTATATTGATTGCGTGATAAAAATTTGCGCACTACTTAAAAAGTTATCCTGTATAACACCGCTATTATTGACCGAACGAAGCAATGGACTCAGTCTGTCTTTTCATCGGGAAACAAATCGGCTTTTATATGAATGACTAGCTGCGCACTGCGGTTTCACCCGCTATTTTACAGAAACCGATGATTTTTCTGAGATAAAGCCTAAGTAGCTTATGTGTTAATCCAGGGTGCAAGTTACCTCCATACCACATTTCATTCAAATCTGTTCATACTTATCTACTTACATACTTACACACAAACTTTCGCATTTATAATATAAGTGAAATTGTATATTATGTATGTATTATTTGTCTGACGACAATTTGCAAACTTTTGCTCAAATCATCATTAAATTTTAATGAGTAATTTATAATTATTATGACCTAAAAACTAGTTGGTCACGCCGAACTGAGACCTCGAAACCCCATAACTTCACAAACCTCTGGTCAGTTTTACTCTTAAAAGTTATAAAAATTGTATTGAAATTGCTTACAAAATTTCATAAAGATCGGATCAACAATTTGCATATAATCGCTGGACATTTAAATACCAGCTTTTTCCAATAGACTCGAAGGGAGGCCTTCGATTCACTCAATAATACCAATATAATATTATGTTAATATCTAAACCCTCATAATACAGAAAGAAGTACTTTCTGTATTTAGAGTACCTATGTAAGTACCTATGCTATAATACTGTTTGGAGATTATTTTAGATCGTATATTATTTTATTAAAACAATGAAATTAAGAAATTAAAACCTGAAATATATTATGCAGGAACAAAGTTTCGTTAACTAGACTGGATAGCGGCTCATGTAATATATATAATTATCAAGATTCTGTGATAATTATATATAAAGAAGTGTTTTCCATAGAAATCCCGTTTCCCACTCCCAGCTTACGCCGCACTGTTCACCAAAGATAATACAAATACTCTGTCCACTCCAGCGGTTAGGCGGCCACTGGTTTCTGAGTTATTACAAGCTGGAGTGGATTGGATCCTATATAATCTCACCACTTCAATTCACTACGTCTTTTATACCAATTGAACGCTCTCATAAAAGCTAGTTAAATTTGCTATTTTATAGAATACTTTTTGGTCCAAAATAAAAAATATTAATTATACAATATCAACAATCCTATAGAGAAATTTCCATTGAAGAGGTAAAAACCTAGATAAAAAGTGATTAAAAGCTTTATCGTAAAAAATGTCAATGCCATTTAATGTTTTCTGCTGGCAGGTATTCAGACCAAAGATAAATTCGATGACCAAAGAGTTTTGTAGAATAGGTTCGTAAGTTTTTACTCTAAAGTTTCGGATTCTGAATTGGTGCATTCTATAAAGTGCAACAATATCAAAAGGTATGTATGTACTCATCATTATGCACAACTATTACTATTGGACCAATCCTGAAATCGCGAGAAAAAACAGGTGTTCCACACATTTTGTCGAGTGTCATTGACATTTTTCTACAGTACAGCTGTTTCTTTCGTGATTTTAGGATTGGTCCCACAGTAAAAGTTGTTCATAATGAAAAGTACATACTTACTTACTTTTCGATACTTTTGCATCGTTCAGTAACATCTCGTATATAGATACCGCATTACGAGATTGTTGTTCCGACAAAAACTCACCAAAGTTGGAGATAAGCGCAGGTTGGGGGTCTGCGACCATGCGTTTTCATTGGCTATCTCAAGGCCATGCCTACTGGTTCCTAGCAAACAATTTTTATAGGTGTATTTTGATCAACACGTGATACGCTTCCATCGTCCTGATTAGGATGATCGAAAGTCTACGCGAAATCTAGGGGTGGGTAATCTGTGGCATAGGTGCAGTAAATTGAAAGTAAAATAAATATAGTCACATAACACAATTTTTTAATACTGTTAGAACTCGGTATAGAAAAAGTGGAAGAAAAGGGAAAAATAAAAGACAAAAAAGCATTTAAATACTCTTAAAACGTACTATTCTTACAAATTGTAATAACTTAAGTAAGTAATAATATACATAAGGAAATATATATTGTGGTACAGGTAATTTTTGGTGATATTTCATACACTTACACTGATAAGAGGAAATTTATTTTTATAAGATAATTTCACACACATCCCTACATAAGAAGCAGTTAGGTAGATTTTCCTCCCACCAGGTGGACTGACATTATAAAAGTGGGCACTCGGTGGATGCAAACCAGTGTGGCGGTTTATTGAAGACGCCTTTGTTCAGACGTAGTCGTCTTCTAGTTTATGATTATGACCTGTTCAATTAATAGTAAAACTGTTTTCAAATTTTTACTATACAAACGTAATTGTTCCTGTTAAAATTTTATACAGTTTAGTCGTAATTATAGATATCTGTGTGGAATATAAAAAATATTTAATAATTATTACCTGTGTTACCAAATATATTCCTACTTTTCCTTACTTAATAACTGGGTTTAATTAAGATTTGTACAAATTTAATACTTCTAAACTACGATACAATAATAGTACACTGTTCAACGAGGGGAGGTGTTACCAACGATGCTCGAAGCGCAGCCGAGGGTCTTAGTAGTTACATACACATTAGGATTCGCACTCTCGGAAATAAATAAATAATACACAAAACAAGTTATTAACGTATAAATAAATATATAAAATGCAAAATATGCGTGACAGGTTAAAAAGTAATAATTAATAAATCGTGCGATTTCTTAATTATTATTTTGATTTATTTTTAAGCAAGCAATCATTTTGTTGACTGGCGATAAAAACGATTTGTCTTATGGCACAAACCAATACAAATTAGAACGACAGCAATGAGCTATTAATTCTCCCCTATTAAAAAAAAGGAATGTTACTTTAAAAAAAAGTTTCATATAAAATACCTACTCCAAATTAAAATTGCATGTCGATTTTAATAATTTTTATTATATAACTAAAATATGTTGATGAATTTATATTTACAAAGGATTTTTACTTATTAGGAACATAAATAATATGGGAATAGATACACGATAATTTAATATATCGCGCATTCTAAATAAGTATGAAGTCATTATTCGTCGTGACGATTTTTACTATTTCATTGTGATTATTAGTTTAAACCTTAACATTGTATTTTTTTTTATTAAAATGTCAAAGTAGAGTTCTCTGCTACCAAGTGTTCATCACTGTGTCTATAGAATTCATCAATCATTCCCACTATAGACACATACGATCCTGATATTAAAGCTACGATAGCTACGATGCTTATTAGAATGTTCTTCCAGAGTATATACTTCATACAACCCAAGTCCCTCTCCCATCGGTACACTGTCTCCACAATAGCCGGGAACAGAAGACCAAAGGTGGAGAAAAATATGGCTCCCACTAAGCTTATGACAAGCTCCAAGTTAGGAAACGCTGCTGCTATACCCACTGCGAACAATAATTTTATATTATAAAATCTTACATTCACTTGTGTGTGACGATAAGTAGGTAATCCACATACTTATAATAATAATAATAAGAGCCATATTGACAGATAAAACTATACATAATAACAGACCAGACATCACACTAACAGACAAAATTAATAAAACAGTATACCTAATAAACATAGCAATACCTAATACTCATAATATGCAGAAAACCACAACCGAGAAAATACATAAATATACAGATTTAAAAGAAGAAATAATCAGGATTTGGAAAATGGAAAAAGTATATATTGTGCCGCTGGTGCTCTCTAGTACGGGAGTAATACCCAAATACCTTCATCACGGTATTAAATTACTTAAATTACCCAAAAATATTTGTATAACAATGCAGAAGGCTGCTATTCTAAATACTTGCGGTATCGTACGGAAATTCTTACAAGAAGAAACACCAACTGAATTGTCACTTGAAAATGAGCACCACTTGGCTTAAGCCCGTGGTGTTTTAAATTCTACCGAAATTCTTAAAATATCGTGATAAAAAAACATTCGAACATAATAATAATATTTTTTTATTTACAGGCACATTTGACCCATATCATCTTATCATCACACTAATATTATAAAAGCGAAAGTTTGTGTGTAAGTATGTTAGTAGGTAAGTATGTAAGTGTGTTTGTTCCTGTTCAACTCAGTAACGGCTGAAAGGATTTGGATGAAATTTGGTACGGAGGTAGCTTATTCCCTGTATTAACACTACAACAATAATATTGTTTATTAGCTTACAGCTTATTCCCTGTAGTAAATAAGCTGTATAATATAGCTTATTCCCTTTATTAACACTACAACAATAACTTTTATGTCGGATATGTTCAGTAAAATTTAAATTCAAATGAATTTAATATAGGTTAAATACTACCCGTACAAGACAGAGAAAAATTACAAAAAATAAAATAAAATAATTTCAAAGCCTTTCAAAAATAATATATCCTAATCCTAACTAATATTATAAATTTTATGTATTTTATACATATTGCACGATTATGTATTAAACTCGTCATCCTTCACCTCCCTTTTGTACTTCCGCAGCCGGACTCTGCAAAAGAAGTCCTACCACTACTCAACACTACAGAGATACTACACTACCGTTGGATTACCCCAAGTCTTTAAAAAAACTACAATGCTCACACAGAATCAATAAAAACAATTCTTACCCGACAAACAAACAATAAAAGTTCTAATGCTGATTTGTATGAGGTTGTGGTAACTGTCCATTTTCTTCTCCTTCAACATCCTGTTGATTGCTTCCATGGGTACATAGAACTGTATTGTGAATGATAAGAATATCACGAAAGCCATTAGCAGTTTTGTACTTTGTGCAACACTGCAAAAAAAAACAAGAAAATATTTCATGATAACTGCATGTCGTATCGACCTAATGTTAAAAAACATTACGTATACAGCCGATTATCACAGGAACTATTAGGGTGTCTACACATGGCCCGACCTGACATCGTGTGAAAGGGACAGCTAGATTTGAATTTCACGGGAGCAAAAGAAACAAACTATTAAGGTTATAGCTTCTCCCTTTCGCTTCCCCAGAAACTTATATATAGCCATTTCTTTCAAGCGATGTCGGGTCGGGCCATGTGTAGACACCCTAAGAGCTAACAACTTCAAACATATTTAATACAATGTATTATTACGCTGCAGAAAAACTTGCTTTGTTTTTAGTCTTATGATGAAACTAGGGCCATAATTGTGAAGCGATGCAATAATTATATGAAATTAAATTATATGAGAAAGCGCGGTAAGATTAGAACTGAAGACTTTAAGAAGGCTTTATGCTATTTTAAAATGCTTATTAGGCTGATCGGATTCAGGGAGCGGCTTTTTGTAATTACGCAAATTTACGAAAAATTGATTTGTGTTTCCTGTAAACTTTTTCTAATTTGCTGCCTGCCAGAATTGAATAGTTATTTTTTAACCAGATATATTTGGAGTTAAAGGAGAGTACTGTCTGTTTTACTTTTTTGAAATTATAAAAAAAACTACCAATTAATTTATTTTTTTAGTTTTTTAATTTGAAATAATTGAAAGTAAAATCATCACAAAAAAAATAAACATTTCATCATTAAAATTATAACTTTTTTTACATAAAAAAAACTCTATCTCGCTTACAATATTAAATTTATCAGTTCAAACTTACAGGTCGTCTTGGGGTAGGTTCAATGTAATGCTTCCTTTCACAGCATCGCCGTATTGCACGTAGCCGAAGAAACCGAAGACTCCATACAGCAGTATAACAGTAGCCATGGAAATGCTAAGCACTCCTGGGCAACCGAGGAATTTCTGGGGACGAGCCATTTCGTTCTCCACCGGCATCACCACACCGATTCCTTCCATGGCAAATACTACTGTGCTGGAAATTATGAATACAGAAATATTATACTCCATTTAATATTGGTTTATGTTTAACAGATCACCAGATTTAGTAAAACATAAAGTAAAGAATAACACTTTATAAAATAGTAAATGTTCACCATAACTAAAACCTCGGTTTAATGAGATATAAAATTTTTGGTTATAGTTTCATAACCAAAAATGTTACCTCTCGCTATCCTATTTAAGCAAATGACTCCAAAGTAATCGTTGCTAAGCAACCAATCATAGTCAATAAGCTACAAAATTTTACCACCAAAAAAACGCTCAGATTGTTGGGTTGGTCGTTTGATTGTCGCAGTTTGAACATAACCTAAATAAGTGTTCAGGGCCGTTATGTTATGTTACAGTTGATTTTGGCACTTCGCTGACCACTGCGATGCGCTCACACGTTGTTTGTTGCAGTTCAAACATAACATAACGTAGTGCTCGAGGCTACTAAGTAAATTATGATAATTACTTTTTAGCGCTTCAAAGGCCGCTGCCGCGTCACGCTCCTTTTGCTCGCTTGGCTCGCTCGTTGCTAATAACTAACCAAAAGTAACCTAGGCGTAAGTAGGCCTCCCACTAGGTGGACCGACATTGTCAAAGTCGCGGGCAGCCGGTGGATGCAAGTGGCCTGTTGTCGGTCGGTGTGGCGCTCTAAGGGGAGGCCTATGTTCAGCAGTGGACGGCTTATGGATGATGCTGATGATGATGAAAATTAACCTAACCTAGTGTTCGGGGCTATTATATTTTCATGCAGTTTTTAGCACTTTTTAGCACATTATTCAAACAATTTTGTATCACAAATAATATAAGGATGTAAACAAGTTTGTTATAATTTACCTGAAGAACAGAGGCCAAGTTGAAATAGAAGCTACCATTTCCCTCTCAGAGACTGGCGGAAGGTCAGTGAAGATGTAATACAGTGTGATGGCAAATACAATAAAGATGCCCACGTTAGCTACTCCAGAAAACGGTACCAGGAACTTCAAGTTTCTGATCTGACAGATCAGAACTAGAGGAATCAGCACAATTGCACAGTACGTTTGGATGGATAGCTCTACTCCGGGCGTGTAGACATCGGCAACCTAAAAAAAAAAAATGACTATTTTTTGTAAGGCCCTTCGTCCACGAATGTCTGGCTCGCTCTTGTTCACATTACCTTTATTGAAAAAATAAAATCACAAAGTGAAAAGTTTCAAAAAGTTTAATGTTGTGTCTGATTATGATAAAATTAGAGATGTTTAAACGAAATTTCGTTTTTATATCTTTTCATTGGACGCAGGAGATGAAAATTTACAAATTAAATGGTATCAACACTTCATTTGTTTGCAATAATTTTCGTTATTCTATGTAGTTTGTTCTAGTTTCACAATTATTGTTATGTCCTAAACATTTTTTGTGTTGTAATTGCCTGCAATTTTTTGCAAATTATCACTTTGTTTACAAAAACTGGAAAATGTGCGACTGAGATAACTGTTGTAGGAATATAAAGGTAGTTGAAGCATTTCCTGCAATGGATAAGAACTAGCGGTCGCGTTGTCTGCAGTTCAATAAATTTCAATTATGAGGTTTTGTATTGATATTCCAATAGAGATACCCCTTACCACCATTTTACTAGCACAAATAATACCTCTTCCTTTATTGGGATAAATAAGGCCAAAATTACAGAAGACTGCACAAGCCACCGAGCTGGTGCGGTCTTCTCTAATTTTGGCTTTATTTATCCCAATAAAGCAAACGATGTCGTCGAGTATATGGAAGTAAAGAATGGGGATCGCATAGGATCAGACGCAAAGTTCGCGTAGGAGGCTGTTTACTCCCATTTCACCCCTTTAACACACAGGAGAAAAAAAGAAGAACAAACCTTCTAAGTTATTTATTTCCTGTAATCAACAGCGTTACAACGTCTAATAAAATATGTTCAAACCATGTTATAGTGATTAAACATTATTATGGCCAAAACGGATAGATAAATAACATTAAAATTTTACAACTTAAAACTTAACTGTCTTTTACGAAATAAACAGGCACATAAACTGTCATTATTATATTTCTCTCTCTTTCTCTCTCATTTGTTACACGGCTGTCGAGGCCAACCAAATTTTACGTGTGTTAACGTTCTAATAACTTACCTCTTTAAGGGATGAGACGATGAAGACTACGTAAACACATAACACGCTCACGTAGCACATTATCATCGAACAATCAACCATTTTTCTAAAAAAAAAAAGAAAGGGTTAAATATAATGGTGACATAATTATTATAGGTATCAATTCAATTTTAAATGTGGGTTTCACTCATGGTATCTATCGGTCGAGATCAGTCTAGACCTCGTGACGTCACGTACCACGTTTTCCAAATTCTATCAAGACCAGTCCATCAGCCCACAAGACTACCAGTCCACCAGACCAGTGCCGTTCTGGCGTGAAAGGGGTTCAAACAGACAGAAACAGACAGACGTAGCTACTTTTGTATTTATAATTATGTGATGCGATGACAAGAAGATCTTATAGAATTATTATGAAGACAAAGGTCACTTACTTAACATTGGGGCCCCAAGATTGGACCTTTTTGGGTCCATAGGAAAACGCCGCTCCACAAGTTTCAGCAAAACTCATGGATGGCTTCTTAGCCACGATACACGCTTCTTGAGCCGTTCTGACCTATTAAAGTAATATCAAAATATTAAAAAGAGGTATATGCAAGGATGCAAGTTTAAATGGAAACTAAATTAAGTCATATCCAGCACGAGGTACTGATAATAATTATTCCAATTAAAAATGAAATATAAAGTTTAAAACTGGGACAGCGCCCAGTGCGAGTTGGCAGAATCACATACGCCATCGAATTTCTTCTCCGAAAATATGCAGGTTTCATCACGATGTTTTCCTTCAAAGCCAGTGGTATATTCGGTCCTAAGTTGCAAAGAATTCACCGGTACGGGCCCACCCAGGTTCGAACCCACGACCCGAAGAACATGAAAATTGTTGGTGGAAAGTAATTTAACATACTTTACAAATAATTTTACTACATCAAACCAGTAGGTTCTTTATTAGAAACAATAGCTGCGCTGAACATCAAACTACGTTTAATCACCCGTAGGTATCTTGAAAATTAGGCGTCACACTCCTACATGTAAAATTGTATACAGTAAATGAAACTGTATATATCTTTCAACAAATTTGTAGTGATATCCGCTGTAGCATCCCGTCTAGTACAATAGAATTAGTTTCCCTAGGATACTGTGTCAACACGTGTTTCTCCTATACACGAGGAATCATCAGGACGTGTTGACTTTTCGAGTAATAATGAGTCCACAATTGGGCACGAGGAGTACAATAAATGATAAACATTAGTGTTGAAACGCGCAGTGCAATCTAATAGATCCAATTGTGCGTGGTATCTGACTTACCAGAACATGGACTGTATGTGTGCAAACAATTCCAGCAAATATGACCCCAATAGTACCAACAAGAAGCCCGGAGTTCTTGAAGGCTGCAGGCATTGCCAAGATTCCTGTACCCAAGCATGCTTTGAGAAGATGCGCGATCGATCCCAGCACCCTGTAAAATTATAATACGTAGAATTCATTTTCATTATTTGGGACTCTAAAGTGGCAATTTTGATTATATTTAGTGTTGTACTTTTAAAACAGAACTTAGAAAAACAAAATGTTTGATAAAAAAAAAAGACTGAAGGTATTTCACAGACCAAATATAGTTGGATTGAAACAAAATTAACCGCAACAACAACTTTGCACGTTTTTAATGGTTAGGAACCCTACCATATACAATATTATATTACATCTATAATATTAATAATATTAATTAATAGCTTTTTATTGCGAACACAATATGATCCATATGAAAAAAGAACATTGACATGTTCTTTTTTTGTTTTAAACTGAGTTTTAAAATTAAAATTACGTCAAAATGTATTTTGTTTTTGATGTCTTGTTCCAGAAGCTGTTAGTAAAAACACGAAGATCGAAGCTTCATTTATAAAAAAAACACAGTAAAAAATCACAGTGCCAAAAAGTAAAATAAAATAAAAAGTAGTTTAGGATGCTCAGTGCTTTCTTCAAAGGAGGTTTACATTGAAAGTAGCTTGCCCACACGGCTTTGCTCACATAAGCTACAGTAATTTCAAGACCGCATTCATCTCCTTAGAGATTGCTTTTTGAAAAATCTTAGATATAGATATTTCTTTGTTTTTTCTTCGTACCTATACATACCGAGTTTCATTGGGCTAGCTTGAAAAAAGGCTTATTTCCGTTCACACTTTGGGAAACCATTTTACACCTCTAGTGGTGGAATTTCTCAAAATCCGTTCTTATTATTCATTTAGACTATTTGAGGAGTATTTGAGTCAAATTTCACCTCTCTATAATAAGGTCTGGTCTGTGCTTTGATTCCTAGAAAAGCGCTGATCTCGCTCACTTGTTCGCACCGCACTAAGCTGTGACAAGTTGCCATTCAGTTAGAATTATATTTATTCCGTTAAAAGCGTGTTACGGACTTGATATGTCAAGCGTCCAGGCGCTTGACATGGCGCTCTAAATACACCAAGCGCCTGCGTACCACGTACCACCAATACCCGTCCGCGCGCCCGGTGCGCTTGCTATCTCAAGTCGGACATTAAATGAGCATCACAGATCACACTAGATACCGCATTACATGATTCGTCGTTGTTATATTTGTTCCTACCAATAGTCACCAAAGTTTGAGAAAGGCGCGGGTCGCGGGGAGTGCGACCAAGGGTTCTCATTGGCTATCTCAAGGTTACGCCTACTCGCGCCTAACAATCATCCAGTCAGAGTAATTTCTTATAAGTGTACTTAGACTGATACGTGGTGCGCTTCAAGCGTCCTGAATTCAGAATCTAGGGTGTGATCTGTGGTAAGCGTACACCTTAACTTCTATAATACTACGTTTTTTTTTTTTAAATAAATGTTGTGGCTAAAACCTCGCTCAAAACTCTTAGCAATTTGTTTGACATTCTTTTTACCTATACCACAGAGAAAGATGATACTAAGAGTGCTAATGTCCATAGAATGATGTGTAGCTTGATTGTAGTACTGATAAGGAGGTAAGATGTCGCTAGTCCTTTAAACTGCGACATTGTCACCAATTTCTGCTTGACTTGAAATTGAAACCCAAGCTAATTTATTCGTAGTGGTTTACGAAGAATTTGCGGACACATAACAATACTATGGTTCTATATTAACCATATTTTCATCGGCTTCTATTAGCGGTTTGGACATTAGCTGAGTAAATACATAAGAGCCATCTACTTTTAAGCAGGTTTTCGGGGGTACACTTTTTTGTATAAGATTGTCATTCTTCTATTGAAGATTTTCTTTACCTATACCAATTTTTTTTTTCTCCTTTGAGGATTTTGGCATCGCACGTCTTATGCATTTGCCAGTGTCAAGTATACATATATATTCTCAAGTTTTGTTAGATATTACCAAACAAGTCATAGTCACAGTAAAGTGGTGAAAACTTTACTAGAGCCTTCTATGGAGTTTTGGAAACAACACAAAAATTCACGTTTCACGACATTATACCATTCACCAACACTCTTGCATGTTAACGAACACTTAACGGGTAAAAATTCACCGTTTTTACACATTAACACTCGAAATGACACAAGTTTTGGCAAGTAATAAAATGACGCGACATTAATTCTTCATGTTCCCGCCAAAACTCCTATACCAAATTCATAGAAGTGGTCATTTTGAGAATGACAATGGATAGAAAATTATCATCTTGGACAATAAAAATGTCAAATCGTTGCGTGAAACGTGTAACACGGGGATAAACAATTTAGTACGCTTAGCATAATTATTGTGAACAGAAAAACTACGTCCATTTTGGACCATAACTGGCAAAAACTGACGCTTGGGAAGATTTTTTATTTGACCATTTGAATCACAAATAAAGATTCTATTTATATTGAAATTCCGTTTTCACGCACGTGATATTGTTTATTATCACGTTTTACCTACTGCTGGAGTTAGGCCTTTGCTAATGTACCGTTCTATGCTCGGTTTTCCGCTCTCTCATACAATTTTGGTCCGCATTGCACTGGATCGGAGCACCGGTTGAAAGACCACAATTTTTTCTCCCATCATTTCGACTGATTTTCCTACAGGTTTGCCTAAACGTAGTTGTTTGTCTAAGGCTTCCTGCTACAGGCTTCTCTTTAAAAATATCAAATCGAAAATAGCTTCAAAACATTTAAAATCTTAATCTAAAATTTTGTCAATTTGTTTTTTATTCGCCCTCACAGATTTTTTTATACTACGAAAAGTTGATATTACGAGTAAGATAATGATTATCTTTCTCGTCTTTTATTTTTTATACATTTGCGAAGGAGATGAAAAGAAAATTATCATTCTTCTTCGCCAAAATATAAAATAACAAGATGACTGGGAAAGGAGCCCTAAACATATTGGTTTTTCGGGAAATGTTGTTTGTTAGCTTCTTCAACTAATTTTTTATGCCATGTTGGCAAATGGCATAAAAAAGTTTTGTAAATATAATGCTGTGAAGGTAAAGCGGTAGCAAATTGTAAGTCTCCTCATTTATCCTTGTATACAGTCACAATGCAAGGAAATGCCTTCATTTAAGATTCAAAAGGAAGTTGGTTCGAGAACGAAAAATTTGTTGTTAGTAGAGTAGTATTTTGTAATAATTTATTTTAGGTAACTTCACCAGCCTTTTGGGTACTATGCCCGCAGATAGTGACTTGAGCTCTGTTTTTTAACTGTAATTAATTTATAATAATGGTTGTAATTTTAGCTCTTTTATTTAAGTTTAGTTTGTATTTAGAATAGTTTTAGTATAAAGTGTTTGTGTTTCTTTATGTCAATTATAATACACATTTTTATTTATTATTATTAATAATTTGTTTATTTGGTACAATTAATAGTATGATAAGGTACATAGTATCATTGTTTTAACATTAAGTTGCAATGAAAATCTTCATAATTTTAGACAAAAAATTTTGTTGGGATATTCTTACATTTGGTTTTAATTAGTTTATTGTCGTGTCGCTAAATCTAAATTGCAGTCGCCTGTCATCACTGCACCTGTGTCGTCTTCTAGTGGTGACAATCAAAGTGAAGTTAGAAGTGATATATATAATTTTGATGAGTATACAAATTTCACAAATTTTTGGTTTGGATTTTTGATAGATAAACACTCACTGAACGGGAATAAAAAAAAACAGTCCGTTCTTTAAAATAAAATTACCGATGTTTTGTAGCAATTTTAATGTCATTAAAATATTTCAAATAGAATTTCATGTGTTCAAAATATTGAGTATAGATACTGATAATATACCGATAACCAGTGGGGAAGAAAGGTTCTTGAGTGGCGACCACGAACCGGAAAACGCAGCGTAGGTAGGTGGATCGATGATATTGTGAAAGTCGCGGGCAACCGGTGGATGCAAGTGGCCCGTTGTCGGTCGGTGTGGCGCTCTAAGGGGGAGGCCTATGTTCAGCAGTGGACGTCTTATGGCTGATGATGATGACTGATAAAATAGATATATCCATTGTCTAACCGAAAACCCTGTATTAATTATTATGCGATTTAAAAGTTCGAAATACTCACGTGTTGGGATGTTCGACGGTGCGGTGTTCAAAAGGGTTATAGGCCTTCTCGTCTGTTTTGGAGGCCAAGCTTACTGACGACTGAAACCCGGGATTACTGGTGAGGTCAGCTCTGAAATTAATGATTCATTTTGCAATGTGACTTAATAAAAGTACTATAATTAAAATATTTAATTAAATTCGACGTATCGCCGCGCGATAAGGTTCACGGTTGCGCAGCGTCAGAAATTTCGCATAAAATACTCAGGCGAGCGATTCTAAAATAGATCCCCAGGCATAAAAAGGAATCCTACGACAACACACTCGTCACGATCGGTCAAGTCAAAGAACAAACGTACTTACATACTCATGTACATAACACATCCCAAAAAATCTTTCTTGGGCAGTCGGGGAAAAGAAAACAAGCCGAGTGGGATTCGCGAACCGAGGTTTTCAAACCAAGTACCAAAGTTACCAAAAAATATGTTTTCCTTAATTCGGTCCATTGGGGTCTTTAGCGTGAGCTCGAAACACAATTGGCCGATTTTTTATATTTTGTTGTTATACTAAAGAGTTTATAGCTTTACGCTTGCATGTTTTACCGCTTTTACGATAGAGCAAGAACTAAAAATATCGAAAAGACACGTTTATCGTATGGACCATAATAACGCTTATATACAAGTATATCATAATCAAAACAGCTTATTTCATAGAAGAATACGTGCCTTAATTGTAGAGGCAATCTCTTTGCTAAAGGTTAATGTCCATTGCAAGTTTCTACAGTTATCAGGCTCACGACAGGTATTAAAACCTCAAATAAGTAAACCAGAATATTATGAACAGATGGCATTACTTGCAAAATTACAGAGCTTAATGAGATGGATTATTACAAGACGACGAGCACAGAGCCTGCTTTTGATCTGAAGTTCAAAATTATTGTTAGGATTGAACTGTTTTTATGCAATGTCGAGGATCCCATTTTAATTTATTTATTCTTTGATATACTTATATACTAGTAATTCGCGGCGAACTGAGACTTCGCGACCCCTATATCTTCACAACCCCTGAACCGATTCAGCTCATATTTGAACTTAAAAATTGTATTGAAATGAACTACTTGCCTACAAATTTTCATGAAGATCGGATCAACGGTTCGTTCTCACAAACATACAAACATACATACAAAAGCCGATTTGTCCCAGTAAATTCTGAGACCTTCGCTTCGCTCGGTCAATTATATTATATTTCTTTATTAGCTCCATGTCCGTGCCTCTTTGTCAACTAACAGTTAACATTTTAATTGTCTAGCCGAATTGCCATTGATTAGCAAGCTCATACAATTTACCCTTGTGATTGTTCCCTTTGGATATACCTAATTAAAATTTAAGATCGATGAAGATTTTTTTACTTACATAATTATACTTACTTAAAAATGGTTATTAAAAAAATTAAAAATCATTTATTTCGGAACCAGTCCATAGTCGTCGGCACATTACATAAAATCATATTATTGATTTACATAATTAAGTACATACTTAGTGTGTTTTATATAGTGTGTCCGGACATCGTTGTCCGAACCGAAAAAACGTATACTCACTCTTCTGAACTACTTGTGGGACCAAAAATGAAATCGCGGAAAAAAATCGGTGTTCCTTAGAAAAATATAATTCACACTCAACAAAATATGTTGAACGGGTGATTGCGTTGTGTATTGTAAAAGATAAGGTATACCTGTTTTCGGATCAGATACTACGATACCATATTATAAATAGTCTGTTCTTTACAATAAAGAAAAAAGTTGAAATTCCAAAGAATAAAGCCACAAATGATCGTAAATAAATTATTCATAAACGAGTTCATCACAGTAATATTATAAATGCGAAAGTTTGTGTGTATTATGTTTGTTCCCGTTCAACTCTGTAACGGCTGAACGGATTTCAATAAAATTTGTTATGGAGGTAGCTTATTCCCTGGATTAACACATAGGTTACTTTTTATTCCGGAGAAAAGATCGGTTTCTGTAGAATATCGGGTGAAACCGCGGGGCGCAGCTAGTGTTTTATAAATTTAATGTCAATATTTCATTAATAGACAATATATTACAGAAATACATGTTCACTTATATTATTAGGCTTGAACGTTGTCCCTAGATATGATGGTAAGCTGGGACCCTATTCGGAGATATGACATTTTATCTCGGTCACTCTCACTCCCATTAAAATCTAAATTAGAGAGACAGTGACCGAGATAAAATGTCATTTCTCCGAATAGGGGCCCTGATCAGAGAAGGCGACCGAAATAGGTGTGGAGGAACTGTGGGAAAGAGAACGTAAATGTGTGAGTGTCGAGTTGACGGCTAACAGAGTTAAGTGGAGATAGCAAAAAACATGTTGTGCATATTCCTGCCCTTATCGTACTAACTAGGTGGGGCCTACCAAGATCATGGACACAGTTTTTGCTCACAGTTTATGCAATAAAATATTCTGATTCTGATTCTGACGTGATTTACTTCGCTGTCCTTTTTAAAAGGCCAGATATACACTAAAGCCTTTGATTACAGAGGACAATAGCATAAGCAAGGTCTCTTATAAGGGTTCCATATCCAAAGGATATCAACGGAACCCTATTACTAAGCCTATCTGTCCGTCCATTCATATCCATCTCTATGTTTTTTCTTTAAAGACCTGTTTTTAAGCTTTTTGTTAATATCGGTAGCATTGCATTTTTTCATAAGTATTTTGTTGTAGTCGGTTTTTTTTTTGTTAAAATTATTGTAGGTACTTAGTGAGTAGATAGATTTAATCACGGCCCATGAATACAATAGAAACCGTGCACTTGATTTTCTCGAAGCGCCACGGTTGATCGCTTCTGATCACATCATTTCGTAGGACCAAGGTCGGCTGTCATGGAAGATTGAAGGTCGCTAGGGGATTTGTCAATATTTCAACCATGGATCATAAGTTAGAATTCATTGGAATGGTTGAAAGTCCAAGTATCGTCTTATAGTATGAGCAAAGTGCTTACAAAAAGATGACTTACCCAAACGTTTCAACTTGGTTTGCTACTGGGTATTCTTATAAATAGGAGTTGGTATCTATTACTCTCGCACACTTGCAAGTTTATGGAGATAGAGTGTGAAATCCAAAAAATATGTTGTACACACAATATCAGAAATGTTTCAAAGAAATTTTGCTTTTTTAAAAAGTTCAAAAAATCAAAATCATTTATTTCAGGTTAAATTTTACCCGTACAAGAAAATAAAAACATAAATTACAAAAAACATTCAAAATTACAAAATAAAATAAAATTATATTAACACATTACATTATGTCAAAATGTGTAAATTATGCTTTTGATATACTTAATTTAATTTGATGGAAGAGATCACAAAAACAAAAATGTTTTGATCATATTAAAAGATGTAAAAATCGAAAGTTTTTTTCAAACATTTGAAATAATACAGGTATTCTATTGTACAGGAACGGTTAATTTTTCGAAATAAAAAGTAGCCTAATGTGTAATCCAGGGAATAAGCTACCTCCATACCGAATTTCATCTAAATCTGTCCAGCCGTTACAGAGTTGAACGGGAACAAAAACACTTACATACTTACCTACTTACACACAAACTTTCGCATTTATAATATTAGTGTGATTATCATAAACAGACACCATATTATACACTGGAAATTCACAATTCGTGATTGTATACCTTTATAGCATGAAAAGTGTGACTGAGACAACTCACCTATGGACGGAACTAGGCCTAAGTTTACTTAACATTTGAACATGTTATACAAGAGTAATTATTAATATGTAACTAGCTTATTATGATACGGTCAAAATTGGAACTATAGATTTCATCTCATTTTCAAGTGATGTAAGAAACGTACATCTTAATATTTAAAAAAAAATGGTTTTGAAAAATATATGAACGAGTTTTCCTTCTCCTTGCACATTATATGGCTATGACGACATTTTTGTCTGAAGATTTTTATTTTATGTGTACTTTTTTTACGGTCCCATGATTGCATAAAAAGAAATATAAAAGAGCTTTCCTTTTTAGAGTTCGAAAGCCAACTAAGAACCAATGATATTTTTTACTACAGATATGACTTTAGCGCACTTAAAATGACCCCCGCGAAGCTGTTCTTTTGGACATACGTTCTATAGAGATCCCTGTAACCACAATAAGGTACAAAAGCAAACCAACGAGACGGCTTAGACCCGCGCGGTTACTCGTAATACTAGCTATCTCGTAAGTGGCTATAATTTCACGTAATCCGGCTTTATCACAAAAACAGACATGTATATTTCGAGAAAAAAAAACCCGTCTCCAAAAAAAGGTGTCGAGAGCAGCCTGAAGGGCATACTGATTTGTATGAGAAGAGGGGACATTCCTTCGTAATTCTATTATAACTTATAAGGATACTCACGTGGATTTGAAATTGTCAATCTCCAAACTATTGCTTTTTTCCTTCGCCATTTTGTTTTACCTGGAAAATTTAAATGATACATAACTCAATCTTAGGATCTGATAAGCAAGCCTTTCCTTTTTTGACTAAGAGTAATAATAAAAATGTTTTTTACTCGACTGTCCAAGAAGGCGGGTAATGTTTTTTTTTTAGTTTTATACCCGACTTGATGTTATTATTGTAGTGGTAAAAGAACCTTTTGCAGATTTCACCTGGGGCAATACTACATCTTGTACCAGCTATTCAGCCGAGAAGCAGTCGTTCAAAAAAAAAACATTACCCGCCTTCTTGGACAGTCTTTTTATTATAGTAATAATAAAAATGTTTTTTACTCGACTGTCCAAGAAGGCGGGTAATGTTTTTTTTTTAGTTTTATACCCGACTTGATGTTATTATTGTAGTGGTAAAAGAATCTTTTGCAGATTCCACCTGGGGCAATACTACATCTTGTAAAAGCTATTCAGCCGAGAAGCAGTCGTTCGCAAATATTACTGAGTTCTCGATTTAAGGGCAATGTTTAGATTTAACATTTAACTTATTATGACAGTAAGGAGCGCAGTAAACTATTGAACTTCATAATTTAAGAATGCGGACATTTTATAGGCAAGGGTGATGCTCATCATTGGGCGAGCCACATACAGTGTATCCTTATTTTCAATCCTGATAGAGATGCACTTCTTTGTAGCATACCTAATTCTTACAAGATTGTGAAATTTCATAAAATATTTATTATGTTACAGAAAACACGCTTGAAAGATAAAAGTTATCCTTACGGATAACGGCAATGAGAGAGCGCACTAAGAAGTAAGTAAACCGCGTTCAGTTTTTCCTTATAGCTGATATTCAATTGTTTCTTATTATGACATTCTATCAAGTCAAAGGATCTTACTACATTACATAACATTTTCCAAAAAATAAATAAAGTATCACATTATATATCTCTCCACTAGCTTTATCCGCGACCGACTAACCTTCACACTGCTCTGTCGCACTGGTATGACCTATGGAACATACAGATAGACATAGAAACTACGAGCAATACCCAGACTTAAGAGATGATACTTTTTTTTTTAATATTGTCATTAGACTCGAATCGATATCTAGAACTCCGAAGCAAGGCAATGCAAAATGCGTTACAAACAGAATCATTTCGGCTTAGTAATGTTAAATTTTAAAATATCGGGATTCATATTATAAAATATACATCTTTTTAAATAAATAAAGTACCTACCTACAAAGCCACTCGTGTGCATCGATATTACAAACCATTAGTCCATAGCTTGCAGAGCGAAAAATAAGCAATCTACGAAAATGTTATTGTACGAGCCGAAATGCAAACATAGTGCAATGATGCCATACCCTAATAGGGTCATATGTGTCACTAAACCCAAATCATGTTATTTAAGACCTACATATATGTCGCAATAAATCATTGAGTATTGAGTATTGATGTGTTAGAACGAAAACATCGGAATTTTCTCTAGATTTTGATACCATATAAAATAATTGACAGAGACGAACGAAAGTTTTTGGGCTATTTCCCCTAAAAAGGGGAAAGGTTGCTGTGGCGTCAGTTACCGGCCGATTTGGATAATATTTGTCAGAAACATTTGATGCTCGATTTTAAACAAGAATTTCGAATATGAGCAAAATCGGTCAAGAGCTTGTCAAGACATAAGGTCGCGAGGTCTCAGTACGAGAATAAACTAATTAAATAAATAAATGAAATAGATATAATACTAAATATTATCAAAAGCGGCCGGTAAATAATACCGCAGCAAGCTCCCCTCTTTTTAGGAGAAATATTCCTATCAAAAATAGCCGACGACAAAAGAAAATCTATGAAATTATCTAATTAATAAATGGTTGTGCAAAAAAGTTTGTGCTCGCGAGGTCTACTGTCCTTAGAACTACTAGTTAACTTTAGTTGCTGGAATGAAACAGGAAATTACATGACAACTAGAAAGAGAGAAGGAGAAAAAAAGAGAGAAGAGAGAGAGAGATCAGGAAGATGGAACCTAAATGTGATTGGTTGCAGTTCTCGTGACCTTATAAGTCAGACATAATTTTACTGTAATATAACTAGGTATTATAACGTCTTGAACTCATGTCGTATGTCATAAACTCTTTAACTACTTATAAACTACTATAAGTTTTAAGAGATTGTCATCAAACTTCAGAGATTTTAAACTCTGAGCGAATGCGTAAACTGCTTATTAGAAAACTTTATATCTGAAAATGTGTTGCATATTATGTGACACGAATAAGGTTCTGTTCTCAGTGTCAAAGAAAATTAATCCGACAAATCTAAATCTATGTATATGTTACGGCTAAAACCCGAAGTGCGGCTACACCACAGAAGAGGAATTTTTTTTTACTTCTCTCTTCTGTGGGCTACACCTAGTTTTAACCGGTTAGAACTAAGTGTAGCCACTTACCCTTGGTTAAATCTAGTATTAGCCGATTGTTTTAGGGCAAAACTAGGTTTAGCCGTTATCATTCCGGCTAGAACTAGGTCCAACCAAACCCTAGTGGCTGATACTAGGTCTAGCCGATATCATGCTGGCTACAACTAGATCCAACCAATCCCTGTTGGATAAAACTAGATGCAAACAAGTTCAAACGTGTCAAGACCGCGCGAGCCGCGCGCCCCTGCCGCCCGCTCGCCGCACATCCGCGTTCGCTCTTCGGTCCCGGCGCTTGAGGTTTTATGCGCATTGCACCGTTGTACAAAACAGAGGGTGTCGATAATGTTATACATAAAAAAGAACTAGCCCATTTCTCGGAATCAAAGCACATACCAGACCGCTCATGATAAAGACGTGAAATTTGAATCCAATAATAAAAAAAAAAGGGCCAGGTGAACAATAAGAACGAATTTTTCGAAATTCCACCCCTAAAGGGGTAAAATGGACCCCCAAAATTTGTAAGGAAATAAAAAAAAATAATGTCTTTTTTAATTGAATTAACTATAAATATTGACATCATTTAATATTGTAAGTTCATTAAGGACGAAGCTGTCGTGACCTAACCTATTTTTAAGATCTGATATATACTAACACAGTTTGCACAATAAAATATTCTGATTCTGATTCTGAAAAAAAAAATGCTAAGCCAATGAACCTCGGTTTGTGTACTGAGCACAGAAAATTAAGAAAGACGTGTCCCAGGATTTTTCGACAATCATCCTCTAAAGGGGCGAAAGGGACCCCCAAACTTAAAAATGTTTAAAAAAACACATGCCAATGATACACGGTTAGTGTACTGAACGCAATAAATAAGGAAATAATTTTATCTCAGGATTTTTCGAAAATTAACCCCTTAAGAGGTGAAATAGGTTGTTTCACATATTGCCTATGCGTGCGACAATATTCGGGCGTGCTTTGATTTATTAATCTTATATCTAATAGCGGGTGAAAACGCAGAGCGCAGCTAGTAATATTATAAATGCGAAAGTTTGTAAGTGTGTAAGTACGTAAGTATGTAGCGTGCTTGTTCCCGTTAAATTCTGTAACGGCTGAGCGGATTTGAATGAAATTTGTTATGGAGATAGCTTATACCCTGGACATCGTATATACCACATAAGCTACTTTTTATTCCGGAAAAATATTAATAATATCCAGTTTCTGTAGAATAGCGGATGAAACTGCGGGGCGCCGCTAGTAGTGATTATAATTATGATTCGAACAAACCGTAAGTTAGACCGTCGGTCAAGTTTTCTCAGTATTTGTATCTATTTTACTACAAGATTAAATATATATAAATAAATATTGGTGAACGTTTTTCACACAGCGCCATCTAGCCCCAAACTAAGCAAGCTTGTACTATGGGAACCAGATGACTGATAGAATACATTTTTTTTTTGTAAATACATACATAGAATACATAGAAACACCCAGACAAAGAACAAACATCCATGTTCATGACACAAATGCTTGTCCTGGGTGGGAATCGAACCCACAACCTACAGCTCAGAAGGTGGAAATCCGCCCACTGAGCCACAAGGCTAGTCTAATATATATGGATTGTAAGTAAAAAATTTTTTTTTACGAATGTCATTGCATAAAATGAACATTACTTAGAGGACGAATCCTTTTTATTGTTCTTATTGAAGGCAAGATAAGACAAATACCAAATCTAATAACATTATTGCTTAACTGCCCCGGTGGCTCAGTTGGTAGTGAACCTACCTTCTGTGCTTGGGGGCGTGGGTTCGATTCCCATCTAGGACAAACATTCATGTGATGAATATTTGTGTTTGTTCTATGTCTGGGTGTTAATATCTATATAAGTATGTATTTAAAAAATATATATGTAGGTACGTATATCAGTCTCTGGCAGCCATATTACAAGCTTTGCTTAGTTTGGGGTCAGATGACCGTGTGTGCAAAAATGTCCCAGATATTTATTATTATTATTATAAAATACAGGGCTATAAGGAAAGGGTATGCTAAGCCGAAAGGGGCACATAGTACTCATGGCTGTGAACAACTTTTACTATGGGACAGCCCCTAAAATAGAGAGAAAAAAATCAGCTGTTCCACATATTTTGTCGAGTGCCTCAAAATTTTTCTAAGGAACAGCTGTTTTTTTTTCTCGATTCAAGGTTGGTCCCATAGTAAAAGTTATTCATAATGATTAGTACTATCAGCCCTTTTCGGCTTAGCATAACCCTGTATATTATAAATAGGTACCTTAAAATTTTACCCCTTTATGTATTAGAGTAGTTATTGAAGTTCCACTTTACAACAACGATATACAACAATTTCCGTACAATGATGTTTTGTTTAAAACAATGTTTGGAATACACTGTTCCTGGGTAATAACCCCGAGTATGTCCTAATACTGCGACCAGAACCAGAGGACAGTAGCGTCCTCTTAGTAAATAGTGAACATTCTGCGATCTCCTAACCGCCTGCCAAGCGGCCACTACAGCGGAGATAATCGTCTAAAAGCTGATAAAATTAAGTAGGGTACGTATTTAAAAACAAATGTTTCAGGAGTCCAGGAACCATATCCAAATATAAATAAAAACCAAAAAACTAAGATGTAAAAAAAAAAAACAATGTTTTGCATACCTTTCCAAATTAACTTCAAAACAAACAATTCAATTTCTGTCACTCACATATCAATTTTCCGTACTATTTGTTTTTTTTTATTGTATATTAAAAAAACTAATTCATAATATTCGGTAGTGATTCTGTGACACCTGAAATCCGACTGATCTCAGCAATTCTCCGGACTACGACCACGGCACGTTTTGTCACACAGCTGCGGGTACTCGACCCTAAGCCTTACAACATTCATCACAAGGTTCATTTATGAAGTGTCTCGTGATAACATCAAGGCCTTTGGATGGCTTTAGCAATAGTTTGTTTTCAATATTATCAATAATTTTGTTGCAAGCGTATAATTAACTTATTGTGGACAATAATGATAAAGTTATTATGCAGAAATAATAGGAAAGTGGAGTATTTGATATTTTGTCTTTTGGTTAAGATAACATGAATAAGTAAGTACAAGCGTGACTACATTATACTTACGATACACAATTTTTAATTGTAAATATTGTGAAAAATTACATACAATAGTACATTTTAGTAGCGGTAGGGCTATTCTGCAGAGTCCGCCTGGGGAAGTGCCACACCTTTGCCAGTTATTCAACCGCCAAGCAGTTGTGTGCAAACATTACTGTGTTCCGGTTGAACGGCAATGTTTCCAGCGTTATTACTGGGCACTTAGAGATTTAACATCTGATGTCTCTGGGTGACGAGCGCAATGCATTGCCGCGCATCATTTTGAACTGTTGAAGTACAAAATTCTGGGTGACACTGAACTGCTATGGACAAGCGTGACGCTTAACATCAGGTAAGCGACTTGCTCTCCACCAACTCGTCACCAAGTTCTATTTTTTGGGAATTCAAACATCTATTTTATGTCTTCAATAGATTTCCCGCAAGGCTTCGCTCTCATAAGCAATTTTACTACATTAAATTAAACACCCCAGTTTACTTCTTTTCTGTACTTTCCGTAATTTGTTACGCTTAGTACACAAACCGACTTTCATTGGCTTAGCAGGAAAAATATTGTTTTTCCATACAAACTTTAGGGATCCATTATAACCCTTTAGAGGTAGAAATGCGCAAAATCCGTTCCTATTTTTTACCTTAACCGTTTGAAGATTACTGAGTTCCAACATCACGTCTCTATCTCTATCACGTCACGTTTGGTCTGTGCGTTGATTCCTAGAAAAGGGAGTTGATTATACATGTATTAAAACTAGCTACCTGCGACTTCGTTCGCGACCCTTAGGCAATATCTATGCAAAAATTCAAGTCGGTTCGTTCGGCCGTTTAGCCGTGATTGGCCGTGATAACGCGACAAACACCCAGACAGAGAGACAGATAGACAGAGCTACTATCGAATTTATAATTAGTTAAGATTAGGATAAGATTAATGATAAAATGGGCGGGAAAAAAACGGAGGGAAATGGACACAACCAAAAATGGTCTGCGGTAGGATCCCTGCAAGCCTGCACGGGCGCCGGGATAAAATTTTGTCCACCATGTTTATCCCGCGAGAACCAGACCGATGTATCCATATTCTAGCTTTGTCACGTTGACGCGAAGACAAAACAGGTGGACATGACTCTATTCCGGCGCAATTATACAATACAATACAATATAACTTTATTATACACCAAAACAGACAAACTTAAAAAACAATAATTATATTAATAATAATAATTATATTATTATTTATGGTCTAATATTGTTGTAGTGCAGTACTATTCTTTATGAGATAGATCAACAGGTAAAATTATCTGTCCTTTAGATTCTGACAAGACCCTGCCTCGACCTTACCAAACAAGGCATAGATCTCATGCATATTTATAACGATATCTCATGCATGTTTTTTTTTCAATTTGTAGATCAAACCGGCAGATTTTTCGCTCTGCATACCAAAGCGTAAAACGTATGGTAAGCGTAGCCCTGGTAGACCGATACAGCGATGGCGTGACGACATCCAAAAGTTTTGCGGCAACACCTGGCCGAGATTGGCACAAAACTAGGTAGATTGGCTGAAGAGGGAGGAGGCTTATGCTCTGCAGTGGGCTGAATAAGCTGCCAATGATGATGATGATGATACCAAAACGTCATAAATCTTTTTTTTACATTAGCAGCTACTCGACTTTTCATTGTAATAACGATGCTTCATTGAGTTTATTTATAAGCAACTTCTAGAAGATCTCTTCAAACATTTCTAACTCTCGGCTAAAATTTTGTTAATAGAATTAAACAAACTTGACAAGTCGCCACGTGAGCTATCTGGTTTCTTCACTTCTAAGGGCCAACAACTCGTTTCTCTTCAAACTACTTCGCCACTTTGTGTGGAGTCTCACCCTCACCATAATTTACTACTGGTTCTCCGCCTCAGCCTCTGCTTCTCCGCTTGAGTTTTAGCTTGTCGCTTCCAGTCACTCCTACTTGTATCACCTATATTGTCATTCTATCCAGTCAGTGTGTCTTCATCTGCATTTTTTATTTTTTTTATTATTTCATATCTAATAGTTAACATTATTATTGGTGATTAGCACCATAAAACCTTGCAGAGGTTTGCCTTAGCACCAGGTTTTCTGCTATTAAGACTGTTAAATAATTCTTTTGATATAAAATAATTAAGAGAACTAACTATCTGCTACTTAGTGGTAGTCAATACAAAGTTATAGCGAAGAGACCGAGCGAGTCCCGTCACGATTTATGCTCGCTGCTTCGTCAGTTAGTTGGCCTTGTTTCGCTTACACCGTTGCCTGTATCTTCCCAAGCTGCTGTCAGCTTTCATCATCTTTATCGTCATACACAGCTTTATTTATCCACTAGTCTGGTATCTCACTTGCTATACCATCTGCCCCGGTAATGGGCTTATTCCGCGACCCAAATGGGACTATGATATTGTTAAAAATCAATTGTGATATAGTGCTGTCGGATGATCATTGAACAACGCTATTTGCCAATTTTGTGCCTTTGCCATATTTTGTGTTTTTGTTCTTTGCTTTTAGCTCTTCTTTTCGATCTTTCAGTTCTCATATCGCAAATCAGAACATGAATTTTGTTCCACGACCTTCTGATCGGCCATCAAGTCATGACCTGCATTCAAATTTGTTTTATTTAATTATTTTAGCGCGCCCATAAAATAATGCAAGCAATAAAAATAGATTAAATTACTTTTACATTCATTTTATTCTTCATTTCATTCTACATTACGAGCACGTAATAGCTTATCCTAGAACGAACATAATTGACCGAGTGAGCGAGGTGAATGAAAGGTCTCAGTTTTAACAAGCAAACAAACAAAACAAAAATTATTTATTTTGACATTAATTCAATTTTTACAATGAGTGTTGACCCGTGGGCTCCCGAACTAGTCTAGGACTGTGTGTCTGGTGCCAGTGGCTTCTCCTACTTATGTTTTAAATCATGTCAAAACAAAATTTACTGGCAAAATTTGCTTTCATTTGTCCGTATGTTGGTACTCGCGTACAGGTCGTATTTATCAACCGATCTTGACGAAACTTGGTACACAGGTTCTACATATTTTTAGTTTTTTTTTTATCGTCGGCGATTTTTGATTGGTGGGCTATTTTCCCCAAAAAGGGGGGAAATTGACTGTGGCACCATTTACCGACTGTTTTTGATAATATTTGGCATAAGCATTCAGTACTCCGCTATCCGATGGGGAGGAAAGGTTCTTGTATGGCGAACACGAACCGGAAGACGCAGCGTAGGCGCAGGCCTCACACTAGGTGGACCGAGACAATGTGAAAGTCGCGGGCAACCGTTGGATGTAAAATACTCGATCCTAAACAAGAATTTTGAAAAATTGAGCAAAATCGGTAAAGAATATTATCAAAATGGGCCGGTAAATGGCACCGCAGCAAACTTCCCTTATGTTGAGGGGTAATACCCCACCAATCAAAAATCGCCGACAGCTTAAAAATTCTATGAAAATGTAGAATTGTGATGGTGGGAGGGAGGGTTATGTACGGGGTTCTCCTAAAATGCATTTTTTTTATTACACAACTTATTGTCAAAACTCTCAAATTGTAAATCGGAAGAATTCAAACAGAAACACACCTATTCTCTCAATCGCGCTTCAAGGTCTTAGAAAATGAACGCTATCTTGACAGTCGGTTAGTGGTAATGTTTTATCTTTACTACATTGAAAACAAGATAGAAGATCTTTTCAACATTGATTTCAATCAGTTATATACCAAACTTGTCTATTTACGAAACGTTCGATAGGTAATCTGAGATTTCAGCATAGTAACAAAACTTAAATTTTCTTAGCCTTTTCACGAGTTGTTAACTGTCAATGGCCAATTTTGGTATCCGATAGGATAGATAGATGAAGGTGATGATGGATAGGTGATTAATCTGATGTTACGAAATTTTGATGACAACTTTGGATATGGGCAAGTTAGGTATTAGTACAATTGGGAATTGTGGTTGGAATTTGTTTTTTGTTCGTGCAAGTGACATCTCTGAAATTTGACAGCTGTCACGGTTTTTTTTTTATGTTACTCGGTGACAAGACGAGCAAGTCGCTTACCTGATGTTAAGCTTCACGCTTGCCCATAACAGTTCAGTGCCACCCAGAAATTTGAACTTCAACAGTTTAAAACTATGCGCGGCAATGCACTGCGCTCGTTACCCTGAGATGTTAGATATTAAATCTCTGTATGCCCAGTAATTACGCTGGGAACATTGCCCTGCAATCCGGAACACAGTAATGCTTGCACACTACTGCTTGGCGGTTGAATAACTGGCAAAGGTGTAGTACTTCCACAGGCGGACTCTGCAAGAGAGCCCTACCACTACAAAAATTGTTCCGATTATTAAAAATGGAGCGTTACACAAAAGAAGAAAGCGTTATCATTGCGAAAACGTATTAAAATAACTGGCAAAAGTTACGCTGACACCGTTCGCAAACTTCGCGATATTTTTGGTCAAGAAAGTACACCTAATGTGTCAACAATTCCAAGAATGGTCAAAAAATTTGAAGAAACTGGGTTTATTAAGAACATTATGCACAGTGAAGTGAATGCCGATTTTTCGAAAAAAAGTCATCTCCGATGAAGCGAATTTTCATTTGAATGGCTTCGTGAATAAACAAAATTGTAGAATTTGGGACTCAGAAAATCCTCAAGCGATCCATGAGAAACAAATGCTTCCACAACAAGCAACTGTCTGATGCGGATTTTGTTCAGGCGGCGTGATAGTACCTTACGTTTTTGACAATGAGACTGGAGTTGCAGTGACTGTGAACGTCATTCGTTATAGGAACATGTGGCCTCGACTGGACGGCATGGATCTGGATGACATTTGGTTTCAGATGGCCGACGCCACCTGCTATGACACAATCGATCAATTGCAGCAACAATTTCCAGACAAAATCATCTCACAAAATTCGACGTCAACTGGACCAACCACCAAGATCATGCGATTTATTTGTGTGGGGTTTTCTGAAATCTCGTGCTTATGCGAATAAGACAGAAACAATTCCTGAGCTAAGGCCGAGATCCAACGCGTCAATGATTGAGTCATTGGCTGAGATACGGTCAGATCTTTACGGTCGGTTCTGTTCATACCTGTCCATGTCTAAGGTTGCCTGGAAGAAATCGCTTTAGGCGATAAGGCAGCCCATTATACTGCCGGATATTTAATTATTGTTTAATTTTATTTTTTATTGTATTTTCGGTGTTTAATAAAGTTATATTGTATTGTATCTTTGTCGGAAATTCATCGAAAATTTCATGAAAATAGCAATGGCCTGTCATCTGACCTGCGGAGGCCATTTGCCGGATATTTTATTACATGCCTTAATCGGAACATGTCTACTTTACAATAAAATAAAAATGTCACAACTTGCTCAAAAAATACGTGTTTTTTATATTTTTAAATGAAATAGTACACTCTTATTGAGACACCATTAGATAAATGACAATTGGTATTGATTATTAACGATTTCACGTACTGCACATTGAAATCAAAAGTGGTTGAAGTGAGTTGCCTCATTTTATTGTAAAAAGTACATTTTAATATTAATTTATTTCCGTGCATAAAACTAAGAATAATTTAATTTGGATATTGAATATTTTCTGTTGTACATAATATATACTTAGGTATTTTAATTTCACCACAGAAAAATTATACGAGAAGATATAATATTATCATTAAAAAAAAGTGTCCCGCAAAACAGCATAAAACTATATGGGGCTTACATATTTAGTAAGGTTGTTCAAACCAATATAAAAGCCGATGAAAATGTGGTTCATCTAGTCTAGTAAAATAATATTGGTATAAATGTTCACAATTTAAGCTTTCGTTCAAAGTAGATTTCAATATGACATATATGCTTGATGTTTTATGACATAAAACTATGTTCCCAAAAATAATGTTTTTTAATTCCTTCTTTTGAGAACCTGGCGCTTTTTTCTCCGTACCATTATGAAAGAATTAGCCTGGGTTTCTATTTCAAGTCAGGCAGAATTGTGACGATCATGTCGCCGTTTAAAGCACTAGCGACATCTTATGTCCCTAACAGTTACTACAATCGGGCTACTTAACTTTCTATGTCCACTGGTACTCTTAGTATGATTTCTCTATGCTAGTACGTTACTACATTTAGCGATTATGGCTCTGTATTATTCAATTCCCAATAATGAGATTGAGCTACGGAAAACACCGTGGGGTAACCATAATTTTATTATCATGGTGGCACATTTTGGTAACCGACTGGGTAGCTACCACCCTCAAGGTTGAAAATCTGAAATCTGTCTTCATGCTTGAAGACAGATCATGCGCCACACTGTGTTCCAGCATCCTGATTGAGAGCCAGTTCGCATTCCAGGCTAGGTGTTTTTACCATATTTGACCTTCCTTTTCGATGAGTTGTTGTCAAACGTTAAGTCTGTTAACCATTAAAAAACGTAGTACATAGCATAGCAATGGTGGGTAAACACAGTTATAAAATTTGGGAAATTTTATTTAGATAAGATTCAAGACCACTTCGCATTTCAGAACAATTTTATGCTCAAGCTTTTAGCACATTAAACTATTTTATTTAACTATTCAAAAATCCCTCGCAAACATGTGAATTTGAGACCTATTTCATTAAAAGCTTTTAATGTTCAATATTTTATATAATTATAATTTAAAAAGTACAAGGTATTTTATTTTGATATTATGCCTTTACTTTTAGGAGTTTAGTCACCTAATTATAACATGATTATGCATTTAATTCGGCTTATGAAGAAGGGAAGGTGGATAACAGTTCAAAACGCAAATATGGTACTTTTTCAGGAAACAAAACGTGTATCTTGGACATCACGTTATTTGAGTTGTTAAGCGAATATGAATTCAAAGCCCAGAAGAAACCTATTATTTATTTAGTGCACTTTACTTTACTGATGTCGGGTAAAACGGATAACAGAAGAGACTTCCACTCCCCTGCTGTGTTGACGTAAGAAGATAAGTCCTTATTGTCTGACTTTTTGAAAAAAGAGAAGACTGTACCGGCTGAACTGATGAATGAAAGAAGACTGTACTGTCTGAACTGATGGATGAAAGAAGACTGTACTGTCCGAACTGATGAATGAAAGAAGACTGTACTGTCTGAACTGATGAATGAAAGAAGACTGTACTGTCTGAACTGATGAACGAAAGAAGACTGTACTGTCTGAACTGATGAATGAAAGAAGACTGTACTGTCTGAACTGATGAATGAAAGAAGACTGTACTATCTGAACTGATGAATGAAAGAAGACTGTGCTGTCTGAACTGATAAAAAAAGAGAAAACTGTTCTGTGTGAACTGATGAAAGAACAGAAGACTGTAACAATTGTACTGATAATGAGAGTTTCACTAATAAGTAATAGTGACATGGACAACAAAAAGGCGAAGACACTGTGTAAAGTGGTACTTTAGAGGAAGGAAAGCGAAAATGTAATCTTTACTAATTGTAGATTTTACATTATTATTTTTTCGGAGATACAGTTAAGCCTCGATAACTAGCGGTGCAATGCGGCTAGCATTTTTGGCACGTTGTCTGAAATTACGGATCGTTTAAATAGTATATAGGCAACATGGGCCTAGGTGGTTTAAACGAACTCTAATTTATTTTAGGTTAGTGTGTGTGCGTTTTAGTTTATGTATATGTTTATAACTTTTACGCTATATGAAGAATTCTGTGGGTTATTATATTACACAGAATAAATAAAGTTTTTTAAAAATATAAAAGGAACAAGTGAAAGTAAAAACAATAAGATTATTTCGTCACCCATATTTAAAGTATATCTTATCTGTTGTTAAACAACATTTTGATTCTTGCAGTGGCTAAAATCTAAAGGCGCGTCTACACTGTACATACATTAGATTAGATAAGGTTAAATTATTGTAAAGAGAGAATTGGTTTTAGTGTAGCTTTCAGATATTCTTCTTATCGATATCAGACATATCGCACTGCGAGAGCGAAGGTTCAGATTTGGGTCCGTCTCATAATTCCAAATGACAAGGTGTAATACTACAAGGTTGTAAAATCTCAATATCGTTAACTGACAATGTCATAAAATTTTAAGGTTAAAACACAACTGAAACTTATAATTTCCAAAGTCGAAAACTTTAACTTTTGATCTAGCAAAATTAAAAAAAAAAAAACTGTACAGCTTCCTACGGAACAATCCTATGGATCCTATGGATCAGAAATATCAAGTAAGTAATAGTAATTGAGCTGATGATGATTATGATAGTGGGTAGTATGTGCGGGGTGAAAAATAGTAGTACTAATATTGGCTTGATACTACGGTTAAAGGGACTTGTTAAAAGTTGTAAAGATGTAAAAGGGCTGTTAATTTATATAACGTACCGAAAAGATCATTTCATAATCTGCTCTTATCAAAACCAGCGTTCAAGTGTTTTGATAGATAAACTCACACGACATGTAAATCGTTGCATTTGCTGTAACATACATATTATCAATGATATCATCAGAGTACTTAAGTCTTACAAAAATGTCTTGAGTTTATTTAAATTTTCCGTAATAACATGGACTAGATTAGTGCCAAACAGAGAAGATTGGCGAAAGAAGGAGGAGGTTTTTACCTTGCAGTGAAACTGCGACCAAACCCACTTAAGGACCATCAGCAACATCCTTTTAGTAAACGGTTAACGTTTTGCAATCTCCAAGCTGCCTGCCAAACGTGGGGATAATGACAACGTACCCCTTTTCTAAGAGGGATGTATTTGTTCGGCAGTGGATGTCTTCTGGCTGATAATGTAATGTATGATCAACTTCTGGCTGTCCCCATCAATGGGGACAACGGGAATACACCGTCGTGACGTGGCCACCGTGGTCCATTACTCTCTCTGATCATCTGCCATCATTTCCAATGCTCAGCAACACGACGCGCATCATTATATTGATGTATGGAGATAAATGCGAATCTGATCGGACCGTCGAACCGGGATTCGGTCTTGTGGTCGTTTGCCGTCGACGTTCTCTGTCACCATCAACTACTCCAGGTTGTCGTGATGTTTCCTGTTAATATGAAAAAAGTTCTTTGAGACAGGTGTAGATAGCCTCGTCGTAGCCTTGAGTGGTTAAGATACGCTAGTTTGATGCCATTTTCATCCTATTATAACTTTTCTGAAAATCAATCCTTACTAATATTATAAATGCGAAAAAGGGTTTTGTGGGTTTGTTTGTTCCTCTTTCATGCAGCTACAGAGCAACAGAACAAACGATTTTGCATGGTCGGAAAGGGACCTAAGTTAGTTTTTATCCCGGGAAAATGTATGGTTCACGAGGGATTTTTCACGCGGGTGAAACCGCGGATCGTAGCTATTATAGTATAATTAGTCCCGTGGCAACCATTATTGTTGGTACAGAACACATAATAACACAGAACGGAGACGTTTAAAGGCTAACTTCAAAAACGTTTAGCTAATTCATCATTTTTTTTTTGACTTACCTATTACTTTAAACGTACGTATTTAGAATTTGCCATAGTTATAAGTATAATTGCCTGTGACACCTTATAAGTAGCTCATTGTGTAGTAGGTAGGTAAGTCATTCACATTCATTCATCATTCTAGACAGAATAATATTGTATCTTTTTTAGGGTTCCGTAGTATTTTAAGATTACTTTGTAAATCAAGAAACGACTAACAATGGGTGCTTTAGAGATGTGTCTAATGATTAGATCAGACAAACACTGGTATTGGATACCTAGCCGTTGATGAGCGCTTACAAAAGCGTTCATAACAGTGCGTCTCCAGCAATTTAACACGATCAAGTCGCCGAATAAGGTTACGTTTCCACTGAGATGGAGACAAGCGTAGGCCGGCGGAATAAAAACAGTCATAGCGGTAGCGGAGACGAAAATAATTATATCAAATTGTATGGCGAGTGGATTAGTTCGGCGGAGAAGAGCGGGGTATAGCTGTGCGGAACGAGGCGGACTGTAGCGGTGCGATACGAGAAGAACAGAGCGAGACGGGGTGTATCAGAGATGGGTAAGCCACCGCAGATATAAAACATCTTACATACGAAATGTATCGGGTCATGCTCCGCTGGACTCTACAACGTCGGCTCGTCTCCGCTTCATAAGTTTTCACATCTCTGCTTTACAGATTCACTTATTTATTTCTGCTTCTGTGGAAACACCCACGTCTTTACACAGCTCCCCTCCACTCACGTGCGCTCGTCTCCGCCTCAGTGGAGACGCAGCTTTAGAAATAAGGAACCCTTATGTTTTCGCCGTGTCTATTCCGTCTACACGACGAATAGTTTACGAGATATAGTCGACCAAGGTTAAGTTATGCAGTGTGCGTAACTGCGTATGTAGTTGCCAAGAACACTCTACTAACATAACGAAAAACACGTTATTATTACACAGCCCTGTAAAACTAATTTCATTTATCTAACGAAAATCAAAATTAATCTTTATGTTAGAGGTAGGAATGACCTTAATAGTAAAAGGGTCAGCTTATAGCTGGATTACATTAAATTAAGTTCACACTATCCTCGGGATTGTATAAAGTAAAACTGGTAGGTAATAGTAAACTTAACCATACTGTAAATAAGAGCTAACGCAAGGAAATAGTAGCTTTAGACAAATGAGTGGAAAATTAATTGATAATGAACATTATCGTCCAAACGAGAGGCGCTATGTTTGCTGCAATAAATACATTTACATTTTCATTTTCATCTCTACAGGACACATTAAAAATTGATAAAAGGGTTATTAGATATACATTACAGCATATTTAAGATGAACTTGGGTATAAAGCGAATAAGGAGGATAAGGAAGAAAATAAGCTAGAGTATTATTCAGAGAGGTCTTTGGCCACCTGAAACAGATTGTACAAATATCAAATATATATTTATTGGTACAAAAACTATTGCCTAAAACTATTTAATAAAGCCTGCAAATAATGTAATAGCAAAATGTCAGTCATTGTCGTATCTAATATGATTTTATTGAAGAAGAAATGATATGATAATGAAGAATCAAAAATCGATCACAGAGTAGAAATATTAGTTTCTTCTCTTTTCTGTTTAAATATTGCGTATTGTACCTACATTATAAGCCGGGGATAGGTAGAGTATCGCCCGATAGAAAGAGTTGTAGGTTATAAATTCAGTAAATTTACCAAAAATGTGTAATGAAATTATCGTTTCGGGGGAAAACTGTTTTCACCCCATAAATCTTACGAAAATCTTTTATTTTTACCCGATTGCTCGAGAAGGAGGGTAGTTTTTGGGATGTATGTGAGTATGTTTGTGTGTTCCTATAATAGCTATAATTGTTAGACCAATTTTGACGAGTGAGTTACTGTCGTTGGATTCCTCTTGACGTCCGGTGTGACATTGGCTACATTTTGTAATCGGGTATTTTCGTTTAATAATACTTGTTTTAGGGTGTCAATGGCTTGAAAAATTAATCTACACTATCACGTTTGTTTCTTGAAAAATATTTTTGTTATTCTAATAAAAACTACTTTTTTCGTCATCATTTCAAAGGAAAAAAATCTCACTTTGGGTGTTTATGACTACGAATACAACGCGATGTAAACAAGCTTTACCCCCGAATACTGAAACGTTCGTTAACTTTGACAATAGATTAATTCTAATACTGCCTTTGTCTGGCAATAAGCAAATGACAAGGGCAGCAATAGACTTAATCTGTCGTCAAAGTTAACAAACGTTTCAGTATTCGGGGGTTAGATAGGTAAGCATAGTTTTAGACGGTGTAGATAACATATAAAAAAAAAACTGGAATCGGACACCATTTCGGGCTGGGACACAGTTGGCGCTTTTTGTGTGGAGGATTATGCGGTATACTCTGATCCTAATTTTCGCAAATGAAAATATTTTTGAATAATATGATTACTGAGTAGAAATGACAAAAAAAAGTCAGTCATCTTTAAAATGTCAATAAAATGTTTTATGGTACCACTCATCGGAAAATGATTATGGAAACACTTCATCAAATTTTCCAAACGAATTAATGTGAATTTCGATAGCGTCCATCATTTAGTAACTCGGTACCGGCTCGAGTCGGCTGGAGTCGGTATCGATTCTGTGGAACCACTCACTAAACTGATTTGACTGGACTAAAATAATCTGCGTCTCTTTTGATTTCTCTAAGGGAGAAAAAGATGGCGACAATTTTAGAGCTGTCAAATTTAGTTTCGTTTAGAAAATGGTTCATCAGAATAGACACCAGTGTAGGTCTATGGCGTCCATACCATATGCCAAAAGCAATTAAAATGTTGGACGGGATACTAAAACGCACAATTTACTCTTGTTACAGCACAGAGTAGTTCTAAGATTTAGTTACGCAACGTAATAAAAGGAGAAGTGTATAATTACAATCGCTCGTTCCGATAGCTACGTTATACCTTGTATAAATTATAACATAAAGAAGAGTGCCAATGGCCATAGAAAGGTGCGTATCCCGTTTGTAATATTTGATAAGCACGTTAGATGTCGCTAGTGCTTTAAACTGCGACATGATCGTCACAATTTCTGCTTGACTTGAAATAGAAACATAAGCTAACTCATTCGTATTGGTACGGAGAAAAAACGCTACTTATGAATATTATAAATATACATTACTATTAATTTGTATTATATTATTATTATTTTGTTATATATATATTATTTGTATTTATATTTTATTTACAAGCACGTTTTTTTTTTTTTTTTTGCATTTTTATTTGTTCTCAAGAGACGGCGTTAAAACATCATTTTTTACGTCATATAATTATTGCAGTCAAATTTGAACCAAAACTTAAATTGCGGACATAATATATTAATACTACGTTTTTATATTAAACTTATTTACATCCGATTTTATAGCGTTTTGAACATTCACTGACTAAATACATGAGCGCCATCTAGTTTTATGCTATTTTTCGGGAGTACACTTTATTGTATGAAATCGTCATTCTCGTATAACTTTTCTATGGTAATACGCAAGAACTGAGAACGAATAGAAACCCGAAATTTTGCAGGTCGTTATGACTTTCTAACTTTGTTTTTAATGGTTTGCAAATATTTTAAATGTTTCAAGTCAGCGAGTTTACTCTCGGAGGCAATTGTCACGAGTCACTTTCTCAGTTAGATAGCGATTGGACATGGGAGTGACAGGAACAGACACAATGTCGATTGCTCTAGAATTTTATTAGTCTGTCGATTATATTTTAACTCGGTGTCTAATTTTCACACAACTTTGGTCCTCAAAAGCAATAATACATCGTAAGATGACTAATTAAGTATTTAAAAAAGTAGTTAATCACCTCTTTTTGCCATTTGACTTATCGAAAAACTGTCAAAGACAGGCGTCTGAGTTTCAGTGAGCTTCTGCCTTAGAATACCTAGTTGCTTTTATTTTGTTTTCCTACAAGTTTCTCTATGCTTGGTCTCACACTAAATGATAGAATCCGAAACGTGGAAATAAGGCAAAAGACCAAAGTCATAGACGCTGTGAAGATGCTCTGTAGGCTAAAATGGAAGTGGGCAGGACACCTTGCTCGAGCTACAGATGGAAGATGGAGCGAGCGAATTGTCCATTGGTATCCTAGAGGCATAATGAGACCAGTAGGACGGCCCAGGAGAAGATGGTGCGATGACGTTGTTGAGGTGGCAGGCGCCACCTGGACTCGACTAGCCCAAGACCGCAGCGCATGGCATTGTATGGAGGAGGCCTTCCACCAAAATTGGGTGCCCAAATAGTTTTAATTAGTAAATAAGATCCTAATCATAAGTAAGCAAATATGGGCAATAAAGGCTATTTTATTTTATTTTATTTTATTTACAAGTTTCACATTGTAGAAACTCTCGCGAAAGAAATAAAAGAAAGCCCAAAAGATATAACGAAAAAAAACCCTCTCCATTTGTTTTCCTATTTTCTATTAACGGCATTCTATTCTATTCTTTATTTATGTAAAACCAGTAATTAATAAAAGATTAATTTAATAAAAACTTTACTTACTTATTTACTTTTCATGACTGATAGGGACACAATTTAGTGCGAAACAGGCGCTGAGCACAGCTTAACCCTTATAAATGTCGCATTACTTCATCTTTTCCGAAAAAAGCTCGATGAAAGCGCGAGGGCTGAGACCAGGGGCGTATCTACCGCCGTATCAGCCGTATCAATGATACGGGGCCCCCGGGCTACAGGGGCCCCGAATGTTGTTTCTTTGAAAACAGTTGGTGAAGCGCCATTGTCTTGTCCAATTTCTAATTAATTTTAATAAACCGCACTCCGAGGCTTCGTCGGTAAATTAGGTACAAACCTGTCTGCTTGCTGGTGATACCGTCAAAATCCGCAAGGAGTCTCAAGAGATGGCGTTTGCCGTTCCCATCGGCGAAGCTAAAACGCTCGCCACTGGTCCTCCTCAGAGGAAATGCAGTGACGTATTACACTGTCATTGGCAGTTACACGGACAGACCCACGCCGGGTTGTTGTCTCGCGAGTTTTCGTTTGGTACATGGCGTCAATAGATGCAATAATTATCTTCGCTTCAAAATAAAATAAAATAAACTATAAGTGCCGTTCGCCTGATCTCGTCCTGCTGCAGCGGACCCTCACCAGCCTGCCTTGGGATGATGAGTGGATGGAGGCGGTCATTTGCAGGTCAGTGCAGTGTTTAATACTTGATTTGCCGACGCCCATTCAAAATTTGTCTTATAGTCTTTTTCGCCCCCTATTTTTTTTGTGAGCAATCACACCCTGGAAGGGCTATTTACACGCCCCTCCATACTTTGGTCCTTTCGAGTCTCAGATTGTCCAGCGATTTGCTGAATCACGTATTTTTGGTGATTTCCCGCATTAAATTTTCATACCGCTTAAAACCTATTCACGTAATTTTGGTGAATATCGTTCTCAACGCTCATATAACAATATTCAGATTTACGTAATTTTGGTAAATTCTGATCATTTTCCCTAGATTTTACGTAACTTTTGGTAAAATCTCTAAACCACGCTCAAAGTTAACCTACGTAATTAATTGGTAGGTGAACTTTCGCTAAATAACCGTAGGTAGAATTTATTTCATTGAATTGGTTTCTAATAATTTTATTCTACCTAGGTATCTATATAAATTCCGCTCAATCTTATTTGTAAAATATATATATTTCGCCGTTTCGCCATTGTACCTTATTCCGCCATAATTGCGCCATTTCATATTGTTCGCCATTTGAATTTAACTTGTATTTATCTACCCACATACCGCATTCCAACAGTTTGTTATTTCGTGTTATTGTCGATTTATTTGTGTAAACATGACGGAAAAACAAACTGATCTGGAGGTCATGTTGGTGTTAGTGAATCAAAAGAAAGAGTTATTGTTTCAACGTATGAACCGATTATATAATTCTTCAAAAAGTATTATTTCTTTTGATTCATCTTCGCGATCGAATGAAAACTTCCTAGCTGAGTCAGAAACAATAGATGATTTACGCAATAAGTTCGAGTCTATTGTAGATCAATATAATTCTATAAAATTGCAACTAAAATCAGACACAGTTCCTGATTACGCTTGTCTCGAGTCTTTTGAGGATTTGTATGCGCGAGTGAAACGCGCTCGAAACAGATTGACCGCTGCCGCACAACCCAAGGTCTGTTCACATGGGGCGAGTAACTCGACTATGCCTATAGTGAAATTGCAACCTTTAGTGATTCCGAGTTTTGATGGACGCCCTGAAAACTGGAATTTGTTCTATCAGTCGTTTAAAGCAAATATACACTTAAATGAACAACTGTCAGACTCGCAGCGTGTGCAATATCTAATTTCAAAACTTACTCATGACGCGCAAAAATTTACTGCTGGTATTGTTCCGTCAGGTGAAACGTATGCAATTTTGTGGGACAGTTTAGTCAAGAAATTTCAGGATAAACGCGCATTAGGTAGTTTTTACCTTAATAATATTCTCGACTTGAAAGCGAGCTCGCACAATGCAAACAATCTCGATGCATTTATTAGCAAATATTCCGCGTCGATTTCTGCATTCAAACAACTGCAAATAGAGGACTTGACCGATTTTATTTTTGTCCAATGTGCGCTCAGGAAGTTAGACACAAACACTATTCAGTCTTTTGAACTGACTGTTAGGGACACCGAAATACCTACTACCAAACAGCTGATAAGTTTTGTACAAGATCAGGTGAAGATATTGGAACGTTCGCGACCTAACACTTTGAATAAAACGCCCGCAAGTACATCGACTCGCGATAATCGTGGTCAAAATACTTACAAGTCTTTCGTCGCGACGGAGTCAAACGCTCAAACGCCTGTTGCTACGCTGCCAGCTTCTATGCCTACGTCTTCCATGCAACGTAGTGCATGCGTTTTCTGTGGTAGTAGTGATCACTTGCAACTTTATAATTGCGCACAATTTAAGAAACGTGATGCACACAGTAAATACCAATTCATTAAATCGAAACATGGGTGTGTGAACTGTCTTAGTACAGTACATAATATTTCGAGGTGTAATTCAACTTCCGTTTGTGAATTTTGTAGTAAGCGCCACCACAGTCAGCTTTGTTTCTCTAAAGATAATGATAAGAAAAAGAATAACAGTCACTCGCATACCGCTATGATACATACTGACGCGCACTTGTTGCCGTCTGCCGCTCCCGTTCCTCGCATGATATCGGACGCTCGCTCGCCGACTTGCATATACACGCCTTCGCTCGCTCCGGAAGCCGCTACGCAATCTCAACCTTACGATGCCAGTTATAAGAGCCATATTAGCATGCCAGTCGCATCACATACTGATGTGAGTTCAAGCCTACCGCCGCCGCCACCACTGTCGGCTCATAATGCCGCAGTGCTACTTTCGTCTGGAACGAAATCGAAGTCTACGATTCTGTTGTCAACAGCGCAAGTGTATGCGCGCCCTAAAGGTTGTACGACGTCATCAATAGTCAGGTGCCTTATTGATAACGGGTCGCAAAACAATTTGATTACGACTGATTGTTGCCGGAAGTTGAATCTACCAATAACGCCACTGCATAATTCGTTTGTAAAAGGTGTTGGTGCAGCTTCGCGGCCGATAATTGGATATGTTTACTTTGAAATCCAATCGCGCATATATCCAGAGCAGCAATACACAATTTACGCACTAGTGGTTGAATGTATCGCGGAGCAGCTACCGACTCAGTTTGTTGAGTGTGACAGAAGCGTTTTTTCCGAACTTCCGCTCGCCGATTTAAGTTGGAATATACCAGGGGATATAGATGTTGTATTAGGAGCGCAACTTTTCCCATACATATATTTGGGAAATAGGGTTCAGTGTGGCTCGCAAGCCCCACCTGCGATATCAACGACATTTGGCTGGATTTTGATGGGCGATTATCCACGCAAGGATATTACACCTGCCTCTTCCTTCTCCGCGTTGGCATTGAACGATTTGGTTCAGAAATTTTGGGAACTCGAAGAAGTGCCAACGAAGCGATTTCTTTCCCCGGAAGAGACAGAGTGTGAAAATATTTTTACGTCCAACGTGACTCGTGACGATGTGGGTCGCTACACAGTGTCTTTGCCATTTTGCAAAGATCCCTCGGAGTTAGGCAACTCGCATGCTGCCGCTTACCGCCGCTTTATGACGCTTGAGCGTAAATTCCGCCAATCACCAATGTTGCGCGAAAATTATAATAAGGTGATCCAAGATTACATAGATAACGGTTACCTCAGTCCTGTTGACGGGTCTGAACTGTCTTCCGATGGTTATTACATACCGCATCACGCCGTGGTTCGGTCTGATAAACCGATGCCGCGAATCGTGTTAGACGCAAGTGCGAAAACGCACACTGGCCTTTCGCTCAATGATATATTACATATCGGTCCCAATCTGCAAGCTGATCTGTTTCTACTGCTTTTAGACTTCAGATTGTTTCCGATCGCCATGAACGCTGATATAAAACAACATTATTTACGCATTGGTGTACCTGTTGACCAGCGTAAATACTTACGCATTTTATTTCGGTTCAATGAATCCGAAGAAGTCCGCACTTTTGCCTTCAATAGGCAACCTTTCGGTCTCAAGTCAAGCCCATACATAGCTATGCGCACTGTGCGACAGCTGGCTTTAGACATGAGTCCGCATTATCCTGACGCCGCTAAGATAGCTGAAAGCAGCCTGTATATGGATGACTTAGTTCATTCAGCTCATAATGAGGAAACTGCAATGCAGCTAGCTCAAGACATGATAAAACTTTTCAAAGCCGGTGACTTTGATTTAGTCAAGTGGTCGAGCAATTCTCCAACTCTTTTGGACAGTCTACCCGACTCACACCGCAAGTCATTCACTTTTGACGTTGGCAATGACGTGTCAAAGGTTTTAGGCCTTTCATGGGAACCTGGTGAAGACCATTTTTTCTTTACATCCGCCGCAATAACCGAAAAGTGCACAAAGAGAAATATACTTTCAGTAGTTGCACGATTGTTCGATGTGCTCGGGTTGGTGGCGCCAGTGATTCTCTACGCCAAACTGCTTATTAAAGAGCTGTGGTTGGGCAACTATGAGTGGGACTCTCTTGCGCCGGAAAATATACGCATTCGTTTCGCTGCTCTAACGCAAGAATTTCATTTGCTTGACACTTTACGGATCCCGCGACATGTAGGCGTCCTTATTGACTGTGAGTTACGTCTTGTTGCGTTCTGTGATGCCAGCATGAGTGGTTTAGGATGTGTCGTATACGCTCATTGCTCCTATCCGTCTGGCATTCAAACTCGCCTTCTCTGCGCTAAGTCAAAGGTTTCGCCGACCAAAATCACAACTCTTGCTCGCCTTGAATTATGCGCCGCTTTGCTTATGTCAAAATTAGTTAAAACTGTGCGAGATACTTACGCACCGCGCATTCCTATTGCTGGAATATATGCTTTTTCGGACTCCACGATCGCTCTTTCGTGGATACATTCCTCGCCACACCGTTGGTCGATTTTTGTGAGCAACCGTGTCGCACAGTGTCAGGAAAATTTGGCTGCCAAACATTTCTTTCATGTAGCTGGTGCTATTAATCCTAGCGACTGTCTTTCACGAGGTATGCTTCCTTCGCAACTTTTATCTCACGATCTGTGGTGGAACGGTCCTCCGTGGATTCGTTGCGCTCCTGAAGAATGGCCAATCAAGCTGTTCTCTCCCGCTGACTGCAATGAGCTGCCTGAGCACAAAGCAATTGTGATGGCTGTTTCAACGCTTACGCATACAGAGCCACCGATGCTATGTGCGCTAGCACAACGTGTCTCCTCTTGGGAAAAGTTGCTCCACGTCATTGCATATGTGCTAAAGTTCGCTCGACCTAAATTGAAGGTTGAACCCCGGTCTGTATCAGGATTGGCAGCAGCGGAGAAAGCTTTGCTGCTTGCTGTCCAGGCTGTCCACTTCGCCGAGGACATAAAACTGATAAAGGCTGGGAAGTTACTTCCGAAGAAACTGCAAAGTCTAGCAGTCTTCTTGGATGAAGAAGGCATTTTGCGAATTGGAGGAAGACTCTCTCGAGCAGACCTTCCTTTTGAAGTCAAACATCCAGTTCTTCTTCCAAAACGCGACCATATTGTCGATTTAATTATCCATCATCAACATGTGATGAATTGTCATACTGGACCTGGACTTCTTATGTCCATTATAAGACAACGCTACTGGATATTGGATGCCAGAACGGTCATTAGATCAAGGTTGCGGAAGTGCAACACTTGTTTTAAGTCAAATCCGACACATCCAACGCCACTGATGGCAGATCTTCCTGCTTATCGTGTATCTGAATATAAAGCTTTTGCTCATTGTGGAGTTGACTATGCGGGACCGATTCGCGTAACGCTTGCGCGTCGCAGAGGCCAACACTCACAGAAGGCGTGGATAGCTTTATTCGTATGTATGCAAACACGCGCTATACATATTGAACTTGTTTCAGATTTGACATCTGAAACCTTTTTGGCAGCGTTCAAACGCTTTATATCCCGTCGTGGACCAGTTTCATGTCTCTATTCGGACAACGCTACAACATACGTTGGAGCAAAGACGCAATTAGATGAGCTCTATGAATTTCTACAGAGTTCTAGTTTCGAAGCTTCGCTCTCGAATGAGTTGTTATCCCGACGCATTGAATGGAGAAGAATTCCCCCAAGGTCACCAAGTTTTGGTTGTCTATGGGAAGGGAATATAAAGAGCATGAAAACGCACTTATACAGAGTCATAGGAAGCCAACTTCTCACTTATGAAGAACTTCAAACAGTCCTAACGCAAATTGAGTGCATTCTGAACTCTCGCCCACTCTGTGTCCTGTCCTCAGATCCTCATCCGGAGATTTTGACTCCAGCGCATTTTCTAATGTCTACTCCATTGCAATACTTACCAGCAGCCGACATGTCCAATCAACGTGTAAGTTTACTAGACCGCAAAAAGTTGCTAGATAGTATGGTTCAATCCTTTTGGAAAAAATGGCGTCTAGAATATCTGCATACGCTGCAAGTCAGACAGAAATGGGCTACTCCTGATAAACCGGTGGAATTAGGAACTGTTGTTCTCGTAGAACAAGATAATACCGCACCTTTGAACTGGCCATTGGGAATAATTACCGAAGTCTTCAAGGGCTCGAATAACACAGTCCGTGTTGCAATTGTTAAAACCAAATTTGGCATTTACAAACGTGCTGTCACGAAGTTATATCCCATTCCTACGCAATAATAACTTAGCTTAAATATTATGTTAGCAGTTAAGAGGCAATATGCCGTATTCATAAGTATATTTTTATTTTTTAATCTTCGCTATGTATTCTGACCAGTTATGAAGTTTGTTCGTTTTGAAAGATCTAGCGACCTTCCAAGGCGGGGTGCATGGTGAAGCGCCATTGTCTTGTCCAATTTCTAATTAATTTTAATAAACCGCACTCCGAGGCTTCGTCGGTAAATTAGGTACAAACCTGTCTGCTTGCTGGTGATACCGTCAAAATCCGCAAGGAGTCTCAAGAGATGGCGTTTGCCGTTCCCATCGGCGAAGCTAAAACGCTCGCCACTGGTCCTCCTCAGAGGAAATGCAGTGACGTATTACACTGTCATTGGCAGTTACACGGACAGACCCACGCCGGGTTGTTGTCTCGCGAGTTTTCGTTTGGTACATGGCGTCAATAGATGCAATAATTATCTTCGCTTCAAAATAAAATAAAATAAACTATAAGTGCCGTTCGCCTGATCTCGTCCTGCTGCAGCGGACCCTCACCAGCCTGCCTTGGGATGATGAGTGGATGGAGGCGGTCATTTGCAGGTCAGTGCAGTGTTTAATACTTGATTTGCCGACGCCCATTCAAAATTTGTCTTATAGTCTTTTTCGCCCCCTATTTTTTTTGTGAGCAATCACACCCTGGAAGGGCTATTTACACGCCCCTCCAACAGTGACCCTTCATTTGGGCCCCCCAACAAATTTTGATACGAGGCCCCTCTATGGCAAGCTACGCCACTGGGTGAGAAAGTGTTCCCATTGGCTATACGCCTAGCCGCGAGAAGTAATGAACCAATGTATAAGTGTATTATAAGCGATGCGTGGTTAACTTCGATCATTCTGAGTGCGGAGGTGATCTATTATAAGCCTTAATTGCCATTCCTGTTTCCTTCATTTCCGTGTATTGATTGTGTCGGATCCGGGTACGTCCCAAAACTGCGACCAAACCCACTGGAGGACGAGCAGCGGCGTTCTTTATTTATTAATTTATATGGAAATACTCAGACTCACACATCGGGCAATAGAAAGAGAAATTAGCCGTGAAAACGCGACAAACACCCAGACAGATTATATTTTGAAACTGAAAAATGTTTAATTTCTGTAGCCAAAACTTGCTTAACTAAAGGTAGGTCTGGATCTTCTTGTAAGTAAAAAATACCTGTGTCAGCTATGAACAACTTTTACTGTGGGAGCAACCCTGAAATCGAGAGAAAAAAACAGCTGTTCCATAGAAAAATGTCAATGACACTCGACAACATGTATGGAACAGCCGAATATTTTTTCTCGGTTTCAGGGTTGGTCTCATAGTAAAAGTTGTTCACAATTTATGAGTACTATGAACCCCTTTTGGCTTAGCATACCCTTTCTTATAACCCTGTGTAGAATTTAGATACTCTGTTTTATACCGGTTGTGAAATCTAGAACTTTAAACTAGAATTAAGCAGGAAACCATATACCGCCACCACCAACACTCCACCACACCACACAAATGGTGTTATGCTGGTGGTGTAACACCCAGTGCTGACATATAAAAAAAAAAAAACTTATATAATGTGTACTTAATATTATTATTTCTCGGACGAGAAAGCTCTTACAATTCCAATTAATCGTCACTTAACAGGTAAGCTCGATTATGATAACGAACGAAAATTTAAAGCTATAGTGAAATGGCTCACTGTTTACTCTCTCAAAGTTTGAGTAAAGAGAGCATAAAACTTGATTGCAAAAAAATGTATCGTACCTATTATAATTCAACTAAACTCAAGTCGAAAGTTACTCAGTCAAGTGATAATCAGGGTAAGACCGCACTAGAACACTTACCGTATATCTGTAACTATGTTTTTTTAACTTGATGAATTTTTTTAGGCAAGTGGTTGTTTTTTTTTATGTTACTCGGTGACGATACGACAGAGGACTCCGGGATTTCCATGGGAACGCACCGGGGCCTCAAAACATCACACGTGTCAGGACAGCTAAGATCTGTCCTGACACGCCTCCGCCTTCGACAACGTCAGACACTCGACAATGTCGTCTTTTTTTTGATGACTTAGCTCTTGGCTCTAACGGCCTCTACAGCTATAAACGGACTTTGGCGAACGCAAAAGGCGTTGAGCCCTAAAACTATTTTTACGACGCGAGGGTGACAAGCGCAAGGGCACCGACTGCGGTACGACCTCGGCTTGGGCCGTCACCCGGGAGCACAATGTCGTCCTCCCCGGGCTCGCTTAGGTAGATTGTTACAGCCCCACCTCTAACCAACCCCGAGCCCAGAGTTTTAGTAGGCTCAGGCAGGGGATACCGATGCCGTATTCTAGTGCCCCGGCATCGGGCAAAAGTCAATTATGTCCAAAGTAATTCCAGGTGCTAACAATTTAAAAAATAAAATGTTATACGTCGTACGTCGCCTCTTAGTGGCGTCTTACCTTTGTTACGAACATACGCTGCCATAATTATATCACGACTCCATCCAAAAAACGTTACGCAATAGATAAATGAACGTGATATAGTTTCACACTTCTAAGTATTTAATTTCTAGGCCGTTGATGTTCCTTATAAATTGTATTTTTCATGAAAACTAATTAGTGACTTATCTGTATATTATTTTTTAATCTGAGGAAAATAAGAACTCAAAAATATTAATCGTCATGGGGGTATCTGTAAGCTAGTTGCCTTACGGGTGGGTACTGTCATCACGTTCGTTTCATTATTTTACTTTTCTGTGTACCCATATTTTGGATTACAATCCAGTTCAGATTTTTATCTCAATTTTTGCATACTAATTAAGAAATTGATTGATATCTGTTTTGTGTACCATAAATAAATAAATAAATTGGTCATAAATAATATTAAAAACTACAGGCAACTCCCATTAAAAAAAAGAAAAATCTTACGTCACATTAGAGCAACAAACTTAAATTTGAAAAAACGACCATTTATTGAAAAAATAATCCAACGACGCCATACTCTTTAAAATCGGTTTAAACTGTTTAGTTTTCTGTAAGCGCTCTAAGGTCCGGGCGGCCCTTGTTCATCAGTGGACGTCTTCTGGCTGACAGTGTTTCCACACAACACCTCTAGACCCTGTTGCTCGGTCCAAGGTCGCCGCAATTTTATTAATTCAAAGAGCACCCTTAATACGTTCGTGATTCTGATATCGCATATCCCGCTCGTACCAACTTACTCGAACCATGCGCCCGCTCACGCACTGTCATAATCACAAACAGGACCACAATAAGGGGGCTGGTCATCATTCAACATCAACTATTCTTCGCCCACTTCCGTCTAATCTGACGCCAAGTAAAAGCGAAAATGTAAGGTGATAAGCTAAGTGAATGTAAATATTTCTTGCTGCTGCAAGAAAATGTAAATGTAAAGTGTAAGAGCAAAAAACTACAGCCAAGGTGTTATCACTAATAATAATTTGTTAATTCCTTTTACTGGGTGTTCGAAAATAATATTGTAGGATATTATTGAACTGTTAATGGGACGAATCAGGGCCGGCGCCGGGGTGCGAAAGTCAGCCTGCACCTTCACGCCTGCCAACGCGAAAGTTGCACCTAATTGTGGCGACAATTAGAAACCATTTCTCAAGTGCTGCACATTTTCCGGCGTACGTGTTGAATGAATGCAAATTCTTAGTTGTGCAGTAATAAGAGTGAAATTAACTTGCACATCGCGGTATGACACGTGCCGAAAGCGGCATGCGCCATCTTTACTAAGTAAATACCTATGATGTATAATGAACTAGCTGTGCCCGCGGCTCCGCTCGCGTTTTCTCAACGTAGCTCAGTGTAGTAGGTACCTATCGAAATTTAAGGCGGTCAACTAGCGCCCCCTAGGTCTCTGCGCCCAGGTGCACCGTACCCCCAGACTAAAGACGGCCCTGGGACCAACCCAGAGTTCGCGGGTTTTTTTTAGCTGTTCCATATTTTTTGTCGGGATGAATGACATATTTGTCTTTAGAGAAGACTCCTTTTTTTCTATGGTCTATAGTTAAAGTTGTTACATTAACGAGTACAATACTTTCCCAGAATATGTCGATCGTCTGACAAAAAATCCAGTAGTTGGAAATTCACATGTCATTATTCAATTTAAAAAATATGTATTGTGTTTATGAGTTCAATAAGTAAGTATTAAGTTTATACGATATCATTTTACGTTACACGAGTTATTGAACTTATGATTATTCAAGAAAGATAACCGCTGGTAGCCAACCGCTGGTGTAAATTGGACAAAAAAAAAACAATGAGCTATTATGGCAGGAAATTTACTTCACAGATATTCTGCCAGTTAGGTATTTTGCTTTAAGTTTAGAACTTAAGCAAATATTGCTTATTGGAGGCAACTCTATCATAATCGTACTAGAGGCGACACTACAGTACATTGCAAAGACCCATTTAATTTTGGTCACTTTGCCAAACTTCAGTCTGTCACTCGCTAGAAAAAATAACCTTATTCGCATAAATTTACCCGGGTTCTCTCGTAGGTTCAGCCGCAGAAGCTGCGCAACCGTGAACCTTATTGCACGGGGATACGATTTGTGGTTGCGCAGCGTCGTTGGCAAACCACAATCATCGCAATAAGAACTTCAGGGTACGGGCCCTGATCTCGCTTTGATGTTTACGTGTTTTCTTTGAATTTGTGGCGGTTGATATTTGAGATATCTACTTTAAAAATATCTCAAGAATTTCAATTAGTTTTAACAAATGGTTCAACTTTCGCTGTTTTACTTGCGGATGACCGCCTAATCGTAAGCGCGATTTATTACGACTTCCCGCGCATGACGCAGTGAGATTTTTCAAAGTTTCTTTTTTTTTCTTTATTTGTACGGGTCCATTTATCTTTGGTCCAAAGTCACTTGCCAAAAGAAACGCAAAAATTTTAATAAACCTGAAACAAATTATTACCAGTAAAGCGTACCACTAAATTTACGAGTTTAAAAGAAAGAAAGAAATTTAAAAATATTAATAATAAAACTAACCCAAGTGACAAATTAAAATGCAAGACATTTGGTAACTTACTTTTACTATCTAATTAATAAAAAACATTTTATTACAGCTGTCCTGCTCTCTTCTAATTTTGCTGTACCCGACGGGGTTCTTATGTAACTTTGTACTATTTTTATTTATTTTCTTACTTCCTTGTATTTTATGCACAGATGAATAGAACTGTGATTTTATGCAAGCAATAAACCATCTGAATCTGAAATTGCCAGTATTACAGTTTCAGTTGCAGTAGTTAAACTTTCGTTTGCCTTTCAAGTTCCTGCCAATATTGGCTTCACCAGTGTGCGAGAAACTTGTGCAAGAAACTTCACAGAACTTATATTGCAGAGCAGGAAACCTGATGTGATTTAGATTATTCTTTATAGCTACTCTCTTCCACCGTCTTGCTTTGGACCTACAAGTTTTTTTATCATATACGCCTACAAAGCCAAACACTATTACATTATTGTTTCCTGGCACACCTTCCACTCTTTATTTGGTCCACTTTTGCAGATTTCACCTGAGGAAGTACCACACCTTTGGCAGTTATCCGACCGCCAACTATAGTTATGTGCAAATATTACTGTGTTCTGGATTTTACTATGAAAACTGACGTGGTTTTGATACATTTTTTTTTTTCAGTGCAAGGCAAGACGAGGTCGCGCGTTTGTCTCGCTGAGCATTCCTTGATAAAGGTCACCGAATGTGATCGAAACTATAGTCGGAATAACCGACTCAATTTTACGTGAGTATTCCCGTTTTATTAAAACAAAGTGTTCTGGATTGAAAGGCAAACTTTATCTCGGGGTATCGCAGGGTTTTGAACTGTTGAAGTTAAAAATTCTGTGCGGCACTGGATTATTATGGACAAGTGAGACCCTTACCACCAGGCAGCGCTTGCTCGTCTCATCACTAAGTTGCATAAACAACAGTAGGATCAAGGTCCGAATAACAGTCAATATGACGACCTTCCTGGCTTAGGTGATAGCGCGTCTGCCTTATCAACAGCTGATTCCAGATTTGTTTCCCGGCCGGGAAACATTCATGTTCGAATGATGAATTGAAATATTTTTTCTGGGTCTAGGTGTTAGTTGCCTATTTAATTAAATGTGTTTCATGGCATCGCCACAGGGAATACTTTCGCGTAGCTATGACTGTGAAGTGTTATTTATGTTGTAAAACTAACTGTTTTACCTCTTTAGATTTTACGCAAACCTTATAATAAAAAACTTCATCATCATCATCACCCAGAAGACGTCCATTGCTGAACATAGGCTCCCCCTTAGAGCGCCACACCGACCGACAACGTGCCACTTGCTTCCACCGATTGCCCGCTATCACAATGTCGTCGGTCCACCTAGTGGGAGGCCTGAAGACAAGGGTCTTCAACCAATGTGTGTTGCCAGTGATGACACACGGAACTGAACCGTGGTCCTTGACCATTGGCCTTTTGGAGAAACTCAGAGTCGCACAGCGGGCACTGGAGTGAGAGGGCTCGGAGTTTCTTTGCGCCATAAAATCCGGAACGATGATATTCTTCGAAGAACCAAAGTCACCGATATAGCTTTCAGCCCACATCACTCGAAGAACTGATAAAAACCTTAGTTAGTAAAAAAATCAAACCAGTTATTGATACAAAAAAAGATTAATCTCCCGAAACAAGGCTAGCCATTATAGAATTAAGTATTACATCTGTGCTTACTAAAATAAGTTATGAGCAATTGGAGAAAGTAACGTCACTTGCTGGCGGCACACACCGGAACTTGTATTAAGAATGTTGTTACCCGTACAGTCGGGGAGTTAAATGCTTGAAGTTCAAGCATTTAACTCTCGAGCCTTGAACTATGACGTCAAGTGACGTGGCTACTGTGACGAGTACTAAGCGGCGCGTAAAGGTCGTACAGCGATTCTTCAGCGAAACCTAATTTTCATGTGAAAGCGACCATGAAATAAATAAGGAAAGTGATACAAATAAGGTAGGCTCTTTTTATTGCCGACTTAGGTAATCAACAGATTATATTTTAAGTATAACCATATCAAATTCAAGCGCGCTTCTAGCTCAGCATAAGAATGGCGCGAAATTCTTGAATTGCAAGCGCCAAGTCGCGGATCCGCCGATTTTCGAAGACTTTTATCGACCGTGCTAAAAGTATGTACTTTGCGTTGGAGTACCCAAACAAAAAGTATATCTATAATATATATAATATAATATCATCATCTATAATATCTAGATTGACAGTCAGAAGCATGAGTTTTTCGTAATCATTGAGGATTTGGATTTAGATTTATTTTGGGTAAAAAGTTCGTCTGCCGAACTGAACAGTGAGACTGAACGCAATGAATTGTATTAATTCTGACTACACACCTGGTATAAAAATATAGACTTTTCCGACCTTTAAAGAAACATTCCTTGTATTTATTGCGCGTGAGTAATGTGACTATTTTATATTACTCTGATGTAAGTATCAGCTTGACTATAGTTATCTACCCTAAATAGATAGAGTAAATAGATAGAGATACTAGGAGTCAGATTAACAGACCCAATAAGTTACCTAATACAACGCTCCAGGACCTAAATCGCTGATGTCAGCCGGAAAGCTAGAGACCTGAAATAGGATTGGGCGGGATATTATTTGCCGAAATACCGTTGGGCAAAGGTTACCACAGATTCAGCCCCAAAATGACTCCCTCGTCGACCCAGACGAAGGTAGGTGACGAACTGAATTTGCACGCACGCAAACACGAAGGACCAGGCAATCTTTACTATACTAAATATATTAAATGTAATCTATATCTTTAATAGAGTTTTTCTAAAATAGACATCTAAGCTGTAAATTGAAAAACACAAAAAGCTCTATGGTTAAGGTGCCCAAAAAGCTGGTAGCATTACCATGTTGAACGGCCAAACTTTTTCCTTGGCCGAGGTAGGAGCAAGACTTTTGGGCCGCGTACGAATGCCAGAGGTGCAAGCATTTTTTTCATTGACTGTATCTACAGCATATACGTGGCCTATATAAACCAAAGCATTGTATTTATGCAAATTTTTTACGTATACAAGTATTATGTAATATGATGAACATATTACATATATTAAGGATTTTATGAATGAAATAACATTTTCTAATTAATGAGTGATGGAAGTGTGAATTCAAGAAAATAATGTTAAGTGACAGAATTGTGGTCCAACTGGTAAACCACGCGGTTGGACCACGAGCAACAAACGGAATTTTAGAACTGCGTTCATGAGTAAAATTTTAAATGTGGATGAGTAATTTTTCTTATAAAAGAAAGAAATAGTGTTGATGACTTGAGCAACATACAGAAGGGCGAGCGAAACAAAAAAAAAGGGAGTTGGCAGACGATTACTATTAGGGGACCGAGACGATCAATGGGCATTGTACACTTTTACTTGATGCCGATTCTTTCTATCAGAGCTTAGACATCCGGACACTTAGACACTGGACGAAACCTCCCCCAATATTGGGAGAGTGGCTTGGGGATCGCAGAACGCTCACTGTTTCCTAAGACTGCTGATCGCGCTCTGGTGATTCTGGTCGCAGTTTTAGGATGTACCCAGGATATTACCCTTGACATTGTATTTAATTATGCATTGTTTTGTATAACTATCATTATTATTTTGTATAATGTATAAATTGACATATTTTTTATTTATTTTTTAATAATTTGTTGTCTTGTTCTTTGTTTGTTTGTTTGTTAAATTTTTTGTTATTTGGTAATAATAGTAATAATAAAATTATAATACTTAGGTCTGTACAATATTGTACGACATTTTGAATGACCTGACCTGTAACTAAACGTTATCAATAAATTGATTATGATTATGATTATACCCGTACATAGTGTACATAGTACCTACATAAGACAATGTTCACAATGAGAGTTACACTCTGCCTACAAACTGCTATGCAGTTTGGCAGAATCAGAAAAAATGCTATGTACGTTTAATTACTGAGAAAAAAAAAACTATTATTTCTAGTAACCGGTGTAGAACTCGCGAGCACACACTTTTTTGCACAATCGTAATTCTACAATAATAAATTAATAATGAAAACTGTTTTGTATAGTAATGAACGCTTTATTTTAATAAGTTTATATTAGAGAGAGATTTTACGCAGTACATTAAGGTGAGGCTTTTTTAGAAAGAGAAAGGACATATCTGTGTGAGCGAGCAAGTAGACAATGTTGTCATAGAGTATAAATATTTAGAGAGGTGACAATATGAATCGATATGACAGTAATCGACTAAGGTTTATCATTTTACTAATATTACAACACTCTCACCAAAATTAAACCTTTTTCAATGTTATACAATGTTTAAATATAATAACATATAATATATTGCTCTCACCCAAACAAAGGATATGTACTACATAAATAAAAATATTATTTTTAAATTACAGTTGATGTTTTATTTTAAGTTAATAACACCAATTTTCAGTCTTAGATACTGAAACTGTTGCTTAGCTAGAGCTTTAGTAAAAATATCAGCATATTGCTCTTTAGTACATACATAGTTTAGATCAATTTGTTTTTCGGCATATTTCTCTTTTATAAAATTATATCTAACATCAATGTGTTTACAACGTTTGTGGTAGTCTATATTCTTAATTAAACATATAGCACTTTGATTGTCAATATTTAAACGCACTGAATCTTGATTGAATTCTCTAATGTCTAATAATAGCCTTTTAATCCAGATAGCCTCCTTTGTACATAAGCAAGCGGCCATGAATTCTGCTTCTGTAGTTGACAATGAGACACTTTGTTGTCTTTGCGTTGCCCACGTTACGGCTGCGCCATTTTTGATAAAAACATATCCAGATAATGAGCGTCTTGTGCTAGTATCTTTCGCATAATCTGCATCACAGTAAGCTTCTAGCTTGTTTTGCTGTGACGATGTGTAACATAGGCCATAGTCTTTAGTTTCATTTAAATATCGCATTATTTTCTTTACTGCATTCCAATGTGTGTGATCAAAACAATTTAAAAATCGACTTACCAGACTCACTCCATACATTATGTCTGGTCTACTCACAGTTGCCAGATGCATTAGTGACCCGACTGCTTCTCTGTAGGGTACATTTGCATCAGTTGCTGTAGCGCTCTTTTCTAAGGCTGTGTGTGGGTCGACTGGAATGTGTGTGCCATTGGCATTAGACATATTAAATTTTATTAACAGTTGTTCAATGTAATTTGACTGGTGAATGAAAATATATCTGTCTGTTCTTTCTATTTCCATACCAACAAACACTTTTGGCTCAAATGACTTTATTTCAAAATTATTCTTTAATTCAGATAAAATAATAAGTAGTGTTTCCTTTCGTTTTGAAATTAAAATCCCATCGTCCACATACAATAATAAATAAACTTTTTCATCGTTTATATTGCCAATATAGACACATCTGTCTGCGTGGCTGCTTTGAAAACCATATTTCTTCAAAGTGCCATCAAATTTATGGTTCCAGCACCTTGGTGCTTGCTTCAGACCATAGAGTGAACGATTAAGTTTACATACCTGAGTTGGTTCAACATTCAAACCTTCCGGTGGAGTCATATATATTTCTTCATTGATGTCTCCATACAGGAACGCTGTCTTGACATCGAATTGGACCATTTGGAGGTCATTCTGTATGACTTCTGAAAGCAATACACGTACAGAGTCATATCTTACTGTTGGTGCAAATGTTTCAGTATAATCTAGTCCTTGTCTTTGCCCACATCCTTTAGCGCACAGTCTTGATTTGTATAGAGGGCCAGAAGGTTCATTCTTTATACGAAACACCCATTTGCAGCCAATCAGTTTAACTCCACGGGGCTTCTCAACCAACATCCAGGTTTTGTTTATATCATGTGACTTCAACTCTTCTTCGATTGATTGTTTCCACCGTTCAGCATCAGCACAGTCTGATGATGTAGCTTCTCCATAAGTCTCTGGTAAAATAAGTTTATTTGTTATTTTATCATTTACATGTTGTGCTGAAATGTAAGTTTTTGCTGTATGACTTGACTTGCTTTGAGACCTTGTCGTCATATTACTTTTACTTATTTTTGAAATATCTATTTTTTTCTTCAGGTATATACTCAGATGTATTAGGCGACTGGAAAGAGTCATCACTAGACTCTTTTTCTACATGTTCATCGTGTGAAGAAACATTATTTTCATCTGTATCCTGTGTGTTATTCTCTGTTAATGGTAGTAATACATAGTTTCTTTTTACAGAAGTTTCAAGAAACATAACATCTCTACTTATCAATACTTTTCTTGTTTTTGGATCAAATAATTTGTATCCTTTTGTATTTTCACAGTATCCAATAAATATCAGTTTAGTTGCTTTTGGATCAAATTTCTTTGTCTTCTCTTTAGGAATGTGCATCATTGCTTGGCAACCAAAAATTTTCATATGTGAGATGTTTGGTTTCTTACCCGTCCACCTTTCTTCTGGTGTCGCAAATTCTAGTCCTCGTGTCGGGCATCTGTTTGTCACATACGCTGCAGTCGCAACAGCTTCTGCCCAATACTGCTTCTGTAATTGAGCATTTACAAGCATACATCTAGCTCTGTCTAACAATGTACGGTTCATTCTCTCCGATAATCCGTTTTGTTGTGGTGTATATGGGGTAGACGTTTGATGTATTATTCCAGCCCTATTTAAAAGCATTTTAAATTCATTACTTAGATATTCTGTACCATTATCAGTTCTGAGCTTTTTAATTTTGCAATTAAGTTGATTTTCCACTAGCGCTTTATACTGGGTGAATTTCTCATAGACTTCAGATTTATTCTTTAGAAAATAAACATATACTTTCCTTGTGTAATCGTCAATGAAGGTTACGAAGTACCGCGCTCCTCCAAGAGATGGCAGCTCCATCGGACCACAAATGTCTGAGTGTATAACTTCTAGTTTAAATTGTGCTCGGGAACCATTCACTGGAAATGGAGTTCTGGTCTGCTTGCCTTCTGAGCAGGTAACACATTGCATTTTCTCTTTATTTTCTATTGTCACTCCAGCTTTTTCTGATAGTTTGATCAGGTCTTCAAAATTCAAATGCGCCATCCTTTGATGCCATAAAAAAGCATCATTTTGTTTTGCTTCTGTCATGTATGCTGTATTTTCTTGTGTGTTCAGCCGGTACATGTTGTTAGTCAGATTTGCCTCTGCAACTTGAAGTTTCTTTCGATTGAATATTTTACAGCCTTGACTGTTGAACTGTACATGGCATCCGCTTCGAATCATCTGACTAACTGACAACAAGTTAGTAGCTATTTCAGGTACATACAGAACATTTTGTACTTGTATTGTATCTATAGCACCTTTTCCATTTAACACTTTTAAGTTTATTTTTCCGCAGGCTTTCACGGGCAGTTTCTTGTCATCAGCTACTTTTATATTAGTAATCGGAGGTGAAATTTCATCATAGAGCCAGTCTCGGTGCATTGTTAAATGCATAGATGCCCCTGAGTCGATGTACCAGCCACCATCATTACTTGCAGATGAGGCGGAGAATACAGCCACATACCCTGTGTCATCTTTTTGCTTTGCTGCCGATGAACCACTAACCTCTTTCTTTTTGTTTCTACAGTATTTGCTTATATGTCCATATTTATTGCATACATAACACCTTGGACCTTTCTTTTCTTTATAGTTATTGTTATTGTACTGTTTGTTTTGCGTTTGCCCCTTGCTGTTGCCTTTATTTACAAATAATGCTGTCGACTCGGCTCTTATATCTTGAAGTAGTTTAGTTTTCACCGAATCAGCCGTGACTGCTACACCTGAACTTTCAAGGGCCATTATCATGGGCTGATACACCTGTGGTAGTCCCGCCAACAATAAAGTGCCCAACCATTCATCATCTACGATGAATCCAATATTACGGAGTTTGTGTGCTGTCATCATTATTTTGTTTACGTATTCTTCTATATTTTGGCAACTCTCTAAATTGGTGTTTGTCAAATCTCTCAATAATCCGACCCGTCGAGTTAGGCCTTTGTCATCAAAAGCTTTAGCCAAGTTATCCCATACTTCTTTTGGCGTTTTAGCTTCTTGAATATGTATATAAATGATAGGATCGACGAGTAAAATTAGTTTGGACTTAGCTTTTATATTGAGTTTGGCGTCCTTTTCTATGCCGTCGACGCATGTCCACAGATCTTCATGTTCTAGATAGCTCTGGACAGCAAATTTCCAAGTCGCATAATTTGCGCGTCCAGTGAGCTTTTCTATCAGGGCCATTGTATTGTGTGATGCCATTTTCACAAAGATATTTCGTCTTGTCGGCGAACCGGGCACGTGCTTTTGAGGTTACGCACTTTTCACCACTGCTACTACAATTAGTTTTCGATTTATTTTAGCACTGTTCTGTTTTTATAAGCGGGTCAGGGCCCGTAACCTAATAAATTAATAATGAAAACTGTTTTGTATAGTAATGAACGCTTTATTTTAATAAGTTTATATTAGAGAGAGATTTTACGCAGTACATTAAGGTGAGGCTTTTTTAGAAAGAGAAAGGACATATCTGTGTGAGCGAGCAAGTAGACAATGTTGTCATAGAGTATAAATATTTAGAGAGGTGACAATATGAATCGATATGACAGTAATCGACTAAGGTTTATCATTTTACTAATATTACAACATACAATTTCATAGTTTTTTTTTTGTCGTCGTGTGAAATATTTTACTTCACTTGAAATATTACAAAAATGGACTATAACTAAATAGACAACATGTGGAGCCAAAATATAAAAGAAAAAAAATAATGACAGCCGAGTAAAAATAATATTGCAATGAGTCTCGTGATCGGACAAGGGATCTCCAAATCCATGTAAGACTAGTGGTTCTACGAACAGTAGACCTCGCGAGCGCAAACTTTTTTACACAATCGCAATTCTACAATTTCATAGATTTTTTTTAGTATTCGGCGATTTTTGATTGGTTTGGTATTTCCCCCATAAACAGGGGACGTTTGCTGCAGCGGCCGTTACCGGTCGATTTTTATAATTGTATGGCGCAGCAGTAAATTTCCCCCCTTTTTGGGGGAAACACCCAACAAATCAAAAAACGCAGAACCAGTACAGTTTCGTCAAGATTGGTTGACACAACCTGTACGCGAGTACCAACGTACGGACAGATGAAAGCAAATTTTGTCAGTTAAAACTGAGACCGTTCGTTCGCTTCGCTCACTCGGTCAATAATAATGCATTGATCGTCTCCAGTCCTCATAAGTTTACATAATAATTATGTGTTTGTTGGAGAGCTACGATTTAAATGTGTTTTGTTTTATTTGAAATTTGGTTAGGTATGTTGTGGTGGTTATTAGGGCTATGAATGTTTAACTAGCTCGCCCGAACAGTTTCGCTCGCATAGGCTAGAGTAATTTCAAAACCCTATTTCACCTCTACAGTGGTATTCGAAAATTTTTATAACTTGCCTTTTGAGACATCTTAATTTTTTTATGTTCATAACACCAACCGAGTTTAATTGATGTAGCACGAAAAAAGTTATAAAGTTATAAAAAGTATAAGTAAAGTATAAGTTATAAAGTTATTTCCATATAAAATTTGAAGGCAACTTAAAGATATCGCAAAATCCATTATCATTGTTCATCCAGGCCATTTGAGGAATATTTGGTCCACGTTTCAGGTCTCTATTATAACTGACTTAGTCTGCGCGTTGATTCGTAGTAAATACGTTGTTCTTTTATATACTCGTATACGTATAAAAGTTTATTCAGCCTTTTAAAGTTCATTTAAAGTTAAGTAGTAAAGCTTAAAGTTAATTTAAGTTTTCAGTTATTTTAAGTTTTTAGTTTAGTTTTTATTTATTTTTAATTTAGATTTACAGAAAATATAGACTCTAAAAAGGGTATTTTTATTGACTTCTCTCAAAAAATGTATAAGGTTAGCTTTGATCAGTTGATCAAGTATAATGATTTCAAAATTCCAGACTGCAAAATGTACCTTATGTCACTTCAGGCTTAAATAGGAATCCAACGACCCCCTCGACGAAATCGGTCAAGCCGTTTAGGTCGCAGAAGGTACCTAATATACGAACACAAACACAAATATTTACAGACTTACATACACCCTAAAAAGACGACCCTCCTTCATGGGCAACCGGGTAAAAAATGGATTTAGGATCATGTCCGATATTATTTCATCCATAGGCAGGAATAGGCAGCATAAATAGAGAAGACACTTTACAATCGCGCCTGACCCTCTGACAGCCGATGTTCATGATTGATTACTTCTTTTATGCTCTAAAATATGCCTCATTTGATCCTGTCCACAAAAACGTAGGGTTAGGTGAAAAGTTTGACAAATAAGTGAAAACATTGTGGTTTGTAGAATAATGCAGAGGTGAGCAAAATTTAAATTTTATCCAAAGTAGGAGTTAGGTCATGGGACATTGATATTAGATGGGTCTTTATGATTGGTAGTTGAGATAGAATATTAAGCTTAGGCTGCCTTTATAACAGAGATATGCTACACTGTGTAGCTGAGATGTGTTTGAAACCCACCAATAAGAAATCTTTACTTTTATAGCTTAGCGTAGCACGAGTGGAAAAGGGTTCAACGAAGCTATGTTTTATATGTAGAGGGATTCGTTCTATTGCACTATTCGTACTAGAGCATCGTTTAAGAATAGATTAAAAAAATGGCTAATCGAACAGGGCCCGTACCATGAGGTGCTTATTGTGATGATTTTTAGGTTCAACCGATGACACTGCGCGACCGCGAACCGTATCACCGCGTAATAAGGTGTATGGTCGCGCAGCGTTCTCGGCTGAGCCTAATAATCATCGCAATAAGCACCTCACGGTACTGGCCCAGGCTTTCTATACGTTTCATGACATGACGAAACTGAAGATGACTTAGAGTTCTGTGAACATTGACATTTGTAAGATTGACATTTTTTTAAATTTTATTATTATTATTATTTTATTTATGTAATAATCGTACAAGTTGCTGTTTTTCTTACTTGACCATGTTATTATTGTATTATTAGTGAGTTTAATTTGTATACGTCTGATATAATTTTTATGTATGTTTCATGTGACGTGTACGTAATTTGACTGAACAATTGAATGCTATTTTATTTTTATGTTTTTTTAAACTATTTACTTTTTGACATGTAACTACATAATTGTTATGAATAAATACTATGAACTATGAACTATTGATGGTAGCCACGGATGAGAGCTGCGGATGGGAGCTGCGGATGGGAGCTGCGGATGGGAGCTGCGGATGGGAGCTGCGGATGGGAGCTAGGGATGCGTGAGAGGTGTAGATATATACAAAGGAGAGTACACGACGTACTACGTATTAGTTAGCACGCGTTTTGTCACTGACCGCATCTTAACATTAGTCGGAACGGTCACATAGTTTCGTAGCTTAGCTTTACCTCATTCATAGCTTAGCTGCATAGCATATCTCTGGTGGAAAGATTGCTTTAGGCTGCCTGGCTGCCTTTATTTTTGCTTGCCTAAGTAGTTTCCCAGACTATGCTGAAATTATGTCAATAAAGATTAAGCGTTAATTGTGCGTCTTTAAGAGCGACTTTAATTTACAATGAAAGATCAACCATTGCACCGAATTAAGCCTTTGAATTGCCTTAAAACTTTCGTTTCATTTTTTTTTTCTTAGCCAGAATTAAAAAAAAGCATAAAATTGCTATAAATCAATGGCAATGGTATTCTTAAGATAACAGCAAGCCAGTTTTTGACTCGGTGACAGAGATAGCGCTGACCATGATATGATTCTCGTTTCTTCCTCTTCACTGGGTCGCGGGAGTAGGGAAGCGGAGGCGAGGCGGACCTTTTTTCCGCGTCTAGGCGTGGGCAATTATCCCCGGGGGAACGAAGGAGGGTATGAGTACCCTTGCGAGGCTTTAAAGACTGGAGAGTGACATAGTCCACTTTTTATCCCAGAAAAAGCTACAGTTTGCCACATTGCCCTCGAGAGTAAATCCGAACGACGCAGCTAGTGTGAAATAAAGAGCTCTTACAAACGAGATCCAAAATAACGAAAAATCCGCAGATCAAACCACACCAACAAAATGTGACCTGATTATAACTTTCATCTTACTTACTTAGTTATACATTAAATTGGCAGTTCCTACCTTTAAACATATAATTGGAAGAGATTGTTGTTTCATGAAGAAATGCGTAACATTCTCCTTGAGAGAAAGTAAGGCCGGCCTAAAAAATGTCCTGATTGGTACCGAAATCGGAATCGAAATTTTATATGCACTTTTGATGGAAGAAAGTGATGATTTAAGTGTTATGGCTAGTAATTGTACAATAGCGTCAGCTTACAACATTTTAATTGTTTGTTTGCACAGCATGGTATAATCATCATCATCCAGAACAAACACAGTTGATAAACACCTCCTGGGGCGTGCGATCCGATCGCCTTAACCACTAAGCTATCGTCACTACAGGGCTACCTATCTTTATGCCTAGAATCGCATTTATATTTAAGAATTTAGAGTATACCACCGTCTTCTCCATACAAAAAGCGTAGTCTGATACCTACCCCTAAATGTTATCCGATTTCGATGTTTTTTTAATATGTTATCTACACCGTGAAAAACTAGGCTTGTATGTTATTTTTTTAATTTCGCAATATCTTTGCTGTTATAGGCGCTTCAACGACATTTTTTGTGCGTCGAAAATACGACGACGAAATAGTATTTCAGTGTTGGTCCCATAGTAAAAGTTGTTTATAATGATGAGTACTAAGAGCACTTTTGGGCTTAGCATACCGTATCCATAAAACCTTGTATATGACGAGAAAATATTTTATTTGTTCATAATGATGAGTAGGGAGCCTTTCGGGGCTTAGTATACCCTTTCCTTATAGCCCTGTATTTCCTTATATTTGTGATATTTTGCCAACTGCTCGCAATGTAAGCTAAGTGATGAGCCCTATGTTAGAATTTAAGGCCACTGGAAAACCTCACTACACGACCTTTTAATTCAGTAGTTATAGCATATTAAACTGGTTCAGAATTGTCGAGATGGAAGTATACAATCCAAATAGTATTAATAATTCTATTCTGTGAAATATTATACTATCAATTTTCAATATTGTTCTGGTCGAAGAAGAAGTGTGCCCCAGAGAACATCCATTTCTCAATGAAGACTGTAAATATATTTTCAATATTTCGCGGTAAATTTTTTACGTTACGAAAAAGATGTATAATTACTTCTTCTTGGAGACGAAGTAACAATTTTAATAACTATTTAAAAATAATTTTCTTGAAGAAAAAAAAACCTTTACATTATAATAAAATGAATGGCAATTTATGTAATAAATGTCGAATAAATTAGCATCTATAGAGGCACCACCATTGTTGACCATTGTTGATTGTTGACGCCATACAAACAATACAATGGATTTACACAAAAAAATAAAGTTGCACATTTTGTCGGTTAACCACATCACATAATGCACTCGGCTGCTCAGTGACTTACGAATGTGAAATATATTCACTTGACCGAAAATGTTTCATGAATATTCACAAACTTAACATTCAGGCACCATATTATTTCGATATTTTACGCACACTATCTTGATGGTTGAGTTTTTAAAATGGCTTCATCAACTATTATGCGCTATGCGTTTTCATGCATAATTTTTTTTTTTTTTACAGTTCAGCCTCAGGTAGTGTTTATTCTTTGTGAAAACCGAAATATTTCCATCTAAATTATATAGAAATGTGTCGCTGACTAACTGCCAATCAACACACATCCTAAACCAGATGTGATAAAGACAAAATTTTCATGCTAGCTTTATATGGTAGTATAGGGGAACACTTAGAAACGGTTTTTCGAAAAAGCACTAAGCGGATGAAACCGCGGGCCGTTGCTAGTAAAAGATATTTCTAATGAAATAAGACTAAAGCAAATGAAATGTTTGACATACTAGTTTGTTTTACAAATCATAGTTATGATCAATTTACCAAAAGTTGGTTTGTAAAACGAAATACATTTATTTAGTAAAATAAATTAATAAATGAACTGTTTCTGAAACGAAAATTAGCATAACGTTGTTTTCTATAGGTAATGATAATTTGTGAACGTCGCTTTATGAAACAACAGAGTATCTGAAAGGCTTCCCATTCCCTCGCGAGTCGAGATCGCGCGCTCGGACCTGCGTACGCGCAGTCTTGTCGCGATATTTGACAGCGGAACGCGAGTGACCGCCTTCCGTCACCTCCTTAAAACTAAAGTGTGGTTCTATGTTTTTTTGTGTTTTTTATGGTAAGTTATTTTAATAATTAACCAATGGATATGGAAAAATTGCCATGATTCTGTTATATTTTTATGTATTTAGTTGATCTATTAACTAAGTCACCCCTAATTTTAAAAATTAATTTTACAGTTTAAAACCTATTCTTCGTAACTCAGCTTACTTAACCGTTTACTTTAAACCTTATAAAAATAAAATGATTTTATTCTATTCTAACTTATTGTAGTTAAATTATGTAAAATTAAAGAAGTAAACTTAATTAACCTGAATATTACCACATATCATAACATTCAACATTTATTTTTATAACATTTTGGTATCATATGTACTTGATATTTTTTTTTTCAAATTACACTAATCTCCTTATTATTCTGTGTATAGGTAGGTAATAATATTCAATTGATCTGTATATAATTAGATCCCCAATAGGCATCTCCATCATCCTTTGAAAATAATTAAGTGTATTAGATACCTAATATGGCGGTATAAACGCACTTGAATACACCTTGTGCTGCGTGGAAAAACAAAAAATAAAATTATTATTTAACCCTAATGTGCATAAACACTCGTTTAGGTAATCTATGCTTCAAAATGATCTATCTATCCAGTTATCGCCGATGAAAAATGTACGCGTAAAAGCAAGACCATTTTTCATGGAACCGATAAGTTTATCGAGCCTTTATACTTTTATATATTATAAGGGTTAGTAAGTAGAAAAAAAAAATAGGATCATAATTTTATTGCCTAACAAAATGGCAAAGTACCTGAGCTTTAAAAGTATTTTGCCAAAGTGTAGGAGATGATGGAAAATGACATACTTAATTAAACAGTGCTTCAATCTTCGACTTAAAATCGATCGAGCCACTTCCTAGCCTCAGCTGGGTTTGTATAAACATCTTCGGCCACACTTGTTACTTTACACACAGCTTATCCTAGTGCAGTTTTACCCTAAAGCTTATCATAGAAGCTTATTATATTCATCACGATAGAAGTCTGCCGATAAAGAGCTTTAGTGGCTACTTATCCTATTTTATCTTATAAGTTTCCGATAAAATACTACCTTAGTAGGTACCTACGCTTTCTGCTTATTTCGATTTTCCGTGGGAAAGGAACAGTTGTCGTTTAGCTACGCTTAGAGCGCGTTCAGGGTTACGTGGGGCGTTGCACGCGTGCAGCTTCGCGTCGCGGGACAAATCAAACATATGCTAATGTATGAGAGATCGCTTTAAGCGATAAGGCCGCCAGTTGTTACACTAGTTTTAAGTTTTTTTTGGTAATTTGTATGTTATTTCTGGTGTGAATAATAAAGAGTTATCTATCTATCTATGAGAGTGTTCATGTAAAATGTTAAACTTGAAAGTTTGCCCAGCGCTTGTTACCCTGAAATTTTGTGTCGATGCTTCTTGCCCAGTAATATATCTGAAAACAGTGCCCTTCATTTCGAAACGTAATAATATTTGCACACTATTGCTTGGTGGTTGAAAAATTGGCAAAATGTGGATAGATGCAAAGGAATACAAAAAATTATGAAAAAGGCAACAATTGCTTAAGATATCGTCATCATCATCAACACACATCAACTCAGCTAGGAGTAATAATAGTTGATTCTTTGATAATTGATTCTTTGGATATCAGTGAGAGTCTATATTGGACATACACATACTACTCAGATCTTTGGTTGATCGACCGATCGATCGATCGACTCGATCTTCAACTTCTCACTTTTTTTACAAAAACATTTCCATAGGCTCTTTTGTAGGCCCAGAACCCACTTGTCATCGAAAGTGATAGAGCTAGAGGTTTCATATTTTCTTTTGTCATCGTTTCTATAATAATGTCACTGAACTTTATGGGCGCGTTTAATAGCTTTCATATTCAGATTCAATCACAATAGATCTATGTTAGATAAACAATGGTGGGTAGAAAGTGGCATGCGTTTGACGTTACCTTTAGCGTAGTATTATTATATATTATGTTCTGTGCTTGAGCTACACTCAGCAGCAAAATTATTTTCGAACAAAACTATATAAATTGCCAAAGACGGACCAAACTTTTCAGCTTTTGCGGATCATTTTCGCAAACGATTATTTACACTTGATTAAAAAAATATTTACGAAAACCTACTCTTGTTTGCGTATTTGTTTTTTATATAACCTTTTAAAACTTAGTTGCGTCACGTAACTTCTGGTTTACGTCACGTGAGAAGGTTTTTTTATTTTTTTAAATGTTACTGTCTGACGGGACGAGCAAGTCGCTCACCTAAAGTTAAGCGACACGCTTGCACATAAAAAATGTAGAATTTCAACAGTTCCAAACTCTGCGCGGCACCGCACTGCGGTCGTCGCCCTGAGATATTAGATATTAAATCTCTGTATGCCCAGTAATTACACTGGAGGAATTGCCCTTCAATCCGGAACACATTAATGTTTGCACACTACTGCTTGGCGGTTAATGATGTCATTTAATTTTGGTGAAGTGGAACTGATGGAAAGACCACGGATGGCGACCAGAACTTCTCAATGATAAGTATTTCATGAACGGCGCCAAGTACATCTCGAAAGAACATTTTTTTCAGAGTACTTTTTTGAAGTCGGCTCTTTTTTGTTAAAATTATTTGGTTTCATCATTTAATTCATCCTCATTTGTCACTTACCTACCATCTGTAGAGCCAAAGCCAATTTTTTTGACTATCTGTGATAATTCAGTCCTTGTTTGTTCTGGCATAGATGCCCGTAAAGTTCCTTTGGTTCTGGTAATATCCAATTTTGATATTGCGACTGATGCAGTGATGCGTTCTGTGATACCACTGCAGCGACAGCGGGGGGATAGCGGTAGCGAGGCGGTGGCGTTAAGCGGCGGGTAGATTTATTTAATAATAGTTGGTCTTTATTGTGATGATTGTAAGGATCAGCCGCGGCCGCTGCTTGACCGTGGGCCTCATCTCACATCGACAGCTGAACCTAACAATCATCGCGGGGAGGCCAATGTTCAGCAGTGGACGTCTTATGGCTGATGATGATGAAAACCTGATGTCGAAAACGTAGCTTATTTTGTGCGCAGTGAGCTGTCAAAAACTCCGGCATAGACTTTACATCACTTGCGAAATGCATAACCTCAAGTATTCTGTTATTTAACATTACATCTAAAGAATGGCACGTGATTCAGAGGGTCTGCTGTCACTTTCATTCATTAACAGACCTTTATTTCCCGTCTCGCTCGCTTAACTTTCACTGAACAGGGAAGTGCCGAGACTGTTACAATAGATGACCAACATTATTTCGTGTCAAGTGAACCTTTTGGATAAACAACTGACGAAAGTAAGGGGCTTGTGTGGGCGAAAACGGATGTATTTATTTACTTAACGCTTAAGCAATACTTAATAAATAAAAGTAACACTTCATGAACAAATGTTTCTCGAATGTTTGCTAAACTTAGCCTGTGCTTACGAAAATAATCTAGGTATTAACCGCGTTACACCAAAAACAAAACACGATTTAATGTTTTTTTTAAAAATAATAACAATGAAAATTATTTGTCTCATAAAAAAAGTTGTAGGTACACATAGTAAATTGTTGTTTACAAGTGATAATTTGATTCATATATAGATAGGTAAGTAGGTAGACTAACCTTAAACATTAGCTTATTAGGTAGGTGTATATAAAGCTATTTATGGAGTGTTAGCACCCGAATAAGATATTCTGTATCTCGGATACTAACGTCTTCCTGTTAATTCTTCCATGCCCTTTTCCCTTTCAAAGTAATTTAGTCATTATCCTGCGCCCAAACGCTTGTCTGACTTGAGCTATTGTACCCCGAACCGAATAGTAAAATGATTTTTGTGTGGTTGGTACGTAACCTTCGGTGCGGGAGTCCTATTCGCAATTGGCAGGTTTTTTATTAATGGTCTAAACAACAGTAGGTATGAGCAGTTATAGAATACTATTTTTAGGGTTCCGTATACGGAACCCTAAAAATAGTATACAAGGGTTCCTTGTAGTACTATAGTACTACAAGGAACCCTTGTAAGTTCGTCGTGTCTGTCGGCCTGTGTCTAAATCCTTTAAAAAAAATTTTTATACCTTACTGTCCTCCGTCTGGTTTTTTTTTTAAATAACAGCCACTCATAAACCCTATTATGAATATGATATAATGAACAATATTTTTAAAGCCAATTCATACCTTCAATTTAATGCTAAGTCAACTTATCGGCGGCGCTACCAGTGTAATATTGAAAGCGTATAATATCTTGGAAACGTGACGCTGGCTTTTGTCTAATAGAAAACTTGTTTGCGTGGAGAGTTATGTGGCGTTGTGGGATTTTTTTCATACGTCAAACTGCAAAAGCTTCTAGTTGATGTACCTGTGACACCCTAAATTTTATTTGTGTTGGTAATACCAAGAAAGCTGCAGTCTAAGCAATACTGGCCGGTTGACGGATAACGTTTTGATATACGAAGCTCTGTGTGATCGGAATCGGTGACGCATGGCTTTTGCTGGAGCTACAGAAGATGGAAGTCGGTTTTGCGTTTTATGTGTTCATGTAATTTAATTATTGAACAGCTGGATTGAATCCTTAAATTATTACGTGACTATATAGTTGAAAGTTGTTTAAATGACCACGTAAAGAAATTGCTAACGTTTGCTTCCGAAAAGAATGTCACTCAGTATAAAAATAAAACAGTCAAAAGTAGAAACTCATAACTTGGTAACAAATTAAACCATAAGCACCTTACCTACGACCTTATTTCTCGTAAGTCGTCTTTAACAAAACTTTATAAGTCTTTGTTCAATAAAATCTATAAATAATCATTTATGTGGGTTGAACAAACATTCTAGAAAAACAAAACACAGAATTGAAATTCTAAGTATATGGAACTAAAATTAACGTGATTCATTTGAAATCCTGTTCTATTAAATCTTTTAAACTTTATGAGCGTCACGAAACTTCACCATCGGCCGGAAGACGTCTGCTGCTGACCGTATGGTCAGCAGCAGACCCTTTGGCTTAGTTAAGCCATGCACACCTACCGACAACTTGCGACTTGGATCCATGCACCGTTTACCCGCGACTTTCACAATGTCGTCGGCCCACCTCGTGGGAGGCCTACCTTCGCTGCATCAGTGAAAAAAGGATAGAAAGTTTAAAAAATCTAGCATTAGTATTCATAACATGTTGAAATGTTAAAAGGGCTTTTTCTCCGAAAAGGGCAAGGGCAATGGCTCGAAATGAAGGTCTTTCCCATTACAAAAGTATTCAGACCGCAGAAAAACTTTCGTAGAATAGGTAAGTCCCCTGAACCCTTCTGAAATTGAACACAACAAACATATTTTCGGCGTCCGAATAGTCACACGAAAAGTTCCATTACCATCAATTCTTAAGGCTGGGGATACGCGAGGCATTGCGCGTTATGTGTGATTCCTAGCATTTCCTAGCATTATGTGTGATATACTCGCGGCAGAGCGCGCTGCGGCCACCGCCGCGTGCGCCGCAGCTACCGCCGTCGCGACCCCCGCCGCGTCCTTTGTGTCTTTCCTTTTTGGCAGACACCGTCATTTAACACTTGAGCATATGACACCGTGGACAATCCGTGCCACGCGCCGCTTCTTCGTAAAAGGAGGATACGTCCACTGCCCCGCGCGACGGGACGCTGCACGCGCTGCAACGCCCAGCGTATCCCTCAACACAGGCCAACTCAATTTAGCTTGTCCGCTCGACATCGCTCGCAGTTCTGTTGTTCAGCTCTCTAGGAGTTGATTTTCTAATACTCCTGAAACAAATATGTTTCTTTATTTCTTGTACTCAATACACAAACCTAGTTTCAGTGGCGTAGTTTTTTTTTTGTTCTCCATTTTTTTGTTCTCCCTTTAGAGATGGAATTTCGAAAAATCCGTTCTTATTGTCTACCTGTATTTATTCTACCTGTCTGTATTTGAATTCGGGTCCAAATTTCACGTCTCTAACATGAACGGTTTGGTCTGTGCGCGTTGATATCTAGAAGAGGCCTTGTTATTTTTATCTGACTGCCAAAGAAGGAGGGTAAAGTTTCATTTTAATATTAGAATAAGCTAAGCTGCTTACATAGCTTGGAGGAAAAATGGGTCCTAGCGCTCTCCAAACCCGATATGGATTTACCATCTGGATCCGCTATCTCTCTTTTATCTTTTTATGCAACAATGACAAGACAAGCACGATAAGCCCCCTGATGGTAAGCATTAGGCATGCCCGTTACAGTTCACCCAGAACACTGAACTTTTTACAACAGTTTAATCAGAACCACGCGCGGCAATGCACTGCGCTCGTCACTCGTAGCTTAATTGTTTCCCCCTCGAAAATGTTGACTTTTTATTTTTTCATTTATTGGTTTTTTTTTTCTATTTTCTTTATTATGTTACACGGTGACTAGACGAGCAAGTCACTCACATTAAGCGTCACGCTTGCACAGAACAGTTTAGTGCCACCCAGAATTTTGACTTTCAACAGTTTAAAACTATGTGCGGCAATGCACTGCGCTCGTCACCCTGAGATGTAGATGTTAAATCTCTGTATGCCCAGTAATTACGCTGGAAACATGGCCCTTCAATCCGGAACACAGTAATGCTTGCACACTACTGCTTGGCCCTATCACTACAAACTACTATTACTATTGTTATTGTGAGTGAAGTTTTTTCAAAGACAAATATTCAGTTCAATATAAGTTTAAGCTACAGTGAGCTAGACTGCCGTGACCGAGTAATAATAACATATCTACAAGATAACAATGTCACTTACCCACTAAGCTGACACTTTACTGAGACGAAGGTTTCCAGCCTGTTCGGGTTACGCCACATTTGAATGAACACAAATTGGCAAAAATGTGAACGCGCATAACTTAATGATTGAGCCACTTTCGATGAAAAATGTAGTCTCTGAATGCTCTGAAATTTACTTCTTTATTTTTTTGTTCCTCCTCCTAAGAAGATTTTGGCGTCGCACGTCTTATGCATTTGCCAGTGTAAGTATACATATAATTATATTCTCAAGTTTTGGTATATATTATCAAACAATTCATAGTCACAGTCAAAGGCGAGCAAAGCAAGTCCAAGTCATGCCCCAGCAAAGCGGTGAAAACTTTACAAGAGCCCTATAAGGAGTACTGGAAACAACACGAAAATTCACGTTTCACGACATTATACCATTCACCAACTCTCATGGATGTTCACAAACACCTTACGGGTAAAAATTCACCGTTTTTACACATTAACACTCGAAATAATACAAGTTTTGGAAAATAATAAAATGACCCGACATGAAGTCTTCACGTTCCCGCCAAAACTCCAATTACTTCTTTGTTTATTTTCATTTCAAAATTACTGTTCGGTGTGGTCTTCTAATAAGGACGGGTCTTTGTTCATTTTATAGAAGAGAGAAGGGTCTACGTATTATTATACCATTAAATATGATCGGTATATTTGCACGCCGCCGCTGCCTTACTTTGATTCACGTCTTTTACGTATAATACACGCTCTCTGGCACGCATAATCAATTTTTTATTTGATTTTTAAGAAATTACTGAGAAAAATGTTATGTGCAACGTTTTTTTTTTCATTGATTGACAACTGTAAGTTTAATTATTAATTCGATTTAAGTATATACCATACCATAATAAGCAATAAGCAAAATATATTGGCGTTCGCTTAAATAAATAAAATATTACATGAGAATTAGTATTTATGACATTTTAAATCCTATGTTAAAGAAAATTTTGTATAAGATTTTTCAATATCAGTCACCCTCAGTAATTTATATTAATAATTAAGCTTGTGTACTTAATTAATTTAAGTTTTAATTAATTAATTAAAGTGCTAATTAATTCGTTTAAGTTTTAATTAATTCATTTAAGTTTTAATTAATTCATGTAAGTTATAATTAATACATTTAAGTTTTAATTGATGAATTTAAGTTTTAAATAATTAATTAAAGTTTTAATTAATAATACATGATACATAATACTATGATAAAAATGTTGATTTTGCGAGCGCGCGAGCGTGTATTACGTAAACCATATTTATCCTTAAACAATCGCCTCGGAGATTACCACTATCTCAAGGAAAGGCGGACCTGGAAAATATTTGTTTCAAAACAAGTAATCAAAAGAATAATTTTCAGATTCTTTTCTGTTGAAATTCCGGGCACTTTCGCCGTCTGAAAGATTTTTTTTCACGAAAGAGAAATACAAGTTTCTACAACGTGATGCAAAAGCAAATTTATTATTTTAATGGGGCAAAGACAAAGCAAGAAAAGTCATCGTTGGTAAGACGTTGCTTTGCATAAAATTAGGGGGAAAATAAATGATTTGCATTATTTATGATAAATATTCACATCAGCATTGCTATTATTGATATCCTTGACCGTGATCTTCGGAAATCTATAAAATATTGTGACTAAGATCATGTCGTTTCACTTCAAATATGAAACGATCGGCTTAGTCGAGGAACAGCTATTTCACTCGCGCATTACCAAGTATTTTGTAAATTGTGTTTTTTTAAATACTGCATATTGATCATAACAACAGAAATATTGTAAGGATTAATTAATATTGTTAATGGAAGAGATTGAGAAAACTAATTAGTACCCGACTATGACTATGACAAGAACTGCGAGAAGGAAGGTTATGTGTTTGGGGTTTTTAATTATATGTTTGTGTTTTTCTGTAGGCTTAACGGCTTGACCGATTTTGACGAGTGAGTTGCCGTTGGATTCGTCTTTGTGTCCAAAATTTTACGTTTTGTGTTAAATACTTATTCTGTTTTTTGTACTTCTCCATCCAACCAAAATATTTAAAACCGAAAGCTTATTAAAAAGATTTATATTCCTACAAGAACACACACAACACAAAAGACATTCTTAAAAAAAAAAATTTGTCTTATCCCTTATCTTCTTTCAAGGCTAATTAGAGAAAAAGATAGCGCTATACACTTTCGCGTGGAGATGAAAAGATACGGCTTTAGCGCGCGTTAGTCAAGAAATCTAATAATTGTTAATTACAACTACACCGGGAAATGAATCGAAATTCCGTGCTATGCGATTCTAGATATTATTATTACCTCACTATTAGAGTAATCATTTGAATTCACACTAGTTCGGAAATCTTGCAAAAAATGTGTGTGTAAAAAAATTTCAACAAACACTGTTTTAGAGTTTTGCTATTGTTTTCTACATTTAATTAATTAATTATAATTTCATTTTTCATTAAAGAAAATATTGATTCATGAAATGTTTTTGACTCGTTTTTTCCCTCTTAGAACTAGACGAACAAAATAACATAGTTATCTTTGATTAGATATTTAATCTATATAATAGGTGTGGGACGAGTCAATAATAGAAAGTAGTTTGATTTAAGAAAATAACGTCATGGGATCAGATCTATTGGGATGAAGACAGAACAAGCCAACTAATGATATGCATGGAATAGAGTTTTTTTTTTTCTATTTTGGCTTCTCGACTTAAGTGTAAAATGAGTTAATTTTACATTTAATTCAAAAGTCCAAAGTCACGGTTATTTAATTCTCTCTCTCAGGCTCTTTTTGCATGCTCAAACATTAATTAGGAACAGAACCCTAAAATTTGTCATTTCCTTGTAATTATTTTTAATTGTCATTATTTCCTTTGTTACAGGTTACCGTGAATAGAAATTAATCAAAATGGCTAATGTGCTAGTAAACTCCACTGTTTTGAAAGACACCTACGACTATTACTTATGGACTTTGTCACTCTCAGGTGAGTTCAAAATGTTATTAAGAAATAAATAATATAATGATCTACACATGGCTTCCTACTAGACTTCCCTGTGTCCGGGATGTCAAGGAATAGACACAAAGACAAATAGTTACATATATATTTTTTTATTAACAGGCGCTTAACCCACCTCCAGGGTAAAATGTATCATGCCCTTTACATTGAAATTGCTGAATGTGGCATTTATATTAAAACCACAACGTTTATTGGTGCAGTAAAACACCGCAACTGAACAAATTTAAAGTTAAATCTGAACTAAAATTAAAACGAACAGCCATTAAATTTTAGCACCGAATTTTAATTCCGATAAATTATCGGTGTTCATCAAAAACATTATGTTCATTCGGTCCACGGCAGCGTGCTAACCTCGATTCTCTCTCGCCAATCAATATACGCTATGCTGAAAAAGAAATCTTCATGAAGGAGGAGTAGAGGGGGGAGGCATAATTTCTATGATTGGCAGGCGGCTTGGGGATTGCAGAATGCTCACTGTTTAATAATAGGACGCTGCTGCTCGTTCTCCGATGGTTGTCGCACTTTTGGGACATAACATGGCTTCAAGTACCTTCTCCAAGTATTCCTGCAAAATTTTGGATATAAAAGTTGGCATCAAACTAACGCATTATCACATCAGATCAGAACCCGATACCGTGAAGTGCTTATGCGATGATTTTTAAGTTCAGCTGACAACGCTGCGCGATCTTATTAAACCTTACCCGTGGCGATACAGTTTGTGGTGGCGCAGCGTCTTCGGCAGAACCTAAAAATCATCGCAATAACGCCTCGTAGCACGGGCCCAGATCTAGTATTTCATACTTAGGTAGCAAATATGCAGGTGGGATGGTGACTTTCTACTTCGGTGACCACTTTCAAGGATTTTTTCTATCGAACGAAGTAATTCATATTGTGTACTGGTGTGGTGCTTTGACTAGATAACAGTCTTCAGAAGCCTATGTATATTTTTTTCTACTTGGATACTTTACTACTTATAGATAACTTCGGCCGAAGAGAGCTCTTTTTGGTATTTTATGAACTGGAAGGGCCTTAAGCGTTTTTCTGTTGTGAGCATTTTACCAAGCTTAGATAAATCAGGAGATTTAATTAATTTAAAACTTTTCAGTGTTATAGAATCAACTTATAAACTATAATATAATAATATGTTTATAAAACATGTGTTTATTTTTTTTAATACTTATAAATATAAACACATTATAAACTAAGAGAGCTTAAGGGTCTTTTTTTGTGGGTTCTTTAGGAGATGGACATAAGCAATTTTTTTTTGTATGTCCACGCGAACGAAGTCAAAAAAATCTTTATCTTAACTTTTTAGAAATTCATACTTACGGATATTTTTACTTGAGTAACGTGAAAATACGAGAGAAAGAAACATGTTATTGTGTACATAACTTTTTTTGTCTTATATTTTCAGATAGCAGAACAAAAGGATGGCCCCTAGTCGACTCTCCAGCGCCAACCGTTCTTTACACACTAGCTTATTTATTTATCGTTTGGATCGGACCGAAAATTATGCAACGCAGGAGGCCGTTCGAATTGACTTGGCTCCTAGTACCGTACAACTTAGCAATGGCTGCGTTAAACGCGTACATAGCAATAAGGTATGTGTAAAAAAGACTCAAAACGGAACGTTGTCTTATTTCGATGATTTTTTATGTTATCAACGCCGTGAAAAACTATGTTTGTATGTTTTTTTTTTTTAACTTCGCAATATCTTCGTTGTTGGCAATTAAAGTGACAAATGTTTGTGTCGAAAATACGATAAGAAAAGTAGTTGTTGTTAAAATACCATTATACATCTATTTGAAAAAAAAAAAAAATATAGCGGCATAGATTATAGTATATCCAAGCTATTGACACCAAAATCAAAAGTTTTTGTTAAGATTTAGGGGGTGATAACAGACTACCCCCGAAACGCTAGTTTTATCAAAAAGTTAGGAAAATTCACTAACTCTCTCTATCGCACGCACGAGAAACAGAGGCTATACAATTTCAAATATCGAATGCGCCAAAACCGCGGAAGTACTATCCTTTTAAAAGAACATAAATAACCTAATTTTAAAAGATTTTTTTTATGATGATTACTTAATTTAGTCATAATATTTTTCAACTTTTTCGTTAAATAAAAATTAATTAATAAATCATTTACGTGGAATTTTTACCCCAGGGATAATAACTCAAGGTGGATAAATTAAACAGGTAAACGCTTAGAAAACCTTTTAACCCTTAAAAAAGTGTTGAAGGTTTTTAATAAAAGGAATAAAAAGCTCCAAATCTGACTGATATTTTTATATATAAAGTAATAGAAAGTATTGTACGATGTCGTTTTAAAATTTCGCATACATATAAAGAAAATCTTTGTCAGGATTTTTTACGCTTTTTATAAAGCTTAGCCCTCTAGACCAGGGGTCTCCAAACTTTGAAGCCTTGGGGCCATGATATTTTTTTCGGTATGTTGCAAGGGCCATAACAATTTCAATTTTTCTGCCCACCTAAGCAAACATCAATTAATTATCATTCTGTGTTTTCATTCTCTTCCATTCAACTTATCACAGCAATAGTAACAACAGTAAAACATTGGCTGTCGTGGGCCGGATTGATGACACTACTCTTAAGCTGTCGCGGGCCGGATTGGTGGCAGTGGCGGGCTGAATTTGGCCAGCCTGCCGTTGTTTGGAGACCTCTGCTCTAGACTTTCAAAAATGCCCTTTGACCTGCTAATGGCATCAAAATAATGAATTCAAGGACTAGAGTTGGCGTTTCCTTTTTGTTAAACTTTGTCTTGGTAGCCATTTTTAAGTGGATTCTATCACTGACCGAGCAAAGAAAACTTCTCGGTATCTACGAAAACAAGTCGGAATTTGTATGTATGTTTGTAATATTTATTCGACGATATCTTGCGAGTCGTTCCTTCAATCTTCTTGAAATTTTGGAGGCAAGTGGCTATTTTCAATGTGGTGTTGGAAAATATTGTTGCGCTTTCCATGGACCGCTCGCCGAATCAACGTGTTCATCAAAAAAGAGCTCCGCATAACAATAAGGCTGTTACATAAGGCCGCATTACAAAATTTTTACAAGCTTTTACAAGTCATGGAACAAAAGTTGATAGGTATGAATTGATATGTAGGGAACATGCTTACGGGAGGTTCTGCGTTGGTTAGCAAAAGCCCTGTGTATCGAAATATAAGTACTCGTACATACAAAGAACATGTGTGATGAATTTATAAAATTGAAATTATAACTTATTTATTAAACTATTTTTGAATTGACTATTTTTAAATGCAATTTTTTAGTTATAAATTTATATCTAATTTATATCTATCGGATTTCGAGATTCGGATGTTCGGATTTTCAACGCGGACGCAGCTGGAAATTAATATTTCTAATTTTTATTAAATTATTATTTAATTAATTAATTTTATTATTTGTCTAATTTATTTGTCTTTGTTTCAGATTACTAACTGCATCGTTTAGGTTAAGATACAGTTATATTTGCGAGCCTTGTCGACAAAAATACGATCCGGATGAACTGCAAGTGAGTCAAAACTATTTTAAATATCTCCTATAGGTCCGTAGGTGTCTCGCTCGCGCGTTTCAACATTATTGAAGCTATAACATCACTAGGTGTATATTTCCCAAAAGTATATATAAAATTTGAAATGTTTTTCAAGATTTTTGTTTGTCATTAATCCGACGGAGAATATCGAAAAAAAAGAAAAGAACTTTTTTTATATCTCTCAAAGCGGCAATACGAACCATTAAAAATAATTTGTACACACATTTCACTCTTATCAGGCCAATGTCACAGCCAGCGCAAAGCGTTTACGCAAGGCCGCTTTTACATCTAACATAACGAGTGTTAAAGCGTGCTAATGACCTTATAAGGATGCGTAACTCGATTTTAGTACTGATAAGGACGTAAGATGTCGCTAGAACTTTAATGTGTGACGTAATCGTCACAATTTCTGCTTGACTTGAAATAACTAGTAGTAGTTCGCGGTGAACTCCTCGCGATCCCTATATCTTCACAACCCTAGACTGATTCGCTCATATTCGAACTTAAAAATTGTATTGAAATGAACTACTTGCCTACAAAATTTCATGAAGATCGAATCAACGGTTCGCAAGTTATCATCGGACAAATATACACACAAACATACATACAAATGCCGATTTGTCCCAGTAAACTCTGAGACCTTCGCTTCGCTCGGTCAAGAACCGAAAAAAACGCGACTTGTTATGAACATTTTTGTATTAATAATATAAAAAAATGCACAAAAATGGATCAATGCCATCTAGCGATCTATAGGAATTAACGTAGTCTCTCTGTCTGGATGTTTATCACGGCTAAACGGCTGAACGGATCTCGATAAAATTTTATAAGGAGTTACTGTGTATCACAATCACGGTCGTAGTTTATATTTTTAACAACAACTACAACACTGTTTTTTTAACAATGGATGCAATTTTGTACGGAGGTAGCTATTAACACATAGGCTACTTTATATCGCGGCAAATTTAACTGTTCCTGTAGAATAGCGAGTGAAACCGCGGGGTGCAGCTAGTGATATATAAAAGCTCCTAATTTTTAATTTCCTATATATTTTCTGCAAAAGCAACATGTTTTTTACAATTTAATTTTGTTTACCGACTCGGATTAATTATGATCCCTCACTTTTGCTTCACAACGTCATCGTGTTAACTTAAGCCGTAACATCAAAGTGGACGAATTAATGTGTGGACGAAAAAGGCCAAAAAGGCAATTAAAAAGCCATAAAAAATAATGATAACTTTGTAATTTTGGACCACAAAATAATATCATGCGATATGTAATCATATTTTCATTTAGACCAGTAAACTATTGTGTTATATTTAAACCCCTATAAGGACCTAGCCTAGACATAGCCTTTTGACTAGCCTTGTGGCTCAGTGGGAGGATTTCTGTTTTTGGGATAAAAAGTATATGTGTTAATCCAGGGAATAGCCTACCTCCGTACCAAATTTCATCCAAATCCGTTCAGCCGTTTCAGAGTTGAACGGGAACAAACACACTTACATACTTAGCTACTTAGCTACTCACAGTATAGGTATATTTGGTTTCTAAATATGATTTTATCTTTTTCTCACAGATAGCAGACGCTGTATGGTGGTACTACTTCTCGAAGCTTCTAGAGTTCTGCGACACATTCTTCTTTATCCTGAGAAAGAAAGATGAGCAACTGACCTTCCTGCATGTGTACCATCACTCCACGATGTTCAGTTTCTGGTGGATTGGCATCAAATGGGTGCCCAGCGGATCAAGTAAGCAAGAATGTTCTAGAATATAAATTCTAAAATATAAACTTTTAACACAGTAGGTCTATAATTATAAGAAACCGCATTACAAGTTCATTGTACCGAAAAGTAGTGTCACCAAAGTTGGAGAAACGCGCGGTTTGCGGGGACTGCGACCTGTCATTCTCAAGGTTACGCCTACTCACGCCTATCAATAAACCAATGAGAGCACATCTTAATATGTGTAAATCGATTGACGCGTGGTGCGCTTCGATCGTCCTGAGAGCGGAATCCGGAGGTTATCTGTGCCTCCTAATTAACAACAGGCGAATTGGTGGCACAGAATAAATAATAGCACAACTAGAAGACTTACTCCAAGACGACAATTAAAAATAACTGTTTAGAAAAATGTCAATGAAACTAGACAAATGTATGGAACACTTGTTTTTCCCGCAATTTCAGAGTTGATCCCATAGTAAAAGTTGTTAATAATGATGAGTACATACCTACCTTTCAATATTATTGTACCTTTCTGTGACAGTTGTATAAAAAAACACTTGTTTTTTGTAGTGCTCTCTTGCAGAGTCCGCCTGGGGAAGTACCACACCTTTGCCAGTTATTCAACCGCCAAGCAATAGTGTGCAAGCATCACTGTGTTCCGTATTGAAGGGCAATGTTTCCAGCGTAATTACTGGGCATACAGAAATTTAACATCTAACATCTCAGGGTGACGAGCGCAGTGCATCGCCGCGCATAGTTTTGATAAATTCTGTTATGGGCAAGCGTGACGCTTAACATCAGGTGAGCGACTTGCTCGTCTTATCACCGTGAAAAAAAAAAAAAAAAAAAAACTAACATTATTTACTAATACCATAATACTAATACTAAATATCTACTAATTTTGTATTTCTTGTTTCAGCATTCTTACCAGCCATGGTGAACAGCGGTATACATGTTCTGATGTATGCTTACTACGGCCTGTCTGTCTTCGGACCAGCTGTCAGTCAGTACCTCTGGTGGAAGAAATACCTTACCATTTTGCAATTGGTGAGTAAACGTATTCGTCATACTGCCATCATTTGGACTCAGGTATCTCCGACCTGTGCACCGAATGCTCTGTTTTTTTTTTCAATCAATGTTGCAGTAGGTATTTTCTTCCAAAATTCGACATTATCGGAGGCCCACATCAGTCAGCTGCTGGAATTAGGTTTCTATAAAAGTACGCAACGTCGATCTTTGGTTTTTCGTTTCGAGTCGGTGCCAATAGCATTTAGTTTATCGTAATAAACGTAATAAACAGCAGGGTATCAAATACTAAAATAAATTGTTTGTTATTTTACTAATTAATTTGGTGAAGATAAATAAAATAATAAGATTATAATTATCGTAATCACTAGCTTGAATGCACTAATCACGAGCTTGAATTCACTAATCACGAGCTTGAGTGCACTAAGCCGCAAGCTGGTTATGTGCTTATCTAATAAATAATTGTTAATGTGTGACCAACCCTGAAAAGCCGGAAAATAAGCTGTTCCATACATATCCTTTACTGTGAATGAAATTTGTCCAGGATCATGGAATGTCCTAAGCCTGCGACTAGAACCACCAAAGGACGGGCAGCAGCGTCCTCTTCGTAAACGTTACTTTTTTAGAAGCAAACAAAATCATAATATAGCTCTTTAAATACAAATATTTTACATATTTAAATATAAAAGTATTACATTGACTCATTTTACATATTTTCTTAGTACGATTCCGAATATTATGAATAAAATAACCTTGGTACAAGATTTTACATACAGTTTAATATTAAATTCTAATTCAATTGCCAGGCTTTCATAGTTATCAAAGTAGGCTTTTGTAAAAGCTAGAACAAGGTTACTCAATTTTGAACCTTATTCATGAATACTAAAGTCATTGTCGTGGTCATTGGCCAAGTCAAAAAATTATCGCATGACACGTAAACGCACAGATTTGCGTGTCAAGTTTCAATAACGCTTTTAGCATACTTTCCTTGTATTGTATGGGTTTTGTAATCATTTCTATATATATATTGTTTATTGTTCTATATATATATTGTTTATTGTTCTATATATATATTGTTTATTGTTCTATATATATATATCTTGTTTTGTATGGGTTTTGTAATCATTTCTATATATATATTGATAACCTAATCTAGTCTACTTTATAGGTTGGTGTGTACAAGTTTTTAAAATTGTATCTGTTTGTATGTCGAAAGTGATATGAGAGATATGAGATATGATGATGATGATGATATGATAATGATGATGTGATATGAGTCTGTGGGAGTCTGAATACAAATAAGCAATCGCAATGCTGTTTTGAACCTTTTATTGGTTCGTTTGCAGCTATTAGTCTGCCCTTGTAGAAGTGTCATGGCTTCTACATTGTTGCAACACGTCTTTATCTTCTGACCCCAAAGAAGTTCTAGACCTTTTTCTGACTGACTAACTTTGTAAGATCCCCGGATCTACATAATCAAAGCTTCAAATTTTCCTTCATAAAGCACTTTGTGCAGAATTCTGAATTTTATATTGTATCGCACCATGAACGCAGTTATAACGTATGAAACTTCTTTATTTCTTTATTCAGACCCCAAAAGAGGTCTAAACTATTACCTGAACTGCTACAATCCAACACTAACTACAGACGTCAACTTTGACCACAGACATCTATATAATTATTTTGTGCCATTTTATTTCTGTTTTTATTTTCATACTTGTTATTTATTTACTGTTTTTCTGCTAATTTCCGCAAATATTTGATGATTTCTGTTATTTTCGTATAAAAAAAAACTGAATTTGGATAAAAAAATACAAAAACCTACAGCATCGACAACGAAATATATTATTATGATCCAACACGAAAGATATTTCTGAGTAAATAAGAGTCTGTCCTTAAAACGATCAATCTTTCATCAATCTTATAAGCCAATACAATATAGAGATCAATGTATAAGAGTTTTAGAGATATTGATCAATTTTATTATGATTGACTTACACGCGTTTCATCGATTCCAAATCTCTTGCATCGAGATTTATTTCGTTTGTAATGTAGTAACTGTGAGATAAAGCTTGCGTGATTTCTTTAACTCCGAAAAAGTTTCGAGCTTTAAAAATTGTTTTGACTAATGTTAATATTAATTAAATTTTAGTTGATCGAGGCGTTCTTTACACGATCAATATTTTGCAATTTTTTGGTATTGTGATAGTTATAATATATTGTGATTATACAAATTATCAAATGTGGACTCGCGTATCTAAGATTATAAATCTACGATTGGAAGAAAAGGCGGAAGGAAGAAAGAACGTAAAGAGCACTACTGACTTGACGTTACTGACTTGAGCCCGCAAACCTTGACTTTGTAAGCGATGTTATGTTACATAGGGCCTCGCAAGAACAATGTATAAAATAATTACAAACTTCAAATAAAAACGTTCATCTTTTGTAACCTTTTTAAAGGGTGAATTTTCAAGAAAAATAGTAGAATAATAACTTAATTTTATACTGCTCATTTGCGTTATATAAACTCCTGCGCCAAATTCCATGATTCTGGATCTCACTTTTAATTTTTATGTCGACGTTCTGGATCTTCAGCTTTAGGCTGTACTGTCAGCTGGTGTTAGAGTTTTATAAAGTAGATGATTATAATATAGCACGTCAATCAGTTCTGGTTTATGGAAATATTACCTATCCACCCGGAACCAAGTTATATTTACTACATCTCTCGATAACATTTTCCATTTTCAGATCCAGTTCACGTGTGCCCTGGTCCTTGGCATTAACGGTATCAGGACTGGTTGCGAATTTCCTCTGTGGATGCACTACGTCCTCATCATTTATATGATTTCCTTCATCATCCTCTTCGGAAACTTCTACATGAAGGCCTATATTGCTAAGGTAAGATTTATTTATAAAACGTTATTAAATCAAGAATATCTGTTTAGCAATTCAAAAGTTACAAGGTTATGATTCATTTTGAATTTTAATTCTAACTAGTTAAGGGTAGTTTATGGATAGAACATTTTTCTGCTTATATTTTTTTCTCTATTTACAACAGATAAAATGTATAACTTCATAATCAACAGATTGAATGATTTGAAACTCATAAATCGTTACTCGTCAAATTGAAAATAAGAATTACCGTGTTCTCGTATTACAAGAATCTATTAAAAGCATAACCGAAAACCACTTATGCCATGAACTCAAACTCGACTCAAAACCACTTATGCCTTTAGCACACTTCAATATCGATTTCACGTTCTGGTCCATCGGAAATCAGCTGTATAAACGTAATTATAAAAATTACTTCATCTTACGTCAGGGTTACATAACAGTGAAAGTTACGGGGAACAAGTTCCGTTATGGCAGCTGGTACTTTCATATTTATATGAAGGTTACACAACGAAGGCATTTACGCTAAGTATTGAGGTTGCAATGATGGCCGACTTGCTGTTTTGGTGTTAAAAACCAGAAGTCGGGGAGTTTTGGCGCCAACGTGGAAGCTTTGTCGTTGCTTTATGTAATAATGGAGGCCATCATTATACATTAAGTGTTTGTAATTGAGCTCGAGTGAGAGCGCATCGTATAAAGTGATTTCGTTCTCGATTTCAGAGTTTGGTCCGTTTTTAAATTTGGTCGTAATGAGAAGTGTTGATATTTTAGAATATGTCAGTCGTCTAACCGAACACCAAGTATAATTAAAAATTTCCATGGAGCAAGCGAGACAGAACTAATTGTTGACGCCTTTAAAACGGCCTTAAAATACTGGTGTAATGAGTCTGTAGGTTTTTATTTGACGCAACGTACTGACGAGACGGGAATGTCGAGAACCACCGGAGGACAGAAGCAGCATTCTCTTAGTAAACGGTGAGCGTTGTGTGATATCCATGCCGCCTGCTCAGCGTGGGGATTATAGCAACCCACTCTTTTTCTAAAGGGAGGCCTTTGTTCAGCAATGAACGACTTCTGGCTGATGATGATGATGACTGACGAGACGAGCAAGATGCTTGCCTGATGGTAAGCGTCACGATTTCTCATAACAGTTCCGTGCCACTCAGGATTTATAACAATCGCTATTCAAATTTATACGTGTCTAACCAAACGTATATGCTTTTTCTTACAGGGAAGCAAATGTATGGAGGTGCGATATGGACAATGCCTCGACGACGAAGAAACTATCGCCGCAAAGAAGTTAAAAAACAATTAATTTACTAATAGAAATTATAAATAAATTTAATTTATTCTCCTAGTTAAGTTAAATTTTATATATACTGCTCTCTGAGTTGTTAAAACTTTTGTATAGAATATTAAATTGTTTTTGGGTAGTTTTCAAATCCCTTGGAGTTTTTTGGAAAGACGAATAGCTAGGTACCTATAGTAGTAATTCTAAATAATTTGACGCTAACATAAAATAAGGAGATACAGAACGCGGGCCGGCCGACCTTTGTTCCAAGAGCTCGATAGAAAAAAAAAGCTGATAGTAAATTAATAAATAGACAGTTGGTTATCTTAAAACTACCAAACGATGCCAAAGGTTTTGCTATTTTGACGAAGAAAAAGGGATAGAACATTTTTTTTGAGTATATTTATCTTCTTCACCACTATTAAAAATAATAATAACATATACATTGTTATAAAACAATGGATATTGTATTCTATTTATGACAGACTGTATACTTTTTTTTAATTCCCTCTGATTTTTTTGATTAGTGTCAAAGAGCGATGTCTATTCTCAACCGTGGCTCTAACGCCAGCCTTCAATATTCTCTAAAAAAGGTGCAGATTTCGAAATAATCTAATCATTTACCATTTTTCACTTTTTTTCATCAAATTTTTTATTTAAAAACGTCAATTCCACTATCTTAAATATTTTTGAATCAACCAAACACACAAAAATTCTAATTAGATCATTTCCTAGTTGTAAAAATGTAAATTATCTATAATATTACACAAAGCAATAAATTATGTGTATCGGCTAAGCGCGGACAGTCGCTTTTTTTTTTAACGTGGCTGAAACCGCGGTTCGCGGAGTAACACTTGAACGATATTTATTGTACACAGAATGCATAGCTTACCCAGTCTGGCGCAAGTGCTTACTAAAAAAAGAGACTTGAACAATGAACATGTATAAAATGTGTACTAGAAATAATGGCGGCTATCCGCTGTCTTGTCCTATCGATGTCTTGGCTCTATCGCATTATCTCTATCGGTATCCAGTTCTAGTGCATGTTTCATAGAATCGCCTTTTTCATTTTTTAGGGAACTCCCGTCTTTTAAACGTAATAAACGTAGGGATGATATTCTCTTTGGGCTTACCGTTGAACGGTAGGACGAAAAGAATCAGGTGTTCAGTTACGAATAGTTAAGAATAGTACGTACCATTTAGCTTTTATAATAGTGTAACTTACCCATTTTAAGGTTCCGGGTTTTGCTGTATCGGTCTGTATAATACCATTTTTTTATTCAGACGGACTTTAAGGAAATACAAACAAACCACCTATTTAAAAAAAAGCTAGGTTACTTTAAAATCACCAACGAAGCTTCAAAGTGGCGAAATCGACTATTTTTGTTTACCTGACTCCCAAGAAGGAGAGTATATATTTTCGGGTGTGTGTAAGTTTGTGAGTATGTATGTATGTTTACGGCTTGATCGATTTTGAAAAGTGAGGTGTCGTTGGATTCCTCTTTTATACGTAACGGTTCTACATTTTGCAGTCGGGTTTTACTTTTGATGATAGTACTTTAATGTAGATGACTAAACTATAAAGACATTTTATTTGTCCTGAAAGATCAACTAGCTTTTTACGAAAATTAATAGACTCTAGAACAACTCTAGAAGGAAACAGAATCAAATCTTATCACTTTATTCAAGAATTAACTGGATCACACTTAGCAAGCGAACTAAGAAGTTTTTTAGAATCACGGACTGATTATTTTATTCAGTTAAGATGCACAATGCCCAATTCTCAAAATAGCAACTATTCTCAAATGGGTAATTCTACAAATGCTAAGTACATAAATTGCCCAAGCTCTCATAATTTGGAAAAATTAACAGTTTTTTCATATTGCATAATGTACGTTAATTTTTATTCCAAATCAAAAATACAGTAGGGATAAAAAAAATAACCATAAAAGGTTATAATTATTAGTCCTTTTTAACAATTTATAGAACAGTGCATTCAACGACGAAAATAATTTTGTTTACTGTTGATTCGGACTAAAAGTAATGTGTGTGTAATGAAGATTAAAAATATTATGTTAATGTGTATTTTCCAAACGTTCCGTTGTTGGCCATTTTGAGAAGTAGGCATTTGCAGAATTGCCAATATTTTTTTGTTGTATGTCCGTCCGTCAATGTTGAACATTAAATTTATCGGTCGTACACGTATGCGAACAACCTGTATAGTGAAAAAAAATTTCTACATTTGTTGGCATTGTGCTCTCGCCATGTAGGCGACCTTCTGCGCTCTCTGCACCACCTCAGGACAACGTTTGCGCCGCACCAGCCGACAGTCTTGGAAGAACCCTTCATTGCGAGGGAAGCCGTTACTGCCATCGCTGAATGTCACCAAGCCTGGAGAAGAAGTTGAGATTACATTTCTATATTTTCATCATCATCACCAACCAGAAGACGTCCACTGCTGACCAAAGCGGGCTGGTGCTATAATCCCCCGCTTGGCAATCACACTATCACACTATAATAATTATTATAAATGCGAAAGTTTGTGTGTAAGTGAGTAAGTATGTAAGTATGCAAGTATGTAAGTGTGTTTGTTCCCGTTCAACTTTGTAACGGCTGAAAGGATTTGGATTAAATTTGGTATAGAGGTAACTTTTATCCTGGATTAACACGTAGGCATATACTTTTTATCTCAGAAAAAAAAACTGTTTCTGTAGAATAGCGTGTGAAACCGCGGGACGCAAGTAATTATGTTAAAATACTTAAAGTATGTAAACAAGTACGACCGAGTAAGTATAGTATAGTGACTAGCCCTGACGTCAAAGCTTTTAGGCCACCTGAAGGCGAAAAATATTAGAGATCTAGAGAGATGGAGATGAGAGAACACCATAGCTTCACAGAAGAGATTTTTTTAATGTCGTTCTCTTAGCTTAGCGGTTTTTATTATCAAACAAACAACCAGGACATAGAATTTAACGTGTCAATCACTTAGTACTTATCACTTAGTAGCGATATTTTCAACATGCCATTCGTGGTCAAAACTCATCACTTCATCCGTTGATTTATAAGTTCAAACATTTCCCTTCAAAACAGAAACAACGGTTTTTGCACACTACTGCATAGAGGTTGAATGACTGTCATAGTTGTGTGGTATTTCCCATGCAGACTCATAAACAAGTCTTACCACTACAAAAACATTGGCACATACACAATACATATTTCCCAATATATTATGATAGTTTAGTGTGTGATGTCGAATGTGTGACTGATGTTCAAATTACTCAAATTTATTATAATAATTATTGTCCTATTCCTACACAGTTCCACTACTATCGTACGACAATAATAGAGCTTTTCTCATTATGCTAACGTAAACAGTACCATGATTTAACGCCTGATAAAAACCTAAGCTCAAATACTATGTAGCATACAGAAGGCGCTATAAAAAATATAACAGTTCCGTATAGAGACAAACTTGGCCGCTGGTGTGAAATCTGATCAAAATTATGGCACAACCGTGATGTTGCGCTAACTGAAACCGATCATATTTAGATTACATCCCAGCGCCTGTGTTGGTTATGTTCCCCGGGGAGGGTACGCGGCGCGCCATTTTGTCCTGGAGTGTCGCGACGGGGGAAGGGATCGCACCCGACCCCGGAGGAAGGGTCCGGAGATAAGTAGTTGCGCCGGGTTCGGCAACAGCGTTTCCGCGTTCCTACCACAAGCGGCGAAGGAGGGATACCGTGCAGTTATGGTAGCTCCATGGTACAGTACGGTTATGGTAGCTTTTTTTGGTTGTTACTTGGTTGCTGTCTCCCTGTGGCATAGCGGTAAACTCTGTGTGGAAAAAAAACTCTGTGTGGCGTAACTAATATCGAAATAAATAATAATAAGAGCCTTTATTTCGGATAGCTACGATTTGAACTGATACTAATTTATTCTACCGCTTCTTCAGTAGTATCCATTTGCCCAAGTTTGGCAAAGGCCTCTTCAAACTTCTTCAATGTCTATTCAATGTCTTCAATGTTCTAGCAGTTCTTGACCAAACATTTCAAGCAACAGATATAACTTCGTCTTCCCAACTTTTGAACTGTCTTTCTCATTTCCTCTTCTCATTTCTAGAGTACCAGTTTGTGATTGCGCCACTTCTGGGGACCTCTTGAACTATGGCCTATCCATCTCCATTTCTTTTTCTTGTTACGAATGTTATATTATTTACTATCTATATCGAAATAAATTAGAATAAATACCTACATTATTTTTAGGGTTCCGTACCAAAATGCTCTCAACGGACGACGTAAAAAGGAATCCTACGACATCTATCATCAAAATCGGTTGAGCCGTTTTGGCTACAGGAGGTAAAGTGTAGGAATATGAACACACAAACATTATACCTACATTCTTAGATATCGACATACTTACATACACCCCGATGAAAACAACACAGAAAAATGGTTCCTTGCTGGGCAGTCGGGTAAGTAAAAAATTAAGAGGATCCTCATAAAAGCGTTTTTTTCGTCTTTTCTGAACTTGGTCCTTTATTTATATTTACTAATATGCTTTTGCTACGATATTATATTACATTATAACAAGCACGTAGACTGGGCTCATAGAAACACGCCACGAGGAATCACAAGTGCAAGCCACGCCTTTCGTCCAGTACAAATGACACGGGTATCTCCCTCAGGATCGACGTGTTGAATCGTAATGACTCTCGAAAATTTCTTTCAGCGTTGGAAAACGTTTTCACACATATTTATACTATAATAATTCTCCCACCCACACGGTGTGGTACAAATTTATTCACAATTTATTACATATAAGTATAATAATTAATTTACTTGACTATGTATTCCTATAGTTTTTGTATATTTTATAACGCAATTCGTTTGGCAAGTAATCGCTGTTGCAACCATGTTGTGTACTCACGGTTTGGATCACGGATTGGAATAGAACCTTTATAAAAATGTTATGTAATGTATCATCATTAAAATATTTTTTTGACTTATCTTGAAAATAAAATATACTATTACTTTTTCTGTAAAACGTTGACGGATTAGTGGCCGCGTACCGGTAAACGAAGCATTGGTCGGCCTCCAGCTCGTTGGGAAGACGATATTGCGAAAATCGCGGGTCGTACCTGGACAACATTTGCACAGGACCGGGATAAGTTACGTACAAGAAGACAGGCCTATGCTCAGCAGGGGGGGATTACAGGATGATGATGATGATAATATATTATTATATTACAATCGTGATCTAACTCCCGATATTCAGTTGTTTTCTCACCTAGTCCCCAAACTCGTCCACCGCGGAATTCCCCTTCAAACTTCATCCCGTCTGCGCGCCAGAATACACCATGCCCGTGGAACCAGCCTTGCATAAACTCTCCTTCGTATCTGGAACCAATAACAATATAGTTCTAAATTTATTGGTAAGTAATAAATAACTTTGAAACAGTGTCAATTTCGGAAAATAAGAACTGTACGTGAGCATTATAAGGATTCGATATTGACAATAATTCTTACCAAACATATAATGGGACGCAACCCTTGTATTACCATCAGAAATTATTAATTGTATTAGTATTAAAAATACTTATAATTATGCTATTATCATGTTTTCAGAAATACATAAGTATATTTTCTCATATTGTGTCGCGGCGTCTGTGTTCGCAGAAAAATATAAAGATAACTTCTTGGTAAGGAGTACTATTAGGTATGACTTCTAGATACAGAGCGTGGTCTATTCTGGACCGCCCTTAGGGTACAGTCAAAGTAAGCATCGCCTTTTCAACCGACTTCCAAAAAAAATGAGGAGGTTCTCAAGTAGACTGGTTTTTTTGTTTGTTAACTCAAAACTCCGTCATTTATAAAACGAGAGTTCAAATCCAGTTCTGATAATACGTTTCATAAGGAATTGAGGGAACTCTTCAAAATAAATAATGATTCAATTAAATATTATGGGCATACAATAACGATTTTTGCTATTTTTTCATAATGTATCATTTGGGGCAGTGAAACTGATGAAGAAGACACCTAGTGGAACCTCCACAACACGGGTGGGGCCATGAACATTCGATAGTGCACTGCGACATCCAAGCCGCCTGGAAACCCACGCTATTGGGGAAGGCTTTGCCCACCAAGAGTTTAAGAAGAAGATGAAGAAGTTTAAGCTCACGTTTAAGAGCTGATAATATGGTTACAAGGAACTTACAAAATAGTTTTTGTAAGCTTTTTTTTGCCACTAGGTGGACCGACGACATTGTGAAAGTCGCGGGCAACCGGTGGATGCAAGTGGCCCGTTGTCGGTCGGTGTGGCGCTCTAAGGGGGAAGCCTATGTTCATCAGTGGACGTCTTATGGCCGATGATGATGATGATGAAGCTTTTGTTTATGGTACGAGGCGAGCAAGTCACTCACCTGTTAAGCGTCACGCTTGCCCATACCAGTTCAGTACCACCCAGAATTTTGAACTTCAACAGTTCATAGCGCCAATGCACTGCGCTCATCACCCTGAGATAAAAGCTTATATTTTTATGAATGTAAGGTATCTGTAATATGAAATATTTTTGTAGTGTCATCCTGTTCTCCCGTGGATTATACAGGCGCATAAAGATAAACGGAAAATAAAATGCTAAATGTCAAGGAGCTTGCTATCTTTACACGGTCTACCTGTTATTTTTACTACTAAAGATAAAAAAAAGTATGTACATTATTTTACACGGGAGAAGCGAAGAGATTCCTAACAAGGGCGGCGTTATGACTCGCTACCCTCGTACCACAAAACCAACCGAGTTTGAAATTTGATGTTTTATCCATAAATAACCGTGAATTGTAATTTAAGAAATACGTTACTTGAAGAGGTTGCAGAATTTTTCTAGAATTTTTACTATAATGGGTGGATGGTCCAAAGCTAACAAAAATGGCGCTAAATCGTTATTTTTGGAAAAATATTTTTTACGTCGTAAAATGCTACATTTGGAACAAAATCTTAAATTGCGGCCTTATACTAATACAATTTATTTAAATTCTACATATTCTAAGCTTTAAAACGAACACATTTACTATATTCGTTCCTCTACTGCTGGACTCCGTTAAGTGACATAATCATCATCACATTGATAAAGTTATTTGTATAGTTAAAATATGGGTAACTAGTACTTGTTACATCCGTGGACATCCGTCTTTGTGATATACAGTAACTCCTTATCAAATGTTATCAAGATCCGTTCAGCTTCTTAGCCGTGATAACGCGACAAACACCTATACAGAGAGACAAAGCTACATTTTAGAGTTCGCTAGATGGCGTTGATCCAATTATGTGCATTTTTAATGGTTTGTATGGACTGTTGTAATGTAGGTTGACGAACGTATTCATTTTTATACCTTGAAGATTTATTGGTCCTGATACGATTGCGGCTAAATTCCTATGAATGATAATATTAGTTAGGATTTTTCACTATTGAAACATGGCCGCGATTTAAATTTTGTTAAAATTGGTTTGTAATTTACGACATAAAAAATACATTTCTAACAATAAGGACATTAGCGCCATTTTTTGACAGCCTAGCATTGGAACATCCTCCTTTAATTATTTAAACCACAATAATAATCTTCTGTATGATTGATGCAATCCTCGCTTTAAGTGTACATAAATAGTGACAGGACATGAGGAAGTGTAAGGTTTCCGATAATTTAAATAAGAAAAGTAAAGAAGGCGTACAACACGTCCTGAGCTAAGCAATAAGAATAAACGCTATATCTTTCAGTTCGGTCCACCGTCGTAGCAATTTTTCATGACAAGAGACGAGTTTTTTTTTTTTTAATTTTTCATATCTAGATATTTCATAAGATGACTTAAACCATTTTCGTAGATATTTTTCAGAACTTACTGTGTTTTGTTTGATGATGTATATATTCTAGAATGTCATCTCATTATTAAAATAATATGAACAACTTTTACTACAGGACCAACACTGAAGTCGCGAAAAGAAATAGATATATATATAGATAACTCTATTGTTCAAACCACAAATAATGGCATAAATAAGACAAAAAAATAACATAAAGCTAAGCTTGTAACAACTCAAAAATCAGAAATCGTCATTTAAACGACATATTTGGCATTTTTGTCGACAAAAATCTTTTTAACGATGAGAGCTCAGTTGTTCTTTTAATGTTATTGACTGACGAGACGAGTATGTCGCTCGCCTGATGTTAAGCGCCACGCTTGCCCATACCAGTTCAATGCCCAAAATGTTGAACTTCAACAGTTCAAAACTATGCGCGGCAATGCATTGCGCTCGTCACCCTGAGATGTTAGATGTTAAATCTCTGTATGCTCAGTAATTACGCTGGAAACATTGCCCTTCAATGCGGAACACAGTAATGCTTGCACACTACTGCTTGGCGGTTAAATGACTGGCAAAGGTGTGGTACTTCCCCAGGCGGACCCACTACTAGTATAATTTATCTATGTATTTTTTTAAATACTCACTTTGCTCCATCAGGGAAAGCCATAACTCCAAGACCGGAACACAGACCTCCGATCACAGAGCCGTCGTATCTCGTCCCGTCTGGCAAGACCAGGTGTCCCATACCGTGTTTCTGCCCCTTTGAGTTCCATTCGCCAACATATCGGGTCCCATCTTCGTATTTGTACGCTCCTGTCTTAACGACACCGGGATCCGCGACTGAGGAAACCATATATATATTCTAACCAATATTATAATTCAGAGACATAAATATATAATGAAGCAGGAGAGATAAATATAGCAGGACCAATAAAGCTTCAAAATATGAAAATGTATACGTTCGTCTCGAGGAAAAAACTTCACTTGCGCGATTTAGAACTCCTTACATTCCAAGATTCCAACTGTCAGTACATACCAAACGTCAAAAAATGCACAAATAAATGATCAACGCCATCTAGCGAACTATAGGAAGTAACATTGTCTCTCTGTCTGGATCTTTGTCGCGTTATCACGGCTAAACGGATCTTGATAAAATAAGCCCACGTGAACGAAATCGCAGATAACAACTAGTATAAATATATGTCAATGGAGGAAACCAATTATAAAATATTAAAACTCCCTAAACTAAAATAAACTCCTTGAATAGCGTTGCGGACCAACCATGACATCGAGAGAAAATAGCAGCTGTTCCATAGAAAAATGTCAATGGCACTCGACAAAATGTATGAAACAGCTGATTTTTTTTTCTCGATTTCAGGGTTGATCGCATAGTAAAAGCTGTTCACAATCATGAGTACTATGAGGCCGTTTCGGCTTAGCATATACCCTTTCCATATAACCCTGTATAAACGTCCTTTATGCGAGATCCGAACATAGGGCAAAACGATATATCACTATTTATTCCGAAAATTCATAATAATCATTTTCAAACAAAACACTTACTGTCCACCATTGTGACCCACAGCCAACTAAGACCAGTAACTACTTACACAACTGCAGTTGTAGTGTTTCAATCCATAATAGGATTACCCCATCCTTGTTCAATATTCTGTCAGTAGTCACACTAATATTATAAATGCTAAAGTTTGTGTGTAAGTATGTAAGTGTGTTTGTTCCCGTTCAACTCTGTAACCGCGGAACGGATTTGGATGAAATGTGGTATGAAGGTAGCTTATTCTCTGGATTGACACAGGCTACTTTTATCACGAATTTTTTTACCGTTCCTGTATAATAACGGGTGAAACCGCGGGGCGCAACTAGTTGTAAATAAAATCTGTCAAGTGCGTCTCGTGATACGCTTATCGTAGGGTTCCGTAGTTATGTCAGAAAGTAATAACCATCTTCCCAAATGTCGAATTCTTAGCGTACAAAGATCGTTTGTAGCTTTTTTATGCAACTGAGTGTAAAGTAAAGCAAATCTCCATTGAAATGAATTTGTATTCTACTAAAAGACAACAAGATTAATAAAACCCATTTCTTCAACTGCTGATGAGTTAAATAAATAAATATTGGTGGACGTTTTCCTCACAGCGCCATCTAGCCCCAAACAAAGTAAGCTTGTACTATGGGAACCAGATGACTGATAGAATACATAAATACTTTTTTGTAAATACATACATAGAATACATAGAAGCACCCAGACAAAGAACAAACATCCGTGGAGGTACATCAAACAAATGTTTGTCCTGGGTGAGAATCGAACCCACAACCTACAGCTCAGAAGGTGGAAATCCACCCAATGGGCCACAAGGCTAGTTAGAACTAAAGTTTGCTGCAAAAAATTATTCATATTGTCTAACCAAAAGCGCCTCGCATTATTAGTGCTGCTCCGTACGCGCCCACACCACACTGCTTGAATATCGAAGCCACACTAAAGTAAGGTGTACGGATTGCAGTACAGCTCAGTCGAACAGAGTGAGTGTTGGGATCCCGAATCTAGTGGTACATAATATATATCAAAGCAAGACGGTCAAATTTAATGACGGTTCAATGTTTTAGCTCCCCTGAAGGTTTCCATGTGCTGAGGATGTCAAGGACCAACCAAAGTCTAGGACAAGGAAACCGAGACGAGAGACTATTTAAATTTATTATTAAAACATGAGCCTGGCCGGGAATCCAAGCGAAGACCTCCTGTTCACAAGGCAGATAGCAACTTTACATTACATTACCAGCCAGAAGACGTCCACTGCTGAACATGGGCCTCTCCCTTAGACCGCCACACCGACCGACAATGTGCCACTTACACCCACTGATTGCCCACGACTTTCACAATGTCGTCAGTCCACCTAGTGGGAGGCCTGCCTACGCTTCATCTTCCGGTTAATGGTCGCCACTCAAGAACCTTTCTTCCCCATCGGTTATCGGTTATTCGAGTGACGTGGCCTGCCCATTGCCACTTCAGCTTGCAAACTCTGAGAGCTATATCGGTTCTCGGTGATCTTTTGATATCGGTGAAAGCACTTAGGGAAAAAATATCTTAATAAAATAGAGTAATAATAATACCCAATAGATAAATCATATATGTGACCCGTCAAAGACTTTTAAAAATAAATGAAAATGTTAGAGCTGCAAATATAAAGTTATTATTTGCAGTCCTAACCATATGCTGCAAAACTGCTATAAAGGAATGCAATATGTTACACAGACATGACAGCTTCATTTTGAAAGTACCTGAAGTATAGTTATTGTGTTTTACAATGAACTAGCTGATACCCGCGACTTCGTTCGCGTTGATCTACAAAAAAGTACTCTATGTCTAGGCTATATCTATGCAAAAATTCAGCTCGATCCGTTCAGCCGCTTAGCCGTGACAGCGCGACAAACACCCAGACAGAGAGACAGATAGACAGAGAGACAGACAGACAGAGACAGACAAACAGAGAGAGACAGACAGAGAGACAGAGCTACTTTCGAATTTATTATATTAGTTAGGTTTGCTGGATGTGCAGTACTGTTATGTACATAGCATAGAAATATCTACAAAACAAAGAAAACAAAAAATATCGCAAGAAAAAAAAAATGTTCGCAATAATTCGATTATTTACATACTTTCGTATTATTATTTAGATATATTTATTATTATTAAAATTAGATTTGATTTGCAAAAGGCGATCTACGAATAAACTGGCTTAATTTATTTGATATGTTCCGGCTTTTGTTGGGGGTAATAGTATAAGTGAAACAACAACAAACAGAGATAAATCGTCCGTGCAAATGCTCCCTAAAACAAGGAAGCACGAATCGACAACGTGACCAATAACAAGGATTGTTCAAGAGCACGTAAATTGATTCTTCCTACTTCACAAATTGGTGCCACTTTACACCTCAGATCATACTTTACTCATCTCACATGCTTTTTCAGAGGAGACTTGTGATTATAGAAGACATCATGATGATTAGAGTCAATAAGTGCATGTTAAGTGGAAATACATTTTTTTTTCTGGATTCGTAAGATCAACATTTTGTAAAAACATAATATTAGGCACCCTAACTAATATCATATATTCGAAAAAAATAGTAACTCTGTCTCTCTGTCTCTGTCTGGGTGTTTGTCGCGTTATCACGGCTAAACGGCTGGACGGATCAAGCTGAGTTTTTGCATAGTTTGCGGAGACGGATAAATGCTACTTTATTTTTTTATTGCCCATACGTACGAAGTCGCGGGTAACAGCTAATATTATTATGAAGTTACCGTTTTTAGACAGGTCATTTTGAATTCAAATTTCAGAGAACCTGAACATCTAACCTGACGAATGCGAATGTGACAGAGCAATCACTCCCGCCTTCTTGCACGCGCTGCTCGCTTGTAGATAATATTATTACCACCAATCACTAGAGGACAGGTAATAGCAGTGTCCTCTTCGTAAACGGTGAGCTTTCGGCGATCTCCAAGCCGCCTATCAAGCGTGAGGATTATGGCAACCAATATTGGGAGGCTTCGTCCAACAGTGGACGTCTAAGAGCTGATAGGAAGGTATTTATTACGGGTAGTTATGCTTAGCTGTGCATGTGATACTTAACTTGAGTGCGAGCTTTACTATAATAGCGAGAGTATCTATTTATTTAATCGTCACCTCGGAGTCACAGTCTTCTGTTCTTAGTATTACTAGGTTGTCCACACGGCTTCGCTCGCATAGGCTACAGTAAAAACACCCCATTTCACTTTTAGGGGTTGATTTTCGAAAAATCTTAAGCCTGATACATGCATTCTTTAGTTCATTCTTAATTCTAAAATAAGATTTTTGCGTCACATCAGCTTTAATTGCTTATCACTTACTAGAGATGACACCGCAATACATTATCACTGAGATACATAAGCGATGAGACACTATCACTGAGATTTCATATGCTATGTGATATTTACAGCGCGGGAGAAGCCGCTCGCAATGTTTAGTTATTTATAAGTATAATGGAATCATCCAAGAAAATAATGTAGTATATTACTATTTAGTACTCACGGGATATTTACCACAATTTTTAATTTTGTTGAGTTCCCGATATTTTGACATAGTGACATGCGGCTGTAAGCCTGTAACAACCACGAAAGTCTAAAGCAATGTTTATAATAATGTAGAATGGATGGATAATGTACCAGTAATAATAATGTTGTGGGGGCCTTTAACCAAAACGAAATAAACCTAACAGCAATAGCATTTTTTTGTAGTGGTAGGACTCTTGCAGAGTTCGCCTGGGGAAGTACCACACCTTTGCCAGTTATTCAACCGCCAAGCAGTAATCTGGGTGGCATTAAACTATTATGGGCAAGCGTGACGCTTAAAATCAGGTGAGCGACTTGCTCGTCTCGTCACCAGTAACATAAAAAAAAACCTAAAAATCCTTAAATTGTTAATTAATATTTTTTTTGTGTGTAATCTCAGTAAGTGAATAACTGTTATTCTTATGAGATTAAATTATTCTGAAACCGTAACATAGTTACTTCTCCCTCTTTGTTCCATTTCTCTCACTCAATTACTTTGCCATTGTCATTGATCATGCTTGCAAGAAGACTGCCACACTGAGCAATGACACTATGAAATTAAATCAATCTAAATGTTTAATTTAAATAAGTTTTTAGATATTAATTAATTAAATTAAATAATATCTCTCGTAAAATTTATTTTCCTTGGACTGTCGGTAATGGAAGAAGACGCTTCGTGATGCTCAATCCATATTGTATGAGCTAGCCCGAAAGTACGAAGAAGCCACTACTTACCAATTCCATGTTATGTCAAATACGGATCGACCTTCTCAATCAAAATTAGCAAATGGGTTTCAGTGAATGCCGCTTGTCCGTCCAAATGCCGAATTACCAAATACCGTTCCGTTCAAATCTGAATTGTATTTATAACTACAAGATTGTTATCAGATGCTGCTTTGTTAACTTCCGGGATTGCTCCTTTGATCAACATTTTCTGAGGGTTGCTTAGACTACATATTTGAGAATATTTTAATGAAATGCAAAGAATCACACTATCACATACAAAATTATACACCAACGAATGAGCAAATGCGCTATCCTTCTAGAACCGTGGGTCGCAGCAGGTAGGTATTTTATATATTTCTCACGCAGCAACAGAGCGATGGATTGATCTGATTTTTGCATATGGTTGTAGTGTTATTATTCTTCTCGTTGTGCTAATAAATTAGTTATTCGTAGTTAGTGTTAATATTAGTTATTCCGGGAAAATGTACACCTGAGAAATTTTACAGGCGGGTGAAACCGTGGAGCAGATATTGTCTAGCGTAGTATACTTCATTTTGTCGTTTTTTTTTTTTTGTTGAAATGCTGCATAAATCACACTAATATTATATATGTGAAAGTTTGTGTGTGTGGAATTAAGTAAGTGTGTTTATTCCATTTCAATGAAATTTGGTATTTAGGTAGCTTATACACTGGATTAACTCAGGCTACTTTTTAGCCCGACAAAATTAACGGTTCCTGTAGGATAGCGGGTGAATCCGCGAAGCGCAGCTAGTATTTCATAAATTACAGATCGAAGTTTCCTTTCACGTCCCCTTTATCTTCCGATTGTGACGCTTGGAGGAAGAAACAAATTGCAAGAGGTGGGGAACGAATTTCGCCGGAAACTCTAACGAGGTCTTCCTTCGAGCGTCTATTGTGTTTTTGTTTCACATGCCAAGAATTTGCGCGCAAGCTTACCTGATTTGAAGTAAAGTGTGTTCGAGGATGGTAGCACGTAGCCTGAAATAGGAACTGGCTGATAAGTGAAGCTGCCACACACAGTTACACGACAGATTTTTCAATCTGAGGGATTTATGATTAGGCTAGTCAATTGACCACAACTCACCTGTTATTAAGTGACGTTGTGGTAGAAGATGGTAAGCACACATAGCCTGGAATATCTAAGGAAGGAGTGAGACTGCCGGAACACACCGGCAGAAACAGAATATGGATTTCGAAAGTCCACAACCATGATGGCTTCTGCATTACAGCGCTAAGTGCTTTCTCAATTTCACTCTTTGTTCGCTTATATGGCGCATTGGCCTTGACCACGGTCCCCGCGGCCGCAGTTCCAATTAAACCATTCCTGTAATCGTCGGTTAGCGGCAACAAACGGCCGGTTAATGGAGACTGTATCCTCGTACGGCGGCGCTTCGACAATTGCCATGCTGGACAGTTGTGACGACGCGGCATAGAGTAACATAGTTGAGAGCAGAGGAGTTAGTTTTCTGATCAGCGATTGACATGTAAATATTGAGTGTTTTATTAGACGACAGACATATTGTAGGATATCATTGTACTCGTCATCTTCGAACCCCTTTTTTACAAGCTTGTAATATGGCTGCCAGAGACTGATATACGTACCTACATATATATTTTTTAAATACATACTTATACAGATATTAACACCCAGACATAGAAAAAACACAAATGTTCATCACATGAATGTTGCTGTGTCCACAAAATTGATGATTCTTCAAGTGTCGAAGCAGAAACATCCTACACGCGCGTCTAGAAAAAGACGGTTATGAACAGCGTATCACACTAATATCATAAATGCGAAAGTTTGTGTGTAGGTGTGTGGAATAGAACGTGCTAAGAATCACGAAGCGATGTAGTTGCCAGAATATAATGTTTCATCAGACCTTCAAAGTCAAAGTCATACTTCGAGAGAGTACAAAAAGTATAATTTTTAACAAGTTTGTAAGAATTTAATTCGATTGAAACGTGGACAGCTACATTTATTACATTCATTTTTTCACAATTTTCTAGTTTAGTTTTATTTTGCCTTAAGAACATAAGGTACACTAAATAAACTTATCATGTATACAGAGTTTAAATGAGGATTTTTATTTGGGTCTATAAGTACAAGAGGCTGTAGGCAGGATTTTGTTCAAGGGAGCTAGGGCACCCGCTTGCTAACCTGATAAATCTCAGCCCCGCAGGTGGCAAGCAACTGTAAAACGAATAAATTCGTTGTTATATGAATTTGATATAACCACAGAAGTTTTTTTTTTTACTTCTAGCATGTAACGTTCTATATTCACAGTGTTCAGCTTGTGTCCACTCACTGGTGGGTACCGGCCTCTTCTTGTTCACGCCATCCTTTCCAGTCTGTGCGAGTCTCATTTATTGTCTTCCGGCACGGTTGCTTTGCATTTAGGTGCGTCGTCGCTCGTTTCGCGGACCACTCGGTGACTGCCTCCAATCGGTCCACCTGTTGACATTCCATCTAGCCAAGTCGTACCATCTCCACTGCAGCTTGGCGATGGTTTTGCATTGCCCTGATTCCAGGGACTAAAATACGGCATCGGTATGAGCCATACCATAAGAGCCTACTAAAAAGAGATCTCTGAGCTTGAGAGTAGTTAGAGTAGGGGGCTCTAACCATCTACCTAAACGAGCCCAGGGAAGACGACAACACCGAGTGTCTGACGTTGTCGAAGGCGTCTCAGGACAGCTCTTAGCTGTCCCCAGATTTGAAGCGCGGTGCTGAAGAATCCGGTGCGTTCCCTTGGAGATCTCAAAGCCCCTTGTTAAGCACGAAGGTGGGCCACTGGGAAAGATTTAGTGGGTATAATCCCATATATCCCGGCTGCCACCCCAAAGCAATCGGGTATTTTGTCAATATATCTCCAAAACAAAACAAAAAAAAGTTCTGATATAGGAGCAAAGAGAGAAGTTATTATCATACCATCTCATTTTCGCAATTCTTAACAATATTATCCCATTTCTGGGCATGGTTCTTCAATCAAACCTCGTCATATATGCTTCTAGAATCGACCAGTGTTATCTAAATTTTAGTTAAAAGAACTAAGAAATGAATAAGTAAGATAATAGTATTTTTTACTCTACTGTGTTGCTTAGATCAGACTGCAATGCAGTACCAAGTGACGTAATGCCGCGAACACCTTCAGGTAGTAAGCTAGGCAATTAATAAAAGCCTATCTGCGGGGTTTTTGGCGGTAACGTGAAGAAATCATGTCGCGTCTTTTTATTATTTACCAAAACTTGTGTTATTTCGAGTCTTAATGTGTAAAAACGGTGAATTTTTTTCCCGTTAAGTGTTCGTGAACATGCACGAGTGTTGGTGGATGGTGAATAATGTCGTGAAACGTGAATTTTCGTGTTGTTTCCAAAACTCCATAGAAGGCTCTAGTAAAGTTTTCACCACTTTACTGGGGCATGACTTGGACTTGACCGTGACTTTCTTTGCTTGACTTTGACCGTGACTATGTCTTGTTTGATGATATCTAACAAAACTTGAGATTATATTATGGATACTTGGCACTAGCAAATGCATAAGACGTGCGACGCCAAAATCCTCTTAGGAGGGAAGAGAAAAAAAAAAGCCTATCTGCTGTCTTTGGTCTGTGACCGACAGTCAGGTACCTTGGCAGCGCGCCTTTTGACTAACGACTACTAACAATTTAGCGCTTCCGGTACAGTATATATATTTACTAGCTGCGCCCCACGGCTTCACCCGCCATTCTACAAGAACGGTAAAATTTTTCGGGAGAAAAAGTAGCCTATGTGTTAATCCAGGGTATAAGCTACATCCATACCAATTCATCCAAATCTGTTTGGCCGTTACAGAGTTGATCGGCAACAAATACACTTACATACTTACCTACATAAATACTTACATACAAACTTTATAACATTATTTTACGTACGTTACATTAGGGCACCGAATTCAAATTTTAATTACTCATCGTGGATTTATTGAAACCAACTTTGCGCCAATAAATTAGGTTGCGTCAAAAAATTACGGCTAAAATTATCACTTATATAATATTTGTTTAGCTACGAATCTCAATAAGCCGATTTTTTCGTTTTTCTTATTTTTTCTGAAGATTGTTTTTTATATTTTTTGTGATAAATAGACTGGTTATAGTTTCCATTAGAAAAATAAATAAATAAAAGCTATGTACTATGAACTTAGAAAGTCTATGAACTTAGGTCTAAAATTTATTTATTCGAAAATTTCAATGACCATAAGCCAGTTCAAGTAATATTTTGCATAGCTTAGTTTGACCTTAAATACCACCGATATTTTACTATTAGAATTCAAGATGACCACAAAATAAATTTCGTTTCACCATAATGCATATTTAGCTATAGTTTGGTATAGTTATTCTAATATAGCGTACTAGCTGTTACGCGCGACTTCGTTTGCGTGGACAAACAAAGTAGCCTATGTACATCTCCGATCCTCCAGGCTAGTAGACCATCTAAAAAAAAACTGGTCGATACGTTCAGCCGTTTAGCCGTGATAAGGCAATTAACACCCAGAGAGAGAGAGACAGAAAGACTGATAGTCAGAGAGACAATTACTTTCGAATTTATAATATTAGTTAGGATGTACCATCATTAGATTTATTTAGTATAAGTCTGTTTTTGTTCTAAACTTAGTCTCTGCAACTTAAGCCTTGGCCGCCATTTCTAACCGCAACTCCGCGACAAGTTCATGGACTTTGAGATTGTGTTGAGAATATTTTCTGGTCGGATTTCGAAGACAAACGTGAGAGGAATCAATCAATTCAGAAAACATGATTAAAAATTACCCCTAGAATTCCGTGCCGTTAGATTCCTCTATACCTCCGGAGTGTCATACGCTACATTTTGCAGTCGGGTATTTTGTTTTTCTTTAAATGAGATTACTTGTTTTGTATCGATTTGTGTATTTGTTATTTATAAAAAGTGCGATAAAACAACATAAAATTAAAAAAAAACACACTAAGTACATACTCGTAGATTTTATTTTGAAAAACCATGGAACTTTGGTTCTAAATTAACGTTATCTCTAGTTTATACATTTTGTGATTTGAGTAGAATAAAGTAGGACAAAAAATAATTAATTATTCTATTAATTATTCATCCTTTAAACATCCTACTGCTGAGATATCGGCCTACACTCGAAGGGTGATAGTGCCATATCCACCACGCTGGCCCAGTGCGGGTGGGCGGATTCACATACGCTCGAAAATATGCAGGTTTCCTCACGATGTTTTCCTTCACCGAAAAGCCAGTAGTATATCCGTACGTAAGTTTCAAAGAACTCATTGGTTCATTGGGCCCGGGTTCGAACCTGCGACCCCACGAATGTGATGCGAGCGGTGTCCCGCTGAGCTACCACGGCAAAAATTAATATTCCTATGAAATTGAACTTTATTTGAGTGTCAATAAAGTTACTAGTGTAAGTATTCGTTCATTGCCTCACTTAGCTTCATGAAGATAACGAATGCAGAATAAAAAAGGCCAATTTGATTAAAAAAACTTTCTATTTTTTATATAATGCCTTATTGGAAAACGAAAAAGAAAATTCACCGTCAATTCTTAAATTAGGGAGACTTAGGCGTTATATCCAGAGTAATGATTTCATCTTATGAATTACTTACTGCAAGTATAAAATTGGTTCAATTCACACTTTTAAATTGGCGTCTAACATTTATTGCTGATGGATTCTGTACTTACAAAATTTTGACAAATCTTAGGTCTTTATATTCTAGCAAGAGTGTACGTTAGTCTATGACTCGCAAGTGTTTCTAAAATTCTTGTTATTTTATTCTTTTTGATAGCTCAAGCAAAACTCAAGATGGTAAGATGTATCCATAGAGTCACAACAAAGTTTTTTGCCACTGTTTTTACTAACAGTTCACGGAACCGAAACAAACAACAACAAACGACGAACCAACAAATTATGTCGCAAAAAAACGTACAACGTGACATATGAGTTTGATTTTTGGCGGGTTCGTGAAGATGTCATGTCGTGTCATTGTATTATTGTCCTAACAAAATGTGCTATTTCGTATGTAACGGTGGATTTTTATGAACGTGCTAGAGTGTTGAGAAAGAAAAAGAAAAACGTAATTTATTCCGAGATAATTCGTTTGCAACCACATGTTTGCAAACAAATTATATACATGATCTACATTATCATATCTATTAAACTTTTAATCATTCCAAAGTAGGTTCCTACGAGTTCTTTGTGCTTTCGTGCAAGCACACATAAAGTTGTTCATTATCAATTATCATAAGGTAATAAAGAGTTGGTGGCTGTCCCCCGACGGAACGGATCGATGGAGGCAAGGTCACCGCCGGTGGTTACCTTCTGGAGCTGTCACGTAACCTGCCTTTTGTGTTTTCAATTATTCGAGAATGTTGATTGGTGAAACAATACGTTTTTCATTATGGAAGGAAATTTATGGACACGGCCGTTTTTTTGAACTTAGTGGGCTACTTTATAAAGTTCTGATCCTCGTTGTGTCACTTCACAACTTCACAAACCCTGGACCGATTATACTCTTTCGAATTTAAAAACTGTATTGAAATTAGTTACTTGACCACACAATTTCAATAATATAGGTTGTAACGTATGTAGGTATGTAAAATCAGTTTTTGTCGGACAAATACAATCAAACATACGAATATACAAAATTTCATACAAACGCCAACTTGCTCCCGTACTCCGAGACCCTCGCTTTGCTCTGTCGATAATTATTGTGTGGTGGTAGGGTACACACGGTGCACGAGTTAAATTTGCACTTGCCCCGTTCAAGTCAAATTATGCCCAGACCGATGACAAGTAATTTATAATAAGTATTCATCATCATCAGGCAGAGAAGTGTAGGAAATAATGTCGTCCCCCTAGACCGTTATAATGCAAGACAAGACGACGAAAACTAATGACTGACAATAAGTAATTATAATTTCAAAATTCAGGGCTCTTTTGTTACAACTCAAAACCTAACTTGCATTTATTAAAGAAGCTTAACTCCATAATTCTTGTGAGTTCATAAACAAAACTAAACTATGAGAGACGCATCTAAGTTCCAGATTTAATTAATGTTTGGTGCTAATAGAGCTTTTGACAAGTTTCAAAACAATCACGATTAATATACTTATTCAGACCTCGTTAGTGAAAGAGCTGGTTATTCATGAGATTCTGCGATGTTTTAAAGATAATTAAAGTTTAATTAAAAGGGATCAAAAAATTATCAGATTTTAAATAAGCCACAGTTAATATAACGTATTAGTCTTTATATTTAATATCTAACTAGCTCAGTTTTTATTTATTTTTCTTAGTTTTGAAATAATGTATAAAGAATTGAATTAAAGAATTTTCTCGACTGTAATGTAGATTACGGTCCAGGTCCAGTCCAGTCAAGTATACAATGAATGTATTATAATTTTGATAATTTATAATTTAAGTAATTAAATTTTTATTATTAATTAATAATTTTATTGGACATTATTTTTTACCACCGAATACGTTATAATTGACATGTAAATAATTGATTATAAACATCCTATTTAACTGAATTAATTATTTAAATGAATTTATTTTGAAAAAAAAAAAGTGATTATTACACTAATAATGAAGTAATAATAATATCATATAATCAAAAATCTCTATAATGGTTGTGAAGTTATAGGGTTCGGTTAGGTCTCAGTTCGGTGCAAACTACTTATGGTTCCCCGATATGTATACTTACGCATTAAATGAATATGAATATGAAAATTAATTGATTGATCGCAATAATATATAGCTAAATAATATATAGCTATATAGCATAAACTTAAATTTACTATTTTTAAGAAACTTAATATTATGTTCAAATAGTTTTGTATTTATGATTTGCTTGCTATGATAGATATCCCTTCCACTATTTTTGCTTTTGGAATTGCCAATGACGTTTGTTCTGATTATTATATGAAATTTATTTTGTTTTGTTCTAATCCCATACTACATCATCAGTCAACAGTTCAGTTCAATTTATTTTTCCCATAGGAACACAGGGGTACACTTAGCCATGTCAAGATTACACAGGTAAAATTATTCCATCATAAATATTAGAATTTAAAATTAAATGCAGCAGTAGAGGCCTTGTCATCTTAAAAATTATAAATAAAATGTAAAAATTACAGTTAGTAAAAAGAGGCCTTGTCAATCTTATTAATATTGTACAGGACTACATCGCACTGATAGCTAAATTTGCAGAAGGAAGAGAAGAAGCGAAAGAAAACGTTTTCAAATTGCTTGGATTTTCGACATACAATACTGAAATGTTGATATTATCTTAGCCCAATCATCTTATGCTTTGATGATTTTCTACTATCGCTGACTAAGCAGGACAGCTGTTAGCTTCCTAGAGTTTCAAGGCATGCGTTGTATTGAATAATCAGTCAAGGGCGTCTCGTTGGTCAATGTTAGCTCCTAGGTCTTGGAATGCCGCAGTCCTTGTCACTAGCCGCTGGTCATTTGATTCGCGCAGAGGTGATCAACATTTTGATCTGAAGTAGCATAAAAAGTATACGTTGTTAAAAAAAAGTATACGGTTTAATCCATATTTTGCAAGCAATATTCAAGAAATTGAAACCTTCTGGAATAACAGTAACCTGGCGTAAAAATACCGAAGTATGAGTGATTAGTTTTTCCTGTATTTGATTCGTTGATCAGACATTCAAATTCAAATCATTTACCATTTACCATTTACATTTACCTACCGCTGTTGCTGTTGATGTTGTAAAGACTGAATAATGGTTTCGTTGTAAATATGAAAGCCACGTGTGGTGAACTACACCTAAAATATCAAAGGCAACTACTACGAGCGTAAAACGATGATAAATAAAACATTTATTTTAACATGTTAGTCTGACAACTCTAAGATCTTATCAAAAACATAATATGTTAAAAGACCAAGTCTCGCAACGCAATTCTTACACCGTAAAAAGTTTTCTGGGGACTACATTATGAACAGTGTAGTAATTGAAATAAAAGCTTGCAAAACGGAACGTCGCGAGGTCTTAGTTCGGTATGAACTACTAGTTACTATACTACCTGTGGCATATATTAATGAGTATAATGAGTTGATTGATTCAGGCGTAACTTTGCTGAAGTTCATTTTCAAACTGTCAAAAATAAACCAATATGTAGTGTCTTTCCGCTGTAACGTCGCGTCCAGTACAATAGGAATAATGAACAATTGTTTGTTTTTTACCTAATATGTATTTAAATTTTTATTTAGTTTTAGAAAAGAAGTATATTACAAATTATTTATTCTAAATGTTAAACAATTTTTGAAAAGAAGAATATAACAATTTTGAAATTATTATCCTTAATTAATAAATAGAGCAACACTGGCGTCCGGCTGGGCTGTACCGTGCTGCGCTACGTCTGAAAGCAGAAAAATATATATGATTAAAATTTTGAAAAGAAAGTATTAAATTTTAAGAAAGAGAGCAGCACTGGCCTCTGCGTGGGCCGTACCGTGTTGCACTGTGTCTGAAACAGTAAAATAAAAAATAAAAATAAAATAAAAATGAATAAGTCTAAATCTGTTGCTCCCCAATAGTTTCTAACACAAAATAAAAATATTACACCAAATTAGTGGACACAGAGCATTAACATATATAATAACATAAAAGTAAAAAACAAAAAATATCACCAATATCCTATGAGTACTGTCTCAATTGTTCATTATTCCTATTGTACTGGACGCGACGTTACAGCGGAAAGACACTACATATTGGTCATTTTTGACAGTTTGAGTATAATGAGCTAATGAGCATAAATCCTAGAATAAGTCGGTCGACTGATCAAACAACCAGTCTTATCAGTCAAGGGCGACACTTGAAATGTATCCAAGAGCACGTATTAGGCAGTATCAGGTTCGTAGGAACCGCAGTCGACGTCATATCAAATTACTAACGGTCCAGGGTTTGGTGGCCAGATATTTACAACATTTTATACACTTCCCTTACTGTTCAATATTCAATATTTTTACCCAACTACCCAAGAAGGAGTGCAAAGGTTTTGGGGTATATTGTAAGTATGTGCGTGTTCCTATATTACCTCCGTACCGGCGCTTACCAACAGGCGAGTCGGTGGTCAAATGCGGACACATAGGCGTTAAAAAAACCTCCTGTAGGAATTTTATTTTTAATCTGCACCTATAATTGTGGTGACGTTCAGCCTGTTTCCATAGATTGCCTCCTTCTTTGTTACAGTGACGTTCATCATGTTAGTGTCTATTAAATAAATAAATGAAATAAATAAATATTCAATGAGGAATTTAGGATTTTTCATAAATAATTCCTCAAATTCGGTGAGGAACCGAATGAGGAATGATGCATCCTTGGGTACTTACCTTTTTATGCATGGTGTGTCATATGCTATATTTTGCAGTCGGTTTTTTTAAAGTATTAAATACTTGCTTTTTGTAGAATTTTTACTTAATTAAAAAAAAGAATGTCAAAAAACTCAAATTAAAATTATTGTGAATAGTTAAGTGTAGCTCATATTACCTACATGGTAGGTTTAAAGTGTGAAATGATTTTCCCACAAAATACCTAGTTACCATAACTTAAAAGTAGCTAGACAAATTATGAATAGAATTAACATCTTATGTCTCATGGTGGCGAGCGCAAACTAAGTATATTGCCTCGCACGATTTTCTTCTGGATGGCACTGAACTCATACCATCAGGTGAGCGACTTGCTTGTCTAGTATAAAAAACGTGGCTAGCTAAAAAACATTATATGACGAAAAGAAACTCAAAAATCTATCCCGGACAGAGAACATCAGTACTGCGTTACTGATATCCGAAAAATATCCCTAGAGGAGGATTGAGTTATTAATAATAATAAATAATGTAATAATATCAAAAAATATAATAATAATGGTGACCACGAACCGAAAGACGCAGCGTAGGCAGGCCTCCCACTAGTTAGACCGACGACATTGTGAAACTCGCGGCCATCCGATGGATGCAAGTGGCACGTTGTCGGTCGATGTGGCGGTCTAAGGGAGAGGTCTATGTTCAGCAGTGGACGTCTTGATGATGATTCTTGTCTGATGATGATGAGGATAAACATCAAAAACTGATTAAAATGATCTCAGATGACAATCGTTACTATAGTGAGGTATCGTTGAGCACAGCACCAGCCAACACCCAACAGCCTCAGTAACTATAACAGTAGATTGATGGAGTTTGGACTAATTTTGATCAGCTTACAGTACCAATAAGGGATTTTATAAAATCTTGTCAGGAAAAAATTTTTTTTTCCTCAAACCTTATTATTTTGATAATATTTCTTGTTTCAGTTTTAATTAGGCACAGTCTGTGACAAAACTTTATGTGCATTTTCGGATTTTTGCTGCTTTTGAATAATAGACGTGATTCCGAGAATATTTTGTGAATCTGTTTCAGACAAGTGTCATTTTTACAAACTTTTAACTTGAATTGTTGTTTGTTAAGATCAAATCTTGCAACTGAATTTTAGAGCAATAATCCTTGTTCAATTGCAGAATTGAATCGAGTTGAAATGTTGCATGCCTGTCAAGTTTCAATACAAAACAATATTATATTATGAGAGCGAGCTGATCTGATGATGGATACTGAATGTAGAAAACGGAACTCCTCAGTCTCTAACAGTAGATTGATGGAGCTTGGACTCATTTTCAACAGCGTACAGTACCAATAACGGATTTTAGAAAAGCAGGTCTGGAAAAATATTTTATTCCACAAAAAAATATTTAGTTTACGTTAATTTCGTCAAAATATGAAAGGTATTCTTTTCATAAGAAAACTACTCAAATGCTAGCAATAAATAAGATTTCACAATTTCAGTAAAATATTCAAGAGCAAAATTAAATTTTGTACGATTGAATCTTCGGGGGGCGATAAATAAAACTTGTCTATCTTTCGGTAGCCTTTTCAACTTAATTGAATAATTAATATTAAATCTAAATTGGAGAATATTTTTAGAACTAAAAGGAACAGTATAATTTGAGTAAGTTATAACATTTTTCTTTTTAGTTTTATTTATCTTTCAATTGTTAATTTGCGCTTCGAAGCGTATCTAGTTTTATAGTTCAATGTCATAAAAGAAGAATTACGTTAGTTAAAATATTAGCATTAAAACTGTATGTACTACAATTTTAGTAAATAAAAAAAAAAAAACCTGAAATACCAACCTTAATTGCTAAACCGTTACAAACGTTTTTCGAATGTGCGACTGAGCGTAATGGCGTGCTTCCCGCCGTAAGCACTCATTTTGTTGCCGTTTTTGACGCGTAGATATTAAATCTATAATTGTCAAGAAATGTAATAGTAGGACGTTAGTACGTAATTTTTTTGTACCAATGCCGAGTGAAATCACATTGAAATGAAATGAAATGAAATTTATTATCAACAAACGTCTTAATAGCTATTGTACAAAATCATATTTACATAAACAGTCTTAGTGTAGATACGTGGAGTGCATTGGTACCCAAACTAGGAAAACCTGTGAGATGGCGTACCAATACCTTCCGCCGAACAGAGTAGGTGGGTTATATATATATCCTAAAAATTATACAGGATAACTATTTAAAACATTAAAATTACCTCAGCTTCTCAAGTCCGTTCACACAGCTGCATTAACAATGGACTTTTAGCCCCTTACTATCCAACCCCGGTCCACCTTACAGCACAGATCCCCTTGCGATTTTGGTTTCTTTCCCCGAAACATAAAAAACAAAACATATAAAAAAATACTCCGTGAATGCAAATTCAAGACTTGTGTGGAAGCCTTCGAAGATATTGTTTTATGCATAGATCCTAACTAATATTATAAATGCGAAAGTTTGAGTGTAAGTGTGTAAGTAGGTAAATATGTAAATGTGTTTGTTCCGGTGAAACCGCGGGGCGCAGCTATTATAGAATAATTACTTATATAGCGGCTGGAGATAATATTATGAGAAAAAATATTTACTGTACATATTTCAAAATACACTCCATTTTGAAGTACAGTAAATATTTTTTCTCGTAATATTATATTATTATCTTTGGTTCTACTTATGGAACAAAAAAAAAAAAAAACTTGGTCCACGGTTTGGGTTCAGGCACACACCACGAATAAAATAAACAGTGGAGCCAAATGTTCTTTACCCAGGCCAAGGCGGGCGGTGGGTGTACCACCATCGGGCCAAGCACGCAACTCGCGTACTGCAGCTCAGTTAAACAACCGCTGGGGCCGTCCCAACCGCGCCTCACACCGCTTTATTATAAATAATAATTATAAAACTTAATAATAACTGTCGCACAAATAATAATAAGTGTTTTGGCAGTGCGTAGTGTTGTGTGGTGGAACGGGAGGAAAATGCTCGAATGTTGGTGAGATATATAAATTGTGAAAACTGGCGTGGTTTTGACACATTTTGTTTTAATAAAACGGGAATACTTACGTTAAATTGAGTCGGTTATTCCGACAAGGAAGACAAAATAAAACAAGACGAGGTCTCGCGCGTGTCACGCTTATAGCATTTCTTGCTAAAGGGCACCGAATGTGATCGAAACTATAGTCGGAATAAACGAATCAATGAAACGTGAGTATTCCCGATTTATTAAAAAAATAATATATTGTGCTTACATCTGATACTGTCTTGTTAATCTATTGTTAATGTGGTTTCATCGTCTTAAAACTTCAAAAGTATAATTATGTATGGTCTTCGCTTAAGTTTAAGACTTCAATTATGTCTTACTGTTTTACTTAGAGTTAATTTCTTCGTACTTATAAATCTTTTGAAACAAGTGGAGCTAAGTTTTTTTAGTTTAAAATTTGTGTAACTCCGAGGGACAATGCACCATTATAATGGATTTTTCGTTTTAATTTTCATAACTAGAAAATTGTAGCACATTTCACCTCACGAAGTCGTTCTCCCATCTTTTCATTATTTTTAATTTATTACAAAAAAAACTTGTAACGTCCAAGCCTCATATTTTAAATTGAGAAGTCTTCTGCAATTATCTTGATTCTTTCTTATCTTTACTTTTTTTAGTTGGGTACTTAGTGTTTTCTTTCATTACGTATATGAAAAACCTAGAAGAGACGCAAGGCTATTTTAAGACAACTCGAAACTGTGTCGTCAACGTGGTACTCAGTACCGCGTTGGGCTTATAGCACGCTTATAACTTCCGCGCGGTCGGAGGAAGTGGAGAAGAAACTCTTTCTGTTTCAGTATATCAATTTACAAAAGTGGCTAGACAAAGCACATAAATCTTCTAACACTTCTTAAATTCATTGTTCTCAATTGCTACCTCTTTTCGATCACATCATAAAATAGATAGTCGAGATTTTTACAAAGTTTTAGTAGACTGCGTCCAAAAGTTGATTAAATAATTTGTTTTTATAGGGGATTCTGAGGAAAAGATATTTTAAGCCGAAAAAGGCTCATAGTACTCATCACTGTGAACAACTTTATTATGGAACCAACACTGAAATCGAGAAAAATCAAATAAAAAAAGAAACAAAAAAATGTCAATGATTCTCGACAAAATGTAGGAACACCTGCTTAGAAAAATACCAGGTATTTTTTTCGCTATTTCATTGTTGGTCCCGTAGTAAAAGCTTTTCACAATCCTACTATGAGTATTATGAGTCTTTTTCGGCTTAGTCCTTCGCTTTTAGCCCTGCATTGACATTAGACATATCGTCGGCTAGTGAAAAAACCGCTCAATTCGACACATGCGAAATTTGTGAAATTTGATCTGTCCAACTGCCAAATTTAACAAATATTGATTAGCGGTATTTGCGGTAAATATTTTGTATCGGTAAGTGTTACGGCAAATAATACCTACTAATACATATGGTAATACTACGTAAATCTTCTGCTTTGTAAATATCTACTGGCTGAAAAATCGATGGGTCAAGAACACAGATCACACCCTAGATTCTGCATTCAGGACGCTCGAAGCGCACCACAATGAGTCTAAATACACTTATAAGAAATTACTCTCATTGGTTGATTGTAAGGCGCGACCTAGGCGTAACCTTGAGATAGCCAATGAGAACGCTCGGTTGCACGAATTTTGCACAGGGGCCTCAGACTAAAGTAGGTAAGCACTAAGAAAGAAGTTTGGAAAACACGGAGATAGTAAAAGAAAAGTTGTGTGGAAAATCTTCATTTTTTGCTTCGTATGAGCCAAGTTCTCAAACTATGAGACCTAAGGCTGAAGAACCGCGTTCGAAGTAGTAGTATGTCCCTAACATATATATACTAGCTGCGCCCGCGATTACACTCGCTATTCTACAGGTACAGATATTTTTTTCGGGATTAACAACTATGTGTTAATCCAGAGTATAAGCTACCTTCTTACCAAATTTAATTCAAATACATTCAGCCATTACAGAGTTGAACGAGAACAAACACACTTACATTCTTACATACTTACATACTTGAATACTTACATACATACATACTTACATACTTACCTGCTTACACATTGACATACAAACTTTCGCATATATAATATAAGTGTGATTTAAAATGCCCGTTGAGCTGTCTGCAGCTTTCTCAAAGATATTTTAATCATTAGAGGTTAAAATAATTAATCAATAAATCAGATTACTTATTCACGATACGAACGTTGTGATTCAACTTATCAACAGAATAATCAGTCACAAATCACATGGAACTTGGCAGTTTCTTTGTTGTGTGGTAGTTGACTTTGAAATGTTTGTTTGGTACAATTTCGTCGTCGAGAAAATCGATAACTATTCACCTGCTAAGTATGGTTCATTGATCGTAGTGAGGTGCTAATATGGATAAATGTTAATGTTATTGAAGACTATTTTTGGTCAACTAGTAGTTTGCACCGAACAGACCACGTAGCCCGTATAAATTAATAAATAAATAAATAACTTCAGTAATTCTAGATTGTTATTGCTCATATTTAAACTTAAATAACTGTATTAAAATGAACTAATGTTAGAAGATCCTCCGGCTCCCAACGTCCATAACGATACATATACCTAATTAAGGTCATCTATGTATACATTGATTCGGTAATGTAGTTAATTTATCAAAATGTGGACGTTCCTCATAATAAGCTTAATTTTAATTTAACGATTAAGTAAGTTTCTGTTTAGTTAATTCATTTGATGGTCTGTTTGTTTTTTAAATAGTTAGAATTATTATTTATTGCTGGCAACTATTTTTGGAGATAACAAAAGCAAGGGTAGTTTTGGCGGGAAAGTGTAGAATTCATGTCGCGTCATTATATTATTTTCCAAAACTTGTGATATTTCGAGCGTTAATGTGTAAAAACGGTGAATTTTTACCCGTTAAGTGTTCGTGAATACCCACGGACCACGAGTGTAGGTGAATGGTATAATGTCGTGAAACGTGAATTTTCGTGTTGTTTCCAAAACTCCATAGAAGGCTTTAGTAAAGTTTTCACCACTTTACTGGGGCATGACTTGGACTTGACCGTGACTTGTTTTGCTCGACTGTGACTATCACTTGTTTGATAATATTTACCAAATAACTTGAAAATATATATATATGTATACTTGACACTGGCAAATGCATAAGACGTGCAACGCCAAAACCCTATTAGGAGCAAAAAGAAAAAAAAAAGAACTGTAGCACGAAGGAAGTTTTTGTGATTGGGGCGAGGAGAACGCCAGTCGATTAAAGGACGTCTTGAAAGTATCATCGCCTGGACCAACGTCGTAACACTTATTGACTACATCTTTACGAAGATTGCTATTTATTTTCGGACATATACAAAAACTTACTAGATACACGGCGTGGTTTCACCTACGTGAAAAATTCCTCGAAAACCGTTTCTTTTCCCAGGATAAAGGGTACACACAGTGTAATGTCTGCACACTATTGCTTGGCGGTCAAATATCTGCCAAGGTTCTAGAACTTACTTCCCCAGGCGGACTTTGCAAGAGTCTAAAATACATACAACTACACGAAATACTTAATACTGAAATAAAAAAATAGAGTTTACCGCCATCTCGTCCATACAAATAAATTTTTGTTTATCTTCGTTGTTGTAGGCACTTAAAGTGAGTATGAGTATTTATGAGTCTAAAATACGACGAAGAAAAGTAGTTGTTACTAGAATAACATAAACATTTTTTGAAGAAATAAAACATAGCGACATATATTACAGTTTATCCAAGCCATTGCCACCAAAAACAAAACATTTTGTTAAGATTTAGGGGCTGATAACAGACTATCCCCAAAACGCTAATTTCATCAAAAAGTTAGGAAAATTCACTAACTCTATATCACGCGCGAGAAACAGCGACAGCTATACAATTTCAAATATCCAATGCACCAAAACAAAAAAGTATCACAAGTTCTAGAAGAAGAAGAACTAATTCAATAATTTAGAAGGACATTAGCAGCCAGTTAATCAAAATAGATTATATTTATTTTACCATCATCATCATCAGCCAGACTCGAAAACACCCAATACTGACTATAAGTAGGCCTCCCCCTTAGAGCACCAAACTGAACGAAAATTACATTCACCGGCTGCCCGCAACTTTCACAATGTCGTCACTCAAGAAACTTTCTTTCCTCGGTTATCGGTTCTACGAACCACAGAAAAGTTTTTTTTTTACTTCGAACGATGTTTTCTGCCCATCATTTACCAGCTAGTACCTATTCCAAACAGTTTATTTTACTCATGACCAGTTTGACCATGGAGTAAATGATATAACAAAGATCTTAATGGTTTCATTAAACATTTCGCTGTCTAGACAGAATAGATATTCTTTTTCTATTATTTTCTGGAAATTTTAACATTGTCGACACTGTACACAACTGTTATATTTATTTTCTTGTTAAACCAACCAAATAAAATTATATCTACTATTTTTCAAGCAAAACTCACGAGAAATGTTTGAACTATATTACTAGCTGCGCCCAGCGGGTCTGCTCCCTGAGGTGGTGAACACCTCAGGAACCGTTGATTTTCACCAAAAAAATAAGCCATAGATCACTTCCTGATACTATGCGATCCACTATTCATGCGAAAATGTAGCTCGTTCCGTTGCTCTGTTACAGTGTAAAAGGGGAACAAAAAAAAAAAAAAATTTCACATTTATAATATTAGTAGGCAAGTAGAACCCTTTGCTGCTATTTTACATGGATATTTCAGTTTCACGGCCAAGAAAACAATATTCTGGGATTTAAAAAAAAACTTTCCGTTCTCATGATACACACTACTTCAGTGTCCTCACGTTTTTTCATCAGAACACGTTCGACCGTTCCTCAAACTCACTCAAAATAAAGTTCCTTTCGCAATAATAAATTATACATAAATGTGATTTTTATACTAATAAATTAAATTAAATTAAAAATACATGAAATAAAGTGTTAAAGAACAAAAAAACTCGACTAAAAAATGTAGCCTATGACACTCCGGATAATATAAAGACAAATCTATAACAACACCAATCCAAAAAAATATCAAAAAGTTTAGCCGGCACCCGGTCACATAATTATAAACAGACAAATATACGTACACCAAAAAAGGTACCCTCCTTCAGTGCAGTCGGGTACAATTAATGAGAATGTTTCAAAAGACAGGAGAAATAAATAGACTACATTTTTAGCCGGCACCCGGTCACATAATTATAAACAGACAAATATACGTACACCCAAAAAAGGTACCCTCCTTCAGTGCAGTCGGGTAAAAATAATGAGAATGTTTCAAACGACAGGAGAAATAAAAAGACTACATTATGATAAGAAAAACAGACAATGAATAAAAGAACAATCGCGTCTTAATTTAATGACGTTTTATTAATACAAGACGTAGAAATAATTCCGCGTCTTGTATTAATAAAACGGGAATACTCACGTTAAATTGAGTCGGTTATTCCGACTATAGTTTCGATCACATTCGGTGACCTTTATCAAGGAATGCTAAGCGTATATTTCCGCATCTGTTTGCGATTTAATAAAATAAGCACAGAACTCGTTTAATCGTCACAGATCCTACTTCTTTTGATAGGAAAAGAAATCCTTATTTTTTTCCCCGGACTTAAAGAGATATTTTAAATGGATGTAATCTTAAAGCCGGCGGGTGACAGGCTTTCTTTGAACCAAAACAAAATTAAAAAAGCTATATATACTTATACAACTAGTAGCACAGACTACATAATAATACTACGTACTACTAATAGGTACAGACAAGCAGTTAGATACGGGCTCATTATGTACCCAGAAAAAAAGAAAAAGAAAAAAAATGATCAATCAAGGTCAATGTGATTAGGGGCCTGTAATCGCGTCCACAGTTGTCTCGCTCGCACGACTTCAGATAATTGAAGATATAAAATCACTTCAGTGTAAATTTCTGAAAGACAAGATTACGGACGTTTTAAAGAAAGTTTCGTAATTATATTTCTCGGAGCGAAATTTTGAGAAAAAAAATGTTTTTTAGATGTTACTTATTTTGGTTTCATAATAAAAGAATCAAAAAATATTTTTTGTAAAAAATCCAGCGGTTTTATTTATGTAGTAGGCTAAATAGCTTAGGTAGTTATGTATCTAAGGCACATGACCGGTAAAAAAAAAATGTGAGATAATTTTATTAGTTGTGGCAGAACCTTATAGCTTACTCCATCCTTGACCAAACGGTCTTTTCCCATCAAGATAAAAATGATGGTTGAGCGAAGACCCTTCAGAAACATGGTTAAAACGGAGTACCTTCCACATTTCTCTGCTGACAAGGTGGCTACACCAATAATACAATTTTGAGGTGATTTACCGACACTTTACCGAGCACTTTACAAAGCTTGCAGACGTCTCGGGCTCTAATATGGATAATGTGTGTCTGTGTGTTTGTTTGTGTGCGTGTGTCTGTGTGTTTGTTTGTGTGCGTGTGTAATTTGTCACTCTTTAATATTAATAAAATAATTAAATTAGGTTTACCTCGACAGTGATCGAAAACGAAAATCGCGTTTTGGAAATGTTTTCTAGACCAAACATACATACTTCAAAAATGTGCCTTGTTCAATGTTAATTTATCGTGTTATTACTCATTTTGCTTTACAGTCTCTAGATAAACAACCTTATTTTGTTGGTTAACCTAAAAAAATACTGTACAGTGTACAGTGTGCACACCTCTCATCTCCCTGGTCAAGTGGTCATCTGGTGGAAGTACCAATTTAGTTGGTACCATGCGCCGGCACATTTAATCACCGGCACAGATTGTATAACAGTAACTACTAACGCCTCTTATGTAACTATTACGTATTCTGTGTTTCGGACAAGGACACCCGGTGGCGATCGGAAACGACCGCATTAGGGGAAATTGCTGATTTATGACTTCAATTGCATAGTTACACATTCAAAATACTAGATCCGAATTTCAGGGACAAATGAATAAATTATTACATTGCTGTTACATTGGAGTACATAAAGAAAATATTTTTCCACACACTCGCTCGTAAAGTGGGTCTTATTATCCCGCATTTAGACCATTATTACACACACGTGTTTTTTACTTTACACTAACGCACTAGTGATGATATAAACCCGATTAAGTTAAGTTAGTACCTTACTGCAATTTATTTGTATGTAGACGAAGCATTTTTAATTTCACCGGGTAATCTTTTTTTTTTAAATACCAACATAGAGTTTATATGCGGCTAAAAGCGCGCGCATCGTTGGCGCGGCGCGGGAGAAATGGAAACCTGCGCGCCGTTTCATTTTCCATAAATATTTTATTATTGTTATCGCTGTGTGGTTTACTATTATCAAAAATGTCGACTTTAAGTCGTGAAGAAGCAATGTGTAAATTTGACCCCGCCGGAAACTACTCGAAGCACGAAACTCGAGTGATAGCGTTGCCACCAAACTCTAGAGAAATACCTAGCGGTCTACGAAATTTTCAAAGTTAATTTTCAGGTTTGTTTTTTCCTCGCAAATGTGTTGCAAACGTCGTATGAAACTCCTGTGAATTGATCATTACGCTCTCGGCTCCCTTATCGCCTCAAATAATACCGCCTCGAGTGTGATGACCAGTATCATAATGTACTCATAACGTTATTTTTTTTTTGGTCGGTGACGAGACGAGCAAGTCGCTCACCTGATATTAAGTGTCACGCTTATAACAGTTCATTGCCACCCAGAATTTTGAACTTCAACAGTTCAAAACTATGCGCGGCAACGCATTGCGCTCGTCACCCGGAGATGTTAGATGTTAAATCTCTGTATGCCCAGTAATTACGCTGGAAAAATTGGCCTTCAATCCGGAACACAGTAATGCTTGCACACTGCTTGGCGGTTGAATAACTGGCAAAGGTATGGTACTTCCCCAGGCGGACTCTGCAAGAGAGCCCTACCAGTACAACACTTTACATACACATAAGCAGATATATTAAAATGTGGCGTTTTTGATGGTCCAGTATCGTAATGTCCTTTGATGGCCAATTTAAATATACTTTGAGTTCACTTACAAGGTGATGGCAAGCGGATATTATTTGCAGTTTTTGGTTTTGGTTTTTGGTTTTTGGGTTGCTTAGCTGAAATTTTGTGTCGAGTAGTAATAGTGTAAAAGTTTTATAAACTTAACTTAATATCAAGACTTAAACAGAAATTAATATTGATTTCTTTGAATAGCTCCATTTGTCACGAGGTTTTAGAAAAATTACTATATATTTTTGCTTTTTACTTGACAGCTCCGGAAGAGAGAACGTAATTGAGCCAAAACATGAACTTTCACAACTGGTTTACTTTTTTTTACAGACTTAATTAAGAAAATTATTGTTACATCGCATGTTTCCGAACTCTCGGCGTAGGTTTCGTAAATGTGTTTCGTCGATTTACATCAAGTTTCGGTTTTAATTTGCCCCATTTAGGTAACATTTTGAATTTTGATTTTGATAGGGAAGAAAGGTTCATTGTCAGAGAACCTAGAACCCAGAGTCACACAGCGGGCAATGGAGAGAGCTATATAATTATGCTCGGAGTTTTTTTGCGCGATGAAAACCGGAACGAGAATATTCGCCAAAGAACCAAAGTCACCGATATAGCTTTCTGAGTTCGCAACCTGAAGTGACAATGGGCAGGTCACATCAGAACCGATAACCGATGGGGAAGAAAGGTTCTTGAGTGGCGACGACAAACCGGAAGACGCAGCTTAGGCAGGCCTCCTACTAGGTGGACTGACGACATTATGAAAGTTACAGGCAAAACGAGGATACTTATGGCACGTTGTCGGTTGGTGTGGCGCTCTAAGGGAGAGCCCTATGTTCAGCAGTGGACGTCTTCTGGATGATGCTGGTAAAATTTTAGCAGTCACGTTAAGTTTCCGCTTGCGATGTAAAAGTAACACCTTGTACACCTAATCGCAATATTGAAAGGTATGTATGTACTCATCATTATGAACAACTTTGACTATAAGGCCGAACATGAAATCGCGAATCAAAAACGGCAGTTCCATAGAAAAATGTCAATGACACTCGACAGAATGTATGGAACAGCTTATTTTTTATGATTGGTCCCATAGAAAAAGTTGTGATCCATTTTCGACCCAGCGGTCTCATCCCATGTCTTCACTCATCCCAAACACATATTACCAGCACAACCCACACAAAGATTAGTATTTTTTTCTTTAATCGCCCCAAGTGCTATTCTTGGCTCATCCCACGGCAAAAGTGACTAAAAAGGTATGGATAGCATAAGAATGCAAGTTATATTATTATATAATTGTATAGATTTAAGTAAAAAGTACCTACGTATTAAAACCTTAATAGGTATTTGAGCATAAATCAATGTTAGGCGATGCAATCAATGACGATAATATATACCTACCTATTAGTAGGTATATGAGTACATACATACCTTTCAGTAACACTGTAATTATTGTTGCAAATTGTTGTATAGTGCGAAATGTAAAAATTTTAAGGACATTTTTTTATTTCCAAGACAACTCCATTTGAATGAGTTGTTCACAGTAAGACAATTTAACTTCAAGGTAACAAGAAAGGGGGCCCAAGTTTCAAGGTTAGAGGAAACAGGTATTACTATTGAATGAGTAACAAATGACCCAAGTGCAAACTACTTATGACACTCGGGATATATTATACTTAGACGAATTTAACGATACCTCGTAATACCAAACCACTGAATCTGTTAAGCAATAAAGCGGTTTAAGAACAGACGAACATACTATATACTATATAACCTACATACTACGGGTTGCCGTCCGTCCGGGTTTCCCCGGATTTGTCCTAGTTTAGAGGGCATCCGGGGAGCGTCCGGGCGGGGCTTCATTTGTGGACTACAAATACAAATGAAGCTTTTAAAAATTTAAAGTCTTGGGCCGCCCGCGACACATGTCGCGATCAATCGCGACGCGCGGGCACAGTATGTTTTAAATAATCGGGTTGACCTGATTATTAAAAACAATTTGTAATAAGATTCTGTTTTGTTAGGTACATTTAAAATGATGATGAAAGATGACAAAATTTAATTCTAAGGTCAGAAAATAAATAAAAAGGTGGTTTATGACATTTTCAACTGTTATTTATTAAACTGACTATGTTTAAAAAAAACCTATTGACATGTCCGGGTTCTGGGGTCTAAAATCCGGGGTTTTCACGCGCCTTGTCTTAGTTGCCAAATGTTAGAGATGGCAACCCTATACATACTATACGTATATACTATATATTGACATACTTAAATACCACCCAAAAGCATAAACCTTCTTTTCAGTGTGGTAAAACTAAAAAGGGCCTAAGCGAATAAAGTAGCAAAAGCAGAAAATATAAGCGAAAACCCGTCAAATTCATTAAACAGTGTTTCCGGCTGTTTATATCTAATTTCCGGTATTCAGACGTGCCACAACAAAATCGAGTTTGCTTAGCGAGCTGTGAAAAGAGCTATGAATCTCTAACTAAAAGACAAAGGCTGGAATGAAGTTTGCCGTGTCCACAATTGTCTAAAATCGTCTACAGTAAAATGGATAGGGGGTAGGTGCACAGCTAAAAGATCTAGCTCGTTACCATAAAATCAATTAAGTTCCTTAGGAACTGGTGTTTTTTTATCCACAATTTCAGGAATAGTCTAAAGTAAAAGTCGTTAAAATGGCGAGTATAGTGAGCTCCTCTCGATTTGGCGTTTTGTTACCGACGTTCTGTGTAACCCAGCTTATGTGAAGCTGGGTTACACAGATCGTCGGGCTCCACTGCGAGGCTGGATCGCGACATCGCGTGGCTGCCTATCAGATATGCTCGCGAGCAATTAATTAAGAGGCAGCCTCGCGGTGCGCTCAATTTCCGTCTTCACAATCACCACGAGCCACGCTAAGCCTGCGAGCCGTCGGTATACGAAGTTCTTCATCTTGCATGTAGTGAGCGCGCGAGGCAATACACATGCATCCCTTGAAACTGACTGGTTCACACTGAGCGCCCTCGCCACTTTACCGACAGGGAGACGGCTGTGAGCCGTGCTCGTGCGCAGCTATGTGTTCAAACTGGCTCATGATGCAAAAGCCTCAACTCGCGAGCCAACCATGCAATGTTGATACCCAGATTTATTGGCACACGACAAAAACACGTCATTCGAAAACTATATATACCATATATTATTATAATATGTTTACATAGGTATTTACTATAATATTTCAAGTTTCACGTTTGTTTTCAACGTGCCAGCAAAATAGCAAAATAAACTATCCGCTGCACCATATTCTACACAAAAAAGAAAGAAAAAATACTAATCTTTCTCTGTCTTTCTTTTTACTATTCTTTCTGTGATATATTATGACTGTATAATTATACTCTGTACTCTTTTGTTATAAGAACACTCATTTTGTGACTTCAAATTCGCGATGAAAATGGTTTTTAAATATCTTTCCCTATTTGAAATGACTATAATTAAATATACGGCTTATAATTATTTCTAAATTATGATTATTTCTGAGCTTTCTGAATTAGAAAACATTTAGCTATAATAATATCACTACACACATTTTAATTGCAAGACGATTCAACTCTTAGGACGTTTTACCAGTACCTGTGTACCTAGTAGTTCGTTTTGCTTTTGCATTAATTTCCAAAGGCCAAACCCATCATACCCACAAAGCCATTTTAGACTTCGGATGTTCGTTTGTTCATTTAGCTAGATTATTCTGAATATGAATCGTAATTTCCGAAATTATCTAGAATGTTATCGTACAGAAAGGCACTCATGCCGCACTCATGCAAGTGCGTTCAATTTACCAACATAATATCACGAATCTGGAAGTTTCTAGAACTTTCCAGTTTGCTGGGTACTGATGTTATCATTCATCAAGGGTAACCGACACGCGACGCCTCATCCCGCTGGGGCGTGTGTGGGTCGTCTAATTAGGAAAATATACATAGCTACCCTCTTCTGGCTCGATATCGACTGTTAAACTTTGATATAAATAAGTATTATTTATTTATTTATTTATTTATTAATAAATGCCTGTCACACTTACAGCAACGCCAAGGCGTATGACAAGCCAGCAACATTTCAGTCAAGCTTAATTAATTAAAATTTCTACAAATACAAAATTCTTCATAATATAGATAAATAGATTTTACACGTCAAATATAATAAAATTGGTCCAAAATATTAATTAATTGAAAATTATAACTACAAAATAAATGTCAACTTAAAAATCTAATACACACATAAAAAAAATAAAAGTAAGTATGTAAATTGTAGGTTTGTTGGTCATTGGCAATTGATGCAAGTGGCCTGTTGTCGGTCGGTGTGGCGCTCTAAGAGGAAGGCCTATGTTCAGCAGAAGACGTCTCATGGCTGATGATGATGATGATGATAATAGAATAACCACAGATTCCTCTTCTATAACCAGCAATTCAGGATCTACAATCCACGACGACTTTGACTTCGCAATGACTAATGGGACGACTGTCGGCTACGCGAGACCGCTGGCCAAGGAACGTAATAATCTCTAACGAGAGTCGCAGCCACAGATCACACTAGATACCGCATTATGAGATTCGTTGTTCCTACAAAAAGCCAAGCGTTCTCATTGGCTATCTCGAGGTTACGCCTACTCGCGCCTAACAATCAACCAATCAGAGTAATTTCTTAGGCTGATGCGTAATGCGCTTCGAGTTTCCTGAATGCAGAATCTAGAGTGTGATCTGTGGGCACTGCCTAATGAAACAACTAAATACAGCTCGAGAGCTTTGTTTAGCGCTAGTGTGACAGAAGTATGGAGTGCCGCATGTTTCATTCGACTTAACGCTCAACGACCAACGCTCAAAATACGACGCTGTGCGATAAAACACGTGGCGGTAAAAAAGCGCTGCCGTATGAACTAGGCCTTAACAGTGGGATGCGTTGTTATGTCACAGTAAAAACCGACTTACACAATGTTCATAAAAATCGATGAAAGCAATTCTCATGCATACCTTATCAACAGTGCTGAATGCATTATGAATCATTCCTTAGAACACTCAACTGGTCAGCAAAGTAGGTCATCGGCTCAGCCTAAGGCATCGATTCCAATCAATCAATAGCTTGATGTTACTAAATTATTAACACTTGGGTTCCAATTTCCATAGCAGTCTAGACGGCACCGTCACTCAGAATCAGATTACCGGAGCAATAGTAACTATTAATTATGGCGGTTTTTATGGTGGTTATTTATTTATTTTAACCGGGGAAGAAAGGTTCTTGAGTGGCGAGCACGAATTGGAAGAAGCAGCGCAGGCCTCCCACAAGGTGGTGCGACGACATTGTGATAGTCGCGGACAAACGGTGGCAGCAAGTGGCAAGTTGTCGGTCGGTATGGCGGTTTAAGGAGGGGGGGGCCTTTTTCAGCAGAGGACGTCTTCCGGCTGATGATGAAGATGGTGATTTATGGTATCCAAGCAAACCGCCAGGGTCTGGAATGCCTTACTACCATCCTTTTTTCCCGAAAACTGAAACATTTTAGAGATCTTCGAACAAATATACAAACATACCTATACAGAGTTATACATACATAGCATATCCTTTCTGTATAACCCCGTATTATACATAATCATACATAAAACCGCCAACTTCGAACTTTGCTCTGCTCAGTCAAATATTTTTGCAATTTATAATTGCGATCGTATTTATAAATTGCAAAGAAAGAATAATTTATTCCAAAATGTCAGTCGGCTAATTGAAAAACTTGACGACAGCAAAGCCTGGCTGCCCAAGTGCTGATTTAATGAAAGAAAAATGTTGAAAATGTTGATCTTCATGTTAGTGGTTTTATAATATTTATTTTTTAAAACGGCGCCCGATAAAAATGATGTCTTAAAACCTAAGTTTCATTTTGCGATCATTATTTTGAAGTTAGGTCATGTTCATACATTGCCCTGATGCCGGGGCACTAGAATACGGTATCGGTATCCCCTGCCTCTAGTAAGAGCCTACTAAAAGGGTACCGCTGGTCTCGGGGGAGATTAGAGGTGGGGCTCTAACCACCATCTACCAAAGCGAGCCCGGGGAGGACGACAGCGTCGAGTGGCGGACGCTGTTGTAGGCTTAAACGTCTCACGACAGGTACTAGCTGTCCCGGGAGGATCTGAAGATCGTTCCCTTGGAGATCCCGGAGCCCTCGGTCAAGCACCAAGGCAGGCCACCGGGGGGGTTTTAGTGGGTATAATCCCACATAACCCGGCTGCACCCCAAAGCAGACGAGTATCTTGGCGAAGATTTCCCACTCGCAAAAAAAAAAAGGTTATGTTCATACAAACGTACTACGTTTTTTTTTCTACATATTAACACTCGAGAGAACACATTCTCATGTGTTTGAGAATAATACTAAGCAGCGACATGTTTTCTCGACGTGGTCGCCAAAATTCCCAAATTGTCTGTTATTGTTAGCACAGAATGACAAGTTCTAAATATAACATAAAAAAAATATTTAAACACGTATATAGATTTTTGTTTCAATTGTATTGTTTCAGGTAACAAGGCGGCATTGGAATGACCACCACAGTGGAGCCCACTGGTTGTCCAACATCAGACCACGAAGATGATACCTGGTGTCTGGCGTACAACACTCTTCTTTCTTTTGTGGTAAGAAAACTCATGGAAAGCTCTAATGCCTAACATGAATGTAACGTAGATTTTGAAGGCATGTTGTAGTTTTTTTTTTATTCTTTGGTCTGAAAACAAACAAAGAAGATATGGCATGGCGCCGTGTCAGGTCCTCCGAAGGTCTAAAACAGGCCACATGTTTTAGTGTTATTAGGTAATTCGCTAATTCCGACTTTTGTCAAAATTTCTCGTTATTCTTTTACTTAAAAGACATTTGGCGTCGATTCCCGATAAACCAAACATATTGCTATTGCTCTCTTTTACCTACTAATAGAAACATAAGAAAAAGATAGCATGCATTTTAGTTCTGTCAAATGAGCTTACCGATTAAAGCCGCGAAGAAAAACGTACACTAGCGACACTTAAAACTTGTTTTAAATCGTCACCCGCTACGGTCTCGTCTAAGTTTTTATGGAGAACTAAGATCTGACTAATTTGACAGCACTATAATTCATGCCATCTCTATCTTGTGTTTTTATTTAGTTAAAGACAACGATAGCTCAATTGCGTGTTGTTTATCCTATAATTAATATTATCCTATAAAAGTATGGGAGTTTTTTTTTCTGTTATTTTATTTAATTTTATCTAAAGCGTTTTCAATCAAGATCACAATGTTTTCTACGAACTGTAATCGTAGACTTAAATATTGTACTTTAAATATTTGAATGATTTTCTTCAAAATTAGCGATCGAGTCATATCTAAAACAACCCTTAGAATTCAAATGTAACTTTTTAAGACTGTAATATAACAACCATTATAAAACGATTTTTAAAATATTAATCTCGATTTATTTTATTTTTATGATAAGGTGACGAGACGTGCAAGTCACTCATCTGGCGCTTAATCCATAACAGTTCAGATCACCCAGAATTTCGTTGTTCAACATTACCGTGCAAAACCATGGCTGCGGCGCCATGACACGCATGGCGCCGCGTCAATATCGTAATTGTAAAATTATATTAAAACTAACTGCGCCCTGCGGTTTCATCCGCTATTCTACAGAAACTGAATATTTTTCAGGGATAAAAAGTAGCCTGTGTTATTCCAGGTTGTAAGCTACACCTAAAATGTATATTAATACATTTCATTCAAATGCGTTTAGCCGTTAGAGTTGAACGGGAACAAACACACTTACATACTTACGCACAATCTTTCGCATTTATAATATTAGTGTGATTAAAAATTGGCTTGAGCTAATTATAAAGACTACACGTAAAAATGAATGTTAAATTATGTTATGTTAAAGTCTCTGGGAAACCAAACTGTTTGATTTGAGTAGGCGACTACATCGAGATATTTTCTTTAAATTTTCTTTGATTATATTTTGTTTAGTAAATAACCCATGCCCAGCTAAAAAGGGTAGTATATTACATGAGATACAGTACGTATTAACGTAAAGATAAGGCAGATATTTAAATAACACCAAGTATTTTGGAGAACGCTTACGTCACATCAAGAGTAAACCACACTTAGCGTTATCAGCGAAGGTCGGGGAAGTCATTAAGATAAGGCTTGAGCTTGGCAAGATTAGACCTAACCTAGACATAAATCTGTGACCTAAAGCTATGGTGTCCATGAACACTATTCGCCTACTTTATTTCTAGTGGTCTAGCCGATGTAGTTAATTAACCAAGGCCTCGCCAAGTTCTACTAAAGCTCTGTGGAACAAGGTAAAAACATCAAGGTTTTTTGGCACGGATCCAATCCGTGGCTATTTTTTATGCTTGATAGGCTCTGCTGAATGATTACAACTCACTTGATGTTAAATGACTGCGGTTGTGGATATCATAGTAAACACAGCCTGGGGCACTAGTCTCGACTTTTCGCTACAGCACTTTGCGACCGAATTCGGTCGCTATGACGCAAAAATTAGTCAACGAACATGAACGCAAAAATAGCGTTGAATTTTGAACGCAAAATTCAACGCTGTTTTATTTCGTTAACAATTCGTGTTCGTTGTCTAATTTTTGCGTCATAGCGACCGAATTCGGTCGCAAAGTGCTGGAGCGAAAAGTCGAGACTAGCGCCCCAGGAATGTTTTTTTTTACTTTGGACTAGGCATTCGTTTGACCACAATCTCACCTGATGGAAAGCGACGATGTGGCCGAAGATATAGCACGCTTGCCTAGGAAGTACCTCAATCTTTTCTTGAATAGCCCCGGATTGTATTTGTTCGGAAAGACAGACGCAGGCAAAGAGTTCCAGTGATAACTGTCTCCCAAGTGACGCTGCTGGAGCACTGAGGGGCTTGATAGATAGATAGATTGATAGATAACTCTTTATTTTTCATACCAGAAATAACATACAAATGACCAAAAAACAACTTAAAACTAGTGTAACAACTGGCGGCCTTATCGCTTAAAGCGATCTCTTCCAGGCTTGGCGATAGAGTACCGTCTTGAGAGTGATAGCTAGCCAGCCGAGTACGAGAAAGTAACCCTACCACCATGATATGGTTTCATCGCGATGTTTTCTTTGACCGGTATAGCTCAAACTCCTTATTGGATTTTTGAACCCACGCCCTGCGCACTATGATCCCAACGCGCCAACCACTGAACTATCATCGCAATAAATACAAATACATTACTATTGATAACAAACAAATAGTAATTACAATTTCGCCTTTTATTTACCGATGCTAATATCTAAATTGTTCTCTTTGAACTTGCTTTGAACCATAGATAAAATATTTGAGACAATTAAGTGAAACCTGATTCCAGATCTTGATTATTGGAGGAACAAAATATTGATGTCGATAGCTCTTTTATAGCTCGATAAACATTATAGAATTTTATATGTATTTTGGAATTGTCTTCTTAAGAACCCGCTTCCATAATTCAGCTATCTCGTTCGGAAATTTAAAAAAAATAACACTCATTTTCTTTATAACAACAATGTCAATGTTTTAAAGGTGAAAAAAAATTCCTTCTTCCTCAAAATAGAAACATAAACATTTTCTATTTTAAGAAAGCAGGAAAATATATTTTTTTTTTTTTTTTTTTCTTTCTTCTTCGCCAAAATAAAAAAAAAACAATTACATAAAAACTGGTTTCAAACAATGACATTGGTATCCTAAAAAATTTAGTGTTTTTTTTTATTTCCACCTTGAAATTTTTACATTAAATTAGTTAAAAAGTGCGAACGAGAATCGGGAAAGCCTTAACATTTCTTTTTGAACATCGCTTCTCTTAAATTAATTAAATATAAATTCTTTGAAAGGGAATGTTACTTTTGTTTGCGATTGCTCTGAAGCGAACCCAAATATTTTACGCCAAACAACAAGGGACCACGAGTTTTTTAAAACCCCGTCTTCTTTATAGTCTCAGATTTCATAATTATGATGTTTCATATTAACACGAAATAAATATGAGTTATGCAATTAGCCCCTAACAGAGCAAAGACTTCCTTGTAAATGAAAGGATTAAATCTTTATGATTACATACTTATTACATAAAAAGTCACTCGATCCTACTAAAAAGGGATCTCTGGCCTCAGGGTAGTTAGAGGTGGGGTTCTAACCATCTACCGACGCGAGCCCGGGGAGGACGACAGCGTCGTGTGGCAGACGCTGTTGTTGGCTTAGGCGTCTCACGACAGCAGCTTGCAGTCCCGGGAGGAGCTGAAGCATGGTGCTGATGGCTCCGATGCGTTCCCTTGGAGATCCTGGAGCCCTCGGTCAAGCACCAAGGCAGGCCACCGGGGGGGTTTTAGTGGGTATAATCCCGCATAAAAGTCGGGTATCTAGTGAAGATTTCCACCTCGCAAAAAAAAGGCTACAGGAAAAAATATTACTACTACCTCTTGAACAGTCAGGTTAAAAATAATTTAATTATCAACCATAAAAGATTATCACTAAAATTATATCGTAACGTTGTATCGCTCCCTTTACAAGGCACCTTTAACCGTGTTAGTTCTCGTTATCTTCACTGCGGTGTTCCCTGCCCTCCAAATGATGGATCTCTAAAGGTCAGGGCAAGTGTCAAGGCTAGCAGGTGAATAAATCACTGATAAGAATAATGATAGCATGAAACGGTGTGGCTGACTTCCGCAGACAGGAAGTGTGGAGCCACCTTATGTATTGTATATTGGATTTAGTAAATTATAGGCGTTAAAGTTGTAGGGGAGGGTGAGAAGAATTATGGAGCGGCGAAGTCAAGGCGGAAGTTCGAATTTAAGGGCAGTTGGCATGGTTTTTTCCGTGTTTATTTTTTTTTATACTGTAAACCTGGAAGTGTATGTTATTTTATGGTGGAGTCGTGTCATAGCTATCTCACTCGCACATTTTCATCGTGAATTTTAAAAAGTATAACTTGTTTCTGTTTATGGTTTATGTTTTGTCTGTTTATAATAAAAATATTACAAATATTTTACGAAACGTTTCGTTTTAATATGTCTTTTAATTTTATCTTATCTTATTTATCTTTTGTCTTTTTATTTTAATTTAAAGATATCTAAATAAACGAAGAAAATAGTTATTTGGTAAAAACTATTTTAAAAATTTAAAATTATTTTAATAGTTTTTTTGATAAAACTATTTTCTCTTTTTCGATTTCTCTTCCAACAAATTAAAAGATATCAAATAAACATATCTCAATTAATAAGCTGTAATAGGTATAAATAATTTTGGAATAGAGTATACCATCGTCTTCTTCATACAAAAAGCGTAGTCTGGTACGCACCCCTAAATTTTATCCGATTTCGAAGTTTTTTTATGTTATCTATACCGTGAAAAACAAAGCTTGCGGTTTTTTTTTTATTGTTCGCAATAATATCTTCGCTGTTATAGGCACTAAAAGTGATTTTTTTTTTGCGTTAAAAATACGACGATGAAATGTAGTTGGTAGCTATTATTAGAATACCATAAACATTTTTTGAAAAACAAAACATAGCGGCATAGAATACGGTTTATCCAAGCCATTGATAACAAACAAAAACAAAAGATTTTGTTAAGATTTAGGGGGTGATAACAGAATACTCCCAAAACGCTAATTTCATTAAAAAGTTAGGAAAAATCACTGACTCTCTCTATTGCATGCTCGAGAAACAGTCGCTCTCTTTCTCGGGCTTACAATTTCAAATATCGAATGCGCCAAAACCTCGCATTAACCTTCTCGCATTTTGTTTCTTCAAAAAATATCTATAGAATTCTAATAACAAGATACGTCGTATTTTCGATGCAATTTTTTTTCACTTAGTGCGCCTATAACAATGAAGATACAGAGAAATTAAAAAAAAAGTAAGCATTGTTTATCACGGTATAGATAACATATAAAAAAACAACGAATTCGAATAAAATTTAGGGGTGGGTATCAGACTACGTGATGTAAGGAAATGAACGCGGTATAGGCACTGTATTCTTAAAACTTTCGAACAGCAAGGTGCCATGATAAACGACAAATGCTAAATACTGCGATGGTCTAAATATAGTGACATGGCGTGCAACTACATACACAATCGATGAGAACACCTTGGCCTGGATATAAATGTGCCTTCGCCATTTGTAACTTCTCCGCATTCCACCAAAAGTTATAAGTAAAAAAAATTAAAAGCATTTTTTCATGCAGACAAGCCTTTTCATAAGCTTACTCATTCTATTACTAAGCCCATGCTGCCCTTCCCTCCGTCCTATCTTAAAAGTCTCTATATTTCAAACGTTAAATTTATATCCGCTTGAAACGCTCACAGAATATTTTTGTTAATTTCCTGACAGATAATAGTAAGACTAAATACAAAACTAAGCTAATTTTATTTCTACTACAAGAAGTACTACTTATTTCAGTTTTCATTAACTTTTCTTTTAATTCTTTTCATTGACTCTTGTCTTGTCTTAAAATTGGTAACAATAGACACTATACAATAGACAGTTATTTATTTGTCACGAAAACAAAACAATAAAAATATAAATTAAAAGTAAATACATAAAAAATAAGGGCAAAATAAGGGAAAATAAGGTAAGGGGGAGGCCTATGTTCAGCAGTGGACGTTTTATGGCTGAAGATGATGATGATGATGATATAAAAAATAAAACATAATAAACCCACAATTTTTGTTTTATTTTTGTCACAAACCGCACACGTAATACGTGTACGTGTTAACACGTATAGCAGCAAACTTGGTGTGATTCTAGTGCGGTCCATACCTAGTATAAAAACTACAAATATTTAAACCAGACTCGCGTTAACGATCCCAAGCTTAGTCAGCTCGGGGTCATTAGCAATAAAAAAGAGATGCCCACTTATGGTGGAAATATCGTTCAAACGCACTAAGCGTTTCCAACCTACCTTCATTATAAGAACAGCAGAGGTGTGGAACTCATTACCTGCACCTGTCTTTCTCAATCCGGGGCTGTTCAAGAAAAAAGTGAATAGGTACCTCCTAGGCTACGTCTTCGGCCACAACGTCGCTTTCCATCAGGTGAGATTGTGGTCAAAACGCTTGTCTAGTTCGTTATAAGGAAAATACGGTAAATTTCGTACGGAACCTTCGTTACACGAGCCTGACTCGCACTTCGCTGGTTATTAAAATAAATACGCTTTGCATTACCTTTGACTTTGAAAGATACCCTTGATTTTTACTTTAATATGCGAGCAAGCGAAGCGAGCGAAGTCTTAGCAATAACTGGCAAAATTTGCTTTCATCTGCCGAAAGTATGTATGTATGTATGGCGCGGATTTTTTCGCGGTTTTTCTCAACGAATCTTGATGCAACATGGTATACAGGTTCTACAATTTCTTCTTTTTTTTGTAGTCGGCGATTTTTCATTGGAGGGTTTTTCCCCTAAACAGGCGGGAAGTTTTCTGCGTTGCCATTTGTCTGCCGATTTTGATATTGGCAGAATCATTCGGTACTTAATTCTAAACAAGAATTTTATAGTGTGTTTGTGCTCGCGAGGCTTACTAACTGTTCGCAGAACCACTATTTTTAAAAACTTTCATACCCCGTGACTATAATGATAGCTATTCTACATTTTGACTTTTTTAACGTCTCAAATACTGTCTTGTAACTTTAATCCTAACTATTATAAATGCCATAGTTACTCTGTCTCTCTGTTCGGGTGTTTGTCGCGTTATCACGGCTAAACGGCTGAACGAATCAAGCAGATTTTTTGCATATATAAGCTTAAGGATAGGAAACTGTAGCCTACTTTTTTTTTGTATATCCACGCGAACGAAATCGCGGGTAACAGCTAGTTTCAAATAATTATTAGAATTTTAGTTTTTCAAGTTAATTTGTATTGCCAAATAAATTTACATAATAGAGTTAAGGTGCTTCGTTTGAGTCCGCTAGGTAGGTAGGCGCCAAGAGATGGCGCTGTCGTTGAAAACTCAATTGAGGTAATCTGCCCCAGTTTTAATTCACTTTGCGACCTCTTACTATTGTTATAAACACATCTCAAAAATAATAGAGCCCATTAATAGCTGCACTCGACTGAAAATTCAAATAATGTTCAACGCCTGTATGCACGCATGAACATTACGCACACATGCGAATTTAAAACGGTTACAAGCAAATACGAAATTTCGTTGCTCTGTATATCGTCTCGGTGGCCGAAGTCATCAGTTTGATTAGGTCGCGCTCGTGAGGTTCTGGGTTCGAACCCCTAAAATTAGGTAGTATTATTTTTTATAATTTAATTTCGAGAATACTATTTATTTTAATTTTTGCTGTGGGTTTCTTGACAAACTTATTCAAAATTAGTAACGAAACTTATAAAAGTATATATCTACATAAACCTAATATTGTCACACAAATATTTAAAATGCGAAAGTTCGTGTGTAAGTGTGTAAGAATGTAAGTTTAATTTTTTGTTATTTGGTGACGAGACGAGCAAGTCACTCAGCTGATGTTAAGCTTCACGCTTGCTCATAACAGTTCAGTGCCACCCAGAATTTTGAACCTCAACAGTTCAAAACCATGCGCGGCAATGCACTGCGCTCATTACTCTGAGATATTAGATGTTAAATCTCTGTGCCCAATAATTACGCTGGAAACATTGCCCTTCAATCCGGAACACAGTGATGTTTTGCACACTACTGCTTGACGATTGAATAACTGGGTCCCTGGAATAACCCCATATCGGGGGTTCTAAAGGCACCGAGTCTGGTACCTTCCGAACAAATTTTCCACTTTTTTTCGGTTTTTTTCAAATTAATTTCGAATTTTACATACCTAATACCTAATGAAATGAACGTAATGAAATATGCAATACCCAAAAATGTTATGTTTTCCGCGTCGATAGACATTATTCTGCGACTAAAAATATGGATTTTAGACCCGGGTTAGATTAATTTAGTCCATAGTAGGTACTGTTGTTTGTTATTTGTTATTTTGTGTGTACACAACACACAAAACTAACTAATAGGTAGGTATGTAGGTAGGTAGGTTGGTTGCTTGGTTGGTTGGTGGCTAGGTAGGTATTATTAGTATAATGTGCATATTTTGATCGCGCAGTACGAAATATTCAAGATTTTCATATACCTCGATCTACCACCTTACCACCTACCTATATAGGTACCATACCTAAGTATATAGGCACCTTTTACAAAAAATCTATTATTTCACTAAGAAGGAAGTTTTTCAGAATTTTTTCAATATTTTTCCCGGGATCAGTGAGCGTGCGCGCAACGAGATCATACATAAAAATGCAAAAACCACATTCATCATCATTATTGAGGTGAATTTTTTTCCCGAAATTTTGCATTGTTTTTCCTGGCAGCACTGATGGAGCGCGCACCGAGCCCCATACTCAGAAATGCCGAATTCCAACAAATTTTAGATATGGGGTTATTAGTTAGTCACACCAAAATGCGAAAGTTTGTGTGTATGTAAGTAGGTATGTTAGTATGTAAGTGTGTTTGTTCCCGTTCAAATCTGTAACAGCTGCATGGATTTAAATGTAATTTGGTATGGAGGTAGCCAAATTTAGGTATGGTAGCCTCCATACCAAATTTCATCCAAATCCGTTCAGCCGTTACAGAGTTTATACCGCGGGTGAAACCGCGGGGCGCATCTAGTATCCTATAAATTTTGAAAGTAGCTCTGTCTTTCTGTTTGTTATCTGTTCACGATAAAACGGCTGGACCGACCTTTACGAATTTTGGTAAAGATAACGAGTATCGTCAAGCGGTAGGTATTCTAGTAAAATAAAATATTTTTTAATTTAATCATTTTATGTATTTTTTAAGAAATCTCGTTACGTTTTGGAGAAGGCTGATGGTGATGATAGAAAATTTTAAATCTATGACCGCAAATGAAAAACGCTGTCGGACGGGTAGAAATCCCCCCATTGCTATGAAAATGGGTAAGAAATCTCGGTACGATAGGGAACAGGCGGATGATAATGATAATGATCCTTAAAATCTATGACCGATAACGAAGGTCACAGTTGGACGGGTACCAATCCTCCCATCGCCATGAAAATGGGTAAGAAATCTCGGTACGATAGGGAACAGGCTAATGATGATGATGATGAATTTTAAATCTATGACCGAAAATTAAAATCGCAGTTGGACGGGTAGAAATCCCCCATCGCCATGAAAATGGGCAAGAAATCTCTGTACGTTATCAACAGCCTGATATTGATGATGATGAATTTTAAATCTATGACCGCAAATGAAAATCGCAGCTGGACGGGTAGAAATCTCCCCATTGCTATGAAAAATGGGTAAGAAATCTCGGTACGATATGGAACAGGCTGATGATGATGATGATGAATTTTAAATCTATGACCGAATCACATGCGAATTCAAAACGGTTACAAGCAAATATGAAATTGAGTACCCGATTTTCGGCGTTCCATCTATCAGATCGACTGGCCGAGCGGTCGAGTAGACGGATTTACAATATGCTTTGTTTTGTGGTGTGTATGTCAATGAGACGAAGGCCCCGGATCGAATCCTCATTTGAAAATTGTTTTGTGAAGTTTTTGTTCTTTTTGTGCTATTTTTTTACAGAATAAGTTATCAAACAACACAACAAACACCACACACAAAACTAACTAACTAATAGGTAGGTAGGTAGGAAGGTACGTAGGTTGGTTGGTTGGTTGGTAGGTAGGTAGGTATTATTAGTATTATGCACATATTTCAATCGCGCAGCACGAAATATTCAAGATTTTCATATACCTCTATCTACCACCTTACCACCTACCTATATAGGTACCTATACCTATATAGGCACCTTTTACAAAAAATCTATTATTTCACTAAGAAGGAAGTTTTTCAGAATTTTTTCAATATTTTTCCCGGGATCAGTGAGCGTGCGCGCAACGAGATCATACATAAAAATGCAAAAACCACATTCATCATCATTATTGAGGTGAATTTTTTTTCCCGTAATTTTGCATTATTTTTCCTGGCACTGATGGAGCGCGCACCGAGCCCCATACTCAGAAATGCCGAATTCCAACAAATTTTAGACATGGGGTTATTAGTTAGTCACACCAAAAATAAATATTATAAAGAGGAAAGATTTGATTGTTTGTTTGTTTGCATTGAATAGGCTCCGAAACTACTGAACCGATTTGAAAAATTCTTTCGCTGTTGGGTAGCTTTTTAGCTTTCTTTATATATATATTTTTTTTTGTAACTTGACGCAAATAGAAGGGTTTTGTGTGTGTATTATAATTTTTATTTTTTTGTTATATACCCGTGCGAAGCCGGTGCGGGCTGTAAAGGATTCAAACAGACAGACGGACATGACAAACTTATAAGGGTTCCTTGTAGTACTACGGAACCCTAAAAATTTATAAATGGTTACCTATGTCAAAGTCCTCAAAATATAAGAATAGGGGTTCATTTTTATACATATAAACTAGTATTTCGCGAGGCTGCGCGGGCCGCGAGCGGCCCGCGGGGCGGTCCTGCAGTTGGGTATGGCTGGATCGTTTAGGTCGACTTGTAAAGTTAAAAAAAAAGGAGGAGCATGATGAAAACGGGTAAGAAGCCTCCATACGGTAGCAATTTGGCTAATGATGATGATGATTATGGTTAAAATCTATGACCGATAATGAACGTCGCAGTTTGACGGGTAGAAATCCCCTATCGCCATGAAAATAGGCAAGAAGTCTCGATACGTTAGGAAACGTGCTGATCATGATGATGATGAATTTTAAATCTATGACCGATAGGGAACAGACTGATGATGATGATGATGATGATCCTTAAAATCTATGACCGCAAATGAAAATCGCAGTTGGAAGGGTAGAAATCCCCCCATCGCCATGAAAATGGGCAAGAAGTCTCGAATTATATTTTTTATTTATAAATTAGGTAGGTAGGTAGGCACTTACGAAACACCTTCGCCATGATAATATTTCAGCCGAGCACGAACACGTTTCGTGCTCTTTTTTTGGCCAGAATATTGATGGCGTCTATAGCGCAACGATGATGTCTGCTGCATTCTATTATAATTATGTACGTTATTATTAGGTTACTAGCAGCCCGCCCCGGCTTCGCACGGGTATTTAACAAAAAAATAAAAATTATAATACACACACGAAAACCCTTCTATTTGCGTCTAGTTACAAAAAAAATAATATGAAGAAAGCTGAAAAGCTACCCAACAGCGAAATAATTTTTCAAATCCGTTCAGTAGTTTCGGAGCCTATTCAATGCAAATAAACAAACAAACAAAGAATCAAATCTTTCCTCTTTATAATATTGGTATAGATAGATTATTCTATCATCATCAATAGTTGTCGCAACGCACGCGATGTAAAGGATATTTTAGGTATTTTTTTTTACATCTTGGGTTACATTATTCGAGTTTTAGTAAGGATCCCAAATTTTTAAAAAATATAATATAATATAGTATAGGGATAGTGTAGCTTCCCAACAGTGAAAGAATTTTTCAAATCGGTTCAGTAGTTTCGGAGCCTATTCAATGCAAACAAACAAACAATCAAATTTTTCCTCTTTATTATATTGGTATAGACTATTCTTTCATCATCAATAGTTTTCGCAGTGCACGCGAAATACATCATCTTGGGTTACATTATTGGAGTTTTAGTAAGGATCCCTAATTTTTTTGAAAATATAATATAACCTATGTCACCCGGGGATAGTGAAGCTTCCCAACAGCGAAAGAATTTTTCAAATCGGTTCAGTAGTTTCGGAGCCTATTCAATGCAAACAAACAAACAATGAAATAAATAAACAATCAAATCTTTCCTCTTTATAATATTGGTATAGATAGATTAGGTAACCAAATCAAACACTGCACTGCACACCGATACCGAATCTCGCAACGTCGCAATTATCGAAGGCCGCGCGCGGACTAAGCCGCGAGGCAAGGATACCTAGTCTCGCTCACACACGCACCGACAAGCTGGCAACGTCGCGTAAACCGCGTGACGCGCGCGCGGCACAACCAGTGTACACAATTTTTGCAAGACGCACGCACACATCAATATTTCACGCACACCATGATCGCATGATTCGCATGTAAAGAACACACCACTACAATCGTAAAATTTGTCGTAATTATTGGGTTGAAAGATGGTATTTCCTAGCCATGAACATTTTAAATTATCGACTTTGCGATACTTAGAGGCCAAATTAGGCCTATGTTAAGTCATGCCCAGTTCAAAATCGTAGTAGAACGCCTAAAAAGGCATCGACAGTTTTGTATGAAAGTCGTTTATCCTTAAGTAAAGTAAATACTAATTTATTTCTAGAAATAGACTTTACATAGATGCATGTTATAATTATTAATCTCGTGTATAGTCGATAAATTTAAACAAAAATATGCTGTTTTTCACTGCCCGAACTAGGCTAGGCCGGTCTCTTTTGTGACAATGGAACCATTTACCTGTTCTATTATTATGATTTAATATTTAATCTGGTTCCCATAGTAGCTTGCTTAGTTTGAAGCTAGATGGCGCTGTGTGAAACACGTCCACCAATAGATGGTAGACAATGTACTGTTTTACTGTTTTAGACTGAGTTAAATAAATAAATAATAAATAGGTATCAAAGGCCCAAGTTATATACTCTTTGACTTTGTTTTAGATTGTACATACATTATCGCTTCTAGTTAGTCTGACATCGAGAATACCTCGAGTAAAGACCCATTTCCATCCAATCCAATTTAGTTCCAATTTTATTCACGCAGTCAACGGCGTAGTTTCCTTTATTGTCGCTCAGATTGCTCTTCTTCGACTGATGCTAGGCTGAAAATAGACTATAGATTATTTCGCGTCGAGCAAAACTTCTAACTCGCAAAACGCCCACCACATTCAAAAATCTTCAAAACTTACCAAGTGTAAAATGTCCCAACAAGCGAAATGCCTTATTGCATAATTTTAAAAAAAATGTGGATGTTTTCCGTTTTTTCATTTTACGGTTTTGGCCTGCTGCGTTTTGGACGATTTACGTTTTAAAAGTTTGACAGTTCGACCCAATTTCCTAAAAGGATCGTTTTTTTTTTTCTGATAAAGTATTTTAGAATATTCAACATTGTTCACTTTTTACAGTTTACTCTTAGACAATTTACGGTGAAAACTGCAATCAGAAAATTCACAAAATTTTGCATTTAAAAGAGTTAATAAAAATGCCAATTCGGTACCCGCTATTATGGTTGGGTAGGTACTTCCATTGGCAATGAGACCAATATTTAATTTTCATTTCGAATTTCTGTACAGTTCCATCATTTTAATTAAATCGGAGGAGGATGACATGGAGCCGCAGTCCCAAAGTGATTGCGACCCCATCGCGGTCAACGGTTCTGAAACAAACAAGTAAGGCCAAAGCAAATACGCACTTAAAATGTATTATTCAATTTCATTTCTAGCATTTTTTAAATATTTTTTTTTGGTTCCACATTTCTAGTATATTTTGGCAGTGTCAAGTATTATTTATACCGACACAAGCACTCTACATTTTACTTCATTGTCAGTATTTTTTTTATTTAGGCTAACACAGTGGATTTGTATCACTAAGTTGATGTTGGACAAACATTGAAATCTCCGAAATCGTACCCTATGAGACGAGCACCTTATGGACTTCAGTCTGTGCAATCTGCTTATATTTTTTTTTTTTTAATAATGGTAAAACTTCATAATTGCAAATTTGTATGGTTTCCATTAAAAAGCTCGAGGCAAGCTTTGTAGAGTATTTTTCTTTTGTCCTTTGTTTAAAAGCTCAGACTGTTCTATATCAAATAATCATATTGCAAAAATAAAACTTCATTTAGGCTTTCTGTAAGTCTGAATTTGACAGTCAGTTGCACTTGTGAAGTTATTTAACGAAAATTTCACTAAACCTAAAATTGGAAAAGAAAATTTGTTATCACAATAATAATTGCACTGGCAAAAAGTGTTGAATAAATTTTCTTTCCAAATTGCTAAAAACCCTAACTATTTTTTATAAAAGTTTTCTGTGATAATTACTTCAATGTTGTCTAACTCGAAGATAATGTTTTACTTGAGACGGCCTTGTAATTTTAGGGCATCAATCGATTTTTTGAAACCACTATTTAAAAAAAAAGTTTTATACTCTATTACAGAATATTCTAAGACATCTTTATAACTATCTGCTACAATGGAACGAAGTAACTATTACCATAGAGAAATTATATAAAGAAGATTGCTTATTTATATTGATAGAAAGATGCGTAACTCGATTTATTGTACAACTGATGAGGACGTAAGATGTCGCTAGTGCTTTAATCTGCGAAATGATCGTCATGATTTCTGCTTGGCTTGAAATAGAAACCAATGCTAACTCATTCGTAATGGTACGGAGAAAAAACGCGACTTCATAATTGTTATGAGTATTTTCGTATTAATAACAACAGTTTTTTTTTTTAATAAGGCAAGTGCCTTTGTTATCTATGCAAAATACATACCAACTACAACTACCTAAACTACTTAGCCTACTACATAAATAGAATAGTTGGATTATCCCGAGACCATTAAAGGTTTATAGATAATCCAATGTTCAAGCCCTCTACCAATTGGCAGCGTACCCAGCATGGTGGCGGCATTACCACGCTGAATGCCAATGCTTATGCGTAGACGCCAGCATTTTGGTCACGCGTTGCGTCAACCAGGCGCTCTGTTAAGTTTTTGAAAATAAGATGAGCTCCCGGTTCCCAAGGGTCCAACGTCTCTACTCCAAACGGCTCAAATATGTAACCACTACAGAGGTTGGCATATTTGCGCCGCTTGTGCTCCTCCGCTGAATGAGTCGCGGCGTCAGCCCCAATCCGTGTTTCAGAAAGATGTGACGGTGCCATTGTGTCAACGCAAGTTGCCTCCCACACAAGGGGCCGTCCCACCTTCCAGGGCACAAACGTCATACCGTCAGGTCTATTACCATCGTCACGCGCAAGGCCACTCGGTTCGAGTATAGCTGCAACATTGGCGGTGGAAAAGCCCGGCGTATGATGTCATTCAGGCTAGCGTGCGGACGAATTTGCCCAGCACTTCTTGAGCAGGAGAGATCTTGGTGGCTGAGCTGCAGCACCACACTGGCCGCGATGGGCCTCAAAGCACCTTGCACCCAAATGTTAACTAACGGCGAGACGAAATGCAGTCGGGTCTAAAAGGCTACCTGTGTTAAAATTATTAATTTTATATTTTGCCAAACTCGCTAGGTTCTCAAGAGATGATGTTGTAAACATTATTTTTGTCCTGGGTGGGAATCGAACCCACAAACTACAGCTCAGAAGGCGGAAATCTACCCACTGAGCCAAAAGACATGGAAATTTTTAACAAAAATTGGTAACGACTAACATAATTATACGGTTAGATTTAATAAATGAGGGTGCATATTTATGACTAATTATATTAGTCATACTATTATATTTTTCGGCCTGTGGTTTTCACGTATACTAGGGGTCTTAGGCGCGAAACATACAGATCGGACGTAAGGCGCGGATATGGCGCGGATACGGCGCGGACGAATGTCACTTTAAAACAAAATGTATCAAAACCACGTCAGTTTTCATAGTAAAACTTTAAAACGTGTTCATACAAAATGTATGAAAGCGACGCGTTATTAATTATACTGAAGAGATAGGGCGGGGAAGCGATGTGGGCGTGGAACAGGTAGGAGAGATACGAGCATTCCGATAGAAGAGGTACTATCGTTGTCTTTTCAATGTCGCGCGTCCGATCCCCGCCCATCGTCGCGTCTGAATCGCGTCTGCGCCGTATCTTATCAGTATGTTTCGCGCCTTAGGGTATAATTAAAAAAAATATGTTATTCAATTTCTTTAATCGTAATGCTTGCGCTAAAGTTTACGGTTTTACTGAGAACAACACACATTCACACACACAATATATATATATATATATATATATTTTAAATAAAAACCTGATTTAAGTTTTATATAAGCCTGCGTGCTTACGAGAAACAATATTCTTTTTCATTCTACAATATTTTGTACCACTAGGAAGAATGTACACTAGCGTTTGTATCAGTTGTATTTATTTTAATGTTTAAATAAAGATGTTTTAAAATTGAAAATTGATCAGTATGTTTCGCGCCTTAGGGTATAATCATTCTGCAGAGTCGTGTGGTCTAAAGTTAAAGTTAGTGGTTTCCACCCAGTCTTGGAACGATCAAAATGTTTAAAATAATTAAAACAATTCTGAAACTCAGGCAATAAGCGCTGTCTATTTTCAGGAGATATTTACTTTCAGTTTTACTTTTAATGCCGTAATAGTTGAAAAGCACGCAACCTCACAAATGTTCTATATAGCTATACAAAACGAGGAACACGCTATGATGTCTGATTATAGTCCTCATTGACGTCATAAGGTTAGTCTGCAAAGCGAATGTTCAGACCAATTATAAGACCTATTTTATTACGACTAAAGTCTAATTTCAATATTTCATGAGTACAGGCTATTTTTATTTTTAGGCGATTTTTTATTTTTTATATTGGCGAAGTAGATTAGATATGTTACGGTTTTAACGGACGACGTCTTTTTTTTAATTTCCTTTTAAATTTTCATGTGACCGTTTTTTACAAAACATCTTTTTTTTATTTTATTTATTCTGGTGTAAACAAACAAATTTTAGTTGAAAACAAAATTCTATCTTAATCAATGAAAACAACTGTAAAACAATGTAATACCACCTGCGTTTTTCATCCAAAAAAATAGTCCTTTAAATGCGCATATATGTTTTGTTGATTAAAAACATTACCCTCCTTCTTGGGCAGTCGGGTAAAAATAACTAAAAATCGTTTGATCGAAGTTCTGAGAATTTATCTACTTTTTAACCAACTACAAAAATTCTCTATTCGACCCGTATTTTTTTAGTTATTTGGTATGCAAATTTTACGTATAGATAGGTTTTTTTTTCTTTCTAATAATTCTAAAACAATTTAATATTGTTTATTAACCTAATATAAATATAAATAACCTTCAGCTATCAAAGGCGAATTTCAAAGCCATCGTGTGAAAAATTCTAAAATAAAATATGGTAACCCTACCTCATCAAAAGCGAAAACTGAATTTCAAAGCCATCGTGTGAAAAAATCTAAAACAAAATATGGTAACCCTACCACATCAAAAGCGAAAAATGAATTTCAAAGCCATCGTGTGAATGTTATTAAATGTTATTTCCCACTCGGAATGGCATTCGGGTAATAAACATAATATGTAATTACTTAGGAACTACGTGAAAGCTTTTCATGTCAAGGGAACAGTCAGTCAGTACAGTTATGCCAGCAAACAACAGACTAGAAGCATTAAAAACGTGGTACTTACTGATACAGACAGTATACAGAGTTATTTTTAACTAACCAGCCACCTCTCTTAGGCCACTTTCCATCACTATACTCAACAACTGTTGTTTCATGACCTTTAATAACTTTCATTTTTTTTCAGCCAAAACAAAAACATTGAAATACTCGTAACATTGCGCGGTTTGAAATATTTGCGGACGATTTGCTACCTGGCCTTTTTTTCTTGTGATTATTTTAAATTAGACATTATATAGCTAGCCAGCCAAATGCCACCGCGTTTCTTCACGATTTTCTTGGCAAAGTGGTGTGTAGTTACCACCTACCCATCACCTTCGGACATCTACGTAACCAGAGTTTCGAAAGATTATCTAACGGTAACTAAATGTTTGCGCCAAACTAAGACCTCGTGCCCTGTCTAATTTCTACAATACAGGGTTATCCTAAACGAGGGAAGAGAAGCCTTTGCCCAGCAGTGAGACAATAGGCTGAAAATAATAATAATAATTTATTTTTTCAGGTTGTGCAATGACGTGGTTTCGAAAAGGAATCATACGCTCAAACCAAGGGTTGTTCTACCTGAAAGTTATGTGAAAGGTAAGAAGTTTTTCTTTTAATGGCCAGTGAATCTGTTTTAAAGCATTAATACTGTCTTTGGCATGTACTGTGAGGTCTTTGTTGCGATTTTTAAGTTCAGTCGTCGACGCTGCGCGATTGCGGATCGTATCGGGGCGTGATTAGGAAGGATCTCACTGTATGGGTCCTTGTCACTTCTAAGCCCGTTTCCGAGTGGTAGAGGAAAACCATATATAATATATGAATTGTATGTGAATAGGATTTTAGATAGTTAATTTTGGATTTTTCACTAAAAGAACGTGTGTTGGAGTTAGAATAGTCTCCATGATCAGGGCACATCATTTTTTCTTAAAAGTGAGGTATGATTATTTTGGCGTTGTAGCTCCCAAACGGACCAACCGATTGTGACTTAGTACTCTTACTTTTGTTTCAAAGATGACTGTTCTTAACTACGTTGATAACTATGATTCAAATAAATCAGTGCAGCCGTTTGAAAATCATCAGCGCGTTCCTTGTTGTGTGGGGGTTTTAATTCTTGATATTTTATCATACTTACTAATATTATAAGTGCGAAAGTGTGTTTGTGGGTGAATTGTTTTGTTTGTTCCTCATTAATGCAGCAATAGAGCAACGAATCGACCTCAATTTTGCATATAGTTATTGGATATAGTTTAAGATAAACACACACAGAGTCACACAGCGGGCAAAGGAGAGAGCTACGCTCGGAGTTTCTTTACGCGATAGAATCCGGAACGAGGATATTCGTCGAAGAACCAAAATCACCGATATAGCTTTTAGAGTTTGCAAGCTGTAGTGGAAATAGGCAGGCCACATCACTCGAAGAACCGATAACCAATGGGGAAGAAAGATTCTTAAGGGGCGACCACGAACTGGAAGACGCAGCGTAGGCAGGCCTCCCACTAGGTGGACCGACGACATTGTGAAAGTCGCGGGCAACCGGTGGATGCCAGTGGCATGTCGGCATGGAGCTTTAAGGGGGAGGCCTATGTTCAACAGTGGACGTCTTCTCGCTCATGATGTCGATAGTTTAAGGGTCGTAGAGTGATATAGGTTAGTTTTTATCCCGGTAAAATTTACGGTTCCTGAGAGATTTTGCAGGCGGATGAAACCGCGGGGCGCAGCGTTCTGGCTGAATACTAATTTTTGTTATCTTTTTTGTAGAAATGCGCCCGCCTGCTCGAAAAGGTCAACCAGTTTTAGTAGAGTTCAGCATATACGTGGTTGATGTCAACTCCATCAACGTAGAAGACATGGACTTCAGGTGAAAGAAAACTGTAATCAAAAATCACATCTCATTTCACATTTACCTCACAGATATAAGTGAAAACTCCAAAACTCGACGAAGCTGGTCGCTAGATCGGATCATTTTGTGACTTGCCCTGCCATTTCAAGGGTCTTTCCATTCCTATGCAGAGCACGTAGCGCGTTGTTTAAATTTGGGGAGATTCATTTATATCACCTTGCCAACTTCAAACAACTCGTGTTTCGAAATCTGAATACGATTAGCGTGACTTTCGCATTAGCGAAAGGCGATCAGCAGGATTCGAACCTGCAACGGTCCGGTAAGCTACGAAATAATCGAAATGCTACACTAGCGCCACATTACTTCGAGTACGTTAGCGTATAAAGACAACATGAACTCCGGGGAATGAAACTCATCAATTGTTAACATCGCAGTTTTATTTATTTCTTATTTAATACTTTATTGCACACACATACAACGTATTTGGTACAGCAGGAGGACTTAATGCTAAATTTTCATTTTTTAAAATTTTAAAATTTTAAATTAAATTAATTAAATTTTAAATTTTTAAATTTTTTTAAATTAGCATTTTCTACCAGTCGTCCCCGTGGTTGAAGAGAGGTCGTGCATCAAAAATCACGATTCGAGTTTTAATGATTCGCAATGCAATGCAAAAGATGCGTCGCGATAATTCCGATTCGTGATGGGGTTATTCCCAATCACGAATTAGAATTATTGCTTTATTAATAATGTTTTTTATTATTAGCTTTATTAATAGTGTTTATTATTAACACTTTATCCTTATTCGCAGTCTGTTATTCGCCATATTAGTCAACAATGTTTGCATACACCATTCAAGTTTCTCCTGCTTCCAGAGTGGACATGTTCATCAGACAGACATGGAGAGAGAGCAGACTCCAGTTACCAGACGACATCTTCGAAGAAGGAGACGACCACGTTACGCTGCCGCCTGAGTTCTTCGACAATCTGTGGCACCCTGACCCTTATTTCCTTAACTCTAAGGTTACAGGTGAGCCAGGCATATTCGTATTATACTCGTAATATGCTATCATACAAATATTTAATCGTAGTTTGGGTTCATATATAAAAGCCTTGTCTTTAAAGAAAAATTTTGATTGCCGATAATAAACCCTATTGCTTGAAGGGGTAAAATATTTTCGCTGCAAAACTGTTAATAAATAATGACAATACAGGTTTATTTTCACCTATTGAAAATCTACTCGGGCATTTTCTATGCATCAATTCTAACCGCACGGACCTTATCCTATTCCACGACTTTATTTTTCTACCTAAAACAAAAACATTCGTAGTCTGAAATAAGCAGAAACGCAAAAGCGCGGTAAATCTTATGAGCCAAAATATATAATGAAAAAATTCAGTACAAACTTATTTTTTTTATGCCAATGTGGTAGAATTTGTGATTAGCGATGAAGACCTTTGTTTAATTTTAAATAGACCTGTATAATAAATAGTACCTATAAAATTAACATGCAAAATGGCGGCCCTAATAAAAAATTCAACCCTCCAAAAATTGCTGTCGCTTTGTGTTCTTGGGTGTTCACCAAAGTCCTTTTATTCGGTCAGAGACAAAAATATTTTAAAATGATGTTTAAAAAAACTGCTATTGTAAAAGAGCAAAAATATAATAACATAATTTTTTTATTCAGGAGGAGCATTACATTACAAACAGCGTTCCCCCGGTAAATTGCCACTAAATTTTAAATTTTATTATAACAAAACTTTCACTTTAGCAATCTGTACAAACCTTGCATTCACGCGTGTATCACATAACTTTATTTTTACAACCGCTTTAAAAGTTTAATACGGCAAGAATTTGAAAAAAAGCGAGAAGAGAACTTAAGTACTGGCAGCACTACATATCAAAATGTTAGGCCGCTTTCGCAAAACGGGTGCAAATGAAATTCGCAACAGCTGTTATTTTTATCGCTGGCAATTTATATAACTTACATTAAATAAAATAAGGTATATTTTATTGGCTTGTGAAGCACACACGATGCACGCAAGCACTTTTAAATCACTGGAAACCGGTAATTTTATCAATATTGAAAACACTCCTTGGTAATAGTAACACGCATTTTAAGGGTTTCTTTTAAAGCGTGTACACTATTTACATAGATTTAAACAGTTTGGAAGTAATTGCTTTGGTGGACACCTGCATTGAGATTAACTATCGACACTCACCAGTTAAAACCGCGTCTGTAGATGTCTCGCTCACGCATTTTCACATTACCAAAGATATAAAGCCACTAACGGCCTCTTTCATCATCTCCAAGTAAAGTCCCCAGTACGCCACTCGTTAAAGTGGTTAAAGTGACAAATAACTGTAGTACTATAATTTCAACATGTCGGAGCAAAGCTAACCGAACATAAACTACTTGGGGCTTTTTCTCGCCAATTAACACTAATCGAAAAGTAGCTAATCAACACTTTACTTTGAGATGATTAAAGAGGCCGAAGTGTCAATTTCTAAAATATACGATAAATACATTGGCCTTGAACATATCTGTTTATAATCAGATTAGGTACAAAACGCTTAAAAAAAACATATAGTTTTTTTTTTAAATTTACTGACAAAAAAACTGTTCGAAAAGATATGATCTCAATTTTAGCTTGTTTTAATAGTCATGATAAACGGATACAAGATACAGGTTTTGTAAAGTCAAACCCTACTTACAAAAACTTGAAAATGTGGGAGTGAAATAGCTATAATAACAACAATAATCCAGCTGTAATATATCACATAATAGACCAATATGAATGAATTGGATTTTAACTTCACATTCATTCACCACCTTAGAAATTAAATTTGGAATTTGGTAAGGGTGTACATTGAATACACGGCTGCTTATACGCAGTGTCTCCGCCTTGACTATTCAAAAGGCGTTGTATCTCAAAGGAATCTTCTCTAATTATTATTAATGAATAATAAGCTAGCGGTAGCGGTTAAATCAAGCTTTTAATTTCTTTTTTCAGAGATAGCGGAACTGACACACAAGTTTTCATCCGTGACGCTGTACCGGAACCAAACTGTGCGATACGCAGCTAGGATGCACGCCATCATCGCCTGTCAGATGGAGTTCCAACTCTACCCCATGGACATACAGTCGTGTCCCATATATATTGAGAGTTGTAAGTTTTATTGCTGTTCCATTCTGATCATTACTTTAAAAGATAACATTTTTTTTTTTTCTCCAAGGGCCTTTTCAAAATATTATTTATTAATAAATAGACAAATTTATGATTTTCATACGTTAGCTCAACTAAGTGTTTGCGGTAAATTTTCGGATAGGTGGCATTTACAACAGAGCGCTACCGTTGGCCGGATGACACATCAATTTGTGGGTCTCGGTTGTTTGTTCTATAACAACAACCGCTAAGCCAAGTGGGATGCCAGTTTGAGAAATTTAACATCAGTGAAGCCACGACCAACTGCTGATTCTCATAATCAATTTCAGATTATGTCATAATATATTATGAAAAGTTTACGATCTATTTTTTTTTAATAAATAAATACTCCTTTTTAGTTTCATACAGCAACCAAAAGGTGCGTTTTCGATGGAGCGAGGCTGGAGTCACCATCAACCCAGAACTAAAACTACTGCAGTATCATATCGGGCAGCCTCTACGGTTGGAGGAAACCAACGGCTACATGATCGATAAGGATGGTCAGTTAACAATTTCTTTCTTTGATTCTACCAAAATACCATTCTGCGACGAACGCGAAGAGCTCTAGAGCTCGAAGCGCGTTGTTTGTGTTTGATAATATAGAATAGCCTTGCCAACTTGTAACATCACGAAGCGAAGGGTGCGTTATTCGAATTTGGTAGTATTGAATAGCTTTACCAACCTGAAACATCGTGAAATAAAGAGTGCGTTGTTGGAATTTGGTAAGATTGACTAGCCTTACCAACCTGAAACATTACGAAGTGAAGGGTGCGTTGTTGGAATTTGGTAATATTGAATAGCTTTACCAACCTGAAACATCGTGAAATAAAGAGTGCGTTGTTGGAATTTGGTAAGATTGACTAGCCTTACCAACCTGAAACATTACGAAGTGAAGGGTGCGTTGTTGGAATTTGGTAATATTGAATAGCTTTACCAACCTGAAACATCGTGAAATAAAGAGTGCGTTGTTGGAATTTGGTAAGATTGACTAGCCTTACCAACCTGAAACATTACAAAGTGAAGGGTGCGTTGTTGGAATTTGGTAATATTGAATAGCCTTACCAACCTGAAATATCAAAAAAAACGAAGAGTGTGTTGTTCGAATTTGGTAAGATTGACTAGCTTTACCAACCTGAAACATCATGAGGCGAAGCCAAGAGAGCGTTGTTCGAATTTGGTAAGGTTATGTGGGTTTTGATTAATGGGTTAAGGGTATCAACCTTTTAAATCCAGCCCATAATAAAAAAATTCTTATTTCAAGCTAGGTAAGTTAGTCATCCTCGGCCACATCTTCTAGTATCATCAGGTGACTGAGCTTGTGGTCAAATGCCTATCCTATCACACATTAAAAAAACTGGACTTTGAATTGAATTTCTAGACTAGAATAGGTCTAGTTAAGGGAAAGAGTATTTGTGGCCTCCGGGAAACCCCTATTTATTATTACAAAGTACTAAATCTATTAACGGGTTGGGGCGACAAGCGTTTGATTGGTGCACGTTTTTCACTCAGCGTTTTTTTTTTTTTTTTTCCTTATTCAAATTGATGTTAGAAAAACGTCACGCTACAACTTTTTATATTCGTTCGTGCCCGGGAACGTTTCATTCCTTTTTGTATAAAATTAACAGGCCATTCCATTTACGCACGTGTATTATACAAATGGCAAGGACCCAAAATAAATTACCATGTTTCCATCCCAGCAAATATCAAGGGACGCCATGGCGAATTTGCCCTTAACTCTTAAAGGTAGAATTTAAAAACGATACTTGTTCATAAAGAATTGCCCAGAGAATACGTATTTTACATTTGGAATAGAAAACTGTAAATTACCATGTAATATAAGAGTGTGTCGCGATTCCCAGAGTAACCACATATAATAATTTATAAAAATACTGTGATGTAATTGTGAAGTGTGATCCGAGTCCCTTAGCTTAGCTTATATAGCGAATAATTATATCAATGTGTGTCGAGATGCGCATTATTATTGGGTTCCGTAGATAATCATCATCATCATCATCCACAGCCTTCCTTATCCCACTGCTGGGTATAGGCCTCTCTCTTGCTGTGCCATCTGCCTCGGTCCTGTGCTAATCTAGTCCAGGTTCGACCCGCGATGGTGACGATATCGTCGACCCATCTCGCAGCTGGACGGCCAACGCTCCGCCTACCTTGCCTCGGCCACCACTCTGTTACAGCCTTACTCCACCTGTCATCTCTGAACCTAGCAACGTGTCCTGCCCAGCTCCACTTAAGATTCATTACCGCTATTCCGACATCTCGAACCTTCGTTCTCTGTCGGATTTCGGTATTACGAACTCGGTCTTGGAGTTTGATGCCGAGCATGGACCTCTCCATGGCTCTCTGTGCTATCCTAATTTCCGTAGATAATATATGTATATAATTGTATGTTGCCAAAATGCTCGAATGATGTTTCACTTGATGGCAAGACGAGGTCGCGCGCGTGTCTCGCTTAGCAATCCTAGATAAAGGTCACCGAATGTGATCGAAACTATAGTCGGAATAACCGACTCAATTTAACGTGAGTATTATTAAAACAAGATGTTTCACTTGTCTACCTTTAGAGGCGTGCCATCCCATCACATCAATGCATACTTTTTATGATACAAATAGATATACAATTACTAAAACATCATTTGAACAGTTTTTTCTAGGGTCAATTAACTCTGAAATACATAAGTGTAATTCAAGCATGTTAATCTTTCTAAAATAAATAATAACTCAAAAACTTTCGATTCCACTGTTTGTCAAAATTTTAAAACAAGATTTTACAAATTATCTAACAGCGTAGAAAGTTACTTTATAATGTTTCTACGTGGAATATTTGGGTAGGGACACCTTTCAAACGATTTTGACGGGACATAATTGTAATTATCACAAACAATAAGTACTGTTGATAAATTAACCAAGCAATAGCGGGTGAACTAAAAAGAGTTTACTTTAATTTTAAAAGCTTACCTTATTTTTTTATGTACATGTTGGTGAGTAAAGTTCTCCTTCATTTTAAGAGGTTTTTAAGAGATTTCCTTTCGCGAGGTTATGCGCATTCGATATTTGAAATTGTAACAATTGAGATACAGAGCGACAGCTACGCTCTGTTTCCCGTGCGTGCGATAGAGAGTTAGTGAATTTTCCTAACTGTTTGATGAAATTACCGTTTCGGTAGTAGTCTGTTATCACCCCCTAAATCTTAACAAAATCCTTTATTTTTATTGTATATATTTAAAAAAATGTTTATGGTATTCTAATAACAACTTTTCTTCGACGTATCTTCGACACAAACAAGACTGCAAATCCCGCGCCAATTTGAATACAAACAGGGCTAGCATGCGCAGCGCAAAAAAACCTCTGTTTCCTTCATGTAGTGAAAAATGAGACAAACGTATACATAATCGTAGCCGTGTCTTGTTCTTGCATAACAAAAAGATTTTGTCGCGATGCGCATGCTAGCCCTGCAAGTTAGTTGACGCAATCGGCGCGAGCGAATCGCGTGACGCGCCCCGCGGCGGGATTCGCCTCTGTTTGTACGAAACTTTATTCATACTTAGTTACTTCTCTCTCAAAAAGCTTCCACTACGTTACTGAGTTCATATCCTTTGATGTTTTAATATCTTTTAGGGTAACACCGTCTCTTTATAGAATAAAGTTCGGTCTCTCCCGGAAAATTACGAAAGATTTCTATAAAATTTAATTAGCTTTAGGTATACTCGTACTACCGAGTATACCTAAAGCTTCCTGTTCATTTATTTTTCCTTCTCTCTAATTTTTATATTTAATTATCATCTTATTCATGCTCTTAGTTTACTACCTAGTAGGGACAGGGTCAGGGGCATCGGGGTGGATAGTAAGTCCGTATGTATACAAAAGGCCGTGTGTATAAGGCCGCCAATTGTTACACTAGTTTTTAAGTAGATTTTTGTATTATGCATGTAATTTCTGGTGTGAACAATAAAGAGTTATCTATCTATCTATCTATCTATACACGGTCATTACACGGAGCTATAGTACTAAGCCAAAATGAGCTCATTATAATACTGATAGATAATAGTTTTTTTTTATTGTTCACACCAGAAATGCCATACGAAAGACAAAAAAACAACAACTTAAAATTAGTGTAACAGCTGGTGGCCTTATTGCTTAAAGCGATCTCATCCAGGCAACCTTAGCATGGAGAGGATTTGTATGGAAGAGGTAAGGAACGGATGTGCTTTTAATAAGGGATTATGCTAGACGCAAAAAATAATAATAATAATAAAGACAAGCCGTGATAACGCGACAAACACCCAGACAGAGAGAGACAGATAGACAGAGTTAGTTGGAATACTTGTAAAATTATTAATTTCAGTAGTGAATTGTTCCCTAAGATATTTTTCCTTTACATCCTGAAGTCATAAGTTTCTTCGTCCTACTTACAAACTCGTAATTTTGTTTGCTTTGGTTCCATTATTTCCTCACCATTTACTTGCGTGGGACAAGGGCTATTTTTTCAGCAGAGATGTGTGAGGTAGCTTTGCGTTGAGCGAGGCTAAGCTACAAAACTATATGTCAATTCTCACAATACAGAGGTCGCCAGTGCTCTAAACTGCGATATGATCATCACAAATTCTGCTTGATTGAAATAGAAGCCATAGAGAAGAGAAGTTTAGAAGCCAGAGAAAAAATGCTACTTCTTATTAATAATAATTATTTTTGCATTAATTTTATGTTTTATTTGCTAAGCACGAGAGAGATGGCGTTGAAAACATTATATTTGAAAACGTATTTTTTACGTCGTATATTGCAAACTAATAAATAAATAAATAAAATAAATAAATATCTCTGGGACATTTTTGCACACACGGTCATCTGACCCCATACTAAGCAAAGCTTGTAATATGGCTGCCGGAGACTGATATACGTACATATATATTTTTTAAATACATATTTATATAGATATTAACACCCAGACATAGGACAAACACAAATGTTCATCACATGAATGTTTGTCCTAGGTGGGAATCGAACCCACGCCCCCAGCACAGAAGGTAGGTTCACTACCAACTGAGCCACCGGGGCAGAAACTAATAGAAACTAACCCGTAAATTGCGGACTTATAACCTACCAATACTATGTTTCTATATTGAAGTTAGAAAAAGTTTTCATAATGTGTTCGCAAGATGGCGCCTATCTCAACATAATACTCGTTAGCAAGCAAAGTCGGTATTTTGACTAATATTATTTCTCAAACGTCGATCTGTTTATTTGCTTATGCTTGTTGATATTATTTGCTGCCAGAGACCATTCATCTAATGGATACGGAATTTGAAAATGGATCTTGTGCTTAGTTCTAACACAACTTGAGAATAGAATTTTATAATTCATGCTGTTAATCTTTTTGCACGTGTGGTAGGTAATTTTATTTCAAATACGATATCTAAGTACGGAACCATCGATAAGCGAGTTTTCGCTTTTAGGCAGATTTATTTTTATACTATCGAGTGACGAGACGAGCGATTCGCTAGCCTAATGGTAGCGTTACGCTCTCCTACAACAGTTCAGTGCGACCCAGAATTTTGATCTTCAACAATTCAAAACCTGCGTCGCAATGCAATGAGCTCGTCTCTCATAGAAATATTACATGTGAAATGTCTTAATGCTTAGTAATTTCTCTGGAATCATTAACATTCAACCGAGAAAAAGTTATGACGCACATTACTACTTGGCGGTTTAATAACTGAAAAAGGTGTGTTATTACCCCAGTCGGACTCTGCAAATGAGTGTTACTAATTCTACATAATCTACTCGAATTAACGAGTACGTAAAATACTTAGCTAGGTATTTTTCCACCAGAGGTGAGCTAAGCTTTGAATTTTTAATATCAGACACGTCCCTCGTTACGCAGCTTAGCATATCTCTGGTGGAAAGGCGGCCTTACTAACTTTAGTAACTTAATTACCCACATACCGAAACTTTTTTCTTCTTGTGGATGTTGACAGGTTTATTATTACGTATGTTTTCCATCAGTCGAGTTTATTTGTGACAAAGACAAAAAAACTGGTTATCTAAATGATGTATACTGTTTATGGGCTAAGCACAGGTTACAATAAATACCGCATTACGAGATTCGTTGTTCCTACAAATTGTTACCAAAGTTTGAAGAAGGCGCGGGTCGCGGAGAGTGCAACCAAGCGTTCTCATTGGCTATCTCAAGGTTACGCCTACTCGCGCCTGACAATCAACCAATAGGAGTAATTTCTTATAAGTTTATTTAGACTGATGCGTGGTGCGCTTCGAGCGTCCTGAATGCAGAATCTAGGGTGTGATCTGTGGGGCTAAGGCACGTTGATGTAGTAAAATTTCAAAAATTTACAGCGAATTGAAAAATACCACGAATGAAATTGTAGGTCCTTGAATTGCCCACTGGCGTGGCGACACTGGTCGAAATGTCCTATGCTGCGTCAGTGCTTCTGCTCGTTCATCGCAATTTCTAAAAAATATATAGATATTTCTTGTATCCGTCTTCAAAATACTTGTGCGGCTTACGTGGCAATTTTGTCAAGATAGATTCAGTTGTTAGCACAGTTGGAAGCACGGTCGTCTCGTATTCGTCGGTTCGCGGGTTCGAAGCCGGGTGGGCCCGTACCAAAGATTTCTTTGGAACTTACGAACGGATATAAACCACTGGCTTTTCAGGGAAGGAAAACATCGTGAGGAAACCTGCATTTTCCGGAGATGAAATTCGGTGGCGTATGTGAATCTGCCAACCCGAACTAGGCCAGCGTTGTTGATATGGGCTAGTCGATATCCCAGCGTGGGATGTTAAAAAAGTTGATGAAGGTTCAGTTGTTTCGTCGTAAAAAGATTCCAATAAAAAAATATAGATCATATTTTGTTATAGACAAAAAGAGTCAAAGACAAAACTTGCGATTTATCAACATTTTCTCAATTTACAGGAAACTACTCGAGACTCGTGGTGTACTTCCGGTTCGAGCGACAAATCGGTCACCATCTCATCCAGACCTTCGCTCCTTCCTCTTTAGTGGTCATGCTCTCCTGGTTTAGCTTCTGGCTGGACCTGGACGCTATCCCTGGGAGAGTCACATTGTTAGTCACTTGCATGTTGACTTTGGTCACCATGTTTACTGGACTGAGAGCGGATATACCCCCTGTAGCTTATGTTAAGGTAAGCAATTATGACTTAATTCTGCGAGCAGTAGACCTCGTGAGCACAAACTTTATTGCACAACCTCAATTCTATATTTTCATAGATTATTTTTTTTGTCGTCGGCGATTCTTTATAGAATTTTTGATTTTGATCGGCTGCGGTGCCATTTACCGGCCGATTTTGGTAATATTTGGCAGACACAGCGAAAAGCTTTTGGCAAGTTATAAAAAAGCTAGCGAAACACACCAAGGAGCTTGGCTACAAAATTTCAACTTGCTGGGACCCTATTCCTGTGCGCTCGAGATTATCTCGGTCACTCTCACTCCCATTACATTCTAAATTAGAGAGACAGTGACCGAGATAATCTCGAGCGCACAGGAATAGTGTCCCAGGCCGAGTACTACAGAGTACCACCGAAAAAAAACCACATATAAAGATTTAAAATCTTATATCTGACGAGCGAAGGGCATTGCCGCACATGATTTTTTTAGGCTGTTGGTAAATATGGTGGCCCTGAACTGTTATGGACAACCGGGGCGCTTAACATCAGGTGAGTGACTTGGTCGCCTCGTCTCTCAGTACTATCAAATAAAAAATAAATAAATCATGCTATGGTATTTTTTACGATGTTATCCTTCACCGGTAGCTTAAACTCGTTGTTTGGATTTGAACCCACGCCCTGCGGCGTGCGCTTCGTACGCCCTAAAGGTGGTAACAGACGAATAAAATAATCTTCACTCAGGTGAATGCTCACCCGAATTAAGATTATTGCTTTCTTGCATTTCACGTTCATACCGCACCTAATAAATGAGCGGTCACCCGCTGTTTTTCTCAATTAAGTCGTCAAATGAATTTCTGCGAAGAACCCGATTAAACGTTCTCTCTGGATTCACACGTTTCAGTTTTCGTTCACTCGGAACGCGAGTGAATGAAGCCAATGTTGAAATCCAATCAACCAATGCACTCGTCACTTATGATTCATTTTTGTTCAGACGTTTCATTTCGAGTGAAAGATACAAAAACAATGACAGATGAACGAAAGACAGATATGAACAAAAAAAAAATACAGTCTGATTCTACCTTAACCAGTGAGCTACAAAATATTGTATAATTATGTTTGTTTTTCCAGGCTCTCGATCTATGGATGGCGGGGTGTATGATGTTTGTGTTCGCTGCTCTCGGCGAGTTCGTCGTAGTGAAGGTGCTAGACAAACAGTACCAAATGAACAAGACCAAGCAACAGGAGGCTATGCCTCGTATCATACCTGTGGTAAGATAATAAGAACCGCAAAGGGGAGCAATAAGGGTGAGGAGGGGGCTGTCGCCATAAATACGCCTTAAGCTGCTATGCCCAATTTTTTTTAATTTATTGAATAGAATAAAACATTATTTCGAAACATGTTGGGAAATTGCGTGATATCTTCTCGTCCAAAATCGCGCAGTGCCTGAAGACAAAGGTCATCAACCAATGTGTGTTGCCAATCATGACATATAGAATAGACGGTCGCTTAGTTACCTCTTATTGTGAAATATTTTACTTCACTGCAAATATTACAAAACTTGACACTGGCTAAATACACAACGTGTGAAGCTAAAATTTAAGAGAAAAATAAAATAAAATAAATAGCAAAACGTGACATGCAACTGTGTTAAGTGCATCAGTCATAATCAAAATTTATATACGGACAAATAATATTAGATTTAGGGTTAAAGCCGTCAAATACGTTTATTACGGAAATAGACGATTTTACGAATGTCGGAAGAAAATGTAGGCGTGTAACGCTTCGCTAAGAATGATCTCATCTCAAACTCGCAACACACTTATCTTAGTTTTTTTTAAACTTGTATTCTGGCTCTACACACAGTGTATTTAGCCAGTGCCAAGTTTTGTTAATTTCATGTAAAGCATAGTATATCTTAATAATAACAAGTTTTTTTTAAATCTTGTGCTGTGGCTCCACACATAGTGTATTTAGCCAATCTCAAGTTTTGTTAGTTTCACGTAGAGCATAGTATATCTTCATAATAACAAGCCTTAGTCAAAAAAAATCTGTCACTGTTCAGTCGAAATCATGCATCAGTGAAGTGGTAGAAGCTTTACTAAGCGTACTGTAAGTTTACTGTAAGAATTTTAACAACAACAACAAAAGTCACGTTTCACGAAATTGTACTATTCACCAACACTAGTGCACGTTCACGAACATCTAATGACATTAAAAAACATAGTAAAACATCTAATGAATAAAAATTCCTTAGTACTCAAAATGGCAAACTTTTTGGAAAGTAAAATAATGACGCGACATGACGTCTTCACGTTCCCGCCAAAAAAACCGATAGCTAGAAAGACTGCAAAAGGCTGAATTACATATTAATTTCTTTTGAGCTAGACATATTCACGTTACTATGTTATTACTTTCCCGTTTAAAATCTAATTAATTGCGGATGACAGCGATATATCCGATAGGGATTGGGCTATAAAGGCGGAATTAGACGGTTCATTATTGCTTTAAAGCAAAAATTGTTACATTTTGTTTTAATAAAACGGGAATACTCAAGTTAAATTGAGTCGGTTATTCCGACTATAGTTTCGATCACATTCGTTGACCTTTATCTCCGACTCAATTTAACGTATTCCCGTGTTATTAAAACAAAATGGACTAATCATAGGAAATTTTATGCGACATACTGAATCTTACTTAAAACTTTACTGAAAATCTTAAATCTTAAATCTGAAAATACTTCAAATCCAAGTCGTGCCACTTGGATTTGAACCGGACTTACTTTGCTTGACTTAAAATATGACTAAGACTTCTTTCTGTTGTGAAATATTGTGGTTCACTTCAAATATTACATAACTTGACACTGACTAAATACACAACGAGTGGAGCCAAAATTTAAAAGATAATTTTTTTTTTAATAGAAACTAAAAACTATTTTGTACAAACTTATAAACAATTATAATCTTATCATTAACAGACACATACATAATATTTCCTTTTTTTGAAAACTTTATTTTATTTTATACATTCAATATAGTGAATGTGTGCGAGAGAGAACTTTCGGACGCAACAAAGAACCTTGATAATAATGCGATGATCAGACAATATCACAATTAAATAGCAGCTATTCGTTTTGTCAGTAATTCACTCGCTTATTCTTCTTAAGTTCATAATATTAAATGAAATAAATATTGTTTAATTAATTTTCAGCGATTGAATGGCGAGAAAGGCTCCTGCGGAACAGTGGCTGCGTGGGAGGGCAGCGCGGTGCGGTGTCGCAAGGTCGACCTGACGTCGCCCACCTCGCCCCCCGCCGCCACCCCCTCGGTGCACCCCGCTCCATCTGCCCATCACTCCACACCTCATCTTGTCAATGTGGAGAGACGGCAGAGTATATTACAGGTACTTATCAATCTAGGAACATATTACATTTTATTGCGGTAAAAGAGACATTTACAACAAAATATTTATTTCATGAGCCTGGAAGCCAGCCCTGAGCATCAACAGATTTCAAAAAAGGAGCGAAAGATAGCGCTATACACTTTCGTACACAGTTGAAAAGAGATGGCTTTAGCACGCTAGAAAAAACCCCAGATAATTGCTAATTACATCTAAACCAGAAAACCAATCGAAATTCTGTGCCATGTAAACCTAGATATTATTATTACCTCACTAGGTATTAGTGTAATAATCACTAGAGTATATAAAAGGGAATACGTATAATTATACTGCAATTTTTTTTTTTATCGAAAAAATGTCATGTAATCATGTCTTCCCACCACGCAATACTAGATTATAGAACCAAAAAAACATATATCCCAAAATAAGATTTTTAATCTACATAACTAAATGAGGGGCAATAAATATAAAAACACATTTTTATCAAAATGGGCCGCTAAGGGCCATCCTTAATTAAACTAGTCTGCCCTGAATACGTATTATCTAGCGACACGCATATTTTCACGACCTCAACCAATTACCAAGGGTTAACAGCTAGATTTAAATAAGTAGGTACTAACGGGATATTTATCACGATTTTAATTATTTTTGAGTTCCCGATATTTTGGCTCACGGATAATTAGACTAAAACGCAGTAATAATAATATAACAAATAAATAAATATAAACAATAAAAATAAAAACACAATTTATAAAATAAAATAGCATAGAATCTATAAAATATTGTATATAAATATTAGTAACTTTATGATAAGCCGCAAAAGTCTAAAACAGTCTCTAACACCTGTATATTTTTTTCTTGATTGTTGGTTTATAATGGGTTGTTTTATAATCAAAGTTGTTCAAAATAACGCGAACAGTGATATTCTAGAATGTGCACGTCATCTAAACCGAGCAAGCATATTTTTTTTTTAACTTATTGACCCCACAGCTGGGAAAAAAACCTCTTTCATTTCATACGTTCCATTGCTGGTGTCCAGTCATCGACACGCGTTGTTAACGCTTTTTTTTATTTTTCAGGTCGCTTGGCTCGACGCCGATACGGGACAAGAGAGGATTCTTTGGAGGGAAATAGACAAGCTATCGCGAGTGGTATTCCCCGCGCTATTTCTGCTCTTCGTCACAATGTATTGGCCTGTCCTACTTCTGAAAACGAAGACTTCATCATAACGATTAGATAGCTTAAGTGTTTCGCCTCGATATAGCTATAAGGAATCGCTATCGCTGGATCTCAGACTGATACCAAATAGGGTTCCAATTGCCAATTCAACAATTGCCTTTAGAGGACAGCGGGAGCAAAGTTCAATTTTGTCCCCATGGGAGTTTGAGTTTCTCTCTTCTGAATGGTCCGCGCTCGTGCTGTGATTGATTAGCAAGGAGTTTGTTTTATAATACCAATTCTACGTTGACTAGCTTGAGAAGTTAACCAAAGAGATCGAACGCATAATATATGAAGAAGCTACTGGCCGGTTACATTTTGGCGGCAATGTGGTTTTCATAATTATTTGTGTTCTAATTAAACTTTCAACCCAATGTTTGTATAATTATAAGAGTTTCGAGACGTAGCTCTTTCTTTTTCTTCTTAGTAATGATGAAAAATAGTGTGTGTCAGTCGGGGCCAAAATATTTTGTATATTAAATTCCTCGCTACCCTTAGGATTCTACTATATAATCCTTCGCTTTGCTCTGAATAACGCCCTAAGGGAACAAAATATTACTTTGGCCCAACTTTGGCCCCTTGTTGCACAAATAACTATTTATACCTTTGTAGTTGTTATGGAATTTGGACATAGTATTAACGCCATTTTGAGGTCCAGTATATAGCTTACGGCAGATTAATTGCGGCCTACACGATTCAGAAAGGTCGCGCCTATTTTATGCAGAGATCCAAGTGCGCGTTAACTGTTCGAAGTTAGTGCAACTCTTCTGGCTTAGTTGATAGCGTTATATTCGCGGTCGAGTAGATATTTTATTGATACATACCACATCATATACACATTTTTTCTGCAGGCTCTGGGTCTGAGTGCTAGTTATCCCTGTCTTTGTCTGTATTCAATTGCATCTCCGACACCGACAATGAGGTCCTAATTACCTAATGGAAAGGTCAAAGGGACCCAGTATTAAAAAAAAACCGTATGTGATTCACAACGCGAAAGGCCAAATTTTCTTTTCGAAGTTTCTTGGGCGATTCACACCAGCCCGTGGTGTGAGATGACCCTGTACCCAAACCTAGTGGGGAGCTATGACTGTGAAGCGTTTATTTATTTAGTAAAATTTTATTGTTAGCTTACCAAGTTCAGTCAACTCGCGCTTCAAGCTCTAAGTAATAATGGTTCGAACTTCTTGAATCGGCAGTGTTGCTGTTAAGGAATTCACATTTTCCTATTGTTATGTAGGTATTTTATTACTAGAAGATATCTTTCAAAGTGGCGCTTTGAAGTGTGAAAGAAAATGCGAAAAGTATGTGAGTAAAAGAGATAGCTATAATTAAATCTGGGCGTTTTTTTCTTGAATCGCTCGTTTGCACGAAAATATCATGTGAAATGAAAGATTTTCTATTAATAAAAAGCAAATTCGAATGTTTCAAACTACTCATTGCGATACAGTTTTAGGTTTATTTGAGATTTTGTTCGAAACCCAGTAACTTCGTGCGAAATTTTCGTGCGAGCGATTCAAAAATCGAGCCCCTATTTTAAAAGACAGACAGAATTTCGGTGGCCATTTTAAGGGCGCTAAAATCGTATCTCAAGTAAATTATCATTGGTTACTACTATGCTATGGTATATAGGCTTACTCATGTCATGAGGTTTTGATCGTGACGAATGTGAAATAAATGTGGTTTTTTTAAAGGCTAAATTGTTAACGATAAAAAATATCGTATACTCTTCTTTCAAAAGATAATTATAATTTTTAAAGAACAGTAAGCGGCTTTCCAAAATGCGCTATCTGTCTGATATCTCCATAGAGCTATTAAAACCTTTTGTTTTGTCAGTCGCGAATTATAAAATATTTTTTATTTTTATTTTGGAGTGGTTACTAACTGCTCTTTGGTTTTTTGTTTTTAAATATTGTAACAAACTTGACTTGAGACTGGCTAGATACACTATGACTGTATAAAGAGATAGGATAAAAGCAATGCGGCACAAAATTAATATTGTTTGTATGGTATATTTGGCTCTACACATAGTGTATTTAGCCAGTGTCAAGTTTGTCAATATTTCAAGTAAAGTACAAAAATGAGAAAACAAAGTGTCAAGTACTCTCTTTTTTTCTCGACGAGTCAACTGAAAAGCAAATTTCAGTAAAAAGTATAAATTATAAAAAAACGTATGGTTCGTATGGTTGTTATACGTTACAAAATATATGCCTGAAAACGAGCTCTTTAATATAAAAAAAAAAATGGATTTTAGACACTAGACAATAGCTATACAGGCAGTAGCTATACTGTTAATAATCTACCAACTTAACTGCATCTACGTACCAACCTGGTTGAAAATTGACGTGGTTTTAAAACATTTTGTTTTAATAAAAACGGGAATACTCGCGTTAAATTCATTTGGTTATTCCGACTATAGTTTCGTTCACATCCGGTCAGGGAATGCTATAAGCGTGACACGCGCGCGATGTCGTCTTGCACTGAATAGTCGGAATAACTGACTCAATTTACCGTGAGTATTCCCATTTTATTAAAACAAAGTGTATCATTTTCTTGTACTGTTATGAAATAAAATTAAATAAGTAAACATTGGTTGTAATTTTAAAAGTAAGTACAGACTGCAGTATTATAAGATGTTTTAAAATTACAATCAATCTAATAGTAAGGTGCTTGAAATCATTGAGGCCATTAAAATTTCGTCCTAAATTGTATCGTCATAAGCTTTAAAATTTGTGATAGTTAACATTGATAACATTTGAAATTTTATCTTGTTAGGTGTAGTCAGGTGTTATGAATTAAATCTGAGGTCAAAATAAGCGTGATATCGATTTTTTTTTGTGACGCTTTCCTAAAAATGTTTAAATAACGCTTACCAAGTATCATCAAAATCGTACGAGTAGTACTGGAAAAAAAACGCGTTTTTTTTTTTTTCGTTTTGTGATCAAAAACACAAGATATGATTACACTAGCTTACGTCACTTTCCGCTGTTTTGTTGTGTATCTTTGTCTAACGTGTTTGAATAACCTATTATGCTCTTGCTTACATTGGTGAGACGTTAACTCATTAAGGTTAGTAATAACTATTTCAAAAAAATAGTGGCAGTTGATGTAGGTATTAAAATCAGTTGATACCTACTAAGTACAAGCCACCTGGTAGTGTTGTCCATTTTCAGTTCATTTAGTTCAGTTAACTGGTGGTGTTTATTTATGTTAAACACAGTTTTAGACTTTCGTGGTTGTTTACAACATTACTATTAGTACTCACGGGATATTTACCACGGTTATTGTTTTTGTTGAGTTCCCGATATTTCGGCACAGTTGCATGCGCCATGTTCACGGGTAGACTGAAGATGCGGGTGGATGATAGAAAAGTTACGAAATTTAGGAGCAGACAAACCGATCTACCCCCTTTCTCAGTCTTTTGCTACGGGTACCACTGGTCCTAGAACTCGATTGCAACTCTCGACAATACACACTCACAGTATCACTACGCATTGTATTTTGGTCACATTGTGGACGCGTACCTTTACTTATCAGGGCACCTAACACTGGATTCCACGCACTGGCGCGTTGACATGGCGCATGCAACTGTGCCGAAATATCGGGAACTCAACAAAAACAATAACCGTGGTAAATATCCCGTGAGTACTAATAGTAATGTTTATTTATGTTGCTGTGAATCAGTGAATTGCTGATGGTAAGGGCTAAAAGAAAATGGAGGGACTCACCTGCCTTGCTCGGCGGCGTGGTTGCGTTCCACGTTTGTCGTGCCGGCGATCTCCTTCTTATTCGTTCCTTACTTTTACCTTTACCCCACTCTTCACAGGGCGTGAGATATCAATTGCGATAGAATGACGAATTGATCGATATTTTGTGTTCATGTTAAAGAACGACGCGTGAGCACACAAAAATTGCTACTCCACAATGGGCGAATGCGACGCTGACAGTAGCGTTCCATGAAGCTCGCTAAGCGTTGTCAACCTCATCTCTTTTTACTGGCCAGAACAAATGAAATGGAGAAAGTCAAAGTTATTTATTGGCAAATATTCATCTACAAGTCGAATAATTGAGTTTTACAGAATAAACGCGCGAACAATTGGTCCAATGAGATTGTTTATCTCTTTCATATATTAAATTTAAACTAGTAATTCGCGCCGAACTGAGACCACGCGAACCCTATAGCTTCGCAACCCCTGGACCGATTCAGCTCATATTCGAACTTAAAAATTGTATTGAATTGAACTACTTGCCTACCAAACATGCCTACTTTTGTGAAGATCGGATTAACGGTTCTTCAGTTATCGTCGGACAAATATACATACAACTGCCGATTTGATCCAGTAGACTCTGAGACCTTCGCTTCGCTCGATCAAAATGCTTTCGTATATACATGGTTATATTAAGCTAATATATTTATTTTACTTGTGTATTCTTTTAACATTTTTGTTTCTATTTATTCTTATTCTTATTTTTACCTTTTTTTCTCTTGAAAGAGTATTTAGTTTTGGAATCAACATTTTCATAAAAGAAGCCTTTTCACCGCAGAATTCAATTCAGAGAATTCTAATTACTTAAACCTTTGTATTTTAGTTAACAAGCTTAATTACTGAAAACATTGTAAAAAAGAGAACAGTTATGTTGTTCCGGAAAATATGTTGTTTAAAACAAAAGGAGAAACAATATTAGAACAAAGGCAGTATTAGAATTAATCTGTTGTCAAAGTTAACAAACGTTTCAGTATTCGGGGTGAAGTAGCACAAATTCGCAACAACCAAATCATGATATTTTATTAAGAATTTCAAACAAAACATAGCAAAATAAAGGTCCACCATAGTGTGGACGTGCACGTATCAGATAAATTTCATCAATCGATCTTCACAATATTGTCGACAAAATCAGTTTTACCGATTCTAATTGTCATAAAGTTTGTAATCGGATTTTTTAATCGATTCTTAATGTCAAATTAATCGATCGCTAACATAGAGATTCGCTATCTCTAAGTATTATTTTGTAACTTTACTCTTTGGTTCGTCATCAAGGTGTCAGTGCCTATCAGCGCTAAACAATCTGTGGATTTAGTAGTTTGCGCGAACCGCCGTCTAGCAAACGTGAGGAAAAGACAGATAGATATATTCTCCCCTTACAGGTCCGGTGTCTTTTTTTTAAAATTAGCTTTACTTTTTTGTGGTTGACAGACTAAGCGTTTGACTGTAGATAATAAGTGACGGTGTGATAGAAGATTTAAACACATCCATCCTGGAATGGGGATTGGTAAACCACAAACTATCATTGCTAAATAACAAAGACGTCATAAAGAAGTCGCAAAATATATTAGCTAACTTTAAAATTGCCTTACCTATACTTAATGTGATATCATTACAAAATTATCATATTATGCACAAAAAAGTATAATAAATATCGTTGAAATACAAGACTATTGATTTGTTATTATTATTACTTATTTACCTAGTTGTAGTCAAAGCTCATTTTGAAGTGCAAATTTTGTTTGAGTTTGTAGAAAGTTTATTTTTGGTTGTTCACTTGAATAAATAAAAAAATAAATTTTGACTGTGTTTTTTTTTATTTTTACCCCGTGTTATTTAAATTAGAATATTTATTGTTTTTTTTTTTTCTATGTTCTGCAGTAGTCGTCTTATGGCTGATGATGATAATGATTTGAATTGTAGTCTTTTGATCATAAAATAACTCTATTATGTAAGAAGTCGAGTCATTGTTCTCGGTTCATTGTTGTTGTTGTCATTGTTCCTTCAATATTACCCTATTTGTCTGAATGATATTGTCGGTCAAAGTGCCATCACATCCTATTTTTACCTGACTGCCCAAGAAAGAGGGTAATGTTTTTTGGTGTACGTAAGTATAAGTAGATATACATGTTGTGTACAGTGTGCATCTGTAGCCGAAACAGCTTCGCCGATTTTAACGAATGAGGTTTTTGATTCCTCTTTATGTCCGGAATGTCTTAAGCGACATTTTAGAAGTAGTTTTTTCGTTTTCCCTGTAATAATAATACCCTGTTTTATCTAGCGCCTGTAAAGATATAGATAGCAACCTTTTACGTCGCACATGAAAAATTGCGAAAGAAATGACTTGGTGAGTTCTAATGTTTTTACACCAAGAGGTAGAGAGTTAAAATATCTTTTCTGATGTTGAAAACCTGCAGAAAAAAAACTGCTTCGTGAACATTCACAGGCAGGTCAATCTTTTCTTGCCAGCCATGCTATCAAAAATATATAGTACAATAATAATAATATATACATAAATTGATAAATTATATTAAATCATGACAATTTCAATCGGTAAATTTGATTTTGTGGACGGCAAATGTCACATTCAATCAATTTTGGCGATTTTACAAGTCAAATTTGGCATTTTAACGACAAAAAAATATTTTGTCTATGTCGATCTAAAACTACCGTACTGGCAGAGCAGGTTCGACTATTTTGGTAATATCGTCGACTCATCAAAATATATGTCTAATAATGTCAAAACACAACGTATAAGCATTCACTTATTATATGCAGTAAAAGTAATGAATTGCACGCGTTAAGAGATAATGATCATTATATACCGTTATTGAAAGAAAACTCATTAACTCCAGGATTTATTACGCAAAACATTGTGCGGTAATTAATTGAAAAGCCACGTTGTATCGAATGAAATTCGTTTTCTACACTCTCGTTATGGATACTTGGGCATCACACACCACCTGTGGCTCGGACCACGGTGTGAATCATCAAAGTTTTTATTTTCCATTGGGTAATTCGGACATCTAACAAAAAAATATTAAAAGGGTGTGGATTTTACACAAATAAGCAAAGATAATATTTAGAGCGAGATTAGATCCCGCGTTCTTTTTATATGGCTTCTATATGAGCCTTTCGACCTATCTAATCGGCGTAACCTAGGAAATGTACAAGGCATTATACTTTCAGGTTTTATGCTATTTTTACCGATAGAACAAAAAACAAGCAATCCTAATTTCATACTTTTTATTAGTTTTCAGAAAATCGACCATAAACATCACACTCTGTGAACAATTTAACCGCTATTACGGTTCAAAATATAAGAACTTTATAAAAGCGAACTGCTTATAAGGGTTCCTTGTAGTACTACGGAACCCTGACTAAAAATGATTCAGATCATTAGAAATAATTTCAGCGCCTGAAAAATTAGATACGGTGCAAAACAGTATGTCTGAAATACATTTTTACTAAATCGAATCACTAGTTATGCATAACAATGTGAAAGGAACAATATTACACGTACCTACATGTATGTAAGCAGCAAAGAAACGTTAAATTCGTGGTTTTGTTATTCTGTTTTCTTTTAACTAAATTTAAATCTTGTCTAACGCTATACAAATATAACCTGGACTAAAATTGCTTCCGGATGCTTTGAAGCGACTATTAAACTACAAACCGATGCGATATGTGCAATCCAATTTATTATCGTGCAATTTCATGATCTCGGTCAATTATCGCGGACCAAAAAAGCAGTGGACAGTCGGCTTTCGAAGTGCGTAACGGAGTAACCGAATAGACCCGTATTACAATTTAAATATAAACAACAAAACGTAAAAACACGGAAAATAAATACGAAACAATACAAACGTAAATTAATACGAAAACGATGTGAGAGACTGACTATGTGAGTCAGACCAGGCCTCAATCTTTTGGTTACTAGAGTAAGTGTCGTTTCGTTTTCACCGAATGCTCAAAAAAGGATAAGAGAGTAATATTTCCGTTTTTTTTTTCATAAAATGAGCGGCAAACATGCTGACTAAATGGAGCTGTCAATGTGTTACCGGCCCGGAGTGGTGTTTGAAGACGACAATTTTAAAGCGCTGCGTGTTGTATCATTGATAGACTAGCAGCCATAAAAGTAACTGTGGGAATGAGAGCCTTTCTAGTTTTTAGTATTTATATGCCTACAGATAATAAGGATAACGAAGCGGAATGTACTAGCTGTTTAGATAGGATTAATGCGATCGTGGAGGAGAGCTAGGTGCAAGTGGCTTATATTAGTGGAGATTTCAACGCTCATCCTAATGCTGTCTTCGGTATTGAGTTAATCTCTTTTTGTGGGGAACAAAATTGGGATTGTGTCGATATAACACAATTAGGTTTTAGCTTAAACACATTCACATATATTGCGGAACGCCTTCTGGGGAAAGGCATTCCACATCTTGCAAGTGCCTAGGTAAAATCGGACTGTGTGAGATTTCCAGGTTTGCAAGATGCCGCAAACCTGGAAATCCCACACACATGATGAGCGGTGGTGAAACTCAGACAAAGAAATAAGGTAAAAAGCTTTTCACAGCGATGATGTGGTGTGGCCGAAGATGAAGAACGCAGACTTAGAAGACCTTGAAAATCTCTAGAAGTATGTAAGTGCACAATACTTACATACTTACATATGTTTCCTGTATTTATTACCTTCTGTAGCCTACTCATCGTAAGTTCATGAAAACTGATTTTGCGATAGTAAATAGATTGTTTCAAGAAATTACACAAACTTATTTATTAGCGTAAAATTGGTTTCAATAAATTTACGATAGGTAATTAGGCTGTAATTGACAAAAAACGCAAGAAAATTTGAATTTCGCCCGATGAGCGAAAAAACTAGCCCTTTTCTAGGAATCAACGCACAGACCAACCCTCTTATGATAGAAACGTGTAATTTAAGCCCAATACTCCTCAAATGGTCTAGGTGAACAGTAAGAACGAATTTGGAAATTCAATTTTAAATTTGGAATTTTAAACGTGGATTTTAAGAAATTAAATTTCCACAGGGGTAAAATGGACCCCCAAATTTTATATTGAAATTTTAAAAAAACATGCTAAGTCAATTAAACTGGGTTTGTGTATTAAGCTTATAGAATAAAGAAAGGGGTGTCTCAAAGTTTTTCGAAAATCGATCGAGCGGTGAATTGGGGTGTTTGATTTACTTGTAGCCTAGGCGAGCGAAGCCGCGCGAGCTAGCTAGTCAAACAAATACTTACATATTTACGTACAGATATTCACCCCAACCACTCCTCTCACTAGGTGGTCCGACGACATTGTGAAAGTCGCGGGCAATCGGTGGATGCATGTGGCACGTTGTCGGTCGGTGGTGATGATGATGATGATGATTCACCCCAAAACTAATAAATATCAGTTAACGCTTTCAACAGTTTGTTAAGTGGACGAAATATTGCTCTTTTAATAAACCCAAAGTTTTAAGATCGTTAGCTCAGGACTGATTTTCTTCTGACTTTGGCCGTCTAGAACTTTTAAAGCAGTTACTCTATTAGTTTCATAAAATCTTAGTACGACTCAATTATTATTTTCCCACGACCAAGTATAAAGTATAGTAATGTTTTGGGTTGTATTTAGAGTTGTGTGTTTCTATAATAATATCTATCACCTCCAATGGCCTGGCTTGACCGTTTTTGAGGAGTGAAGTATTGTTGGATTTCTCTTTCCGATCTTTCCAACCTTTTCGATTATGCAGCAGTAGGTAAGTACTTACAAAGTTGCCCTGCTCGCACACACACATAGCTGTGACTTGCATTACCAGTGACAGTTTCTGATGCGTAGTCAGGCAGGACTTCCCCTACCTGTTTACCGATTTATTTTGTGGAGCGCTGACCTTCTTTCACGAGTTGAGGAAAAAGGAATAATTTATGTATCATCTTTAACTTAATTGTAAATATCCAGGTGCGTCAATTGAATAATTGCATTTTGGGTCTTCTGGCCTTTGGTTTTTTTCATGCCATCATTCATCTTGTCATTCATTTGTCATCATCGTCGGTATGCAGTCTCTACAGTTTTGTAGATTACTAGCTGATGCCCGCGACTTTGTACGCGGGTGTACGGCTCAGAAGTGAGACACGGACTTTGTCCTCTCAAATACGAAGTACAAATGAAGAACTTCCACACAAAGTTTTATCCCTTAGGATAACCTTTTACCTGAAATATTTTTTAATTTTAAGCCTTTTTTAGTGCTCATTCTCAATAAATTTTGGAAACTTGTAAACACTCATTCCCACACACAGATCACACTCTAGATTCTGCATTCAGGACGCTCGAAGCATCAGTCTAAATACACTTATACGAAATTACTCCTATTGGTTGATTGCTAGGCGCGAGTAGGCGTAACCTTGAGATAGCCAATGAGAACGCTTGGTCGCACTCCCGCGATCCGCGCCTTTCTCAAACTTTGGTGACTTTTTTTAGGAACAGCGAATCTCGTAATGAGGTATCTAGTGTGATCTGTGTGCCACAGGAGCTACTGTGCTTTTCACGCTTCTTGACCAGTCGAGATGATTGCGATATCCTCATCAGTCATTTGAATTTATGTTCTTAAATTAATAGAATGTATTGATCAGAACAGATACATCTCCAGTACAGTATCTAAATCAAAAATCGACGACGATTAAAAATAAATAAATTGTGGAATTGAGGTTTTGTATAAAAGCTCGCAAAACCACTAGTGATGAAAACTTAGAGGCGCGAGACCGAACTAAGCCAATAAATCGTTCAGAATTAGCAAACAAAGGAAAATGTAAGGAACCGTATCAATCGATTTCCATCAGACACGCCGTCTAAGATTGAACAAGATTAGCGGCGGAAGCCGGCAAACCCCTCTTGATTGGATCGGTTAAACAATGCTCACGAGTAGGTGTAACAATTAATTTTAGCTAGCTCATTATTGGGGATTGAATTAACCCGCGCCCTGCGGCGTGCGATCTGAACACACCAAGCTCTCAGCTATTGTCCCTATAGACAATAGAACTTGACAAACCTTGTGGGTCAGTGGGCGATTTCCACCTTCTGAGCTGTAGGTTGTGGTTTCGATTCCCATCGAGGAAAACATTTGTTTGATGTGCATGGATATTTATTCTTTGTCTGGGTGTTTCTATGTATACATGTACGGATTTACAAAAAAATAATGTATTTATGTATTATATCAGTCATCTGGTCCCCATAGTACAAGCTTGCTTAGTTTAGTGCAAGTGAACTGTTCAAAAGGATAGCCCTGCCTTTTAAGTACGGAACCCTAAATAGAGTCGATCACGCCTTTGTAGACTTAAGTAGTACTAAATCACACTAATATTATAATTGAGAAAGTTTGTGTGTAAGTATGTGAATAGGTAAGTATATAAGTGTGTTTGTTCCCGTTTAACTCCGTAACGGCTGAACGGATTTGAATTAAATTTGGTATGAAGGTAGCTTACAACCTGGATTAACACACATGGGCTACTTTTTATCCCGGAAAAATATTTGGTTTCTGTGGTATAGCGGGTGAAACCGCGGGTGCAGCTAGTATTTTATAAAGTTTTAAGTGTGATATACCTATGTATAACAGTACTAATAAAAATATTAATTGGTAGTTGTAATAATGAGTAGCTGCCTCAAATTAACGATTTGTTTTACATTACAAATAAACACAAATATTTACAAAATGTCAATAAATAATGTTTCAAATTAAATGCAATTTCATAATCTTTGCGAGTCAAGGAAAAAAATTAAAATTCGCAAAAAGTCCGCCGAAAGTCTCAACACACCAAACTGAATAAGCCAATTTCTCAGCAAAACATTGAAATATGTTTCGACACCTGAAAGGAAAAACATCGTAACTCATTTTCGGAAACTAAAAAAAAACAATTTTCTGAAAAATACTGATAATTTATGTTATGTGGATAACTGACAACATTGAATTTGGTCGATAATTAGAATCAGTAAGCATAATACCATGGATATGGCTATTTTTCAGTAAAAATGCATAATAATTGATAATATTATGGATTCCAGATATATTTTGAAAGTTTATATTTTAATGTAAATCTGAGACAAAAAATACTTTAAAATGTTAATATATAATATTAAAATTGAATTGAATTAAATTGAATGTAATTAAATGACATTAAATTAAATTATATTTACACAAAATTAAATCATTTTTGGCAGTAACTCTAAGCCAGTACATGCGTTTTAATCAAGTGGATAAGGATAGTACCGTCATTTCTGTCTGCCACTACTTTAGCTGTTACTGATGCCCCGCATCCGCCGTATCAGACCACAAAAAAATTAGCTTTTCAAAACATATTTTTATATTTTATAAACAGTTAATGGCAGTTTACTTCATTACAATATTTTTCTATTTCACAAATTTCGAATATAACTGAATTTAAAAACATTCAAAAAACTTGCTGTTAAATATATACCGAACCGTGTCATGGGATATAATTATATACCGTGACTTGATAGAGTTTTAATTATAAGACAAAAAGTACCTATGTTTGCTTAAGTTAAGTAAAGGTTGTGCACAACCATGACAGTTTAAAACGCTACCTTAATATACAAGTAATATCATTTAAAGAAAAAATAAATACCGACCACAAAATGAAGATGTTAAGAATAATCCAACTACACCCCTCTTGTCAAAATCAGTCAAGCCGTTAAGGCTAGAGGAGGTACTATAGGAACACACAAATATACTTACATACACTCTAACAACATTACCTTCTTTCTTGGGTAGCCGGGTAAAAAATCATAGCATGAATATGTTAATAAATAAAAATCGCCAAAAACTGAGTTACAACGTTGTTCCTTGTAAGTATCAATTTGTAAGCGTTTGGGTTATCCAGTTCTGCGCGTACACATTTCGCAACGCAACTGCAAAACAGTGCGCTTGCGACCGCTACTAGCGTCGCACGAGTTGCAGCCATTTTTTATTTTATATCAACAAAGGGACGGTATTTACGAAATATAAGTGGCTTGAGTTAAGTGATGTGACTTTGGTGAAGTGAAGGGATTGTAAACCAAGGTAAAGTAAATTGTGCAACGCTTGTGTTTAATTTTGTTATCGCTTTTTTTTTTGTTTTTTTGCTATTTATTATTGTAGTTGGATTGCGTGTTGATCAATATATTTTGTTTGTTTATTTACTGCCATAATTTGTGATGATATTATCTTCCAAATATACATAGAATAGGTTGAATAGGTTTCTCCTAAGGTTGAATAGATGTCTCCTAAGACGGAGCTCATAGTTACAAAGTAATCTTTTATAAGAGATCAATAAATAAATCCCTGAAAAATACTCGTGTTACCTATCCCATACATATTATATCGTTATAAAAAAAATAACATTTTTTTATTTTCATTTCATTCATATAGGTACCTAAATAATAAATATAAATAAATATTGGTGGACACTTTTACACAAACTAAGCAAGCTTGTACTATGGGAACCAGATGACTGATAGAATACATAAATACTTTTTTTTTTGTAAATAAATAAACAAGTATTAATATTAAGTAAAAAACAAAAAAAAAACCGTCTAAAAATTTATTATATGTCACTTGAGCACTCGTTAAAATTGGTCAAGCTTACTAAAAAAACATCATCCTCCTTATTGAGCAGCTTTACACGACAGAACAACAGTTTACACGAACTTAAAAATTAATACAAAAAACTAACTATCCTACTAACTTAAGCAAATATTATGTTATAAAATATATTTTTTCTCACCAGAGAACTGTACAAAATGAAAATCTGAAAAATATATCAACATTTGTTTAAATAGTTCTAAATCAAATATTTTAATGTCGTTAAAGGTGCACGTGTCGACATAATAATATGTCGATTACTATGTAATGCTATGTATATTGTATTACTTATTGTAGTTCTCGTTGTGCTGTTGTTGATCATTTCGATGCCACTTGTTGTTCCAGTTACTTAATTATTGTGGTTCTAGTTGTGCTGTTTTTGGTCATTTCGATGCCACTTGTTGTTCCAGTTACTTAATTATTGTGGTTCTAGTTGTGCTGTTGTTGGTCATTTCGATGCCACTTGTTGTTCCAGTTACTTAATTATTATAGTTCTAGTTGTGCTGTTGTTGGTCATTTCGATGCCACTTGTTGCTCCAGTTACTTAATTATTGTAGTTCTAGTTGTGCTGTTGTTGGTCATTTCGATGCCACTTGTTGTTCCAGGATAAATATTTAAATTCATATTTATTACCTGCAAATTTTTTTTTATAATATTATTATAAAGGATAAAGGATAGATTTAAAGGAAATAAGTATGAATTTAAACGATTATCCTGGAAAAGCAAGTGGCATCGAAATGATCAACAACAGCACAACTATAACCACAATAATTAAGTAATACGATTTAGATTACATTACATAATTATTTCATTATTTTTATCTTATAAATAATATAATATTATATATTAATATTTATGTAGTACGAGGCAAGGGGTAAAGCACTCTTTTTACTTTTGGCCATATACTTAACAAGTTGAGTGCTTGTACATCATTGTATATCATAAGCTCCCCAATGAGCCCAATCGTATGCGCGAATAATTGCCTCGTCTCGCGGCCAACCGCAGAATAACTTATTATTTATACAAGTTTTCTGCAAGTTTGATCAAGTGGTTTCATTATCTTTGGTTTTCACCGATGACGGATGATTAGTTTGGGATGCGAGATGGTTTGTTAGTGTGTTCGTATATCTGTTATATTTTCTCTGATAAAAGTCTGGATCGATTTTGATGCAGTTTTTGTTGAAATTTGAAGCCAGCTGCTATTGCGATGGTTCTTAGCTAAAGTTTATGAAAAAATCCAGCTGGTTTAAAGTTTTTTTTTTCCTTATTTATTCAATACTTAATATGGGATAACAGTAACAATAAAAATTGCTTTGGGAAAAAAGATTAAATAAGTTGTCGTCTCATTCCCGATTGCGATTGAGTGAATGTTTCTGGGGACCGTGTAAGTTTGCGTTTGTAAGTATGGTAGGTTTCTTAGTATGTTCCTATTATTACCTCCTGCAGCCTAAACGGCTTGACCGATCTTGACGTTTTTTTCTTGTATAATAATTTTAACTTGTTATATAAAGTAAAATCTTGAAAAAAAACGGACGCAAAAATGAAGAACTCAAGACGGCGTTCCAACACGTGATCTGTGAAACAATATTTACATGCAACCTGCATATTTAAAACTTTAGGTAGGACATATTTTATTTAAGCATGCATTCCCGCTAAACCAAACTTAGTGCTATTGCTGTCTTTTACTAATAGAAACACAAGAAAAAGATAGCATGCATTTTAGTTCTGTCAAACGAGTTTACCGATTAAAGCCGCGAAGAAAAACGTACACTAGCGACACTTATAACTTTTTTTAAATCGTCACCCGCTGCGGTCTCGTCTAAGTTTGTATTGAGAACTAAGATCTGACTAATTTGACACCACTATAATTTATGCCATCTCTATCTTTTGTTTCTATTTAGTAAAAGACAGCGATAGCTTAATTACGTTTAGTGACTGCACGGTGGAATTGCGTGACTAGCCGTACCTGTCAATAGCCGCTATTAAAATTTTAGTACTGCTTTGAAGGAAGTAAACAGATACATCTAGTTGGTCCGTACAGTTGATTGGAGTGGAATGACCAAAGTTTTAGTAGTTCAATTGCATTTAATAATGATATATATTATATTAATATATATTTATTTATTGGAGTGCAAGGCAAGACGAGGTCGTGCGCGTGTCTCTCTTAGGGTGTCTACACATGGCCCGACCTGACATCGTGTGAAAGGGACAGCTAGATTTGAATTTCACGGGAGCAAAAGAAACAAACTATTAAGGTTATAGCTTCTCCCTTTCGCTTCCCCAGAAACTTATATATAGCCATCTCTTTCAAGCGATGTCGGCAAGGTACACAAGGTCGGGCCTTGTGTAGACACCCTTAGCATTCCTTGATAAAGGTCACCAAATGTGATCGAAACTATTGTCGGTATAAACGACTCAATTTAATGTGAGTATTCCCATTTTATTAAAACAAAACATTTAATAATAATAATTTATGAAGTTGTAACTTATTTGTGTAGTTACCTAAAGATTATTGTATCCCAATGCAATCTTACCCCCGAATATTGAAACGTTTGTTAACTTTGACGACTGATTAAGTCTATTGCTGTCTTTGTCATTTGCTTAGTGCCAGACAAAGGCAGCATTAGAATTAATCTGTTGTCAAAGCTAACATATGTTTCAGTATTCGGGGTTAGTGAAATAGATTTTACTATTGCTACTGCCATTTATCCCATCTTATAACAACTATGACGAAATATCAATTTAATGGAAGCAAAACAAATTTATGACCTTACTTTGTTTCTTTTACTCCCACGAAATTCAAGTTTAGCTATCACTTTCGCGTAAATCAGATCAAATCCGGGTATAGGATATTGCTATTAAGTATAAGGAAGGTCAAAACATCTAAAACTCAATGTTATTAAGACTTATTCATTCATGGAGAATGAAGGTTTTTTTATGTAGGCAAGAATTGGTGAGTAATAAAAATGAGTCATAGGGCATTTACGAAGGTGGTTACAGTGATAACTCCATTGTAACTCTTAAGTGCCAATTTAATTTAAAAAAACGAATTCAAAATTATTTTTATGTGGCTAGAATGACGACTGCATTCCCATGATTGCATTAGATTCCCGTGATAAACAAAATTATCAAAAATATCTCCGAACGGAATCGATAACAAAAAGTTAAAAAAAACCGAGCGTTAATAAAAACTAAATTTTTGTGTCGTACAAAATCTCTTTCGGTAGTTTAGGTATACTTGGGATTGGGTTGGCTTTCTTGGGGTACTGATAACAAATTCTAATGGATAATTAATTTAGTAGTTCATTTAAAACTTTTATTTGGAAGTTCCATTACATAGCATCAAAAATTCAAGATCACACTCCATTGCTGTGGCACAGTAAAGCCACAGAAGAAACTAGAATCGCTACTAGGTTGCTTGAGGCAGCTTCAACAACATCATCAGTGTCACCCCGACGGCTTTACTCATTTTCATCGACACTGCCATCTACACCACTGGATCAGCAATGTCAGCGGCCCAGAGCCTCGCTCCGTTATTTCAAGGAGCTGGGTAGGCTTGGGTAGGCGCTGGCAGGGGGAAATGCAAAAGATCTTATCGCCCCTATCTCGAATAAGAATAAGAACTCCTGGGTTATTACAGATCAAAGAACGTCAGCAGCAATCGTGATTTCGTGATTTGTAACAATAAAAAAACATTTTATGTATACAATCCTAAACAGAATGATCCTATTGGCGAGCCTATGCTATTTAGCTCTAAATATTTTCGTGAAGGGTACGATCTCTCATTTGGTTATAATGGTCTATGCTCAAATCTAACCGCTGGCCTAGTAGACTAGTGTGCACTCAGTGGACCGGAAATTAGTGTAATTCACAGCACAAATCGTGATGAATCACTGATTCACCGGTATATTGCAAGTCCCTGTCTCGGAGGTCAGATTACGTAATAGTTACGGGCGAGTAGTTAAACTTCTCAGTAATCACAGCAATCATTATTACTGTCTGTTTGTTATCTTTTAACATCTGTTTCATTACCTATACACCTGGTTTGTTACCCTTTTACGCCTGTTTGTTACCTTTACTTGAATTTTGTTACATTTCACAACCATTTGTAACTTTTTAAGGACTGTTTGTCTCCTTTTCACTACTTTTTGTTCTGTTCATCTTCACTATGTTTACTAACTTCTTAGGACTGTTTGTTATATTTTCAGGACCGTTCGTTACTTTTTAAGCTGTTTGTTTCTCTTTCATGTCCTGTTTGTTACTTTATCATAACTGCTTGTTACCTTTTCACAACTGTTTGTTACTTTTTACAACTGTTTGTTACCTTTTCACGACTGTTTGTTACCTTTTCACGACTGTTTGTTACCTTTTCACGACTGTTTGTTACTTTTTTATGACCGTTTGTTACATTTTCAAGACTGTACCGTCTTGATTAAATTTTACAAAGCGATAATGTGCATCAAAAGGTACTTTCCCGAAAATTTAGGAAAAACTGGATAACAGCGAGTAATACCGTCGGACGCAGGTCTTATGTTTGCACGGATTAACAAGCGTGATGGATTGCTTTTCTTGTTGATCTTTTTATGGATAAAAATGATAATTTAAGACAAAATGATTGAAAACTGGAAAGTATTAGAAATAGAGCCGCCGAGATCTTAGCGGTAGCGTGGAAAAATGAAATGAGTAAACTAGTAAGTAGCATAGAGATGGGTCTCTATACTAATGAAAATAAAAATGACGAATATTACTAAAAAGGGAAAAAATGGTCTGAACATTCTATATTGAAGGCATTTAGCGATTACCACATACCTATTTTACAACTGGTAATACCTACTTGTGTCAGCCGAAAAACCAGCAGCTATGGTTTTTAGAACGTAACTCGGAACGAAACTACATGGTAATTATCGATTCGTAAAAAATAATTTGCATGTTATTAGATTGTAACAAGACCAAAATTATCATTAAGAAATAAGTCTAATTTAAAATGACCTTATTTCCTAATGATATTTGGCCATTGATAAATCCTAGGCACAAAAAACTAAACCGGCAAGAATGTAGTAATACAATTATTAGTCATTACATACGACTGTAGAAATTATTGCACACAAGTGACTGTAGAATTAGGACTAATTATACAGGATGACTGGTTAGACACTGAAAATATTCTAGGATATTCATTTATTTATTTAAGTATATATTGCCACATAATGCGTAATAGTAACATTTTTCAGAATGTACTAAATTACACATTATACCCTGTTATAGGGTGTTGCAAACAGTATTGTTGCCTACATACTAAAAAAGTAAAACTACCTATTAATAAATATAGAAATACAGAATAATACAGAAAACTTATACGACTTATAACTAAAATTTATAAATTTTTGTCCTCCAAAAATATATCGATATATATATATATATTATATATATATACTCGTCATTATTAACAACTTTTACTGTAGGACCAAACAAGAAATCGCGAAAAAAAAACAGCCGTACATTTTATCGGGAGTGCATTTTATACGTTTCTCCAGCTGGGTGTACACATAATAAAAGAAAACATGTCATCGCCAATGATTGGCCGGCTCAAATTGATTTAATAGATTTTGAGCCGCCCAATTGCAGTTGCGACTGGCGGCGCTGTAAATTGTATTTTATAGAGACTGTTTCTGAATGTGCGTCCTATTGGTTTTTTTTATTTTGAGTTTGAGTAAGTAGGGAAGTATCAAAAAAGTTTTTGCTGTTTTTTGCTGTTAACATTGCGTTATAAATATTAATAAGTAGAAGCAATCATTTTTTTGTATATCCGAATCTATGGCTTTTTACACAACCAAAACCGACTTAGGTACAAGCAAAGCATCGGAAAATACTTATAATAAGCTCTATATATTGTGTACATAAATTCTCTATCTCTATATGTTGTGTTTAACAGATGCGTGTAAATGGTACCATTTACACGCATCTGTTAAATAAAAGATAAAGATAAATAGACAATACTCTTACTACGAGTATTAGCGGTGGTTCCACCTGAATATTGGGAAAAATAGAGAACAATCCAGTAGAAATGTCATTTCATACTTAAAATTGAAATTGTATAGATACGATTTTCTATGGTTGTTACGACATTGGTTCACTTTTATCGTTTTAGAGAAAATTCATGGATTTGTCACATTACGCGTGTAAATTACGGCTGAAGTGGAAAACTGATTATATACACTTCTTAAATTTTTGCGAGTCTTGAAGACGCTGTTGACTATCGAATAAATAGTCTTCACTAAAACGGAAATTTAGCCAAAACATAATTAACAGTTAATGGCACCAATTTTATCCATTACGTAGGTAATTATTAATCACATTTCTAAAGGTAAACTCGAGTTCAAAAACGTCTTTGCTAACTTTTTAACCCTTATTTTAACCATGCTGCGGCACCCGACGAGTGGCGAGGAAAATAGCGAGGGAAGTGAATAACACTAACTTAGGTATTTCATTTTAACATGTTGATTTTTATTTGATATTTTCATGTAATTAATGTCGACAGTTGTCCTTGCTTACCTAAGTAAAAAATAAAAGCTGTTATTTCCGCGGTTTCAGGGTTGACCTCATAGTAAAAGTTGTTCATAATGACGAGTAAAATATATACATATACTAGCTGTTACCCGCGACTTCGTTCGCGCGGATAAAAAAAAAGTAGTCTGTCAATCTCCGACCCTTAAGGCTATGTCTATAAAAAATTTAGGTGCGTTCAGCCATTTAGCCGTGATAATGCGACAGAGAGAGAGAGTCACAGTTGCTTTCGAATTTATAATATTTGTTGGGATAATATCCTAGAGTGTTGTCCGTCGGCTAACCGAACACCGAGTATAAATACATAACTTTACTAACAGCTTTATAATGGATCTGTGGGAGGAGTGATGGTATCAAATAGCAATTGTCCTCCCAAAGATCCGTGTCTTAATGCGTGTTATAATTTTATGTATATAAAATTAAATTAAGGAAATAAAAATTATTGCTAACAAAAATATAATTTCTTTGCGCGATGAGATCCGAAACGAGGATATTCGCCAAAGAACCAAAGTCACCGATATAGCTATGAGAGTTTGCAAGCTGAAGTGGCAATGGGGAGGGGGGCATATGCAAGCTACTTTGTCGGCCCATATTTCGCAACCTTAATCTTATAAGACCTAATCCATGATACCCCACACGTGCGCGACAGATGTTTTTTTTTATCCCTACTTTACACTTTACATTAATAAAAAAAATAGATTTTTAGAACTGATTTTAGATTTTCTGTTTACTTTAAAAAACCTGTTCAATAACACGCCACATGATAGGATACGGCGATTCTATTTGCGAATAGACTACAAAAAATAGGCTACAGGAGATACACACAAACATACACCCCAAAACATTGCCCTTCTTCTTAGGTAGTCGGGTTATAAAATCCGTTAGATGTCTTCGATTACTCGTATCTACATTTCGAAACTTTGCTAATTCTTTAGTCATTAGCAAAATGATGCAAACTGAAAACCAAAATAGATTTCGACGCTTGTCGCTTTCTCTCTACGTAACTGCCTGCAAAGTCCTGGATACTGTTGCCTAATCTGAGTACACTGAGTACTATGAATTGCATTATTATACTGGGTATTCCAAAGTCCCGCAGTGCCTGATAACAAGGTTCTTCAACCAAACCAAAAACACTAGGTGGACCGACGACGTTGTTAAATTAATGAGAGTTCTGCCTACACTGAGTCTTTAAGTTCGTGTTCGCCATTCAAGAAACTTTTTCTTGATCGGTTATCGGTTCTTCAAGTGATGTGGCCTGCCCTTTGCCACTTCAGCTTGCAAACTCTGAAAGGTATATCGGTGACTTTGGTTCTTCAGCGAACATCTTCGTTCCGGATTCTATCGCGCAAAAAAAAATCCCGAGAATAGCTCTCTCCATTGCCCGCTGTGCAACTCTGAGTTTCTCCAAGAGACCATGCATTGGTCAATGGTCAAGGACCACGTTTCAGTTACATATGTTGCTATGTGTTGTTATGTTACAACACAATGTTTAATTCTTAACGCTTTTTTGTATCTAATTGTAATGTAGTGTAATTGGTTTAATACCGTACTAATGAAATAAATAAAATAATAATAAACACTCATTTGTTGAAGACCCTTTTCTTCAGGCACTGCGGGATTTAGGACGAAAAGATGGCTCGCTGCCCACCCGAGTTGGATTCTTCGGGCGACCTCTTTGTCGAAGTTGGCATTTTATACGATTTTCATCTTGTCCATGTTTATTGACCCACCATTTGAGAAACAACCCCTTTTTGGTGGTATGGCAAGCTTTAACTGAAAAAATAAAATTTGAGTTAAATTCAAATCATTAAAAAAAAAACAAATATATTAATTATATATTATATTGTATTATGTCCTACAAGTCAATAATAATACAAATTTAAGTACACTTCCAAATAGCCATATCCCAATATGCCAAATAGGCCTTTTATCGGTTCTTTAAATACGATATACCGAACTTAGCAAAAATTGTTAAAAAATATATTAAATAAAGAAGTTTCTACTTAAAAAAAAACGACAAAAGGGATTTATAAGATTATCAGTAACATAATTATCTATAGGGCAAACAAAGATATTAGGGCCTCTTTCCTCATCTCAAAGTTAAGAATTGATTAGATTTTGATTTACTTTAAGATTAGTGCTAACTGGCCAGTAAAAGTCCAAGAATCCAAGAATCTTCTGTTTTTGTGTAGTTTATGGAAAGGTTAGCGCTACTTCGACATTTTGAAACAATATATAGTTACTTGCCACTTTAACCAGCGAGAAGCCTTTTTGTTACTTTACTTGGATGTATTAAAAAACACCCTTAGTACAGCAAACTCTCCTGAATCCGATAACTAAACACTTCATACTTGTAATTATAAAGTACTTACCCGATTCTAATATAAGTATTATTTTATTGCGGGCACTTTGAGATAAGGCAGGTATTCTATTTCAAGTATTTGATAGTGAGTATTTTATTTACCCCACTGATTTATATTGTACTAAATAGTTATCAGTGATGTAGGCTCGGCTCCCACTGACGCAGAATCGAAGCGAAGCGCATCAACAATCCAAAGTGTTGTACATCCTATTGACCTCTATTTCCACAATATAATGCACAATTTCTTCTACCGAGATAAATAAAAATACGTTCACCGAGCGCGAGGTAAAGCGCAACGACGCAAGCGTTATTCTCCTGAGAGTCAAGAACGACACAGGAGTTGCGTGTTTCAGCCTCAACAAATACGCGTAAATTTGACGCTTTTGTCAAATTTTCTTCAGCGAGAACCAACATTTTTTTTCTTATGAGGGACGTCCTGCCGTGTGGTTTTGCCGCAATAGGTATTTGAATATTGTATTGCTGGTCGCTCTGTTTCCCGTGCGTGCGATAGAGATTCAGTGAATTTACCAAATTTATTCATGAAATTAATTTTTCGGGTGAAAACTGTTGTCGCCCCCTAAATCTTATCAAAGTCTTTGTTTTTGGTGTCAATGGCTTGGACAAATAATAGTTAAACGCTGATAGGTTTTGTTAAAAACTACTTTACTATGCCATAATTTCAACAAAAAAAAAACATCACTTTTGGTGTCTAAAGCTACGAAGGTATTGCGATCAAAAAGATCATACCTATAATCATAGTTATTCATTGTGTAGATGAATCATTTAAAAAAACATCAATATCGGATAACATTTGGGGATTTACCAAATGCAGGGATTAAATAAAAAAATGAAGACAGGTCCTTAGTGCCTTTCACAGCTGTTGTCCTGCTCGTGTTTTCACATTACTTTTCATATTTTCTAATATACTGTGACAAAGCCTTGAATTAAAAAAAAACTGTGTAGCCTAATTACTATCTACATAAATAGCTTATCGTAAAGTGATCACTACAACATCGCATGTGCAATGTGCATACGAAACGCAAGCTGGATGTTATCACACATCCGGGTTCTGACGTGCCGGGCTGATGATGATGATGGTGACATATTGTTTCGTAACGAAATACGCCGAAAATTGATATGAAATCTTTTTTTTATCTATCGCGTTTAATATTATGAACCGTTTTTCGAAATCATTAAATTAATCATAATGCAGTAGATCAAGGTCTGAATTACAATGTCTATATTTTTTTAATGTTAATCTAGACCATTTTGTGGCCTACGGTATTGATTCAAGAAGGTCGCGACTTTCTTATGGACAATACAACGAGAAGCGCGCGTTGTTCGAAGTAGGAAAAAAACCTGAATAATAACAAGAACGATAATAAAAGTTGGTAAAAAAAAATACCAACTCTCGCATAGAGGGCTTGATTCCGTTATCTCGATCGCACTTTTGAACCATTTTTAACCGACTTCCCAAAAATAGGAGGTTTTCAAGACGTGTTTTTTTTTTTATTGCAGAGACGAGATAAAAAAATATCACTTAATATCTTAAGCATACCAATGCCAATATTTAAAATTAATGGCAAATAAGAAGGAAAAAACCCCAATAATTTTCTTTTTTCCTTCTTCTTTGCCAAAATAAGAAGTAAGGCAAGCCGGCTCTTAAAAATGGCGTGACCTTCTTGAATCAACTGCGGAGACTGCAAAATGATAATATATATATATATATATATATATATATATATATATATAATGATAAATAATGCAAAAATACAACGATTACAATTCTAAAAATATATAAATTGTAATTCCGACCTTGTTCTAATGCATTTTGATTATGAGACACGAAACAATTTTTTATTCGAATTATTTCGCTCGATCAAATAAAATCTTTTAGTTTTTATCATCAAAGGGGTTCGAACATTTTTGTATAGAAGCTGGCATATCCACCCGCTAAATTTTTTATTTTGGATCTTTTCGCGCGTGATATAGGATATATGGGAGTGAGCACTTAAACGAACAAAATATGTTCTGTAACATGGTGTCCTATAGTGTCACGTTCCCGAGATATTTGGTGTAAAGACTTCACTGTTCGCATATAGCGATTTTTACTTTCAAATATCTCGGGAACGTGTCACTTTAGGACACTATGACAAATAATATATTTTGTTTAAGTGTCTTCTACCCATATACACTACTTCCATCTTGCGCGAAAGCTTTAAAAAAATGGAGGCGAATGGATATGCCACAAATGTTCTATTCCCTTTCGCCTTCTATTCTGATATTAGAATTTCCACCTCACAAAAAAGTATTTTGAAACTGACTTCATATTTGTTAATTATATGCTTCAGTAACAATAGTACGATTGATAATAATATGATAAATACCCATTGTTACGACGTTGGCCCAGGCGATGATGGAATAGAAAAACGAAGTCTTTCAAGACGTCCATTAATCGACTGGCGTTCTCCTCGCCCCAATCACAAAACCTTCCTTCGTGCTGCCCTCGCTTTTGTTATCTCCAAAAATAGTTGCCAGCAAATAAATAATATCCTAACTATTTAAAAATTAAACAGAGCATCAAATGAATTAACTAAACAGAAACTTACTTAATCGTTACATTAAAATTAAGCTTATTATGAGGAATATTTAAATTAATCCATATTTTGATTAATTAACTATATTACCGGATCAATCAATACATAGATGACACTTAATTAGATATATGTATTGTTACGGACGTTGGGAGCTGGAGGAACTTGAAACACCATGAGAATATTGTAGCCGTACAAAGTAAGATAATAATGTTTTAGATTGTCGTGATTACGTAATGATTAATTGCATTGCAGAAATAAGATCCCGGACATTGGTAATTGCTATGCAGAAGCATATATCGCTGAGATTTTCCGTGTTGTATATTTAATTGAACTACATAAATTCCTAACATTACATCGAACATGAAGACTATATCTTTGTTTTCTCCCTTTTTCTCTTCATCTCTCCTCTTTAATCTTTATGCGGTTCTCGCTTGCTTGCACATTTAGAAAGGGAAGGAAAGCCCTCGGCAGGAAATTAATTAACGGCAATTAAAAAAAAAATTAAGGTCACAAACTTTACTGATAAGTTTACAATTATGCTTATGATCGTAATGTTTCGTTAGTTAAAACACTGTAATTTTGAGGCAAGTTATTTCGATCCTTTAGAATTCATTAGTTAGCGACTAGCATCGTCGTCTGAATAATCCTCTTCTCTACTCGTCTTCCCGATAGGAACTTTGAGGCTTGTGACCTCCTTTATTTTTCTCTTCTCCGTTTCTTACGATGTTGTGCCATTGTCATCTGTCCTCAGTGACATAGACGCAGTTCTTAACCGACTTCCCAAAAAAAAGGAGAAGGTTCTCAAGACAACTATTTTTTTTTTCTTTTGACACTTCGGGAGCAAGCGAGCTCTTTACAAAACTGAAACCATCAAACAACAAGGATAAAAATATTTTAACAGTTCAATGGACAACAGTTCTATAGATCTAATGTAAGAACCAGGAATGTTATTAGTTCCATGTAACAAATGGGTCAGTTTTCGTTTTAATAGTTCTACCATTGAACTACTGGGATAAAAAGGTTTTTACAGTTTTATGACGTCACAGTCCTATATTACAAATGGGATTGACCTATATTAGTCAAGTACTTCTTACATGATTCTGATACTTCACATTTTTAGCTCCCCACTACAATTTTCTTTCACTCCGGATGCCACTGTAATTATTAGTGAAAAAATTATTATTGGGTTATTTTCAAAACTCCGTTAAGCTCCCAGTAAAATCAAAACTAGTAGTTCACGCCGAACTGAGACATCGCGATCCCTATATCTTCACAACCCCTGGACCGATTCAGCTCATATTCGAACTTAAAAATTGTATTGAAATCAACTACTTGTCTACGAAATTTCATGAAGATCGGATCAACGGTTCGCAAGTTATCATCGGACAAATATACACACAAACATACAAACATAGAAACATACAAAGCTACAAAGATACAAACATACATTCAAATGCCGATTTGTCCCAGTAAACTGTGAGACTTTCGCTTCGCTCGGTCAATTAATTTATTTCAGGTTGAATGCTACCCATATAAAGTTAAATAAAAAAATACAAATAATTCGTATATGTCACAATTCAAATTAATACCATTAAAATCAAAAGTCCCAACAAAATAAATAAAAACAAACAATAAAAAAAATTGGTGTCAATTTTGGGTACAATCGCTAGAACTTTCTGACAATCATTTTCAGAATGGTGTTAGAGCTGGCTCGAACTCTGCGTACCAAGAACGCTGTCCGCGACCGTATAGTCATGTTAAAACAGGCAATATGTGCATCCGGGAACACGCCTGTGGTGCTGCAGAATCGGAGCAGCCCCAACAACGTCCTAAAAGCATTGTTAAAGAGTACAATCAATTCTTTCAGCGTTGTCAGCCCACAGGCTGCACGTGTAGAGGGATGTACAGAACGCTCTGAAGAGCGTAACTTTGACCTCTGCTGTAAAGCTTCTAACATTTTACTGAAGCATAACTTGGTCTGAATTTGTTGTCTTACGCCTGTTCTCTATTGGAATTCTATATTTTACTTGGAAAATTAGAAACTTAACACTGGATTGATACACTATAGTTTAGATAAAAAAATGTAAATTATGAAATCGGAGTCATCAACACAAAGGCCATCGCACGACGACGCCGTCTTGTCAAAAGGCTTGCGACATACTGCAAGTAACTACCTATTATTTAAACTGCGATACAAGGCTAAGTTTATGCTAAGTTACACTCGTCATCACATCTCAATGAGGATCTAATGAGCACTTGCATTATAAAAAAGCAAGTAAGTACACGATCGGTTCCGTGTAGGCACCGTGAAACTCCTTGAACTCAATCTATTAAACGCAATCTACAATGACTTTGTTTCTAGATTTATTATTGAGATACATTTGTTAATATTTCTCTAGGTTTTCTCGTTTTAGGTGGTATTTCTGGGTAGGTTAGGTTTTCTAGGTTTCGAAGTTTTTTTTTCAAAAGCGTCGAATTCTGAATTTACCGAACATTATAATAATAAATATTAATGTTCAATATCTACTGCTCTCAGAATAAATAATGTTTTAGATTATTTTAGATGTATAGAATTTAGCAGCGCCGTCTAGCGTCATCTAGATGGCACTGCTATTACTTCATACAAATCATAGTTAATGTAAACGCGATCAATTAGAAAAACTCGCACTAGGCACTCAGATAACAAACACAGTCCAAAGGCAGCAGCGCCAATTTAATGCGGGTCCACGCGTTTCGTAATGCGCAACCAGAGAAAACAAAACAAAATACGACAAACTGTGATGTCAATCCGAAAAATGTAGGTTCCTCATACCAAGGCAAAGAACAGAAATTCTTTTTACGTTTCTTTTCTGTGTAGCAAGGGCTTCACGAAAATACACCATGTAAGTTCTACGTGTTTTCGTAGTTTTTTTTTTTTTTTGTCTTTTTATATTATGTTCTCTGGAACTACCAAACTAATTTTGAAAATTTCTTTGCTTGCAGAAACTACTCTATTCCTGAGGCACAGGGCTGTTTTGATCAGCGCGGATGAAGCCGCGAGTAAACTTTAACAATATAAGTAAGTTAAGTTATACGGTACATTTAAAAGGTACTTATCTCTAGACATTATTATTCATGTTTCTAAGAATTTTCACAGAGTATCGTTAAGCGTGATCTCATATAAGTAGGTATAAGTATATGAAATAATATGAAATACACGTGTATACTAGATGGAAATAAAACAAACAACGTAGAGGTTGTTACATTGTAAGATATACATAAGTGATTGACATTGAGGAGATTTTGCCGGGTATTGGCCATTTGGCAATTGGTATTGGGAAATAAAATCGTATCTCGGTTTTTATCTTCAAAATGGCGCATTAAATTGGGCTCCGCTACAGTTTGTTAACAAGCAGGTCATAGTAACCTAACAACCAAGGTTCACCAAAGAGTGCTTAAAGTGAGAGAGTATATGAAAATACTGTAATGAAACCTGTCTTAAAAGACAGATTTTGCGGGGCCATTTTAAGGGCGCTAAAATCGTATATCGGTTTATACCTTCAAAATGGCGCTTTGGATTCAGCCCCGCTGCAGTTTGTTTACAGGTCATTGTAACTAAGCAACAAACATTCACCAAAGAGTGTGAAAAGTAAGAGAGAAAACTGACAGCTATAATGATATCTGTCTTAGAAGACAGATTTAACGGGGCCATTTTAAAGGCAGTAAAATCGTATCTCAAGTAAAATATCATTGGATAAACTCCATAGATTTGTCAGTAGTTTAGGAACAAGCGTACGCAGCGTCCTTTTGACAGTAGTCTTCCCCATTGCTTATCTTTAACTCTACAAATAATATTTCAACAAAACTATAATCTAATCTAAACTGAAAACATTTTTTTTTTATTATTGAAATGAAATGAACTTCAGCATAGTAACGCCAGAGTCAATCAACTGTCAAATAATACGTTTCGTTAGTCATCCAACTACTACCGCTACTATTGCATCAGCCTTTAAACATACCCCTGCTGAGATATCGGCCTATCCTTGAAGAGTGATTGGGCAACATCCACCACGCTGGCCCAGTGCGGGGTGGCGGATTATTACAGTTAAATATTTAAAATTAGTCCGCGAAACAAGGTTGATTCGCCTTTTGAGCTGGTTTATTCATATCCTTGGCATTTCACAAATCCTCGACCACATCCTTATAAGGACAATCCAATACTATTTGAAAAAATAAAATATTTTTTTGTAGAAATACATGAGTAATTAAATCTGAGGTGCCAGATAACTCTACGCAAGCAACCTAAAAGGTTCAGACACGTACAAGGATACAGATAACCTGATCTGATTTCAAACGAATAAGGTAGCTAATTGTATGGGAGCAAAAGGGAAAAACTGACCTTATGAGTTTCATTTACTCCTAAGTCATGCAAGTCTGACTATCTCTTTCGCATACAATCAGATCAGGTGCGTGTGTAGAAGATGTTTTTTAGTGTTAGATGGTTTTATAAAGGACTTTTCTGCGGCAAAGGCCGCCTGACCACACATTCGCCAGTTATGCAACCGCCAAGGAGTAGTTTTTAAGCATTTACTGTGTTTCAAATTGAAGGGCAATGTTTCCAGCGAAATTACTGGATATACTAGAGTTGAGATTTAACGTCCACGGGCAATATCTTATGTTGAAGAGGGCAGTGCATCCCGCCCAGGGTTTTGAATAGTTTATGCTCATAATTCTGACCCTATACTCTTGTGGGTAAGCGTAACGCTTACCATCAAGCGAGTGACTTGCTCGTCTCTTCACTCCATTGGATAAGAGGGTTCCACTTTAAAAACCGCTTATAGGCTATTTCATTCGAGCATTTTTGTTTTTGTTGATAAAAAATCACGAAACGGGAATTTAGAAATGTTGATAGGAGGGAAAATAAAGTTCGAGTCGAAGCCAAGTCATTATTCCACGTGCTACTTGACACGAGCTAGGCACTACGAGTTGATAGTGATGCGACCTTTCCTGCTGTGACGTAGGCGTCAAAGACCGTGACACGGTTTTAAAACGCTCATAAAATGTAAATAAAAACTCGTTCCTTCGTAACCTTCGTAATGGTGATTATGAATTGCCATTTATTTTTGGAAACTATTTGTAGTGCCTCATTACCATAGATGTAACAAATGCTATATTTAGACCTATCGACATTGATACCCCAAATACATACCCCATCTCTGCGAACCCAGACTTTTACGAGGACTTGTGTATCGCAGAGATGATAAACACATACATTCTCACACCCATTCATAAATCAATACACACCCACACAGGACTCTATGCCTACCGATTAATTTTACATAATTAAATACACATACAAAATATTTCATAGAAAAGTTATTACATGTACTCAATACTCATACAACATAGTAACCCTGCCTACTGCTTCATAGTGTTAGCTGTGTTTCAACGGGCAGTGCCTTCTCAAAAGCACTAACATTACAATAAAATAAAACGGAAAAAAAAAAATAGAAAGGAAAGTACAATAATACTTACATACTTAAACAACTAATGCCGCTGACCGAAACTTCGTACGCGATGCTGGATCCTGATTCTGCATGTGAAGTGCTAAGTATATACGCTAAGTAAGCTAGCTTTGCCCATCACTGCAAGGAAATGTTAAAATATAGAATTGCTTGGTTAAGGAACTACAGTCAAATGTGATCACTAGATATTTAAAAAAAAAAACTACAGTATTCAGCAAGACAAATGGAGGTTCACTTAGTGTCTCACGTCACGTCTTAGCTTGCAGAATATACGTACTGTTCGGCCTCTGGTTTAAGTTTAGGATACGGGAACATAGATCGGCCTACGGCCTCACCTTCGGTTTCGTGGAGCTGGCGGCGCATGCTAAGCATTCCGTGCTGGACAAACATCTCGAATATCTCGATTCTCAATAGTTTAAGTTTTCTTTCAAGTATTTGCATCCAGAGAGAGCAATACTACAGCCGTATAGCCGAAAACCGCCTGTACGGCCGTAGTTAATCGAGCGGCCTTAATCGTATTGTATTGTTTGTATTTTCCTGATTATACAGGGTTATTGAAGGCACAGCTTCTACGATAATCGAAATGAAATACTCCCGTTTACAAACGAGAAAAGACAATACAATCAAGGAAAATAATACAATTCTTTCGACAACTTAGTGTCGGTCAATATCTAATATCATCTGAGGTGCGACCGACAGACTGCAAAAAAAAACTATAATTAAGATTGCGTTCATAGAACGCCACAAATTATTTGAAACATGGCGGTTGAATAACTGGCAAAGGTCTGGTACTTTCCCAGGCAGACTGTAAAAAAGTTCAACCGCGACAAACACTGATTTCTAACTGTGTCTAAAAATAACCGATCTGTAGTGTTTTCCGCTGCAAAGTCGCGTCCTGTACAATTGGAATAAGGACCAATTGTTTGCTTTCTACCTTTTATTTATTTAAATTAATATTTTGAATAGAAAATAATTGTGAAAAAACAATTTAAACATATAACCTGAATATTTAGATAAGAAAAATATTACAATTTTGAAATGATTATCCTAAATTTAAAATAGAGCAACACCCCTCTTTTTTAACTTTATATTTGAATTAATATTTTGAAAAAATAAGTATTAACAATTTCAACATATATAACGTTGAAAAGAAAATATCACAACATTGAAAAAAATAATAATAGAGCAGCACCGGCCTCCAGCTGGGCCGTCCCGTGTTGCGCTTTGTCTGAAACAGAAAAATAAAAATACAAATTAATTAACAATAACACTAAAGTAAAAAACAAAAAATATCAGCATTTAAGTAGTTGATTGTTTCAGGCGAAAATTTACGGAAGTTCCGCAAAATTCAACAAACAACAACAATCAACTACTGATTTCTATTTTACTATAGTATTATCAAAAACAAAAACTACAAACATTAAAATGGGTCTTAACCACATCAATTATCTCAGTTAAATGCAAACTCAGTCAGAGACGCCCACATGCAATTACTGTGAATAATACACCACAGTCGTTGTCAATTCAAATAAATACTTATTATAATACCAACTTCTATTTATTTATAGCAAATAACATATTAAAAATTATGTTTGTTTGTGTGCTTTACATGGTTAATTATGAACGGTTAGACTATGGTGGTGTAAAATAATATTGTAATTGTTGTTATTTAAATAGTAAGTTACTGTTAATCTACACGTATTTTTAATTATAATTATAAATATTTAATTTGGCCGAAAATTAGCATTGTGTCACTTCAATTGTAAATTTTTATATTTAGGCTTCTACTATTAACTATTCTATGACTCAGGGTCCCTTGCCATAATTTGAAGAATTTCGGGCGACAGTTTGCATTTCAATTTCAAAGGTTATTTTTTTGTCTTCAATTTTTGCTCTCCAATTTCAATGAAATAATAATTATGTTACTAAATAAAGTTTTTATGAGTAACTTTTTAAGTAGTGCGCAAGTTTTTATCATGTATCAATCAGTATCGTAAATAGAACATTTAACTAATGAAAAAATACATTTTATTTACATTTATTTATTTAATTGACCAGGAAATCAATATGTAAATTATTATAGTAATGAAATTATTATTATTATTATTATTATTATGGAAAATCGATAATACAATAATTACTTACCTGCTTTTCGCTGAAGCGAGCGAGAAGAAGCGATGTAGGTTCCTAGACGTCTCGTAGGTGTTCGTAGTGCAGTCATGAATAGAGTGACCATGACTACAGCTCTTCTATAGCCACTTCAAAGACCTTATTTATAAGGAGAATTCTGTGAACTACTTCAATTTAAAGTTATTTCGATAATTTTGTACCAAGGTGGGTAAAACCAAGAAATACGTACTTATCATTTTTTTTTAAGTTCACGCATTTGCCCTCTACTTAATAACTTAGCCAGTATATTTATGATAAGAGAAAATGTACATGTAAAAAAACTGTAAATAATTTCCCGTAAAATAGAAACGTTATTTATTATTTATTTTTTACTGTTTGCATAGCTGTATCTATTTATTCGTTGTTTCATTTATATGAATTTAGGTTAAAATCTTGTTCATATATAGGCCGTAAAGCTATATATTTCAATTGAAACAAATAATATTTTTAAAAAACCTAGTAAGTCTTCACGACTATATATTCCTACACCTAGCAAACTTAAACTAAAAAGTACTAACTACTACTTAAACTATTTTATTAGTTTATTTTATTTAAATTATGTTTCTTTTAATTTCTGGAATAGTTTATACCTTTGTCTTAAATTATTTAATTTTAAAATTGTATATTTATTACTTACTCTTCAATAGATATTGGTAATAAGTTTTATTTATAATTATATCATAGAAGTCGAAGTAAAATAATTAAAATAATTGATTTACTAAAAAGTAGAAAATTATCAAAACTTTTACTGACGGAAACCGCAAAATACCAAAACGCCATCTGTGTATGAATTTTCTGTTTATGTTGATTTTTTGTATGTATTGTATGACCTACCTAAAAAAAAGACATTTAATCAATTAATAATTGGCGGATTAATCGCGTAACAAATACAGTCGAATCGAGAATCTCCTCTTTTCTTAAGGCGGTTAAAAATATTGTTTACGACAACGAAATACCAAGTTGTTTCTATTTGAAGTAATGTTAATTCCAGCTTATTCAAGGATTCATAACTTGATTGGTTTATAAACTAGGTATCTGGAACAATTTGAAAGTAACCGTCGGTGGCAGCGCGTCGGTTAAATAACGCTTCATTTCAGAAATTTGCAAAATTCCCGGGAAATTTAATTTAAATTATTCAAACAGAAGCTTGTTTGAAAGAGATTTGCGAAAATCTTTGTTCAGGAAAATGGTTCACCGTTTCATGGTTGGTATACCAAAAACTCGTACGAAACGTACGAACTTTCTTTGTTCGAACTTCTGAACAGTGGAATGCGCTGAGTGGGTTTTTCCTGATAATTATAATCTGGACGTCTTCAAATCGCGAATGAATCCATCGTAGGCTGCATCTTCGTTTAACATCAGACGTGATGGTCATAAATTGATCATAAAATCAAATATTCGATCAAAATAATGCTAGGCTCAGGACACACAGGCAATATTACTGTTGCGGTTTCTAGCCACACGTAAATTAGTTGTTTCATTCGATAGCATACATGCACGAGCGACAACAGAATAAGTGTACATGGTGTTTGGTTACAAGACCGACACATTCTAGGATATCATTGTACTCATCTTTATGCCAAATTTATTATGGGACCAAATATGAAAACAGAAATCGCTAAAACAAAGCAGCTGCTCCATAGAAAAATGTCATCTCTCGACGAAATATAGGAACAGACTTTTTTCGTGATTTCAGAGTCACGTAGTAAAAAAATATATTTCATGATAAAAAAAAGAATTTATATCCGACAATACACCTATCAATAAACCATACATCCTGTATTATTATGCATTCGTCATTTTAATGAAACCAAATTAAACGACGCAAAAACCCAAACCAAAATTTCGCTTTTCTAACCATTACATACCAAATGAAAACAAAATCAAAACTAATGATTATGAATTGCCAAAAAGTTTTCCTATTAATTTATATAGTTTAACAAACCAACAAAAGAAACGAAACTAAACGTCAAGTTAAATTAACTCTACGATTTCTCTCTCCATTTGATCTGTTCGCAATAATCTCCAGTTTTCCATTAAAAGTATAATGAGAGTTCGTTTCGAAATATTTGTTTCCAAAATAGGGCCGGCTGGAAACCATTCATCATCGTGTACCGCGACGATGACAGCTCCCTTGATCTATAGGAAAAATGCGACTAGATGTGTCATTGTACACATTACGGTAAACTAATGCGTACACGTGATAATCAGCACCGTACAGGTGGTAAATGATAGAACTACACGTTTTCTACGTGTAGCTGTCAGTTTTGATTAAATTAAATTAAATTCGTTTATTGAGATTAGAAACGATCTAGCCAGTAACATCCATCTCACAATCAAAAAATAAAATAAAATAAGTATACAATATAAAATACCTAATTAATAATTCAATGTCAAAGTTATACAAATCACTAAAAAATAATAATTAAAATATTCAAAAATTAAAAATTATATATTATGTCAGAACTAAAATCATTCATTCAATTATTAAATGACAATAAAATTATGTACTATATAAACTCAAATCAAAGTCATCGCTGGGATCTGTCAAGTTATCGGGCTTTTTGCACCTATCCCATTGGTCAATTAAATTTTCACAATATTCCAAAAATATTAACCTAACAGAGTTCCATTTGTCATACATAATATCACAATCAGGGTTGGCAGCAAGGAGTGCGTTGAGATGACGGCGGGCGCGAATAAGAGGTGACATAGAGCGCGCCACAGTGCGACCATGATCAACATAAAATAGGTTATGTCGCTGACCACGCCTGTTTGCCGGAACCCCAGGTTCATCTGGCACGAACAATGTGCACAGTAAATCGTGCAGGTGTATAGAGTCGACTGACCCTCTTAACACCTTGAAGCAAATGATGAGCTGGTCCAGCGCCCGTCTCACCTCCAGGGAGTTGTAGCCGAGCTGACCCAGCAAAAACTTAGTAGGGTACAGAAACGGGTAATACCCATAAAGTTTCTTATAAAGCGCCCTTAAGAAGGCCTTTTGGACCTTCTCAAGCATTCGCGAGTAAGTTACATGGTGCGGGTTCCAAACGCACGCGCTCGCCTCAAGCTTGCTCCTGACTAGAGAGTTATATAATGTTTTAAAAACTAGCGGATTTTCAAAGTCCTTAGCGTTTCTTAGCACAAAGCCCAGGCGACGGTAAGCCTCTTTAGCGAGATCAGATACATGATCGTGAAATGTCAAACTGCGATCGAATACAACCCCTAGATCTTTAATGCGAATTGCTCTGTCAATTGGTAAATCGTCCAAGTGGTAATTATAATGAATAGGTTTTTTTTTACGGTCAAATGTCATTACTTTACATTTATTTACATTGAAAATCATTTTGTTTTTTATACTCCATTCGAAAATTTGGTGGATGTCATTTTGTAAGCCACGGCAGTCACTAAGAGATTTTATTTCTATAAAAATTTTGAGGTCATCAGCGTATAAAAGGCTTTTAGCAGTAGTCAATACTTTTGGTAGATCATTAATCATCAATTGGAACAGTAGAGGGCCAGTAACGGAACCCTGGCTAACACCAGATCTAGTATGGTAGGCCTCAGACACATATGTGCCATGTTTCACATACTGTCGCCGGTCTTTCAGAAAGTCTGAGAAAAAATGAAGCAGTTCGGGAGTGAAACCGAGGGCAGAAAGCTTACGCAGCAAAATATCGTTGTCAATTTTGTCGAAGGCCTTTTGAAAGTCAAAATATATGACATCGACCTGCGATCCGCGATCCAAGGCGCAAGAGACATATTCGACTAAGCTAAGCAGGTTCGTATTCACTGAACGGCCAGGCCTAAAACCATGTTGCTCTTCGCCTATCTGATGCTTAACCTGTCGATATATCTCACTGTGCAGGATATATTCAAACACTTTGGCTGGTGCACATAAAATCGCTATGGGACGGTATTCCTCTACAAAGATTCTGTTATTACTCTTTGGAATAGGTGCCACTCTAGATAGCTTCCACTGGTCAGGGTACTTCCCACTTTTAAGTGCAAGATTAAAAATATGACAAAGTGGAAGAATGAGATGTTTTTTCCCAGTCTTAAGAATAAAGCTAGGCAAGTTATCGGGACCTGGTGAACTACCCGACTTTAGCTTATTAAGCCCGCGGTCGACATCTTCAGGAGACACGATAGGTATGCTAACGTAACCGAAATTACAGCCTTGTTCAGCACAAGAGTTTGCATCCAGCACTGGCAATTCATGTAAGAAAACGCTTGCAAAATAGTTCGCAAACGCTTCAGCAGCTTCTACACCAGTACATGAATTACCTTTGTACGACACACAGGGTTCGAAACCGCCCTTAGATCTAACACTGTGCACGTGGCGCCAAAAGTGCTGAGGTCGCAGTTGTAAACTTTCTTCAACATGGGCTAGATAAGATTTGTATGCCTGGGAGATACGGAACTTTAAACTAGCACGCAGATCTGAAAATAACTTATAAGAGGTACTGTTTAGTGATGACAGCCAGTCCCGATGTAATCGAGTCTTACGCCGAATATCTTTAATGATGTCTGCGTCGAACCATACCGGATACCTGTTGCATTTAGCTAACTGCCTTTTCTTTTTAGGGACCGAAAAAACAAATAACTGATATATAATATCATAAAGTATATCGGTAGCGACCGAGACGTCACTGGAGTCAGTTACAGATGCCCAAGATGTTTCGGCAAGCAGCGAGTGAAATAGAGCAATATCAATTTTATTAAAATTCCAGTCGCGTGATGAATCTATGTTACTGATTTGTATTCGATCGCAGTTGTCTCTCACTCGGAGCGCGAGCGTGACCTCAAGCGCAGGATGGTACAGCGCATCTATAAGCACGAACCCGTCAACGGCTTCCCGCACGCACAACCCGCAGCCCTCCTGCGCCAGCACTACGTCCAGAAAACCTCCATGAGTGTTCATTATCTCGTTATAGTCTACCAGGTTACAATAACTCAAAAAGTAACAGTAATAATTTTTGATATTATGTGAAGCACTGTTCATATTAAGGTCGCCAAAAATAAAAAGTTTACTATTTGAATTAGATAAAAATGATTCTATGTTAAAGAAAACATTCATGTAAACTGCCTCACTAGCCTTCGGCTTGACATATAATACACATACAAAAAAAGAAGTACCGCGGTAATTGACCGAAGCCCACAGGTCCTCTCCAAGTTCAGATTCCAACTCTCGCCGACGTTGTATAGAAACCCCTGGCCTCGCAGCAAGCAGCACGCCCCCGCAGGGGGAAGCGCGATCGCGCCGCAGCAGCGTCCACCCCTCCGGAGCTACCTCGCCATCTTCCACTGAGTCGTCGAGGAAAGTTTCGGTTGCAGTGACAAGTAGGTGTTCAGAGACTAACAAGCTGGTATACCATGAGCGAAGCTTCGTTTTCAGGCCTCTAACATTTTGGTAGAAGATGTTAATCTGCGAAGGTACAATAGGGCGCGGCTCACTGCGTGCCGACTCCGCGGCGAAATGTTTGGCCGTCCGATGTCGATGAACGCTTTTTGTAATTTATCCACTTTTTGACACGCGCGTTTTCTGGCCAAACATCCACCGAGAAGCACTTGTCGTAACAGTCTTCTGGAACTCCAATTTTGAATGAGTTGTAGCTATTAGAGGTCTTCAATTGTTCCACGGTGACTGCTCTCTGAGGGCAAAGTTCACCTAAATAAGTTTTGACTTCATCTGCCCCGGATAGCATATTCCATAGGTGAAAATGCTTACGTGGCTCGGCCGCTTTAAGTGACGTCACAGCCGGTCCTGCCACGCAGCGCAGCGAAAAGGAATAGCTCGGTTTTTTGTGCCGTACCTCGGTCCAACTTTCATTAGCGGTTTGAGGTGTCGGTATACCGCCTGTCTCTACGAGTTGCCTGGTAGATGAGGAATCCGAAGGAACGAAAGTGGCCGTATTCGTATCCAACACGCTGCTCAGCGGTTGAGAAGGTGGCTTGTTTTTCTTTTCCCGGCGAGAGGGTTGAGGCGCCATATTTAGCGCAGGTGCTATTGAGGAAGAAGACGCCGCTAGGCACTGACGCTGGGGTTCAGTAACTAAAGTTTGATGTTGAGACTCTGTAACTGGGAGCAGACATTGTTGCTCAGTAGCACAGAAATTCATAGCCTTACCGCTGCACTCACATTTCTTCAACTTATCGAATAGATTCTCTATCAGATTCGCATATTTCTCTAACTTCGTCTCATAATCTGCTATAATAGAGACAGACTTCAAGAGCATTTTGTCGTAGTCTGCTATTACGGAGGCAGAGCGTATCAGTTTCGATTCGAGGGAATTAGATTGTGTGAGCAACTGTTCACTCATCTTAAACATTTCGCCGCGTAGTTCAAAGATTTCGTATGAAAAATCTCGCGTCTCGCCCACTCCCGCCTCCTCTTCAGTACTATGAATACGGGTTAGTTTAGGCCTAACAGTAACATTCACATCTCTGTTCCTTTTCATTGCTCCTACTGGGGTCAGGCTATTGTCCCCGCCTTTTTTGGATTGATTAGAAAATACGATAGTGACTTCCTCATTTATTTTCTTCCTTAATCTAGAATCTCTAGAGTTGCTTTTACTTGGTGTTTTTAGCGAGTATCTCAAAAAATATAATCAAATGGTTTCAGTGTTGAGTGATTGATTTGAAGCATGACGCGCTCTCTGGCTCGCACAATCCACATTATTGTGTCTCTGTATGCAATGTCACACATTACACATATATTATACACTGGATTAACACATAGGCCACTTTTTATCCCGAAAAAAATTACGGTACCTGTAGGATAGAGGGTGAAACCGCGGGGCGCAGCTAGTGAATAAATATTTTTGTCACGAAAACAGCCACTTCAAAATATTTCCTATCATTGAATTGATTGTTGAGTTCCACTTCCACCACAGTTCAGAGAGGCCGTCCCAGTTAAGGGCAAGTTGTCGTGATTAAACGAAGGAAACTGCTAAATTGTTTGCCGACTTTTACCGCCGTCACACTTGTTAGTAGGTCATGAAACTTGATTTACGCATGTTGACTTCAGACTTGCCGGACTTGTTTGTGGTTTCTTAACTTTCCGATTTCAGTTGTGGTTCTGGTTCTCTTGCAGAGTCCGCCTGGGAATGTACCACACCTCCGCCAGTTATTAAGCTGCGAAGCAGTAGGGTGCAAACATTACTGAGATCGAGATTGAAGGACAATGAGTCAGTGAAATTACTGAGAATAAACCTATCTCAGGTTGACGACGTGACAAGCGCAGTGTTTGCCGCGCAGGGTTTTAACTGTTTCACAATTTCTGATGACACTGAACTGCAGCGTGCAGCTGCTGCTGCTAAGCAAGCGTGACGCTAGGCGAGCAGCTTGCTTGTATAGTGACTCATTTTCATTAAAAAAAACCGAGGTTATTGCCGCATACCTGAAACAATAATCTTGTATTTAGGAAGCAATTTGGAAAAAGTTCATCCAAATTATAATGAAATCATTTTTGAAATATACAAAAGGACCTTCCTTATAAACACCTATCAAGATTAAGTGACGTTAGCATTGCGTAATTATATTTATAAATATCAATTTATTTCACTATCATATATTAATACTATGAAAACTGCGGGGTTTTGACAAAGTTTGTTTTAGTAAAACGGGAGTATTCACGTTAAATTGAGTCGGTTATTCCGACTATAGTTTCGATCATATTCAGTGACCTTAATTAAGGAATGGTAAACGTAACACCCTCGCGACTTCGCGATGCTCGTCTTGCCTCACGTGGATGCTAGGCAAGACGAGGTCGCGCGCATGTCACGCTTAGCATTCCTTGATAAAGGTCACCAAATATGATCGAAACTATAGTCGGAATAAATGTTGTATATTCAGGAAAAATTATGAAGTGACATCAATTTGTTTTAAAAACAAAATACAAGAACTACTTTCAATTAAAAACTGAAGAGTTATTTAACGTGAGTACTCCCGTTTTATTAAAACAAAAATCATACAATATGTATAACAAATGCATCATTATAATTCAAATAAATTTTAAATTCGTTATAATTATGTACACAAGAATAATTCGTCGAGCTTTATATTACTAAACTAAAAACCTTCTCTAAAACCGGACCCTGACCAAACGTACCAAAAACACTCGCAACCTTTTCCGCGCTGAATGGCCAGGGAAATCCTCTGAACCAGGAACCGCCGTCTAACAAACAAGACAGAGAAAAAGAGAAATTTTGTTTTAATAAAACGGGAATACTCACCTTAAATTGGGTCGGTTATTCCGACTATAGTTTCGATCACATTCGGTGACCTTTATCAATGTCAAAACCACGTCAGTTTTCATAGTAAAAAAGAGAAATGTAGTTTTCTCTTATTTTCTCTCGTTAGTCTGCAGTACGTGCGTATGAACACAGGCGAGAGTGAGAATAACACCGTGCGTTATATAATATTTAGAACTGATAAAAAATATAATTATATCAACCAACTTGCAATTAAATATTGTTTTGAATGACGAGTTTTTTTTGTTCTAAAAATATAAAAACAGATAGTCTCGAAAAACAATAGCTTTCTTGTCTTTCCATGAATCCTAACTTAATATTATAAATGTCAAAGTAACTTTGTCTGTCGGTCTATCTGTCTCTCTGTGTCTCGGTCTCTCTGTATATATATATGTATAGATAGCTTAAGGGTTGGAGACGGACATAGGCTACATTTTTTTTGTAGGACCACGTGAACGAAGTCGCGGGTAACAGCTAGTAGGTTATATGCAACAGAATCGTTTCGCCAGCCACTCTTTGAAAATCCACTGAAACTATAAAGAACTTTTGCTTACAGCACTTTTGCGTACCAGATGTCAGCTCAAAGTTTTATGAAAAGATTTATAAGTCATTTTTTATGTTTTAATTAATTTTATTGTCCTTTGTTTCAGAATAACGACGTGCCAAAATGGGGAGCGATGAAAAAAAAGGGACCATTGTCCTGGACAATTTCAACTCTACGTGAGTAGAATCTAGCTGTATTGTTGCTTTTAATAACCCAGTAAGTTCGTATAGGGCGAGTGGTAAGTCCTGATGTCAGAGTGCTGATCACCCCAGATTCCGCACTCAGGACGATCGAAGAGCGCCACTCAAATGCACCTTTAAAAGTTACTCTTATTTGTTAATTGCTAAACAAATAAGAGTGAATTTTTAAAGGCAAGCAGGCTTAACCTTGAGTTATTCAACGAGAAGGCTTGGTCGCAGTCCATGCAACCCGCGCTTTCCTCAAACTTTCATAAGTTTTTGTCCGGTCAACGATCTTGTACTGTAGTATTTTTTTTTGCATGAATCTTTATGATGGGACGATCAAGTCGCTTGCATAATAGTAAGCATCACGCTTGCCTATAACAGTTCGATGCCACCAAAAATGTTGAACGTCAGCAGTTCAAAACCCTGCCCTGCAATGTACTGCGCTTGTCACTCTGAGTTACCTACTAGATGGCTTTATGCTTAGTAGATACGATGGAATCGTTGCGTTTCAATCCGGAATCTCGGAATGTTTGCACACTACTACTTGGCGGTTGAATAACTGGCAAAAATGTGGTACTTCCCCAGGCAGACTCTATAGAATAATCCTAACACTACAAAACTATTTTAAATGCCCCGGTGGCTCAGTTGGTAGTGAACCTACGTTCTGTGCTTGGGGGCGTGGGTTCGATTCCCATCTAGGACAAACATTTATGTGATGAATATTTGTGTTTGTTCTATGTCTGGGTGTTAATATCTATATAAGTATGTATTTAAAAAATATATATGTACGTATATCAGTCTCTGGCAGCCATATTACAAGCTTTGCATAGTTTGGGGTCAGATGACCGTATGTGCAATAATGTCCCAGATATTTATTTATTTATTTATTTATGTATATATTCTGTATGTGAGAGTTTGGCCGCTCAAAGGCCGCTCTGATGGCTTAGCCTTTTTTTCTAATCTAACCAAAAACCGGGATCTCCAATTTAACCTGTCATCCAACCCACGGTAACGCTTAGAGCTATTATTCTGTATGCTGTGCTGTGTTTTCAAGCTCTTAACGCGGCCGCGTTAACTCCTTGTAATTCGCATGGAATGCCATAAAGAATACCATTTCCCTGTGAATTCCACGGAGATAACAAAACGCGGCGTGCACTACATGCTTGAACGGAGATATAGAATTACGGCCCTGTGGTGAATTGGAATGCCACTCCTGGTCACCCATCCAAATACTGACCAAGTCCACTGTTGCGTTACCGGGTAGTATCACTTAGTTGAGCTACACTTTGAGCGCTACATAATACCGCAAAGAATCTTAAATAAACTTAATTCTGGACACGAGCCCGATACCTGATTTTTCGGAAAGGGTTGCCAAACCGACGAAGGTCGTTGCCCTCGTCATTATGAACAACTTTTTCTTTAGAACCAACACTGACACGGCAAAAAGCCAACCGTCGAAAAAAATTGATTTAGCCTCAGTGATCCTTATTTCCATGGTAAAAAAAGTGTTATAAATGTTTAAATGTAATTATCTATATATAATTATTACGAGCACATTGGGCTTTTTGCGACTAACTCACCATTTCCATAATAATAGGATGGATGCTATTCATCTGTACCTGAATTCGAAAAACTCGGTACCGGCCAGAACGGCCCGGTCTGTATTGCTCTAAGGTAATCATAGGTTTGATAGATAAAGATTCAATCGTGAACAAAAACATTGTATCTGGTTTACTGAATAGGCGGCTATAGATGGAAATAATGTTTACAAACTTTACGAAAGGCTCACACAAAATCCTTTTATTTTAAATAGGTACCTAATTCATGAATACTAACTTTTTAAAATTCAAAGTCCTGGCTGATCACTGACTGTCTGCCTGAGTGACATATATCGCGCTGCCTAAGCCGCTGCGCGCTGGTTCTAGAGACATAAAAATTGGTTGGAGCTCAGATTAAAAACTTCGGCTTATCCACTGACACCATTGACACCAAAATACAAAAGAATTCTTTAAGATTTAGCTGATGATAACTGAGGAGAGGAGGATGTATTCCTTGTCACAAATAAATATATTTTAAGTCAAAAAGTGAAATAAATCTTCAACCACAGAATTCTCATTTGTCTTCAACATAGAACATCCTTTATTACATGCTTACCTAAAGGTAATTGTTTATATTGCAGCGCAAACTTAGCTGCAAATCCAGGATTCCAGTCGACTCTCAGCTTGGGTTCAAAAGAGGTCATCAACGAAAAAGCCTACAATCCTTTCGAACATCGGCGAGTGGAACACCCAAACTCGTAAGTTTTTATTGGCTTTCGTATTTACTTTTAGGCCCGAGATATTGCGTTCAATGCTCGATCTGTGAAGGGCACTAAATGGAACTACAAACTAATATACGACGACAAGTAAAAATGGATGGCACAATGGATGAAATAGTAGATTCTTGGCCTGTACTTTTTTTTTGTAACATCGATTGTAAAAGATGATAAAACAGTAAATTCCTGCCCTAGCAAGTATAGTCGCGCAGTATCGTCGGCTGAGCCTAACAATCATCGCAATGACCACCTCACCTCCTGAGCTGGCTATGCCACAAGTTGAAAATCTGTCGTCAAGCACTTAGTTTCTGCGACACAAGGCGCGTGCGAGCGTTGCTGTGTTCTTCTTATGTCGTTTATCCGTTGCTGTTGTTGTTGCTGTTATTGTTGCTGCTGTTGTTGTGTGTTTCGAAAATGTAATGATTTATTGATGTTCCGACAGCCTCACTTGAGATCCAGTATAAAGTTCCCTTACAGGCCAGACGTGTTTACCGTCTTCGACCGCACCGACTCCTGACATCAGATGTTGACGGGTTCTTTATGTTCTTTTTGTGTCTCAAGCACAAAAAATCCGTCAGCAAAAAGCCAAAGTAAATTTGGCCCATTAGCAAAGAAAGACGCTCTTATACAATTGTTACAGAATATAAATGGGATGGGAACGTTTTAAACCTACTCGTGATTCCAGAGATAAGTAGACGTCAAAATATATCGAAACACTTTACATGTTAGCACGTAAAAAGTATATTATTATTATAGACGGAAGCCTACACGAGACCGAATTCGGGTAACTTTTATTAAGTAGGTACTAGATGTTTTGCAAATGTGGTAAATAAAAGAGACAGCTATTTTCGACATTTTTATGTAGAGAGACGTCGTAGGAAGGTAAAACAATGAAGATAATTTTTTAGGCCGCCTACTATTCATAAATTAGGCTCTTGAGTGTCTCTTAAACAGCCTTATTGTAAACCGGGACTTACAATTTGCCATGTCAGTCAAATTATAGGTAGTTGCGTAATTTTGTTTGTAAACACCAAGCACTAAGTTGTAAACACCACTCATCGTCGTCTATTCAAAGGCGAAAGCTTGATTGACGCTGCAATATTTCTTACATCGTTTTGATGCATCGTTGGAATACAGCGTGTAGCCCAGCGTATTGATGGATCGTGATACGTATTACAGCGTGCAGCCTAGCGTTTTGATGGATCGTGGGAGTAAAGCGCGTAGCCTAGCCAATTGATGGGTCTTGGAATTACAGCGTGTAGCCTATTAGCGTATTGATGTGTCTTGAGATAACAGCATTTAGCCTACCATAAATATCGATGGATCGCGATACGGATTGTTGCTAACCCTAGCGTATGGAAAGATCGTGATAACATACTAAATTTTTTTTTCCTAGAACAATCGGCTCGCTAGTCCACCTTCTGAAGTCTTCGCTTGGGTCTGGGATCCTAGCGATGCCAGCTGCCTTCAAGAACGCGGGACTGGCAGTCGGAGCGATAGGAACCATCGTCATCGGATTCATCTGCACGCATTGCGTCTATGTACTGGTATGTTTGTTTACTATTCATGACTAATCTACACCTCATTGTTTTATACGGTATTCTACTAAAATAGCACATTTTTCCGGGATACAAAGTAGCATAATGTGTTAATCTAGGTTACTAATTAAGTTTTCTCTATGAAAACACCAAATACGTTGAAGCTGTTATGAAGTGTAGGAATAAACACACTACGATGTTACTAAGTATTACCGCTAACTGTTCAAGGTGACATCTAGAACTTGCTGTATAGAACATACTAGCCTCTCGGTATTTTATTGGATATATATTTCGAGGAGTGTGCTTCGGATTTGCATGATCTAATTCCCCCCTGCCCATTCTTCTATCGGACAACCAGGACCTTAAAAAGCGACACCGTTTCATGGTTGATATACCAAAAACTCGTACGAAACGGTTTGATTCCACTGTCTTTATTCGAACTGCTGAACAGTGGAATGCGCTGCCCGAGTAGGTTTTTCCTGATAATTATAATCTGGGTGTCTTCAAGTCGCGAGTGAATCAGTTTCTTCTAGGCAAGCGTGCTCCATCGTACATTCTCATTTAACATCAGACGTGATGGCAGACAAACGCAAGCCTATAAATAATAAAAAATAAAAATAAAAAAAAACTTTGTGAGCGACAAAACGCGTATTACGTGAAGGGAAAAAATCAAGTTTCTTTGTAATTCCAGGTAAAAACATCACAAGAAGTATGTGTAGATGCGAAAAAACCGTCCATGGGATTTGCGGAGACATGCGGAGCAGCCTTTGAATTTGGACCGAAGAGATGTCGACCTTGGGCTAATTTTGTAAGGTGAGTTACGCTAATGTATTAAATAAAAATGGTCAAGAGTAAGTGGGACTTAAACTAAAACTAGTAGTTCGCGGCGAACTGAGACCTCACGACCGATTCGGCTCATATTCGAACTTAAAAATTGTATTGAAATGATCTACTTGCGTACAAAATTTCATGAAGATCGGATCAATGGTTCGCAAGTTATCATCGGAAAAATATACATACAAAAATACAAACATACATACAAATGCCGATTTGTCCCAGTAAACTGGGACAAATCCGACCACAATCGTGTGACGATTGTGGTCTCCACGTCTCCACGATTGTGGACCATAATCGTGGAGACCGTTTCTCAACCTCTGACCTAGTTAAAAAGTACTTAGCAGTAAGAAAGACTAGAATTAAAATATTGATATAAGAAGTTAAATATTACTAACTATTAAGATTGCTTCTCAAATATTATATCTCATTTTATATCTATCTTTACAGATTTAAATTAACCAAAACTCAGAACATACACGTAATTCATAGATAGCTCGGATTACGTATCTATAATTTTTATGAATTTATCATGATATTTTAAAAGAAGAAAAAAAGCTGATGTTGGATGTCAACGGATTCAATTCGAACCCTATGAAGAGTTATCAAAATTCAATCAGTTGAGCAAACAAAGGGATAATTAAAATTATCAGTAAATATTTACAGAACGTTTTAATATTGAACTTTAAATTGTGTCTATATTTCCAAAAACAACTAAACTCACCAACTGACTGATTCAATGGTTCGAATTTACGCATAGACTTGATTAAACGAATTATTATTAAGTTAACTCTGAATTACTTATTTAATTTGTTGAATGTTGAAACATCCCTGCTGATTCTTATTATTTTAGGACATAATGTAATTAAACTCATACTTTGAGTTTCATTTTGTTGACATACTCATTAGCAGGTTTATTCAACAGACGGATGTAAAAATGAAACGTGACATAGTGATTCGTTTCTCGTCATTAAAAAATTGTAAATATACCACAATTTTCAAGTCATCAACGACACTATAATGCTTAGAAAATACATGCCTTAGAAGGTGTTCCCACAAGGTGGACCGTTGCCATTGTAAAAGTCGCGGCAAACAGTGGGTGCAAGCGGCAAGTTTTCGGTCCGTGTGGCGGTCTAAGGTCTATAAATAAATAAATATTTGTGGACGTTTTTCACACACAGCGCCATCTAGCCGCAAACTAAGCAAGCTTGTACATATGTACAATGGGGACCAGATAACTGATCTAATACATAAATACTTTTTTTTTGTAAATACATTCATAGAATACATAGAAACACCCAGACAAAGAATAAACATCCATCATCACACAAAAGTTTTTCCTGGGGGGGAATCGAACCTACAACCTACAGCTCAGATGGCGGAAATTCACCCACTGAGCCACAACGCTAGTCAAAACAGTGTTCAACGGTGGACGTCTTCCGGCTGATGATGAACGAACTTTGAGCTGCTTCCCATAATCTCGCTATCTCTTTCGCACGTTATCGACTTTTTTTTAGTACGAAAAGTGGAAAATAAAAAATAAAGAGAGTAATAAATGCCTTAGAATATTTTGAATAACATAAATAACTAAATGGTTTTCCTTACAGGACTTTCGTAGACTACGCTCTGACAGCGACATACTTGGCAGCACTTTGTGTCTACATCGTCTTCATCGCCGAGAACTTTAAAGAGGTAAGCAAATTGTTTAAGCGGCACCACACACACACCAATACTACAAATGTTACATCGCACATTTATCGTAGATAAATTTTTCGCAAATACCTACATTTCAATGAGAGTGCGCTAATAGAAAGCACACCACATTCCGGTCCAAAAAGGTGTGCGACGTACCACAAATGTCTTACTGCACACAAAAGTGTCATTGGTGTGAGGTGCGCCTAAAAAGTTCATTTTTTTTTATCAAGTTAGGTAAGCACGTTTTGCATGTTAGCATACCGTTCCTAGGCTATGAGTCCAAGATAAAAACAGGCAAACCATGGACAAAAATAAGTAACGAATTTGTGAGCAATACCAATTTTTTTATGCTTGACAGCCAAATAAAAAAAACCAACCAACCTTGACATTTGACTACGAACTTACCTTATTAAATGACTGTGTTGAGTATTGTAAAGTTTGAGGTTTGCGAACACCCCTAGCCCGGAGTGTGAACTGGCTCTCAAGTGTAGCTGCCGGAACACGCGGTTAGCTGCTTTTTGACATAGGTTCAACTTGAGGGTGGTAACTAGCCAGCCGAGTACTACTAAGTACCCACCATGATGTTTCATGTCTCGTCACGATGTTTTACTTGTAGGCTTGCTCAAGATCAGTGTTGGGAAGTAAATCGATTAAATTTGTAGAGACAACCTTAGGGAAAGTTGTTTTCTCAATACACGATAAGAAATTTATATCAGATCCAAGGCTACATTGAATATAGATGTCTTTTAGTTGTCGTGCTTCATCTGCGATTATGCTACCACAGTATTCGCAACAAACTTCCCGAGCACCGAAAACACAAATCTTATTTTGTGGCTCCATGCACTAATATTATTATATCACAAGCTTTCCATAATAGGCTATACGTGACCCCGATCCACAATAATACGCCACTTCTTGGAAATATTCCAAAGCTATTTTCCAGCCTTTGAATGGTACGCGTAGCCGACTTATTCATATTCTGAAGAGCTATTGCTGCCAAATATTGTGATTAAGCTTTGTAACTATTTCTAAGTAAGCTCACGCATTCACTGAGGTTCACGGGTTGGAAAATATGTGGAATTATCGTTAAATTCTAGCTCGGAATAAATACTCACAAAATTTCATGCAAGGGGACCAGGAGCGCATCTCATTTCCACCAATCTATGAGAAATCCTGGTTGATAGTTGACTACAGTCAGAGTAACCGATATTAATGTCGACAAATTTTGTTGTGCTGCTCTCGGATATGGTAAAGCCAATCACAAAAATACTGCTACAAAGACATCAATTAAATCCTAGCATGGTTGAGAAAAGCAATGTGCAATGATATCACGTAACATTGATATACAATTTATTTCATTTCAGGTATTCGACGAATATGTGCCCAACTACAAGCTCTCCGTGGAGACCTACTGCGCCTTGACTCTAGTGCCCTTAGTTCTGATCTGTCAGATTAGGAACCTCAAATGGCTGGTGCCGTTCTCAGCCATTGCCAATGTCTTTCTCGTTATCTGCTTCGCAATAACAATGTACTACATCTTTGAAGATCTGCCTCATCCAAAAGACAGGGTGATGGTTGCCAGCGTGACTCAATGGCCATTGTTTATCAGGTTTGTGAACTGTGTAATGTTTACCCAATAACAGCGAAGCTAAATAGAGGATGTTTTATTTATACAGCCTTATACAACCTCAATACAAGAAGAGTCGCACAGCGGGCAATGGAGAGAGCTATGCTCGGAGTTCCTTTGCGCGACAAAATCCGGAACGAGGAAATTCGTCGAAGAACCAAAGTCGCTGACATTCAGATTTGCAAGCTGAAGTGGCAATGGGCAGGCCACATCACTCGAGGAACCTATAACCGGTGGGGAAGAAAGGTTCTTAAATGACGACCACGAAACGGAAGACGCAGCGTAGGTAGGCCTCCCACTAGGTGGACCGACGAAATTGTGAAAGTCGCGGGCAACCGGTGGATGCAAGTGGCCCGTTGTCGGTCGGTGTGGCGCTCTAAGGGGAGGATTATGTTCAACAGAGGACGACATGTGGCTGATGATGAGGATGATGATGATGATACAGCGTCAATGCTTTAACCAAATACAATACGTGGTACCAAGTACCACGCCAACTGTAATTTTTATATGTAATTATCTTTAGTTCAGTTGTTGGTTTTTAACCACGAAAAAACACTATTACAAAAGAAAATCTACACGAGAAGAATGACGATCTCACACAAAAAGTACCCCAAAAATCTGCTTTAAACTAGATGGCACTGAAATGTATTTAGTCAGCTAATGTGAAAATGAAAATATTTAATAGTTAAAATTAAAATTAAAATTCTAAAGATAATTACTATAAGTTTTTCTTAATTTTTTCTCAATTTTCTTTATATTACAAAATGTTGATAAAGTGCGAACGAGATCGCAAAAACTAGGGTTAACGCCCCCTTAATTTTCATTACGGTTCTTACTACAGACAAACGTTTATTTTGTCTGTACTTTCCAAGTACTCTTGTAAGCTCACTTGATAGAAAACGTCCGTCAGAAACTAGATGTACCTACTGTTTTACTATGTGACTGTATTTACTTTGTCAAAATACATTTATGTAATACATATTATGTATTTTGTTAAAGTAAATACAGTCACACGGGCATATGCCCGTAATTATATTATTAACAAAGATAAAACTTAGCTAGGCAACAACGAAGGAGGCATGTCAAAAAAAAAAAAAAAAAAAAAATTGAAACGACATGTCTTACGCATCTAAGCAACCTCCTATATTTGCTGCAACGCATTTATCATTGTTAGTTACGTCGAGCGTTAAGTATGAACTTAGGAGCTGTCAAAGTTGAGTGCAGACGGGCATTACTCTGAGATATTTACCTCCTAAAGGAATCCTGCGTCTTCCAAGACGATCGCAAACACTTTTCGCTACATACTTACATGACACTGTACAAAGGTGAACTCGATTATCTCTCGCCTTGTAAATAAATCAGCAGCTATCGGCAGACTGAAAAATGGAAAACGAACTGTTTGAAACATGATTGTAGTGTGTACCTCCCTTAGAATGAGGTAGATAGACAGGAGCTGTTTTTTGTGCACATCACGATTTAAAACAACAAAAATAGGGTACAGTTTAAAACTAGTGCCACAGAGGCTGCCTTATCGATAAAGACAATTTATTCCAAATGCAATAGTGCATACTACTACCACTACTAGCATAGAAAGAAGAGCTATAAACACTTTTAAAGATACAATTCGCATGAATATATTGACGACCAATATGGCTCAGTGGTAGCGCGTATGTCTCATGAGCAGGAGGTCCCTGGTTCGATTACCAGACGGGCAGATTGAATGATGAATTTAAATAACTGTTCTGGGTTCGAGCTTTAGTTGTCATGTCTTTGTGTGTTTCATGGGATCCTCGACACAGGGAATCATAATAATTATGTGGGCTAGAAAAAGTTTGATGAAATTCATTATTTATGCGGTCAAGTTGTTGCCTAGCTTACTTACCTTTTTTGCTGTAGATGTTACAGCTTTTTTTTTTGTTTTTCCTGAATGAAAATATTGAAAAATAAAATTACCAAAAAATCACTGGAATCATAATAAAAATTAGGTTTCATTTTGAAAATTAAAGGTCTTTCACCGAGCAAAATAACACGCAGTGCATAATAAGTGAAATCAAATGAAACTCAATTAAAATGTAACTTTAGTCTTGTAATTTAATTCAATGGTAAGACTTAAACTAAAGCACTTAAAACAAAGCTCAATGACTTAGTATTAATGTTCATTGGAAGTTTGGGGGGGACTTTACGAGTACCTGATACTTGTATCGAGTAGGTTTTCCACATGGATGTAGAAAAAAATATGGACACCGCCCAAAACCACACAAACTGAGGCATCCAAACAAAAACTTACACTTTAGCTTTCGTTTAATTCTAGCATAGCAAGCCAGACTTACAGCCACTCACATTATGCCCGAATAACAGACAATCACATGATCGTAAACCAATCGTCAGCCAATAGGAGATAATGATAACTACCGCCAGTCGGTGACTCAATTTGTAATTCAAAGCTTCGTCCTTCTTTTTTCCTTATTCAAGTTTTTTTCTCAATTTAAGAACTTTAAGAACTGCGTTAATTTGTTCAAAACAAAAAAGCTTAAGATTGTATCTATTGTAGTTTCGCGAGTTTTAAATGCATTGCTAGATTTAATAGACTTTAAAGATAAAATAACTAGTAGTTCTGCGAACAGTAGACCACGCTAGCATAAACTTTTTTGCACAATCGCAATTCTACAATTTCAAAGTTTTTTTTTAGTCGTTGGCGATTTTTGATTGGTTGGGTATTTCCCCCCAAAATAGAGGAGATTTGCTGCGGCGCCATTTAAGGGTCGATGTTGATATATGTATAGGATTTTTCTCATGTTTTAGTAGTCGTAGGTACCGATTTACTTGTCACACTGTTTTTGTTGGAAGATCAGATATCATATGAAATCAGCAAAATACAAAATGTGAGTTCGTGATATGAATATGAGTTGATTCAACTTGTTGTCATTGTTCTAACTTGATCACTATTTTGTATTTTGCAATTTTAGAGGATAATATTACTAAAACGTACTCTTTGTTTTAATAAAACGGGTTCGATCACATTTGGTGACCTTCACCAAGGAATGCTAAGCGTGACACGCACGCGACCTCGTCTTGCCTTGCACTGTAGTCGGAATAACTCAATTTAACGTGAGTATTCCCGTTTTATTAAAACAAAATGTGTCAAAGCCACGACAGTTTTCATAGTAAAACGTACTTTATTAACTGCTTATTCTAATATGCCTGCTTGAACGTGCACGTACAAAGAAATAGCGTCAACAAAAAGAGAGGGTACCAGAGAAGTTAATCGATTATTTTAAGATCAAAACCTTGATAAAATAATACTAATTATGACTAAGTGCTTACTTGTATTATTATCTATGACGAGGTTCTCTTGGACAGTTCAGAAATTCTATACAGGTTCGAAACCTGCCAGTTGCTGAATTTCTGAATCGTCAATCATGACCTTAGCTGTAGTTGAATTCCGAAAACTAGAATCAAACATTAATTTAAACTGTAGCCTAGATAAATCTGTAGTCATTTTGTTTCTAATCAAATAAAAATATAACCATCCTTGATACCACTATCGTTACTAGATATAGCAAACAAATTATTGTCTCCTCCACAGTACGGTAATTTTTGCGATGGAAGGCATTGGCGTGGTGATGCCAGTCGAGAACGAGATGGCCAAGCCACAGCAGTTCCTGGGATGCCCTGGAGTCCTCAACGTTGCTATGACCATCGTGATATCACTATACGGGATTGTTGGCTTCTTTGGATACATGAAATATGGAAATGATGTCAGGGGGAGTGTCACGTTGAATCTGCCGCAAGATGAAATGTACGTACAGCGATCAGTCAATTTTTTTAAAATATCTAAATACAAACTATAATTTACTAGATTGTGCTTATAGACTGATAATACGCATATCGATTGGATGCACAACCTGTGCTCTTCATTATACAAAATATATCATTTCAGATCTACTTTCGTAAAACTTAAAACTATTTAGTACATACAATTTTTTTACCATGTTTCTTGCCATCATCAATAAATTTGAACTATATCTGGACCTGTCTTCTACTTGAAAGAATATTGATACAGTATATAATCCTTCAAAGTGTTTCTACTTCTAAGTACCAACTCGTTTATTATGTTCTCTTTCAAACCATAGGCTTTTTATTTATTTCCAGACTTGCCCAAAGCGCCAAGATCCTGATGGCTCTGGCTATTCTGTTCACATACAGTTTGCAGTTTTACGTCCCGATGGAGATGATTTGGAGACAACTCCACACGAAGATCGCAGTGCGGTACCATAACATCACGCAAATCAGTATCAGAACAGCAGCCGTCGTTGGCTCGGGTGAGGAGAAACACAAATTTTATTTTGGCTTGGTTTTTCAATAACATTGCTCTGCAACTTTAGTTTCTTGGACTGTGTCTGATGCTTAGCAATGCTTGCTTATTACTTTCGCTTATATTTAAGATAAAAGTACATTTTAAATTAGTGTTTCCGGGTCCTTTTTCTACTTTTACTAACTAAAGTTTAAATTTTCCAGTGGCTCTTGCAGCAGCCTTTCCAGACTTGGAGCTTTTCATCAATTTGTGTGGCGCCATCTTCCTCTCAAGCCTCGGTCTCTTGACTCCAGCTATCGTCGACACTGTCCATAAATGGGACCGAGGACTGGGACCCTTTAAATGGGTCCTTTGGAAGAACATCTTCATCGGACTCCTGTCTTTGGTAGCTCTATTTGCAGGATCTTACGTTTCAATCAGAAGTATGGTAGACAAGTTTAGTGAACTTCCCAAGTTGGAAATGCTGACAAATAGTACAATTGATCCGAGTATTGTTTAGGAACTAGTTTTAGTGAAACAAAATCATAGAAAGAATTGTTAAAGTAATTTTTTTAACATGTAGTTCATGTGGTATTTTATTAAAAATACCCATGTAAAAGCTATATAAAAAAAGAAAGACGGAAAAACTCCTAAAAATCAATTTGTCACTAGATTTTTACATCGGTTGGAATATATTATATAAAATGACACGGATCCAGTTTAGAAACTAAGAAGGTTGTGTTTTAAGTCCCAGGGACTGTAAACGTAATTTGGTTGTGACTACTTTACAAGATTACATCTTGCAAAAAAATATATTTGTTTGAACATAACATTTTTATGCAAAAGCATAACTATTTACTACATCTACTTCTTGAGCTTTTGATCATACCTCTGTTTATTAATTTATTTTTCTGCTGTGTTCGGTAACTATTGGCCAGTCTTTATTGAAGAAGCCAATTTCCACTTCCTACCCTCTTTACGTCTCACACACATCCCTACACTCACAACCGTGATTCCTCGACTATTATTATTACGAGAACTCATTCATTTTCCACGAGTGCTCTCGTGGTAAGAATGCTTTAATAATAAACCAATACCCAATATAATAAACAAAAAATATATATGAACATTTTCTATTTGGTTTTAATATCTTTTCAATTGTGTTCTGAACTTTTATTATAAATTAAGAATACTCGGTACTTTCATTTCTTTTATTGTCAAACAGTTGTCGATAATAGAGCATTTTTCAACCTTCTCATCTTATTTTTAGTTCAAGTAATAAAATGCACTCTACTTAATGTAATACTTTTCATCGCTTTTAGTAATATTCTTGTGTGTAATCTTACAGTTACCGACAGAATTCTCAATTTTTTTTTAAATTGCATTTTTAATCACAAAATGCTAATCTACAAATGTAATACCGGAATCGTACTTTTTTTTCTGATTTGTTTTAAGTAAGTGTGACTAAGGAGAGGACTGATCGTGATTTGAAATGAGTACTGTCCCGCTCAAAGTTCTAAGGTTTAAAGTTGAAAATCGCTCATACTTGATGAGAAAACGGTAAATTGTAGTTTTTCATTGTTTTTTTGCCGATTATCGGAAATATACAAATCAAATTAAAAAACTGCCTAGTTCGCCGTATAAAAACAACTAGCCTAGATATTTAATTTGTAAAAGAAAATTTGTAGTTACCGCTGAAAATTTAGAGCATAAGAGGTTTTCAGGGGGTCATTTTGCGATTTTTTATTTTGTAACTAAGACAGATTTTCGAAATGTTATTCGGTTAAACGTATTTTCATGTTTATTTTCTATCTGCAGTATTTTTTGCTCCTGATTAAGTTATCTCGTCACATCAAACAAGCGCTGAATAATGCTACTTTTTGTTGTTTTGCGATTGGACCTCGCCTTAATATATTATGTGTTAATATGTGCCGTCCAAAATTAAGTATTATAATATATTTTTATTCCGTGACAATTAGAGTACAATGATATAATGTTTTTAGAAACGTAGAATCAATTTGAAATGTGATATATAAGTTTAACGTCGTATTTTAAGCTTGACTAATATAGGTATAAAAATACATTGTTTAGAAAACTTTTCTTTTATTTTTGTCCTCACTCTTTGAACTCGTATTTCTCGTTGACAATATATCAAAATTGTATTTTTATTATACACACAAGTGTTTTGTGAGTCACTGTACGTTTTCATACGAACATTAATCAAATCGGACGTTTTGCTGTTATAGTGTTTATATAGGACGTTTACTAGTTTTCTTTTTCGTGAAAAAAGATACGTGAGACGAGATCTGTGATACGTGTTAAAGAATAAAGTGTGTTCTCGAACCGTGATGTATTTGCACACTTAATTAGAAGATCCTAAACTAACTGAGCGTCGTCGCAGTAAATGAGAAATAGGCCGACGCGTTTACGACCCAATCATCGATTAACATCACCAAGTAATAGGAAATAAAGCCGCAAATTTCTGTATTTCCTTTACACACAATGTTTGTATTGCCTATACACACACAAAGTTTGTATTTCCTATACACAGATTATACAGATTGTTTTTACACCGGTGTCGGAGCCGAAAACACTTATAAGTAATCGTTATTCTGAACAACATTTATATGGGACCAACCATGAAATCACTTTAAAAAATCAGCTGTTTCATAGTTTTATATCATCCACACTAAACGAAATATATGATAAAGTTAAAGAAATACGCTATTACATGATTGTTTCCAAAATAAAAGTTGTTCAGAATGACGAATAGGTATTTATGTGTTTTCGGTTCTGACACCTGCATGGGGACAAACAACCTGTATAATCTGTGTATTTGTCATTTTTTGTCAAATAGGTTTACACTTGGGCTTGCAAATAAATAAATGTTAGATTTGATATTTTTAAATCGCTTGTTTCAATGATTTCCATCAAATGAAATATTTTCAAAACGATTATTTGTTTATTTATAAAGGTATGATGTATGATAAACAGCTATGATGGTGTTTTCACTTTTTGAAAACTTTTTTGTTTTCGCTTTAAAAGGTAGTTTTTGGTTTCAGTGGGAGCAGGATTATTAAAATCTTTTGGTATTTGGTTTCAATGGCTTGGATAAATAATAATCGCCGTTAAATATTTTTTGCTACTCTAATAAAAACTACTTTCCTTGTTCTACATTTTAACGAAGAGAAAAAGATAAACAGCTGTGGTTTTTTCATTTTTGGAAATACACACTCAGTAATTTTATATCTTCAACAATGTAAAAATGTGTGAGCGAGACAACTTTGGATGGGGCCTTAAGAGCATAGAAGACGGCCACGCCTATCTTAAAACAGGAATAGGCTCTCAATTCGTTGCTATAATATATTGTTAGGCGCTTAATGAAGCCCTAATTAATAAGAACAATTAGAAAATAAAAGAACAAGAAAATACCCGACAGCAAAATGTAGCCTATGTCACTCCGGACGTAAAGAGGAATGCAACGACACCTCACTCTTCGAAATCGGTCAAGCCGCTTAGGCTACAGAAAGTAATATAGGAACACACAAAAAATTACATGCAATCCAAAAACTTTACCACAATTCTTGGGCAGTCGGCTAAAAATAGGCACTTAGGTCTTGGATTTGAACAAAAACTTCTAGCATTACTCTATTTTCAGAATCTTTTTAAAAATAAATAATATGGGACGGAAACGTTACGTTTTTGGAGTGTATGTATGTTTAAGGGTGTGTAATGTTTTCCTATCTTTGTACGTAGCTGCTGTAGCTAAAGCAGCTTGACAGATTTCAGGTCTTGGATTCCTCCTTGCGTTCGTAGTGTCGGCTCCATTTGCATTCGAGATCACAGAAGAGTTATTTTTTTACTTCTGGCTTTTTCTTTGCTGTGCTTAACTTAACTATCCTAATCCTAAAATCCTAACTTTCCTTACTTATTCCTAATAATCCTAACATATTCCTAATCCTATCTTAACCTTAACTAAACCATCATAAACATTATGAATCTTCTCCATCCTATGGTTGCCTGGAAGAGATCGCTTTCAGCGATAAGACCGCCGGTTGTTACACAATAATTTTTAAGTCTGTTTTTAAATTATGTAAAATATTGTTTGAACAATAATGAGTTAATCATTTAACTAATATTATAATTCAGTGGAATATAGCCGCAGTCGTATCAGGACCAATAAAGCTTCGAGGTATAAAAATGAATACGTTCGCCTCGAGGAAAATACTTCGCTTGCGCGATTCAGAACTCCCTACATTACAACTGTCAGTTCATACAAAACTTCAAAAAATGCACAAAATGGATCAACGTCATCTAGCGAAATATAGGAAGTAATTTTATCCCTCTGTCTGGATGTTTGTCGCGTTATCACGGCTAAACGGCTGAACGGATCTTGATAAAATTTGATAAGAAGTTACTGTATATCACAAAGACGGGCATAGAATACTTTTTTAAGCCCGCGCGAACAACGTCGCGGGTAACAACTAAAATATCATAAACAAGCTGTTAACCGCGACGTCGTTCGCGCGGACCTACAAAAAAAGTAGCCTTTATCCGTTCGACCCCTAAGCAAACATTCATGTCTATCCGTTCAGCCGTGAGTATATATCTATATATGGAACTTGTTGACAAGACGAGCAAGTCGCTCACCTGATGTTAATCGTCACGCCTGCCCATAATAATTCAGTGCTATCGCATAATTTTGAACTTCAACAGTTCAAAACCATGAGTGGCAATGCACTGCGCTCGTCACTATGACATATTTGATATTAAATCTCTTTATGCCCAGTAATTACGCTGGAAACATTGCCCTTCAACCCGGAACACAGTAATGCTTGCACACTATTGCTTGGCGGTTGAATAACTGCCAAAGGTGTGGTAGTTCCCCAGGCGGACTCTGCAGAAGAGGCCTACCACTACTAACCATTAGTTAGGATTTGCATAGTGGATACTACTATATATAAAATATGTGATAAAAATAATAAGCTTTAGTATTTTTATATTACACAAAGGGCAATGGAGAGAGCTATACTCGGAGTTTCTTTGCGCGATAAAATCCGGAACGAGGATATTCGTCGAAGAACCAAAGTCACCGATATAGCTCTCAGAGTGTGCAAGCTGAAGTGGCAATGGGCAGGCCACATCACTGGGGAAGAAAGGTTCTTGAGTGGCGACCACGAACCGAAAGACGCAGCGTAGGTAGGTCTCCCACTAGGTGGAACGACGACATTGTGAAAGTCGCGGGCAACCGGTGGATGTAAGTGACCCGTTGTCGGTCGGTGTGGCGCTCTAAGGGGAAGCCTATGATCAGCAGAGGACGTCTCATAGCTGATGATGTTGATGATGATCATTACAAACAAAGTTGCTATTATAACAAAGTTGCGTTATTATATTCAAGCCTTATGAGGTAACTGTTTGTTAAAATATTGGAATAGAATACAACGCTCGTGGCATTTAGTCTACCATCTACATACATTATTAATTTTATTGCGAAGTTTTATATTATTTTATTATGGCTATGATATTTATTATCTTAGTTTTTATAGACTTGTGCTATTTTTACCCGACTGCCCAAGCAGAGGGAGATTATTTTTGGGGTTTATGCAAATATCTATTTTTGTGTTCCTATTGCTTCCTGAAACCTAAACGGCTTGACTGATTTTGACGAGTGAGGTGTCATTGGATTCTTCTTTTTCTTAACTTGTTATCTTATCATTTCTTATAAACTTGTATAAAGCCTTCAACACGTTTTTTTGAGTATTAATCGAAACATCAAATCAGCAAAACGACCAATAAGGAAAACGTACCTACTGAAAACGAAATAGTAGAAAAATATTTTAAGTACTTAACTTAGTAGTAAAGTTAAAACAAAATTTGCAGAACTTCATTATTACCCTTCTTTTTTTTTTTATATAAGTATTGCTTGCTCCAAAAATAATTAAAACAAACTATTTTTTTTAATAGACCTGCTTTACGACGTTGTTACTTTTATGTTTCAGCTGAAACATAAAAGGTTGTTTTTTATATGTATTTTTTTTTTTAATTATTGTTTATAGGCTTGCGTTTGACTGCCATTACGTCTGATGGTAAACGAGGATGCAGCCTACAATGGAGCACGCTTGCCTAGAAGAAACCGATTCACTCGCGACTCGAAGACACCCAGATTATAATTATCAGGAAAAAGTTCTTGCGCAGCCGCAAGAAAGTTTCGCGTCGTCTGTCTGGGCCCTTACAAAGGAGCAATAAAACTTGGTTTTCTGAAACGTTTGTTAACTTTGACAACAGATTAATTCTAATGCTGCATTTGTCTGGCACTCAACCAATGACAAATACAGCAATAGACTTAATCAACTGTCAAAGTTTACGAACGTTTCAGAAACCCGAGGTAAGTTAACAATTCACGTTTCGATGAGATGTCTATGTGACATACTTTAAGTACATATTTACAGTTTTAATTAGGTACGACTATTGAAATTAAAATAATTCATAGATGTTTTTATTTCAATTGAGCCTGATGATTTAATGCGTGTAAAAAATCGAATTGCCTGTTTTAGTGTTGTTTCTTTTTTATAGGGCATATTCTTCTATTAATTACATAATTATATATGTACCTATGTTACGTCTACGCGCCGTTTTTAATCTTACCGAGCGTGTTGGCTGTTTGTTCCGCAAAAAAAAAACAACCGCATATTGCCAGCGTGTTTGCATTTAAGTGCTGCAACACAATTAAAATACAACAATATTATTATAATCAAAACTATTGTGGCTGCATAACCAAGGCTATATTGCAGGTGTAGATAATGTGTTTCGAAACATCGATATTCCGTGCAGTGACGCGCTCTGAGTTCAACTAAGTTACTCGCTAAGTACAAAGCTTTGGAAAGGCTTTATTGCGGAGTCAAGGTTTTCAAAATAACAAAATTCTCGACTAAAATAACGATTTAGGTGCCCGCACTTATCTCTTCAATGAGGATGTTTGAATCATCTGTATAATATTATAAATACGAAAGTAACTATGTCTCTCTGTCTGGGTGTTTGTCGCGTTATCACGGCTAACCTGTTGAACGGATCGACCTGAATTTTTGCGTTTATTTTTATATCCATGCGAATGAAGTCGCGGGTCACAGCTTGTTTCGTATGATTTGTTATCTCAGAATATTCATACAAGGTTTGTTATCTTTAAACTTCAATTGAATCTTAATTTCATGCCGTTTTACATCGCAAAATGTTATAAATAGACTATGGTTTTTATCATCATCACCATCTTTTTTACTTACAACTAGCGGCCTTATCGTTGACAGCGAACTCTTCCAGACAACCTTAGGATGAAGAAGATGTGTGTGTGATTTCCGAGTGTTCATAATTATAGTCGAAAGTCGCCTAGTCAGACCAGTGAACTGGTTGACTAAGCGCAGCGAAGACCCAGAGTCTAGGGAAACAAAATGGCGTTTATATTATACACGGTGCTTTTTAATCGTCTAGGGAACAATGCACCAATTGTTCAATTAAAAAGTAATTGTTTTTAATTGGCTAGGACTATTGACTATTATATTAGATGTTATTTAGTTTGTAGATTGCTTTAGTGGAAGCTCCCTAGCCGATTAAAAAGCACCGTGTATATAATATCTATATCCATACATAGTATAAAATAAAGTCGCTTTCTCTCTCTGTTTGTCTGTATATCTGCTAACTCCTCATACCACGCAACGGATTTCGATGCGATTTTTACCATCAGTAAGATATTTTTTCATGGAAGGTTTATTATATCATCATCATCATCATACATACATATATATATATTGTTGGTAATAGTCGACCAAACATAATTATTATACTGCGGGTCGCTAGTATAATAATTATGTTTGGTCGACTATTAACTTTGCGTACTGAATTAATTAACCTGATGGAGTTTTGTAAGCAAGTAGTTCATGCAAATACTATTTTTAAGCTTGAATATGTGCAAAATCGGTTGTGGTAAGAGGATCGTAAAGTCACAGTTCGGGATGAAAAACTACTTAAAAACAGTGTCGTCCGTCCTGGCTTAGTTGGTAGCGTCCTTATAGCCGGAGGTCCCGGGTTCATTTCTCGACCGGACAGATATTGAAATGACCTGGGTGTGGGATCAGTGGGTGTTAGTTGTCTGTCTTCGTGTGTGTTAAAAAAGGAAAAAAAAAACCTTGACAAAGGAAAACCTAGCGGTGCACTTAAACTCGATACTGAAACAAGAAAGGTTGATTATAATTTTCCTAAGAAAAATAATACCTATAATGTGTAAGAACATTATCTAATACCGCTGTGCCGCTGCGGCTGAGTTTGTTTGTTTTGTGACTAGCATTTTTTTAAAATTTTCCCTTTACGTGTAGCTACAGGGAAAATTTAATTGCATATTGGTTGACCGACTGCGGTTTGGAATCGAACAAATCATGCGGGGCGAATGCTGCGTCTACGCTTACCCTGACTCAGTGCCGGCGTAGCCTTCTGCACTGCTCAGTTTGTTTTTTGTCTCTCAATGTTTTGCTTGTCACCTGAGTAACAACGCGCTGCCGGAACATCGAATTCGAATTTCAAAAATGACATTCACGTATTGACATTTAAACCGAATTTCAAATGTTACGATTACAGACTTTTTTTTTAAATTAAATTGACTATGATTAATGTAAACAAAAAACTTTATCTAATATTGTGGAGTTTATTTGTGTTGTGATGTGATAGTACTTGACTGAAAAGTAAGTTTGTTTTTAAATTATAATCCTCTTATCTATTCAGCTCTTTTCAATTCTGGATGTATGACCGATTCTTCCGGTTGAATATTATGCATGATGTCAAGTAGAACTGTCATTATGATTGACGTTATTCATTTCGTTGAAACGCGGGTAGTTTACAAGAGCCGGTAATTATTATCTTTTTAACTAATTTTTAAGTAGCTATGTCATAGAATTCTCAATTTTTGCTGAAAGACTCACGCTCAGTCTTACTTAGCTTTTTCCCCAATATTATTCTCTCGACGAAAAATTTATGATTTTTTGTGTCTAGATATCTTGAACGCTTAATACGGTTGTTTTGTTTAATATCCCACTACAAAGATATACAAATGTAAAGTAAAATTTTATTTAACGTGCAGACATTTTGCTTCCACCCAATTAATTCAGTGTTCAAAAACACATTTTCAGTTGTAAATACCGCGATATTCTTGTATTTACACAAAATATAACAATATTGTATTAAATAAAATGTTGAGACCTAATAAAGACGTCTTTATCGAGCCATCTGTTATGAAAACTGCTGTTATTTGGTGGTATGAGTGTGATTTTTCAATTTTGTTGCTTCAATAGATCACGAAAAGAAAGGCATCAATACAAACATTTATTTATTAACTCCATTTAGTCTTTATTGGAACGAATCGATAAACGATGTTCTTCTGATAACAAAATCCTTTTGCTTCGATTCCTTCGTATTGCTGAAAGATGCATTAAGTTTTCTAGTACCCTGTATTCCTTTTTTTGGACCCAGTATTTTTTTTCTCTTATTTTTGGCTCCACACGTTGTGTATTTAGCCAGTGTCTAGTATTGCAATATAGTGAAGTAGTGCAAGTAGTGAAGTCAAATATTTCACAATTAAATAAGTCTCAGTAATAGTCTAAGTTAAGCAACGTAAGTCACGGTCAAGTCCACGTCACGCCCCAGTAAAGTGGTGGCTTACTAGAGGATTCTATGGAGTTTTGGTAACAACAAGAAGAGTCACATTTCACAACATTATACTATTGACCAACACTCGTGCACGTTCACGAACATTTTAATGGATACAATTCCACTATTTTTACACATTGACACTCGAAATAGCACAAGTTTCTTAAAAATAAAACATGACATGACTTCTTCACGTTCCCGCCAAAACTCTAGACCCAGTTGTTTTATAAAAGAGTTCAATCCATCTCCGCCCGGCCCTGTCAGGGTGGCCTAACGACCAGGGTTGCCAGGCGATTGGTATTTTTTTTATCTATTTTAATCAAGAACAGAGTTCTTGCTCAGGTACATAATTATTTAATAGCTGCTCTAAAAATGATTAATATTACTCATTACTCAGTCTAAATCAATTAAGTTTTGATATCTAACTACCCATTAAGACTATGTACCACTACACATATAAATTAATGCAATTAACGTTTTTATTTATTGACTGAGCGCAGCGAAGGTCTCTGAGTTTACTGGGACAAATCGGCATTTGTATGTATGTTTGTGTTTATATTTGTCCGACGATAACTTGCAAGCCGTTGATCCGATCTTCATTAAAAATTTTAGGCAAGTAGTTCAATTCAATAAAAAAATTAAGTTCGAATATGAGCTAAGTCGGTTAAGGGGTTGTGAAGTTATAGGGGTCGCGAGGTCTCAGTTCGGCGCGAACTACTAGTTCATTTAATTATTTTACCGAACTGTTCAGGATTTCAACCCCGTATTCGGACAAAAGTACCGACGTATTTTCAGTCATTTTAAGTCAGTATTTTTTTTAAGACCACACTTAACGCTTATACTAACTGGCAATGAGAGTTTGCTTCCCTGAAGAGCAACTGGGAAATGTACGGTTTGTTTTTTTCCCTTATATTTTGGCTCCACACGATGTGTATTTAGCTAGTGTCAATTTTTTTAATATTTCAAGCGATTTTAAATAAAGTAAAACTTCACAGTTAAAACAAGTCTCAGTCATAGTCTAAGTCTATCAAACAAAGTCACGATTAAGTTCAATTCATGCTCTAGTAAAGTGGTGGAGACTTCACTATGTGCTTCTACGGAGTTCTGAAAATAACACGAAAAGTCATGTTTCAAGACATTATACTATTCACCAACACTCGTTCACGTTCAAGAACACTTAATGGGTAACAATCCACCACATTACCACATTAGTTTCACCTTTGTAATCTAGGACATGCACTGAATCAATTAAAAATAGCAAAATAAGATAATACAATAATAATCTCAATTTTTCTGGTTAGCCAATGTTAAGCCAATGACTAGAACAATCTATGCTGTGGTATAATTATGAAAGTGAAAGTAAACATACAATTACCTACATATCTTGTAAAATCATAATAATTCAACAGTTATCATCAAATCTAAATAATGTTTATGTTGTAATTAAGACAATAGTATTATAAATGCTGCGTTACCCAAGACAATGTATTTCCGAGAACGCTTGCATAATTGTATAGCTTTTTTGTGAGTACGGGTGACGAGGCTAGCTTGCTCGTCTGATGGTAAGCGCCAAACTTGTCCATTAAAGATTAGTGCGACACAGAATTTTGCATTTGACAGTTTAAATCTCCGCATGTGCGTCAATGCAAAGCGTTCCGCACCCAAATTTTATATAAATAGAATTTTTATAAGTTTTATCCTCTTTTAAAAATCAGAAAAACATGCTTTGCAATAAAAAGTGAATCAAATGGGCGCAAAGTCGATGGGTACACTAGTCTCAATTGGATACTGATAAGCAATAGCATATTAACCCACAAAAATAAAATTGAGTTACTGATGCAGAACGCATCTTTGTCAGCCACAGAAGCGTTCTGTATCATTAACAATTTTTTTTTTTTTGTTGTTTGACATGTTATTGCTTATCAGTATCCAATTTAAGAATTCCGAGCACCGTCCAGTAGGGCCGTGTTAAGTAAGGTCGTCCGACGACGTTCCATGACATTACAAGTATGCTGCAAATGTCATCGAACGTCATCGGACGACCTACTTAACACAGCCCAGGGCTAGTATGCGCACCGCGACAAAATCTTTTTGTTACGCAAGCAACACGGCTACGGATTTCCACGACATGAAGAGTAGAGAAGATTTTGTCGCGGTGCGCATCCCTGCTGATCTCTTATCAGACCAGTTCCATTGTACCAGTTATTTTGTTGTCATCGGAACTACATACATAAATATCTAATGTTATATAATATACCGGAATATGTCTAGTGTACGAAATATTGGAGAATAATAAATATTCAGAGTAAAATCCGTAGTACCATGAGAAGCAGCCAATTTTATTGTAATGACAGCTTAAATAACAGAACCGTTATTTTGTCGTTGCTATGATACCACATAAGTTTAATACTCTAACACAGCCCTCTTAAACTTAAGTGATATTGCTACATAATAATCATCAAGTAACATCTCTTAACAAAGCCTAGTCTAATAAAACCCTAAGTCTTTAACAAATTTCATGTGCTTGACTTCAGACAGTGGTTTTGTCAAGATATCAGCCGTCATTGCGTCCGTTGGCACGAAACTTAGTTTGACTAAGCCATTTCCTATAGCCTCGCGGACAAAATGATGACGCATATCAATATGCTTAGTCCTAGCATGGAACATACTGTTTCCCGACAGCTTTAAAGTCGATTGATTGTCGTTATACAGTACAATTTCCACCGAAATAGAAATACACTCCGTTAGGAAAGTTTTTATAAACTTTGCTTGTTTACATGCGTCTGAAAGACTCATATACTCAGCCTCAGTGCTCGACAATGCGACCGTACGTTGTTTCCTACATTCCCAACACGCAATTGAATTTCCAATTTTGAAAACATACCCCGTAAAGGAGCGTCGGTCAATGACATTTGACCCCCAATCTGCATCCGCATATCCCGTCACTGCTAAGCCACTCTTCTCGTAGGTTATACAGTAGTCAATTGTACCTTTGAGATAACGTAAAACTCGCTTAGCTGCTTTCCAGTGTATATCAGCATAACAGTTGTTAAACTGACTCAAAACACTCACAGCATGACAGATATCTGGACGCGAACATACAGCTACATACATAAGACATCCTATCAGCTCACGATAATTCAACCAATCATCTTTCTTCTCAGCTTTTACCAACTTTTCACACTGCATTGGTGTTTTAGCTGCCTTACAGTCTTGCATACCATATTTTTCTAATATCTTTTGAATGTAACCACTTTGATCTAAGCTGATTTTGCCATTATCCTTTTGGATTCTTAATCCTAGAACTTTCTCTGCAGGACCAAGATCTTTCATCTCGAATTCTTTCATTAGCAGCCGTTTAGTTATCTTTTTCTCTATCTTACAATTGCTAAAAAGAATTACATCATCAACATACAGTGCAATGATCACAAGTTTCCTATCCTTTTTCTTCACATACACACATGGCTCAGAGTTCAATCTTTTGAACTTTAGTTTATTGATAAGCGCTTGATTGATTTTCTCATTCCATGCCTTAGGCGCTTGCTTCAATCCGTACACTGCCTTACACAGACGATACACTTTGTTTTTACCTTTGTCTTTATCAAACCCTTCTGGAATCTCCATGTATACGGTTTCTTTTAAATCTCCATTTAAGAAAGCCGTTTTCACATCCATATGATCGACGTCCATGTTATATTCCGCTGCAATAGCTAATAACATTCTCAGGGTTTCATATCTTACGACAGGCGAATAAGTTTCAAAGTAGTCTACTCCATATTTCTGTGTAAATCCTTTTGCAACCAATCTTGCTTTATAGCGCAATACCTCTCCATTTAGACCTTTTTTCTTCTTAAAAATCCACTTGGTCTTCACAGGTTTCACACCATGAGGTAAGTCCGTTAAAGTAAAGCATCGGTTATTCAAAAAAGATTGATATTCGTCCTTAATCGCAGCGCGCCAATGCTCTGCTTCAGAACCACTAAGAGCCTCTTCAATAGTTTTCGGTTCATCATTCCCGCAGGCTTCACCTGTCAAAAATGCAGTCAAAAATGAGCTATCAAGCTCTTCGACAGCCACTCGCGAATCGTCTGAATCATAAGAAACAGCTGGAGCATAAGTGACGTCTGAAGAATGATCTTCAATCGAACCACTAATTGAAGGCTCACTGATTTCATCAGTATCAACAACATCAGTAATTTGTTCTGATTCTGCATTGATATGAGATATAGGAGAATCAAAATAAAAAGTTGTAGTAGGCACTACGTCTACAGCTTGAGACGCAGGTTTTTGTGTTTCTAGATCCTTCATAAACTTGTTCTCCAAAAACTTTACATTTCTCGCAATCGTTAGTTTTCCAGGATGTTCAGGATCCATTAGCCTAAAACCTTTTGTGTTCTCGCAGTATCCTACGAAGATGTAACTTTTACACTTCGCATCAAGTTTCTTACGTTTGTTCTGTACAGCATACGCCACGCAACCAAAGACTCGCAAATTAGAGACATTTTCCTTTCGTCCAGTATAACACTCTTCTGGAGTCAAACCTCTAACAGCCTTCGTTGGTGAGCGGTTCTTGATGTACACCGCAGTATTCGCAGCCTCTGCCCAAAAATGTTGATCTAGGCCGGCTTCAAGTAGCATGCAACGCACCGCCTCCACAATAGTGCGATTCGCACGTTCAGCTACAGCATTTTGCTGCGGACAATGGGGAACTGTAGTATGATGTCGAATTCCACATTCGCTTAAATACTGCTTAAAGCGCGTGTTGATGTACTCACCACCTCCATCGCTCCTTAAAATCTTAATCTTTTTACCAGTTTCATTCTCAACGAGAGACTTAAACTGCTTAAAGTATTCGAAAACTTTGTCTTTAGAGTTCATACAAAAACAAAAAGTTTTCCTAGAAAAATCGTCAATAAATGTTAGCAAATATCTCGCGCCTCCTAATGATTTCACTGGCATGCAGCAGACATCCGTGTGTACTAGGCCTAACACTTCTTTCGCACGTGAAACAGATTTCTTAGGGAAAGGAAGCTTAGTACACTTACCTTCAATACACGCGATACATTGCTCGTATGTTGACAAGTCATAGTCTATGCCTGAAGCCATGCCACTTCGCAGTAGATTCATGCTGCGACTATTGAGATGTCCCAACCGACGATGCCAGAGTCCCTGACTCTCTTTCGTAACTTTCGTGCGAGACTCGGACTCCTCCCGAGCTACCGAAGTACGTGTAACATTGTTTTGTTTGCGCGTAGCGGAATTTGCAGATGCAGAACCGATTACTAATTTATATAAACCCGATTCGCTCCGTTTCGCAATAGCGACTAAAACATTCTTCCTCGAAATTTTACAAATATTTCTATCAAAACTTACACAAAACCCACGTTGTGTCAAAACATTGACAGAAATCAAATTGCATGACAACTCTGGTATAAAAACAACATCACCTAGAGTTTTTACACCATCGTTCACCAATAAGGTCGTATCACCTCGACCTACGCTTGAAAGCTTTTCACCATTCGCCACCGTCACATGAAAACTTTTATCTTCGATATAGTTGTGTAGTATCGATCGATCGTTGCACATATGACACGACGCACCAGAATCGATGTACCAGCCATCTGTCGTTACGTTGCTGCGAAACCTGATATCATCATGTTTTCTGTCTTTTTCTGGCAAATATTAGGTTTTTTATCACTCTTGGCAGAATCTTTCTTGTTACAATTTCTGGCAAAATGACCAGACTTTCCACAGCGGAAACACTTGCTGGAGTTCTTAGATGTTGCCATTGCCTTTTCACCTTGGCTTACTGCATCCTCTCCGTTTTCTCGTCTTTGAGCTTCTTGTAAAAGTTTGCTTTTTACAATGTCACTTGACAACGTGAGACTCGAATGCTCCAACGTCATGATTAGTGGATCAAAGTCTTTCGGCAGACCGCTTAGCATAATAACTGCCACAAACTCGTCTTCTAAAGGAGCGTTAACATCTTGGAGCTGTTGCGTAATCTCCATAATCTTAATTAGGTATGTCGACATGCTCTCAAAATTCTCTAACTTAAGAGCAAAAAGTTGTCTTAGAAGACCTAATCTTCGACATAAACCCCTGTCCTCAAATACCTTGTTCAGACTCTTCCATGCGTCAAAAGCTGTACTGCAATTCCTCACATATGAATACACCGTTGGATGTACGCTGAGGCAAATTTTCGCCAGAGCTTTTTCCTGCTTCTTGCTATCTTGGTTTTCTGCAAGACCCTTATTGGTTTCTTTTATACAGTCAAAAAGGTCGTCATGTATCAAAATCATTTTCATTTGGAATTTCCAGATGTGAAAATTCTCCATTCCCATTAATTTTTGTACTAGGAATTTTGAAAAACCATCATTCTTTTCCGAATCCATTTTTCTTGAAGCACCTTTTTAATCACCAAATCCCGAAACTCAATTTTCCATGGTATCTAACGCTCTGCTACCATATTGGAGAATAATAAATATTCAGAGTAAAATCCGTAGTACCATGAGAAGCAGCCAATTTTATTGTAATGACAGCTTAAATCATAGATGAATGTATACTGCTTAAATAACAGAACCGTTATTTTGTCGTTGCTATGATACCACATAAGTTTAATACTCTAACACGAAAGCCCAGTAGAAATGACTATTAGAAAAGATTCTTTCAATTTCTTAGTATTTCACAAACGTACATACAACATGACTGTAGTGGTAGGACTCTTTTGCAGAGTCCGCATGGGTAAGCACCACACCGGTAAGTCAACCACCAAGCAGTAGTGTGCAAATGTGTTCCGGATTAAAGGGAATGTTTCCAAGGTAATTACTGTGCGTAAAGGAATTTTACATCTAATATTTTATCTCAGAGTGAGGGTCGCAGGAAGATGCCACGCAGTATTTTGAACTACAAAATTCAAAATTCTGGTGGGCTATATGTCGCTTACCATCAGGCGAGTGACATACTCGTCTCATCAATCAGTTTCATAAAAATAAACGTACAATATATAAAGCATCTAAATAAAAAGCGTCTGTATTTGAGAACGGCCAGAGGCAAAAAAAAAGTTAATCGTCAGGAAATCTGTTTGGAAATGGAAAGCCATTCCTAACTTTCCTCAAACGATGGAAATTCCGCTCTGTCACCGGACCTCTGGACTTTTCCGAAGTCATTTAAACTATTTGGGAGAGCTTCGCGTTACACATTTTTCGCACAGAGATCAGTAATCTCAATTACAGTGCGACTGCTTTATCTGTAGAGTTGGGCAAATGAAGGAACTAAAAAAAAACATAAGTTTCTGTCCGTTTTGTTCAGAAAATACGATGGTGACTCCCCCACTGAACTGCACAGATAGGTTGGTTGAACTGTAGTAGAACATTAATTGTTCATTACGTTCATTTCATTCATTCATTCCAGCACCAAATATAGGCTGAAATATTGGCGTCTTAATGGGTAGGCCTACGTTCAGCAGTGGACGTCTTATGGCAGATTATGATGATGTCCAAATATAGTGAAAGATTTACGTCTATACTTATTCTATATCATTCTAAGCGTAAATACCGATTTTTATGAGGTAATTTTTATAGGGTTCCTGCTTTTAAAAGGGATCAGTTGCATACGACGCCGGTACTGCCCTCTCTCGGACTCAATATTTTGATCCGTAATAACTAAGTAGACTGGTAAAATTTTCATCGAATATCAGTAAAAAAAAATGAATTATAAAACATATAAAAAAATATAGGTTTGTTTGTTTTTTTCGTAAAAACAGTAAAATATACAATCGTCATGCCTAAGTATGATGATATTGAGAATTGTAAAGAAGAACAAAAATTATAAAAAAAAACATTATTTTATATAAATAATAAATATCATAATTATTTAATTGCATATAGCGTGGTGTAGTACCATTGAGCAGCTCGGTACCGGCCCGAACACTCCGGGTCTGCCGCAGACCAGTGTTGCTCTATATGTAGTATTTTTATGTTTAATCTCAGAACATATTCGTTATTCTATTTATTATTATTCGAAAAAATACTCGGTTTCAGTAGAATAACGGGTGAAACCACGGGGCGCAGCTAGTATGTCCAAAGTCTTTTTGTGTTGTTCTTTGTACTTACTATAAAATTAACTACTCATAACTAAACAAATTACCAAAAAATCGATTTGCTTGTAAGAGAAATTTTATTTTACCCATCAAAATCAAATTTGGATAATCTGTTCATTTCACCCGAGTAATCGATGCTGGTTCAAAGTTAACGAAACTTTTAAATTGGTTTTACAAAATTCTATCAGTCTACGTAAAATCACGGACTAAAAGTCGTTCAAGGTACCAAGTCAAATCTTGCAACTGAATTTATCCCAGGTCCGTTGTTCAATTGAGTTAAGGCGAGAGCTGATCATGACTTCAAATGAGTACTGTGCCGCTCAAAGTTCTAAGGTCAGAAGTTGAAAATCGCATATCATACTTGATGAGAAAACGGTAAATTGTAGTTTTTCATTGCTTTTTTGCCGATTATCGAAAATATACAAATCAAATAAAAAAACTACCTGGTTCGCCGTATAAACCACTAGCCTGGATATTTAATTTGTAAAAGAAAATTTGTAGTTATCGCTGAAAATTTAGAGCATTTGATATCAGAAGGGTTTTTCAGTGGGTCATTTTGCGATTCTTTATTTTGTAATTAAGACAGATTTTCGAAATTTTATTCGGTTAAACGTAATTTCAGTTTTATATTCTATCTGCAGTATTTTTTGCAACTGATTAAGTAATCTCGTCATTTCGAACAAAGCGCTGAAAAATGCTACTTTGTGTTGTTTTGCGATTGGACCTCGCCTTAAACTTTTTCATGCTTGTCAATTTTCGATGACAATACAATATTACAGATACGGAACAGATGCGAACATCCATGCGAAAAAATCCGTAAGCTGTTGATTAGTATTGTATTATTTGACCACTTTTTGTATTGATTACTACGAAGTTTTTATTTCTGAATGTTTTTCCTGAAATATTTGCTTAGGTATTGACTTATGACTTCGTTATCGTTTCGTAAACGACCCATAGAATCGACTTCAGCGAAAAAACTTACACAAAAAGTTAGGATCCATACGTAATAAACCCATGAGTAGCATTTTTTTTCAATATTTTTTTGCCAGGAAATAATGATTTAAAAAAAATTAAATTTATAGTGACAAGAGCCTTATTTTAATCATTATTGACATTGTGTCTTTGTCGGCAATCTTCGCTGTATTTGAGGCACTGATTTTTGAGTATAATTAGTGACGTTAGTATTTTGCGGATATCCCATGGTATGGGGCAAATAGAGATTGAAGTAAAATGGTACTGCATTAAAACTTTGCGAGAAAAAGTCTGGCTTTTAATTCTCAAGAGATTTTGGTACTAGTACAGAAAAAAAATTTGGGAATAAAACATAACTACTTATTTTAAAGATTTTGATAACTACAAAACCTGTAAATAATTAAACAAATCGTTACAAAAAATGGTAAAAAAATTCGCAAGTCTATTTTGTTTCTATTGCGAAAGTATTAAAAGGAAAGACAGCGTTTCTAATTTAGCAAAAAACTTGCAATGTAGAAAAATAAGGCTAAATTTAAAAAATATAAACAAAGAAAAAAAAATAGAACTTTCTTTTTCAATTAAAAATGTATGTTAATTAGTAAGGTTATTACAACAATATTATAACTATACCGAGTAACATCAAGAACTAACAAAACTATGTGAGTATTTTACAATAAAATAGTGCTTGATGTAGATTCGCCGAATTACCCTACAAATGAAACTAAAAAAACTGACTATACAAACTTTTTTCTGGTTAAAAAATTTAAATGACGTGTTGGATTTACAAATGACCAAGCCTGTCTATTCATACACAATAGCACAAAAAAGCTGTGTACACACTTCTATAACTTCTATCTACATTAAACTGAGTTTAACGATCCCAGTAAAAAATAACCACAATCATTTATCTTGACGTAAAACCACGTCTTCTTTACCTTAGCGGAATTCAGGGCAATAGCGAAGGAAGAACTCTGTAGTGTAGAGAATAGTTCAATAAAAACAAGAATCTTTTATACTATAAATTAAAAAGCCGGTAAATAATTCAAACTCAGAGGGTAGTACGAAAGAAAGATAGCTCTATACACTTTATCACGCAGATGAAAAGAGATGGCTCTAGCGCGCGCTAGTCAAAAAAACAGATAATTGCTAATGACATCTAAACCAGGAAATCAATCAATATTCTGTGCCATGCAAACCTAGATATTATTATTTCATAAGTAAGTGTAATAATCACTTTAATAATTATACACTAGCGGTTCCGAGTGGCAGCGATAAATGTGTGTAAATCGAGGTCTTTTCAATGATTTTTTTTATCGAGCCTAAAATAAGATTCTGCATTACTAATGAGGGCCACTAAATAGAAAAATAATATTTTTATCAAAATAGCTCAGAAACGCAGACTCGTGTCGGAATAGACACATTATTAATTGTGAATAAGATATTTTATCTCACTAACGTGGCTAGAGGTTGTTTGCTACATTAACATTAATAGTTACGGGATATTTACCACGATTTGGGTAATTTCTAAGTTCCCGATACCCGTGACCATGGCGTGCAAATGCCGAAAAATATCAGGAGCTCAAAAAAAATACAAATTCTAGTCACGTGACTCATTTAAATGGGGTATGAAATATTTAACACTAAAGACCAAGGATATCTTATGAAAATGCTATTATTTTTCTATCCCAAGTGTAACTTTATCCTGTATCTGAATTAGCGAGATTATCTGAACCATCGTCCACCAATCCATCGGCAATTTATCAAAATCTGTTGACTCTCTGCTAGCACGAGCCTTATTATAATAAAAACTCAATCAGCAGGGCTAGCAACGTACCGAGACAAAACCTTCTGTACTTTATGTTGTGAAAAAGAAGACAAACGTATACATTATCGTAGCCGTGTCCTGTTCTTGCATAATAAAAAGATTTGCTAAGATTTACTAGCTGTGCTGAACATCTTCCTAACTGACAAATTCGCTTTGACAAATCACAACAAATCCACCATTACTTTGATTAAAATGCACCGTAAATAGATTACAATAAATATTACCTTCTTAGTCATTGTTTTTATGAAATACTAGTAACTCGTGTAAGCAAAGGTATCCAAGGCAGCGTCAAAAATCTCATAAACATTAATGTTTACTGTCTAGGCTTACGTTGCTCGTGGCTAAATGGTGTGCCTTGGAAGATGCCTATGTCAAAGTCATGGGCACTACTTTATTTTATTTAAATCGCGTCGCCTAGATACTGAGGCTCCGTATGTCGCGACGAACCTTCGCACGAATATTGGTCTCATTACGATGAGTTGCGTCCCAACATTCGTACGGTGTCTTTGTAGAGACTATGCCGACTACAATTTATTTTTATATACTGTTTTATTGTTTATACTGGACGAGTGCCTTTTCTTAACTAATAAACAAAATGCATTCAAACTAAAACAAAAGCCTTAAACTGCTTTAACTACACAAAACGAGCAGTTGGATTACGCAGAAGTGATTGAAGGGCTGAAGGTCTAAAGATAATCCAAATTAATCATTTGGAATAAAGTAAATAGTGGTTGAAAAATGTTGCATAATACATTGAGTTTAAAGTACATATTTGTACTTTAAGTTCGTGTGTAAGTTCTCGGTACTGGTTTCACAATGAAGTTAGAACCAAAACATAGCTTTATTTTTTACCTGGGTAGTAATAAATAACATAAAATAAATAATAATGAACTTATTAAATAAAATATAAATTACTAAGATTATTTAATAAGATACCGAAATACCACGGCCAATAGGGCGGCCCTTAGTTTGGGATGCCACTTGTGTTGATTCGCTGGCGCCGTCACATCTTCCCGGAACACAAAATAAGGCTGGCGCAGCGGCTGAATCCGCAGAAGACCTCAAAAGGCGTAAATATAATACATTGGACAGTTGTTATACGTTTGAGCCTTTTGGGGTCGAAACCTTGGGGCCGTGGGGACCGAGCGCTAAGAAAATATTTAAGGATCTCTCTTATCGTCTGGTCGAAGCAACACGTGACCAAAATGCTGGCCTCTATTTCGCCCAAAAACTGAGTATTGCAATACAACGTGGTAATGGGGCCAGCATTTGGGGAACAATTCCCACTGATAGCGTTCTTTTAGATTAGTTTATTTTGTTTATTATTACTATGTAATTTTAAGTCCTATTTAACTGAATTAGTTATAATAATTTGAATGCTATTATAACTTTTGTGCTACTAAAAATACATAAAAAACCGAATTAAAATATATTAAAATTTCGAAATAATAATACATCAGTTACTTTTCAGCGCTTCGCCGGCCGCTGCCGCGGCACGCTCGCTTCGCTCGCTTGGTTCGCGCCTTTTTTGTTGCAGTTAAAACATAAACTAAACCTAGTGTTCGGGACTACTATATCATGATACAGTTACTATTGGGCGTCGCCGCTGCCACGGCACGCTCGCTTCGCTCGCTCGGCTCGTTTTTTGCGCGGTTCAAACAAACCGTAACCTAGTGTTTGGGGCTCCTATGTTATGATACATTTTTTTTTTACATTAGATGTTTTCGGAAAGTCAGTATTTTATTCGGAAGTATAGAATTTGTATTGTTCTACTAATAGCGGCAGAATATAATTATTGCATAGTTTACCATTATTAGCGAAATATTTTATTTCATCAAACCGCCACTTTATTTTTTTATTTTTTTTTATTTAGCCTCTTGTGGCTAACTAGACACTTTAGGCCCCTCAGTACAAGGCAAGACGAGGATTTTTTTTTAAAGACAAGTTCGCGCTCGTATCATGCTTAATAGCATTGATTGATAAGGGCCACCGAATGTGATCGAAACTATAGTCGGAATAACCGACTCAATTTAGCGTGAGTATTCCCGTGATAAAATGTGTCAAAACCACGCCGGTTTTCAAAGTAAAATTGGACACATCCTAAAATAAATTGAAACAATAACGATAGCCGTCACATATCACGACTTTGTCAACAAAATAGACTAAAATGCCACGCTAATTTGAACTTTGTTTTCTTTGAATAAGAGTTTAATAGTGAGGTGAGGTATTGACCTACAGCTGAGTGGCACAAGGCTTACCAGTCGCGAAGGTAATGCGGAAAGTCTAGAGAAATTGGGAGGTCAATATCGGATACTGGTTTCGATTTTTTCTATTATACTGAAATGAAAAGTGACCGAGACCACACGTAGGTTGGTAGTAAAAAAATATTGATTGGTTTGCCTAATTTAAACCTAAACATAGTTTATTCATTTAAAGGCAATTCGGCCAGCATTTTGGGCACGATGGCTGCTGGTAGCGATTTATTAGATTAGGGCTAGTTTTAAGTTGTATATATATTTATGATTTATTTTTACTTGGGGTTTATTTCAATGTATTTATTATTTAATGTTATTTAAGTTACTATAATAAATAAATAAAATAGTTAAAAAAAAAACAAAAGTTTAATTTGTAAAAGCGACTTGCCTGTTGACTGACTTCAATGTTATTTATGGAAAATAAATATTTCAGATTTCTGATAGAACGGCTCTCTCGAAACGTCATTATGAAGAGATGAGCCCACGTCTGTATAACAAGGTTAATAAAAGCCTCAACATACAGACAGCATGACTCTGATAAAGTGACAAAAAAGCATTTGAATTATGGCTAAAAAACTTGAATTAAGATGAAACAGAACAGCTTCGGAAAATAATTGAGGTACCGGATTTACCTTGCCTCATATGACACTGGGAACTTTGATTACGACATCCTAGTATCGCGACGAACCTATTTCTTAGTTTTATTTTTAATTTCAGAATTCTTTAAAACCTAAATATTCATAAATGCAATAATATATTTTTTTTGGGTATCTGCGCTTTACTTGCTGCTGTGCAAAACATATTTTTTCTTTCTGTTTTATTTGTATCTGTTGGCGGAAACTTGTAATTGGCCCAGTTTTCTTCTAGTTATAATATCACTTTTTACTGAAGTCATGGCTTATCTCAAAAGTATTCTATACCACTAGAGAATATCTTGAGGACCGCAAATTGTTTGCTTATAATTTGCATAAGTAGGATATTATGTTATAACACCATTATTGTACGCTCGAAATGGGCAGGCTGTTGGAACTTTTACGTGATAACATCTCATTGTACACAGCTTAGCAATAAATATTTTCTTATTCTTATTCTTATTCTTTAAGTAAGGCTGTAAGTTTTCGTTAAAAATGTAAAAAATATATACATTGGACTGATTAGCTGATTAGTATTAAATATAATATAGTGTGAAAAAAACCTGTTATCTAGTTAGATGCGCGGGAAAAACAACAATTTGAATTTGAATTCAAACATCCGCCCGAGCGGAAACCGAACCCGAAACCTGCTGATAAAGCAGACGCGCTTCCAACTAAGCCAGGAAAGTCGTCACAAACAGCTGCGCCTCGCGATGGCATACTTTTGCAATGTTTCATTACTTACTTTTATCGACATTTTTCGCAATAACTTATTACCATCTAATTAAGTATTCTGCGCGACATTATAATTTTGAATTTGTTCAGCTTTTTGTCCTTTTTGTGTTGTTTCAGTTGCATTCACATTTTTCCAGTTCAAAATATTAGTAGGACATGTTGTCACACTTGATTTAGCTTATTTCACTCTTCTTTGTTTTCGTTTTAGAACTTTTAAGATTACCTTATAATATTAAAAAAAAGGCCTTCCAGAAGATAAATTAAAATAAACGCTCAGATAAATATTTTTGACTCATACCAATTATCATTAAGAGCTCGCTGCCCTAATTAATTTGCAATTTTTCAACATTTTTTAATTAAAAACCACTGAGCGGAAGTTTAAAAAATAAACAGTCGGCTATCTTTAGAATAAAAAAGCGAATGTTTCAAAGCAATTCTTATTTTAACTACTTCTATTATGATAGAAAAGAAGTAAAAACAAATTTAACGGTCTCTTTTCCTTCTTCTTCCTCAAAATTAAAAATAATCACATGAAAATTGTTAAGGGAATGTATTTAGATAAACTGTTTATTTATTTTTAATTCCCAATCTGTGATTGACCGAGCGAAGCGAAGGTCTCAGAGTTTGCTGGGACAAATCGGCATTTGTATGTATGTTTGTATGTATATTTGTCCGATAATAACCTGCGAACCGTTGATACGATCTTCATGAAATTTTGTGGGCAAGTAGTTCATTTCAATACAATTTTTAAGTTCGAATATGAGCTAAATCGGTCCATGGGTTGTGAAGATACAGGGGTCGCGAGGTCTTCGTTCGGCGTGAAATGTGTGTAAATCGAGACCTTATTTATATATTTTCAGTAAAAATTCATGTAACTTCATGTTTTCCGTCAATATTATTCTAAGCGATAGAACCAAAAAAATAGATAATCTCAAAATAAGATTTTCAATCTACATAAGTAATGAAATGCAATGAATAGAAAAATCTCATTTTAATCCCAGAAAAAAAAAAAAAAGCAGTAACATGGAAAAATGAAAAATTTTTTTTTTTTTATTATTCAGTTTACGTCATATCCTTGAATTTTTGAAACTATGGTAGGATAACAAAACTGTATAATTATATGTATGTAGCTCAAAAGGTCCTTACAAAAACTAAAAAGTAAGTAGGTACCTAAATAGTGTCGTCATTATCACAATTCACCAAAACCACAACTCAACGTGACCACGATGTTTCAATACAATATATTCGTAGTTCATACTGATGTCCCAGTTCATGAGTAATTTGGTATTAAAACTCCATGTACAAGCGGTAGGTACAAGCGAATATCCTAAGCTTGTAAGAAAAACCACAACTTTAAGGTTTTCCTCGTACTTTACGTGATTTTATGACAGCATTCGTTTCAATGGATAATGGTAATCTTCTCCACCGTCTGTCACGTAGTCTTTTTATTTGTCTCTGATGAATTGGTCGTTTAGCCTTTAACATAAAACTATGAACACACGTGACAAATGAAATACCTGCAGCTTGACTAGTGCTGGGCGACAGATTTAATTGGCAGAAAAATGGGGGGACACGTGACATTTGTAGCACTTGTGAAGCATGCATGGTGCTTGGCGGCAGATTACATGGTGCGGCTTTGGTACACACGACACTTTTGAAAAACTTGTGATGCATGCATGGTCCTTGGCGGCAGAGTTCAAGGATAGAATTGGGAGAGAAGTGCCCAGTTTTACTTTAATTTTAAAAAAAACGTGACATTTGAAACACCAGGGTCCGTACCGTGAGGTCCTCATTGCGATGATTGTTAGGCTCAGCCGAATACATTGCGCGACCACGAACCTTATCACCGCGCGATAAGGTATATGGTCGTGCAGCGTTGTCGGCTGAGCCTAATAATCATCGCAATAAGCATCTCACGGTACGGGCCCCGTAGTAGCATGAAGCGGCATTGTGAGATAGCTGGGTTGGAAACTTTTTGATAGACCGTAGTTAATTTTCAAGCAAACTCAATTCATGTTTCTTATTTTAGCACACAACTCTTAACACATTATTTTTCAAAAAAAAAAAACTTTATTTTTTTTTTCAGTTTTTGGCTTTCTGCACTCTTACAATCTACGTCGTACTTCCCTCGAAAGCTAGTCCTATTCGGTCAACATGGAATATTGACGGCACCAACCAATACAGTCTCCATTTTGAGCTAAATTGTAAAAAAATAAGGGCGACAAGATAATATTACGCTATACTTCTATCGACCCGGGTATTCCTCTACATTTCAACCCACAAATGCAGTAATCTTCCACAAACAAATGCTTTTTTTGGACAATTTGTGTAAATATGGCCATAATTTAATTACACTAATATCGAATGCTACTGCGGAGCAGATACAACTTAGCTGATGAGTTTCTTTACTCATGGCTATTAATATGCTAATTACATCATATTCTATCTATGGACTGGTTATTGACAGATGGTGTAATGAATAACCGTTGCGTTTTCTTCCTAACCGTCACACCAGTGTGACAGAGCAGTGTGTAGTTTAGTCGGTCACATGCATTTCGATATTATAACCCAGCTGATAGCCATAATGTACTCCGGACTCGGAAATAATTATTATAAATTAAAACTTAATTAATTATTTTTGACCTACACTCAGCGCCGTTATTACATTTCATTTTTCAATGAACTACAGTTAATTTACATCCTAACTAATATTATAATTCAGAGGAAAAAAACCGCAGTAGTATCAGGACCCATAAAGCTTCGAGGTATAAAAATTAATACGTTCGTCTCGAGGAAAAAACTACGTTTGCGCGATTCAGAACTCCCTATATACATTACAACTGTCCATCCATACAAAACGTCGAAAAATGCACAAAAATGGATCAATGCCATCTATCGAACTGTAGGAAGTTACTTTTTCTCTCTGTCTGGATGTTTGTCGCGTTATCATGGCTAAACGGCTGAACGGATCATGATAAAATTTGATAACGAGTTACTGTATATCACAAAAGCGGACATAAGATACTCTTTTTATGTCCACGTGAACGAAGTCGCGGGTAACAACTAGTACAATATATTATGAGGTTATTGAACAGGCATTTCGTGCACCGGATTAAAAATAAAACTTTCTTTTTGCTTTTAATATGAAAAACCAGTTTCCGTTTTAAAATCCTGTATAAGATCGGGTCACGAAATAAAAAGTCTTGAAGCAAGTTTTTTACAACTTATCCGCTGCAGAAGCATCCAAGGTCAGTGCGCAGTGCATTTGCATAAAACCTACTTACATAATATTATAAATCTATAGACGCCAAGAAGTTTGTGGCCGACCTAGGGCGTCGCTGGAGGGTAATACCAGTTTGATGGGGACGTTTGGTAGGGGGGCTGATCGTGACGGACATTTGTAGGTATAATTTGACTTTTGTGTTTTGTTTTGTTTGTGACTTTACTTTTATTAATAATTATGAACAATAAATTCTATCTCAATCTATAGATTTATGTAAAATTTCAAATGAGTTTTATCAGACATGACAGCGTCACTTACTTTAGCGGCTGGACCGATTTCGATGATTTCTTTGTGTTCTACCTCTACAACAACACAATTACTATAACTGACGTTTAATTTTGCACTAAAAAAATACAAATATAAACAAAAACATGCTGTATCAGCCTTTAAACATTCCACTGTTGGGATATCAGCCTACCCTCGAAGGGTGATTAGGCCATATCCAGCACGCTGACCCAGTGCGGGTTGGCGAATTCCCATACGCCATCGAATTTCTTCACTGAAAAGCCAATGGTATTTCCGTACGTAAGTTCCAAAGAACTCATTGGTACGGGCCCGCCCAGGTTCGTACCCACGACCCCGTGAATGTGAGGTAAGCGTGCTCCCACTGAGCTACCAGGGCTACGAGTAACCTCAAAATAACCCTGGCTACGAGTTCCACATTGAGGGTAATCGATATAGCTTTCAGATTTTGCAACTGAAGTGGCAATGGGCAGGCCACATCACTCGAGAAACCGAAAACCGGTGGGGAAGAAAAGTTCATGCGTTGCAACCACGAATCGGAAGACGAAGCGTAGGCGGGCCTCCCACTAGGTGGACCGACTACATTGTAAAAGCAGCCGGTGGATGCAAGTGACACGTTGTCGGTCGGTGTGGCGCTCTAAGGGGGAGGCCTATGTTCAGCAGAGGACGTCTTCTGGCTGATGATGATGATTGAGGGTAAGGAGTCATCATGTATTCGAGGCACTTGAAAACTGACCCTGAGCTGGCCTCAAACTTACCGCCTAGGTCAAAGCCGTTCCGGGGTCTTGTATCAATTGATATTGCCGACGTACGTATGTTGAAAAAAGGAAACCTATTACGCTATTACAATTTTCCAATTATCAAATAACTATTTATAGATAGCTAGTAATATTTTTTTACTATACGTTGCAAATTGAAATGTAAGGTCTATTTTTAAATAGCGCTAATAAAATACCTATTATTAGTCACGAACTAGTTAATAATTATTTTGCCGAGTTCATATTGGTAGATTGAATTTCTGATTGCAGTCGATTTAAATTCTATCCGTGACTTTATATTTTTCGTATGCATACATTTTAGAGCTAATTCTTGTACCCGCTGTTTTTCTTGCCTCGCGGTCATCTCAAAAAGCAGATTGGTTTAGCAGAGAGGTTGGCAGTAGCATAAAAACTCGCCAAAAATGTGTTTTTGAATGCATGGATGAGCAAAAGAGTGAGATATCCTCCAACAGTCCATTATCTGTGGTAGCTCATATTATCCATCCTATAATGGCGAACTGCGGCTATGGTAAGGCTCTGGCTTAAGGGCAGGTTTTCCCGATTCTCGCTATCTCGTTCGCACTTTCAACATTTTTTGGTATAAAAATTAAAGAGGAAATTTAATATAAAATAAGTTTTTTGGGAAAATTATATTTTTCCAGACAAGCTTTTGTAGAAACCGTTATTGCTTCTATAAGCTGATCAAAATGAGTCCAAACTCTATCAATCTATTGTTAGTTACCGAGGAGTTCCGTTTTCCACCTTCCGTCTCTATCATCATATCAGCTCGCTGTCATAATATTGTATTGTCATCGGAACTTTACAGGCATGCAAAATTTCAACTCAATTAAACAATTAGGGAACTGGTCTTAAATTCAGTTGCAAGATTTGAACCGAACAAAACATGGAATATATTTATAGTACCATTGTTAATGCTTTACAGGAATGTTAGTTTACGTTTTTTCAACTCCACGGTATCTCAAGATTACCTAAATACAGGTTGATTAATTTAATTGACCTTTAAATTAGTTCATCAAGTTGGTAATTTTTCAATTGTTGTCTATCGGCGAGACTTTGCTCGACAACAATTTAAGCGTTCTTTTGTCGGGATATATCTGCATTCTGTGGTTTCACCCGCAATACACCGGCTCACTTGTGCCCTGTTTATTGCGGTCTTTGCTTGTGCTAGAGCGTTATGGGCACTTTAGACCGGGTACACTGATTAGTGCGAGCTATTTGACTGTACTTTTTTTTTTGCTATGTCTTCTTCAATATCGCTATTGTTGGCACTTAAAGTAACAAGTATGCTTGCGTCGAAAATACGACGAAGAAAAGTAGATACCATAAACATTTTTGAAAAAACAAAACATAGCGTCATAGATTATGGCTTATCCAAGCCATTGACCCCAAAAACAAAAGATTTTGATAAGATTTAGGGGGTGATAACAGACTACCCCCGAAATTACTACTTTCATCAAGAAGTTAGGAAAATTCACTAACTCTCTCTATCGCACGCACGAGAAACAGAATGACGGCTATACTATTTCAAATATCCGAATGCGCCAAAACCTCGCGGAAGGACTATCCTCTTAAGTAGATATTTAATATTACATGCAGTTTTGTTTTCCAGTTTAGACTTTCGTGGTGGCTTACTACATTACTATTAGAACTCACGGGATATTTACCACGATTTGTATATTAGTTGAGTTCCCGATATTACACAGTTGCATGCGCCATGTTCACGGTTAGACTGAAGATTCGCGTGGATGATAAAAAGTTACGAAACTTAGGAGCAGACAAACCGATTTACCCCCTTTCTCAGTCTTATTCAGTCAGTCATTATTTATTTAGTAAGTTTTATTCGGTAGCACCTTTTCATTGAGAGTGCGGTACATTTTATCATTGACTTTGACTTTGACTATCATTGAGAGTGCGGTACATTTTATGAACATGCTGTAGCTTTGACTACAGACTTATTATTTTCCAAGAGACATTGTCAGCAATTAAAGCGTTCACGAGAGTCTAGATAAGGCTGATAAGAGCTGATAAGGGATGCCTCTGATATCTGCGTCACGATAGAGTGCTAACGTATCGGTCGCCGTCGACTGTGATTTCTCGAGGCGGGTAATTGAGGTATTGTCACAAATATGTCGGTTTAAAAAAAATATATGTCAAAATTAAAAGTGTCTCTGTGATTTCGTCCAATAGACTGGATAATATGACTACTATATTTTTAATAAGTTCTGTTACCAAACCTTTAAATATGACTACTATATTTTTAATAAGTTCTGTTACCAAACCTTTAAATATGACTACTATATTTTTAATAAGTTCTGTTACCAAACCTTTAAATATGACCACTATATTTTTAATAAGTTCTGTTACCAAACCTTTAAAGAGTTTAAATTTGGCATCAAGATCGAAAAAATAGTGTTCTTCTTTATGTAATTTTTTATTATTATTTTGACCCCCGAACGTTAAAAATGTATTTAAAAGTTTGTGACCTTTGACTAGCAGTGGAACACGTTTATTTTTATTTTTTAATTGGCACACTGTGCTGGAATTAATTTATGGTATAACTAGTTGTGGTTTTATAAAACAAAAATAAGTAAAAATTAAAACAGAGCAGACTGAGCAGTGTGACCACTGCTCACACTGTTCAATCTGCTTATCAATTTTTTTTTATTATGTGTTTGTTATTAACGACGTTATTGGATTTCGATAAGACTTAAGTTTTTTTTCTTTTGTCTGTGCGAGAAATATAATAAATTAACTTAATAAATAAATATATAATTGAAATGACCTTCTTTATGTAACAAATAAACATTCAACGTTTTTCATCGGGTTTTTTAGTGGGTTTAGAAACGTTTCATCTTCGAAGGCGTTGTTTTGAGCTATTTTTGGAGTTGGTTCTATTTTGGTATTGATTGCAAGATAAGGCCAAATGCAAAATTAAATCAATTGACTAATCTACTTCAACTGCTGGCCCAGGCAGCTAAATTGAATTTATTGGACTTTGAAGCGCTCAAAATCTTCCTTTGAAAATTTAAAAAAGATCTGGCGCGTAAGAATAAATTGAATTCAGTAGATAAGATAAACATAAACTAACGAAAATAAAGAAAAAGATCTTAAATTATCGACAACAAAAGAAATCTCAGAAAATCTCAGAAAGAAAACCATAGTTGTTTATTTTTGTCAATGTTCCCGGAATAATTATATATTATTATTTGATTGTTTATTATTATATTATATAATAATAATCCTCTTCGTAAGCGGTGAGCTAGTGAGTGAGTTCCGTGATTTCTAAGCCGCTTGCCAAGCGTGGGGATTAAGGCAACCAATATGGGGGAGCCATCATTCTGAGGTGGATGTCTAAGAGCTGATAGGCAGAAATAAACTTGTTGTGATTTGCAGTCTTACCACCTCGTGCCTTCGTAAACGAGGCCTCAAAAGTATCGAATACTCGGCAACACGTATGACGCAAGTCTAGCAGTTTGATGCGAATCAACTAAATATCACTGACAACGTAGTGGACCAAAGAAACGCACGACGGGACGCCCGCCGCCGGTTTGTTGTTAAGTGTGGCTAAGTTTGGTTCAACGCTGTCCATTGAGCAACACGGTATCGGCCAGAACGGGGGTCGGAAAAGTAATGCTATAACGTCTCCACTAAATAATAAATTTAATACCAACTCGTCTCACAAATTCATATAACTATCACGTACTACAGTATGTAAAATCGTGAATATTAATTTAGCCCAATTAGGCACTGATACAACATTCTGTAATTTAATAATCACTGAAAGGGAATTTAAAAAATCGAATCACATGAAAATTTGAATAAAACATTGGGATTGATATTTTAATAATAAACAAGTTTTTTTTAAATTCTTGGTTTCTTTATCTTCAAGAAAAAGACAGGGTTATAAGAAAAGGATATGCTAATCCGAAAGGGGCTCATGGTACTCATGATTGTGAACCACTTTTAATATGGGACCAACCCTGAAATCGAGGGTGGAAAATCAGCTGTTCCATACATATTGTCGAGTGTCATTGACATTTTTCAGAGGAACAGCTGATATTCAGTTGGTCCCATAGTAAAAGTTGTTCATAATGATGAGTACTAAGAGACCTTTTCGGCCTAGCATACCCTTTCCTTGTAACCCTATAAACCACTACTTTATTTAAGTTAGCTTAATTTTAACACGCGGTTTACACCTATACATACATCGTAAATACGCTGTCAGTACACCTCTATATGTCATATATAGATATATATATATGCTCTATATGCTCTATAGTGCTTCAGTTATGACAAGTTTAAAATTACAAATCAGTTTTCTTCTTGAGGAATGTGTTCAGTATCGGAAATAGATAACGCTGTCAAAATTAAGTTAATTTAAAAAAAGGTAGTGGTGTATACAAAAGCATTAATATTAAATGTATAGTTAGTTGCATTTGGTTTGCGCCGTACGTGTAGACTGAAACTAGACTGAGTAGCATACGCGTCGTCGACCCACGGTTTGATCTCATTTCCCACCACCTTTTTGCAAGTTGCTTTTAAAATAAAATAAAAAAAACATTTATTTTTCCGACTATCAAAAGAATTGTAGTAGTTGATTCGAATTACTGGTAAATTCATTATCATGGGTTCCAATGATCTTAATATGAGTTTGCTATACTAACTAATATTATAAATGCGAATGTCTCTCTGTCTCTCTATCTCTCTGTCTCTCTATCTCTCTGTCTCTCTATCTCTCTATCTGTCTATCTCTCTGTCTCTCTGTCTCTCTGTCTCTCTGTCTCTCTATCTCTCTGTCTGTCTATCTCTCTCTCTATCTTTCTGTCTCTCTGTTTCTATGTGTGAGCGTTTGCGTATTATGTTGCTGAACGGATCGACCTGAATTTTTGCATATATATATAGCTTAAGGATCGGAGATGGTCACATGAAACTTTTTTTTTGTAGGCCCACGCGGACGTAGTCGCCGGTTACAGGTAATAGTCAATAAATCTACAAAGCATTCGGTAAAAACAAGGGGCACGCGTCAAAAAAAAAAACTAACATGAAAAACGATATTCATTAATCAATACTCAATTATTTATTGCGACATAATATACCGGTATAATTACTGATACGATACCACAAAAAAAATACTATGTTTTATTAAATATATTTTTTCATGCTTGCGATGTGCAAAACTGACGCTAGAGGTTAACAACCTACCTGCGCCGCGCTGCGCCGCGCGCTATGAGAACGCTTGTACGCTTTACATTGCTGGTTTTCAAAATTGTAACCCACAAAAACAACACTAAAACAACAAGTGTAAGGCAAATGGTTATTGGTATTCGATTGTGCTTAGATAGTATAATAGTAGTTTTGGCTTCGGGAGCGTTTCCCTAACACCCAGTATGTGGATACATGTAGGTCTTAAATAACATGTTTTGGGTTTTTAATTATGTATTACTGACCCTATTAGAGTATGTAAGTGTAACAGTTGGTGCGGAACAGTCCATTTGTAGTTCGAATATATAAATTAGTGTCGGGGATGCACTTTAGATTTTTAATAAAAAAAAAAACAATTATAATAATATATCTGTATCAGCCTTTAAACATCCCACTGTTCGGATATCAGCCTTCCGTCGAAGGGTGATTAGGCCATATCCACCGAGCTGGCCCAGTGCGGGCTGGCGGATTTACATACTCTATCGAATTTCTTCTCCGGAGATATGCAGGTTTCCTCACGATGTTTTCCTTCACCGTAAAGCCAGTGGTATATATCCTTACGTAAGTTCCAAAGAACTCATTCGTACGGGCTCCCGCCCGGGTTCGAACCCGCTACCTCAGGAATGTGAGGCGAGTGTTCTCCCATTGAGCTACCACGACTTATAATATATATATAAAATAAGTAATAATTTATATATTAAGTAATGTATACATTATTATATTGTTTTGTTTTTAAATTTGTGTTTATTAAAGACTAACAAGACATTTTTCAAATTTCTTCTTTGTTTTATATTGAAATGATGTTATATTAAAGGCTAACAAGATTTTTTTTAACTTTCTTCTTTGTTTTATATTGAAAAATGTTAATAAAGTGTGATAGAGATATCGAGAACCAGGCTTTCTGGCTTAGCTGGGATTTGAAGCCACGGCGACAACTGATAATTCTCAAAAATCATAATTTTATTATTTGTTACATTGTTTCAGATTAAAGCTTCCCAGTGGATGGATACGCCGCCCACCGTGGTAGAAAAATATTACTTTTTCCTGATCAAGACTTTGCTGCCGAACCATTTCACGGCTTCATGATGGAGAAGACCAAGCCTTCAGCGCCACAAATATCAACCGTTATGGACGCGTACAGTTCAAAGTAAGTAGCTTCACTAGTGAAAGTTATAATTAATTGACCGAGCGAAGCGAAGGTCTCAAAATTTATTTGGGCAAATCGGCATTTGTATGTATGTTTGTATGTATATTTGTCCGATGATAACTTGCGAACCGTTGATCCGATCTTCATGAAATTTTGTAGGCAACTAGTTCATTTCAACACAATTTTTGAGTTCGAATATGAGCTGAATCGGTTTAGGGGTTGTGAAGATATAGGGGTCGGGACGTCTCAGTTCGGCGCAAACTACTAATATAATTATAGTTTTTATCGCGACTTCGTTCGCGTGGACATTAATAAAGTATCCTATGCCCGTCTTTGTGATATACAGTAACTACTTATCAAATTTTATCAACATCCGTTCAGCCGTTTAGCCGTGATAACGCGACAAACATCCTGACAGAGAGACAAAGTTGCTTCCTAAAGTTCGCTAGATGGCGTTGATACATTATTGTGCATTTTTTGACGTTTTCTATAGACTGACAGTTGTAATGTAGGGAGTTCTAAATCGGGCAAACGAAGTTTTTTCCTCCAGACGAGCTTATAAATTTTAAGCCTCGAAGCTTTAATGGACCTGATACGACTGCGGCTATATTCTTCTGAATTATAATATTAGTTAGAAACGATAGTTAGGATAGGATTAGGGACTAGGATAACAGTTATATCAACAGCAACAACGAAATTGTCGCCTTTACGTCGTTCAAACTGTGTGTGGCGTCTGCTACGAACGCGCCACATTTGTTATCTGTTAGTTTTTAAGGTGCAACGTTTCGCTCATCGCGCGAAATTCAAATTTTCTTGCGTTTTTTGTGGATTACACATCGTGGATTTATTGAAACCAATTTTGCGCCAATAAATAAGTGGTTTTAAGAAATTACGGGTAAAATTATCACCTACATAATATTGTTTTGGCTACGAATCTCAATAAGTTGAATTTTATCTTGGTTTGGGTTTAGTGAGAAATTTACTTATACTAGCTTTCAACTTGAATTTTTGATTGGTGTAATTTCTTAAAACAATCTATTTATTAGCGCAAAATTAGTTTTCATGAACCTACGATGAGTAATTTGAGTTTCGCGCGCTGAGGGAAATGTTGCACCTTAAGTCTGTGTAAAAAATAACAAGTCATTCATTCACTCGCACGGCCAGCATATTGTAATGTACACTTCTCGCTCCGCCGCGCCACGCTCAACCTCGAGTTCATGTAATAATTCTACAAAACTATGTAATAATTAAATTAGTTGATCCGGAGAGGGATTGTGATCATGTAGTGCAGTTTTCTGAGCCCTGTCTCCTACGCACTGGCGAAAATAATTTAGCTTGCGGCCTGCCGCCACACGGCAAAAGGCGGAAGCTAACCAACTTTGGCGTTTGTGATCTGAGGCTTTTTGCCGTGCGGCCTATAGTCGTATGGCGGTAATGGACGCGTGTAAAATCCCCTTTACCTCTGCCCCGCGCTGGATTCAATCTCCCTCAGCCTCCACATGCATTCGTTTAGATAATGCGCATTCTATTTATGTCGGGTCGTCACTTGGGAACAAGTTAAGATATAGATAGATAGTTGCACCCGATAAGATAAAAGTTTAACGATACTCTCATTGTCATTATTTATTTTAAAAAGCAAAAGCATAAAGGATTTATTTTTCGTAGCAACATATCTTATGGAAAATAATTTCCATGATTCATATCACTTTGAAAATTGCGACTTTGAAGATCTTAGAAGTATTGGCAGTGTACATCATTTTTCTGTAGCCCTAGTATAATTGATAACGTTAAAACTTAACTTAACTTATTTAATATACATTTGTGGCAGGGCAGCGATGATTGTGAATAGATCCAGCCGCCTTCCCTGTGCGACCATGAATCCTATCGCCGCGCGATAAGGTTGTGCAGCGTCGTCGACTGAAATTACCAATCATCGTAACAAGCACCTCACGGTACGGGCCCAGGTCCAAGACTATGTTCAAAGTTTCCTCCGTGAAGTATATATAGAGTGAATAGTTACTTCCTAGGCAAGCGTGCTACATCTTCGGCCACATCTTCGCTTTCCATCAGGCGAGATTGTGGTCAAACGAATGCCTAAACCGATGTAAAAAAAAAAGTATGGCGCCAAGCCAGGCATTTCTCTGAAGGAACGTTCATAAATTAATTCATATCGCAGCTGAAGTGGCATATCCTGTCGATAGCCACTGGGTTAGATAGGTTTCAAAGTAAAAACTGCAATTCGGTAGAAGTGGTGTACGTCACTAAGAGACTCGATGGAGTGATACAATTTATAATAATAATTTATAAAATAGACTTACCTCGTGGCTCAGTGGGAGGATTTCCACTTTCTGAGCTGTAGGTTGTGGGTTCGATTCCCACCCAGGACAAACATTTGTGTGATGAACATGGATGTTTGTTCTTTGTCTGGGTGTATCTAGGTATTCTATGAAAGCATCTACAAAAAAAAAGTTTGTGTATTTTATCAGTTATCTGGTTCCCTTAGCTTGCTAAGCTTGTTTAGTTTGGGACTAGATGGCGCTGTTTGTAAAAAAGTCTACCAATATTTATATTATAATGTTTTTATCTATGGCAGTAGGCAGCTCAAGATTTAACTGAGTAGTGTGTCGTTGGAGAGGAAGCGGACTGAGGTTAGCCTGTCGATACCTGACATGCTCATTTCTGCTTTCGTACATTTATAGGATTTACTGAAAGTAGCACGAGCTATAAATCGCAGAGTAGTTTTTGCTACTTCTAACTGATGATCTAAAAATGGGCCGTGACACAAATCAGAGACATGAAGCAAGGTCAATGTCGAATTAGCATCACATCATCGTGCCGCCATTCGATTTCATTCATAATGGTTCAATTTATTTATTCACGCTTCGGTGGCTACGTCAATGAATTTTCTGGAGGCTAGCTGCGTTCCGCGGTTCTACCTGCGTACCTAAATAATTTTAGAGTAACCAAAAAACCAAAATAACAGAATAGATGCAATGCGTGCAGCTAAAAAAATTAAACAGTTGGAGGAGGGCTACATACCAGATCAAGAACACGAAAACGTATTTACGTAGTGATGCATTTACGCAGGGTTCGCAGTGATGATGTCCTGTGTGTATGTGTGGGTGTGTGTGTATGTGAGAGAGTGCGCGTGCGTATGTGTGTGGTATGTGTTTGTGTGGGTGAGGATGTGTGCGTGTGAGAAAGGGTTTGTATGTACGTTATTGAGCCTGAAGTAATAATCATTCTGTTTCATCGTAATTAAAATGTATTATCCGCCTGATAATACATTTTTTACATTCATAGTATTGTTTTGAATATACATCCAAATCTTTGTTAGCTCTATTGTATACATTAGCCGAACGTGCATTATATTGCTTGCAAGCAAAACCCATTTTACATTTTGGTATCTGCACAGCGGAAACCTTTCTTCCTTTTGCCTGGATGCTAGCAACAAACGGGTGTAATGTTTTTTTTAAACTAAGTGAACAAGATACAACTTTCTAACCGACAGTAAGTCACTAATCACATAAACACTTTCGGTGGGTAACTGATATTCTTGATACCTGATATTTTTTCTTATTCACTTTAATCAAAGCACCCTGGGACCGCCCAATCGCAATGAATTTAGTCATAGATGCTCCTCCCCAGATGGAAATACAGTACCTATATCAATATAGATTGTGCTAAAGCCACATAAATATCATTCAATAAATTACCAGGAGAGTGATAAGAATCAATTTCCATACTCTGCTGGACACTTGCTCTAAATGAGCGTACCAAGATAGTTTATAACAATTCCTAGATACTTGGTATGTGATACCATGTGAATGCTAGGACATCCACAGTTTTTCTGGTTGATATCATCATATTCATAAACTCTTATATTAAATTATGTAGGTAGCTGAGTACGTTTTGTGATACTAAAACATATTATGTAGTTGGTCTTGGTGAGCGGGATCGTTTCCGCAACTAGACTGCATGGCGGCACTTTTTGCGTCTCATCCCGGCTGCAGCTAGTCCAGTCACCCGGTGTCCTCCAGGAAAGCCAGCAGCTCGCTCACACCGGCGCAGGCTTCCCGGAGCGTCCTCGGTGAACCGAGGATCGATTTACGTTGTTCTGCCACGCTGTTGCACTCCACCAGCATATGCGCGTCCGTTTCTTCGGCCTCCATGCAGCCTCTGCGTAACTGTCTGTTTATCTGGCTGTCTGTAACCCCAATAGTAAAAAGGTGTTTGCTTAGAGAGCAGTGTCTCGTCATCACTCCGATAACTCGCCGAAGTCTATCACGTTTGAGGTTTAGGAGCCGTCGGGAGTATCTCGTGTTTAAATCCGGTAAGGCTTCCCTCGACTGCCTGCTGTAGTTGGTCTTAGAAGTGTTTAGTGTTAGGAGATTTGATTTAAGCCAATTAGCCACTCAGACACATTGTGAAAGTCGCGGGCAGCCGGTGGATGCAAGTGGCACATTGTCGGTCGGTGTGGCGGTCTAAGGGGGAGGCTTGTGTTCAGCAGTGGACGTCTTCTGGCTGATAATGTAATGTAATCAGCCACTTGCGTCATTCCTCTCTCAGCCCTTGTTTTCACGGGGTGCCAAAATTTTCCCGCGAATACAATAGTATCATCGGCATAAGAAAAAACATTGGCATCTCTAATTGACAAATTGCATAAATCATTGATAAATATATAAAATAGAGTCGGGCCTAAAACACTCCCTTGAACTAAACTAAATATGTAGGTTAGATAAAAAAAATACATACAAACATATTTACACTTTTTTCATAATAGGTTTGGTAGGATGTTTGCTACGCAACTACTGCGTAATATGCTACGACATTGCGTCTACGTTTAACTACTAATAAAAAGATGGGCACGACCCTGTCTGAGTGAAAACAGTTCACTTTATATTCATTGATTTGTTTGTAAATGATATTGATACATAGTACTGGGTTCAAACAAAATGCGACATAAAGTTTGATCTGTAGGCCTTTTACCCAACTGCCCAAGAAAGAGGGTAATGGGTAATTTTTGGGGTGTGTGTAAGAATTAATTTATGTAGATGTATGTATAAGTGTTCATATTTTTACCCGACTACGAAAAAGGAGGGTTATGAGTTTTTCCCTCTAATCTCCTAAGCGACTTATTAGATTTTAACAAGATAGGTGTCTATCGATGCGTCTTCACACTCCGCGTGTCATATGCTATACGGAATTTTACTAAATCCAATATGGCGGAATCTATTATAAAATTACTAAGTTAAAAAATATGTTTTTAACTTATATTTTATGGTATTCCTATAAATAATACTTACTGTAGCCTTGCCTTGAATGAATATCTATAAAATTGTAACCCGAATTTTGCGCGTGTAATACCGAAAAGTAAAATTAATTTTAAAAAAGACAACCTGACTGCAAATTTATCTAACCTCACCTAACCTAACGACACAAATAAACGTCCAAACCTCACAACCTCTCGTCTAAAGAAACCTCACTTGTCAAAAACGGTCAAGCCGTTGTTTAGGCTACAGTTTTATAGCGATAAAATTGTATCCCGAAGTTTGCGCATTCATTTTATCCCTCGAAAATGAGATGAATCTGACATTCTAGCTTCGGTAAATATTTGGACGACACTTTATTTAAGCCTGCTAGGCTTGCGGAGGCTTGCGGGGCAGGATTAAGGCATAAAATTTTTTTTTTTTTCATATTTATTCCATTCGTCCTTAAAATCTTATTTGTTTTTAATTATTTAGGCGATGTTTATCTCGCAGGCTGCGTATTCAGTCACACCTGTAAATAGAGTACGCATTTTTAGGGTTCCGTACTCGAAGGGTGTCAACGAGGCCCTATTTTTAACCTACGCCGTTTGTTCGTCCGTCCTTTCATAGGATCTTTGATTCGTAATGATTATTGTTATGTAACTGCTAGATATTTAATCCATCATCAAGAAACGTGTTCATTACCATTTATTGTTTTTTTCTTCTACATTTAAGCGTCTAACTTGATGTGATTATAATGCAAGCTCTATAGTACACTAGCTCTATAGCTGTTACCCGCGACTTCGTTCTTGTGGACCACAAAAAAAGTAATCTATGTCCGTCTCCGATCCTTAAGCTATATATATTCAGGTCAATCCGTTCAGCCGTTTAGCCGTGATAACGCGGCAAACACCCAGACACAGAGACAGATAAACCGAGTATTTTTTTAAACGTTTAGTTAGAATTAAAAAAAAACCGTTAACTGTCAGTTAAGATAAAATCAAACAAACAAGTTTAATAAGTTAAGTTAACGATAAAAATCATTAAACACAATGTGTAACTTTAGTACCCAACCCTCTGTGTGTGAGTCCGACTCGCACTTGGCCGATTTTTTTCTTTAAGCTGTAAAATATATACAACGTGTTATTGTAATAATGACCAAAAAGTTAGCTATGATTGGATTTAATTGTATCGCATAAACTCATTGTGAAGTGGATATTAACACCTTGAAAGACAAAACAAGCTTAGCTGGATTGTTTCACTTATCTACGTTATTAAGTACTTAGCGACGATAAAAGAAGATAAAAAGATAATGGAGATTTATAATTATAAGCAGGTTTCAACTAAAGCTTTGCTGATGAACGCTCAATGATTGAATTACCAGGCATCTTTGGGGAAATGCTGATTTTATGTGTTTTGGTCTAGACATTTTTCGGTTGATTTATGCTAACCTATTCAGCGGAAGGCAAATTCACTAATTGCTTTCCGCCGACGCGACGGTGCTGCAAAAAAGAAAAATAATAATATTATATATTTTTTCATGAATTTCAGAAGGCAAATTTTATTCAAATCTTGTCGTTACGAAACTTAACAGCAGCAAACATGCTCACACATTAAGGCCCGTACACACATTAAGTTAAAAAAATAACTATAGAATCGCAGCTTAGCGAAGCCGGTTTCATTATATTTTTCAACATCATACACAATAGGTAATGACAATGCCTAAAATTCCATTAGTACCTCACAGTTTTGAGAACATAGAGACAATGAGAAAAGAGTTTCTGAGGAACGTGACATAGTGATATCATTCCATTGTCAGCAAAACAATAGAGATGACATAGCTCCGTGACGGCTGAAATCCATGGCTGAAATCTATCTCTCGGAAATGACAATTAGTGACGTGAACCAAACTCAGAAACAAAAGAAACTAGAAGATCTTCGATGTGAACGAAACGACACAGTGTTTATAATTTGTATCTTTTAGATTAGCGTGATTTATATTCGTCATTTTCGCTTCCTAACAGGCGAATTGATGTTCAAAGGCAGATTTACTGCGTAATTCAAAAAATAATAATATAGTTATGATAAACTAGCTGCGCCCGCGGTTTTAACCGCTATTTTACAGAAACCGAATATTTTCTAGGTAAAAAGTAGCCTATGTGTTAATCCAAGGTATACGCTACCTCCATACCAAATTTCATTCAAATCTGTTCAGCCGTTACAGAGTTGGACGGGAAGAAACACACTTACATACTTTATTTATTTTATTACACACAACACAAATTACAATCAATAACATAGCAAGATATTTAGGATAAAGACAGTTCTAGATCGTAATTCAAAACTTGTGCTCACAGAAAAACCAACTGAGAAGACGTTGAGCGAGGTTAGTGCTCAATAATTTATACACAAACATAAAATATAAAACGAAATTGTTCATAATCATACTTATCTATACTTACATACTTACACACTTACAAATAATCTTTCGCATTTATAATATTAATTTGGTGTAGTCGTATACGTAACCTTCGATGCGGGACACACACACGCCCACACATCGCACGCGACCGCTTTTTTTTAGCTTTGATATTGTGTTGAGGATACACAAGAATATTTACACTTTCTTTTGATTTCCCAGCAGCTCTGCTTACTCTGAGGTATTAAGTTAGGAAACGCGTATGTTTATTTTGAGCGTAACAAAGAGAGAAGGCCAAACAACTTTTCACTTTCTCCCAATAAAATGTACCTTATTCCTTCGAAATTCTGGTTTTTATCATAGTGGTTTTATATGACAGTTTTGATTAGATTTTTTCTAGATCGGATAAATAAGAGAACGACAATCTGATCTAAGATCCCGTATTGACAGTACCTGCAAATATTAACTATTTAAATTTTTAATACTCTTGACCCAATTTAATAAATCTTGAACATTTTCGGGAATAAAGGAACGCTTTCATTAAAAAGTTCATTGACACTGCCTTTAGAAGTGAAAACTTTGTAGAGAAATAAAAAAACACTTTGTTACAAAGGAAGCCCGGAAGTTAACGAAGTGCCTCGATTCAATTAATTTATTTTAACAATACCAAGCATAAATACTATCGAAAAAGCTTAAGCTTAGCATAAAATGTATGCAAAATGTACCGGCCGTAAATAAATATTAAATTATCCATACTTTTTGTACGGTTTTTTTTTGTTTTTGTGTTTTTTTTTTGGTACGCGCTGGATGCGAGCCGCTTCCATCCGCTTTTTATGGAAATCAAGGGGGAGGCCTGTGCCCAGCAGTGGACGTCCTGTGGCTGAGATGATGATGATGATGATACTTTTTGATTATTCCTACATTCGTAGCATAGGACTCTTATACAGAGTCCGCCTGGGGAGCCTGGGGAACCACTCCTTTGCCAGTTATTCAATCCATAATTAGTAGTGTGCAAATATTACTGTTTCGGGTTGAAGGGCAATGGTTCCAGTAAAATTATTAAGAAATAAAGAGACTTAACATCTAACATCTCAGGATGCCGAACATGTGAAGTTTGAAGTTCTAAATCCTTGAGCTATTATGGGCAAGCGCCCGATAAAAATGTAGATTTTACCCGACTGCCACAGATGAGAGGTTAACGTTTTTGGGCTGTCTCTAAGTATGTATGTTTGTGTGATATTACCTGGTACAGCCTAAACGGCTTGACCGATTTTCACGCGTGAGGTGACATTGGATTCCTCTTTATTCCTCGAGTGACATAAGCTACATTTAGCAGTCGGCTTTTTTATTAGTTGAATAATATGTAATACTTGCTACTTATACTTTTAAAATGTTCATACATTTTGCTACCAATTACGTACGAAATTTATACACTTAGGCAAGCTTTTATTAAAAACTGTATAATGTACTAAAACAATAATACAGATCTTATTTACTTATTTATTTTTAATCCGATGCATACTGTGCTAACAGTTAATTAACTGTTCGAAGAACGTAGAGTCGATTTAATGTCAATCATGCTCGCACTTCAGGACGCTTTGGTGGCTTCGATAAATTCCCAATGTGAGAAGTGAATAAGTCTATAGTGCCATGCAGTGTTATGGGTGAGAAAATTAAATATAATTTAATAGTTATATGAAAAAAATAGCGATATTACGTATATTATCTTTAAATAACCCTTGTCGCTTTTAGTTGCAAGCACAATCGTCTCGCTCGCGCATTTAAAAACTACTGAAAATATAAATCACTAAGGATGAATTTCTAAAAAGTATAAATTATGTGTCCGCCTTTATAATAAGATTATTACAAATGTTTTTATATACTTTTGTTCGTATATCTTTTTATTTGACGGAGAAGATCGATAAAATCGAAAATTAATTTTTAATTGTTTGATGTTTGCTATATTTAGACATGTACATGTACAACATACAATTTTTGGAAGTTCACACTCTATCATCTAACAAAACCTTGCGAATGTGTAGCTAAGTAGCTGTAGCTTGACTCTATACCTCATAGCAAAGAGAAACTATATTAAGCGTGCTAATGTCCATAGAAAAATGCGTAAATCGATTGCAGTACTGATAAGGACGTCAGATGGCGCTAGTGCTTTAATCTGCGACATGTTCGTCACAATTGCTGCTTGACTTGAAATAGAAAGTCAAGCTAACTAAACTAATTTGTAATTGTACGGAGAAAAAAGTTACATGCTGTGAATATTTTTGCATTAATAATACCAGTAAAATTATTAATTTTTATATTTTATTTGGAAAACACGCTAGGTGAGATGCTATCAAGAGATGGCGTTGAAAACATTATTTTGGAAACATATTTTTTTACATCATTTATTGCAATCTAATTTGAATTAAACCTAAAATAGCGGACGTATACTAATACTATGTTTCAATATTAACCATATTTTCATCGGCTTTTATAGCGGATCGGCTTTTATAGCGGATCGTCTTTTATAGCGGTTTGGACATTACGTGACTAAATAAGCGCCAAGTAGTTTTAACCAGAACTTTCGGGGGTACACTTATGTTGTTTGAGATTGTTATTCTTTTCGTGTAGATTTTCTTTGCTCATGCACAGCATGCAAAATTATTTGTTTGACAACTAAAACACGAAATTCTATAGAAATAACAAAATAAGAGTGAATTGTTATATCAAACTTTACAAAAATGAAATCCGTAAAAAAACATGCGCGGAGTGCGAAAACACGCTTTGTTAAATTCGGTCACGGAGCGATGGGGTTTCGCGCGCTAATTATTAATTTTCCACCTTCTACACAAAAGAAAAACATAATTATTAGTATATCTACAAGTATTTATAAACGTTGATATTACATATTTGACTAAAACGAGTCGAAGCGAGAAAATCGGCAGTTATATGTGTAGATATTTAATTTTGTCCGATGATAACTTGAGAATCATTAAGAAATTTTGTAGGCTAGTAGTTTGTTTCTGTGCAGTTTTAAGTTCGAATATGAGCATAATTAAAGTAGAATATGTGGAGTTATATGGGTCGCGAGCTCTCAATTCGGCGCGAGCTACTAGCATGCTTATAAAAAGGTTAAGCAGCTTAGCTAGCATTAGTTAAGCCATTGTTTTATTACTCGATAGAATATTATTAGTTACTTCTAGAATAAAAAGGTACCTTCTAAGAGAGCGTTCTCCACTGTAGACCACTTCGTTGGTTACCATCAGGCTAGATGTGGTAAAACTCAGACATATTTTTAGTTAAAAAAGAGATAGTATTGTATTTTCTGATATTCGAGGAACCAGTTCCACGAAAACTACTAAAAAGTTGTACACCAGTAAAGCAACTTCTCTATTAAATTTTCTTATGTCATTTATCGTACATTTCTAAGTGGAGTTTATGGTATATACCATTCTAAAATCAATTGATGAAAAACAAACAGAATTACAGAGTAAGACACTAGATTTCGCGACGAAATCTAGGGTACTAGAATACATTATAATTATTGTTCACTTTTGTTTAAATTTAAAATGTTAGTATAAATCACCTTTCCTGTTTCTGCTTATAAATAAATAAATAAGTAACGTATAGCTGATGCAATAAAAAACATATATTTCATCAACCACGCCCCCATATTGGGGTTAATTCTCTGCCAATTCACTTCTTAGTGGCATCCTTCACACTGTCAATTGATACAGTCAGTGACACAAATTGTTGTTTTACTTACAGTGTAAGCCTCACTACAATTAGGTATTTATAAACAGCCCTGGACTAATGGTTAGTAGTCGTTGAATGATACAGAAAAACTATTTATCGGTTTATCTATTCGAGTTCATCAGATTTATTACTTTATTGCACACATCGTAAATTGCACTGTAAGATGATTTAATGCTATGGTATTTTCTGTGAGGCATCCCGAAAGAGAGGGTGGTGCGTGCATTAAAAATTACAATGAGCAATAAACTAAGCAAAAACATAATATATAATTAAGCTATGAATCGATCGGTTCGTTAACTTCACAAGCATTGTATTATGTTTAAAAAAAATGTATCATTTAATTAAAAAAATATCTAGATCTATATGTACAGAAAAAGAACCACGACGCGCCGAGATGTCATCTTTGTTTGATTAAAATATGCTAAGACTACACTGGATCTACCAGGTCTCAAAATGCCAAAAAGTGCTCTTTCCGGCCGATGTTTTCTCTAAGAATTATTAAAGTATCCAAGTAGAAAAAATATACATAGGCTTTTGAAGACTCTTATCTAGTCAAAAGTTCATACCAGTACACGATATGAATTACTTAATAATAATATACTTAATAATTACTAATTACTTTTTCCAGAATCGAACTGGCGTACAATGGGTCAAGAGAAGATTTAGATCCTTACGTGCCGTCACAACACAGACCTCTTGGTTCCAACACTTCGTAAGTATTCTACCCCTCTCGCACACAGTCCACGTTATCTGCACAAGTTGAGAAGGTTGCATGTAGCATTATATTTACGTGCAAAAGTTTACGGTTTGTTAAAAAAAAAAATTATAGTTATTCCTATTGCATTAGGCGAAGAAAAAATTCAAAAACTTGAATATAATAATAATAATAAGGTAGTTGTAGTGTAGTTTCTTCAAAAATATGTTTAAGCAATGAGATTTTTTCCATTTTGCCTATATGGTACAACGACGGGTCTTGCATAAAATGAAAAACAACACGAAATAAAAATAAATAATAACGACAGAAAAAAGATGTCTAAATACCAGCGGTGCATTTTTTTAATAATAATAATTATTTTATTTTATTGTTGATACCTACGAAATTTAAAGATAAGATACCAGGTTTCATGTTTTAGTAATTACTTTTTCAATTACTTCTAGGATATAATTAATTACCACTAGAAATGTGCAATTGTAATCCCTTTATGGATCTACTTTTTATTGAAAGCCACAGTTATTATTGCATCTATTTTTTAAAGTTGAACAAAGCAAGTGTTTTTAAATTGTTTGAAAAACAAAAAGTCTGTTTGGAAGTGGTTCTGCGGAGTGTGAATAAATTCTTGTTTTTTGTTTAATTAAATTTTCGATTACATCTTTTATTGCAAAACTTAGAAAACTTAGCTTCAAAGAAACCGCGCTTCAAAAGAATGGAGACAAATACAAATATAAAGAAAATAAAAACAAATCAAATATTTATTTAATTAATTCGTTTGCGATTTCCGATAATGTGCTAATGCCAGCTCTATACTCTTACCGAGACAGGTCGAGTGCAAAAATAAGAGTGTGTTTTCGATTTCGAGAGATTTTCGAAAAATCCATTAATAGGATTACTAGGCTAAGAAAATGAAGTAATTCTATTGGTGGATTTTTTCTGGCGCAACGTTTACTCCGCACATTTTTTATGGAAGCGTGCCCTTACGCCTTAAAAAGTGTCAATGAGACTTTCTCTTAAATCTTGGCTTCACAAGTTCACTCACCAGCCAATGTATTAAGCCTGTGTCAAGTTTTATATATGTCGAGCGAAGTAAAATATTTCACAATAAAAAACCAATCTCAGTCATAGTCTGAGTCCATTCCACAGCCTAGTCCTAGTCATGCTTCAGTCTCCTGGATGCGTTACTGAAAGATTCTACGGAGTTTTGAAAACAGCTTGAAAATACACAATTCACTTTTTTATATGATTTTCATAAACTCGCGCACGTTAATAAATACTTCGTGGATAATATTCACCAGTATTACACTTGAAAGAACACATTTTTTGGAAAATAAAATTCGGCGCCAAAACTCTCTCAAAGAGGTTTTTCGTTACTCGTTGCTATAAACGCGTGCCTCGGGAGTATCTGCACGAAAGTATAGTTGGCATTAAAGAAATTTACATTCATTGAAAAAGCTCTGAGCATAATCGAGATAAATTGGAACTGAAATAGTATTATCATAATACTAAATTTCTCTATGTTATATCAAGAATACGAATCATTATCTTTTCGTGTTGGAATTTTCCTTATATGTCTTCAGTCGAAAGTAATGATACTCGTGTTTAGAATTGCCGGTGTTTTTCCCTATAGAAAACTAACTGCGCCTTGCGGTTTTACTCAGGTTTTCGGATTTTTTTTAAATAAAAAAAAACATAAATATCAAAACTGCAGCCATGGCTGCAATTAGGCACCAAACCAGACGTGGCAAAAAAATTATTTTGGTGGATAGCTTTCACGTCATGATCTTAGTATATTTGTAAAATTTTATTGAAAAATGATTTAATTACTTTATAACATTAAATTTATTGACCGAGCGAAGCGAAGGTATGAGATTTTACTGGGACAAATCGGCATTTGTATGTATGTTTGTCCGATGATAAATTGCGAACCGTTGAACCGATCTTCATGAAATTTTGTAGGCAAGTAGTTCATTTCAATACAATCTTTAAATTCGAATATGAGCTGAATCAGACCAGGGGTTGTGAAGATATAGGGGTCGCGAGGTCTCAGTTCGTCGCGAACAACTAGTTATGTAAATGTTACAGGTTACAGGGGTATTACAGGTTTAATATGCATAATGTGTTTATGGGTGTTTATGGGTATCTGTGCATAGCATCGTAACACCCAAACGGATGAACTGATTTTGATTTAGTTTTTTCTTTTTGATTGAAAGGTGACTTGATCGCGTGTGTTCTTTCTGTTGATTCAAGAAAATCTGTTCAGCCGGTTGAAGATCTTGTCTCTTTTGTAGTTGCTTTGTTTTTAGAGTTCCGTAGTACTAAAAGGAACCCTTATAAGTTCGCCATGTCCATCTGTCTGTCTGTCTGAATCCTTTAAAGCCTTATAACTTCAAAAGTTATAAACTTACATGCATGAAATTTTGCACAACGAAGTCTATATACTTCAAACATCCTACGGAACCCTACTAAGCATTGCCCAACATGCTCTTAACAAGTTTTTTGATTTTATTTTATGGTATAATTAAATGTGTAAAATCAAGTGTATGGTTTTCCAGGAGTTTTGGAGCCCTAGCCCACTTGCTGAAGGTGTCGCTCGGATCGGGAGTACTGGCGATGCCCCTCGCCTTCAAGAACGCTGGTCTGCTGGTCGGAAGCCTTGGAACAATCATAGTTGGCTTCATTTGTGGTCACGTTATACACATTTTGGTGAGTTAATAAGCCGTTTGGCGGGGTTCGCTGCCGATTCAAAGAATGGTCACATCATTTCACCAAAAAAAAAGTATTTATGTATTTTATCAGTTATCTGGTTCCCATAGTACAAGTTTGCTTATTTTGGGACTAGATGGCGCTGTGTGTAAAAAAGTCCACCGATACTTAAGTAAGCTTATTTGCGCTAAGTAAAAATTAATAACATTCGAAAAATAATGAATGATAGCATTAAGTTTAACGAAATTCTATTTATGTATACTAACTTATTTCCGAGATCCAGGTATTGCATTAAAAAAAAAAAACTAAATACTAATCCTAGTAAAGATCCATATTTATATTATACAGCCCCGACTTGTCCTTCTGTTTTATGGAACTGCGTACCTACGCTAAGCAAAAACCATTGCACATTTATGTCAAGGTAGATAATTATAAAAGCATGTCAAATTGTTGCGCTCGACATACCATGATTTATTATTATTATGGATTAATTTCATGTTTTTTTTTTTACATTGATTAATATTTCATATTATGTTGAATAAAATAATGTGAGTTAACCTAACCTAAAACATAAAAATTGTTTGACCTGAAATAAAGTGACATTTACCAAAATCAATTTAATCAATTATTTATCTGCTTTTTTTTTGTTATCATATGAAACAGTTTTTTGAAGTTCAGGTATATGTCTTTTTCTGGTTCATTTAAATTTTGATTTCAGGTAAGGTCAAATTGGATATGGTAAAATAATTGCTGTCATGTGAAAGATAAATAACTGATCCGATATTCATTAGAAGCAACAGCTCGGAAACTACATATTCGTTACGCACGCATCAAACGCAACATAATGTTTATATTTACCGAATAAAAATATAATTAATCTCACCATGAAATCTCTGTGAACCGTGTTACGGTGTCAATTGCATGCTTCCTGCTAATTATAAACATTGTACCACAGAATATGAAAGCTCAGTTACATCACTAACCCACTTGCGGTCTGCACTATGCTTTATTTGCAGTTATGACATCGTAATTTGATTGTGTAACTGCATTTACTGTCACTTTCTAATGCCCGTGTTTAAAATGTACTTCGGCATTGTCATTGTCACGCGACCGCTATGTGCCCTTTAACGTACTCTTTTTTTCTACGATTATAGTGAAATTTGTCGAACGTAATTGAAGTGTGATGTAATTTTTATTGACGGAAATTGTTTTGCTTTTTTTTTAGGATAAGCTCGTCTGGCGGGCCCAGTAGAGGTTTAGGTAATCTATAATACTAATACGTTACTAGTAAAATATAAATCAGTGGGCCCAGTTGACTCCCAACCACAGACGCGTAAATACTAGTAAAATTTTAAAATTTTAATTTAGTTGATATTTGTCGTCGTGTAACATGTGTATGTACAACAACATATTTCAAATTCGTGTACAGCCATTTTTTGAAATATTTGCGAAAAAAAGTGCCGCTGGGAGCAGGTTTCCCTAGCGGAAAGTGTGTTAAGGAAATAAATATAAAATACACATATTGGACACATATTTGAAATTACCATAAACGACGTCATGCTCTAAATATCTACTAAACTCAAATCATGCATTGAAATGCGACACTTATCCGCTAGGAGTACGCACACGTAAAATAGAAATAAGTGGGCCAAGTTGACTCCCAACCACTCATACGTGCTTGTAAAATAAAAATCAGTAGACCCAGTTGACTCCCAATCACAGACACGTAGAAAACAGTGGGCCTAGTTGACTCAAACTGACTCGTGCTAGTAAAATAGAAACAGTGGACCGAGCTTACTCGCTACCACGGATGCGTACTATAAAAATAGAAATCAGTGCTTCCAACCCTTATCATTTATTAATTTCGACATTTTGTAAAATGATTACCGTACGCTATAATTTAATTAATTTATTTTGACGATTGTGTGGCAGCTTAAAGGTAAATTATATAATTTAATTAACTAATATTATTGGTGATAACAGTTTTAGTTAATAAAATAATAATAACTCATTTTAAATACCTGACATAATCGCAAAAAAAAAGATAAAATGAGAAAGAGTAATAATTATATAGTGTGTTATTTTAGACGTTGGACTTTCTATAAGAAGACATTCAGTACACGATTTTGAAACTCATCTTTATTTAAGACCTTAATATCTGACACCGCCCATCCCCTGACATTTATCTGCTAGCAGAATTACAGGGCCAATATGCTGTGAACTAACTCGCAGCGCACGGGCTCGCTGAATTACAAAGTTTTGGTGACAAGAGTTTGACAAAGATTTGGTGACAATTACATTTTATGATTTAAATATTATTTCTTCCTATCAGCTCTTAGACGTCTACCACTGGACGAACCCCGTCCCCTATTGGGGTTTGCCATAACCCTCACGATTGGCAGGCGGCCTGGAGATCGCAGAATGTTCACCATTCCTAAAATGACGTTGCTGCCCGTCATCCGTTAGTTCTGGTCGTAGTTTTAGGATATACCCTTTTCTATATTTGAATTTTACTATGAAAACTGACGTGGTTTTGATACATTTTGTTTTAATAAAACGGGAACCGAATCGGAAATAACCGGGAATAACCGACTTAATTTAACGTGAGTATTACCGTTTTATTAAAACAAACTTCTATATTTGAATTTTATTTTTTCGTAATATATACGCCTTAATTATCAGAATCCCTGAATATGCACGTCGTGTATGCAAACATCTTTTATTAGACGAAAACATAATTACCTTTTCAGTTGAAAGTTCTTTTAATTATTACACTTTTCCTTTCATTTTTAATTATAATTTTGATGAGAAGCGTAAATATTTGAGCAAAAATACGAATCCCGGCTGAAATTAATTTTCGCGACATGATAACTGCGAAACCAATAATAAATTGAGCCCCCGTACTTATAGAATGACGCAAGATTTCTGTATTATTTATAATCAGAAATATTTATTGGCCATAAATAACATTAAATATAACAGGCATGTCACTATTATAAAAAATACTTAAGTTTTAGAAGTTAGTAATTTAGTTAGTTAGTAGTTAGTAATTTTTAAGAATTAATAATAATAAATAATAAATATCTGGGACATTTTTGCACACATCGTCACCTGACCCCAAACTAAGCAAATCTTGTAATATGGCTGCCAGAGACTGATATACGTACATAGATATTTTTTAAATACATACTTATATAGATATTAACACCCAGACATAGAACAAACACAAATATTCATCACATGAATGTTTGTCCTAGATGGGAATCGAACCCACGCCCCCAAGCACAGTAGGTAGGTTCACTACCAACTGAGCCACCAGGGCAGTCATTACATTTAATTAGATTTCAAATGTATATATTTTTATTTTATTCCAATGGTAATTCTCAATTTTCAAAAATATGCCTATCTATACCGTATTTATATTTTAGGTTAAACAACATCACAAATAATTACAGATTCAAATATTAGAAAAATAATTCGTCAAACTTTAAATATCTTAACCTACTCTAAAAGTCCCCCGCGAACCGGACCCTGACCAAAAGTACCTAAATTGATTTATAATTATTTCGGAAATCCTAACACAAGTCAGAATTTAGGTTGGCTGATGATGATATCTCAGGGTGGCGAGCACAGTGCATTTCTATGCATGGTTTTGAACTGTTGAATTCCAAAATTCTGCTGGCACTAACTGTTAATGACAAGCGTAGTTTATCATCAAGCGTTTCTTGATACTTGTGCCCGTCTGCACTAAACTTTGACAGCTCCTAATTTCATACTTAACTCTCTAGGACGTACCTAACAATGAAAAATGAGTTGCACCAAACTTAGGAGGTTGTTTAAATGCGTCCTGTCATGTCCTTGCCTTTGGCATGCTTATATTCGACTTAGTTTAAGTGATCCTTACCAAAGTTTAATTTTTGTTGACTTTAGTCGATAATAGGAAAAATTCATGGCAAAAACCACAAAATAGTCAACAATTTAATGAAAAAATATTTCTTATTAGATAAATATAAGGAATGTTTGGGGGGTGCAATCCTCGATGTAATAAGTATTATATGTGTCAATTAGTTTTTTTTTTGTAATATTTATAAGTAATAAGCAGTTTAAATTTATTTATTGTTTTAGTGTAAAGGGGCATCAGTTGCACAAATATCTAAACGTATCCTTTTTATCTTTCTAGGTACGAACATCTCAGCAGCTGTGCGTAGAGACAAAGAAACCTGCACTAGGGTACGCGGACACCTGCGACCTGGTCTTCCAACACGGACCAATTCCACTCAGGAAGTTTGCGCATTTTGCCAGGTGAGTTAGTTAGTTTTTTTATCGAGTATTAGTCCGCGATTGACCACCAACTCACCTCGTTGGTAAGCGAAAATGTGGTTGAAGATGAAGCAGACAGAACTAGAAAATACCTAATCACTGTAATCTTAAAAATCCATAGATTAAACCTGTCAGGAAATAAGGAGGCAGTTCGTGTAAGCCAAGTGTCTAGCCCCATTGTCTATGTTTTGGCTGCCTGAAGGTATCAAACATGGCCTTTGTCATTGATGATTCGATTATAGCTAAAGCTGGGATGCCCAGAGTGTTGACGCCTATTTTTGACATATACTCAGCTTTGCCATCAAGCGTGGCCATGCTGCTACCATTCATGCGACTTTCCCCTCCCAGATTGTTTTGTATATTGATTTTTAGGTTTGATTTATAATATATTTTTTTTTTTTATTACAATTATTTCCACATTTTCATATACTTGACTCAGTTATAATTCAACTCCACCGCGTTCACTAGTGATTTCCTAATACTTCAAAAATATTTATCTAACATAACATCTACTGTACTCGCTTGGCTGGCATGCAAAACATGGCCGACGTACTACATGGCCAAATGATGTGAGCAAACAATACTTTGTGGCCCATCCGCTATAGTAGAGAATCCTTGGTCTGGATTTACATATGAATTGAAACCTAAGAAATGCCTTGTCACATGAAATACAATATTACCGTTCAATACCAAAAGTAATCCGCAACTAATTTAATAGCTCTGCGTTGAACTATCCACGGGTTAAACGAAGCTAACGCGACGTAGGGTGCAGGGTTGAGCCCACAAATTGGAGATGTGGTGGCTTTATAGACCCCGAAATGGACACTTTATTTCAAAGGGTACTTATAGTGACAAATTAGTGCCTACCGAAAGGTTGACGCCCAGATAATTTTATACAGCCGCAGCTTTATTGGAAACTAGTCATTGCTTGCGACTTCACCCGCGTTATGAACAAAGTATAGCATAAATCACACGCAAAAATAATAATATAGCTTTTTAATCATGAAAGAGTATTTTCTGAATGGATTCTGTAATAGTACCAGAGATTATACCTCCTACACGCCAAAATTACAAACATTAGACTATTATTCAAAAACAATCGTGAAAAGAAACATTCTGTCTGCCTGGAAGAGATCGCTTTCAGCGATAAGGCCGCCAGTTGTTACAATACTTTTTAAAGTCTGTTTATAAATTATGTAAAAATTTGTGTGAACAATAAAGAGTTAATCTATCTATCTATCTGTCTTATCAACATTATAAATAATAATAAAGTACCTACAGTCTCTTCACGGAGAGTGTCTAATACGCTCTCTCTTGCACAATTGTATGAAAATGAAAAGGACGGCACTAGCACCGTGAGTAACTGTGATTGGTCTTTCGGACCATTCTTTTAAAATGTTAGCCTGCGTTTATACGCCTTTGAAATTAGTCTGTCATCATCAGTCAGACTGTCAAGCCAAATTCGGTGATATGACATTAATAACAATGTTCACTCGTATGCCTGGCTGGAATGCCAACCCACTTTTCCATTCTAGTGGATAAGACTAACATTTGCTCGCAGTGTGCATGCACCCTATCTTAGTTATCTGTGACCAATGACGTGCAGTCCCTGATTTCCGTATTAAACATTCTCCGTGAACAGATTATAAGCATTATTTTAACCGAATTTTATATAATTTTTTTAAAAGCTGGCCAAAAAAATTGCTAAAAACAATATTGAAATAAAACTACGATAATATGTGTAGCTTAAGTTAAAAACAAAAAACTGATTTCAGGGAATTGGCGGACTGGGCTTTGGCAGTTACTCACCTGGGAGCCTGTTGTGTCTACGTCGTAGTTGTAGCGGAGTCTTTTAAGCAAGTAAGTCATTGAGCGGACCATTTGGCGGTTTGTTGGTGCGACCCCAAAAGGTCGCACCATTTTTATGTAGAGCTCAAGCACGCGTTGTTCGAAGTTGGTAAAGTTTTACAAGTAACGTACCTACAACTTCGTACTACTCGCAAATAAAAATGGCGCAACCTTCTTGAATCGGCATTGCGCCAAACGGGCCTCCCCCTAAGAGGTTAAGTTGATAAAAATATAGCTCTACATCGCCCTCGAGCTCAAAATATCATAGACTAAAAAAATATTGCCTAGAAAATCAATCAAGAAAATAAATAAATAAATTATGATTACCTATGCGAAATATTAACGTGAACAAGCACTAGTACGGTAGTAATTGAGTCGAATATCGAGTGATTTTAGTTACTAAAGTCGCTAATCGCTAAGCTACTCCTAATTTTTGGTAGTTCAGACATATTACACGCAAGAGCTAAAATGAATTACGGACTGGCGAATTAGACAAGACCAATTAGTCCAGACCCTAAATTATTCTAACTCCACTCATTTGCCTCCTCCTCGAGTCGTTAGCTCACTGCTGAGTGCCATGTGCCCAGACATTCTCATGACGTAACCGCTTTCCACTGCTCTGTTTTTGTAGCACAGTCAATTTAGCGTTTGACCCGGAAATAACTAGTAACAGGATTGTTTTTCCTGTACATTATTGTAGAAACAATTTATCATGTAAAAATACAATAATTAAACTAAATACGTATCCGAAACAGACTCAAATTTTATATTTTGCAATTTCGTATCTATTTGCGCTACGTTAGAGTCTATTTCAGATGACGATTGTAAGTACGGCAGCGAGTTGAAGGCGACGATAATGTATTAAAGCTCAAGCAAAAATGCTTTTTCTAACTTCCGTACCTTCAAGCTGTTTATTTATTTATTTATAGGCGAGGTGCCTATATCTCACAGTGTTGAATCTTAATAACTGTCAGTCAAGATTATCTTCTCCTTAATTATCCTACTGTCTAGCTTGTTTTTTGTTGAGACCATCTCCGTAGCAACCTGTTCCAATTGTGGATAAGTCTGTTGCTGAGGATGCGGTGTGCAGTGCTGGTTTGAGATGGTGCAGGCTGTAGCAGGGTCTTCTGGCGTCTGCTATCTCTTGTATAGGCTCACTTCTTACTTCACTACTTCACATTCTCCTTCACTTCTCTTTTCACTAGGATATAACGCACACTGGTGATTGTACACTATTTTAAATTTGTATTTTAACATTAAGAAGAAATTAAATTTGAACAAAAAACGATTTTGTAAGGATACGATGGAGCTGACATAAAGAAGGCAATTTTTTGTAGGCCCACTAGAACGGCTACGTATATTGATGGTGCTACACTGGAAACTATATATATTTTTTTATAGGAATCGGACGAAAAATAAGGTAAAAATGCAAAAGGAATCAAAAAACCGATAAATATGCGTTGTTTGGTTTGGATAATGTATAGATAATAATACCCTGTAATATTCTGGAACAAATCGACGTGAGTTTCATTACTATACGCTACAACTTGCGGTGGGCCTATTTTGCAAACAAAATAAATTGACTCCTTTGAAAGTCGAAAACTCGCCAATCGACTAAAACAATCAAGTAACCCCACACTGAAGACTTTCCAATAACCGACTAACAACTCTTTTTATTTTATTTGCCCCAGGTGTCAGATGTCTACGGAGGTCCTGACTGGAGCGTTACAGTCTACTGCGCGCTGACACTCGTCATACTAGTTCCTCTAACACAGATCACCAAGCTCAAATACCTCGTGCCGTTCTCAGCGATTGCCAACTTCGTCTGGCTGGGGTCGATATGCATCTGTATCTACTACTGCTTGAGAGACCCGCCGAATATTAAGGAGCGCAATGCCGCGACTAGTATTGAAGGGATTCCTACTTTTATCAGGTAAGGGTTCGCATGATTGTTAGCAAGATCTAGCCTATGATCGACCGGTACTAACACAACCTCGGCCGACAAACGTTCACACTGCTTATGGTAATTTTTTGTGGCTCAGCGCGTCTGGATCACACGTCTCAGGGCGTGGGTTCAAATCCCAACAATAAGTTTGAGCTACTGAGTGATGGGATGAGGTATGTTGGGGCGAAGACGGAACAACCCAAAAGCATCGCAAGGAAACCATAGAGTGGTGGCAGCACTATCTGCGAGTAGTACTGTGCTGGCTACCACCTTAAGTTGAAAAACTGTCGCCAAGCACCTTACGATGCTTCGGCTGCCTCTTTTGTGAGCCAGTTCCCATTTCGTGCTATGAGTGTTTACCATCTTCGACCTTACCGTTACTTAACTTCAGGTGATTTTGTTATCAAAAGCGTAGCATCATGCCAAATATAAAAAACTACATAAAACGCTGTCTACTCACTATTTGCACCACATTGAATTTAGTCTTATCTACATAATTTCCAAATATTTTCAGGTCAATATAATAATCTTAAATAAATAAGAACTGCCCCCAATCCTTAAAAGAACGCTAATTTTTCAACGTCGCTCTCAATATTTTTTTCCTTGAAAACAGCAGGAAAGATCTGAGTTATAACATCAAGATTGAACAAGGTAGTGGCGAGCCGCAGCTGCCTGAACAGATTTATATAACGAGCTCCATTGTGAGATAAGTAGTTAGGCGCCACCAATTTTTCTGTTGACGGTGTTTCCAATGCTTGAAGATAAATTAAGTTTTCGGAAGTTTCCGTAACCACTTCTAGCCCTATCAATAATTCATGGACAGGTGAGAAGGACAAAATACGACGTCTTTTGGACAGTGGACACTGTCGTCCAATGCTTCCCTGCTGTCTTAGCGATATAATCCGACCAGCTAGTTAGAGAATGACCAGTGCCTTATTACAAACAAAATACATACAAACTAAAACAAATTATCAATAGCCAATTACATAAAACGAACAGTTGGATTTCCCAGAGATCATTGAATATCTAAAGACAATCCAAATATTTATGTGAATATATTTTTTGAGTGTATTCTAACTAATATTATAAAGTAACTCTGTCTCTCTGTCTGGGCGTTTGTCGCGTTATCACGGCTAAACGGCTGAAGACCGAGCTGAATTTTTGCATAGATATAGCTTAAGGGTAGGAGACAGACATAGGCTACTTTTTTTTGTAGGTCCAAGCGAACGAAGTCGCGGGTGACAGCCAGTCATAATATAAAATTCTGACCTAAAACTAGCGGATTTATAAAGTACAAACATGGTTGAAACACAAATTCGTTCTATTTACCTGTTATAATCTAGTTTACCTACTTTAATATTCCAAAGTAATACACCGCCCCTTGAGTTTAGTAATAAATATATTGTTGACAAGGTTCTAATATTATTTATGAACGGAAATTAAATCTGAGTTTACGGAGGAAACGAGGTATCAACCCCTTGTTACGGACCTTGACTTTGAGTTTGAGCTTTTAGTAAATATATTGATTTTATACTCGTGTTACTCGTCATTAATTTGTTTTTCAATAAAAACTACGTTTGCGCTTTCAACACTGAGATATAATGTACTAGCAGCGCCCCGTGGGTGCACCCGCTTTCCTACAGGAGCCGTATATTTTGAGAAATAAATTTTACCTATTGGTTATTCAGGGTGTAAGATACATCCATGTCAAATTTTATCTAAGTCCAGCCATTAAGAAATTAATTGGGAACAAATCCCCTTACAAATTTTAGCATTTATTAGTGTTATAATGTGCGTGTGTTGTTTCTCAATCAATTGTAATGACTAAAAGTTTTTTTTAGCTTATATCCTGGATTAATACATTTGCTATTTTTTAATCTAGAAAAATAAAAATGTTCTGTAGTATAACAGCTAAAACCTCTGGCGCTGCTAGTAAAGTTTCAATTGAGAACCTTCTGTGTTAGAAGTTGGTTAAGCCTTAACTGCTGAAAACTCCGACTATAGAGATATTTTAATCATTTTTTTTATTTTTATTCATCAACTTTTTTTACCATCCCACTGCTGGGATATCGGCCTACCCTCTAAGGGTGATAAGGCTATATCCACCACGCTGGCCAAGTGCGAGTTGGCGGATTCACATACGCCATCGAATTTCTTTTTCGGAAATATGCAGGTTTCCGAAAAATCAGTGGTATATCCGTACGTAAGTTCCTAATAACTTATTGGTACGGGCCCATCCGGGTTCGAACCCACGACCCCACGAATATGAGGCGAGCGTGCTCCCACTGAGCTACCACGACTACTGAGCCTCCTATGTACAAACTGGATATATTGGAGTCGGTTAAAAATATATATTTATTTTCTTTTCCAGCACAAGTCTATTCGCCATGGAAGGCATCGGAGTAGTGATGCCCATCGAGAACGAGATGCTGAAGCCGCACCACTTTCTGGGCTGCCCCGGTGTGCTCAACGTCGCCATGACTACTGTGGTCATCCTCTATGGGTTTGTCGGCTTCGTCGGATACTTGAGCTTTGGAGAGGAAGTGAGAGGAAGCCTCACTTTGAACTTGCCACAAGATGAAGTGTAAGTAACGACATTAAAATAATAAGAACTAGTAGTGCTGTGAGCAGTAGACCTCGCGAGGACAAACTTTTTTGCACAACCTCAATTCTACAATTTCATAGATTTTTTTGTCGTCTGCGATTTTTGATTGATGAGGTATTGCTTTCGTTTGTCCGTATTTTGGTTCTCGCATACAAATTTTCAACCAATCTTGACGAAACTTGGTATACAGGCTCTACAATTTTGTAGTTTTTTTTTTGTAATCGGCGATTATTGATTGATGGGGATTAATTTGCTGCTGACTTTGACAATATTTGGCACAAAGATTCGGTGCTCAATTCTAATCAATAATTTTGAATACGAGCAAAATCGGTCAAGAGGTTTTTTTCAATATATAAAGTCGTAAGGTCTCAGTTCGGGACATCGACTTGACAACTCGTGACCATTGACCGATTTTACTCAAAAACCTTTTATACATTTTTTACACATAAACTACACTGAAGCTTGCGCGGATTGTTATTTCCTCTTCAAACCGTATTTGGATGCTTAACCGGCCATTAACCGAAGAAGAAATGGAAGAAGCTGTTTATAAAAAGTAACCCTTCAGAGCTTTCTCACAATGACTGTTACGCTTTTCAGGCTAGCCCAAACAGCCAAGTTACTAGTAGCTTGCGTGATGCTGCTATCATTTGCTTTGGTGTACTACGTGCCGGTTGACGTGGTGTGGCGGCGCGTGCAGGACCGTGTACCGGCGCGAGGACAGCGATGGGCGCTCGCAGGGATCCGGGTCCTGGGGACTTTGATGCTGGGTATTTATTACTTACTATACTTGGATAGCTGAGCGTTTTAACAAACTGAAGTGGCAGTGTAGCTGTCGCAGAACTCATAACCGTTGCACGAGACGCTGCAGAAAAGAATGTGTTCTACACCCTATTTCGATTTCGAACGTTTTCCGCTTAGGTCATGCGACTCGATGGGGAGACGAAATACGGCAGACAGTTGGCAGTGATAGGTGACAGGAAGACAAGCCGAGAACCGGGCAAGGCTTGGACTTCATAATTATATGCACCAGCAAACTGATGTGGGATGCTGATAATGATAGTGATGATGTACAATTATGAAAAAAACATCGTGTGTGAAACATCCAAAGGAGTTGTAGTTGTAGTGATCATTAAGATAATGATCATAATCAGAACATACATCCCTAACTAGACATGCTGATTAATAGGTACTCTACGTTTTCTAAAGAACTAACTTATTAAAAAAAAATATTGCTTGATAATGGATAACATAGTTTGAATTGCGAATAACTACCTCAGATTATACGTGCAAATAAATTATTCTAAAATTATCGAAAGAAATTAAGTATTCAGTATTATTAATATTTTCGTGAAAATCATACAAGCGACATGATGTTTTGTCCAACAATTCATCAAATGTGTAAAAAAAACTAAAGCTCACTAGAAACTTTTCTAGCTCCGTACAAAATGTATTTTATGGCAAGTCCAATATACCTTCTGGTGGAGAAAAAATTCATTTTATATATTCAGTTATCCCTCAACAATTCCAATCGTATATTATTTAGACCTGCTGAGACACAAATAATAAATTGTCCGTTCTTTATTTGTTAAAGCCATCGAAAAAACAAAATCAACCGATCGTAGATACTCATTGGAGTTTATTCTCCCTTTCAAGGAAAGCTATTTCAAATGAAGATAAATGTAGCGGTTTTAATTAATTAGGAAATTCGTAGTAAAGACGTCGTAGTTTTGCTTTTTTTTTTCTGCGCGAGCGGACAATCTATTGGTGTTTGTAAAAAGAGTTTGATGAACTCCAAAAGGGCAGTTGAGATTGCCCTAAAGTTTTTAAGTACATTTTCCTGAGCGATCGCTAGAGCACTGAACTCAACTTTTCCTCAAAGGACTTCAACTTCTCGCATAGAATTAGGTACTGGGTACATGATTTCGGGTTTCTGTTCATTTTGTGAACAGCTAAGCTGCTTTCAGTGCCTAGACTCAGAATGCACTCAAAGTGAAAATATTTGCTACTAGCTGTTACCCGCCACTTCGTTCGCGTGGACCTACAAAAAAATGTAGTCTATGTCTGTCTCCGACCCTTAAGCTATAGCTGTGCAAAAATTCAGCTCGATCCGCTCAGCCGTGATAACGCGACAAATACCCAAATAGAGAGACAGAGCTACTTTCGAATTTATAATTAATATTAGGGTAACTAATAACGTTGACACAACTTTGACGCAACTGGAGCGCTTCATACGTAAGAGTACCCCAAATACTGTGCATTTGGTTAGAAGAAGGACATAAGCTAGGATATGATTGCATCATCATTCCGCACAGCTTTTACTACAGGACCAACCTTGAAATAGCTAATTGAAAGAAGCTGTTCTATAGAAAAATGTCACTGACCGTCGACGAAATGTACGAGACAGCTGCATGGTTATTTCGCGATTTCAGGGTATAAATTAAAGGCCTAGAATAAAATTTGTTAATAACGATGATTACAGTGATATTCTAGAATAAATCCATCGTCTAACCGGTAAAAAAAAACTCTTCTGTGGTCTAACCGAACAATACAGAGTATAATTAATCGACTTCATCTGTTCATGCTTCAAGTAGCTGTTTTGTAAAGTATCATGTCTAGTTTCTGAAGGATTTGTGGTAATTTCGATGTTTGTTTTGTATTATTCTTAGGTTAGTACTGAGCGAGCATTACTTAAAAACATTTGTAACAATGTGAAAAACAACTAAGTTATCTTAGTTACTCGGCCATTCTTCAACAACACAGACCATTTTAATCTGTCTCAGAAATTTCCACAAAATCTGCTAAACTAAACTTAATTTATGAAAGATCTTTTCTTTTGGAGCCATGGGAGGTAGAAATGATCTACATTACAATTTTGATAAATGTCGGTACGATTTTGTTAGGAATACGATAGGACTGTTAGGGTTTTCTATTTCTTATAAGCTGTCACAATACTATAAACTCTCAATAATCAAGTAATATTTACATTATATTAACACTAGTTAGATACCAAAAGACCATTGAAGGTCTAAAGATATGTAAACTTTTAAACTTTCGCGATTCTAAAACATAATTTAATGTTTCTTATCAGGATCTAAAAGAAACATGGCCGAAACGTCGAGGTATATAAATTAAAAAAAAAATAGTTTTAGCGGGGCCTAAAGATAATCCAAATGTTCAAACCCACTGCCAGTTAGCACCGTACCTGCTGACGGAAATACACACTGAATGGCAAATATTTTTAATTACAGTGGGCCTAGCTGCAGCGATCCCAAGACTGGAACTGTTCATGGAGCTGGTCGGAGCAGTCTGCCTGTCCATCATGGGCCTTCTCCTCCCTGCCATCGTGGAGACAGTCTGGCGGTGGGACAAGGACCTCCACGTCTTCCACTGGGTCGTTTGGAAGAACACACTAATAGGAATATTTTCCATAGTGGCAATGGTTTCGGGGGTTGCCTACGCTATAATTTCTATGATTGAGAAACTGTGATTTTTAGATGTATTGTGTTTTTAAGATTATGAAATGTTTCGAAGCGAGAACCGTAACAAAAAAGTATTAGTTAGGTAAAGATTTAACGAACGATTTTAATTATTTTTACATGTGATAGAAGGAGTAATGATTATGTTCAAACGGGGTAACTCTAGCATAATTAAGATCGCGAAAACTTTCGTTAAAACAAACATAAAAAAAAAAACATGTGATGCCCGATACGCTGTTCCATTTGTCATAAATTTCGCTGGCGATTTCTTTTCATCGAAAAAACTTTCGTACGTATTCGACAGAAAAATTGAACGCCCTATCGGGCATAAATTGCAACTACATTTTTCTTTCACTTTCGTACGTTATGAATACTTTTTAGATAGTTTTTTTCCACTTCGGCACCTCTTCCATGATCTAAAGCTGAAAGTATAGAGACGTTTTTTTGTTTGGAATTTATTTTTGAGACTCCAAATTGTGGAATACGCTTCACTCTGTGAATTGCTTGTACCGATGGCGATGCTTTCATTGCAAGAAATTGAGTCTAATCTTTGAATATTTTGTTCGTGATTATGAGCCCTTAGGTCAGCGTTCGCGCATTTATAACATTTTGAATAAAAAAACGAATGGTAAATAAAAATTAAACGGTCAGTTAGCTTTAAATGCCAATGTTTTTAATTAATATGATTTATAATAGTATAAACATTTACTATTTTGATGAAGAATACTATTTCAGAAGAAGGAAAAAAACAAATGTTCTCACATCTTGGCATCATCCTTAGCAAAAAAAACTGGCTGTTATTTTCTTTTCTGTCTTATAATCTTCAAAATGTTGAAAATGTGTGAAAGTGATAGCTCTGGCAAGGAGCGCGGCCTTCAGTCACGCAGCTTTAAATAAAGTTAAGACACATAAGCAAAGATATAGATAATTATGTGCTCGTAAGGACCCATTAAAAGTGGCTACAGATAATTTTCCAGTGATATTTGCAATAAAATAAATTAAATGTTAAATAATATTATAGTAGCCTAATTCTAGACGATCGATATTTCGTGATGACATAATTGATGCTAACATAGATTGTATATTAAAGACCAGTAAATAGTATTATTTTAAATGAATTAATAGTTTCGAAAATAAAATGTTATAAATATTAATATAAGTTTTAAGAATACTGTCGTAAGATAATACTTCGTAAGCGTTTTTATAATCAACTGAGGTTAGTCGAAAAGGGGACCTGTGGGCTTATCCCGTAACTCTGAAAGCGATAGCGAGAGTTGCGCATTGTGCGACTAAGTTGGTACGAGCGAGATGGCATGCTCTCGCAATCAGAATCACGAATGTTTCAAAGTTAGAGGATAAGCCCCCAGATTAGAGTGAATTAGTCTTAACCCATGAACCCTTAGTACCGTTAGAAAATTCATAAATGACATTATTTTGGTTTAAAGTAGGTACCTTTTCCGATTAATCTAAATACTCGAACCATTTTGTTTTTCCATTTCTTAGTCAAAATAAAAAATGTTAACAAAAAAATAAATAGTTTTGGAACATTAGCTCTGCTACTTTAGAGATGACTGTTTACTTTTTTATTACCCACTAGCTGCGTCCCGCGGTTTCACCCGCTGTTCTATAGGAAGGATTGAATTTTCCGGGCCTATGTGTTAATCCACAAGGAATAAGCACCTCCATACCAAATTTCATCCTGATCCGTTCAGCCGTTACAGAATTAAACGGGAACAAACACACTTACACAAACTTTCGCATTTATAGTATTAATGTGATTCAGTAATTTGAATATTGCAAATGCGAGAACGAGATAGCCTAAGACGGAAGCGGGCTACTTATCAGTTGAACATTCTCTTGCGACATAGTCACAGAATAGATAATAGTAGAACGATAACTTTGACTGGGCGCTTGTATTATACAACTACCACTACTATAAAAAAAATTAGGAAGTCGAGGTCTATACTTAGACTATCGTTGCGCAAAATTTAAAGCATGTACAAAAAATTGCTTTGGAAGTTATAAGGCTAAGAAGGGTTCAGACAGACGAACACGACGAACTTTTAAGGGTTCCATGTTGTACTACGGAACCCTAAAATCTAAGTAGTGTACAAATACCACTATGGATTTTGTTGTTTTTTTTCTCCTCCTAAGAGGGTTTTGGTGTCGCACGTCTTAAGCATTTGCCATTGTCAAGTACACATATATATTTTCAAGGTTTGTTACATATTATCAAACAAGTCATAGTCACAGTCAAAGGGGAGCAAAGCAAGTCACGGTCAAGTCTAAGTCATAAACCAGTAAAGTGGTGAAAACTTTACTAGAGCCTTCTATGGAGTTTTGGAAACATCATGAAAATTCACGTTTCACGACATTATACCATTCACCAACAGTCGTGCATGTTCACGAACAATTCACCGTTTTTACACTCTAAATAACACAAGCTTTGAAAAATTATAAAATGACGCGACATGAATTCTTCACGTTCCCGCCAAAACTCCATGGATTTTGTTTCTAGCAAGTAACTGGGTTATGGTGCAAAGGTTCGTTCAGCGCACGAAATTCAAATTTTCTTGCGTTTTTTGTCAATTACAGCTTATATACTCATCGTAGGTTCATGAAAACTAATTTTGCGATAATAAATAGATCGTTTCAAGAAATTACGTGTAAAATGATCACCTCGATGCTACAAATCTCAATAAGCTGATTTTCATCTTATTTTTTGGGTTAGTGAGAAAACGTGGTTTGTATGGTGAACCAGCTAGTTATTTTATTTGATTTGTATATTTCCGATAATCGGCAAAAAAGCAATGAAAAACTACAATTCACCGTTTTCTCATCAAGTATGATATCCGATTTTCAATTTTAAACCTTAAAACTTTGGTGCAATAATCATTTCAAATCATGATCAGGGCTTATACCGTGAGGTGCTTATTGCGATGTTTGTTAGGTTCAGCCGATAACGCTGCGCGACTGTACACCTTATCGCGCGGGAATAAGGTTCGTGGTCGCGGAGCGTCGTCGGCTGAACCTAACAAACATCGCAATAAGCATCTCACGGTACGGGCCCAGGCCTCGCCTTAATAGTCAGGAAAAGACATGATAACGTATACGTATCTTTTTAAACTAGTGATTTTCATGTAGGTATCTACATACTTACTGTATCCTAAACGCATAATAGACGTCCAAGACAGGAAGTCTGCTCATCAAGGGCATGCTATAAATGTCACCATGAATCGCCTTGTCTGTCTCTAATTACGTTACGTGACTTGGCGGAAATAATGAGAAGGAAATAAAAAGAAATAGAAATAATAAGAAAAGCATCAAATTTTGAAGTAAAACTTTTAGGTTTCTAACGACATTAAAGCCCTGGGGCGCTAGTCTCGACTTTTCGCTACAGCACTTTGCGACCGAATTCGGTCGCTATGACGCAAAAATTCGACAACGAACACGAATTGTTAACGAAAAAACGCAAAAAAAGCGTTGAATTTTGCGTATTAGCGACCGAAGTCGGTCGCAAAGATCATAGCGAAAAGTCGAGACTAGCGCCCCTGACCCCCGTATTAAAAAACTAGTTAATACCCGCGACTTTGTTCGCGTGGACAAAAAATTATGTCCGTCTCTCTGATATACACCCCCGAATACTGAAATGTTTGTTAACTTTGACGACAGATTAAGTCTGTTGCTGCCTTTGTCACATTCTTAGTGCCAGACAAAGGCAGCATTAGAATTAATCTGTTGTCAAAGTTAACAAGCGTTTCAGTATTCGGGGGACAGTAGCTCCTTATAATAACGCGACAAACATCCAGACAGAGAGACAAAGTTACTTTCGCTAGGTGGCGCTAGTTGGCCAATTTTGTGCATTTTTTTAAAGTTTTGTATAGACTGACAGTTGTAACGTATACAACATTATATATTTATTTAATTTATTTATTTATGTATATTAATTAAAACGGTACAAAACACCAATTACATTAATTAATGGAATAATTCAATTTATAGTTGATTACATTCAAGTCAAAGTTCAATTCAAGTCAACTTATACATAAACATTATACTATTTACCAACACTTGTGCACGTTCACGAACACTTAATGGATAAAACAAATTACCACCATTTGACACATTAACACTCGAAATAACACAAGTTTCGGAAAATAATACAATGACGGGACATGACTTCTTCACGTTCCCGCCAAAACTCCTCAATAAGAGGGTTAAAGTTTGAAGTTTGCACTCGACGTATTGTAGATGTTTATGAAGTATACAGGCTGTTCGGATAAACGGACAATTTCTAGGATCATTGGACTCGTCATTATAAACAACTTTTACTATGGGACCGACTCGATAACGAAAACAAAAAACCGCTGTTCCATAGAAAAATGTCATTCACCCTTCTCGAAATATAATATGCTAACGACCCGCACCGGCTTCGCAAGGGTGTAATAAAAAAAAAAGACGTGAAATATGTGACGTTACTGCCTTTTGTGACGACATTGTGAAAGTCACGGGCAACCGGTGGATGCAAGTGGCCCGTTGTCGGCCGGTGTGGCGCTCTAAGGGGGAGGCCTATGTTCAGGAGTTGACGTCTTATGGATCATGATGATAAATATACATAAACCTTCCGTGAAATATTATCTAACTAATAGTGAAAACCGCATCAAAATCCGTTGCATGGTTTAGAAGGAGCTAGCGGATACAGACAGACGCGGAAAGCGACTTTATTTTAAACTAAATAGAGACTTTTTATGCGATTTTCGTTTTGGTATAAGTAATACGTTAACAAATTCCTGTAAGCGAAACTGTTATTTTCCGAAAGCGTGTATATAGTTAGACTCACTTTTGCCGAACCGGCTTCGTGAGCCTTCGTGTTTTAAACTTTCATTTGTCACCTGTGACGATTTTTAACTTTCAATACAGGCAATAAAGTAGAGGGTGTCCCTTGGTCACCTGCGGCTGTCTTCTAGCTGAAGATGATCAATAAATAATTTTAAAAAAAAACGTAATTATCATTACATACTTACCTATGCCGAAATTAAATAATACTTATACGCGCCTGTGAAAATTTAAAGAGCAACAGCTTCATTTTCAACTTACAACATTCTTGAAGCCATTATGATTAAATTGTATTATTGTAGTCTGGACTAGACTGCATCCTTTGAGCACTATGGATGTATTTTGCCTCGAGCATCTTAAAGCTAGTCTAGACTAGTTTTTGCTTAATTCAGTGTTATAAATGCATGAAGACTACTGTGTATCAGGTTTTAAGGCACTTCTAGAGAACAAATAGACTATCAACCTAACAGTATCTCGCACCGAACTGAGCTCTCGCGACCATTATAAATTCACAACCCCTGAACTGATTCTGCTCATATTCTAATTCAAAAATAGTATACTACTACTAAACTAAACTAGTAAATAGTACTACTTGCCTACAAAAGTCCATAAAGAACGGATCAAGTAACGAGGTAAGCAAGTCGTCGAAACACACAATCATACTTACATACAAATGCAGACTTGATACCGTACGTACTATGAGACTTTACCTTCATCATATTACCCATCTTATTTCAGCCATCTTTTTCTCTAATATTCAAAAGAAACGAGATGCCAATAATATTAGTGCTGTCATAATGGTACCACAGGATAGATACTAATTATTTTTTTATTACTGTCCTCGGTGCTGACTATTAAAATAGAAATTAGCTGACCACGGAAATCTCCGTAACGGCTTAATTGATTTACATGGAGGTAATATCCTAATCCTCACTAATATTATAAGCTCGAATGTACCTCTGTCTCTCTGTCTGCATGCTTGTCACGTTTTCACGGCTAAACGGCTGAATGGATCAAACTGTATCTTTGCACAGATATAGCTTAAGGAGACGGGAATAGGCTACTTTTTTAGGTCCACGCGAACGAAGTCGCGGGTAACAACTAGTAGCTAATACCCTGGAGAAGTGTACGGTTCCTCTAGGATTGCTGTTGGTATCGCGGGACACAGCTAGTTATTTATAATGTGAATAAAATATACTCATATAATTACTCATTAAATATAATAATTAATACTTAAGTACTACTTTAATTTATTTAATGTAATTTTTAACATTAATACCTAATAATAATTTAATTTCGATAAAATTTTAAAATTTGGTTTCGTTATGTAGTATTATTATTTGATATTATTTTGTGAAACCGTGGATTATTTTGTATCTGGAATAAATTGTGGATTATGAATAAATATATAAATATAATATATAAATATATATATATATATATACATAATTGTTACAATTATAACTTAATAATTTACTATACGAGTAGAGAACGTAAGTAAGAATAGAATAATACCTATTGCTTAAAACGTATATAATCAGGTGTTAAATTAAATTTTGGATCCAAGAGTTTATCTCAACGGTTAAATACCTAATTAATAACTAGAACAAGTTAAAAAAAAAGACACGACTGCAAAATATTGCTGTCACTCCGAACGTGGAATAGAGGAATCCAACGACTCATCAAAATCGGTCCAGCCCTTTAGGAACACACAAGCATACATCCTTACATAGAGCCCAATTACCCATATTCTCGGGCAGTCGGGAAAAGCCACTGTCGCGAGATAAATTAATTAACTGTAAAATAGGAATGATTTGATTTCTAGCTCCAATAAATTAAACAACTATGTTTCTTTTGTATTAAACTATACAGGTTGTTCGGTCAGATGACAGTATTCTAGGATATCATTGTACTCGTCATTATGGACAAATTTTACTATGGGACCAAAACATAAATACAAAAATCTATAGCGGAATGTCCATTGACGTAGACTATGAAGAATCGCTGCGTCAATGAAAATGATAACTAAATAATATACTTACATAGACACTCTTATCTAATCGTTTTTTTCTTTTTTATACTTGAGTAGATAATCTACCAATCTATTATGTAAGTTGAGGCCGGGTTGCACCAACTAGATTAACTTTAAACTACAGTCATAACTGCAGTTAAAAATGTGTTGCACCTTTTAAGGTTAAGATTAAAGTTATAGTTAATTTAGCTATAACAGTAACTTAAACTGGGAGTATGGTGCGACCCAGCCTTAGTGAACGTATGATGAGATTACGCGTGAACATTCATTTTGCTTGCCGAGTATCTGCATGAGCAGCGCGACAAAATCTTTTTGTTATGCAAGAACAGGACACGGCTACGATGATACGTCTGTCTCATTCTTCACGACATGAAGAGTAGAGAAGACTTTGTCGTAGTGCGCATACTAGCCCTGCTGGTAAAATGATCAAAACTGATTATTGAAGAGAAATGACAAAATATGCAATTATAAAGGGTAAGGAAAGACAACCAAAATTGATCACTCAATAATTTGACATTTCTGTACAGTGATCAGAAATACAGCGTATCACCTCACTTGTGCGGTCACTGGGCCTGCAAAATACACACGCTTCTCACAAGCCAGTCTTTTCTTTGATGAATAATCTTATGGGCTCCGCGGCAATGTCGGCGAAGGCACTCGGCGACAGAGGCTGACCGCAGCCCCGCCCGAAGGACACGATGCCCACCGCCATGCCGTCCTGAGTCGCTGCACCTCCTGAGTCACCCTGTATGCAATAAGTTAAGGCCTAATCAATGTGAAAAAGGTGGATTTTTATCCATTAAGTGTTCGTGAACGTGCACGAGTGTTGGTGAATAGTATAATTTTCTGAAACGTTACTTTTCGTGTTGTTTCCAAAACTCCATAGAAACCTCTAGGAAAGTCTGCACCACTTTACTGGGGCGTGACGTGGACTTGACCGTGACTTACTTTACTTGACTTAGACTATGTCTGAAATTTATTTTAATTGTCAAATATTTGACTTGACTTGAAATATTACAACACTTGATACTGGCTAAATACACAACGTGTGGAGACAAACCATAAAATAAAAAAATAACTATACTACTAGTAATCATTGTAGTGCAACAAACTAATCTATAAACAAGCCCTTTTCTGGGAATCAACGCACATATACCAAATCGCTTATGATAGAGAAGTGACATTTGAAAACAACAGATATACCTACTCTGAAATGGTCAAGGAGTCCAAGACCATTTCGTTTTTTCGTTAACAATTCGTGTTCAAAGTCGAATTTTTACGTCATAGCGACCGAATTCGTTCGCAAAGTGCTGTAGCGAAAAGTCGAGACTAGCGCCCCTGGGACTGTACCGTCTGGTCGCTATTGCGATGATGATAAGGTTCAGCCAGCGACGGTGCGCGACCACGAACCTAATCGCCGCGCGATAAGGTATATGGTCGGCTGAGCCAATCATCGCAATAAGCAACTCACGGTACGGGCCGTACTTAAGTTGATATCATTTTTAAACGTTACCTGACAGGTTCCTGGGCCGCCTAAAAAGAAGTTGCCAGCACAGAACATATTCCTTGTTAGAGTACCCATATACGCCATGAAGCACTCCATGTAATAGACCACAGTTATTTCCACATCCATCAGCCTGTCTGGGATACTGCTGGCACCTTGCTAGAAAAAACGAACAAACCATATATGATTTTAAACACTGTTTTATACTGTTTTACAACATATAACGAGTATGTAACTCATTTTAATAACAGCGTACGTAACTGCGACACAATTTCGGGAACTCAAAAAAATACTTGGAAAGCTTCTCGTCAAAAGCCGTGTGGGACGTTCAGTGGGAGAATGCTCGCCTCACATTCGTGAGGTAGCGGGTTTGAGCCCAATCGGGGCCCGTATCAATGAGTTCTTTGGAACTTACATACGGATAGACCACTGGCTTTTCGGTGAAGGAAAACATCGTGAGGAAACCTGCATATTTCCGGAGAAGAAATTCGATGGAGTATGTGAATCCGCCAACCCGCACTGGGCCAGCGTGGTGGATATGGCCTAATCACCCTTCGAGGGTACGCTGATATCCCAGCAGTGGGGTAATTTAAAGGCTTATACAGAGAGTACCTACTATTTTTATTTAGCTAGGAAAATCATTATTTATACCTACCAAAACGTTTCTTATGCAAACCATTAATATCAATGCTTATTTCTTTACACACTAAATAAAACAACATTACTAAAAAAAGGAACCAATACGATTACTACTAGGCTAGGACAATAAAGTAGAATACTACTACCACTAGGCTAGAAAAATCCTATTGGTGGTTTTTTTCCTTGCGAACCTCTTAGCTTTGAACATCTCTGGTGGAAACATAACCTTAGGCGGTTAATGAAAGAATGTCAGTTTGAGAACGGTAGCTATACAGATTGCCTTTGAAAAGTTTTCCTTTATCAGAAGCTCAACTTCATCGTAGATTTTTTAACACACAAAAAAAATCGGATACAAACCATAGTCCTGCCCCATCCACTGACATTGATCTTGGATCCACCTTTCATAGGTCTGCCTACTGGTGGCAATGCTATCGGCTGTATAGTCTCAGTAAACTGGATGGGTTGTTCAGTTCTCATGACGGCTACGTCCTTGTCAAAGGCTGGGTCATTATACTCCGAGTGAGGAATTACTTCAGCTATAGGAATGATTGTACCATTCTTTCGATAGGAGCTGCCAGCTCGGAGGACTACAGTTTTCGGGTCGACACTGCAAAAGGACAACAACTCAAAAAAAACACAACCATTAAAAATAAGCGATCAATGGGATGGGACACAGATTATCCCCTGTATATATCGCGTTCAGGACGATCGAGGCGCAATTTTCATCGGTCAAAATACACAAATATAAAAACTCGCTCTCATAGGTTTATCCCTGGGCGCGAGTAAGCCTACCCCTGATATAATAGCCAAGGACACGACTGTTCTCAGTCCCTACAAACCGCGCTTTCATCTTTAGTACGTTTTTATCAGAATAAAGATCTGGCAATACTGTATCTATAGGAGGTAATCTATGGCATTGACCATTGTCTATGAAAAAAGAATGCATTATTTAAGTATAAAAAAAAAAGTTTCTTCTTTCATTCGCAGATATTTTTTATTTTCAATATCAATAACTTAAATAACATTAAATAGTAAATAAATTAAAATAAACTCTAAGTAAAAATAATCATAAATATATATACAACTTAAAACTAACCCTAATCTAATAAACCGCTACCAGCAGGCATCGTGCCCAAAATGCTGGCCGAATTGCCGCGTTGAATAGCGATGCCGATTCTTTGGGCAAGGTAGAGGCCAGCATTTTGGTCACGAGACGCTTCGACCAGACGCGATGATAATTCTTTATACATTTTCTTTGCACTCGGTCCCCACGGTCCTAGGGTTTCGACCCCAAAAGGCTCAAATATGTACCCGCTATCAAGGGTACTATACTTGCGCCTTTTGAGGCCCTCTGCTGATTCAGCCGCCGCACCAGCCTTATTTTGCGTACCTGGAAGATGTGACGGCGCAAGGGTATCGACGCAAGTGGCATCCCAAACTAATGGCCGTCCCATCTTCCAAGGGATCAAGGTCATACCGTCCGGTCTTTTACCATCGCTCCGTACAAGGCCACTGGGTTCCAAAACGGCAGCACAGTTCGCGGTGGTAAAAGCCCGGCGGATGATATCATTAAGGCTGGCATGGCGGGGAATCCTACCTGCGCTTCTTATGCAGGAAAGACCGTGGTGACCGAGATGGTCGACAGCAACGCCACACTGGCAGCGATGTGGAGCGCAGCACGATGCGCCCAATCGGAGGGAAGTCGCAATTCTAAAAGTTGAGGAATCTAATAAAGTGCCAGTATTCGGCGAAGAGAGGGCCTGTAGCCACAAACCCGATTCCCACTCAGCAACTGCTAAGAGACGAGCGCGATCTGCAGAACTTAAGCACGTATTATAAAGTTGCTTCCGCACTAGCTCACAGATCGGTCTATCCCATTGACGCTGAGAAGATGAAGTAATTGGAAAATCAGAGTTTGGGCACGCTTCCCTCCACGCATCCCTGGCCTCTTTCATGTAGGAAATATCAACAACACTCTGAGAGGATTGAAGGATTTTTGTTATCAGTAGTTCGTTACTATGAATCGAGGACAGGAAAGCGGGGAGAGCAACTCCAGCTACGGAACGGATGCCTAGGCCCCCCAAGCGCACTGGAAGGGAAGCCTGCAACCACTCTCGATCTTTTAAATTTACATTCAAAATAGAAGCCAAAGTATTCCTGATGACGTTGTCTAGCTTCTGAAGTAGATCCGGATGTTTCCAAAGCTGACAACATCGAACAAGATATGTAAATTTGGGTACGAATAGGCAGAAACGAATAATTGTGAAGGCCATGTGAGTATTAATTTTATTTAAGCGGTCCGAATATTGCAAGAAATTTTGAATTTTTTTCTTCAATTAAGAGTGGGAAAGATTCATCTAGGATAGGAGAGCCCAACAAACGAAGCGAACTATTATCGACTATTTTAATGTTAGGGGCCAAAACTTTAAATCTTTGCACTGCCAAATCCTTTGCTGGGTATGAGTCTGAAATGAAAAGTTCGCATTTTGAAAAATTTAATTCCAAGCCAATGGTGCGAAACTCAGATGTCAAAAAGGTGAGGTCGTCATATAAGGTGTTTGCGTTACCACTCAATGTTCCATCATCCAAATACCAGACATTTAGCTTTGATTGTAGCCGTTGGATGATGGGATGAATGGCGAGGCTGAACACGGCAGGGCCAAGAGGGTCACCCTGCTGACAGCCGACAGCTGAAGTAATTTCGTTGCCTTGATAAGTTAATTTTGATGTTGAACCATAACACTGCCAAAGAAAACCGTATAAATTTGGAATTTTTTCCTTAACTTCCGTTAGTAGGGCACCCCTATCTACTGAGTTGAAGGCATTCTTAACATCCACCTTCAGAAGCAGATTTTCAGAATTTTGACACAAAAAGGTTCGTACAGAATGGACGGCGGCTTCACATCCACCTCGACAGCCAAAACCCAACTGTAAAGGTTGAAAAAGATTCGCCAAAATTGGCGCTACCCTTTTACAGCAAATTTTGGCGGCGAGGCGCCGATAGGTCATTCCAACCGCAATCGGCCTGATTCCGCCGTCCTTCTTTTTTAAAGCGCATAAATTAGCACCGTAGAGAATATCGGTGACGTCATTGTGTACTCCACCCGACAGCATTAGATTTATCAGAGCCGTCAGGTCCCTCAGAAGAGCCTCCCCAGCTTCTCCGCTTGCACCGCACAATAAATCTTTTAAATGCTGCGGTGTAAGCGCATCTAAACCTCCAGCGGATCCGCTCTGAAAGGACGTAACGGCTGCAGATACCTCCAATGCTGTCACCTCGATGGCGTCATCTCCTTCTAATGGTGCTACAGGTAATGTAAAATCAGCAGCTGGAGATGGATGTTTTGCCTCCAAAATTGAGAGGGTTTCAGGGTTCGCGGGTGCGATCGTGTCACTAGAAAATAGTATTCGTGCTGCGCCTTTTATATCTCCATCACTGAGCTTGTTTTCTACAAGCTTGTAGGTAACAGACTCGGTTGTCAGTCTCACATTAAATTTAGAATTTTGATATGAGTCCGAATTATTAACCGAAAGTAAATTTGGCCCTTCCAGAGTGCCGTACCTTACGCAGTTTTCCTTAACACGTGTTGTTAATGACTTTTTATTAGTTCTGTCCGGGCTAACGTGAAGCACAGCACACGGGAAGGACAGCAAATGAAAATGAAAAAATGAAAAATGAAAAAAAATTGTAACAAGAAAACATTAAAAAGTTCAAATTCTTTAAAGTTTTTTTAAGAGGGCCAATCGCACTGTCTATTACTTATACTATCAGGTAATTTAATCATATCATAATGTCAACGACACTAGACCCAGATCAATTCTAATTTAGTTAGTAAAGGCAGTTAGACAGTTCTTAAATTAGTTCTAATTTTGTTGGTAACTAAACAATCACAAACATCTCATAGACCAACAGGGCGATCGTGCCCAACGATACCATTGTATTACTTAACTTACCCAGTCGCCGTAAGGGACCTATAAACTGCCGATTCAAAAATAGTCGCGCCATTTTTATATATATAAAAAACGTACAGTGAGTTTTTCAAGCATTTTAAGGCTATATAGCCTTACCAACTACGACAACTCCCGCTTCGAGCTTTGCATGGGAATGAAGCGAACTGCTTGAATTGGTACTGTAAGCCGCCAAATGGTCCCCCTTAACAGGCTGGCTAGGCTCTTCTGGCTGATGATGATAATGATGTTAGGGGGGGGGTGAATTCTGCCTTAATACCCACGCTTGGCAGTCGGCTTGGGGATAATAGAACGATTACCGTTTACTAAGAAGCTGCTACCCGTCCTCCGGTGATTCTTCATCTCAGTTATATATTTAAGAACATACCCGAATCCCCATTAACATTACACATTTTTTTTTCTTTTGTTTTAGATTTAGAAGTAATTGTCCCCTTGCATATTTCACGACTGACTTCAGAAAAGATAGTAGAACTAGCTGTAGCAGGTAACTACAGCTAGCTATATCGTCGCTTACAAGTAGGCGAGTTATGGACAAACGCGGACACCTATAGGCATTATAAAAAGAAGATAAACTCCTAATACCCAACTCACTCTTGTGCACAATGAGCAGCGGTCAATACCCAGCTCGCGCTGATGATGATGCCTCCGCAGAAATAGGAATTGTTCACTATGAAGGAGACCTGGTGGGGATGGTCCTCGATGTTCGCCTCTTGGCCTGCTACGATGCGGTTCTCAAACGTCATGGGGCTGCTCAGAAATTCATTCAGGGTGGGGAAGTTGACGAAGTCGTAGGACGATGCTGGAAGAAGATATGCACGATAATGATTATGTTTATGATGTATTAAATTTAAAAAAAACTATTCAGTGCATCTCAATAGTTATGTAGATTAAAAATCTTACTTTGTAATAATTATAATTTTAATATGTTTTTTTTTTGGTTGTCTAGAGTTAAGAGGTAAAATCAGATTACATGACATTTTCACTAGACCTCCGAACCCCTAGTCTATATTCAAGTGATTATTACTATAATAGTGACTTAATAATAATATCTAAGACAGCAGAGAACAGAATTTTGATTGTTTTTCTGGTTTAATTGTAGCAATTATTTTATTAACAGATTTTTGATTAGCGCGCGCTGAAACAATAATTTCATCTACGCGCGAAAGTAGCGTAAGTAGCGCTATTTTTTGAGTACAGTATAAATAAAATGAAGTTTGGTTTGTGGAAGTTCCAAATGTGTTTTGGTTTGTACAAGCCTTTATTGCGGCAGATGAAATAGTAAAACTTCAAACTTTTTGGCTTTTTGGACACCTAGAAGTACTGTCAATGCTTTATTGGCCAATTGGGCAATAATTACTTTAGTCAATTTGCCTTCAGTGAAAGTCCTCGTGCCATAAAACGGACTGTTAATTGATACTTAAGAAAGTGAGATTAGGCTAATACCAATTATGTTAAAACATCGCGAACATATATACCACTGGCTTTACGGTGAAGGAAAACATCGTGAGGAAACCTGCATAGTTTCGGAAAATAAATTCGATGGCATATGTGAATCCGCCAACCCTTACTGAGCCAGCGTGGTGGATATGGTCCAATCAGCTTTCGAGATAGGCCGATAAATCAGCAGCGTGATGTTAAAAGGTATAGTGGTATAGTGTTTGAAAGTCCTTGTCTTTGTGAAGTGTGAAGCTGTCCTTGTCTCTGTGTGTGTTCCATAGCATCCCCGACACATGGAATCCTAGTGAGGAGTATGGCAAAATAAGCGACTGCGTCAAAAAATGTCATCTATTTCTCAGGATGACGGGAGCATTGCATTAGTCTTGAACTGTAATTGTGGATGACGCTGAACTGCTACGAGCACCTCGGTAAACATCACATGACCAATAGTCGTCGCATCACTCATTAATAAATAAATAAGTTCTGGGTCTGGATGAGTTGTATTCATTTGGACTAATATAGGATTACTAGACGTGCGGAACCTTAACAAAATATAGGACCCTTGTGACTGTCCGTGGAATAACAGGCAAAAGGAATGACAGCTGTGAGTATTAAACGTCTCGTTTGTTGTTTATTTTTAACCGACTTAAACTAAAAGGAGGAGGTTCTCAAGTTGACTGATTTTTTTTTTCTTCATAATTTTGATTTCTTTTACACTGGGTAAGAATTCAAACGACATAACTAAATCGTAAAAGTACATTGTTAAGTGAAGTCCAAAAGTCACTTAAAGTTTTCTTACAACAAAGCTCAGGCTACTTTACAAAGCTGGGATAGTAAGCCTCTCTAAGTAATAGATAACTTGATACCTAAGTCTTTCGCTCCCCGACACGAGGTATTATATATCATTCACGCCCGTTCTGTTCACATTTTCTTTTAAATTAAAAAAAAAAATGTGACACTGTTGCGGTACAGCCTGTGCCGTAACAGTATCGCACACACACAAATAGTATTACACACTAGTGTAATAATATTTGCCTAAAAGCGTAGTATTATTATATGATAAACTATTATTATATTATTATGTGCTAAAAGTAACAGTTATGTGTGCGACGTCATTTTTCTTTTAAGTCTTTTGAGCATGGTATTTTATCGAGGTAATTTATTTACACCAAGACTTTGCGCGCCTTTGCGCTTTTTCCCCCGATTTTTGTCGGTTTTTTTTCCCGTGTCTAAGGGACCGCGAAGCGCGAGCGCTGCCTGAACGCGTATAGATACCACAGACGCACTCTGCTCAGCGGCTTTCCCGCGCGATCTGCGGATCAAGTCTGGAGCGGCCTTCTAAAACATCGCAATAAGCACGTCACGACACGGGCCCAGGTAGTGTAGGCTGACGTCCTTGGCCCACACAAAGCACTTAGCGTGACCAATGATTGTCCCTTGAAATAACATTTACCAATTAATATTTTTTTACAATTACCAAAGAACATTCTCTTTTATTATTTTGTATAGAACTCTGTTAATTGCTATCAAAGATAACTTTTCACTCTATTGCGATTTAAGTAAATATTACATTGTGATTTCAACTTTTCTCAAGATATTCCTGAAAATGGTCCCGAAAAAATATACCAATGTTTGAAATGAATTTTTCAATATCGGATATGATATAATTTTCTATATCAGGAAGTTGACAAAAAATATTCTAACTTCAACATACTTATGCAGATAAATTAACTAGGTTTGTAAGAAATTTTCTTTTTCGGAAGTGAAATATTCATGAGAGGCTTATTTTAGGCACATAACAACAGTAATAAACGAAGTGCCAGTGACTAGCCTTATGGATCAGTGGGTGGATTTCCGCCTTCTGAGGATTCTCCGCCTTGTGGGAATCGATCCCGCCCAAGACAAACATGTGTGTGATTAACATGGATGTTTATTCTTTGTCTGGGTTTTTCTATGTATTATATGTAGGTATTTACAAAAAAAAGTATATATGTATTCTATCAGTTATCTGGTTCCCATAATACAAGGTTGCTTAGTTTGGGGCTAGATGGCGCTGTGTGTAAAAAACTTCAACCAATATTTATTTATTTAAGTTATTCAGTTGCGTAAATTCAAAACACACTTTGTACATTTTTTAAATTAGTTAAACAACATGGGACTTTCAAAATATCTAAGTAATACTATTTAAAAGAGACAAAATACCCGACAGCAAAATGTAGCCTACGCCATTTCAGACATAAAAAGAAATCCAGCGACACCTCACTCATCAAAATTGGTCAAGCCGTTTATGCTACAGAAGATTATTTTGGAACACACAAACATACATTCTTACATAAATACACACAGCCTAAAATCATAACCCTCCTTCTTGGGCAGTATGGTGAAAACAAAGCCGTACGCAACAAGAAAAATTAAATTAGAAAAAGTCGATACGAGACATCGCAGCTGGAAACATAAAAAAAGTTCTAAAAGAAAAATAAAGTTTCAAGTACATTTAATTTAGATAAACACGTAATCTAATAAAGAAAGGTGTCCTAGTGAACGAAACAAAAAACCGGTTACAAGAGGCTACATGATTTTCTACTCTGATACCTTATGTAAAAGTTCAAACTCGAAGAGATTACTCCCCATTTTTACCCAGACAATTTAATCTGGGGTGTTAAAAGCTTCGTTAGGATAGGACATCAAATGAAAGGCTTAAATCAACAGAAGAATCAAATTACAGCTCAGCTGAGTAGACAATGTTTCAAACGGACTTGATTCAGGGACCCTATTCCTGTGCGCTCGAGATTGTCTCGGTCACTGTCTCTCTAATTTAGAATTTAATGGGAGTGAGAGTGACCGAGATAAAATGTCATTTCTCCGAATATGGAGGGGCTGGGGCCCTGGTGTTTGTTAAAACAAACTTTAGCTTTTCCGTTATCATTTTACTGAGCCTTTATCATTTTGATGAAATACACGAGCATACTGTTAAAATAGAGCATATTTTTTAATTATGATTGATTATTTCAGGTTATCATTCACAGCGATAGTGCCTCTTGTAAGATCACTCCCACCGACCGACCTTCCGAGGTGAACTAGAAAAGTAATCCCTTCACTAAACTAACCTTCCTTATACTACTTGTCGTTCTGATCCTTTGTTAACATAAGCTTACCCGAAGGGTGTCAATGGGACCCTACTAAGCCCACGTTGTCTGTCCGTCCGTCCATCTTTTCTTTTAAAAACGGTACTGAATAGTCGCTTAAAATTTTCGTAGAATATTTATTATTAAGGCGGATTTTCTAACAAATAATATAAAGTACAAAATTTAAGATACCAAGGTTTTAAGCGACCACGACCTAGAAGACGAAGCGTAGGCAGACCTCCCACTAAGTGGACCGACAACATTGTGAAAATTGCGGGCAACCGATGTATGCAAGTGGCACTTTGTCGGTCGGTGTGATGGTCTAAGAGGGAGTCCTATGTTCAACAGTGGACGTTTTATGGCTGATAATGTAATGTAATGTAAAAATATAGTACCCTTGATAGCGGATATATATTTAAGCCTTTTTGAGTCTAAACCCTAGGTCCGTGGGGACCGAGTGCTAAGACAATTTATAAAGAATGATCAACGTGACTGGTCGAAGCATATCGTGACCAAAATGCCTCTACCTTGCTCAAAGGTAGCGTAAGTGTGTTTGTTCCCGTTCAACTCGGTGACGTATCAATGTATTTGAATGAAATTTGGTATGGTGCTAGCTTATAAATATTATTTATAATTTATTTTCACTTAGGGCTTATTTCAATTTATAACAGTTGAATAAGAGTAATAAAAATATCTATCACTTACCAAAACCATCCATCCCAACCAACAGAACTAGAATTACACATCGCAAAACCAATCCCATTTTCACTATCACCGATAAACAATTAACAAACGAGGACAGCTAGAAAGGGTTATATAGTAAAATTTACGCTTTAATTTACATAAAACAAAGCACCCGTATGTTTGTGATACGATTTGTCATAACCCTGAATACCCGTTGATAAGGTCCAACGAAGTATAATATCACGCAGCGAACACGAATATTCTCTTTATTTTTCTAAGCTTGAAAATCACCGCGAACCTAAATAAAATTAAAACAAGCACGTTGTCGCCGTGACACTTTTTAGTTTAGAGCAATTTATTTAGAAATTGCTTTCAAATTTCAGTTCGTATTATATATTTCGTTTACTTTTACGCAGTTTAAGTAATGTTAATTATAAAATTTTTACGCATTTTCAATGTGACTTTGTTTTGCTCTATGTACGTCCTTGTGCAATGCCAAGTTGCTAACTGGCCAGGGGAAAGGCCTCACAAAAATAGCAAAGGGACACGTGATGAATAAAAATGCAACAATTGATACTGTATACTTGTCAGGACTACCGTAAGGAGACGTACATTGAATATTGAGTGAGTAAGGCCTTAACAAACTAAAAGTCCGTTCCCGTACCGTGAGGTGCTTATTGCGATGATTGTTAGGTTCGGCCGACAACGCTGCGCGACAGTACACATTATCGCGCGCGGATACGGCTCGTGGTCGCTCAGCGTCGTCGGCTGAACCTAACAATCATCGCAATAAGCACCTCGCGGTACGGGCCCTGTACGCATTAAATTTCGTTTCCTTATTATTAGGGTCTCCTTATGCTGAGTTAATGATGAGCCATCTTATTTAACTGTAGCTAATAAAGTATGAAGATTAGAATCAAAGATCTATTATATATTATATATATATTTTAACGACGTGCGTGAGTCATAGTGTCGACCTATCTTGCTATAAATATTAGCAAGGTTTTTTGTATATTAATGTGACATCTATTTCACCAAAAAATTGCAGCGGCCCACCGTTTCACTCGTGTGAAAATTTTCTCGGGAACAGGATTTTTTTTTGGACTTCTGTCTAAAAAAAATTTCAGTTTCACCCGACAATTGAAACCAACGTCAAACCATTGCTCTATTGCTGCGTGAAAAAGGAACAAACAAAGACATTTCGCAGTTATAATATTAATAGGGATATTTACATAATATTATTTAATTATAACTATAACTTTTAACTTAGTTTTTTGTTTTGTTTTGTTTTTGGCAATAAATATATTCTTATTCTTAACTTCTTTATATCAAAACAAATGATTATAGTATTTATAAAAATCAGAAACTTTTCGAATATTATACGTACAATGGGGAATCGTGAACTCAATATGTATGATTTTTGCACTCACCTATTTAATTCATTAAGAGTTACTTAATCTGGAACTAAAATCTGTGCGAAGAGCCCCGGGGATGAATGAATCCCGTGAATGAACCTGTTTTCCAGAACTAAACTTGAGCAAACGGCACATCTGTATCGAGCCTTAAATTTTTATTCATGCTCGATGTGAAACCGACGTCCTTGCGAAAAAGAAACATAATGAGTTATGTCAGTTCGTAGAAAACTTTCGATTTGACCTAAATAGGAATGTTGAGGAAAACCTAGCACGCAGCCTGAGTTAGCTTGCACGTTTGCACGAATTTTGCTCCACGGACCGTGCCATTTATCAAATTTTACAAATATTTAAATATTTTATCAACTAAAACGGAATATAAAAACTAAAGACTTTACAAAAAGAATATACTAATAAAGAGCTAAGTGCTATTATAGATTTGCGTATATATATTTTGGGTTCCATAGCTTAGCTTGATACGCTTAGCTTATATTTTAAAGCTTAGCCGTGATAATATTATGTTGTGTCATCATCATCAGCCCATCACAGTCCACTACTTGACATAGGCCTCTCCCAAGTCACGTCACTTAGCCCGATCTTCGGCTTTTAACTTCCACCCACTGCCAGCTCTCCTACGTATATCGTCACTCCAACGCATTTCAGGGCGTCCTACGCTACGTTTGCCGTGATCTCCACTCTAGATCAAGTCTCCTCCAGCGGCTATCAGTTATATCTGTTGTGTGATGATGCGTTTTTGTCTCCATATCTTCTTTTATTCAGAAAGTATCACATCACATCACACTAACATTATAAATGTTTGTGTGTAAGTATGTAAATAGGCAGGTATGTAAGTGTGTTTGTTCCCGTTCAACTCTGTAACGGCACTAACGGCGGAACGGATTAGAATGAGATTTGGTCCTGGAATAACGCATAGGCTACATTTTATCCCGGAAAATATACGGTTTCTGCAGTATATCGGATGAAACCGCGGGGTGCAGCTAGTTAATAATATAAGAGAGTATATTATATCATTACAGCCTCCAAACCCCTATTCAACTTCATCACCTAACTTAAGGTGAGTTGTGGATAAACGCCTAGCCTGTCGGCCAAAACAAACAACTATTTGAATATCGATAAATTGTCGAAATAATTCATTTATATTCCGTTGATCGCGGATAATATTTTTCTATGACTGATCGACAGAAGCTTACTAGGAGTTTACCTTTTTTTCCTAAGTGGACGCTGCTGTTACACATTTAACAATGACATCAGGGCCCGTACCGTGAGGTGCTTATTGCGATGATTGTTAGGTTCACCCGATGACGCTGCTCGACCATGAACCGTATTGCCGCGCGATAAGGTGTGTGGTTGCGCAGCGTTGTCAGCTGAGCCTAACAATCATCGCAATAAGCACCTCACGGTACGGGCCCTGGTTAGTATAGCAAACTCCTATCCATCTGTGTCCTATCCCGTCCACAATAAAAACATTACCCTCTTTCTTGGACAGTCAGGTAAAAAGCAAGATTTGAATAAAAATGCTATTCATTGAGATGGCTAGAAAAAGAACGTATAAACGCCCTTGAAATAAATAGAAGAGACTTAACTCTTTGCACAAAAAAAAAACTATGAACCTTTGACCTTTTCGCTAACTAGCGCTGGTGTCGTTTTCAGTATCTGTGTAACACTATAAAAAAGGTGTTGACGTCAACGTTTTTGCCATCTGCCATCAGTCTATCAGGCAACGTGTCTTGTCCAACACAACTTCACAAGTTCCAGTGCTCTGACTAAGATAAGAATGCCGATGACAGTTGCATTAATATCGCAAAAGTGCATAACCAGTGGACGTTTTCTGGCTGGTGATGATAATGTAATTAAGCCAGATAAGAACAGTGTTATAAGTTACTTAGTTTAATTATTTTAATCAAAACCTCTGAAATCGGTGTCATCATCGGCCGGAATACGTTCACTGCTGGACAAGGCCTCCCCTTAGAGTGCCACGATGGACGACAATGTGTCATATCCTTCCACCGGTTGCCCGCAACTGTCACAATGTCGTCGTTCTACCTAGTAGGAGGCGTACCTAACCTGCGTCTTCCGGTTCCTAGTCGTCACTGAACCGATAACCGATGATTACCGATGGATGAAACGTTCTAGACGTTTCTTCCCCATCGGCTGCCGGTTCTTCGAGTGATGTGTCCTGCCCATTGTCACTTCAGCTTGTATGCCCTGAAAGCTATTTCGGTGACTGGTTCTTTGACGAGTATCCTCGTTCCAGATTAAGATACTCCAAGCAATATAGCTCTGTTCATTGCCCCCTTTGTGACTCTGAAATTGGAGTGCTTAAAACCGTAGTCGTGTCGTATAAGTAATCTTGTCACAAATAGAGTCGCCAAATTCATCTTCAACCCCAGTTGCTATTCTAAAGACAGCATGTTTAATAGTATTAAGCCCCACTATTAAGAAAATATAAGCTGTCTTAAACAGTCATAATACCGATTGACAAGGGTTTAACTACTACGTACCTATACATTTATAAAGCTTATACGTGTCTTCATTGCTATATCTTATGGATTCTGAGTGACATAATAATAACATTGTATTGTAGATATATTTTAATTGCAACTGTGACGAGTGTAATAAGTAGAAGTGACGTGAAATCATTCGCCAGTATTTTGAACTTCAACAGCTCAAAACCATGCGCAGCCATGCATTGCGCTTGTCACCCTGAAGGGTATATACAGGCTCAAATTGCAGCAATCCAACTCTAACAACCATACATTATGTGGCGGTTGTTAGTTTTCAAGGAATGGACTTTTTGTGAAAGTGGTGAAATTCGCAACCTTGTGCTAAGGTAGCAAATTTCGCCATATACAGATGTTCAAGTTTTGCTCGTTGGACGTTGTCTTTTAGGACAACCTGTGTACGTTACAGCCAGTGTAATGAATTGAGGATTATTTATAATTATCGATTAGGTGTTTGCGAGCCATGTGAGGGGAGGCTGCCTTTCTGGCCAGACTAAGCGACCGATAGAAGTGCCGTCTTCATTCACATTCCTGCTTGGTGGTATGGCCAAGCAGGAATTGTGCCATTGTTTTACCGTTAGATTTGTAAAAAAATTAATTATCTTCCAAATGTTTAGAAAATGAAGGGCACTCCCTTCATTTTTATAATATTTTGCGAGATATTGAGAGAAGGGATGAGAGGACCTCCTCTCATCCCTTCTCATCCTTCCCTTCCCTCACCTGAGGGGGTAATGCGGGAGAGGGTACGGGAGATGAGTGAAGGTTTGGGTAGATAACCACTTCTTGTATATATGTATTTCCAGTCACGAGTTTAGTATTATCCCATCTAGACCTATCCCCTAACACTTACTCGACCCTCCGCACTCACTCCTCGACCTCTTCAGCCTTGTCCTCATCCCTTCTCGTTCCTTCCCTCATCACCCTCATTGCCCCTTTACAGCATAGCATTATTTTTTGTATGTGACGAGACATATTGTAAACGTTATTGAGTATTATGATACAATAATGATTGTACATTAATTTTGATATTGTGTTACTTTATGTCAATAAAAATTTCTGATTCATCCTCTGTCAACTCTGCTCTAATCTTCTCAGATAGGATGAGGGGTATTACACGGGTACATGTAATACCCCTCATACTGGGTACAGCATTAGCAAGAAGCAGAATGTTTCCAAGACAAAGATTCAACAGCGCGCCGTCGGTAAAAGAAAGAAATAAGAAGCCGTAAAAAAGGCCATGACTTACACCTCCGGTAATATAACCTTCTTTAACTTATTACGAGGGGGAAAATCAAAAACAAGAAGAAAGATGTTATTTTTTGTGTATTAAACAAAATGACAACTACTTACCTACGGAAATTGAACTAGATAGTTTTACTCGCACGTTGACGATTTTATATTTGCGTATGAAACTGCAATTAATTTGCTCGCTTGAACTTTAATACAAACAAAATAGCTATAAATAAACTATCTCAGGCTCTGACGATGTAATGTTGGATATCGAGGCAAGGACGCCAACATAATGGGGGAAAAACATCGTTCAAATGGTTTCTATCAGCGACTTCTCACCCCATAGACACGTAGCATAAGGCGAGCACTTTCAGTCAATACATGGTATAAATTGTGCCTATAAAAATCCTGCGCCCGCCAATGACACGCTAATATTATCATTGTCATATACTTGGGTGGACCAATTTACGTTCAGTATACTGCCCGAAAAATTAGCTCTCTATCTGATTTGTATTTCCTTCATCGTAAACAATTAATTCAAAGAATTCGGAATGAGTAGGCGGTGTCTTCTTCCCAATATTTGGCCACAACTACTTTGTATTTTAGGAGAGGCTACATAAATTATATCGTACCTACAGCCAGCGCTATCCTGCAGGAACCGTAAATTATTATTATGATTCCGATATTTTATTATTTATATTTTCTATGTGTTTAGGATATAAACTACCTCCATACCAAATTTTATCGAAATCTGTGTAGCCTTTACTGAGTTTAATGGGAACAAACATACACACAGATACATCCACACTCACCCCCGGCACAAACTTTCGAATTAAAATATTATGTTTGCTAATTTGATGTAAGTACGTGTATATAATGTCTATAGGGTTTGAAGTCGTCGGTGTCTATTAAGTTGAAGAGGCATTCAATGGCACTAATAACTATGGCAAGTTATCAGTTATTTAATAGGCAGTGCTCTCATTGTAATATTACGATTGCAGTTATATTACGAAACAGGATAAATTGTAGATAGCGAAATAGTGGTTAATGTTTTTAGGTTTTTTTATTAAGGAAATGTTTATTTAATACTAGCTGATGCCCGAGAAGCTCTTCATAAAAACCTTGTCCTAACAATTACGAACACAACAAAAAAGAAATCATCAAGATCGGTCCAGCCTTTCTCAAGCTATAGCGTGACCAGGAACAATAAGGGTACATTTATTTATATATATATAGATAAATTTTTTGGACGATTCACACGGGGGTTCGAATGTTCCCAGTACTAGAAAAACCGTAAGCGATTTATACCGCGGTGCGAAAGATCTAATTAATTCAGAGCACTTGGGCGACAGGGGGTGGCCTATGTTCAGCAGTGGATGAAATCGAAATCGGAAGAAAAACTAGAAATACAGGGTTCAGGGTTTTAAGGAAAGGGTATTTTAAGCCGTAAAGGGCTCATGTTACTCATTGTAAACAACTTTTAGTGTGAAAGCAACCCTACAAATATCCGACGTACGTTCGCGTTGGATTCCGCATTCCTTTTCTTAGCTTCTTTCAGCAGCCCGCTGCCGCACTTGCGTGAAAAAACCCTCAGGGACCGTATATTTTCCCGAGATGCCGTATGCTCATCATCGCAAATCCTATTACGAAAGATTAAAAGCTTTGCGCCTCACTACCCTTGAAGAAAGACGGCTACGCGGTGATCTGATTGAATCTATCAATGTGTTGAAAGGATTCTACAATATTTCTGACATACACAGCATGTACACGCTAAAGGACTACACAAGAGACAGTAGACGCCACAAGACCCTGCTACAGGGTCTTGTGGCCATCTCAAACCAACACTGCACACCATATCATCAGCAACAGAGTGGTTCATAATTGGAACAGGTTGCCCGAGAAGGGGGTCTCAGCAAAATCTATAAATACTTTTAAAAACAAGCTAGACACTTGGATAATTAAGGAGAAGATAAACTTGACTGACAGTTATTAAGTCTCAACACTGTGTGATATAGGTACATCAGCCTATGCTGCTCGCCAATAAATAAATAAAAAGTCATCATTATCAGCCAGTTGTTCTTAAATTAGTAGTACCTAATCCAGGTAAGGAATTTAATAAGCCACGTATTTGATCCGAGTATAATATATTTTAATATTTGCTCATTAATACCTAATGGAACCTAAAACATGGGGCTCGCACTACATCCTAAATGAGCCAGAATTTTCGTAGAAACACACCCATGGTTATTGCAGTGATATTATAGGTCTAAAAAGTAACCTTGGCAGATATTGCAGTATCGTCACTATATAAATGCACCTTTTACAATAACAGCCAATTAGCATGTGGGTAGTTAATTAACCACTAGTTTATAATCAGTTAGGTCTTATAAGTAACAATGATATTAACGTTTAGATTGCAGGATATTTATGACGAAGACTTTCCTGTTGTTTTTTTACACGCAACGAGTTATATACCTACATACATTTTTTTTTAATTTGCCGTATGCATCGTGAAATATATTTATCTAAGAATAAACTACAGATGGTGATACGAAAATTGCGTCAAATTACGTATGTTTGGTACTTGGAGATTGGTGATTCCTTTGAATTGAAATCTGCGTTGCACCGTGACTATACGTGTGATATGTGCGTTTGTGCGTGGCTGAGAGGCTGTCAGGAGCGGAGGGACGCGAGACGTCAGCTCGCTGCTACTGGTCGCCTTCGACTGATTTCTCAGTGGTGCTTAGTATACTTCTACGCGCTGTAGAGTCGGAGCCATTTCATATGTTCATTCGCCCGGTCCTTAGAAAGGTATAAATAATCATTTTAATATCAATAATGACAAGGTCCTCTATCATCAAGCTGCGAGTATTTCATGGTTTGCACTCTATATACCTTTACGAAGGTATACACGTAGGTAAAGGTTTTGCACAGACTGTATCCTATCACAACCAAGCAAGAGGAAGAAGGGAGGGAAGAGGAAGGGAGTAGGAGCAAGAGAGCAAGAAAAAGGCATGATGAGTTATTAAAGGCAAAGTAAAGTCTTTAAGTCTACACATTTATTCATGAGTGATCACATTACAACATTACTGAGCAATACAGTCCCAATATTTATGAGTGTGTGGCTCGAAATTTATTAAACGCAATCGTCCTACACTGAAAATACTGAGTATTCAATAATTCATCACAGACTTCTCAAGTAAGCTGTCTCAAAGCATCTCTGTACCCAAAAGTTTTGGAAGCAAAGCCTGGCAATTAAGCAATTACCAGAAACTAACTAAGTTACAAAGAGTATTTAAAACACTAAAGACTTCTTGTAACTCTGGTTGGTTTAAATATTCATCCCGAAATTTGATTAATCCTTGGCATAGTGAGGGAGGAAAAGCTTAAACTTTTAAAACAAGTAAACAAATTAATTTTTGAGCCTCTCAATCAATTTTATTGTTTGGACGAAAAACGACGGGTAGAGAAATTCCTCTAATAAATAAGAACGTAACTAGACAACGAATTTTGTAATTTCTTGAATTTTTTCTCGAATTTCTCGAGTGCCGCAAAATTTGTGGAAATATGTCACGCTATCGCCGGTCCTCCGGGGCTCCCAAAACCGATACAGCGATGGCTTGACCGATTTTGACGAGTCAGGTGTGGATTTTACAAAAGGTACATCTTGCATCTATACGTTCTTGTTTTATGAAAGTCAATCTTCATGCTTCATGTCTAAATACTATTTTTTCTATATCGTTTTTAGGACTAGTGATTACAAATTAATTAATGATTAGGATTAATAATTTTAAGATATTTTTTAACTTACCTTGCTTTTTGTCAATTTTCGTGATTCAATGTCAACTGGAAGTACCGAATAGTTTTTTATTTACTTGTATCAAAATATGTGGCCGTATTTTTTTATAAGTTTGCTTTTTTAACAGCTTTACGGTACCAAAAAAGACCGTTCCACAGAAAAGGGCTCTTGACTGATAGACAGACAGATAGACGGACAGACAAACAACGATGGGATCCCATAAAGGTTCCTTTTTTGCTTTCGAGGTACGGAACCCTAAAAAAGCCCTGAAAGGGGAAAAAACCGGTCAGTTTATCTCTAGAATAACAATACCAATGTTTGAAAGCAATTTTAATTTTATTATTTTCTATTTTAAACACTATTTTTTTTTTTTTTTATTTATATTTATCTATTTTGATGCAGGAGGAAAAATCATTTTACAAAAATTTTTTCATACTCCTTGCCAAAAAAAATTACATAAAAATGACTGTATAACATTGGCAATGGTACTTTATATATAAAACTGTACGTTCCCACATAATATTATGCTGTACTTGTTTATAATTTTTTGTGTGTCATTATGTAATTAATGTTAGTCAGAAACTGAAACTAGTTGTCAGGCATGAACTTTGTTCCGGGTTAACATCAAATAAACAGCAAACGTGCAGTCAGGTCTCCATTTATCAGGGTTCCGTAGTAAATGACAAATTATGTAGGTGCCGTTTTTACTTGGCCTTTTAGTTTTAGACTCAGTCATCAACCATAAAAGTCGTATTAAGATGCAGCGTATGCATAAGGATGCTTGTACCTAACTTCTAAAATTAAACGTAAGATACAAATACACAATAAGATATTTCATTTCATCGCGTTCGTCTCGTTTTTTTATTTATCTGTATACACATAGGGGAAGTACGTACAAAACGGCATACTGTTTTCTATTTGGTTCATATTTTCTTTATTTATGTATTTAGAACAGTGAAATTTCGCAGTAACAAACATTAATCTTTTATCTAGAGAATCAACAATAAAAACAAATAATTACGAGATAATTAGTCTTAAGCAAAGATCAACCGAAAACCATTTTGTCCATACCATATGGACAAAATGGACCAGTCATAATGGACAAAATGGCATACATAATACTTGTGAACAATTTAAACGAAAATCACACAGAACTTTTTTTTTGTTCTCTTGGGCAGATCAGCACACTTAGCATGAGCCCAAGGAGAATAATGCATACACTGTAACCAGCCTTCTCTAGGTTTTGAGCGAGAAAAGAGGTCGTTATAAACAAATGCACGCACAGCCATCAGCTTTCTTAATTAACTCTTCATTCCATGACTGTCGGTTAGTTGTCCTGTTGTAGTAGCGTGGCATTTTGTCATGTCTAAAATATAACAAGTAATATTTAAAAAAAAAAAAAAAAAAAAACCGATTTCAAAATATAGCGTATGTCACTCCAAACGTAAAGATGAATCCGACACCTCCCTCGTCAAAATCGGTCAAGCCGTTTAGGCTACACGAGGAAATACAGATATACACCCCAAAAACAGTACCCTCCTTCTTGGGCAGTCGGATAATAAATAAATATTTGGTATTGAATCTCACTATTTGATTACAGATGGACAAAATGGCATACCTAATCACCTATACCATTTTGTACATATCACACCTATACCATTTTGTCCATAGAGGGTTTTAAAACAATAAAATTCCAAAAATAATATTAAAACTAGTTCTTTTGGTCAAAACAAAACACAATAGTCACGTCAAAATGTTCTAGACTAGAAATAATACGGTACTTTCATATTTTAAAGAATATTACTTACCAAAACATAAAAAACTCTTCGGTTCGAAAAAAAACTCGTAACGGCCGAAATCTGTTTGAGACTGATTAAAAATAAAATGCCTGTGCGAGGGCCTCGGTTTTTTGACAGCTTATCAATAGACATTTGGACCACATGATGCAAGTGCCAAATTGGCGCCAAAGCCCGCCAAATTTTAAATAAGGCCGGTGTGCCGTTTTGTCCGTATATGCCATTATGTACGTACTTCCCCTACTCGTATTTTGGATTAAAATCCAGTTCAGATTTTTAGTTACAATTTGTATACCTACATAGAAATTGGTTGATATCTGTTTTGTGAACGATCTTTCAAAGTTTTCTTTTAGTGGTACTACGGAACCATAAAAATGGTCAACTCTTGTATTTGACAATTCTTGCTTTAAAACATGTAATTGTTGAATTGGTCAATCTGAAAATATTCTGGGCTTCCTGCATTTGGCCTATTATTCCATAATTACTAAAACGATGTACGCATTTATATCTATACACCATACAACTTGTGCCCCATGGATTCATCCGTATATTCAGTATATTAGCACTTTTGTTTATATTTAAAGTAGGTTTTTTAAGTCTATATATACTTATATCATCATCATCATCATCATCCAGAAGTCGTCCACTGCTGAACTGGGGCCTCTCCCTTGGAACGTCACAGAGAACTACAATCTGCCATCTTCTTCATCCTTTCAAAAAGTCATCGGTCCACCTTTTGAGAGGCCTACCTACGCTGCGTCTTCCGATCTAAGTCTGATCACCTGTACTGATCACGTCTGATCTTAGCCTTGTGTATCGTAAAAAAATAAACGGACACAGACGGACATTGGTTTCGCATTAGTAGGTTTTGTATTATGTTTTTAAAACATATATTTTTGTTGGAAAAATCTGCTAAATCATTTCGGTGTAGAGTTTGATCCTGAAGTAAGTAGATATACGCGATTTTTTGCGCGCAAAAAACCTTGTAGTTATTGAATTAACGATTCTTCCATAAGATAATAATTAGATGGAATTCGTACCTATATCATTGGTGTGCAATAAAGTTCACTATAGCCCTCTTCGTATCAGGATCAATAAATCTTCGAGGTATAAAAATGAATACGTTCGTCTCAAGGAAAAAACTTCGCTTGCGCGATTCAGAACTCCCTACATTACAACTGTCATTACAATACGTCAAAAAATGCACAAAAAGGGTCAAAGCCATCTAGCGAACCATATAAAGTATCTTTGTCTCTCTGTCTGGATGTTTGCCGCGTTATCACTGCTAAACGCCTGAACGAATCTTAATAAAATTTGATAAGGAGTTACTGTATATCACAAAGACTGACATAGGATACTTTTTGATGTCCACACGAACGAAGTCGCGGGTAAAAACTAGTGATTACAATAAAATAACGTTACGATAGGAAATAAAAAAAAATTGATTAACGTACTAGGTTTTCCAGTGTCTTTTTTTTTCTCTTTTCTGTGGGAATGCCTGTCTCAGAGGCATAAAGTTACGCCTCAATTTATAGACTCAGTCAAAGTCTGGCGTAATGTGGGCTAGTCAGTTGTTTGAAATTCTTCATTTACTATAAATTATCTATTAAGTAGGTAATGGTGTGAATAGACAATACAAAAGATATTCTCACGATCGCAGAAAAGGAAACCTACATTTAACTATTGGTTAGTAGTTAGCCGTTGTTATGCTTCGTTGGTATTAAGTTTACATTTTTTTAATACTAACTCCCTTAAAAGTCGCATCCACAGACGTCTCGCTCGCGCATTTTTACATTATTTTAATAATATCAAACATGTTTTATTTTTAGATAAAAATCAATTGTTAGAAATTAATATGAAAATCGAACACACATTTTTTTTTTACGCCAGGCTCGTACTGTATGTCTTTACCTATTGCGATAATTGTTAGGTTCACCCGCCGATGCTGCACGACCACGAATCGTATCGCCGTGCCACTTAGAGCAACTTAGGCCTCCGGCCGAACACGAATCGTATCGCCGCGCCACTTAGAGCAACACAGGCCTCCGGCCGACCACGAATCGTATCGCCGCGTCACTTAGAGCAACACAGGCCTCCGGCCGACCACGAATCGTATCGCCGCGCCACTTCGAGCAACACAGGCCTCCGGCCGACCAGGGATCGTAACGCCGCGCCACTTAGTGCAACATAGTCCTACGGCCGACCACGAATCGTATCGCCGCGCCACTTAGAGCAACACAGGCCTCCGGCCGACCACGAATCGTATCGCCGCGTCACTTAGAGCAACACAGGCCTCCGGCCGACCACGAATCGTATCGCCGCGCCACTTAGAGCAACACAGGCCTCCGGCCGACCAGGGATCGTAACGCCGCGCCACTTAGTGCAACATAGTCCTACGGCCAACCACGAATCGTATCGCCGCGCCACTTAGAGCAAAAGAGCCTCCGGGGGCCGTTTGAGCCGGTACCAATTTGCTCAATGCCGCGCCATTAAGTTCACGGTAGCGCAGCATCCGAGTCTACAAACAGGAACCTAAAAAACAGTGTCCTGAATCCAAAAATTAAAGAATCACTAAATTACACTATGTTTAATTATTATGTTGGGATTTTAAATGGTATTTAAAGAAACTTTGACGGAATAGATAGATAAAAAAAATATATTCGATCTCCTCTGTGAAATCAAATCATATAAGTAACTAAAGTTTCTTAAACGTTTTTAATCTTATCATAGCCAGACACAAAGTATAGATAGTAAAATGGATAACATTCAGATAGATACGAGACACATTTTTTAAATCCACACTCTATAAATGGTGCTTTTCTGTACAAGACAACGAACAACTTTTGAATAATCACGAGAAAAACCCCAGCTGTTCCATACAAAATGTTAGTGGATCTTGCAATAAAATGTATGGCTTTTAAGCTGTTTTTTTTTCTCGTGAATTTTAATAGTCGTAGAACCAATGATATTCGTTATCTTGTGAAATGGAGCCGATTGACAACATACCGTGCAATTATAATTTCACTAGTTAAATTAAAATATCACGGCTTTGACAATATACCTGCGACATATACAATATCCTCTTAGTGTATTTGCAAAGTATCATCACTTTTGCTTTCAGATAAAAATGTGTTCCTTAAAAACTATAACACCCCATTTCACATCGTTAGGGGGTGATTTTCGAAAAATTCTGAGACATACCTTTCTTTAATTTTTAATGCTTAGTATACACAAACAAGTTTCATTTGGTTTACATGCAAAAATATGTTATTTCCATACAAAGTTTTGGGGTCCATTCTACCCCTTTAGAGGTGGAATTTTTAAAATTCCGTTCTTATTGCTTACCTAGACCATTCGTTTGAGGAGTATTGCGTTCAAATTTCACTTCTCTATCATAAGCGGTTTGGTCTGTGCGTGGATTACTAGGAAAGGGTACCAGAAGATATTTCCGATATTATCGCCGCTTAATTTGTTCTACCAATGATTTCGATTTTTATTATCTAAATGATAAAATAACTTATAAACCCATCACGGCCTACACAGACCTATTAATCTTTAGAGTTAAGTGAGGGAGTGACCATCGTGCCGCCGGGCCGCGGACGAGTGCGAAAGCGGTCCCGTAGCCCCGGCACATGGGCGCCAGGAAGAAACACTCCAGGGTTTTTATTGGGTAGGCTGCAGAGTCCCACATAACCACCCTGAGGGGGTCGGTGCAATGATATGTATTTTCCGTGGGACAAAAAAAAATTAAAAATGGTGTTGCCATCGTAATTCCTAAACAAAAATTATAGCCTCCTGAAAAAAATTGTTTCCTCTATTGATCAACTCCTCAGATAAGGTCACCTCCGTTTAATATTCATAACCTTAAATTTAATACCAAATGAAATTATACCCGATAGAGACCTGAACAATTATTTTACATGATATCTAGTAATGATGATGGAAGGATAAACATTACAATAATTACGAAGCCAATGGCGTGACGACACGAATGATTGCCCAGTGTCCTACACGACACAACCTGGTGTACACATAGACACTCTGTATTTTCACACGTGTATTTTTTTGTTTGTTGCCCGTGTTTAACCACCTTGTCAAACAGAAAAAAAAACATTATTTATTTAGTTTCAAATGTGTAGCTTCGCGCGGTTTTCGAATTAAACATGACAGTGATCGATAGTTTTTTTAAATATTTTGATTGTTTGAACGCGTACTAAAATTTTAATTGGGTACGACTTAGTAAACAAACAAAATTTCATTGGGCAAATCTTTTGTAAGTAGCGTAAGATAAACCTAAACAATGCGGTAACTGCATATCTTTAGATGACATTTTAAGCTAAGTACTTAGCTGTTTTTCAAGTACTTTTTAGTTGTAGTTCTTGATAATGAAAAAACATGCAGAACTAATGCATGACACGTAACAATAGTGAGAAATATAATTTCTAAAAATATAATCTGTTTTCGTTATATCCCAAGACAATAAACACAGTTGATCGCGCTTTTATATTTGACAGGCTACGGATTTGACCACAAACTTACTTGATGTTAGGTGACGGTGTAGTCGAGGTAGTCAGGGTAGCGGCGTGCGAGCCGAACGCGGTAATTACTTATGCACACGCTCACATCGTTAGATACATAAATAGGTCCATCGCGCTTGCAGTCAAGTCACCATCCTGGGCGCGGGACGAGGTGATTCTAATTTAAGAGATTATGCTATTTTGGACGTAGTATTTTCGTGAGACGTTCGTGTTTTCGTTTTGTTATTCGTGTGTTTTCGTGTAAGGTATTTCGAGCCGTCAACCGGTTATCAGCTAAGTCTCTGGTTATCGTTCACTAGTTTCAGAAGTAGGTATTTTATATAATGTTATTGGAATTAATTTAACGGACTAGGCTTAGAAAAATATTTAAAACAAAAAACTAAACTGGTTTAATATGTTCAAACGAAGCATTGTGTTAGTACTACGTATTATACAATAATTATATACTTACAAGATACTCACACGTTTTTGTTGGAATGTGGTCAGAACGATAGTAGGTTAATTTTAAATTTTATAATATTTTATGTTAAATTGTGTAAAGTATATTCATTAATATATTTGATTACCTACATACTCATTTAAATATAGAGTTTTAAATTAGTATTGTAAGTGTTGGTATTCATTTATTATTTCTTTCGCATTGTACAGGTAAAATATTTTCGCACATGAGACAAAAACCATATATGTTATAATGCAGCATTAGAATGCAGTGATAATAGCCGAACCTTGAAAAAACTGAATAGACGCTACGAGAGAGAAATATTATAAGTTTGTCCTTTTTCTTTATGAGTAATACTTAATTTTCCATCCTTTTCTATGAGAACAGACAATAATCCAGTTACTATTTGCTATCTCTATCTACGGTCCCAACGGTGACGTCAATCCGAAAATTGTAGGTTCCTCATACTCATACCTGGGCTTCACGAAAATGCCCCATGTATGTTCTACGATACCTTTTTCGCTCCCCCAGAAATGTATATATAGCCATCTCTTTCACACGACGTCAGGTCAGGCCATGATGTATAGCCACTCTTACTTTGCTTGTCTTAGGCTATGACTAAGCCTTTGTTTGTTGTAGACTATTTTTCCTCATATATATTCACTCCACACGTTGTGTATTTAGCCATCGTCAAGATTTGTAATATTTCAAGTGAAGTAAAATATTTCACAGTTAAAACAAGTATCTGTCATAATCAAAGTCAAACAAAATAGGTCCCGTTCAAGTCGAGCCCCAGTAAAGCAGTGGCATGGATTTAGCATCATAGCACTAGACTTTACTAAATGCTTCTTATGGAGTTCTGGAAACAACACGAAAAATCACGTTTCAGGACATTATACTATTTACCAGCACTCATCCACGTTCAAGAACATTTAATGGATAAAAATCCAACGTTTTTACCACATTAACACTCGATATATACACTACGTGTGGAGCCAAAATGTAAGTGAAAAAGTAACCATTAAAGAACAATGACTATCGATGGAGCTTACTTTATTTGCAAATATTTTAGGTTTGGAGCACAATGGCTCCATGACTTTTCGTTTTTTTCTAACAGGCATCCGTTATTTAACCTTCGTTCTCAATAAACACCTACATTGTGCTTTGTTTAATAAATTGTTACTTTGCGAATGTTATTAGGAACAAACTGACAACTGAGTAAATATACCTATATGGTGTTCCGTAGTATTTTTTCAACGAGACATTACACTCTTCTGAATTATAATGAGTTGATTGGCAAAAAGTTTTTATTTAAAAGGTTTATATTCATTTTAATGTTTGATTAAGCCGGCCAAATTTTGGGTGGGCCACAGACACTGGCGTTCAAAACAACCAAGAAAACCCTTAAAATAATGAAATATAAGAAATTGGTGTACAATAATGTGTGTGAAAATGGATGGACGGTCTTTTAATAAAGCGTTACACTTAAAAACCACGGACAGCAGTTAAAATAAGAGGGAAAAAAGGAGGAAATGTATTCTTGTCTCTATCTCTCTCATTTGTTTGACGGCGGTTCATGCGAACCCGATCCATGATCTAGACTTATATTTTTATTTGAGAGCAATTTATAAAAATTTCAAATTTTGAATGTTGTTCTCGAAGATTGATCTTTAATCCCTAATTATATTGTAAATGCGAAAATGTGTTTGTTGGTTTGTTCGTTCTTCTTCCATGCAGCAAATAAGCAACGGACCGACTTGAATCTTTGCATGGATATAGGTCGGTGGAACAATAAGACTACTTTTATCCCGAAAAAATACACGGTATCTGAGAAATTTGCAACACGGATGAAACCGCGGGGCGGAGATAGTATAACATATACATCGTATACAGAGAAAGCAATAAACACATATATACGTCTCTTTCACTCAAAAAAAAAGATGGTAAATTATCTATAGACTCATAATTAATTACTCTCTTAATTATTGGCTCATGAAGAAAAAAGTCAAATTTATAATATTTCTGTCCCGTCCTGTATAATCCTGTCCTGTATAATATTTCAGCGTATGTTCGATTTTTTCATGGGTCTCCTATTTTTACTGCATCAGTCGAAAATTGGTAATGGTGATCGTGATTGGTTGATATATTTGATGTTTCGTTTTATCCGGCCACGCTAACAACCGGTATTCTATACCTATACTTTTTCTAAGATATAGATACAAAGAAAAGTGAAACTTGAGGGACGACGAAAATAACGATGACAGAAAATCCCACTACCTACTGAAAAGAACCAAATAATTAAATTGACAAAAAAAAACTCCTATCTACTCATAAATAGTAGGTACCTAAGTAGGTATATACATTTAGTATGTGTTTTGTCTTCGTCAGTATTCTAAAAAAAATCTAGAGGAAAACTGCACGTGTGGATCTACCTTTACTAATCAGTAACAGGTTTCCCGCGCAGCCGGACCTGCTGTACAATTTACGATTCCAATTTTAAATGTTATAACAATTTTTCGCTCATTAAAAAGTTTAGTTTAATTATATTTTTATTACTTTTTAATATTTCTAGCTAAGTGTTTGTATATTAAAAGTTAAAAAACTTAAACTCGATAGTAAATCAATTTGTTTGCATTCAATTATCAAGCTTAAGGCTTAAATTCAATTTAATAAGACAGTATATTCAGTGTTCAAGAAATGTTGGCTAGTAAAGCAAAGTTGGTTTTTACGTGTTCTCTTGTGTTTTTGATCGTATCGATCGTGCTTGCCTTGTGGGGTTTTCCGAAGATTGTCAGCAAACAAATTCAGAAGGTAAGTGATCAAAAGTTATTTATAAACAAAATCGATCGATCGGTCGAAATATTAAATTTTTATTACTGGCCAAGAATGAGAGTAATGTTTTTGGAGTTTATTTAAGTATGTTTGTTTATCTGTTATATTAGCTTCTCCTAAGCTGGGTTTGTTTTGACGAGTCAGGGTTTTTTTTTTATGTTCGGAGTGTCCTTAGCTATAATATATATAAAATGTGTTCTGCGTTTTCGTTAAATTGTTTGAAAATTTTGTGAATTACTCGGAAATTAATTTCCAGAGTAAAGAGCAACAAAAAAAAATAAAAAACGAATAATTAAAGTCAGTGGTAGTTTTTTTTTGTATACAATTTATGATTGACAGGCGTAACGAATCAAAACGGTTTCCTTACCAGAGAGAAATAATTACTAAAATCAATCTTTCCTACAAAACTGATCTCAAAATGACTTATTAATCAAATAACACCTTCCCTTCCTGTCAAAGTTCATTAAATTGAAAATTTGATTTGTAATAAAACTTTTCTATTATTATCATTGTTAGGCTTGATTATTATTATTAGAAGGAGTCCAAGTCCAGACCTAATAGAGAAATAAATGTACTGTAAATAAATCTTTTTTTTTTTTCTTATTGTCGATTGTTCTACATTATTACGATCCCATCAAAAACAGAAAATGTATAAAAGGCCAAGTCTTGCAATGCAATCTTTCCACGTAAAAAACTTGTGACATCTCATATAAAGCTAACACCCGAATACTGAAACGTTTGTTAACTTTGACGACAAATTAAGTCTATTGCTGCCTTTGTCATTTGCTTAGTGCTAGACAAATGCAGTATTAGAATTAATCTGTTGTCAAAGGTAACAAACGTTTCAGTATTCGGGGGTTAGTCTGTTATTTTAGCTATCGAAGCACCTATTTGGCAACTATGCTATAAACTATTTCCTGATTAGCTACATATCAACATTTAGTGACTATATAATTACTGGGCATCTTCATTTCTACAGGGGGTCCAACCGGTGACGTCACTCCAAGAAATAAATGTCGAAAAATTAATTCAGTATCGCTTCTCTTGGAAATACCGTGGATATTAGAATTTGGAAGTATGTCTATGTCAACTCCGTAACGACCTCTTTTCTAATATTTACCAGACTGATTTAACTCATGCTCTGAAATTTAGTTATGCAAAAACTATTTATGTATTTTGTCGGTTATCTGGTTCCCTTGGTACAAGCTTGCTTAGCTAGATGGCGCAGCGTGTAAAAAAAAAGAGGTTCCGAGAATATTTTTAATATCACCGATGGATGGGCACCTCATCTTACGGTAGGTGCTGGCGATTTAAGGTGCAACGTTTCGCACAAAGCGCGAAATTCAAATTTTCTTGCGTTTTTTGTCAATTACAGCTTAATTACTCATCGTAGGTTCATGAAAACTCATTTTGCGATAATAAATAGATTGTTTCAAGAAATTAGTCCAACCAAAAATTCAAGTCGAAAGCTAGTATATGTACATTTCTCATTAAACCAAAAACCAAGATCAAAATCAGCTTATTGAGATTTGTAGCTAAACCAATGTTATCTAGGTGATCATTTTACCCGTAATTTCTTAAAACAACTTATTTATTGGCGCAAAATTGGTTTCAATAAATCCACGATGAGTAATTAAGCTGTAATTAACAAAAAAAGTCGGTCGGTGTGGCGGCCAACAAGGTGTAAGGGGGAGGCCCATGCTCAGCAGTGGACGTCTTCTGGCTGATAATGTAATGTAATTAATAAAAACTTACGATTTGTTTATTTTTCTCTATACTTTAATAACGTTAGCGTTAGAAGTCATAATCTTTTTATATACATATATAGCGGTATAGTTAATAGATAGATTGCCCTATACAACTAGGCAACTAGGTAAGTACAATGCCTACCTATTACTTAACAACCGGTCTGACTTGGCCTAGAGGGAAATAGCCGGCTATAGTTCTATAAAAACTCTGATAGAGTCAAGGTAGAGATATATACGCTTTATACAGCTCTTATCTTGTTATAGGTACTTTGAACTGAGATGACTTTGAAATAAGGGGACTATTTTGATAACTACTGAAATCGGAAAGATTTAACTCAAAACCTGCTGTTTGTGTTGGCATTTGGCACTATTGGATTATCGGCCACATTTTTAAAGTGTGAACCAGCGATTATAATTTAAAATCCTAACTGATATTATAATTCTGAGGAATATAGCCGCAGTCGTATTAGGATAGTCTCGAGGAAAAAACTTCGCTTGCGCGTTTCAGAACTCCCTATATACATTAGAACTCACAGTCCATAAAAAACGTCAAAAATGCACAAAAATTGATCAACGCCATCTAGCGAACTATAGGAAGTAACTTTGTCTCTCTGTCTGGTTGTTTCTGATAAAGATCTGATCTTGATAAAGTTTGATAAGGAGTTACTGTATATCACAAAGACGGACATAGGATACATTTTTTATGTCCACGCCAACGAAGTCGTGCGTAACCCTATAAAAATATTGACAAAGTATTGATTTACGGAAAAAAATGCTCGAAAATTGAGGCGACTATCAAATCAATGTATAAGACAGGTTTTCATATTCAGTATCGGCTTTTTTTTCTTTTTATTTTAACTAAAAGTATTCACTACTACCAAAAAAACTTTACAGGAGCTACTACTTATGTTTTAAAAAAAAACATGTGTTTTTATTTTCAAATTGATCAATGGCCATCGATCATCATCTTCCTGCTCTTATCCCACTAGTTGGGGTCGACACAGCACATTTCCTTTCTCCACTTCTGTCTGTCAGCCGTCATCTCGAGATTTACTCCTTTCTTACTCATATCCTCTTTCACTCAGTTTATCCACACTTTTTTCGATCGCCCTCTCCCGGTGCTACCGCTTACCATTATATCTAGGCACCTCCTAGTCACATGACTATCCTCTCTTCTCATGATATAATAGGATAGTCTACCACTCTATAATTTTTCAGTCACTAAGACAGTCGTTTTTCAGTTCCTACTTTCATACTTGCTCTAACATAGTCGTTCCCAATCTTGCCCATTCTTGTCACTCCACACATCCATCATAACAATTGCATCTCCGCTGCATGCAATTTCCTTTCATGCTCCCAGCACCATTCAGGACGCTCGAAGCGCACCACAGATCAGTCTAAATATACTTATAAGAAATTACTAATAATGATAATGATTGGTTGATTGTTAGGCGTGAGTAGGCGTAACCTTGAGATAGCCAATGAGAATGCATGGTTGCACTCCCCGCGACCCGCGCCTTCCTCAAACTTTGATGACTTTTTGTAGGAACAAAGAATCTCGTAATGCGGTATCTGGTGTGATCTGTGGGTCCTTACAACACGACAGGTATTATGTAGCCTGGAACTTATTTGAAACCTACAAATTGAGATATAGCGGCGCTTCCGCTCAACTTTTAGTGCTAAATTGACTCTCCTACCTAGTCAATTGAGTGTCAACCGAGTGACTTTCTTTTGGCGCCACTGTGCAGTTGACGTCGAGCAAGAGCTCGAACGATTCTTCAGTTGGCGTTTGTTTTTCGTTGCGACTGGTTGGGTGCAAAACGACGAAGTCGTTCGTCATAATTATATTAATAATATATTATTTGATTAACTACTATATAATTCGCAACTCAAAACAGTAAGTAATTTCTTGTAATTTTTATAAAAGATCTTACGAAGTGAGTGTATTAATAGTTAATTTTACAGTTCATTACAATTGAAAATGAATAATGATAACGCACAGAAACATGACTCTCCTGTAGCGGGATCGAGCGGAACAAGGAGGATCAACTTTAAGCGGCCACGGCGTATATACAGCAGCAGTGAGGATGACGGTGATGACGAGGACACTTATACGCCGCCGTCACCTAAACGAGCGTGTGTTGTAAGCGATATATCAGACCAGAGATTTGATTATCTCCAAAAACAGGTTAGTGAACTGAAATATCTCATAACGAAGAATTCGCGAAATACTTCTGGTCCGTCAGAGGAAATCAACGTGATGGATGAACACGAAGAAGACGATACTTCGATTTCATCCTCTCTAGTAATTAAACCTGCTGGGAAAGATTTCCAATGGGACGATGATACGGTTGCTTCGGATTCAATTAAGCGAACTTCTGAATCTAAGCTCAATTATTTGCGTAAAGTTCAGCACCTTGATAGTAACCTATGGAATAATGTCCGTTACACTGAGGTCCAGAAGAAATACCAAACTTCACCAGGATTTACTAACTTGACCTTGAATGATGAGCTGCTGGCTTTTGAATCAAAGTTTAACCACTTGAGGTCATTAGATCAGACCTTTGGAGCTTTAACTGGCATGCTTGTGGCGCAAAAGGAAGCTTTACAGACAGCTTTAAAGGATTTGTTGGAATGGAGTGAGGATAAAAATACACAGCTATCAAAGACTACACTTTCAACGAAAGTGCGAGAGCTCTTTTCAAACACGTGCACGTACACGGGTATTTCTAAAGATATTTTGCAGATCGTTTGCGGCAGACGAGCGAATGTGATTGAGCATCGAAGGGACAGTGCCCTTTCTGCCGTCAAGGACAAATACAACAAGGCGATCTTACGAAGAATACCACCTAGCACGGAGTACCTGTTTCAACCAAAGGAGTTTAGTGATGCTGTGGCGAAATCGGGAGGTGGTTCTAAAGTTTTTCGCAGACCGTATCTACCTGCCGAGGGTAGCCAGGCTATGCAGGGCAACAATTGGCCATATTTGCCTGCCGAAGGCAACCAGGCCGTACCAAGGCGGTCTACCGACCCCGAGGTGTCCTTTCGGGCATATAACCGCAACAAATACCAGCAAGCTCCTGCTTCTGGAAAAGGCAAGTCTCTCATCGGCAAACAAAACTATTCCACCGCAAAGAATAAGTCCTCGCAGAGGCCAAGAGACAATTTTCGAGGCCATCGAAAACAATGACTATCCCGTGTCATTTCAAGCCGGTCAACTAAACCTGTTTCCACACATCTGGCAGTCTATGGGGGCTCCAGCCCATATACTGAAAATAATACAGGGATACAGAATCCCTTTTGTAGCAAAACCTCCACTACAGCTTCAGTACAAAAACCAATATCGGCTTATGACAACACCTGTCTTGCACGCCGAATTGAGACAGATGTTAAGAAATTCTGTGATCAAATCAGAGCGCCTTCAAACCCAGGGTTTCTTTCAAACATGTTCCCAGTGAAAAAGGCGGATGGCTCACAAAGACCGGTGTTGAATCTCAAAGCTCTGAATTTATACCTCAAACCGAAAAAGTTTCGCTTGATAAATATGCACAAGGTGCCCAATTTTCTGCAAACCAACGATTTTATGATGAAAATAGATCTTCACCAGGCATATTTTCATATCCCGGTTTCCAAATCGCACCGTCGATTTCTCAGGTTCGTTTTCAACAACGTAACCTACCAAATGACTTGTCTACCGTTCGGACTCGCCAGTGCACCAAGAACGTTCGCTACTTTGTCGAATTGGGTGGCTCACATACTAAGAGATCAAGGCATGAGAGTTATTGTGTACTTGGACGACTACCTTCTTGTAAATCAATGTCCTCGAATACTCAAAGAGCAAATGAAACAAGCCATCAAACTCTTGACCGACCTTGGATGGGTTATAAACAGAAAAAAGTCGTCCAAGAACCCGTCTCAAAAAATAGAGTTTCTGGGAATTCTTTGGGACACCCGTACAAACACAAAGAGTCTGCCACACAAAAAGATAAATAAATTAAAGAGTTGTTTATTTCACGCTCAACGGTCAAAGAGTCTGACGCTATTGACACTGCAAAAACTGATGGGTACCCTGCAGTTTTCCAGTTTTGTCATTTATCACGGCATGCTACACTATCGAGATCTGCAGTTGTGCCTTCATCAGGCTCTAAGGCAGGCTACAGCTGTTCCCTTAACCCAATCCGCGAGAGAAGACATAAAATGGTGGCTACAAAATCGACACTCAACGAGCGAAATCTGGGGAGCCCCAGTATCCTTTCATATTGTCACGGACGCTTCAGGCGTCGGATGGGGAGCGTATGGATTGGATGCCCGTAGAACTTCATGCCCACTCGAATATAAAAGAGCTACTGGCCATCTACAAAGTACTGTCGTTCACCAAAATTCTCCAAAAATGTCAGAACCGAACAGTCATGGTACAAAGCGACAACAGAACAGCTCTGGCCTACTTACGCAGACAAGGCGGGACAAAATCAAAAGGACTAATGCACTTGACACGAATGATTTACCAGCAAATACAGAGATACAACATAAAAATAGTAACGAGCTAACTCCCAGGTCCTCTGAATGGCATAGCAGATGGATTGTCCAGATACAAAACCCTATCAGAATGGCATCTCTTGCCCCAAGCATGTCAGCTGATATTCAACAAATGGGGAACACCGCTGGTGGATCTGATGGCATCCAGACGGGCCCATGTTGTGCCAATGTATGTGACCATAGATCTGAAGGATCACCAAGCAATTTACCACGACGCGTTCAGTCGAACCTGGAATTACAAACTAGCTTGGGTTTTTCCACCACCTTGTCTAATGTACAGAGTCTTAGCGTGGTTGAATCAAGCACGGGGGAATTACATAGTGATTTGTCCCAGGTGGAAGAACGTATTTTGGAGGGCGGACCTAAAGAGAAGAGTAGTAAGCCCACCATTCACTATCAGGAACCTTCAATCAGTTCTAATAGATACACGGACCAATCGTCCTCCGCCTCAAGTAAACGACCTAGTACTGGAGGCATGGATATGTCGGGGTGGGACGACCTCTTAAAGAACTGGTCACCCTCTGATCAGGAATGGTCAATTAGCTTCTGGCCACTATATGGGTCGAAACCTAGTCTATTGGATTAAAACTCTTATAGATATTTCTCGGCCTAGGCGACCACTTGGAAACGAAATACAGAATTTGTTTGCGACGACAACAGGTGACCCAAAGCCTGCTAGCCGCACGGTGATTGCAGGTTGCATTAAAACTGTATTAGTGGATGCAGTAATTCAAGACTCACCTGGTTCCATTAGATCTGCGGTAGCTTCTTTAAGCTGGGTTGAAGAAATGCCTTTAGAAGATATCCTAGCACGAGGAAATTGGATAACTCCCAATACCTTGATTCGGTTTTATAGACGGCCCCTGAGAACTACTCAAGTGCCGAATATACCGTCTCTCACAAATAATTTTGCATTATAGTATGTCCTGAAAGAAATTACGTTGATTGTAATTTAATATTTTGATGTTTTTTGCTAATACTGATTATTTCTATGTATGAAATAGGTATATTTTGTCACATTTGCCATTATTTCCAATAAACAGTGTGATTTAACATGACTTCTTATTTTTGAATCACAGTTAGCGTTTTCTTGTGATACCTAGTCTGGCACCACCATGCGAGAATAAACAAGTCTCAATTTGTAGGTTTCAAATAAGTTCCAGGCTACATAATATAAGAATTTTTCCTGAAATAAAAAATTACTTATTATGTACCTAACTTATTTGAAACCTATGTGAGCGCTGCATGGTTATTGAGCCTAACTGAAGAATCGTTCGAGCTCTTGCTCGACGTCAACTGCACAGTGGCGCCAAAAGAAAGTCACTCGGTTGACACTCAATTGACTAGGTAGGAGAGTCAATTTAGCACTAAAAGTCGAGCGGAAGCGCCGCTATATCTCAATTTGTAGGTTTCAAATAAGTTAGGTACATAATAAGTAATTTTTTATTTCAGGAAAAATTCTTATATTATAATGATTTGGTAAATTTTCTCCTTTAGTTTAAGGGGCATTCCACCTCTAAAGGGGTGAAATGAACTCCCGAAGTTTGTATGAAAATGAAAAAAACAACTCTAATTACCTCACAAGCACGTCATTTATTAACACGTTAATATTTTTTGTCTGAAAAAATGAAAATGCATGTCTAGATAAAAAAGGAACTCATATATTCGTACTGCAGAGGTAACTAGTAAAAATACAAAATTTTACAAGTTGCAGCCAATTCTTTTTGACTTCACCGGATAAAATTCTAAGTTCAAAACAGGCTCAGCGATTATTTCAGATTATTTTGTAACGTAAGTTCTACGTGAGCGAAGCCGCGAGCACAAGCTGGTCGCACTATAGGTGGGGTCAGCTCAGGGGTCAGCACAGCACGTTTTTCATTTCATTCTGTCAGCCGACATCTCGACATTTATAATGCCCTTCTCACAGATACCTGTTTTATGTAGGTAAGACACAATGTCTAAAATTACGATAATGCAACAAAGGCGGAAAAAAAACAAAACATGGTTAAAAGTGATCAAATAAGTATCATTTGGGTCCTACACTACGGATCGTGCCATTCTTATGCAAAACCCGAAGCGCGCGTTGTCAGAATTGGTTAGGATATATAGCCTGACAAAATTCTAGCAACGCATGCTTCTAACTCTGCATATAAAAACGGACGATCTTCTTGAATCGGCAGTTATCTCTAAAAGCAATCAAAAAAATACTTGTGCTTGTGTCACCATGTAGCACGTAATAAGTTACGCTAAAGCTTGTAGCAGATTTTTAGAAAAAATATACAATGCAAATTTTTATCTAGTATTACATATTTTTAAACAATTCTGTTATAATGCGAAAACAATAATGTTGAAAACCCATGTCGTTTATGAAGTTCAACTCCGTTACGTCCTTTTCCAGAATATTACTTTAATGTTAAATTTGCGCAACGTCTAATTCACAAAAGACGTATTCGGTCACATTGACATCTGTCACTCTGACCTCTTTCGCATTGGCTTTGTCGCATTGACATCTGTCACTGATTGTCTTTTGTTATTTATAATGCAAAACACAATTTCCTTTTGTATTTTCCAGAATGTCCAGATCGACAGCTCCTCCCAGATGTACGACAAGTGGTTGAAGATGCCGATGCCGATGGACTTCAAGGTGTACCTCTTCAATGTGACCAACGTGGACGAAGTCAATGAAGGAGAGAAGCCGAGGCTCAAGGAAATAGGACCTTATGTTTACAAGTACGTTATAAGCAAAATACGTCGATAAGTGGAAAACTATTTAAAAAGGTGTTTGGTGATTAGCATTATCATTTCTTTAATTTTTATTTTTTATTGGGCTTGTGCCTTTGATGACTAAATAGAATACAAACATACCAAAACTACCTGAAATTCTTAGTCTACTGCATAAAAATAACAGTTGGATAACAGAGATATCGTTGAAGGTCTAAAGATAACGAAAATAGATGAATCTTAGCATTGTCACAAGTCTGGCCGGGTAGTTCTGTAATCGGGCAAACACAAACACCTATCGCGGTTCTGTGGATATATTTTGATCAAAGTTAATAAGGAGAATTCTGTGGTTTTATAATCTGCGGACAAATCAAAGGAAAATAAATCAAAGGTGGTTTTGAAAATGGAATCAAGTTTTGCACTACAATGATATTCGATTGAAAGCTTTTGAATGAGTTTTAGCCGTGGTATTCCGATACGAATATTTGCGCGAATGTGTGGCCTCAGCATTATTCTTTAGCTTCATTTTTTGGTACTAGCTGCTTCCCGCGAATACAAAAGTATGCGCTGGTCGGCCTGCGAGCTCTAGCCGTGAGCAAGACTTGTTCGTATATATATATATATATATATCCCGGTATAGAAGGGCGTTGCAGTACAATAATAGAAAATCTTGAGAATGTATGTGATAGTGTGGGTGATAGTGTAAGTGTATGTGTAGTTATATTGTATTGTATTGTGAATTATAAATTCTAGGATCATGCTTTAATACTAGCTAATAAAATTGAAATCAGTGGGATCATAGCGCATTGCAATAAAGGTGTTTCATTATACTTCGCATCAGATGAACGACTTGCTCGTCTCGTTATTCAGTACCTTAAAAAAATATTGATTCATTGAAATTTTAATATGAATATGATTTTTATGTGAATTATTATTTTCTATTTGAAAGATAAAGTCAGTGAAGTATTTATCCTGCTCTACTGTAGATAGACACCAAAGACACATTTGTGTGCAGTAAGACATTTTGTATTATGTGGCAAACTTATGAAGAAATGTGGTGTGCTGTCTATTAGCGCACTCCTATTTAAATGTACCTCTACGATAAATGTGGTGTACAAGATGTGTATCAGATTGGTGTGTGGTGCGCCTTATTTCAAATCATGTCTTAAAGTATAAAACTAAGTATACAAAATTGATATAACGTATAAATTGTTGTCTGCGCTAGTTTTTTGACGGACAAGTTCCGGCAACTGGTCTGACGGGTCTAATCGGATCTGGAGAACTTAATATACACATTTAAATAATTTTGGGGCTTGATCGTATATGTCACAGGAAAGTCATGTTTATAATTCAAACTTATTTTGTAACAGTCTTCGTGAGCAAAGCGGCGTTTGATGCTCATTCCCAGTACTTGTTACCACTGGTTACATTCCCACAGATCGTTATCGCTGTCGTTAGACCACTAGTTTTGTTCCCATTGCCTGGTGATGATAATCACACTAATATTATAAATGCAAAAGTTTGTGTGTAAGTATGTAAGTATGTAGGTATGTAAGTATGTAACTATATACTTAACTATGTTACAATGTAACTATGTTAGTATTAGTTCCCGTCATTCTTATAGCAATTAAACTGGTGCAAACTAGGAAAAAATAAAATCATCATAATCAACAGCCTGAAGACGTCCACCGCTGAACAAAGGCCTCCCCCTTAGACCGCCACACTGAACGACAATTTGCAACCTGCTTCCACCGGTTACCCGGGACCTTCAAAATGTCGTCGGTCCACCCAGTAGGAGGCCTATCTACGCTGCATATTCCAGCTCGTGATTGCCATTCAAGAACCTTTCTTAAGGTTCGTCGAGCGATGTGGCCTGCCCGTTGCCACTTCAGCTAAAAAACAAAATAAAAGTTTGTTATTGTAACAAATTAAACATTTGTATTTATCATAATATATCATATTGACATTGCAATAGACCTTCTTAACTACTTACACATAGGTAATTAATCTGCTGTACTGATGACACTATGCAAATAAGCAAATTAATACATTGTTTCTTTTTTGTTCATTTACACTCTCAAATTCATTTTGTTTTAATAGTTTTGCTCGGGTTACGGTGTTGGTGACATCTTATTATATCTGACAAATAGTATTCTGTGTATCTGACTGTCCAAGAAGAGGGTGATGTTGTTGGAGCGTATCCACCAAGGATCTTGTATCACACTGGATAGAGTGATTGCTTTGGCAGCGTGTCCACTTTCTGTTGTGACGTTTAGTGAGTAGGGAAGTGAAAACTAGTGCAGAATCTATCGATAAAAATGTACACAGTGTACAAAACTAAGAATTTGTAAATTAAGAACACAATGTTTGCAAAAATATGTACTTTATTGAACATCGAAACTCGTAATTGCCATGTAAATAGTACGAATATATATAGTATATATAGTAACTATGAAAGTTAATAAGTATCTACACCGTCTCCTAGTTTCTTTTATTCTTCCTAGTTTTTTAATTGACAGCCCGGTCATAAAACTAGATTTTTCAAAACGTTTTCAACAAAGTCGAGAGTATTTAAGTGGCTCCCAGTTTTCGCGCCTCACAGCCTTTATCCACTGATTTCTGATTTCCGGACATTTTGGAAACCTATAACAAAATGTTTTATTTTAATTAATTGTTTAACCATGACACAACATTGGTACAAATTATCATACATTTCAAGCCGCGAAAGCTTCAAAAAGATTAAAATTAATTATCGATAGAATACGTATCAAGCCGATTAAACGCGGAAAGGAATTAACGGTTCATGTTTCACTTAATGTAGTATATGTAGGATATTACAAGAATATTATTAGATAAATATCGACCAAATATCGACAAAGTTTGAAACGTGCAGTGCTACTTCACTAGCAGGAACACGTAAAACAATGCATTTATTTATCTTAAATTAATGCTTAAATTCATTACTAAATAACACTGCGTGATAGTTGTATGACTTCAAACATGTATATTCTTTAAGTGAAACGAATATTTAGCTTTGATTCTGGTTATTTTAGGTAAAAAACGCTATAAAAGACTTACGTGTGAAATGATAATTCTGGATCTTTTACTCCCCCTTTCGTTGTTCTCGATGCACAATACACAGCACAACACGCCATAATGCCACTATGTATAACAATATTAAGTATTCACAGCGATATTTTGATCCAATTTGCTTTTTTAGTAAGACGGGTCGCAATGTTGTGACCGACTAGTCGGTCATAAAATGGACACAGAGTGCGAGGTTGCCAATCTTACAATAGCTCTCTCGCTTACTCTATGCGACGACCCGTGAAATAAAAAGAGAAACATGACAATGTGAACGTCGGAGCGGCAACGTCTCATGGGTCTGTCCAGTATGATGCTTCGTCTAAGGTATCCACAGTCTATATAATGTATACTTTTTGGAATGGCCTTTTGGAAAAACTCGTCGCACAGCGGGCAATGGAGAGCTATGCTCGGAGTTTCTTTGCGCGATAAAATCCGGAACGAGGAAATTCGTCGAAGAACCAATGTCGCTGATATAGCTTTCAGAGTTTGCAAGCTGAAGTGGCAATGGGCAGGCCACGTCACTCGAGGAACCGATAACCGATGGGGATGAAAGTTCTTTAGTGGTGACCACGAACCGGAAGACAAAGCGTAGGCAGACCTCCCACTAGATGGACCGACAACATTGTGAAAGTCGCGGGCAGCCGGTGGATGCAAATGGCACGTTGTCGGTCGGTGTGGCGCTGTAAGGGGGAGGCCTATGTTCAGCAATGGACGTCTTATGGCTGATGATGATGATGATGATATCAAGCTTATAAGTTTGTGGGAATGTATGTCTCTATATTACTTATTGTAGCGTAAAGCGGCTCGACCGATTTTGACGAGTGAGGTATTGTTGGATTCCTCTTTACGCCCGGAGTGTCATAAGCTAAATTTTACAGTCTACATTTTTGATTTTAAAGGTTTTGAAAAAAATAAAAACTTAAGAGCCGTATTAAATTTAATTATGCTAATGAGTTTGAAACATAGCAGAAAATGGATTTTGAGTATTTATATCAAAACTTGAGTTCAAACCACATCAACGAAACCTATTTGACGAACACGAGCGTTTTGATGTTATAACAAACACAAGGTATATACAAATAAACCACATTACACTGTAAATGAGAAACTTTAGATAAGAAACTACATTATCAAGTTATTAAGCTGCATATAGACAATCTGTAAGACAGTGTGCAATGCAACGCCTCACGTGATTCATTAAAAAAATATCTATGACTTTTTTAAATTCTCCAAAAACGATTATTAAAGTTTGTATGGGGAAAAAACCTTGTATTATGTTCCTCCTCATTTAAAACCGCTTAAATTTGTTGTCATTTGAAGCCCTAGCTTAAACAATTTTGTTTTTTATTTTGGGAGAAAATTAAAATTATTTAAAGTCATAGAACAAATGTTGTTAGGTATGATGACTACATGCCTACAAGAAGTTTTACGTTCATTACCAAAAACACTGGATATAAGGTTATAAGGAAAGGGTATGCTAAGCCGAAAAGGGCTAGTAGTACTTATCATTATAAACAACTTTTACTACGGGACCAACCCTGAAATCGAGAAAAAAAACAGTTTTTCCGTAGAAAAATTTATGAAATAGCTGTTATTTTTTCCGATTTCCTGGTTGGTCCCGTAGTAAAAATTGTTCACAATCACTATGTATTCTATGTATGTATTTACAAAAAAATAAAAGTATTTATGTATTCTATCAGTCATTTGGTTCCCATAGTACAAGCTTGCTTAGTTTGGGGCTAGATGGCGCTGTATAAAAGCGTCCACCAATATTTATTTATTTATTAGTACTATGAGCTTCTTTCGGCTTAGAATACCCTTTCCTTATAACCCTGTATATAAAGCGACATATTATTATAATGTGTAAGTAGTGGGTGTAACAGATAATATATTGCCCGAGTATAGCATTTCTGATTGGATCTGTGGCGCTACGAAAGCTTGTACAATTGTTTTTATTTTTGTGCTCGCAATAAGTATAGGAAATGTATTGCATGTTTCATATTGTATTGCAGAATGTCTGTACCGCGCTTTATAATAAACATTGTAGTATTGCTAGACTTTTGTGAGTACTGTACTACCCCTTATTCACGATAGCAAGTAAATAAATTGGGTTCAGACGCCTCTAAGATTAAACTGGGTAATTAAATGTCTATGTTTATGTCAACTATTTGTTTGACATTGACTGTAATTATTTACTTAATTAGAAAATCAAATAATGTCCTTATTCAACTGATTTCTCTTTGGATCTATTTTCTACAATAGGCTAGGCGTTCGACCATATCTCAGCAGGCGTAGAAATGGACTCGCTGCCTAGCCCAGTTACGGGACACAGTATGGAAGACCCGGACATAATTCATAACATATATATAAAGTTGTGTTTGGTATAATTTTCTGACGTAAAATCAATATTAAATTAAATTAAAAAGTCTGGAGTTACGGAACATATAAAAAGCATATATGCTTGATACATTATCGTCGCCGACGACTCACTGCCGCGCTTACGATCGTCATCTGAAATAGACTCGAACGTAGCGCAAATAAAGACGATATAGCAAAATATTAAATTAGAATCTGTTCCGGATACGCATTTTGTTTAATTATTGTATATTAACATGAGAGGTTGGTTCTATAATTATGTACAGAAAAAAAAAACTGTTATTAGTTCCGGGTCAAACGCCAAATTGACTGGGCTAATCTTTCTAATAGGAAAATATGTGAGGTGAGGAACTTCATTTTGGTTTCGATTCGTGAATCTTTTTATATCATCCTAAGCCCCGGGTATGTCCTAAAACAACGACCAGAACTAACAAGGACAGCAGGGTCTTCTTAGTAGACGGTGAGCGTCCTGCGAGCCACCTGCTACTGCCACCTGCTACTCTGCGGGCAGAGCTCCAAAATTCAACAGTTAACAGTCATAGAACTATAAAAGCTGTTCGAAGTTTTTCGTTATCCTAATCCTAACTAATATTATAAATGCGAATGTAACATCAGGATAAAAAGTAGCCTATATGCTATTCCAGGGAATAAGCTACTTCCATATCAAATTTCATCCAAATCCGTTCAGCCGTTACAGAGTTGAACGGGAACAAACACACTTACATACTTACACACAAACTTTCGCATTTGTAATATTAGTGTGATGCTGAGGGCATGGAGTAGACTACATAATCTACATACTAGGTTCTTCTATGTGCTCGACATAACTCTGTCTCTGACAGACAGAGAGTCGAGAGAGATGAGAGATGAGAGAGACAGTGAGAGACTGAGATGAAATTCGATTTTTCCTTTTCTTCACATGCAGAGGAAATTAGATTTTCTTCTGTACGCTTATTTTGTTTATGACTATATTGTGTTAGTTCATTTCTGCTTATTTCGTTTATGCGACTATTGTGTTCATTCATTTTCAAGGTTCCGTACCCGAGGGTGAACGATGAACCCGACGCCGTCGTCTTTTTGCCTGTCATATGTTTAAAAGGCTCTATATGTTTCGAATCGTAGCAGGTAGCTGTTTGCTATTTTTACAGAATATGTGTTATTACGGCGGATTTATTGACTAATAATAGAAATATTAAACAATATACAAGACACGTGTTTTATCGAAAATGCTTGTTTTTGCTCTATCGTAAAAATTGTAATACTTAAGCATCAAACCGGTGTAATTATAATGCAAACTCTACAGTAAACAAATAAACAGTAAACAATTACAATAAACAATATTAAGAATCTTTCAAGTGTTAGTCGGACTCGCGCTAAGGATCCCGAAATTTAATGAAGAAAAATATTGTTTTGGTACGGAAACCTCGTTACGAGAGTCCGACTCGCACTTAGATTTTTATATTTCTTCGTGACTATTATGAATCAGATTTATCTGTTAAGATAAAAGGGAAGAAAAATGAGACGTATACTTTAACATGTATATACAAGTATGAATGAGTAGACTTATTTATTTCCCAACAAACAACAAAATACATCATAGAGTATGTTTTAGCGATTAATATAAGTTAATGTTGTAATTTTTAATATCGTGTGTTTGGTTAAACGACGAACATTTTGGAGGATATCATTGTAGTCGTCATTTGGACCATCTTTTACTACGGGACTAACATTGAAAAAGCGAAAAAAAAAACAATGCTGTTCCGTACATTTCGTCAAGGGATAATTACATTTTTCTGTGGAACAGCAATTTTTTTGTTTTATGATTTCATAAGTTTGTTCACATATAACAGTGAAAATGCGACTATCTCTGTCGGTCGCTCCGTAACCTGTAATTATGTGTATTCTTAGTGACAAAATAACATGTGAATGTAATGTGTAGCTTCTGTTGGGGATCCATATTGTTTTTAAAATGAAGAAATCAAGAAATAGAAAAAGGTAGAAAACGAAGCGCTAAAGTAAAAAACATGTCGATAAATTGTGAATCGTGTTATTTCCAAAGCTCCGTAGAAGCTACCAGTAAAGTTTCCACTACTTTACTAAATCTTGACTTGTATTGGACTGTGACAAACAATTAAGAATTTGACTGAAACTTGTTTTGATTGTAAAATAATTAGTGGACCTACTTGAAATAAACTACAACTCTAAACTAGTAACTAAATATACTTAACTATGAAGCCAAAGTGTGTTAAGAAAATTCTTTGTAAAGAAATTTCTTTGCAACCGCTTCGATTTTATGATTTGCAAAACCTAATGAGCCGTTTATTGAGGGACGGGGTACAAAGACAAACAGACAAAAAGCCTTTATTTAACATCTCTTTCCTTACTTCAGAGAGTACCGTGAGCGCACAGTCCTGGGATATGGACAAAATGACACCGTCAAGTACATGCTGAAGAAACACTTCGAGTTTGACCAGCAGGCGTCAGGCGGACTGACAGAGGACGACGAAGTTACCGTCATCAATTTCTCTTACATGGTGAGTAGGAAAAAGTGATGAGTACTGTAATATACTCCCCGCATAGTGATAAAAAAGATTGAACCTTCACATCAGACAAACAATGTTGTTATGTATGTAAATTATGTTGTATCTATGTATTACCTACTTAAGTACAATACAATATAACTTTATTATACACCAAAAAGACAAACTTAAAAAAAATTAACAATAATATTTTAAAAACGGTAGTATAATGGGTGGCCTTGACGCCTAAAACGATTTCTTCCACCTTTGGATCTTTGGATGTACAGAATTATGACTTATAAACTACGGTGTACAAGTATTGTATCAGACAATTAATATTGTTTATCTTTGAGACTTATGTGTAAATTGAAATTTATTATTTCCATAAATTAAATATTATCTATGAATTATGCCCGTCTGCACTAAACTTTGACAGCTCCTAAGTAACTCTCTAGAACGTATCTAACAATGAAAAATGCGTCGCACCAAACTTAGGATGTTGCCTAAATACCCGACTTAGTTTAGTTGATGCTTAGATAAGTTTTATCTTTGTAGAATTTAGTGCAGAAAGTCATTAATCTTTCAAGAGTTTGGACATTCCTAAATAGAATGCGATGTTTCATTAGCATTCATTCAAAAATATCAGTGGTATTTTTATAAACAACCGCTCGAAGCATTTTGTCAAAAATCGAAGCGAAGCCATCCGTCAGACGCAGAGTGAGTTTGATTCAAGGCGGAAACTCGCATCTAGCCTATTTTAGGCCTGATGCCCCTTGCAATTTCACTTGTTTGTCTGACCTGACCACAGAAGAGAGAAAAGTAAAAATTTTTCCTCTTCTGTGGACCTGACTTACCGCATTAAAACTAGAGTCAGCCAGATCTACTGATCAAAAACTGCGGGTAACTGCGTTACGTTAATCAGAGTTAGTTAAACGTTAGTCAGAGGCATTCGTTAATACCGTGGCCTTGATCACCATCAATCACAATTTATGCTCCACTGTCAATCTACCTTCATTTCCACGATAGATAATTATTTATTAATAGTAACATCATAAGAAGAACTATGAACAAGGCTTCGAACTGGCCCGATATCGGTTTCCCGTTGTTCTAAGCACGATGGACTGATGCCAAACGTAACTCGCAACTATTTGATACGATCGTACTTAAACACGCCTTCATAAAAAAAGATGGCGACTCTCTCTTTATTACCAAACATACAAAAATAATAATGTCACGTTTTCGCGGCGTTCACTTTGACCAATCGACGTTTGAAACATGTTTTTGTTTTAATAAAACGGGAATATTCATGTCTCGGTTATTCCGGTCGGTAGGTCGGTGGTCGCTAGTCGGTTAGTTTGATGGTTGTTCTTACATATTCGATCGATCGCGATTCGTTCATGGTTCTTGGTGCTGGCAAAAGCTGCCGTAAAAACAGACTAGTTTTTATATTTGGTAGGTTTGTTATAAAACTGGTTATGATTTCGTTTGACATTGTAAAATGTCGTTTTTGTCTGTATTGTTTTGGGTCCACACATAATAAAAAACCTAAAATGTATGTTTAGTAATACTTATATTACACAATTAAAAATGTCGTAAGTTATTGGTAAGCCACGGTCAAGTCCAAGTCATGAAGGTCGATTAAAATCCATTTTTCAGTATTTTGCCAGCGCCGCATTTCTGGCGCGCCCTCCATACAGCTATGAGCCTAAGCTTCAACCTATCTACGGTATTTTAACAATCGACAAATATATTCGCCGTCGACAAAATCAGTTTTGTCGATTCTAAACGTTCAATTTAGTCCATTTTGTGACATTTTGTCCATCGACAGCTAGGTAAGATAAGATAACTCTTTATTGTTCACAAAACATTTTACGTACATTAGAGAAAGAGGCTTAAAAACTAATAAGTACACAAGTTATTTTTAAAGTTATAAAGAAAAAAATACAAAAACGTTATTAAATAATAATTATGTAAAAACAATAGGTTTTTTTTTTGTTGAAAAAACTTTGTAAATAGCTACAAATAAATGACGAGCAAATAAATAATAGGCTGTAGTCTATCTGAGGCACACCTGAGGCTACAGATGATATGAGGCGGATAGTGATAATGTCGCGGGAACCGCGTTGCTCTACAGCTATATAGACTAAGGGCAGAACTATGGCCCTAGAGTGATTTTTATTTTACAAAGCCGCTATCTGCTACTCATTGTTTTACCCTGCTACCATTGCTGTTCTATTATGACCCTTAGGCCGCAGTACTCACGGTCCACGACATGATGCCGACCCTGGTCCCGCTGGTGAATAAAGCGCTGGAGCAATTCTTTACCAACCTCACGGACCCTTTCCTCAGGGTGCGCGTCAGAGACCTCTTCTTTGAAGGGGTGTTCCTCAACTGCGAGGGAGATAATTCCGCTCTAGGTTTGTATTTTTTGATGCAACGATAAGCCATTCGGGACGAGGATATTCGTCGAAGAACCAAAGTCGCTGACATAGCTTTCAGAGTGTGCAAGCTGAAGTGGCAATGGGCATGCCACATCACACGAGGAACCGATAACCGGTGGGGTAGAAAGGTTCTAGAGTGGCGAACACGAACCGAAAGACGCAGCGTAGGTAGGCCTCCCACGAGGTGGAACCGAAAGACGCAGCGTAGGTAGGCCTCCCACGAGGTGGACCGACGACATTGTGAAAGTCGTGGGCAACCCGTGGGTGCAAGTGGCCTGTTGTCGATCGGTATGGTGCTCTATGGGGAGGCCTATGTTCAGCAGTGGACGTCTTATGGCTGATGATGATGATTATAAGCCATTGCGTTCAGATGCCATGCTACTGTGTGGGTTCATATCCAAACTAAGAGCACGCAAAACAAAATCTTTGTGCATTTCATAGGCAGAACACATACAAAATTGGTGAAAGAAAACATTAGTCACAAATCACAATCAAAAGTCTGAGTCAACCTTTTCAGTCAGTCCAGTTCACAAACTCTTTGTCAGTACTTAATTTTTACTTCGTTTTAGTTGTAATGTTAGCCCTTGTGAGCTGACCGGGACCAAAGCGGAACCAGGGAGAACTTTAATATTTAGCACATTGTACAACTTTGTAACAGACTGACAATTCAATTTCAATTCATTTTATTTCCAAATAGGTATTAAAAATACTCTTATGGATGTTATGGATGTTGCACTACACCCACACACGCGTACGCGCGTGACAGAAAATTCATTTAAAGAGCTCATTGTCGTGTCTGATACGACATTTAATGTGACAGCACTTTTATCCCCATTCTTCTCATAAAAAACTGCGCAGCGTCACACGTTATAACAATAGCTCTTCAATATGTTATTATTATTTTTCCTCGAAGGATTTTGGCGTCGCACGTCTTATGCATTTGCCAGTGTCAAGTATACATAAATATTCTCAAGTGTTGATAGATATTATCAAACAAGTCATAGTCACGGTCAAAGTCGAGCATAGCAAGTCACGGTTAAGTCCAAGTCATGCCCTAGTAAAGTGGTGAAAACTTTACTAGAGCCTTCTATGGAGTTTTGGAAACAACACGTGAAAATTCACGTTTCACAACATTATACAATTCACCAACACTCGTGCATGTACACGAACACTTAACGGGTAAAAATTCACCGTTTTTACACATTAACACTCGAAATAACACAAGTTTTGGAAAATAAAATGACGCGACATGATTTCTTCACGTTCCCGCCAAAACTCCCTTCAATATGTTTACGCTTCCCGCCTGCGAATTACATAGTCTACGCTAAACTTTGTGACCGCTCTGAACGTGGTGAAGGTTTCTGAGGGATGGGCTTTACCATAGGGCTCAATGAATTTTCTTTCGATTTCTTTATAGCGTTTGTAACAATTTGGCGGCATATACACTGCCTATATAAAGGCACAAAGCAGGCGTCGTTCGTTGAAAAGTTTATATTTATAGTCTTACCAACTTCGAGTAACGCGCGTTTTGAGCATAGAAATTCCGCGACCTTCTAGAAAAGGCAGTGTAGGCTGCGCGCACTCCCTGGGATCCTATTCTTGTGCACTAGAGATTATCTCGGTCACTCTCACTCCCATTAAATTCTAGATTAGAGAGACAGTGATAGAGATAATCTCGAGCGCACAGGAATAGGGTCCCAGGTGCTTGGTGTTACGTAGCGACGCTACGAAGAGGCAAATTTCGTGGACTTTGGTTCATAAACGTAGAAATTATTATGTTGTGAGGTTGTGACTGACTGGGACAGCGGATGGGCATCATAGGCAGAATGATTAACTATACATAATCCTAGGAATAATGCGGTGATCTTAAAGATTGTGATGATTCAATCGGTTATAAACTTTGTCATCAGCTGTAGCAACTACTATTTAATCTGTGCGTCGGGTGTTAGGGGTAGGTATATTATGTATTCTGTACTTCAGGGTTGGTGTGCGGGCAGATTAGGAGCCAGACCCCGCCGACGATGCGTCCCGCCGAGGACGGGAAGGGATTTTACTTCTCCATGTTCTCTCATGTAAGTTTTGATTACATTTTAGCTTTACGATATCATAACACTGAAATAGCGGGTGTAGTAATCTTTGTCGTGTGTTTATCGTCCGAGTAATTTTATAAATTATATAACATTCCACTACTATAAGTGACATCCTAAGCTGTAAATGGCTTACCTAATATAACTAATCATTGTTATAAGGTGAATAAATAATCTGAAATCTGAGTTTTCGAATGAAAGTGGAAATAACTGATTCACGTGTCGTTTAGATAACCTTGATACTTAATATTTTATTGCAGACATAATATGAGATATGTGTTCTTAAATTAACATGTTTCAATAAAGTAATACATATGATCCTCTTTGGGTATGGCAATAGTCGGATGTTTTGGGTATCGGTCATTTTCCTGAACTTTAGGTTGACCTTTAGATAACCTAGCACAACTATGTATGCATTTCCTATTTAAAAAAATGTAGCCTCTTTCACAATGCATAATGTACAATTTGCACAATGTATGAAAAATTTAACAGCGCCCTTTATCGGACTACATTTTTTATGCATTTTCTATCGAATAAGCAACACAAGCTCTCCGATAGCTAATCAAGTTTTGATATAGGGCTGTATTGATCCGTTGAGATGAGACCACATTCACGCCTCACGAGTGGCGAGTGCGATTTTTTCTAATAGCGTCATCTAGATGGCGCTGCTCTTACTACATACAAATCATAGTTTTGGTAGTACCAACAATCTTACGTTCGAATGTGTCAAGAATTTACGGTTTTAATATACTTTTTACATTGTCTGCAGCTGTCAAGTCTAATCAGGATGAAACGAATATTTTTATGGCATTTTCTTATCCTATGTTCTTATCCCTAGATGAACAGGTCCGAGTCGGGCCCGTACGAGATGGTGCGAGGCACGGAGAACGTACAAGAGTTGGGTCACATCGTTTCTTACAAAGACAAGGGCTCCATGTCCAACTGGGGAGACGAATACTGCGGGATGATCAACGGCTCCGACTCCTCGATCTTCCCGCCGATCGATGAAGCCAACGTGCCTGAGAAGCTGTACTCTTTTGAACCTGATATTTGCAGGTGAGATACCGTTGTTTTCTGCCTTCTTTGTAGGTTTTCCTATGATTTTCCACTTTCCATTTTCAGGAATACAATATTTTCCTCTTAAATAAAAATATTATGTAAGTTTAAGCTTATAACTGGATTGGTTTTTATTTTATTTATTTTTTTAATTCTAGTGTTTTTTTAATGCTTACAAGCATTGAAAAATCTTTACAGGATGCTGTACCCGAAGTGTCAATGGATCCCAACAAATTTAATATTAAAAAGTGTTCCGAGCTCGCACTAATGATCCTAAATTGTATGAAGGTACAGGTTCTGACAAATTGAGTACGGAACCTTCAGTGCGCGAGACCGACTCGCACTTGGCCCGTGTTTCTGCAATTATAATCGCTATTATACAGATTGCATTTTACTATAAATTCTCCTCATCATCAAACTCTGGTCAATTCTCAGATTCCTTGGCTGAATTTGAAATTTGCGTCCGAAATATATTGCTTGACCCAATCTTACCCACGCAATTTGTTTCGAATTAGTAAGCTTAAGCCCACATTAAAAACCTAGGACTTTGAGACGGGCACAAATAGAAGCCAAAAATTCCTAACGTTTCCCAAAGCGGGTTGGAATTTTCCCATTACACAATTCTCATAATATTATCCATGTTACTACGCCAAGTTTTTTATGTGTATTTTTACATTTTCCCTTGGAGAGCCGTGAAATTAAAGAATTCTCGACATAGTTACAGACCCAAGAACAAGTATAATTCGTGAGTACAAACATCAGTCATTGTAATATATTGGTTGGTAACACGAGTCTGATATACCTACCTATAGTAACTGCCTGCTCAAATTCCCCAGAAGCAATGGCCTCTGGCGGTTAACCTTGGTTTAGGGGTGCGACCCCTAAAGTCATTTATCCCATTACGCCGAAAAAGGTGGTAAGAGGATCAGCGTCTCGACGACTGCTGACTGTCAATCTTTTGCCTTAAAAATGTATAGCTAAGATAATCCATGGCTAAGATGATATTATAATTATGTCCTTCAGTCCAATATTCGTACATCAGGTACATGTAATTGTTTGATTGTGCAGCTTCTTATTTTTTTGTTTGAGTGGCTCAGGTTGCTTCGAAAGAAATGGGTTGTTTGATGCTTGAGGAAAATTAAGAAGTACGAAATAATATTATAGATAAATATTAAAATTTAAAGTATTTTTTTTAAAGTAAATACTAAAGCACAACCAAAACACAACACAAAAAGTGACACTGCCAAACGGACACTTTTCATCTTACGTAATATTAAAAATATAAAAGGGATATTGAGCCTTTATTCATCCAGTCGCAAACATTATGCGTATAACATTTTGATAACTTCCAGGTCCATGTACGTGAGCTTTGTGGGGAAGCGGACGATATTCAACATGTCTGCGTACTACTACGAGATGGACGACTCTGCGCTCGCGGCTAAGAGTGCCAACCCTAACAACCGTTGCTTTTGTAAGAAGTAAGTTAAAAGGAGACATTGCGTTACATAGACCAAAAAAGGCATCGCAGAAAAAGGGCTTCAGTGACCTGCATACCTACGTCTTTAACATCCCAGTGCTGGGATATCGGCCTACTCTCGAAGGGTGATTGGGCAACATCCACCACGCTGGCCCAGTACGGGTTGGCAGATTGTCATACGCCATCGAATTTCTTCTCCAGAAATACGCTGGTTTCCTCACGATGTTTTCATTCACCGAAAAAGATTTACCTATAACCGTACGTAAGTCCGAACCACTCATTGGCATTGGCATGAGCTACCACAACCAAAAGCGCGCATCAGTCAAAATACATCTTTAAAAATGTTCTCTCAATGGTTCATTGCTCATTGCTAGCGGCGAGTAGGCGTTGCCTTGAGATAGCTAGTGAGAACATTTGGTCGCAATCCCGTGCTATTTTTTCAACTTTTGTGAGTTTGTATCGGAACAAGGATCGTAATGCGCGATAGTTGTATATAATATTTGGCATTGTCGGTATCACCGATGTAACAATTATCACAGAATAGTGTTTCGATGAACCAACGTAAAGCGCACCAAAGTTAGAGTTTGCGGGGACTGAAACCGAGAGTTTCCATATGCTATGTCAAGGTTTACACCTAACAGTGCCTAGCAATTAATAACAGTGCATTCCTATAGGTGTAGGTAGTATTTTGACCGATGCGTAGTGGGTAGTATAACCTGTGACTGACGATACCTAAGTCCAGCCCCGTTATTCGCATGAATTCCACAAAATGGTCTAACAGCTTAACCTAGAAAAAGCTAGCAACACTCGCATGCAAAACATCACCTGGGTAAGTATAAGATACTTCCTGTGAATGAATATTTTACCTTACAAGGAACTGGAGCGCGAACCACGACGGCTGCCTCATCATGGGCCTACTGAACCTGCAGCCGTGTCAGGGCGCGCCGGCCATCGCCTCCCTTCCACACTACTACTTAGCTTCTGAAGAACTACTCGAGTACTTCGCGGAGGGAATCAAGCCTGATAAGGAGAAGCATAACACTTACGTTTACCTCGACCCGGTGAGTTTGATAATACTGACATCTATCCAACAGCAGCCGAACTACTCACAGCGCCGTCAAAAAGATGATGATAAAACAGAGATGATTGGCGAAAGAGGGAGGAGATTTATGGTCTGCAGTGGGCTGAATAGGTATGCTGCCGATAATAATGATGAGCCCTTCCAAGTCCGACGTATGCGTTAGCTCTTTCACTAAGATTTAAAAAAAAAACTCAGTGCTCCTCATTATTTGCGTAGATTAAAAATCTTATATCGAGGTATAATGTTTTTTTTTGTTTCTGCCGTCTAGTACAGCCAAGAGGGAAACATGATAACATGACATTTTCTCGATAAAAAAAAACATTGAAAAGACTTCGAATTACCCAGTCTTTGCTGTCGCTCTGAGTCCTTAGTGTATATTCACTCTAATAGTGAAGTAATCATAGGTATCTAGGATAGCGACGAACACAATTTCGATTGATTTCCTGGTTTAGTTTTAATTAGCAATTATCTGTTTTTTTACTGGCGCGTGCTAAAGCCATCTCTTTTCATCTGCGCGCGAACGTGAATCACACTAATATTATAAATGCGAAAGTTTATGTGTAAGTATGTAAGTAGGTAACGAAGTATTTTACTAATATGTTATAATTAAAGATCTGACTTTTACAATTATGTTTAGAAATGATTGTATATAAACAAATATGTAAATTAAAAAAAAATAAAAGTAATAATAGTAGGTAACTATGTAAGTAAGTGTGTTTGTTCCCGTTAAACTCTGTTTGCTACGGCTGAACGAATTTGAAGAAATTTGGTTTTGTGGTAGCTTATATCCTGTATCAACACATAGGCTACTTTTTATCCCGGAAAAGTAAGTATTCGGTTTTTGTAGAATAGCGGATGAAACCGCGGGGCGCAGCTAGTAGCGCTACAATTTTCTCGATCATATCATAGATTGATAGATAACTCTTTATTGTTCACACCAGAAATGACATACAAATGACCAAGAAACAACTTAAAACTAGTGCAACAACTGTCATAATAGCATCATAACGGTGTGGTAATACGCATGCTATGTGCAGGTGACCGGCGTGGTGGTGAGCGGCGCCAAGCGGCTGCAGTTCAACATCGAGCTGCGCAACATCCCGGCCGTGCCGCAGCTGCAGGCGGTCCGCTCGGGGCTGTTCCCGCTGCTGTGGCTCGAGGAGGTAACCCCGGAGGGTGTCGTCCACAGCGCTGATGGCGACGGTGGCTACATTCAATACTGATTAAATTAATAACTTTTTCATCAACAAACTACCAGATAAAAGAGATAGAAGATGAGTTCAAATTTGCCAAAGCCCTAAAAGTTGTATCACTCGCGAAATCCTACTATACCCTAGACGAATTTTTGAAAGATAAGACAATTATGGAATAGATTGACCCGCTCCGCACGATATTGCCATACCCAATCAGGGTCATTATGATCTACCTATTTAAAATATGCTAATAAGGCGTTTTCCAAAAAAAAAAGAAATCCTGGTTATAAAAGTACCGAATAGATGGCGTTAGATGTACCTTGAGGTTTTGCTGTCACTGTCAAGACATGAAAGACAAAAAAATGTACGTGTGCCTTTTTTTTTCTCGTGTTTTTTGGCTCGACAGACATGTCGACAGTCTTGACAGAAAAGGATTTTTAGACAATTTCAAGTAACGTAACGTATTTGACTTCATTTGAAATATTACAATAGTTGACACTGGCTAAAAAAACAACGTGTGGAGCCAAAATTTACGATTTAAAAAATAAACATAAAATATTTCGACAGAAATGACAATGACAGGTAAAACGATAGGTCTGTTACGCCATCTAGTAAGTATTTTAGAACTCCTTTTTTTTTTTGGAAAACGCCTCATTAAGATCTGCATGTAATCCATATAATGTTTGCAATAAATGTATTGTACCGCGACTAAATCTTTTTGTTAGGCAAGAACAGGACACGGCTGCGATTATATACGTTTGTCTCATTTTTCTCGACATGAAGAGTAGATTTAGTCGCGGTGCGCTGCGAGCCCTGCTGAGAGCCGTCGCCTCTGTGTCCAGCAGTAGCTGTAGACGACGGTGGCCTGATGATGATAATGATGAAAAACTTAATAATATTATCAGTATTGAATGTAGCCGTCGCTATCAGTGCTGTGGACAAACACCTAGCCTGTCAGTCGTGAAATACAACACGTAGACCTTTTCACCGATCACAGGATGTGATCGAAACAATAGTCGGAACAACCGACCCTATGTTATGACGTGGGTATTCCCATGTTATAAGGAAAATTTGTCAAAAGTACTTACGCCAGTTCTTCCAGTAAAGGCCACATATAAAGCTTCTTGATCTGTGAAAAGCCTCTACAATCTGATTTATTTTTTGTTTTTCATACAAATTAATGCAATAAATGAAACATAGGTACTACTATCATATGGTACTAGTAGGAGCCCGCTCGCCTCAGATTCATGGGGTTGTGGCTTCGAACCCAGGCGGGCCCGTACCAATGAGTTCTTTGGAACTTACTTACCTACGTACACTGGCTTTTCGGTGAAGGAAAACTGCATATTTCCAGAGCTGAAATTCGATGGCGTATGTGAATCCGCCAACCCGCACAGGGCCAGCGTGGTGGATATGGCTCAAACACCCTACGATGGTAGGCTGATATCATCGGAGTCTTAAAAAAACAACGAGTTATGCTCGTGTGTAGAAACCTTTACTAGATCGCATCGTTCAGCATAACATGCCCCTAATGTAATTTCAGGGCGCCGTCCTACCTACGTCTCTGCAAGAAGAGCTAAAAGCGTCGCATCGCTTGCTGTCGTACGTGGAGGTCGGGCGCTGGTCGCTGCTCGCGACCGCAGTCGCCGCGATCACTATCGCGGGAGTCGTGCTCGCGCGCGCGGCGAACATTCTGCCGAGACACAATAACTCTGTCAGCTTTATACTGTCCAACAGTAACGGGTATAAAGGATAGCCTTCATTACTGTCGAGTTTTATTTTAAACCTTCCTACGTAGTAATACTAGTTGTTCGCGCCGAACTGAAACCTCGCGACCCCTATATCTTCACAACCCCTGGACCGATTCAGCTCATATTCGAACTTAAAAATGAACTACTTGCCTACAAAATTTCATGAAGATCGGATCATCGGTTCGCAAGTTATCATCGGACAAATATACACACAAACATACAAACATACATACAAATGCCGATTTGTCCGAGTAAACTCTGAATCCTTCGCTTCGCTCGGTCAAAAAGACATCGCTAACGATCATTTTGCCTGGGCACAGCTCTGATGGTATTCTAAGAAAATATCTGGTGGCCTTCTGCCAAGCCAATACACCTCTGCAAAAAAAAACTGCAAAACTGGCTTCTAAAACAAAGCTATGAGTCTACGGAAATGGTCCTAATGGTTTTATCATAATTTCAGAAAATGCCTACTCCCTTTCTAATAAAACACAAACTGAGGGTATTATACACCTAACCAATGCAGGTACTTACTCAATTCTCACTTGCACTTACTAACAATCTCTTCACATTTTGCATTGCTTTTGTTTTAAATAGTTATCCTGTATAATTTTTAGGATATATATATAACCCACCTACTCTGTTCGGCGGAAGGTATTGGTACGCCATCTCACAGGTTTTCCTAGTTTGGGTACCAATGCACTCCACGTATCTACACTAAGACTGTTTATGTAAATATGATTTTGTACAATAGCTATTAAGACGTTTATTGATAATAAATTTCATTTCATTTCATTTCAAGGCAAACTGTGATGTCTAATTGTCTATGCAACGTTGTAGTGAGCTGCTGCCTTATTTTTATTTATAGGTAAGGCACTTACAACAGATCACCTAAATAGATAGATAGATAGAAACTCTTTATTGTGTACACCACCAAAATAATAATAGTACACGTACAGAACTATCTTATAAGCTAGTGCCACAAATGGCGGCCTTATCGCTAAAAGCGATCTCTTCCAGGCAACCATTGCATGGAAAGAAATTCACATGTACAGAGAAAAATAGAGAACTGTTGGTTTTTTTGTATAGGCACAATCTTCTGGACTTACCTCTGGTTTCCGAATCGTATTTTAACTTCGACAACAGATTAAGTCTATTGCTGTCTTTGTCGTTTGTTTAGTGCCAGACAAGGGCAGCATTAGAATTAATCTGTTGTCAAAGTTACAACGTTTCAGAAACCCGAGGATAGTTCCCAGCAACTACAAACTATTTTACTAAGAAAACTAACGTGGTTTTGACATATTTTGTTTTAATAAAACGGGAATACTCATGTCAAATTGAGTCGGTTATTCCGACTATAGTTTCGATCGCATTCGGTGACCTTTAACAAGGAATGCTAATGACACGCGCAATTGCAAAGCAAGACGTGCTCGCGCGCGTGTCACGCTTAGCATTTCTCGATAAAGGTCACCGAATGTGATCGAAACTGGTGGGAATAACCGACTCAATGTAACGTGAGTATTCCCGTTTTATTAAAAGAAAATGTACAAATTATTAATCTCTTTTGTAACTGTACCGCATTCACCTGTGCCCAGACGAATTTTCTCAGAACTCGTTTTGCTACTAAGCCGATACAACTCTGAAACCCGAGTACCCAAAGTTACTTTTCGTCGTGCGACAAAATTGATTTCAACCCCAGACAAATTGTTGAATGTACTCCCTGAGGCGCGGTCGTCACATTTAATTTCCCTCGATGTATTTTTTTTTTTTAGATAACGTAGATACGGTACGTGTCGTCCGTTACACTTTAATTTAGAAATACGCTCTTATCGGATTTTATCTCTTTTTTTAGGTATATCTCGAGAGATAATTCATAATGCGAGGAAACATTCGAGTAAAGTACATACCTGGGTAGAGACAGCCATATAGGGTCGTTAACGATGGCGCTACCGACGAATAGGTATAAATAATATAGGTAACACAGTTCAAAAGAAAAATATCCTTTCATTGTTGTCGTTAGGGTCGCACAAGGAAAAATGTGTTAGAAATAACTTGTTAAGAGCATGTCGGGACATGCTTATTAGGGTTCCGTAGATGCGTAGGATCTTTGAAGTTTTTATCCGTTATTACAGCATAACTCAAAAAGTAGTTATCACATGTTGCCCGAAATAATTTTAAAAGAAAGTTTTTACTAAGATCTATCAACATGGAAGACTACAAGTTTCTGAGATGCATAGTTTAGAAATGGCGAGGGGGGGACACATTGCAAGCAACTTTGTGGGCCCATATTTCGCAAACAGTACGTTTGATAAAAAAATGGTATAGCAAACCTTAACATCATTTTAAAAGACCTATTCAATGATACCCCATATGTGCGGTACAGTCGTTTTTTTTTTTTTTATTCCCACTTTACATGTATGACAGCCACCCCATTAATATAAAATAATGTTATTATAATTCTGTCAAAATTGTCACCTTACAAAGACCTATTCAACGACACCCAACATAACCTTTACATGTATGGGAGCTACCCTTATTTTCCAAAAAAAGATTTTTTATTTTTAAACTGTGGGTCTATACTTAGACTATCGTTGTGCAAAATTTCATGCATGTAAGTTTATAACTTCAAAAGTTATAAGGCTTTAAAGGATTCAGACAGACAGACGGACGGACAGACAGACGGACATGACGAACTTATAAGGGTTCCTTGTAGTACTACGGAACCCTAAAAATCAGACCGAATTTGGGAAAAGAACCAAAGGAAATGATTTAAAATGTCTTCAAAGCTATGATATGAATCAAATCATGCAATATGTTTTGTATTTTCTATGTATCAATATTGTGGTCGGCGACAATAGCCGCACCACACACCAAAGACACATTTGTGCAGTAAGACATTTGTGTTACGTGGCACACTTTTTGTGAAGATGTGGTGTTCTTTCTATTAGCACACTCTCATTGAAATGTAATGCGATAAATGTGCGATGCACAACATTTGTAGTATTGGTGTGTGGTGCCGCTAACATGTAGGTTGGAAATCACAGAAATATCTGTTTCGTCACCGGGTACACTGGATTGTGCAATTAATTCAGCCGTACACAAGATATACAGTCGCTAAATAAAACCCGTTAATCAACAATATAATCAACATTTTATTCAATCGGAATCACTGTGATCGGAGAAAGTGCCGCGTCCACTGGAATCCTTGTCCGACTCGTCTGTGTCCATGCGTTCTATTTCTTCCTTAGGTGCGAGCTCGCCGACTGAACGGATGCACCGAATAGTATACTTGTTGAAGTCACAGCTGAAACAACAGGAGAAAATATTAAACTGCACATATGAAATATACTTTTTAAATCTTATTCTTATTCGAGATGGGGTAATAAGTCCTGCACTGTCGTCCCGCATGGGGTATATTGAGCATTTCCCCGCCAGCGTCTACCCGAGCCAACCCAACTCCTAGAAATAGAGGAGCATAGCTGCTCCCGTGGTGCGGATGGCAGTGTCGATGAAAATGAGAACAAGACAAGCCGTCGGGGTGACATGGATGATGTTGTTGAAGCTGCCTCGAGCTCACAACACGGGTTAATTCTGCGAAAAGATATCGCTATACGCTTTCGCGTGCAGTTGAAAAGAGATGGCTTTAGCGTGCGCTTATCAAAAAAATCTAACAATTACAGTTAAACCGAGAAATCAATCAAAATTCTCTGCCATGATATCCTAGAATTTATTAACACCTCACTATTAGAGACAATCATTTGAATATACACAAAGGTTCGGAGATTAAGCGAAAATTAATTTAATCAAGGTTTCTTTCCTTTGGTAGCGCAGTAGTTCGGTTAATCGAAATACTGCAACTCTTCAATTGCAATAGTCCGGCTATTTGCACGAACTATTACAAAATTTGAAGTTCGGATCCATTTTTCGCAAGTTATCGTCGAAAAAAACACAAATACAAATTCTTATCACTTAGACGTCTACTACTAGACGAAGTCTATTGGGGGGGGTGGTTGCCTGAATTCCCAAGCTTGGCGGCTTGGAAATCGCAGAACGTTCACAGTTTACTAATAGGACGCTGCTACCCGTCCTGCGGAGGCTCTGGTCGCAGTTTTAGGACATTCCAGGTCCACATCATACATACAAACGTTGATTTGCTTCCGTAGAGACAAGGGCCTTCGCTTCTCTACTGTAGCCCGGTATCAAGCGGTCATCAATCATATGCCAGTGGAACGCCATATCGCGTCACGTCTCGTGTAGCTATCTCGCACTTGACCTTATCTCAGTTATATTGATAAATCGTGACATGTACTGATTAACGCGGTTTTCTTAAAAATTAATACTTTTTGCGACTTTGTGTCGGTGTATTTAAGGTTTGAAATTGAATGTGCGTAGGCTACATTTTGGTATGTTTTGAATTGATGCTATTTTACTGTAGGATTGATAAAAATCATGATCGTTGGTCATTTGTGAAGGTCATATTAACTACAGAACAGCGGCACCTATTCCATAAGAAGCAAGCACACCATCGAACGTGCACGAGGACGATCTTAAACCAATTTCAACCCTAGTGTTCTTTAAATAAGATACAAAAATATAGAAGGTGGCGCCCTTGTCCTACTTCCTCGGCCGTCGCCTCTTTTTCTGGTGTATGTAACTATGTAGTAATGAATGTAAGTAGGTACTTATGTTTGTGTGTTCCTATAATTATTACCTTCTATATCTTAAAGTTAAGACTGTAGGAGGACTTTAGGAGGTAACTAAACAGCTTGACCGATTTTGACAAGTGAAGTGTCGTTAGAATCGTCTTTAGATCCGGAGTGTCAAAGAATACATTTTGCTGTCATATATTTTGTTTTTCTTATGATAATCACACTAATATTATATAATTATACGAAAGGTTTGTGTGTAAGTGCGTAAGTAGATAAGTATATAAGTGTGTTTGTCCCTGTTTAACTCTGTAACGGCTGGAAGGATGTGATTAAAAATTTGGTACTATGGATTAACACATATGCTACTTTTTATCCCGGAAAAATATTTGGTTTCTGTAGAAACGTGGGTGATACCGCGGGGCGCAGCTAGTCAAAATAGAATTGATTTACATTGAGTAATGTATAAGTACTTTTTAGAGTAGCTAATAAATAATTATGTACCTGGGTAGGAACTCTGTTCCTCGGACTAGGAATACCTGTATCCTGAAGTCACAGCGATTTCTCCTAAATATTATTTCTAACTGAACATAATTTTAACTGAAAATGATTTCTAAATGAAAACGATTACTAAATGTAAACAATGTTGGCGGTCAACACTGACATTTTACTCAGCTGCGAGTACTTGAGCGCGAGCACTTTCTCGAGGGCGAGCAGCGCGCTCGGCGGCAGCTTCCTGCGCGCCGCGTCCAGCACCGCGCGCGCCCACAGCAGCAGGTGCTCCACGTGCCGCGAGCGCTCCAGCAGCAGGCCCAGCGTCGCCACCAGCCGGTCGGTGTAGTCGCCGTCCAGCTGGGATATCGTCAGCCCGACTGGAAACGACAAACGACTCTTAAGGCGAGGCTTGATCGTGATTTGAAATTAGTATTGTACCCGCTCACCAGCGACCAGCGCCGGTTGTTCACAGCCGGCATCATGCTGAGGTGGGGCCGGTTTGTGACAAAAATAAAACGAAAAATTGTGTTTATTATGTTTTATGTGATTACTTTGAACTTGTATTTTTTGTTTTGTTTTTGTGACAAATAAATAACTGTCTATTGTCTATTGCTTAAAGTTGTAAGGTTTAAAGTTGAAAATCGCAAATCATACTTGATGAGAAAACGGTAAATTGTAGTTTTTCATTGCTTTTCTGCCGATTATCGGAAATATACAAATCAAATAAAAAAAACTACCTGGTTCGCCGTATAAACCACTAGCCTGGATATTTAATTTGTGAAAGAAAATTTGTAGTTTCCGCTGAAAATGCAGAGCATTTGATCTCAGAAGGGTTTTTCAGGGGTCATTTTGCGATTTTTTTATTTTGTAACTAAGACTGATTTTCGAAATTTTGTTCGGTTATACGTAATTTCAGTTTAGTTTTTCGCAACTGATTAAGTAATCTCGTCACTTCGAAAAAGCGCTGAAAAATGCTACTTTTTGTTGTTTTGCGATTGGACCTCGCCTTAAGGCTTTTTACTATGAAAACTAACGTGGTTTTGATACGAGACAAGGCAGGGCAAGACGAGGTCGCGCGCGTGTCTCGCTTAGCATTCCTTGGTAAAGGTCACCGAATGTGATCGAAACAAATTGTGTTAAATTGAGTCGGAATTACCGACTCAATTTAATGTGAGTATTCCCGTTTGATTAAATCAAACTGTCGATTTAAGGACGCTCGGATTTAAGATTCGAATTGCGTGATTCGAATTTAGTAGGATTAATAATCTGATCTAATTCGAACAAACGTGCGCTTAGTAGTCAGCCTTAGTTTTTTTTGTGGTATTCGGTGACGAGACAAGCGAGTCGCTCATCTGTTTGCACACTACTGCTTGGCGTATTACTACTGGCAAAAGTGTGGTACATCCCCAGGCGGACTCTGCAAAGAGTACCACTAATAAAATACTATAGATACTATCATGAATGCAAAAAATTGTGTTTAAATCTACAAATAAGGTATTTTAAACTATCGTTCAAAGTTCTTGGCCGCACTGAACTGTTGCGGGCAAGCGTGGCGCTTACCATCAGCCGTATTACTTGCTCGTCTCATCACTGCATAAAATCATACAATTCTGAATTAGAAGCGCCCGCAACTCTCGTTACTAGTCCCAAAGACAGCGAGACACAAAAATCAATCGACAGCAATCTTTGAATGAATCGAAACTCACTATCACTAGCGGGGACTGCTTCCACGCACTCCTGTAGGACAGTGTGCTCGTTGAGTTGTATGGCGCCGATGAGCGCCGGGCCCCAGTTCCGCTCCCGCAGGAGGCGCCGGACGGCGAACGGCGTAGTGTCGGCTTCCAGCCGGTGCGGTCTGGAATACACACCAATTTGTTGATGATCCAGTGATCCAATTTGTTGATGATCCAGTGATCCAATTTGTTGATGATCTAGTGATCCAATTTGTTGATGATCCAGTGATCCAATTTGTTGATGATCCAGTGATCCAATTTGTTGATGATCCAGTGATCCAATTTGTTGGTGATCTAGTGATACATTTGTTGATGATATTGTTTAAAATTTTACTATGAAAACTGACGTGGTTTTGATACATTTTGTTTTAATAAAACGGGAATACTCACCTTAAATTGAGTCGGTTATTCCATGCATCCAAGGAATGCGCGCGTGTTTCTCTTAGCATTCCTTGATATAAGTCACCGAATGTGATCGCAACTATAGTCGGAATAATCGACTCAATTTAACGTGAGTATTCCCGTATTATTAAAACAAAATGTATTTTAACTGTGCTTAATATAAAATTTACTTTACCTAAAGCTCCCGTCTATTCCTGCGTTCTGGCTGTATATGAAGAGGCCCTCTGTCGCCGCTACGGCGAAACTTTCCCCCGTCGGCGAAAACTTTATACGAAACACTCGAACCTGAAATTAAACGAGTATTATTAACGACCATTACTTTGATACAAATGTGTTTTTTTTTCTATTTAGTGCCCCTCATTAGTTATGTAAATTAAAAATCTTACTTTGGGTTTTTTTTTTTGTTTCTGTCATCTAGAATCATTCTAGTATTCAACATGATTACACGACATTTCTCGATTTAAAAAAACATGAAAATATTCATGTGATTATTACACTAATAGTGAGGTAATAATAATATCTAGGTGTGCATGGAACATAATTTCGATTGATTTCCTGGTTTAGATGTAATTAGCAAATATCAGGTTTTTTGACTAACGCGTGATAAAGCCATCTCTTTTCATCTGCGCGCGAATAATGCTATCTTTCTCTCCAACACCCTCAAATACCTTGTTAAAAAAAGTGTACTTTTAAAAGTGTATCATTATCATCATCAGGATAGGAAGCAATGATCAACCCTAGGTTCTGCACTAGGAAGATCGAAACGCATCACACGTCTGTCTAAATCACACTAATATTATAAATGTGTAAGTATGTAAGTGTGTATGTTCCCGTTCAACTCTTTAGCGGCTGAACGGATTTATATGAAATTTGGTATGAAGGTAGCTTATAACCCTGGATTAACAAATAGGCTCTTTTTATCCCGGAAAAATATTTGTTTTCTGTAGAATAGCGGGTGAAACCGCGGGGCGCAGCTAGTACACATATAAAAATGTACTCTCGTTGGTTCATTGATGAGAACGCTTTGTCTCTATTCGACGGGCTTCACGCATCAATAAAGAAATCCAATTAACTTTTAGTTTGCCATCGAAATTGCAGATGGCGATCGCTAACGAGGCATCAATCCTGAATCGCGCTAATGACTATCGCCGGTGAGCTACCAGGCTTGATTAGTTTCTATCAATTTCAGGGTGTTGTGTTGTTGTGACTTAAGAGTGTTTTTGGTGTTGTTATGACTTTGGTGTTGTTATTCTGTGAACATTGACATTTGTAAGATTGACATTTTTGTTTTTATATTATTATTATTTTATTTATGTACTAATCGTACATGTTGCTGTTTTTCTTACTTGACCATGTTATTATTGTATTGATTATTGTATTATTATTAGTGACTTTAATTTGTATACGTCTGATACAATTTTTATGCATGTTTCATGTGACGTGTAAGTAATTTGACTGAACAATTGAATGCTATTTAATTTTTATGTTTTTTTAAACTATTTACTTTTTGACATGTAACTAATTGTTATGAATAAATACTATGAACTATGGAATAAACTATACGGTTACGGCATATAAATTTTGTTTTCCACAGGTAAGATTTGGACCCGAGGACAACAGTCCCAGTCCCCGCAACCCGCGCTTTCATCCAAGTATGAAGCAAGATCTCGTTATTTAATAAGAAGTGATCCAAGGAACAAAATTGTGCAAACAAATTTGTTGCAAAATAAAATTATTTTCTTTCTCTGTTTCTTTCTTTCAGTCTGAACACGGATCACGTGTTAGGACGTACCTCCGGCTTGGTGGCCCGGTCGGCCATGTCCCCCCGCGACACGCCCGGCAGCCGGATGCCGACGTCGCCGCCCTCCAGCTCCGTCCTCTCCTCCAGAAGCGCCATGTTGCCAAACTCGGTCAGAAGCCGCCGGTTTATTACGTCCTGGAAATATTTAAACAGTTCAGACACAGATGACTGATTGCTTAAAATATTCAAATAGTACAAGGTTTTATTCGGGAACTACAAAACTCTAAGGCCGGGTTGCAACATCTAGGTTAACTTTAAACTAAAGTCATAACTTAAACTGTCGCTAAGCTATTTTTTTTATAAACTAAAAAATACGAAAATTACTAATATATGTTATGCATACCTTTCCTAATTTCAAGTGCGACCCTTTGAGATCTTTTGTGACATTTATTGGTCAGGGGATTAGATAATCAAATGATAATTAAACTATGAAAATTAACGTGGTTATGACACATTTTGTTTTAATAACCCGGGAATACTCGTGTTAAATTGAGTCGGTTATTCCGACTATAGTTTCGATCACATTCGGTGACCTTTACCAAGAAATGAAATAAGTGTGACACGCGCGCGACCTCGAACAAGCAAGCAAGTTGGTGCTCCCCGCCCCCGCCAAATTAAAAGTATTTCACCCCCTCCCCGCGAGCGCGCTCTCTGGCAGTTCACTCTCTCTCTCTCTCTCTCTCTCTTTCGCGAGTCGAGAAGTCGAGCGCGTTATGTTTATTAAGTTAATTTTACAAATAAAAAATAAAATATTTAGCATATTAGAAGCGAGAGGCATCCATAACAGCTTGGGAGACATTAACGTGTGTGCGTACGATACAGACATAAGCATGCCTGTGAAGGTGGTGCGAGCGTTCATATTGTTAGGTGTCCGAGGTGTGAGTTTTTTTCTCTTAAATTTGGCTCCTCGCTTTGAGTATTTATCCAGTATCAAGCTTTGTAATATTTCAGGTGAACCACAATATTTCACAACAAAACCAATACTCAATCATAGTCTAAGTCAAGCACAGTAAGTCACGGTCAAGTCCAAGTCATACCCTCGTAGTGATAGAGATTTTACTAAAGGGTTTCTATGAAGTTTTGGAAACAACACGAAAAGTTACGTTTCACGACATTACACTACTCACCAACACTTGTGCACTTTCAACACCGTTTTTATACATTAACACTCGAAATAACGAAAGTTTTGGAAAACAGTACAATGACGCGACATGACTTCGAAACCCCCAGGTGTGATGTTACTCACGGTGACAGCATCCAAGGAGCGATTCTGCGTGATGACGAACTTTTTGATGAGTATTCCTTCCTTCACGTTGTAGAGGCACACGTGTTTAGAATTACCCCCGCCCAGGATGCAGCTGCCGTCCGCTGAATAGCAGATCGTTGTGAACGCTCTGGGAAATAAATTTGATCACATTTTTTGGACGGAAAATATCGGATCTGGTCCTAATGTGAAAACTGACGTGGTTTTGACACATTTTGTTTTAATAAAACGGGAATACTCACGTTAAATTGAGTCGGTAATGATAGCCGACACCAATATCGACCAATCAGGATGCAGATATAATAAAAGCCTACCCTTGAAATTTTTTATAACTTTGTAATTTTAGAATAGTAAGTATTTAATTTTCAGTCTTTTTTCCGTGGGAAAGAGACATATACGCAGCCGCCTATCGCTTTCTCTGTCTACGTACAGTCTTCCAACTTACTTAGTCTTTAGCATCTTTTCCGGTGTGATAAGGTCGGTTTCGGCGCGGCCGGAGCCGAGGTCGTTCCTACCCTCGACGCTGGCCGTCTGGTCCGTCGTCGTCGCGTTGAAGAACGTAATGTTCCCGTCCAGGGTCGATACTGCTACCTGGAATAACGTACAGTTAAGAAAATAAGAGATACTGGTGTCTACAAATAATATTATTAAAAGAAAAACAAAATACCCGACTGCAAAATGTCACACCGGGCAGAAAAAGGAATCCAACGCCACCTCACTCCTTGAAATCGGTGAAGCTGTTAAGGCTACAGAAGGTAATACAGGCAAACACAAACATACACCCTTCTTAGCCAGTCAGGTAAAAAGTAAGTAAGCTCGTATTGGCTGGCTGGCGTTAGAGTTTCTAGGCGAGTTCTTGTTGTTAGTTTGTAGGCCCTTTGAAGACCTCTGATAACCTTATTCATTTTATTTTATTTTCATAGGAAAACTTACAGCTATCCCTAAAAAAGCTTCTAAAGCCACGCGCTTCCATAGCATTGTTCAAAACTGGCGCCGCCATCCTTCCTGCTTTGAAAGGTAACTCGCTGAATGGCAAAAATTTATTAAGGATATTTTTTATAGAGTTTAGGCTTTTTATCCAAGAATCAAGAACCTCAAAACTTCAGACATAATGCCATTCACTAACATGCGCTGGGCCAGCATGGTGGATTAGGACCCATGCTCTCTCTCTGAGAGAAGGCCTGTGTCCCAGCAGTGGGAACATGATAGGCTGATAATGAGGCTTTTACCCTATTACCTCGTCTCCGTCAGGTCGGAAGGCGACTTGCAGCGCGTCCGATGTGAGCTGTATAGTCTCGCACTCCGAGCTGGACTCGACGCAGCTCCACAGCTTCACCGTTTTGTCCCAGCTCGCGGACGCGAGGCGCGAGCTGGACAGTGTCGGGCTGAAGGCTAGGGAGGAGACGGGTGCTTCGTGACCGCTTAACACCTGCGTAAGTCAGAGTTTACTTAAACACACATCGTAGGCGCACACTTGACCTTTTATTTCTTCACACACTTGCTAATGGAATTTGGGATACCCCGGATTTGCTCTTTGAATTATCTCTAACGAATCCTCGAACACTGCCTAGAGTATAGCGCTTTAATATTTTTTCCACTGCGATGTCTCACTCTTACGTGGGATTTAATGCTCCCATAGCTAGAATGGTGCGAATAGACAATAGTTTATTTGTAGCAAAAAACATGGAAAAATTAATTATAAAGTGAAAAATAAACAAAAAATACATAGAGTTTTTTGCCACAAACCAGGCCCAACTCAGCACGATGCTGGTTGTAGCCAACCAGCGCTGGTCTTCCGTTGGGACCGGCAGGTGACGTCACGCACGAGAACAAAAAACTAAATAAACACCCGCATCTTCAGTCTACCCGTGAACATGGCGCATGCGACTGCGTATGTATAATACTCTGTCTAAGACAGCCGATGTTGACATATTTGATGACCATATTAATATATTTAGGAAGACTTTGAGGTCTCTATCTGATCAATGATGATAATTCATATTATGACTTTTAAATTATTATTTTTTACTTTTATATAATGACTTAATTCTATTTATAATTATAGTACCTCGCTCTTTATTATTGCATGCTGTCTTCACCTGTGAGTATTGTGACATTTAGTTCTATTTTATTTGTGTACATTTTTGAAATTGTATTGGTGTGCACAGTGTAGGTGAACCTAAATAAATAAATAAACCAAACTGTAAACATAACAATAGATGTGACTCCAGTAGCTTGATTCGTAAGCTGTCTGTCACTCGTGTCATTCTTCTCTTAGTCACCTTATGTTACAGCGACGAGAAAAGACGCTTGCCCGTAAGAGTTCAGTGCCATCCAGACTATTGAACTTTAACAGTTCAAAACCATGAGCGGCAATGCACTGCGCTCGTCAACCGAAAATATTAGATGTTAAACTCTTTCTGCTCAGTGATTACGCTGGAAACATTGCCCTTCAATCCGGAACACAGATGTTTGCTTGGCGGTTGAATAACTGGCAAAGGTATGGTACCTCCCGAGGCGGACTATGGAAAAAAGACCTACTAAAATTAAAGATAATGCGATTGCAAGTGTAAGCTAACGTAATCAACCCGCTGCTTTACTCAAACCACAAACGAAAACTTTTGTGTAAAGCACCGCGTTGATTACGTTAGCTGACACTTGCAGAGACGTCATCTCGCTGTGTCGCTATCTTGTCTGTAATTGTTTGTTTGTTTAGAAGACGATATTTCCTCAGTACTCAAACAGAAGTTTCTGTACCAAAGTATAAAAATGTCATTTTTTTTTTTCTAATTTTAGGAATAGCCTTTTTTATTTTGCCACCAACAAGTTTGATAGTACTCATTGAACGATGACGTATAAGAAGATGGATACGATTATGTTTGCTCAAATCAATGGATCAAAACTTTAAGCCAACGGTTACAATAATCAAAGCGGCCTATACACACTTACTTCCAGCAACTTTCCGAACTTGACCGACCAGATAAAGATCTCGAAAACATCCTGTCCGCCCGCCGCGCACAGCTCACTGCTGCCATCTAGCGCCACGCAGCTGAATTGAACTAAAGACGGTGACGTCAGCGTGCGGAAGTTGCGGTACCTGACGAAAAGCGTCACCTTTTAAGGCGGGGAGGAGTTTTGGCGGGAACGTGAAGAAGTCATGTCGCGTCATTCTATTATTTTCCAAAACTCGTGTTTTATCAAGTCTTAATGTATAAAAATGGTGGATTTTTATCCATTAAGTGTTCGTGAATGTACACGAGTGTTGGTGAATAGTATAATGTTGTGAAACTAGACCCTTCGTGTTGTTTCCAAAACTCTATAGAAACGTCTAGTAAAGTCTCCACCACTTTACTGGGGCATGGCGTGGACTTGACCGTGATTTACTTTGCTTGACTTAGACTATGACTGAGACTTATTTTGACTGTGAAATATTTGACACCACTTGAAATATTACAATACTTGACACAGGCTAAATACACAATGTGTGGAGCCAAAAAATAAAAACATAAGAGAAAAAAAAAACGGCGGGGAGGATGGTGGCGCTTGATCATTACAAGGGCGACGAATTTGCACAGGGCAGATCAAACTGAGTAGGCAAACTTGGTCCTGAGTAACATTGCGTGCACAAACATTACAAATTCTGCAGTTTGGCGGAGTCACATACGTCAGCGAATTTCACCTCCGGAAATATGCAGTATCCTCCCTATGTTTTCCTTCACCGAAAAGCCAGTGGTATATCCGTACGTAAGTTTCAAAGAACTCATTAGTACGGGTCCGCCCGGCCCATTAAACTAACTAATATTATAACTAATGCGAAAACTGTCTCTGTGTCTGGGTGTTTGTCGCGTTTTCACGGCTAAGCAGGTGAACGGATCGACCTGAATTTTGGAATATAGTATATAGCTTAAGACTCGGAGGCGGAAGTCTTTTTTTTTGTAGGTGCACGCGAACGAAGTCGCTGTTAACAGCTAGTTACACCATAACGCGCTGTAATAAAGCTGTACCTAGTTCATCCTTATGATGGGGCTGACGTAGGTTTGCAAGTCTAAAAGCCGAATGACGAGTGCTCGTATTGCTCAGAAGACCCAAAAATGTACGATAGCGTTATACATTCCCTATTATGAAAATCACAAACCATGTCAAAGAATCAGTAACAGCTACTTTCGAAACAACCGTCGATATTTAGCGACAAGTTTTGGAGTTCAGGTACAATATTCCGACGTTTCTATTAACTGATGTCAACAGAGTAGGAAACGTTTTTTTGCGGACGTTCTATGAGTTACGTTCCCTCTTAAAATTAGCAGATCTTACCTAGTGAGGTCGTAACAACGCACGGTGCCGTCTAGAGACGAAGAAACGAGGAACTTCTTGTTGGAGCTGAAAACTACGTCCGTCACCGTCGACTTGTGCTCGTCGAATGTCACGAAACAGAAACCATTCGTTGTGTTCCACACTTTTACCTGTGAAAAATAAAGTACTGATATCATAAATAACTCACACTAATGCCGGTCCCAGACTTGCAGGCCTCATGGCTACACCGCAGAGGGTAAAATCAAACACAGATCAGTAAAATTTCCGATATGTGAAAATAAGTGCGTATTTTCAAGAAATCTTGTATAGTGAAGTAATAATAATCTCTAGTAAAGCTCAGTAACTTTGGTTGATTTCCTGTTTTAGTTGTTCAATTATTTGAGTTTTTGACTAGAGCACTTTATCTCTTTTCTTCTACAAGTGGGAGTGTATAGCGTTATCTTTTTCTCGTCTTAGCCACTGAAGTGGGTAAATGCTTCCTTTGGGCGCTTACCTTCCCATCGTACCCTCCCGTCACGATGTAAAGTCCGTCGGGCGAATAAGTGAGACAGGTCATATCTAGCGAGTGTCCCTGTTGCTTCATCACGTACTGTTCACCTGAGTACAAAAACACTTCAATTACGAGAGAGCCGATCCAATCCAGGCTAATCTTAGTACATATATTATCTAAACAGCAGACGAACTTCGGTTAATGTTTTTCTGCGTCCGTCTACTCCACTATGTTCAACTATCTGTTCAACCAGTTGAACAATTGGAAAGCTTTCCTCCGATTTTTTCAACTTTAAAAATTACTACTTACCAGAACTAGTAGAGGTGAGTAGTGGGAGCATAGAGTAATAGTTTAGTAGAACTACTTGGAAGCCTTTTAACAACCGGATTTAATTTCAAAAACATGCAGGTTTCCTCACGAAAAGCCAGTGGTATATCCTTACATAAGTTCCAAAAAAAGTCCTCGGTACGGGCCACGGCCAGGGACCCTATTCCTGTGCGCTCGAGATTATCTCGGTGACTGTCTCTCTTATTTAAAATTTAATGGGAGTGAGTGAGAGAGAAATAAAAATGTCGTTTCTCCGAATATAAATATATGGCCTGGCATAAAAGTAGTTTTAGTTTCTAGCTAAACTAAGAGACTCGGACGCAACTGTAAGCCTTGACCAAAAAAGCTATAGAAACAAAGTATCGGACACGACTAAGTCGTAGCTGACAGGGTCGTGACTCGTTAGAACCTAACACACGCGAAAACAACGGACCGAAGACCAACGACAGAAAAATATATATATATATTTCTCGCTCTTCTATCTCGTTTGTGAGACGGCGGTCGTCGTCAACCAAGCAGTAACATGTGTTAGCACAGTTAGTGTGCAGAATCGTGTCGAATTATGGAAAGATCCGTTCAGAATGACGTTTGTCAAACGTCCGAACATCCGAGGCCACGTCCGCTACATAGCATCTTGCTGAGTTGGGGTTGGTTTGTGGCAAAAAACTCTATGTATTTTTTGTTTAATTTTCACTTTTTAATTAATTATTCCATGTTTTTTGCTACAAATAAACTATTGTCTATTGTCTATTGACATATTGCTCATATATTCCACGTTTACCTGCCAGGTACAGTTGAATTAAGTCATTGAGGTACTGCATTAGTCGCGACATACTATAATCTAACTTGTAACGCTCATAGCGTAGCTCGGATAGGTGTTCCTTAATCCATCAACAATGTTAAGCAAAGGGTGACACGGGGCCTTATCCCGTAACTCTGGTGGCAATGGTCATAGCATGCCGTCCCACTCGCGCCAACTTGCTCGCACCATGCGAGCGAGCAGGATAGCAAACGAAGACCATCGCCACCAGTAACGGGATAAGGCCCACGGTCGGTCTTCATCACTGAGCGCTACCATGAGATCGATACCGGATGAAACGTTAAATTGAATATCCCGGTTGTTTATTCTATTATTTCCTAATGAGGCTAGTAGAATCTGACACTTGTGACATATGTGGACGCCTCGAGAATGTTTATCACATCCTGGTGGAATGTTCGCGGACTCAGTCTGTCAGATCTGTCATGCTCACTCAATACGGTTATAATTTTCTCGAAGTTGGCGTTATTCAAAGTGTCCTGTCCGCCCCACTGAGTGAGGCGGCACGGACACTATTTAAATTGATGTTTAATATTTTTAAGTAGAAGATTCTGAGTGTACACCATGGAGCTGACATAGTCGCAAAGCGACTCAAGCTTCTAATAAATAAAGATTAAAAAAAAAAACAACCATGAGACCATGTCAGAGGCCTTCAGGTAGCCTATAAAACACAATATTAGAGCTAGCCAATCCGCCTATACTAACATAAACACTAGTAGTTCGCGGCGAACTGAGACCTCGCGACCTCTATATCTTCACAACCGCTCGACCGATTCAGCTCATATTCGAACTTAAAAATTGTATTGAAATGAACTACTTGCCTACAAAATTTCATGAATATCGAATCAACGGTTCGCTAGTTATCATCGGACAAATATACACAAACATACAAACATACATACAAATGCCGATTTGTCCCAGTAAACTCTGAGACCTTCGCTTCGCTCGGTCAATAATTTAATTTGTTTAGCTTTGGAGCAACACCTGATAGCACTTACTCTGCCACTCCCAAACTAGCAGCTGCCCAATGTTGGGGCATCCGAACGCGATCCAATCCCCCGGAGTGGACACAGCGATAGTACTGATCCTGTGCTCCGATATACTGAGCGTATGGATCAGATTCACGTCAGGCATCTCATGAAGGAAGAATATACCTGAAGAAAAACCTGAAGGCAAAACAAAATGAACCTTGAAACAATGGCATTCACATTACAATCACACCACATTATTGTTGTAGCATTAGTAAGTAGTATATTTTTTGTTATTTTACTATGTTTAAGTAGTATGTAGTCTTATTATGTAAGTATGTTTATTTGTTCTGTTTGTGTGTTACATATTCCTTTATAAGGGCACACCCCGTACCTTACCTCTTCCTTATAAATCCTCTCCGTGCCAAGGTTGCCTGGAAGAGATCGCTTTCAGCGATAAGGCCGCCAATTGTTACACTAGTTTTAAGTGGATTTTTGTTGTACAATAAAGAGTTATCTATCTATCTATCTATATATCTATCACAGGTCTATTGAAAATTACAAATTATGCTTAGGGATACCAGAACGCTCAACGTAAGAAGACGCAGCTGCCCCATGTTTTAAGAGTTACCTGGGTCCATACTTAACCCGAAAGGCATTACCTTCCTACTTGGACAGTAAATATTAAAAGAGCACTTTATTAGGATGTTAAAAATAGTAAAGTCAATAGACGTCTCATACCAGTAACTAATATTTTAGTTTCCTTGTGGTACTGCGCGGCCGTCAACTTTACTTTAAAACTGGCCTGACGTATCGCGTCTCCGATGTAATGCCTTCCTAGTTTCTTGTAGAACAACCTCTTTTCATCGTCGTTCGAGGGCTGAGATTTGCTTGGTTTAGGCGCCTCTTCTTCACTTTCCTAGGAAAAGAAAAACTCGTAAAGAAGATAGGATAGAATAGAAGAAAGTGTTGACACACTGTGTTTTTAGCGGCGATGCTAACGCACGTATATAAAGGCACTTTTTTAACATTTGTTCGGGTAATATCTGATAATGACTTTTTGAGATAAGCGGAAAAAACGGATAAATACTTCAAACGTCCTACGCACCTACGGAATCCTACTAAGCATGGTCCGACATGCTCTTAACAAGTTATTAATGAGAGCCATAATTTTGTATTGTATTATTACCTATTCATCTTTTGCTATAAATTATGTATGTTGTATATTTTACCTCGCAAACAAAAATTGGTCAAACCGTTTAGGCGGTAGTATGCCACATAAACATAATAATATTCCCGAAAAATATTACCCTTATATCAATCGGGTAAAAGACTTTCAGCGATGTTTAAAAAGACCGAGTGTAGCCAGTGTCAAAGACTACAATTCAACAGACACAAAAACTTACATATTCCTTATCCTTCTCCATAACCTCTTTCTCATCGATATCATCTTCGCTTTCTGCTTCCTTCTCCGCTAGCTTTCTTTTCTTCCGCTTTGATATCTGCACCTCTGACGTCACCAGCTCATCTGAATCTAAACTCGCCTCCCACAAACAAACCTGACCGTTCCTACTGACTGTTATAAGATCGAGTGACTTTCTCTCAAAGAATACTCCGGTTATTTTATCTGTGTGCCCGCTGAGGGTGTACATACTGAGGTTGTCTAAATATTCAACAGTGTAGATTCGTGTGGATGTGTCTTTGGATCCCACGGCAACGAGTCTCGAGCAAGCCGACCAGTCCAGACAAGTGACGTCATCTTGGGACTTTTTGAACACTCGCTTCATTATGAACGGGCGGTATTCTCCGGTGAAGGAGCATGGAGCGGTCATAATGAAAACTGGAAATTTAAGAGCAAATTACATTTCTAACAAAAGGTCTTTAGATTTCAGAAAATCCTAATAAAGTGTTGTATTAAATAAAACCCATGGTATAATTTAATACTCTGCACAGGCAAACCTGGCATAGCACTCCGAGATCATAGGTCATGTGGGTGACACCAGCTTATGTCATCAAGCTTCAAAGAAAGACATTATGCAAGAACGGAATACCTTTAGAAGTTTAGACAATGATGACGGTAATCGCTAAAACAGCAGTTAGTGACGTGTAACTGGTATAACTGCTTGGAATCCCAGACCTTAGTTTTTGTGATGTAATACCAATGTCAAAAGAGCAGTAAACCCTAGCCACAGACTAAGCAACAAAATAGGTTATTTTTTATTTATTATTTTGTAAAAGAAATATGAAGAATTCCAGTTTCTCTCAGGATGAGAAGTGAAATGGGCGCAAATGACACAAGGCACATTTTTGCTAAATCAGGCACACTTTAAATTTCGGAATAAAATTGTACAATATCTCAAATAGTTCAAAAAATGATGTGCATATTTGTTCCAGTTGAAGAATACAAACCTGTGTCAGCACAGCATGCCGCGAAGTATCTCCCATCTGGACTGAATTTGACAGCATTTACAATGTCTCTGAATTTATACCTATGTATGACGTTGCATGTGATCAGACTGATTATCTGCGCCTCACCCTCTGTGTACAGAAACAATATAGGTTTTAAACAAAAAAATATTATACAATTATTATAATTTAATCTAATTGACCAATGGGACAGGGGCAATAAAACCGATAATGATTTTGACATTTAATAAATTCTATAAACTTAGTTTTAAAACCTGACATTATTTATTTCTTGTGCTATTTTAATTTTATTTTTTTATTATGAATTTATTATTATTGTTCTTCTTTTCATTGTGAGATAAATGCAATTGATTATGTCGTTTTTGTCTGAATAAACAAATTTAATTTAATATCCATTCAGTTTTGTAGTCTAGTAAAAATAAAATAAAAATATGGATTTTGATATTTTTTACAATGATATAAAAAATGGGAGAAACAATTTTTTCCACTTATTTAGGTCATTACCAAAAATCTGTGTTTTGAATATTTAAGAATATAATTCATGACAGAAACTCAATTTTCAAAAGTACACACTATAATTTTATATCATAAAAAAAAACATCAAATGCACCCATATTTGAAGGTTCCTTTTTTTAAATGTTTGATACATTCATTTAAGTTTTCTTGTAAACTTTGTCCGACAGTTGTACTTACTAGGTACACTTTATTCGATAAACAACTTTTACTAACGAACTAACCCTGTGTGAAAATCAGACAGACTAATAGACACCAGGATCTCACTATAGGGTTTCTTTATAGCACGCAAAGCCACCACAACACAAGTCACACATAGCTTTAACTTACTTTCATTAATAGCCAGAAGAGTAGATCCATTCGGCGAGATATCTACGGCAGTATAGTTATACTGGCTTTCAAATGACAATGTGTTACTTTTATTTCTGGAAAGGTAAATAATGTCATAAAATTTCCAGACACATTCTAATTTTATATGACAACAAATGGCGTCGATTGCATTAAAACTTGTTAAACGAAACTTAGTGCTATTGTCATCTTTTACTAATAGAAACAGAAGAATGAGATTCATGCATTTCAGTGCTGTCATATAAGTCAGACCTTAGCTCTCCATACAAGCTTGGACGTGACCATAGCGGGTGCCGAGCAAAAACAAAGTTTTAAGTAAACTCATTTGACGTCACTAAAATGCATGCTACCTATTTCTTGTGTTTCTATTAGTAAGACACAGCAATAGCACTAAGCTTTGCAGGTTTAAAGTGGAATCGCCAATAATAAGCTGGGTAGATTAGACACTAAACTTATATGGCCTTATTCTCGAACTCTGCTCATAATTAAGTTTAGTGTAATTAAATACCCTAGACGAATTTTTGAGAGATAAGACAATTATGGAATAGATTGACCCGCTCCGCACGATATTGCCATACCCAATCAGGGTCATTATGATTACTTATTTAAATTATGCTAGTTAAGACCTGCATGTAATTTACATAATGTTTGCAATAAATGTATTGAGTATTGAATAGTAGTACATTACTTTGTATTTCACAGTGTTACTGATGTTTTTCAATATTAGTGTTTATTTCTAAAGCCGATAGCTTTATTTGCGTTAGGTACCTAACAGGCCTGTCAGCCATGAACTGCAGGCCAACGCCAGAAAATGGGAGGTATATATATTTCTTTCTTGTATGTTAGATGCTGGTCAGCATTTACCAAGTTGTTAAGTCTCTTAACACTCTTACACAGAACTTAACTAAGGCTTGCAAACGAGCACAATATGGAGTCACCTGTATGTGACCTGTACGATTTCTAATGATAAGCTACATCACATAGCCAGAGTGAAACATATGACAAATGATTTTTACATTTCGTTTGGTACTTACTGTTTGAGATTGTACACAGTTATTTTATTACCGACGGGGCTGATGACGCAATTTCCATCGTTAGTAAATAGGACATCGCCACGGCGATACACAGTCCCCAACAAATTGTTGAACTAAAATAATGAAAACTGAGGTTATGTTGATAGATGTAAACATTATACTTTGATCAAAGATTTTTTGCGCTATGGCATAATCCTACCAGAAATTAACAGATGTAAGCTAATATACGTATAGATATCATACATTTATGTACATGATTATATGTATCAATTTTAGCAAAATTTTATATTTGAGTGAATAATAGCTCATGGGAAAAATCCTTTAGTTTGGACGTTCTTTACCAAATAACCGTAATAGTACCTTGTAATGATACTTCATTTTGTAGCAAATCAAAGTTTTTGTTGCTTCTTTAATTTAAATCTTGTTAACCATGCAAAAATATCACTGTAAATTATGTTTTTTGGAAATATGAACATACACACTGTGTTTACAAAACTCAAGAGCGCACCAAGCGCACGTGAATTTTGAAATTGACAGTGACAGTGACACTGATTATACAAATAAATTATTTTATTTTGACATTGACAACTAATAATTTTTGTCAGTTGCAGTTTTAATTTTTCTACCATACGGGCTAGCAATAAATAGATTTCAGAAAACTACTATGGCGATATGAAGATTGAAGTTATTTTGATTTGTAAACAGGGTAGGTACTTATTCAAGCCAACAATACTACATTGGATCATCGCCCGGGTAACTGGGTAAGAAATGCTTGGAAATTTCCGACACATGCCGATTCCTGATAGTCTTTTCTACTTTCGCGATAATACTAATATAGAAGAAATTATTAAATGGCAATATTTTAAATTAATCAATAAGAATACTTAATGGTTTTTTTCCATTTTTCGGACTTCTCTTGGAAATAAGAAAATTCATCAATTCTTAACTTAATTATATGAACACTTTTAAAGTATTAAATAGTAATTTTTTTCTACGTCGTCAATACCGTTAAAATAAAAAAAAGATAAACGACTCGGTAGTTCATGCGCACTTGAAAAATGCTGGCCACCAGACCACATCAATGAAATACGTCACACCGCAGAGAAATCTGAAGCTCAGGATTGGCCTTTCATTTCGGAAATGACGTTTTAAAACCAATCAGAACTTAGGTCATATCGAGCACTCCCTTAGACATCAGTCGTCATATGACCCATTCTTGCGAGTCTGCAAAGCTTGAGCCATATTTGTCTGTGCAAAAGTAGTTCCGTGGAGTGAGTGTGTGCAGATAGTCATCACAGTTTTTGAGACCTGTAAATAACCCACACTTATCCTCAAAATGGCCAGTGAAAACCCAATCTATGGACCCTTCTTTGGAGTTATGGGGGCGGCGTCTGCTATCATCTTTAGCGGTATGTATTCTGTGTGGACCATTAACGCCGAAATGGCTGTCTCAAGACCGTTATCGATCCCTCCAACTCGGTCAAAGGACCAGACAATGCAATACATTCCTGGATATTCCTACAACATGAAAAGGTTTACAGGATGAATGCAGCGCCTACTTGTAATGTCGGACCGATTCTGGTTATTTTAGGAGCACTAATTATAGTTAGATGATTGCCGCGCCTTAGCTCACGCTATATCTGTATAAATGCAGGTATGTTGACAAGAGATGATCTGATAGTAATAAATGGCTTTTACAGGATAGGGGTGATGGGGGGCGTATGATCCAAAAACAAATACGTATGAGAATCATCATGCATCACAGCTTGACTAGTCTGTATAGTAATAAACCTTTCACAAAAGAAGGTACTTATGGTGCCTACTCATTCATCGTATTTGAGGGAAATCTGTGATACTGCTATCAGACAACGGAAATGAATAATTTGAATGCTAACTTCAATGCCTACAGTCTTCAGATGTTCATGACAAATGTTTGTACTCGGCCTTTCACATGATCCTAACCTGTGAGCTGTCAAAATGAGTCTGACAAACTGTCACAGGATTATTGTCATACCAACCCCAAGTTGAGAGGCTGTAACCTAGACAAAAGGACATCTGAATGAATCTGGGGCAGCAAATCAATACTTCCTAACCTAAATCCTACCTTGGTTATTCTCTATGGGGATAATGAATCCTTTAATCACATGACTGACTGACATCATGTGACAAAGTCATTTGTTACCATGACATGGAATTTAACATTTTAAACTTTAATTGTAGCTTACATTTTTATGACAAGCTGCTCTAATTAAGCTGCATGCCATTTATCACTAATGTATGTTGTAGGTACCTACATATTTGATAACTTAAAAAAAAATCATGCTGTCTTATCATGTGATCCTGTAATCACGACTTGATAATTAGAAGCTATCACATTTTGAATCAGTTCTATACAGCCTTAGAAGTCTCTTTTATGTGATTACTAGCTGCGCCCTGCGGTTTCACCTAATATTCTACAGAAACTAAATATTTTTTCGGGATAAACAGTAGCCTGTGTTAATCCAGGGTATAAGCTACCCCCATACCAAATTTCATATAAATCCATTCAGCCATTACAGTTGAACGGGAACAAACACACACACAAACTTTTGCATTTATAATATTAGTGTGATGTACCCTCTTAGTTATTGAGTACCTTATCATGTGATTTCATTGCATAGACAAGATATACCTACTCAATAAAGGTGACATTATTTTATGCTCAATGTTTCATAATCATCACTGTCAGGCCATAGTCACACACTGCTGAGCAATAGGCCTCTTTTTCTAGTTAATATTATTCTAATACATAAATATTGTCATGAAATCACTGTAAGTCTCCTTAGTCTCTTCTTGAGTGTGCCATATTTTCTGGTCCTGTGCCAGTCTCGGTCTGTCTTCCTGACACCTAAACAATATATACATGACCTCTACACCATCAATCAAAATGCTCATACTGATTCTTATTCGATACGGGGGCGATAAGTCCTGCACTGAGGTCCCGCATGGGGTGTATTGTGCAATTTCCCGCCAGCATCAACCCGAGCCATGCTCATACTGATATGCTATAGTCCAGCACGAGCCAAAAAAAATTTGAACAGTACAAACAGATGTTCCTACTTGATATCAGATGTTCCTACTTGATTATCTTGCCTGGCCCACTTAACACATAGGTACATAGCTATGAAACATGTGGCAGTTATTTAAGAAACTACAACATAAGGATCTAAACATGTGATATGGACCTGCAACTTAAAAAATACAGGGTTACATAGAATGGTGGTAATAACTCAAAGCAGGCTAATAGCTCTCATTATTATGAACTTTGAAATCTCATTGAAAAAACAATATTAAGTAATAATAATATTATGGCCGGTAATATTTAATGTTATTTATGGCCAATAAATATTTCTGATTTCTGATTATTCCAATATTTCATTGATTAACATTTTTGTATGGAACAGCTGTTTTTTCATAATTTGTGGTTTGGTCCCATATAAAAAGTTGTACATAATGATTAGTACAATGAGTTCCTTCTGACTCACTACAAGCTTCCCTTGTAACTCTGTATGGTATCTGCAAATATATGAGTAGCATAAAGATCTAGTCATGTGATACAGGTACCTACAAGCTCCTAATGAAAAAATACATAGAGCATATAAAATATTACATAAAGAAAATTTAACACAGTTCATGCTCTAAACGCTATCTCAAAGCTGCATGGATGTATTGAAAAATTTGGTTCTTAGCACTTGAACAGTAAGGTGCTTTCTTATGAAACAACACAGCTGAGAAAAACGACTATTGTTAGTTCGTATATTTTAGTTGGGAAGCTCTAGGAAATTGTAAATACCTAGGCGAAATAGCTTTACTATATTTTCAGACCTATCTTGGCAAAATATCAAGTTTATGTGGTTTCATTTTTGCGGAACTTATTCCCTACTTGGGAAAGTTGCCCCCTCCCCCTCCCCCTCACTCAATGGGCATAATGCCAAAAAAGAAGATCTAAATCAGCTACAAAAGTTCTGATATTGATGTTTTCAAGTACATGCTGTGTACCAAGTATGTACCTAATAAAATGGACTTTAAGCATCTGCCTTATTTATTAGGGGAATTCTGTGGGGTCTGCAAAGATTTATATATCTATTATGGTAGTTGAAAATAATCAGAATAAATAATACCTGCGGAAATACTTCCTTAAATAATAGGGGAACTCTGTGTTTCATTACTTTTTGTGTGATTTACTCATTTTCTTTGATTTATTTCATTGATTTGAAAATGTGACACTGAAAAATAGACAAAGGAGAATTGAGATCATAAACCATAAAGAGGTAGTTGAAAAATGTCTGTAAACCTTGCCTCCTTTGTGAAAAAGACAATCATACTCCATATTGCATGCAACCTTCTTGGATTTGTGACAAGACATTGGCAACCAGCACTACTACAAATTACTTGCTAGAAATTATTGAGAATTATTACATCAAAAGACTAATAAATCTAAAGAGAATATCACAGAATTCTCCTTATAAATATGGCCCCTTTATGTCTGGAGAATATAAACACTGGATGAATTTTCACTAACATGCTTACTTATTTTTACCTGGCAAGTGTCGTAATTAACCAAACAAAATATACTACCTAAACTACTTAACTACACAAAACGAACAGTTGGACTACCCAGAGACCATTGAAGGTCTGAAAGATTATTCCGATGCATAAGCCCACTACCAGTCGGCAGCGGATCCAACGTGCCGCCGGCATTACTACACTGAATGACAATGTTTATGCCTTGCGAGACAAACGCATGTATTTTCGTCAATAGCATCAACCACGCGATCTGATAGGTTTTTTTGATAATCAGAAGGAACTTTCTCTTTAGATTACTTATCAATGTCTAATGTATCTGGTGTGATTATTTCCAGCGCTGGGCGCGGCGTACGGCACAGCCAAGTCGGGCACGGGTATCGCCGCCATGTCGGTGATGCGGCCCGAGCTCATCATGAAGTCCATCATCCCCGTCGTAATGGCGGGTATTATCGCCATTTACGGGCTGGTCGTGGCGGTGCTTATCGCTGGTTCCCTGGCGGAGCCTAAAGACTACTCCCTTTACAAGTATGTATACTTGTTATAATTTTTTTCATAGAGGTTTCTGCTGGAATCTTCTTGACTACTTATTCAATGTCAAGTATAGACTCTCAAGTAGTTGTAATTTTTATTCATAGTCATTATTTGTAAATATTTATACCTTTATGTAGAGTATGTCATATTCAAGCAAAGTAAGAAGTCAATTATTGTAAATCATGGTCAAGTCCAATTCATGCAGATAGTGGAGACTATGAAATATTACTATTAATTTATGGATTGAACATGTCTCACCACATTATATCAATCGCGCACATTATCGAACACATTAACGCTCGAAAAACACAACTTTTGGAAAACAATGCCATATGGCAACATGGTTTTTCATGAACTGCTGTTAAACTGGTGTCATTGTACATATGATAAGCAAAAAGGACCCTAAGCATTCTATAGCAGCTCTGTATAACCCAAGAAATAAAAATCATTTCATTAATAATAATAAGTAGGTACTCGGTACCCAAGTTTCTCACGTCAATTTCATCTGTAAATTGGGTAGTGACCCAAAAATGGATCTAATTGCTATCTGAGATACTGAAACACAACACCAGTGTCATAGTCTTCAAAAGAATAATAATTATAATAGAGATATTAGACTGCTAATCTATGCATAATAAAGTAGTATTGGAACTTCCAATTAATTTAAAAAAATTAGCTTCCAATTTGGAAGCTAATTTTTTCACTGGTGAATGACCTATGTCTGGTAATGCAAGTTATTTTTGAACAGAACCTTATATGGTATCTTGCTGTTATAGAAATCTAAAATTTTTGTACATTGTTCAAGTAGAAAAAAAAATGTTTTACACAACCGAAACAAAAAGTACCAGAGTATGCTTCAATGGTTTTTCTATTTCCTTGTTAGTAGCAATATTGATTCAACAAGGTCAACTGAATCATGCTTTGTAGAGTTGCAGAATTGTATGCAACAAACATTACAATAAAACCTTAAAAATACTTGACATCAATATTTATGGGTATATTTCAGCTAAAAACTCGGTCACATTTAGGTTTTGGTCTTTTGCCTTCAAGAAACCCAGACTGGGCTTCATGAAAGCCAGAATTGGGGGCCTTAATAATGTAACTCTGGTGGCGATAATCATCGTGTGCCGTTCCACTGGCACCATGCGAGCGAGTAGGATAGCAAACGAAGACCAATGCCACCAGAGTAATATGATAAGGTCCCAGAAGCCTTGTCATGTAACTCTGGTGGTGAAGGCCATCGCATGCCGTTCCATTCATGCCAACTGACTTGCACCAAGTCAGCGAGCGGGATAGCAAACTAAGACCAGCCCCACTAGAATTACGTGATAAGCTCTGGTTTCATAAAGCAGTCTGAAAGTGAAGGCAATCACCAAAAAAAAAACAGCATTTTTTACCTATAAGTGGGTAATAATAGTATTTCTACTAGGTACCAAGGCTAGATTACTTGATAAAACAGCATAGTTAGTATTATTTTATACCACACAACTGGTTTAACTTTGACTCACTGAACAGAAGGTCATTTCTTCGTAATTATATTTACATTAAATTGTATTTTGTCTCTTCGCCACTTACCATGTCAGGTCAATTATTTATTAATTAAGTTCAGATGTTAAGAAAGTGTATTGATTCGTAAATGATAGCACCACAATGTTATTGTATAAAAATGTTAACATATATCTGGTTTGACATGGTGTTCGATGTAAATTGATCAAAATGATACTATTTTTTCCTCCGATTGTAAAAATGGCTGAGAGTTATCAAAATTAAGAACCTTATTCTGCAACTGTATTTTGAAGTGGTTTGCAGTCACGTGGCAAATGCTATACCTGAATTTGCTGTATGTGAAGGACCCTGACAAATGACAGTAACATAGTTACTGCCACAATTTGAACCACTTTGTAATAAATAAAAATGTAAGTGTAGATTGTAACATTAACGGTTATGTGTTTTATTGCAGAGGGTTCATCCACCTCGGCGCGGGTCTGGCCGTCGGCTTCTCGGGCCTGGCCGCCGGTTTCGCCATAGGCATCGTGGGAGATGCCGGCGTCCGCGGCACCGCACAGCAGCCCAGGCTATTCGTCGGCATGATCCTTATCCTCATTTTCGCCGAAGTGTTGGGTCTATACGGTCTCATCGTCGCCATCTACCTTTACACGAAGCAGTAAGCTGTCCTCGCTCCCGTCGCCGTGCCCCGAGCCTCTATGCCACGGAACCTGCACCCTCGTTATCTAACTTCTCGTAATGCCCTTCCCCTTCGCGGAGACCAGCTCGGTTTCCATAACAGCCGAGGCCGTTACCGGGATGGTTAGGTGATGGGGCCGCTGGTCAGAGTCGCGCACAGGGATCGTCGTCGCCGGTAGCCCGCGTAGGGTCTCGGAGCACCGTCATCTTCCCAACTTGTTAATTAATTTACATCGATCGCATATCTCCGGGCGGGTGCAGCTCGGATGCTGCGGCCGCACCGCGCCCCGAGACGCGAACTATAAATCTATTTTGTACTACGATCTATTTTCGAATCCCAATCATGGTTTTACATATATCATTCGACGCTACCGTGCGATGACTGCGTAATTTATTTTAATTTATTACCGCGTGTTTTCTCATCGGTGACAGGAGATTTCGTTCAACTATCGACATATCAGTTCTGTTGCGCGCTAACACCCTCGCGATGTCTTCGTACCGACCGACGATATCACTTTTTAGATTATTTTAGCATTAAGGCGAAACTAATGTACAGTTAGAGTAGAAAGTTAAGTCCAAACGAGTTATGTATAATTTATGAAACCGTTGAACCCCCAGGGTACTGTGTACTCTCTGCTGAGGATGCCAAGGTTGAACCTGGCCTGAGCACTACATGCTGTATAGCTTTCAGTGTTATATTGAATGCGTGTGTCCTTCTGTGGGCTTTACCTATCTAGTGACAACTGGTATTGGAAAGCGAGTCACAAACATTGTATTGCCAGGAATCAGTTAATAAACGTGGTTTGTACATTCCATTTTATTTTGTTTCTACTTGATTTATGCTGTTTTATTTCCTTCTCGATCTTCACAGATAATTGTAGGCGACTCGAAAGTATTAAACACAAGGCGGTAGCTTTCATGACATTCACGGGCACTGTCGTTATTCAAACTATAATAAATAATATTTAATAGTACATAATATTTATTACATTTCTGACGACTTTAATGTGAAGTTACTTCAAATATTTATTCTGTATACCTCATAGTCAAATGATGTTTGAATGAAAATATAAATTTGGTAAGTAAAATACATAGGTAAAATTGTATTTTATTTTAGGTTTCATGTTAGAGAATGTTATAATCTTTGGTGTTATTGAATGAATTGTGTTAATAAAATATTTTGAAAACTAATGTAAATTATCAACTTATTGTTTCTCTTCCATCCATTAATACAAAACAAGGTAGGTACATAGTAGAATCGAGCATAATCAACCTTTGCAATGATGGCAAACCAGTTAAAAAAGAATATGCAAAAACAATAGAAAGCAATATTTTTTTGAGTGTAGGCAAGTAAATTGATAAAAGTTTTAACTCTGTAGTAAGTTTGTAATAGGTAGGTACCTACGCACTACGCAACAAACGACCCGGCTTATTTATGGAGAGGTGATGATCCCTCTAGCCAGAATCCTCACTCACTTCTGAAAAGTGAAAACCATTCATTCCCCAAGACACCACCAAAAAGACATGAGGAATCACCATTGACAACAATCATGAAGCTTCATGATAACAATTTTTTTTTTGTTTATTCGCCCATGCTAACAATGCCCTTGATACAAAAGGCTCAATAATAACATAATTAGCATTGTACTTAGCTTTGAGGTACAATGCTGAATGATAATCAGCTTTTATTACGATTAAAATAAATATCTTATTTCGACCAATTAAAAAAAAATTATGGCTTCGCCAATTTATAAGGAGAATTCTGTGGGCTACGCAGTGAACGTATTAAATCGATGGACGTAGTACCCATAGATGAATGTATACTAGCGTAGTAGTATCCACTACGTCCATGGTTAAATCTAACGGCGAAAGGTTCAAAATGTCAAAAATTAAATTCGGATATAAGTATAAAGGAGGTAGGTACTCGGTGAAGTTGTCACCATTGCGCGCAGATCATAAAAAATATTTATTCAACCGTCAAACAGTAGTGTGCAAGCATTATTGTGTTCCAGACAGAAGGGCAATGTTTCCAGCGTAATTACTATGTATAAGAGATTTATCATCTAATATCTCCAGTGAACTGGGTATTGTCCTTAAAACTGAGACCAGAAACACCGAAGCACGGGCAGCAGCGTCCTCTAAGCAAACTGAAATGCGACTGCAATCCATAGATGAATGTATACTAGTGCAATCTTCAGCTGACATGTCGAAATATGGCAAGCTTAGTAGACGAATCTCGAAATCAATGCGACACGACTTGCTCTCCTATAGACGCAGTTGAGCGGAACCAGGGCTCCAAAGTGCTCGCAAAAACTTCGTCTATCAAAGCTAAATCTCTAAGCTGAAGATCGAGGACGACAATATCATTTCGTCGAGATTCTGAGAGAGCTCGAAGGGTTTTACGGACCTGTTGACACGACTCTACACGAAAGTCCATTGTCAGGGACTACAGAGACCGAACTGACCCGACACTACACCGAGGACATCCCATACATCAGCTTAAACGAAATTACAATGGTTCTCAAGCAGAATAAAAACAACAATGCGCCAGGTAATATCGGAGTAACGACCGAGCTTATGAGAGCGGGTGGATAAGCGGTACTTTTAATCCTCCAGCAGGCCTAGCACGGGCGCCAGGATAAATTTTTGTCCACCATATTTATCCCGCGAGAACGAGATGGATGTATCCATATTCTAGCTTTGTCACGTTGACGCGAAGACAAAACGGGTGGATTAACTTTATCCCGGCGCCCGTGCTAGGCCTGCAGAAGTTATTTATTTAAGTAATTCCGTCATACTCGAGGGTACTACGCCAGAAGCATGGCACAGGAGTGTGGTGGTGCTGTTCTTCAAAAAAGGTGATAACACCTTACTGAAGAATTATAGGTCGATCTCGCTCCTGGGACCCTATTCGGAGAAATGACATTTTATCTCGGTCACTGTCTCTCTAATTTAGAATTTAATGGGAGTGAGAGTGACCGAGATAACATGTCATTTCTCCGAATAGGGTCCCTGGGCCGTGTTTACAAGCTGTTTTCGAGAGCTATATTACGAGTCGTCTCGATCCTAGGTTTGATGACTTCCAGCCTCCCGAACAAGCCGGTTTCCGGAAAGGCTTTAGAACCAAGGACCACATACACACTCTCCACCAGATGAATGGCGACTGTGGCGACCTGTGGCGTCTATACATGGCCTGACCTGACATCGTGTGAAAGATATGGCTATATATAAGTTACTTGGAGAGCGAAATAGAGAAGCTAACCCAGAAACTTATGTAGCCATCTCAGTGGTACTCCAAATAGACGCTCATAGTGAATTGCGACTAAATCGCGATTCGCAAGTTAATAACATATTAAGGGCCGGGTACTTGTCCAAAACAGAGGAGTACCCGATACTTTTATTTTGTTTATTTTTACTGACTGAATGTGGACTGAATGCACTAATACCGTGCGTAGTAACAAAACATTGAGTGAATACAGGCCTGTGGGTGGAGTGAGATATGAGATTTAGGGATAAGTTCTGTCTCTGCTGGAGTAGAGTAGCGACGGGTTGCTGCGTCCAAGAAGCTTTACCTACAATCTTTTTTTTTTTTTTCTCTTTCCTCCTAAGAGGATTTTGGCGTCGCACATCTTATGCATTTGCCAGTGTCAAGTATACATAATACATTCTCAAGTTTTGTTAGATATTATCAAGCAAAGAAAGTCACGGTCAAGTCCAAGTCATGCCCCAGTAAAGTGGTGAAGACTTTACTAGAGCCTTCTATGGAGTTTTGGAAACAACACGAAAATTCACGTTTCACGACATTATACCATTCACCAACACTCGTGCATGTTCACGAACACTTAACGGGTAAAAATTCACCGTTTTTACACATTAACACTCGAAATAACACAAGTTTTGGAAAATAATAAAAAGACGCGACATGATTCCTTCACGTTCCCGCCAAAACCCCCACCTACAATCTTCTTGGCCGCGTCCGACCAGCCGACTTATCCAGTAACTCTGAAAGCGATACTGACAGTGCGGGAGCGGGACCGCGCATAGTCCATCTAAGTTGGTACGAGCGGGATGGCATGCTCTCGCAATCAGAATCACGAACGTTTCAAAGAGGATAAACCCGATGGTTCCGTCATGCTAAATCCATGGTTCCGTCCGATGGACACGTCGTCGGACCTTCACTACACAAGAAAAAATACGAGCTTGGCTTGGACACGTCATTCATTGGTCGTAGACAGCGTATTCGTGGTCGTTGGGAAACCTAAAATGCTACAGAGCAAAATAAATGTTTATATTTTGTCTCTTTTATACTTGTATCATTTTATATCTCAGAGTCTCGTTCTCATGCCTTTAATAACACAAATCTTCAGGAGACCTTCATTGGCTGTCAAATTTGTCAAAGTCAAATTTTGATTTGACAGCCTCCAAGAAAGGAACAAACGTTTCGTCCAAGGAACAAACCCATGGAAGCGAAGAAAAGTTGAGAAATCTAGTTTGGTATTTTATATTATTCAGCACAATGAAGTTCAAATCATTGCTTTTATTTACTATCCTCCTCACGTACTATGAGGGGGAGGCACAAAATAATAAGGTAAAATAACCAACTCTCACTTAATCAACATTGATATGACTTCTAACCGGCGTCCACATTTCACCCTAATAAATCCTGATTTCCCTATTTCAGCTCGAAAAGAAAGTCCAGCAGTTAACCGATATGACAGCGAAGAAGTCTATCGTGTCACTGAACCTGAATAAATTTAAAGACTTTGTGAAATCTGCTCCAAAAGACTACTCGTTCGTGATAATGTTCACTGCTATGGCGCCTTCCAGGCGGTGTGCTATTTGCCAGGCCGTGTATGATGAATATCTGATAGTAGCTAACTCGTTTAGATTCTCACCTATGTTTACGAATAAACTCTTCTTCGGTATAGTCGATTTTGATGAGGGCTCTGATATCTTCCAAATGGTAAGCAGTCTTATTTTTTTCAAACAAGCAAAAGACATCAACAAAGCTAAGATGTTCAAAATTGATGCACAGGCAACTTCATATCAATTTCATACATTCAATGAAATGAATTTGGTAGCAAAAATGTTGCTTTTTTTTAATAACACCCCTAGTAATTTGATGTTGTTTTTTTTAAAATGTGCGAGCTAGAGAGCGTGTAACATATAAGAACAGCCTTATACTTCAAATGGAATCTGCTTGTTTATGCATATGCCCAAATATCATCAAAAACATTGGTTATAATTTTTCAGCTGCGCCTAAATACGGCTCCTGTGATAATGCACTTCCCCGCCAAAGGTAAGCCAAAGCCTGCAGACTCAATGGACTTGGAGCGTGCTGGAATCCATGCTGAAGCCATTGCCAAATGGATACAAGACAGGACTGATGTGCCGGTAAATTTCAGTTTTGAAGTCCTACATGGTTAACTAGACATAGTTACATTTGAAATGGTAGGTACAGTTTTACACAACTAATAATTTCTCCCAATGTACCCGCGGGACAGAGCTAGAAATGCATAGCAAGCAAAACTGCCATTTTCGTTTGCAAATAAAGTTCAATATGTAAATAATCGGTCGGACATACACATTGGAAACCGGTCTGCGCTTTTCAGCACTAGCAAAAACTGCCGATCGGAATTATTAGTTGTGCAAAACTGACATTTCAGATTTGAGCACTTTACTAGAGAAATCATGCTGAATATTCTCTAAGAATTCTTTCATGTGAATATCTTACAGAAATATCACTTAATTCAAACTATAATAAATCTATAAGGGGTGATCCACTAGCCATTAAAAACGCAGGAACGTCAACCATGCTATAAGCCAAAGTTATAAGCTGCCAATGGAGGACCTAAAATACCATAGTCTTAAAAACAGTTTGGCTCGCTGGCTCTTTAAAAAAAGTAATGGCCTTAAAAATTTACAATATAGGCTGAGTTGGGCTCGGTTTTACAAATGTATAGATAAACTTCCTGTCTATGACTATTTAATTCATTTATTTATTTACTACTATGTTTCTTTTGTGTAGCTGTATTTTTGTTATGAAATAAATATTTCTGTATTTTTGTATAGCAACGATTGTTGGTTCTACGAGCGAGAAATGGCGACTTTTGTCAAGGCTGTTTTAACTTCAGTATGTATAGAATAATTTACTTTTCATGTTGGAAGTATTGTATTCTTATTCTTATTCGAGATGGGGGCGATGAGTCCTGCACTGACGTCCCGCATGGGGTGTATTGTGCAAGTATTGTATCATTCTATGTGTTTCTATTCTCCACAGATCAGAGTATTCCGTCCACCGAACTACTCCGGTGCTGTCGCTTTTGCTACTCTCTTTGTCCTCATCGCCGGTTTCCTATACATGAGACGCAATAACCTCGAGTTTATCTACAACAAGCAAATGTGGGCTGTGTTAGCAGTGTTCTTCTGCTTTGCGATGGTGTCCGGACAGATGTGGAACCAAATTAGAGGACCGCCATTCTTCCACCGGACCAAAAACGGACCGGTCTATATTAACGGAGGGTCGCACGGACAGTTCATTTTGGAGAGTTATATTGTCGCTATTTTGAGTATCCTTTTCAAATACGATTTCAGAAAAATGAATGTGGTAATACTTCGAGCTTCACCTGTATACTCACTGAGACACCAGAGACGTATAATCGCGCGCCACTATACATATTATTATGAGCGATGCTCAGTAACTAAGTTCGGGACATGGAACTGAAGAACTCTTGACAACCTCTTGATTGAATTTGCTCATATTTTTCTTTAGATCGAGTAGTTCCAATGAAAAATCGACGATGATTAAAAAAAATCTATAAAATTGTAGAGCCTGTATCCCAGGTTTCGTCAGGATTGGTTGAAAAATACGACCTGAACGCGAGTATAAACATACGGACATTATCAAAATGGGCCGGTGTTTGGCGCCGCAGCAACCTACCCTCCTTTTCGGGAGAAATACTCCACCAATCAAAAATCGCCGAGGACAAAAAAAAATAACTAAAAAATTGTAGAACCTATACACCAAGTTTCGTCAAGATTGGTTGAAAAATACGACATACGTACTAACATACGGACAGATGAAAGAAAATTTTGCCAGTTAAAACAGAGACTTTCTTTCGCTCCACTCACTGTTAACAACACACAGTTAAAAAGTCACCCGCTGTCGAGATTGCCCCACTGCACCATACAGTGTACAGCCAGCATGATGAATCGCAATTAGCGACGGCGAAGGTTTACTAAAGGCGTAATCCTTACCTTATGTGACTGCATGTTTCCCCGAGAGGTTCCGTAACTCGGCAGCCAGATGGCGCGGTAGTGGTGGGCATGATAGTGATGATCGAGGCGGCGGGCGGCGTGCGCGGGGAGGCGGGCGGCGTGCGGGGGGAGGCGCGCGCGCTCGCGGACGGCAAGAAGCGCCGCTTCCAGACCGTGGTGGGGCTCGTGCTCGTCTGCGTCTTCTTCTCGCTGCTGCTCTCCGTCTTCCGAGCCAAGACACAGGGGTACCCTTATAGGTGAGGTTCATTTTATTTATAAACGTGAAAAAGCATAAAAAATTATTATTTACTTAAAACATTTATCAAAGTTCATTGCGTGACGTAGAAAAACAAGGATAGATGTCGATTTCGAGATTCATTCTTCGACCACTTGATGTATCTCGCGCGCTAGCCATCGTGAAAATCTCGTAAAATAGCGTTGATAGTAAGAAATCTCGAAGTTAGACATTTTCCGAGACCAGGGCCCGTACCGTGACCTGCTTATTGCTTTGAGAATATGGGTCCAGCAGTGGGTATTCTCAAATCAATCGGAAAGGTTTCCTTTCGGATTCATATTATCCATCTCCGTCTTTTACATTCACGATGACAGTCGCTTCTGTCAGTTTATTTTTATTTTTTTAACTGTTTATTACTAAGAGTATTACAAAAAAAATCCACAATCTTGCTTAGTTAAATCTTATAATTAAAGATTGTGTACTAGGCAATCTTTTTAAGTTTCTTAATATTGACAAAAATTTGCTGTTACTATGTTACTTACTTATTACATTGAGGATTGTCCGGACATGCACCCCCCAAACATTCTTTATATTTATCTAGTAGGAAATATTTTTTCATTATATTTTTAACTATTTTGTGGTTCTATTTTGTGTTAATTGGATCTGTTAACGGATCAACGTGCAGTGCGGACAAAAAGTTTTTTTTAACTTTTGGCGTGAGTCATACTCCTCAAAGTATGTCCGTTGCCTAACCGAACATCCTGTAATAATGATAAAACTGACGACTGCTGACTTTGGAAATATTTTTGTTCCAGTTTCCTATTCAAGTGAGAGCTCGTCCATTAGGAATAAATAAGCCGGATTATTCACGGCACCAAATGTCGCCCAATGAATACCCGGCTTTAGAAGATCGACATGTGAGTGTGTGTATTCTAATATGTATATTTATGATATTAATATAAATGGTTGGTAAATAAAACAATTTAATTTGTAAACGAGGTATTGTGTTCTTTATTGTAATATATGTGTACAAAAAATAATTACCACATCTAATAATGACGGAGCATGACTTGAGAACGGCTGGACCGTTTTGGATGATTTATATTTATTTTTGCGTGGCCGAAGGCCGTGTTAAGTCGCGGACTTAATTTTTAATGCGTTAATGTTTTAAATAAAAATTTGAATGTTACATGTTGAAGACATTTTATATTAATTTCATCATTCAAGTAAAAAGGTATAATTAAGTACTTATGTTATTTTTGAAATGTATTTTTGGTGTCTTAAGTTAGTAAGTTAAAAGCTTATATTCTAAAACATTACAATCTAAACTAAAACTAAAAACAAAGTAAAAATATGTAATTACTTAAATCTAAAATGTCTAAAGCAATATTAAAAAACAGCATTATTTCGCTGTCTGCGGGTAATGAGTATTAAGTAGTTAACCTTTGAATATAATTTATTTTAAAAATAAAATCCCCTACTGCTTGTAAATGATGCTGAAATTATGTAATCCGCCAATTAAGCTGAGTTTCGTGTATTATGGGCGCTCGTACTTCCCGGGGTTCAAATTAAAATGGTGAATTGCAAGAATTCCTTTTGCGGGCGATGTTTTAGCTCTTACGATAAAATGAGACAAAAGTAACGCCATCTCACACTTCTATGTCGCTCAAGTCCAACTTATGTTTATACGGTATCTGAAAAAAAAACACAATATTTTTATAAGGCACAGTCTCCAAGCGGATTGCTTCAAAGCTAGGGTGTCTCCACCGAAACTGTGCGGAGATGCGTACTGGATAGACCGGAGCAGAGAAGTGCAGCGGAGCTGCGCTGTACCCGTGCCAATCAAAAGAAGCGCGCGGGCTTTGTGCGACATGTCCAGATGTGTTCGAAACAACCAATAGGATTACGTTATTTACATATCTTGTCTCCGCTTAGCTTCAGTGGATACAGTTGTGCAGAGAGCAGCGGAGCGGAGACGGGATGTAAGCGGCGAACGGCACCGCTAGTTCCCCCGCGTCTAGGGCTACAGACCCGAAAATATTTTTTTCTGGCAAAAGTTTGGCATGAATTGTCAAGAAAGGAGATGTGATGTTTTTTGTATGGGAGGTGGGTCTTGCAAAATTGCATTAATGTGAGTTATACCATTGCGAGATGCGGTGAAGTGCTCAGCGGGGCAGAGCGATATTTTTTGTGATTTTTTAGTAAATTTTAATTTGTATTTCTTATATTTTCCAACCATTTTTTAAAAAAATCTGACAATTTCACTATCGTCTCGTCTCCGCTTTGGTAGAGCCAAATTTTCTGTTCTTTTTTTCTTCAATAACTTTGGACACGACTTAGGCCCGTAACACTAAGGCTTTAGGTAACCAAGTTTATATATTTTATAACACGAGTCAATGGAGTCAGTGAACCTTGCAATGGCGATAAAGGTCACACTAAACGCAATATCCTTATCTCCATTAATGTTGACTTTGTAGTGAGTGCAACCTACTCCATGCACATCTACGTACCTATTAACAAGATAAACATCGTTCGTATTAGTAAGCAAAGCTATTTATCACACTAATATTATAAATGCGAAAGTTTGTTTGTAAGTAGGTGTGTTTGTTCCCATTCAACTCTGTAACGGCTGATTTGAATGAAAGAAGGTAGCTTACACCCTGTATTTTTATCGCACTTTTTATCCTGGAAGAATATTCGGTATCTGTCGAATAGCGGGTGAAACCGCAGGGCGCAGCTAGTAAAACTATAAATTGGATCGGGTACAGAGTTCTTAAAAAGTGTCCTGAGTTCCATATAAAGAAACATTTTATTGAATAGTTGGCGTTATGGAATGTGGACTTTATGGGAGAGGTCGTTGGACGAAACGATTAGAACAATGCCAAATCTTGCTGTACAGATTGCTAAAATGCTTCGGTTTTTTTCGGGTTAAAAATATATTATAATAAAAATATATTTTTTGAGTAAAATCATTTCATAATTCAATATTTTGCACAGTAGAGGGTAAAATAAAATTCACCTGTCTCAGTCAGTGACATAGCGAAACTAGAAGGGTTCCTTTTTTTTGCTACGGATCCCTAGAAACAATTTCGGAGTCTTAAACCATAGATAAGAATGTATACTAGGTCTAAACGTCTAAACATTTTGGAAAGAAAGCACAGACAGGTTATTTTGAAATATTTAATTTTTATTCAGCTAAGTACAACTGGACGAAAAAGTTAGTGTTCGTGAACGTGCACGAGTGTTCGTGAATAGTATAATGTTGTGAAACGTGACTCTTCGTGTTGTTTCCAAAACTCCATAGAAACCTCTAACGAAGTCTCCACCACTTTACCGGGGCATGACGTGGACTTGAAGGTGTTTTACTTTGCTTGACTTAGACTTATTTTAATTGTGAAATGTTTGGCTTCACTTGAAATATTACAATACTTGACACTGGCTAAATACACAACGTGTGGAGCCAAAACCGCCAAAACAAAAGAGAAAAACAAAACAAAGTAAACAAATAACCAAATAAGTAACTATAAAAAACAAAGTGCTATAAAATTGAAATGCCCATCTTACCTCACGAATTCACTAAATAATCCCTCGAAATCACGACTGCATGGCACCTCAATCCTGTCAGAACCAAAGTGAGTATTTTCTGTCAAAAAATCACGAATTCAGCCCTTGCGATGGGTTCCGTCATCAATAAGCATATCCTCCATATTTGATCAACTTCAAGAGTAACTTCGGTGCAATGTCTATTGCATAGGAAACTATCTGGACCATATACCTCACTAATAGTGCTACGAATATCAGAACTATTAACAAGTGATCTTGTGCTCGTAACATTTTAATTATTGAATGCAGTAACAGCGCTGCTGCGACGTGTTGGCAGCTCGAACGCAAATTGAGAAGTGAAACAATAAAAAGTTAGTTTTTCTTTGTACGATAAAAATACATGTAAGAAGACAAGGGTAGGTAAAGTTATTTACCTTTTAATCGCGCATTTACTTATAATCTATCTATAACGACGACGCGACGTAGCAATGTTAATCTATGGCCGCTTGGCGTAGGTAATAGACCCCTACGTGAGGGTGTCTATAGTCTATACCAAGAAGCTTGTACCTACAAGCTTCTTGGTCTATACAGTATACATGGCCTGACTTGACATCGTGCGAAAGGCACAGCTGAACTTGAATTTCATGGGAGTAAAAGAAACAAACAATTAAACCCTCCTTTTCGCTCCCCAAGAAACTTATATGTAGCCATTTCTTTCGCACGATGTCAGGTCAGGCCATGTATAGGCATCCTGAGCCCTGGGCCCCTATTCGGAGAAATGACATTTTATCTCGGTCACTGTCTCTCTAATTTAGAATTTAATGGGAGTGAGAGTGACCGAGATAAAATGTCATATCTCCGAATAGGGTCCCTGAGCAAATCGGCGTTTGCATGTGTGTAGGTGTATTTTTCTTTTATGTTTTGGCTCCACACGTTGAGTATTTAGCCAGTGTCAAGTGTTGTAAAGGCCTCGCTACATGACCTGACATCGTTTGAAAGAGATGGCTATATATAAGTTTCTGGGGGAGCGAAAGGGAGAAGCTATAACCTTAATAGTTTGTTTCTTTTGCTCCCGTGAAAATCAAATCTAGTTGTGCCTTTCACACGATGTCAGGTCAGGCCATGTATAGACACCCTAACATTTCAAGCGAAGTCAAATATTTCGTAATGAGGCGTTTCCAAAAAAAACCTGGTAATAAAAGTACCCAATAGATGGCGTTAGATGTAACTTGAACTTTTTCTGTCACTGTCAAGACATAAAAGACAAAAAAATGTACGTGTGGCTTTTCTTTTCTCGTATTTTTTGGCTCCACATGTGTATTTAGACAATTTCAAGTAATGTTACTATGTATTCGACTTCATTTGAAATATTACAATAGTTGAAACTAGCTAAATACACAACGCGTGGAGCCAAAATTTAAGATTTAAAAAAGAAACATAAAATATTTCGACAGAACATTTATTTTTATTTTTGGAATGCGCCCTATTAAAATAAGTCTCACCCCCGAATACAGAAACGTTCGTTAACTTTGACAACTGATTAATTCTAATACTGCCTTTGTCTGGCACTAAGCAAATTACAGTATTCGGGGGTTAGTCATTCAAAGTAAGTCACGGTCAAGACCACGTCATGCCCCAGTAAAGTGGTGGAGACTACTAAAGGTTTCTATGGAGTACAACACGAAGACTCACGTTTCACAACATTATTACTATTCACCAACACTCGTGCACGTTCACGAACAGTTAATGGAGAAAAAATCAACATTTTTACACAAGTTATGGAGAGTAATGACGCGACATGATTTCTTCACGCTCCCGCCAAAACTAGGTGTAGTTTGTTCGTTGCCCTGATTTTTTTCATAAATTTTACAGATCCGCCACAGGGAAACTGTCTTTGCGACCAAATCGCGAGTCGCAAGTTACATAATAAGGGGGCGGGGCATCGGTATCCCCTGCCTGTAGTAAGATAGTCTACTCTAAAAGGGGACCTCATGGCTAGGGGGTGGTTAGAAGTGGGACTCTCACCGTCTACCTAGTCCGGGGAGGACGACAGCGTCGAGTGGCTGGCTTTGTCGCAGGCGGAGACGTCTCAGGACAGCTCGTAGCTGCCCCGGGAGGAGCTGAAGGCCCCTGTGCCAATTCAATTCATTTATTCTCAAATTAATACGGGTACACAGGGTACACTTATGAATGTCAAGAATCACATTGATATTTTACTACGGCACACCTGATTTTCTTTTCTCGATTTCATGGTTGGTCCCATAGTAAAAGTTGTTCATAACGATGAGTACTATAACCCCGTTTTGGTTTAGCATACCCCTTCCTTCTCACCCTGTATATTTTTGCTAAGTTTTGAGGATATTAAAAACCATTAAAACAGTGATCAACATTTTATTTCAAATTACATAATAATTTAATATCAGTCCGTTACTTCGTATATATGAATAATAGTATTACGTTTACAAAAATATATTACTAACAGTTTGTATATAATGCCTTTCTTAAATTCTAATTACAATAAATAAGTAAAGGACGGCAGTAACATTAACTGTTCATTTCGACAAGGATAGATAGACATACATTTCACGGAAGTAAAAGAAACAACTAATGACAATAGTAGTTTATTGTATTTAATTCAATGAAATAAAAGTCTAGCTATCCTTTTCGCAAAAACCTGATTAGGATTACTCCGAAGTCCTGATTGCGATGATTGTGAGGTCGCGGACGAAGAAAGGTTCTTGAGTGGCGACCACGAACCGAAAGACGCAGCGCAGGCAGGCCTCCTAAAAGATGAACTGACGACATTGTAAAAGTCGTGAGCAACCGGTGGCTGCAAGTGGCATGCTGTCGGTCGGTGTGGCGGTCTAAGGTTCAACAATGGACGTCTTTCGGCTGATGATGATGACGATGATGAGGCTGCGAGACCGTGAACCTTATCGCGCGGCAATATGGTTCGCGGTTGCACAGCGTCGGTGGCTGAACCTAACAATCATCGCAATAAGACCAGTTAAGGGTCCAAGCCCTTGAATTACCCTTTAATTTTACTAAACACAAACAAGAAAATAAATAACTTAAAAATAATTTTAATTTAGGCCTAAGGCGGCCTTCGACACTCCGTCCAACGAGAAACAATAAAATTTACCCGACTGCAAAACGTAGCCTATTTCACTCCGGACGTACAGAGGAAGCCAACGACACGTGACTCGTCAAAATCGGTCAAGCCGTTTAGGCTATAGGAGGTAATATAGGAACAAATATAAAAAAATACACCCCAAAAATACTGCCCTCCTTGGGCATTCGGGTAACAAAAGGAGCGATTTCGTCGTGCGACAATTAACAAAATTTTGTAAATAGACAATACCTACACAATTTTTTATATATATTATTTTATTTATCTTCCTGTTAATTTATAATGCCCGAAATGGTCATATCGATTAGTCCGGCTACATGATTTATTTTATCTATTCCATAAATGTATTAAAAAAAACCCAACTGTCCGAGTTGATAATGTTTTATTTGGGTATGTTTTTCTGTTCTAATATGACCTTCAGATTGTAATTTTGCAGTCGGGTGTTCTGTTATTACCTACTTTAATGATAATCATTGTAATCTTAAGATTATACTAAATGCGGAATGATTGCCCGTCTGTCCTTCGGGTAGTTTTTAAATGCTTTCTTGTACCAATCGTGAGCTTGAAACGCTGTCTGGAACTGTAAACAAAATAAAAAAAAAACAATAAATTAATTAAAAATCAAATACAAATCAAAATAAATTTACAAATAATTTAATGTATTTTTTTTATTTTTAGTAGTTATTTAATTTAATTTTTAATCATAATTTTCTCTGTAATTCCCTTGAATGTTTTGTTTGTAGTCGAAATACAGAAATATAATGTACAATGTTCAATTTATTTTTGCCATAGGAACAGAAGGTACACTTAGCGATGTCAAAATTACACAGGAAAAATTATTCCATCATAAATATTAGAATTTGAAGTTTAATGCGGCAGTAGAGGCCTTGTTATTTTAAAAATAATAACTTATAAATAAAATGTAAAAATTACAATATTAAATGCGTATGTAAAGAGTCCCTTGTCAATCTTATTATTATTGTACAGAACTACATCGGTCCATGCAAATTTGTCGTTAACATAATCTTTAATTTTTTAATATGCTTTATTAATCAAATTAAAAAATATATAATATACAGTAGAATCCGGTTATAACGGCGGCCAAGGGACCGATGATATTACGTTGTACTAACTGGACGCCGACCGTACTAAACGAACAGACTTTGTTTTTATTAATCACATAGTCAAGTATTTATTAATATTTAGGTGACGAGCAAAAAAAATATCACATACGTATGTATGTACATAACTAAGAATGAAAAGAAATGTCATTTTAATTTCTATAATCAACATACTACGTACATAAAGTACCGGTCTTTATAATCATAACTATATAAAAACGGTCTACATAATTATATTATATAAACTTAATAATTATATAAAATTGAAACGTAGAAATGAGTCGAATGTGAACGAACATCGCACAATAATAATATTAATAAAAATAAATTTTCCTAACCTTCACATTAGTATTAAAATGCAGGCTCTGGGACCCTATTCCTGTGCGCGTGAGATTATCTCGGTCACTCTCTCTCCCATCAAATTCTAAATTAGAGAGAGAGTGACAGAGATAATCTAGAGCTCACAGGAATAGGGTCCCAGGTCGTTAGGAGATATTTAGCTTACGTATTCACTCGGGCCATAGACAAATTATATTTATTCTATGCTCTGGCCTTAAAAATCCCTAAACTGTATAACTCCGAAAACGAAAAAGCCGGCAGCTTATTTCCACTCTTTAGCCGTACGATTCAGGAACATAGATTCAAAACGCATTGCAGGGAAATGAATCATTCAGAACAATAGATTTCCTACGTTTATGGACAAAGTGCTCGCTTATACGAAAGGACGACACACGAACCTGGTTCCCGAGCACCCAGAGGTAAATGCAGCAGAACGTCTTGGTCGGCAGCAGCAGCAACAGCGCCGTGTATAGAACAACCTCGCACAAGCGATGCGGACTGGACACCAGCTCGAACACCCGGCCGCGGGGCACGCCGTGCTCCTCCGTCACTACTTCGCCTGAAATCACACTTTAATATTATAAATGCGAAAGTTTGTGTGTAAGTAAATAGTGTCAGTGTTGTTCTCTATACGGAAATTGCCGTATTATACGGCTTTTAGGCACGCTGCGAAAGATCCACGAAAGAGTTACCAAAAATGCCATTACTAATTTTTCGTGTAACGTAACGCACCGAGTTCCCGGAAGTGACAAATAAAATCTGTCTAATAAAGACATATAGATGGCGCTATAATCGTATCTCAAGTAAAATACCATTGTTGTTGCAGTTCCGGTGTACATGTTTTTTTTTTGTGGTTTGAATATTTTTTTATTACTTATTATCATAATTATAATTATTGTTATTCTGAAAGTTACCTGATTTCTTATCCCGGCGGAGGTTAGCGAATATAATGTTGCTCTGGTACTGCTCGTACCAAGCCCAGAGGAACGCCACCGTGCAAGGCACCGACACGGCTTTGGTCCACGCGTCACTCCACTTTATGGCGTCGCGGTTTTGGTTCCCTGTGAACACAATCGTTTTCCTTTTTAGATTAAAAAACATTGTTAGATATGTGTTTGTACTTCTTTTACGACAAAATGGAAACAGAATCAGAATATTTTATTGCAAACGATGGAAAGTACCTAATACGACATTGCATCGTAATCCTATTATAATTCAAAGGATTATAGCCGCAGTCGTATCAGGACCAATAAAGCTTCAAGGTATAAAAACGAATACGTTCGTCTCGAGGAATAAAACTTCGTTTGCGGAACTCCCTACATTAGAACTATCAGTCCATACAAAATGCTCAAAAATGAGTCAACGCCATCTAACGAATTGCCTTGCATCCCCCCCCCCCGCACCATTTCTAAACTATGCATCTCAGAAACTTATCATATCATATCATCCATCCAAGCAGATAAATCTTCGTAATTCTTTGAAATTATTTCGGGCAACATGGTGATAATGACTTTTTGAGATAAGCTAAAAAAACCCTACTCGTCTACGGAACCCTACTAAGCATGGACCGACATGCTCTTGACAAGTTATTTATAATCATGATTGTTGATTGTGTTCTGCACGCTTATTCCCAAGCTAGACGGAAAGTTTCGAATCGACATTGAAAATCTCCTTCGAATACGGATCGGCTTTCGAATGAGAGCAAAAACCTGATTCCGAAATCCGAGCGGATTCAACTTCGGTATTCGTCGGCTTTTTCCGATCGAGTAGTCATAGACAATCATACCTATCTATATGTTGCAGCGTTTGCAGAGATTGTTTCATATTGGTAGAAAACTGAATCCATGGTAGAAATTTAACTGTTCGAAATCTTAGTTTATTCTAACCACCAATTAGCAAAAACGTAATGTAATGTACGTTGTTTTACCAATGAAATTAATAAAATTACATAGTGCAAACTGCAATCCTGCAAATTGCATTTTAGATTTAAAAATATGAGACTTAATTCTGAAATAGCATACTTCGTAAACAGAAATCTAATAATGTCAAACTTAGTTTTGGCGGGGACGTGAATTCATGTCGCGTCATTTTATTATTTTCCAAATTTGTGTTATTTCGAGTGTTTATGTGTAAAAACTGTGAATTTTTACACATAGAAGGTAAAGTTTTCACCACTTTACTGGGGCATGACTTTGACTTGTTTTGCTCGCCTTTGACCGTGACTATGACTTGTTTGATAACATCTAACAAAACTTGAGAATATATATGTGGATACTGATAACCAATAATATGTCAAACCACAAAAAAAAAAATTGTTAATGATCGCTTCCTTGGGGCGCCTACACATGGCCTGACCTGACACCGCGTGAAAGGGACAGCTAGACTTGAATTTCACGGGAGTAAAAGAAACAAACTATCAAGGCGATAGCTTCTCCCTTTCGCTCCCTCAGAAAGTTATATATAGCCATCTCTTTCGCACGATGTCAGGTCAGGCCGTGTAGCGAAGCCTTTGGCTGACAAAGAAGCGTTCTGTAACATTAAAAAAAAACTTTTTTTTTTGTTGGTTGACATGTTATTGCTTATCAGTATCCATGTATACTTGACACTGGCCAATGGATAAGACGTGCGACGCCAAAATCGGTCATGAAAAGGATCGGTAAGGTCTCGTATGGAACGGTGAAGGAGGATATGTTGCCCCTGCCATCGCCCACGCTGGCGATTCATTTCGCGAAATGCGAGTAAATGCTCCATCTAAAAATAAACGTAGGTTTTGAAATATACATGTAGAAAAGATTTTTAATATTTGTTGTGGCAAATGGCAAGGCGAGCAAATCCCTCGCCTGATGGTAAGCGTCACGCTTGCCCATAACAGCACCCAGAATTATTTATTATTCTTAAGTCATAAAGTCCTTCCATATACCTACGTATTACTTTACTAGGGTTGTTTTATTACTTACTTGTTAATTATTTACCTTGAAATAAATAAAAAGTCCAAAACACAGTAAATTGTTGTAAGAAATCGTCTCTGGCTCTCTAGACGGATTGGTTCCGAGAGCAAATAGCTGTCGGAAACTTTTCGAATGAAAATCAGCTGATGTGTCGATTTGAGCCGTCAAACGATTTCGAATTCGGGTTTGTGAATCGCTGTAAAGCAATTCGAAACGGAAACGTTCCCGTATTCGATCCGAAAAGCAATGGGAATAGCCGCGCTGGTTCACGCACGGCTGAATTATACTTATAGGTACTACTTGTTGTCTTTGTAGTGATGTTTATAATTAGCATTATTAGCATATGATTAGCAATTACATATACTGTATAAATAATTTCTCTATGATAGTATTATGGAAGTTTTTGCATACTGTCTGTCGAATAATTATTTAAATTATCATAATCATTATAATAATTCGATTGTCTTGTCATGATTTTGACATCACAAGTCCAAAAAAAGTGAGGCCAAAACAGGTTAAGTAAATACTTATACTTAGGTACTATAAACCTAAATGACTTGTCAAGAGCATGTCGAGTCATGCTTAGTAGGGTTCCGTAGACGCGTAGGACGGTTGAAGTATTTAACAGTTTTTCAGGTTAACTAATTTTTTATTAGATGTCACGTATCGCCCGAAATATTTTTTACAGAAAGTTTTTAATAAGATCTATCAACTTGAACGATGATAAGTTTCTGAGATGCATAGTTTAGAAATGGCAGCCACATTGCAAGCTACTTTGTCAGTTCATATTTCGCAAGCGGTATATCTGATAAAATATATAAAAGATTTCATTTCAATGATTTCCCACACGATTTTTTTTTGTCTCCACTTTACACGTATGACATACGCACCCCCTTTTATATAAAAATTCAGTACATTTTTTTTTATTAAACTTGAGGTCTACACTTGACTATAATTGTGAAAAATTTCATGCATTTTCGTTTATAACTCTGGGAGTTATTGGGCTGAGAAGGATTCAGATAGACAGACGGACTTATATCCCTCGTAGTACTACGGAACCCTAAAAAGACAACGCCTGGCAATACCAAGCGGTAAGTTTTATTATCTGTTTATTTTATCACTAAAACTACTGTAATTATATATTATTTCAACTGTTCGTTGTTCAACTATTTATTGTTTCAATGATAAGGATACCAAATTGACTTAAATTAATGATGCTGAACCAAAAAATAACCTTTAACGAAGCTTTGACTCAAAATAAACATAATTTATTATTTACCCAAAGCTGTTTATATTTCCAATGGTGTAATATTTGTCTACTGTAACATGAGGTGACAGTTACATTTCATCCGCGTAACATGTTGGTACTCTTACTAATGTCCCCATTTCTTCAAAATATACATTGTTTAAAAATAAGCCCTGTGGTGGAACTTTCTATAAACGATTCTGTCTTACCATGCATATCAAATATAACGCGAGAATACTTTGCACGGGCCAAAATCACGGTCTATTTAGAGCCAAATTCTGATAACAACCTGTTGAAGTTTCTCCATTCAATGAAAACGGTATCGTTTAACACAAAGATGATGGACGGATGTTTTGGGCCATATAAAGATAATATTGTAAATCCCAACCTGGCGTACATGATCGTCGCGGGAAATGTACATGAATTTCTGCTGCATACAGCCGAGATCGTCGCAAAAAGCGATTGGAATCCGTATGCCCGGTTTCTCGTGATTATCAAATCGCTTGAATCAGAAGAACTGCGCCAGATATTTGACTCTTTCCTCTACCATCGAGTTTACAATATTGTAGTAATGAATGGGAGCATCACAACAGAACTCTATACTTACAACCCATTTGAAAACTTCGCTTGCGGAAAATATTACAACAGAATTTTCTACTACGGAAAATGTCCTGACGTAACGGCTGATATTTATTATAACAAAGTGATTACAGGCCTTAGAAATTGCTTTTTCAACGTCTCCATTCCTCATTGGCCACCATACGGAATAGATCCAACGAAGGTGGATTCTCGCATTAACAACAAACCTATAGGAACGGAACATTACATTTTCCATTTGATAAGTGAAATAGAGCAGTTTAAATACAAGCCAAATTTCGATTTTAACTCGGAAACGTTTTCGACGGTCTCTAAGAACTTGACAATATCGGGACCGATGGCACGGCTGTCGCAGAATCAATCGGACTTCATGCTGGGTGGTATGATTCTGATACCTTCACGGGCAAAAGCGTTCTCATACATTCACGGACATCTCGACTACATAGATGAGATTAGGCTAATGGTTAAAAAAGCGGGTCCAGTACCTGCTTGGAAGGACATATTTTTCGAATTCCCTCCGCTGATGTGGGCTCTAATAATACTCGCTTTCCTGCTGTATTGGGCATTGGTGACAATCTTGCTAAAAGCGAAGGATAAAATATATGTCATATTAATTCTGTTGGACTGTCTATTATCTCACGGACCCAGATTCCGTAGCCGTCAGTCGGTGCAGTGTGTCGTCATTCTATGGGTGATATTCGCGTTTTTAGTCAACAGCTTCTACACTACTACTTTGATGAGTTTGACCACGAAGCCCAGCATGAGTTACCAAATTCGCGACGCGAAAACTGCGATTGAACGTAATTTAGAGCCTTGCATTAGTTTAGTTATGGGCAAATACATGAAGGCGGAGGACAATCACGGTGAAATTCTAGAGGATGCCGAGATTGGGACTACAGGGTGCGAGACACTCATTCGAAGTATCAAAAAGGTGAGCAAATCGGATCGCAGGTTCACCATCGTCATCTATTCTGTATACTCTATCAACAGACAGCAGTTCTGCGACGAATTTGGAAGGAGTACGGTCTACTCGTTCGCCAAGCCTTATACTAAGGTGATTTACGCCATGTACTTCAACAAAGGGTTTCCGATGAGAGAAAGGCTTCATATGTTAGCGCTCCGGATCCGCGAGGTTGGTCTTTCAGAGAAGAATCTCAAAGACCGCTATTATGCCAGGACTTTAAAGTACCACTTCCGTTCGCGAGGGTTTATTGCGCGTTTCGCCATACCCTGGTATCTTTTTGCCACAGGAGTGAGCCTTTCTATCATCACGTTTATTGTAGAACTCGCATTTCAATACAATAAAGTAACTCTGCCATAAATATCATATTATATCATAACTATCTTGTTGATTTTAATGATGATAATTAATTTATCTTGTTATGACCAGATGCTTGCATTCTTCGGATACTGATGAATTAATCTTATGAAATCTTATCGAGCGCAAATGATAAGATTTATGTAGCACGTCAGAGCTTGCCTTCTAAACTTGTTATGGTCCATGGGTAGGCGAATTGGAGTAACCTGTGATGCCCACCCAATGGAAAAGAAACTACAAATAAATGTCTCAAGGCGAGGCTAGCCTTTCTATACAATAAAAATATGTATAATGGAATATTGGTCTCTAATCACACAACATTTTTTTGTGCAGTTTTGGGTAACCAGATTTTAACACTTCCTGGTTATGTTTTAAACTATTACACTATATAACACTTAGTGGCAAATAAAGAAAATGAATATGAACCTATGAAGAGTTTAATGTTTTTGTGGTGTATGTAAGTACGTATATTTGTGTGTTGTGTAGTCTAAACGGCTTGACCGATTTTGACCAGTGAAATGTCATTGGATTCGTCTTTATGTTCAGTGTCTTAAATCCTAGCTAATATTATAAATTCGAAAGTAACTCTGTCTGTCTGGGTGTTTGTCACGGTTTTACGGCTAAACGACTGAACGGATCGACCTGATTTAGTTTAAGGGTCGGAGACAGACATAGGCTCACGAAGTTGCGGGTAATAGCTAGTAGACTATATTTTGCAGTCGGGTTTTTGTTTTTTATTGTTTTGTCAAGATGCATTTCAGTGGCATGAGAGTGCCCTACAACAATGCTTGCTGTTATAGTTTTTTAAGAAGGCTATTCTAAATTATAATAGTATCATTCCCCCGCCACCACTCTACCGCTAAGATATATATATACGGCGGTGAGACGTGCCTTATAAAAAAATCGAGTTAATCTTACCACTAAATAATGGAGCCTGTCCTGCAGCGACTACAATGCACGCGAAGTAGTGTATAATCCCGGCGAGGTAGTGGCTCAGGTTCATCTTACTGGATTTGGCGAACACTTGCAGGCAGTACGTCTCATACAGCCTTCGGAAGCACTGGATAGTCATGAGGGCCATCACTAGCACCGCTGCCATCACTGACACTGGAATAACGTGAAGTGTTTGTTTTGAAAGTTGTACTTGTTTCTCTTTGGAGGGACAAGGGCTTAGTTTAGGTTAGTAGTAAACATATGTATGACTTTTACAATGGGAGTGGCATGGTCGAATATCGACAAAACTCCAGGAAAAAAAAAAATATAATAAAAAAAAAACTACATTTCTTTAGCAAAATTAGGAGGAAGTACACTTAGTTTTAAAAGAACAGTCACAAAACCTATTTATATGAAAGTTTGGACGCTTAGTCGAGGACTACGTCCATGGCGGTCGTGGAGGCTAGCAGGACAACGAGATCGGGGGCCGCATTGGAGGGGGACAGATGCAGGTTGTGAGACTGGAATGGGAGTATGATAGGGACGAAACAGAAACAGTAATGGTAGTGTGATGGTAATAGGACGGCTGCGGGATCAGGATCAACAGGGACGGAAGGATAGCGGAACAAATGAGGTACTTGTACCATAATAAGAGAAAAAATATTTTAATGCAGTGAGGATTTGAACAAAGCTTTTTATTGTTTTCCATAATAGATAGATAAAAAGTCTTAATTGTAAGCACCAGAAAAGCAAAATCACATACAGAAAAAACCTTATGAACAGTGCCACAAGTGGCGGCATAATCATAATTATTATTTTACTTGTGGTGTGATATTTATTGGGAATTACAAGAATAACTTTAGAAGTACATTTATTCCAGGGACCTAATGGCCTATATTGGCTCAAAATCAGCAGTCAGCAAAGCCCAATACAGTTTTTTATTTTTCTAAAACATAATTCTCACAAATAAGTCTTCCTAAATATCTGTTACATAATAGATTTAGAACTAGTATCTTACGCCACTTCGAATTATGTCAGTGAGATATCAAGCATCGATCATATTCCTGATCCGTCAATTTTACAAGTCTGACAGATTCTTCCCACAGATTCACTTCTAATTTATTATTGTACGCCCTACCACTCGCTCTAGTTAGCCCACAGTTCTTGAAATAATCTCCGCTCACCTCGCCAGCTTTCACATCCAACGCAACATGAAGTGCAGTCTGTGCTCCTTGCCACGGAGTCTTAGACAAGATGTATAAAAAGAACGTCGCAATCCATCCGAGGTACCTGCAGTATGTCACATAAATTTGCGTTCCGACCAGTCCTGGGTCAGAATTGTTTATCACGACATTAGTGCCTTTAAGTCTTTTTGTCAGCTCCCGAGAAAACAGCACAACGCATAGCTTGCTGTTAGCGTAAGACGTAAGTAAAAACTGACTGTCTTTAGATGCTACTCCGAACCAATGCAACACCGATGACACGTTCACGATTCGGCTGGGCTCTCCCAGGCGCCCAGATTTCTTAAGAAGCGGTAGAAGTAAGATAGTAAGTAGGAAAGCGCCGAAGTAGTTGACTTGCATGACGAAATTGAGTCCGTCACGCGTCGCTGCAGTGGTAGGTCCTCCGACGCCCGCATTGTTGATCAGGATATCGAGTCTGTCTTCATTATTGAGGATATCTGCGGCGAAGTTCCGCGTGGACTCCAAAGATGCCAGGTCGAGCAGTTTGAATATAACTTGGTGGTTGTCGCTGCTTTGTGTGATCGCTTGGACTGCGCTGGCGCCTTCAGCCGGATACGGGCAACAGACAATGACACGCGAGCCGCGCTGAGCAAAGTTTTTTGCTATCTCCAGCCCCATCCCAGACGTGCCGCCTGTAACCACCACCGTCTTCCCGTCCAGTCGTTTCTTCGACTTACATATTGCGTTTGTATTTTTGACGTAAATACCAATAACAAGGAACACTAAAGTAACGGCAATGATAAGTAAAAATACTAACATGGCGCAATGTATTCAATTTGATTATTTGAAATACAATCTTGATTGTATATGCTTCGTTTTAGATCGAGTGGATGTTGATGCGATATGTGTGTGTGACACAATCGAGTGACGTTGTGCTCCTTTTTTTTTAAAATACTTGTTGCGCAATAATAGAGGCCCAAACGCTAGAAAACCATGTGCGACTGTTGCCGAAGACCGTAGAAGAACTGGTGAGCAAAGTAGATGCACTGCACACAAAACTGGATAAGCAATCTGTCGAAATTGCTAAACTCACTGCACAGGGTAGCGAACCAACTACCCGAAATTTGACGAAAAACACGCCGCCACAAGAAGGGTTCGAGAGCGAGCACACCTAAAGAACAACACGGAGGTACAAGCGATAAGTCGATCTCAACAACACTGACACCGGCTGTGACGTCGTCGCAAGTGCGGGCCACAGCGTCAGCGGTAGAACCTGTGTGATATAGATGACAACGAATCTGGCCGAGACAGTGGCAAGTAGCCAGCCGATGACGCCGTAATGGTAAACAACCTAGACCTGTTATAGTCGGGATTTGTAAGGACGACCATAACCTTCAAGCCGAAAGAACAAGCTACATTCAGGCATGTCAATTTAAAGTTACATAAGTAACAGACACTACGACAGACCAGGTAAAACAATTTCTGAACAAAATTGTCAGTGCTGAATATTTTGTGGAGAAAAGGCGAATTTTATCCGATAGCACAGAACAATTATAATAATACCCGATAGGCATGCATCTTTTATAATCGGAATGGCTGAGTGTACGCTCAAATCTCTGAGCCAACTATATGGCCTCAAGAAATAAGGTTCGCAAACTGGTTTTTACGCGCCCGCTCGCACTCGTAGGCCGTGGGCAAGTAGAGCGAGCGCGGGGTATCCCACCACTAGGCAAGCAAATGACGTACCGCCGCTGGGAGTGACGGCCGGGAGACTGATAAACAAACCGGTTCGTGTTAACCATTTTTCATCAAAACATGCGTTCGTTAAAAAATAAGACTAGCAATTTGGAAGTGCTCTTACTAAATAACACAGAAATAATAATACTACTAAATAGTATGAAATGTGACGTGCTATTTTTATTTAGTTTAGTAGGAGAATTTTAAATTAATGTTAAATTAATGAAAGTTAGAAAAAGTTTCATAGGTTTCGAGGATATTCGTCGAAGAACCAAAGTCACCGATATAGCTTTCAGCGTTTGCAAGCTGTAGTGACAATGGGCGAGCCACATCACTCCATTTCGAAGAAGGTGGGGAAGAAATGTTCTTGAGTGGCGACCACGAACAGAAAGATGCAGCGTACGCAGGCCTCCCACTAGACGATGATGATGAGAATAAGTTTCATGCAAATAAATAAATAAATATTGGAGGACGTTTTCACACACAGCGCCATCTAGCCCCAAACTAAGCAAGCTTGTACTATGGGAACCAGATAACTGATATAATACATCTATATATATTTATATATTTTTTAATAAATTTAAGTAATGGTGAAAGTTCATGTTCTGTTTTGGACAATTTAATTTTGTGAGTCCAATATTATAACTTTGTATGTATTGTACATAAACCATACAATTTGTTTACATTACACCATACAAGTTGCATAATCATCATCAGCCAGAAGTAGTCTACTGGTGAATAAGTCAAGTTGCATCCCACGGTTATATTTGCATTTTTCAAACTTTCCCTTGTTTTCCAGAATAAATAGATCGTTACATGGTATACAATGGTATGGTATGGTGGTATGGTATGGTATGGTATGGTTACATGGTAAGGTACATGGTACTAAATGGACTTAATTATGAACAACTTTGACTATGGGAAAACCTATAAACTCTATTAACAGCCGTATGTAAATGATATTTTTTCTATTTAAAAACAGCTGTTTTTCATGTCTAAATCATTCGCATTATTGTGATTTCACAGAAAAAGAAAACAAGATGGTAAGCAGGGGCGCCGGCTTTAAGACAACCCAGTGGGTGCTCACGCCAAATAAAAAAAGACTGTTTCATTATTTTACACAAAAAAATAGCTGGTTATTATTCCTTAATATCCGATTCCGATTGAAATCAGCTGACTTTCAATCGGAATCTATTGGTTTCAATCGGACTGCGTTAATTGATATGCTGTGTACTGTACTGTGGCACTGTAAAGCCACAGAAGAAACTAGAATCGAAACTAGGTTGCTTGAGGCAGCTTCAACAACATCATCCATGTCACCCGACGGCTTGACTTTCTCATCGAAACTGCAATCTACACCACTGGAGCAGCTATGCCAGTGGCCCAGAGCCTCGCTCCGTTATTTCAAGGAGCTGGGTTGGCTCGGGTAGACGCTGGCGGGGAAATGCACAATACACGACGTCAGTGCACGACTTATTGCCGCCATCTCGAATAAGAATATGCATAAGATAATATAGTAAATATAAATAAGATATTATATATAATAAATAAGAATAAGAATATTTTAATGATATTTATAGTGTAATATATTATGGGATTTTGATAATTTTGTTTTAAATTCCCTTTATCCATAGTCTATCTGTCAAATACTAATATTGGCACCAGACTACGGTTAAAGGAACTTTAAAAGTCATTGGAAAAATGCAATGTACATTAAATCGACTTGCCTAAATCGAATGCCATTTTGAATTTTAAATAATATTTTCTTGTTTCATACTTATTTATTTGGGTTTTGGTTTGTTTTATTGTCATTATTATTTTTATTTTTTTATGGTACTCGGTGTCGAGACGAGCATGTCGCTCACCTGATGTTAAGCGTCACGCTTGCCCATAACAGTTCAGTGCCACCCAGAATTTTGAACTTCCAACAGTTCAAAACTATGCGCGGCAATGCACTGCGCTCGTCACCCTGAGATGTTAGATGTTAAATCTCTGCCCAGTAATTACGCTGGAAAAGGGAGCTTGGCACCCACTATTTGGCTCTCATGGGTGCCTAAGCCTCTGAGTACCCACGGAGTCTTCACCCTTGCAGTAAGTATAAATGACACAAAAGACACGAAAAATGTAGCCCAGCACATGAGAAACTAAAGATATTTTGCACTTCAAAATCAATCAAGTTGTTTAGGCTATAGGTAGAATTATTGAAACAAAAACTCACATACACATTCATAAAAATTTGAATTACTTATTTCTTCGGGGGTGTCTAAATTAGGGATGGGGTAATAGCAACCCACGGGCCAAATTCCAGACTGCGCATGATTGGAGCCGGGCCATGATCAGCAATGGCTCTCTATATAAATACGACCAAAAACCAATTCTGTAGGTTTTAACTGTTACTGCTACAGTGCATTTGACAAATGACTTCAAGTAACTTTGAGCCAAATTTTGACAATATAATTAATGAAAAGTCAAAATTTCATTGTGTAGATGTTTGAATAATTTTATATGGCCCATCAGCAAATCTATTTCCCTATCCTTGGTCTTTATAAAACAATTAACTTTATATAATATAATATAGATAAATGCCACCTAAATAGCCTACACAAAGCCAACTATTCAATTACGGAGAGACCTTTGAAGGAATGAAGATAGTCCAAATACTCAAGCCCACTACTAGTCAGCATACTGGTGGCATTACCTCGCTGAATGGCAATTCTTACATTTTGCCAGAAAAACACCAGCATTTCAGTCAGGCGTATTATCATCAACCGGAAATTGTTATAGAACTTTGAAAATGATTTCTTGGCCTCTTCTGAATGTGAACTTCTTGGGCAGTCTTATAAAAATATGCAAAGTTACTCACCTGAAGCTTCATCCTCCTCGAGCAGAAATTTCAGTACTATTGGCACAAACTTGTTTACACCAAATTCGAAGAAATAAACCATAAACATGTAAACAAGTGTAACTAAGCTGAAGATAGATGAAAACAGATAGAAATGTCTGTAGTAAGACTTCGGAATCTCCAGCGCTCGAAGATAGTTCGCATCCGAACCTTGGTACGCGAAGCTCCCATATTTATACCCTTTAATAATAAACGCCGGCACATATTTCTCATAATTATTAATTAAAACACCAGTAAACGTTGTCACAAAGGCTAAGTTGAGAAATATCAAGTCAATTATATTTATCATTTCGGAGTGAATGTGTCGAGACCGTGAATGTGCTATTGCAAATCTGCAATGAATACTAAAACTCGGAACGCGAAGTCACTTAATTTGATTTACAAATCGTAGACTAAGCTCGAGAAGTAACGGGATTAGATACATTTCAACTTTCATTTTGTCCTCGAACTTGTGGCTGAGCTAATAACCTACAAAACAAAAAACATCTGATATACTGATACAGTTATATTTGTTACTTGGAACAAAAATTCTTGACGATCGTGTATACTTGACATCCAAAAGGACAAGAATATTTAAAGTACAATAAGAGCAACAGAGATAGCATGCATTTAATGCTAATGTTCTTATTTTTTCTGGAACATTTTTTGACATTGCTTGCTTTGTTTTGATGTCACTATGCGGCTTAATGGTTAATGACCCTAATTCTTAGGGTTCCGTAGCAAGTTTAAAGAATATTTACAGTTTTGGCGTGGCCCTTAGAGTGCCCTTAGACCACCGCACTGAACGACAATTTGCAACTTGCGTCCACCGGTTACCCGCTACCTTCAAAATGTCGTCAGTCCACCTATTGGGAGGCCTACCTACGCTGCGTCTTCCAGGCCGTGGTTGCCACTCTAGAACCTTTCATAGCCATCGGATATCGATTCTTCGAGCGATGTGGCCTGCCCATTGCTACTTCAGCTTGCAAGCCCCGAGAGCTATGTCGGTGAGTTTGGTTCTTCGGTGACTATCCTCGTTCGGGATTTTATCGCGCAAAGAAACTCCGAGCACAGCTCTCTCCATTGTCCGCTGTGCGACTCTGAGTTTGTCCAAAAGGCCAGCTTAGTTAAGGACCACGTTTCAGTTTCAAATTATGTCTTCACTGGCAACACATAGTTGAAGACTCTTGTCTTCAGACACTGCGGAATTTTTAACTAGCAGATATCACGCAACTTCCCGAATCTGCTCATCCGAGTTGAATTCTTTTGGCGACCTCTTTGCCCAAGTTGTACTTACTTATCTGAACAATCTGTCCAAGGTAGTTATAGTGGTCAACAGTTTCGAGGGTAACGTTTCCAACGACTGCCGCTGCGGGTACAACACGGGCATTGGACATGACTCAGACTCAGAAGGATATATAAATAGCCAAAACCAAGTTAATGCTTACAAGAAATCACATTACAGAAATGCTCTTCTCATCAGCTCCACTACCTACTAGAAGAAGCCTTCCTTCTATTGTGGGATGGGATTGGCTGCCATAATCTTGCTTGGATGGCTCGGAGAAGAATTTTCACCGTTTACTAAGAAAACGCTTCTGCCCGTCCTCTGATGACTCTGGTCGCAGTTTTAGGACATAGGTCACCTGTACCTACCTATAATACTCTCCTATGCTATCAAGAAGTCAAACAATATGTTCCGGACACAGGTTCCGGACAAACCGCAAAATAAACTTTTCGCACTAAGAATTCGGCTAATGATGATAATGACTATTTATTTGGAACTTAGTTTATCCAAATACATGCTCATGGTAGATCCCAATGAGAAAGGAACTATATTTAAACTATGTCTGAACCCTACCACGAGCGTGTCAAGAAACGCATTTGAAAGTTTTTTTTGTCACTTATTTTTGGCACATCACAGCTTGTGTATTTCGCCTTACGCACTGCGCGCTGGCGCGAAAAACTTATTTGAAACTAGCCACAGAATTCTCCTTATAAATAAGGAAACTAGCCATAATGATCATTATCATATGTTTTTATGGGAAAAAAGTAGTCTAAAATAATTTCAAACCTGAGTACCTGAGTACAAAACGATCAGCTAAGCAATTTAATCTAAGATACAAAAACAGATTGATGTTACCAGCTTCACGTCCCACACTTCACTCAACACAGGACCCTATTCCTGTGCGCTCGAGATTATCTCGGTCACTGTCTCTCTAATTTAGAATTTAATGGGAGTGAGAGTGACCGAGATAAAATGTCATTTCTCCGAATAGGGTCCCAGCCCCATTGTAATGGGCATCAAAATATATAACAAATTACCACAGAATTCTCCTTATAAAATGTCTTTGCAAATTACCGAACTCAATAAAACATGAATCGCGAGATAATTATTTTTTTAAATTACTGAAACAATTTTTAATAAATAAAGTATATTACTCCATAGATGAGTATCTAACAGATAAAAACATATAGCACTGTTACATAACTAAAGTTATGGTGACTGCTGTCCCTCTCTCTACTCTTCTACTTCTTTAGCTGCTACCCGACGGGGTCCACAATTGTGGCCAAAATGTAAAACTACTAAGGACCAACATACATTGTGGAATGCTAAAATAAATATGAATATGAATATGAATAATATTTTAAAGATACGAAATACAATTTAAGGTGCATCGACTTTCATACAAAACTATCGACGCCTTTTTAGGCGTCCTACTACGATTTTGAACTGGGCATGACTTAACATAGGTCTAATTTGGCCTCTAAGTATCGCAAAGTCGATAATTTAAAATGTTCATGGCTAGGAAATACCATTTTTCAACCCAATAATTACGACAAATTTTACGATTGTAGTGGTGTGTTCTTTACATGCGAATCTTGCGATCACGGTTTGCGTGAAATATTGATGTGTGCGTGCGTCTTGCAATAGGAATGAGGAAAAGAAAATCTGATAAACGCATCTCTGCGGGTTAATTATGTTTATTTTCGTGTGGAAAGTTGCCCTTTAATTACATACTCCTAATTACTTTGCGAATTTTTGTCTAAAGATCCTTTGCTATGGAAAGTAAAAGGCGCGTGAGGAATTTTCGTTTTGCTCCAAGCTTCGTTTCAAAAGGTGTTTGACGTTCATCGTGCCATTGTAACGTTCCTAGTTAACCTACCTAGATATAGTAGGCGGCAATTAAAACAAGAAGGAAGTTAACAAAGTTATATTTAAAAAAAGAAAAACAGAATGAAGCACAAAAATAGAAGTAGTAATAAATGAAGCTAAGTTCGGGTCGGGGTAAGGTTACATTCATGGACCGGAGTGCACTACGCGACCGTTCAGACACACTGGCCTTGGGTAGCAGCGCGCGGAGTCAACGCAGCGGTGAAGGCCCACGGAGTTAGGTCCGCTAAGTGGGTTCGGTCCACGGAGCAAGGGGGACTCGTAGTCCAGCAGTCCCGAAGGCAGCGGGGTAGCACCGATCAACCAGTAGGACCGAAGCAGCTAAGCACTAGTCGTGCGGGAGAACCCTGGAATCCCGCATTTTAGGCGTCTTAGAAAATGACCAAATTTCAAGTTTGACTGCCACGCTCGATGATATTGCGCAAAGCGAAACCAAGCAGTGAAGTCTAATGCAATGAATAGAATCCGAGATGAGGCAGTCAAACTTGTACAGAATACATAGCGTACGTACGTACGCACGTACGTACTTTACAGGTAAAAACAGTACTAGTGTTATGAAAACTAGTAGCAGGTACAATTTATAAGTATTATTTTCCTGATTTAATGAAGTGCTTACAATAATAGAAAGAATAGATTAACAGCAAACTTTCAAAAGGAAGAGGTAAGGGACGGGGTGTGCTATTAATAATAGAATAACGTTTATTGCTCAAGTCCACGTCATGCCCAGTTAAGTGGTGGAGACTTTACAAGAGGAGTTTTGGAAACAACACGAAGAGTCACGTTTTACAATATTTTACTATTCACCAACACTCGTGCACTTTTCAATTGACCGAGTAAGCGAAGCGAACGAAAGGCCCTGTTTTAACTGGCAAAGTTTGCTTTCATCTGTCCGTAATCTGTATGTTGGTACTCGCGTATACAGCTCGTATTTTTAAACCAATCTTGACAAATCTTGGTATACACAGGTACAAATATACTAATTAAATACTAATAATAGTATACAAATAATAGATTACTGTCTTAGAAATAATTATCTACATATTTACTTAAAAGCTTATTTAGTAAATATAAAATTATAAGTTTACCTACCTGTTAAAATAATACGGAATGGATATAGAAGAGGAGGGGGGAGGGGGGGGTCTTCTGACAAAGGGTTTTTTTTCTTTACTAAAAGATCCCAACCTACCTTTAGTTAAGCAAGTTTTGGCTTCAGAAATAAAACATTTTTCATTTTCTTAAAATTATAAAGATTTTTTGACGTGGCCGATTTTGGATTGTGGCGTTATTTCTCCCAACAAAAGTGGGAAACACCCCACCATCCATAAATCGTCGACGATAGAAAAACTATAAAATTATAGAGTTGAGGTTCTGCAAAAAAGCTTGTGCTCGGGAGGCCTACTGCTCCAGAACTACTAGTAGGTAATAAATATTGAATATGCAAGCGAGAGAAAACATTTATTGGTTTTTGCAGATGTCTAAGAATTATACAGTTAGAATAGTATAACTTCCGAGTAAAGAGGGCAACACTATCAAGCAACTCTGAAAAGCAAGTCCCGCCGTCAGGCCGCGGGGCGTCGATAGAATTGAAATAGCGAATTTTCGAGGCAGTACACCGTTTTATTTATTTATGTAAATGTTACGATAGACGCCGAGCGACTGTTTGGGATCGAGATAATGATGTAACCGGCACAGACTGTACCTCGAGGGGATGTTTCGTTTTTGTTACTTTTACAGGTACTTAAACTTGGCCGTTCAAGTAAAAAAAAACGGACAAATGCGGGCCTGACTCACGCACCGAGAACTCCGTACAACATTTTTTATTTAATACTAGTAGTACGCCCCGAACTGAGACCTCGCGATGTTCTGTTTTACAAGGTTTTATTTTACTTACTTGCATAATGTACACTGTACATAATGTATAGATATATCCAAAGACATAAAGGGGTAGACACCTAATCAGCAAATCAAACTATCTTGAAACAAAGTACACCAGATTGACGTACCTGTCAAATCAAATTAAGAGCTCCATACAGTTGTCATTCTCATCTCATACTGATAAAATCTCATAATAATGAGACAAAAAATGGTAAACTATACAAAAATATCATGCCAAAATTACAAGGATTCACAGGAATCAAAGAACACCACTGCCACATCCATCTTTAAGTCCTGAAATATACTTTAATAGGATATAAAATTATTGAATAATGTAAACAGAATAGTCGCTATGACAACGTTTAGGGATGTCAATCGAATTTCGGTTAGTCCAAAAATCGATTATTAAATGAAAAATATTTTTTTGATATATCATGATTGAGGATTGTTTCTTGTACTGTAAAGAAGACCGGCGACGGTCATTGACGCAGCCCTTTGATAATTTTATTCGTCGATTAGCAATTGACAATCACTACAATCGGATTAAAACACGATTAATTGGCTGCATCATCATTATCAGCCAAATAAGACATCCACTGCTGGACAAAGGCATCCCCTTAGAAAGGTACGATCAAACACGTAAATATTGAGAATGCTCCATCGCCTCTAGCTTTTTTTTTAAGAGTCTGAACGATAAGGGATTCACGTGGAATTTATTTGACTATATACTTGATCGAAAAATAATCAACGGTTTAATCGAAGTTCGTTTTTTTTTGTCCGATTGAAGAATCTAATACAAGATCGGTTCGAATCGGTTCGTATACGATTTTTTTCTGCAAGAATTGATATCCCTAAGACAAAATGAACTGTAGTATTGCCAGATATTTTTGTAATTTCCCAACTTTGTTTAGGTTTCCTAGAGACTCAGATATATGTAGCTGATCTTTTGATAAAAATAGTTCGGCAAAGTAGAGATGAATATTGGCGGGAACCTATTAAGGTTTCCACCAATATTAATTTGCTTATAATACATAATTTTCATAATTTTGCCTAAAAAACGTGTCGGCGCATAATTATCAACAACAAATAGAAATGTTTCACCAATCCCTATCCAACAACTTAACTTTAAACGAAATGTAAGAATGTAAATTTGTCTAGTGTGGTTGTGGGTTTTTGGGTCTGCAAGTAATATGCACATTCTCTTAGGTTTTCACCGTCACATGCGTGTTACTTGAGGTTGCAGAATAGTCAGGCAGTTTCAAAAAAGATAAATCCGCTAATAAGCGAAAGTTGCGTATGCGTTTATTTGCAAATTTAGAGGATTCCCTTTCCATCGTAATAAATTGAAAATAAAAACTTAACATTATTTAACTTACCAATAATGTGGATGATAAAAAAAAAAGTATAAGAGCCTATTTAAGAACCACTGTGATACAACCTAAATCACTCCAATCAAAATTTATTTACCCGACCAAATAGGGTAATCACTTTTTAATGGAAAGCCTCAAATGTCATGACAAAAAAGACTGTCAAAAATTATAAGCCATTTCAAAATCGTGTTTGTATGGAGACTATCCTTCTGGACCTTATTTATAAGGAGAATTCTGTGTATTTTTTATAGTTTTTACTTTTTAAAAAACAGCTGTGACATAGAAAAATGTCAATGACACTCGACAATATGTATGGAACAGCTGATTTCGATTTCGCGATTTCAGGCTTGGTCCCATAGTAAAAGTTGTTCATAATGATGAATACATACATACCTTTCAATCAAAGACATAAAGGGGTAGACACCTAATCAGCAAATCAAACTATCTTGAAATAAAGTACACCAGATTGACGTACCTGTCAAATCAAATTAAGAGCTCCATACAGTTGTCATTCTCATCTCATTCTGATAAAATCTCATAATAATGAGACAAAAAATGGTAAAATATACAAAAATATCATGCCAAAATTGCAAGGATTCACAGGAATCAAAGAACACCACTGCCACATCCATCTTTAAGTCCTGAAATATACTTTTTTTTTTTTTTTTTTTCTCTTTCCTCCTAAGAGGATTTTGGCGTCGCACGTCTTATGCATTTGCCAGTGTCAAGTATACATAATTTATTCTCAAGTTTTGGTAGATATTATCAAACAAGTCATAGTCACGGTCAAAGTCAAACAAAGAAAGTCACGGTCAAGTCCAAGTCATGCCCCAGTAAAGTGGTGAAAACTTTACTAGAGCCTTCTATGGAGTTTTGGAAACAACACGAAAATTCACGTTTCACGACATTATACCATTCACCAACACTCGTGCATGTTCACGAACACTTAACGGGTAAAAATTCACTGTTTTTACACATTAACACTCCAAATAACACAATACCAAAATTGCTGAGTTGATGAAAATACCAAAATTGCTATAATGTGTGCCTATAAAATTTGAAGAGTTCCCTCAATTCCTTGTGGATCCCATCATCAGAACTGGATATTGATAAAAATGGGAACAAACATTTTTGACGATGTTGGCGGAGTTGATGTAAAGTTGCAATAAATGTCCTATGGAATAAGTTTATTAGTAAAGTAGCCAACGCGATGTACATTACAGATAATTACTTACTTATATGATTTATTATGGCGAACATTCAGCTATTACTTATATATACCTACTATCGTACCTACCTACCAGAAGCGAACCCGCAATACATTACGATGTTATCGTCTATTTATGGCCACTTCCCTCCTTTTTTTGCGTCACTTCTTGTCTGTTACATAAGTAGAGCTTGCTTTGTGGTCTTGCTTTGTGTTATATTATTTGCCCGGGCTATGTACCTACCTACTACGAGACAACCCAAGCACATATTTATGTATATTTAACCGAATAAGGTTTTTTTCTAGCGCTCTAATACGTAGTCTGTAGGTACCAAAAAATCAGCATCAGAATAGCTCAGTGTTATCATAATCATTTACTGTCGTAGGAACCATGCATTACCTATGTGTTAAATTCTTTCATAGATGTCAATCTATGATATATCCACAGAATTCTCCTTATAAATAAGGTCCAGAAGGATAATCTCCATACAAACACGATTTTGAAATGGCTTATAATTTTTGACAGTCTTTTTTGTCGTGACATTTGAGGCTTTCCATTAAAAAGTGATTACCCTATTTGGTCGGGTAAATAAATTTTGATTGGAGTGATTTAGGTTGTATCACAGTGGTTATTAAATAGACTCTTATACTTTTTTTTTTATCATCCACATTATTGTTAAGTTAAATAATGTTAAGTTTTTATTTTCAATTTATTACGTTGGAAATCGAATCCTCTAAATTTGCAAATAAACGCATACGCAACTTTCGCTTATTAGCGGATTTATCTTTTTTGAAACTGCCTGACTATTCTGCAACCTCAAGTAACACGCATGTGACGGTGAAAACCTAAGAGAATGTGCATATTACTTGCAGACCCAAAAACCCACAACCACACTAGATAAATTTACATTCTTACATTCTTAGGAAGGTACAAAATTTTATTTCTAATAAAATTGCAATACAATTGTGTCATATCGTGACACGCTCATTGTAGGCTTCCGTAGGGTTTTAAGTTAAGTTGTTGGATAGTGATTGGTGAAACATTTCTATTTGTTGTTGATAATTATGCGCCGACACGTTTTTTAGGCAAAATTATGAAAATTATGTATTATAAGCAAATTAATATTGGTGGAAACCTTAATAGGTTCCCGCCAATATTCATCTCTACTTTGCCGAACTATTTTTATCAAAAGATCAGCTACATATATCTGAGTCTCTAGGAAACCTAAACAAAGTTGGGAAATTACAAAAATATCTGGCAATACTACAGTTCATTTTGTCTTAGGGATGTCAATTCTTGCAGAAAAAAATCGTATACGAACCGATTCGAACCGATCTCGTATTAGATTCTTCAATCGGACAAAAAAAAAACGAACTTCGATTAAACCGTTGATTATTTTTGGATCAAGTATATAGTCAAATAAATTCCACGTGAATCCCTTATCGTTCAGACTCTTAAAAAAAAAAACTAGAGGCGATGGAGCATTCTCAATATTTACGTGTTTGATCGTACCTTTCTAAGAGGATGCCTTTGTCCAGCAGTGGATGTCTTATTTGGCTGATAATGATGATGCAGCCAATTAATCGTGTTTTAATCCGATTGAAGTGATTGTCAATTGCTAATCGACGAATAAAATTATCAAAGGGCTGCGTCAATGACCGTCGCCGGTCTTCTTTACAGTACAAGAAACAATCCTCAATCATGATATATCAAAAAAATATTTTTCATTTAATAATCGATTTTTGGACTAACCGAAATTCGATTGACATCCCTAAACGTTGTCATAGCGACTATTCTGTTTACATTATTCAATAATTTTATATCCTATTAAAGTATATTTCGGTTTTTGGCGGGAACGTGAAGAAATCATGTCGCGTCATTTTATTATTTTCCAAAACTTGTGTTATTTGGAGTGTTAATGTGTAAAAATTCACTGTTTTTACACATTAACACTCCAAATAACACAAGTTTTGGAAAATAATAAAATGACGCGACATGATTTCTTCACGTTCCCGCCAAAAACCGAAATATACTTTAATAGGATATAAAATTATTGAATAATGTAAACAGAATAGTCGCTATGACAACGTTTAGGGATGTCAATCGAATTTCGGTTAGTCCAAAAATCGATTATTAAATGAAAAATATTTTTTTGATATATCATGATTGAGGATTGTTTCTTGTACTGTAAAGAAGACCGGCGACGGTCATTGACGCAGCCCTTTGATAATTTTATTCGTCGATTAGCAATTGACAATCACTTCAATCGGATTAAAACACGATTAATTGGCTGCATCATCATTATCAGCCAAATAAGACATCCACTGCTGGACAAAGGCATCCTCTTAGAAAGGTACGATCAAACACGTAAATATTGAGAATGCTCCATCGCCTCTAGTTTTTTTTTTTAAGAGTCTGAACGATAAGGGATTCACGTGGAATTTATTTGACTATATACTTGATCCAAAAATAATCAACGGTTTAATCGAAGTTCGTTTTTTTTTTGTCCGATTGAAGAATCTAATACGAGATCGGTTCGAATCGGTTCGTATACGATTTTTTTCTGCAAGAATTGACATCCCTAAGACAAAATGAACTGTAGTATTGCCAGATATTTTTGTAATTTCCCAACTTTGTTTAGGTTTCCTAGAGACTCAGATATATGTAGCTGATCTTTTGATAAAAATAGTTCGGCAAAGTAGAGATGAATATTGGCGGGAACCTATTAAGGTTTCCACCAATATTAATTTGCTTATAATACATAATTTTCATAATTTTGCCTAAAAAACGTGTCGGCGCATAATTATCAACAACAAATAGAAATGTTTCACCAATCACTATCCAACAACTTAACTTAAAACCCTACGGAAGCCTACAATGAGCGTGTCACGATATGACACAATTGTATTGCAATTTTATTAGAAATAAAATTTTGTACCTTCCTAAGAATGTAAGAATGTAAATTTATCTAGTGTGGTTGTGGGTTTTTGGGTCTGCAAGTAATATGCACATTCTCTTAGGTTTTCACCGTCACATGCGTGTTACTTGAGGTTGCAGAATAGTCAGGCAGTTTCAAAAAAGATAAATCCGCTAATAAGCGAAAGTTGCGTATGCGTTTATTTGCAAATTTAGAGGATTCGATTTCCAACGTAATAAATTGAAAATAAAAACTTAACATTATTTAACTTAACAATAATGTGGATGATAAAAAAAAAAGTATAAGAGTCTATTTAATAACCACTGTGATACAACCTAAATCACTCCAATCAAAATTTATTTACCCGACCAAATAGGGTAATCACTTTTTAATGGAAAGCCTCAAATGTCACGACAAAAAAGACTGTCAAAAATTATAAGCCATTTCAAAATCGTGTTTGTATGGAGATTATCCTTCTGGACCTTATTTATAAGGAGAATTCTGTGGATATATCATAGATTGACATCTATGAAAGAATTTAACACATAGGTAATGCATGGTTCCTACGACAGTAAATGATTATGATAACACTGAGCTATTCTGATGCTGATTTTTTGGTACCTACAGACTACGTATTAGAGCGCTAGAAAAAAACCTTATTCGGTTAAATATACATAAATATGTGCTTGGGTTGTCTCGTAGTAGGTAGGTACATAGCCCGGGCAAATAATATAACACAAAGCAAGACCACAAAGCAAGCTCTACTTATGTAACAGACAAGAAGTGACGCAAAAAAAGGAGGGAAGTGGCCATAAATAGACGATAACATCGTAATGTATTGCGGGTTCGCTTCTGGTAGGTAGGTACGATAGTAGGTATATATAAGTAATAGCTGAATGTTCGCCATAATAAATCATATAAGTAAGTAATTATCTGTAATGTACATCGCGTTGGCTACTTTACTAATAAACTTATTCCATAGGACATTTATTGCAACTTTACATCAACTCCGCCAACATCGTCAAAAATGTTTGTTCCCATTTTTATCAATATCCAGTTCTGATGATGGGATCCACAAGGAATTGAGGGAACTCTTCAAATTTTATAGGCACACATTATAGCAATTTTGGTATTTTCATCAACAAGTCAAGCATTTGCATTCAGAGATTATCATTTGCTGAACTTAAACTAAAAAGTAGAAAATAATATTTTAATTACTTCAAAGCAAAAGAAGCTTAAAAAGAAGAAAGAAAAAGAAGCTTTAAAAGCTTTAGAGTGTCTACACACGAAACGATTTGGTCGGTCCCAACATTGCTTGAAAGAGATGGCTATATATAAGTTTCTGGGGAAGCGAAAGGGAGAAGCTATAACCTTAATAGTTTGTTTCTTTTCCTCCCGTGAAATTCAAATCTAGCTGTCCCTTTCACACGATGTCAGGTCGGGCCATGTGTAGACACCCTTAATGGACAATCGACATACTTATTGATACTTATTTACCTATTTACCTAAGAAGGACAGTTTAATCATGCCTTTGCAATAAACTTTGCAGCGGCATGGGGCGGCGGCGCGGCTACACTGCCTTTCCTGGCTGCCACTGACTTTAAAAATAACTGATTATACGTTGTAAATAGGTATATAAGTATGTATAAGTTCGTTTATTGTCTTTGAATGCTCTTTGCTTTGAAGTAATTAAAATATTATTTTCTACTTATTGGTTTAGTTTGAAGTCGCTTTTTTTTTTAAAATTAATTTTATTTACACGTAAAGTCCGTTGAAGACTGTCAAGCGGAATTCGTTTATAAATATTAATATAAATATATTATTATAATTCATTTCGGAATGAGGCGTTGTCCAAAAAAAAAAGTTCTAAAATTCTTACTAGATGGCGTAATAGTCCTATTGGTTTATCTGTCATTGTGAATTCTGTCGAAATATTTTATTTTTATTTTTTAAATCTAAAATTTTGGCTCCACACTTTGTGTATTTAGCCAGTGTCAATCAATTGTAATATTTCAAATGAAGTCAAATACATAGTAACATTACTTGAAATTGTCTAAATACACATATGGAACCAAAAAATACGAGAAAAGAAAAGGCACACGTACATTTTTTTTGTCTTTAATGTCATGACAGTGACAGCAAAACCTCAAATTACATCTAACGCCATCTATTGGGTACTTTTATTACCAGGTTTTTTTTTTTGGAAAACGCCTCCTTTTTCAATCGTATGCCTGGCTACAATGCCACACTTTTCCCTTCTATGGACTATAGTAAATGGGCTGACTTCTACAAATACACCGTTTAATTTTCCCATGAGTGACTTCAATCATGCAATGTTGCCGCAACGTCTCTCCGAAAACATGGGATATTTTTGCGATCGCAATACTGGCTTTAATTAAAAACAATAGTAAACATTTGCCGTGCACTCGTGGCGTCGCGAAATGAAACTACTGTACCGTACTGTACTACGGTATACTGTAGTTTAGATAGGCATAGGTCTGGCAACTGGTTTCTTCTATTGCAGAGCCGTGGTGAAATTATTTTTTATCTGGAATAACAGGCGTCTATTAAAACATTTTTTTTGTCAATAACGACTTAAGTAAGTACCTACTCTAGGATTTCATGATCTAGGTGATGAAAGTTTTTTTTTTGTGGTGAGGAATATCAAAAGTAGTACCTAAAGCAATGATATTTTACTAGAGATAAGACACTAGCGCACTTAAAATGACCCCGCAAATCTGTCCTTTAGGACAGATTTCATTATAGCTCACTTGCACTATATCTCTTTTACTCTCTGACTTTTCACATCTTTCGCACTCTTTGGCGGCTGTAAACAGACTGCAGCGATGCGCCATTTTGAAGGTAATCCTCTCTTTAGTAAAATATCATTGACCTAAAGCTACCTAATTACGTAAATAGATACTTACTCTTATTTTAACAATGGAGCCAGTCTCAGAATACGGCTTTGGTATCCTCTGCCTGTCGTATAGCAGCTGATTTATTAGCTCTTTGGGCTCATGGGTGGCTTGGTTAGATTTGGAGATCATAGTACCTACCCGCCGAAACTAACCCAGGGAAGACAACGGCATCGTTTCGAGGGAGCAATATCCCGGGAATGTTGCCTTAAGCAACGTGATAGGAATGCACCGGCGCGTTACTAAGGAGGCCTCGGTGCCTCTTCTCAGTGCAGAGAGGCTGGCCACCGAGGGGCTTAGTGGGTGTAATCTCACATAATCCGGACGGATCTTTAGATTTCTCCTTCATCGCCAAAAAAGAGGCACTTTTATTTTGATTACTATTTAGGCTGCACCGTCCCACTGGAAGGCAAAGGGGAAGCCTTTACCCTCCTTCCATTTCTGTATTAAGGACAATTTAGGTACACTCATACTTTAGTACTAGGTAGACATTTATTTATACTCCCCCTTATAATAGAAACGTATAAAAGTCCACAAGCAATAACGAGGATACATTTTCAGGATACCTTTTGAAAAATACATACAAAGCGTAGCCGTCAGCATAATGCATGCAAAATTAACTGTCCACGCGTCTTGGATTTGCTCCAGTAGGTGTACCTACACAATACCAGTATCAAGCCATCAAGTCGGGATTCCCAGTATCAAACACCGTTCAAAGTTAAACCCGTCTCAGTAGGTACCTAGATATCAGTATCTCGCAGCTGACCGCCGTGAATTTCACTTTACCATTCCGCCTTCAACACCGCAATCAATAATGTATCGAACTGCACCTTGAGGCCTTAGCACACTGGCGACTTGCGATTATGTTTTCTGTTAGGCGATTTGTCCGAGCTTTCGCCGCGTATGTATAGCGAATAATTTTCTATCGATGTCTCCCATACAATCGATATATGTGTATGTAGTCACAAGTCAACTCATTTACTATAGTCCAATGCTGGCGCTTTGGTCAGGACACTCGTGGAAAATTAGTCCAGTTGATGATATGAGCCTCTTTTTTCCTTTTGTGGTAAGTAATCCTAAAAAAATATCGCGACGACCGACGCAGAGGCGCTCGCAGGTCGCTCGCTGATCGCCAGGCTGCAAAGGCCTTACCCGCAATTCCATAAGCATTCGAATTTGAGAACTCTCACAGCGGTGTTGCCAGCAGAGGAGTTTTTTAAATATATATTGGTAGTTTGAAACTAGGAGACTGTGGGGAGTGGTATTAATATTGTATGAGGCGCGTACGGGACAGAGTAGCCGATTTTCGAATCGTCCTGTGCAGGTGCAGAGGGTTATTTGATGGACTCCACTCTTAGATTGGATAGTATTGCTATGGGAACGGGTTCCTTTCAAATAGATATTGACGGAATTTTTAGAGGCGATGTAACAGCTTGTTCCTATAGAGTAAGTTGGTAAATTTTGAGTACACCCTATTTAGAGCGTAGGTTTCTTGTTACTATTGTAGGTACTTGTATAGTAACTACGACCATGGTATCTATATTATGTTGTGACATAGAGTAAGTAGGTACCAAATATATTATACATACGAGGTCATTTTATGAGTTTCTTATAACTAGCACTCCAAAATTAAATTAAAGGAACCCAAAATGTAACATGGCTCTTTCTAACAGATAGGTATGGATAAACTTGTCATAGACATGTCACAATTATACTCTTTTTTTAATGTTACTCGATGACGAGACGAGCAAGTCACTCACCTGATGTTGAAGCATCACGCTTGCCCATAACAGCTCAGTGCCACCCAGAATTTTGAATTTAACACCTGTTTAATTGAGTTGCCACTTGCATTTAGCTATCATCGTGACGTGGCAAGTTGTCCTTTCGCGCAGAAATCAAAAATCAGAAAGTATTCCGGGTAATCAGCTGGACTCAGCTTGTTTTTATTTTTATTTTTTCCTATTAAACGACTATAATCTGAGAGTAATGTCCATCAAACTGAGAATCGTACTTCCAAATCTCCAAACGCCAATTCCGGGAGCACTGGGCATTCCATCTGATTCGGTAACGATTTACCTTTGACCGATGGACCTACCACTAAACTGATTGTATCATCATTGCTCTTTATTACAAGGCATTGTAGAATCAATTTCCATTGATCGAATGGTGTTCGAACTGCGGAAGTCCACCGAAGCAGAGATGTGCTTGGAACGCCGATGACATGACGACCGCCAGATATCAGAACATGGATGCTATGTAGCACAAAATATATAGTTACAGAAGGCCGGCTCCACGCCAAGCGTTAGGCGCATGCACACATAGACATACAACGATCTTGGATCAAGTCGGCTGTACTATTCGATAATTCTCGTTAGATCCAGTTGGTCCTGATTTTAGTCCATTTAACAATGACAAATTTGATTACGACCTTTTATTTTATAGTATCTAAGACATACTTTTTTGTTTTTGTTTTTTTAGACGAGGATCGGCCCAAGGCTTATCTTCCAGAAAGTCTAAGAAGGTTTAACAGCTATAATTAGGAATAATTGTTTCGGTCGTATCGTGTAATTTTAAATAAGTACCTCGAGACGAAAAGTTTGCAAAACTACCAATTATACTCCGGAGATTAAACGGGGTGTGTCCATTTTGTCTGGTTAACTGTGAAAATTGTTTTTGACGTATTATAACTATTACGGTATGATATGTCTACATGGATACTATTACTATATTTAGAAAACAGAGACATGTAAATGGTATATGCTATCTCATTCGTATCACTGCAAGTTTTTGTAGAGTCTGAATTTACAAAAACTGTATGTAGTGTAATAATATTTTACTTAAAATTGTTTTTTCCTTCAAAATGGCGCATGACGGTCTGAATTCGGCTCTGCTGTAGTGTGTTTACAGCTCATTGTAACCTAGCAAACCAAGAAATCAGAAACCAGAAATATTTATTGGCCATAAATAACACTGAATATTACAGGCAAGTCACTTTTACAAATTAAGTTAAATTAGGCAAACTAATCAATAATTTAAACAATTTGTTAATATTGTGACAGGTAGGTATGATGCTTACTCCGTTTGTTCATTACACAAAAATGAGGATTCCGTGAATTTCATTGACATATATTCACTTAATTTGTAGAACGGATTATTTTCAAAGAAATGCTTAAGAATCTGTTTAAATTTGCTATGGTTTAGTTCGGTTATAGAATTAGGTAATTTATTGTACATTTTGGCGTGACAGCCCTGTTTCTCAACTTTAATTAACCTAGTCCATGGCTCGTACAGCTTTTCCTTGTTTCGTAGATTGCACTGATGCATATCCTTATTTTTTGGTAAATTAGCCTCATGTATTTCTAGTAAACTATTATATATGTAGAGAGATATCACTGTCATTATTTGGTTATTTTGGAAATGTTTTTTTGCGGAACTACGTTTCTTTAAGCCATTGATAATTCTAATCGCTTTCTTTTGACTTAATATTTAGAGCACTTCCCCAGATTATAATTTTATATCTTATATATACATCTTATAGCAGAATGTATGTACGCATAATATACGGATATAAGAATATTTTCTAGTAAAGCATAATTTCCACTGGCCATTGTTTTTGTGTGTCTGTATTTTTTGGTTCGAAATAAATATTTCTGTAATATTATTTATAATTTGAAATTCAAGAAAAGACGAATATATGTGTGTATTAAACGTACATTAATTTTATTATGAACAAATGAAATGGTTGATTAAATCAGGCGTGTCTTTACTATGAATAAGGAAGAGATCAAGCAAGCAAACGTGAAAAAAAACATATAAAAATTACATTAAAGAACTGCCTCGTTTTGTTTGAATTTTCCGACTTCACATAACCAAATTCAGTATTACAAAAGACGAAGACTCCAGCTCCAGTCTCCGCGAGACAATACATCACACAAACTCCTTCTGATAAATAGACTGTCATAAAACGAGTTTTTATTTGAATTTAGCAATGTCAAGAGCGAGTGCTGCTGATAAAATATGACTCGACAAAAGCTAAATTAATGAATGTTGCAGACTGGTATTAATTACGTTTTCCTTTCCGTAATGCTGCTACATCTCGTTGTTTTCTAATTATAACTTTTTAATACTCTAATGTGTTAGTTTAATATGGACCATTCCCGTGGTCGCTACCACGAAGAATGAAGAGTAATATATATTGAGTATATTTGCACGTCTGCTTGATGTGTGGAGACTGATACAGTGATACTAAAATAATTTATAAGAATATTATTAACATGTATTATTGCAAATAAATAATTTGTTTGATTGATTGGTTGTAAAAATATTTCAGTGATGACCGCAGTGCACGGTGTCACAGGGTATACCTGACAAACGACAAGTACAAAATACTGGGTGGCACAGAACTATTTATGGACTAGCGTGGCACATACTATCAGTCGAACGACTTGTTATTCTTGTCTCTATTCATCTATGTTCTTGTCACTCCGTTGCAGAAATACTTTATAGAAACGTAACAGTTTAGACCGAGGTCTATCAAAAAGGTATATCGTAATGATTCTATTCCTAACATTTGCAGCTGGATCTAAACAAAAAAAAAATGAACTAAATTCGTACAAATTGGATGATAGTACACTTATTTCTGTCTGACTAGAATAACAGAAATAATTATTGTTGGAGGATGACCGACAAAAAAAATAAAAACAAAATAGGAAAAAAATAAATAAAAGAAATATAGGTTTCATCAAATATCGTGTTAATAATGTTATGTTAATTGTTACCTTGTTTATCATCTTGTGGTTTCAACGACTTACTGATGCTCTTAAGGATGCTGAAATTTAGAAGAAACTGAAAGTTCAAAACAAGAAGATGCCAAACAAATGCTGCGGTCACATACTCGACGAGTGGCGAGGAAAGTAGCGAGGGAAATAGGCAGAGACTATAGTATTACTCTATGGCAGAGACTTAGTGTAGCAATGTCATTCGTCCTTCCGCTCGTCACGATCTTCGCCTCTCTCGTTGCTCCCGATTTTGTAGGTTTTTTGAGCGTGATTTAAAGGACTGGCGAGATAGATAGAGATAGAGCGGATGGCAAGGCCAAAGATGTAAAAAGGATGAATAGCGAGAGGTGAGACGCGAGTAGAGCAGGGTGTGGCAACGCGAGGAGCAGCGCGAGTATACATGAGTATGGCTGCATCGCTAACATAATTATGTTTACCAAACCATCAGAAGTTCAGACAGATCGTCAAACTCTACAAACTATACTAAAATATGTATTAGGTGATCTTACTTATTTTAAACTCATGCCTGGAATTAGCAGTGAAAAGTCATTCAACTCTAAACTTCAAACCTGAACCATTACCTACTAACCTAAGTTTTTACAACATTGTAAACAAATATGTAGAAAGATAATAAATAAAAATAAATAGATAAATAAGCTCAAGCTGAATACATATATCGTTATATATATGTATATCACCATTATTATGTTAATAGATGTAAAATTGATATAAACTTAGATGTACTAAATGTAAGAAGATGTACAGAAACCCCTGATAACGCCAGGGACAAGCTCGCGGAATATTAAAAAAAAAACCTGAACCATTTCGACTCTCTCTGTAGACATGTTATTAATTCCCACTATAGAAAACCTGTCAAAAACGCTCGGGCATTCATTTCTCGGTCCATTAACCGAATCGGCCGGCCACTTGAATCATTTCTGATATTAATTACTGTTCAGGAACTAAGTGACCATTCAGAACGCAGAGGAAGAAAGCGTTTTGTTATACAATAATTTGTGCTGTAATTTATGTTATTTTTCAACTTTAAATTATTCTGTGCACTCAATGGTTTTGGGGTGTAAGTTAGTAAGTACATGTATGTTTGTGTAAATAAATAAATATTGGTGGACGTTTTTCACACAGCGCCATCTAGCCCCAAGCTAAGTAAGCTACGGGGACTAGATAACTGATAGAATACATAAATACTTTTTTTTTTGTAAATAAATACATACATAGAAACACCCAAACAAAGAACAAATATCCACGTTCATAACACAAATGTTTGTCCTGGGTGGGAATCGAACCGACAACCTATAGATCAGAAGGCGGAAATCCACCCACTGAGCCACAATGCTAGTCAAGTGCTCGTATATCACCTCTTAAAGTCAAAAAGCTTGACCGATTTTCATGAGTGAGGTTTCATTGGATTATTTTTATGCCGAGAGTGACGCAGCTAGTGTATGATAAATTACATCTTCAATAATATTATTTGTTAAAGTTGCATTTATTAAACAAATATTGGTTTCAATCCGCTTATCTGTAATGCATAACTTTCTTGATCAACCTATAGATTTCACGGCCAGTGTTCAAAACAGTTGTTTGAGTATTGCCATAGCTGTCGTAGAACAGATCCCAATACGTCATTCTTTCCTGGAGAGGCCTGGTACCGACGCGTAACTGCTGGTCTATTTCCATGTAGTGGTAAGGAGAGCCCTTTGAAATAGCTTCCCATTTATGAGGCAGAAGTTCTGTGATTTCAGGAGTTGGGTCCCTGTAAAGATGACCAACTGTAATGCACATAATGAAAAGAAAAAAATCTAAGGAAAACTAACATGATTGGTTATTCATATATTATTAACTCCGAACGATTATGAAATCTATTATTCGAAGCTTTAGTCATATTTTTCTTTAAAATGCCGGCTCGCTTTAATACCTTCTCGAAGTAATGCTGAATTGAATATTTTTATATTTGAGTTGAACCAAGAAAGGTTTCATAATAAATTGGATAGCTATAAAAAATTACCCGTATTTAACGAAATTAGCCCACATAGCAGTCATGCCGTCGATGACTTGCTGATCCTCCGTGTTTGGCTCCTCCATGTATGAAATGTCGAACAAGTATCCGAGCTCGTCTGCATGAGCTGCTCCTCCTCCAGTTATATTCTCTCTGTGTTTCACAAAGTTTCTTTCTCCAGCGTACGAAAATTTAAATAAATACATGTTGCCTACATCATTGTCCAAGAATCTTTTCATAGATCTTTGCATAGGATATATGAACAATATATCACCTAAAAAGTCTATATACCCTTGAATTTGATCATCATTAATTTCTTCGTCTCCGAAGTAAAACTGTTGTGCGTTTTCTGCCATAAATCTGAAATCTGGATGGAGTGAATCGAAAATCAAAGCTAAAAAAAGGAAAACTATATGCTGGCTAGACTCATCCAACCCATTCTGGGTGGAAGCTAATGATTCATCGTTCATAAAACCAATCATAACAGGCATATCTTTGACCGCCGGTATTTCAATTATTGTGGTCATATCTTCTGTAATGAATGCTTCAACACCTTCAAATTCTTTTTCAACACAAATTCCAACGGCAAAATTTAATTCAAACCCTATCTTAGTAATCACTAACGGATCGACTTTCGCTAGAAAAGCTATAGCTTCGTACGTGTTATTTGTGTTGAAACCTAAATGTTGAGCCATCTGTAATGGGGCATCTTTAGGGAGTTCGGCGGAAATGGGTACAAGTGCTGTACCACTTTGAAGAATAATTTGGTGAAATAATTTGGGTCCGTTATTTTTGCGCATTACATGATAATCCGCTGACATACTACCAGCGCTGTTTCCCCCAATAGTGATTTTGTCTGGATCTCCACCAAAGTTTGCTATATTTTCATGTAACCATCTCAAAGCTATCAGTTGGTCTTTTAAGCCTTGATTTCCGGGCACTTCTGGTATATCGAGACACATAAAGCCATAAAGGCCAACGCGATAATTGATGGTAACAAAAACTATGTCGTGTCTGACAAGAAATTTCGGTCCATACAAAAACCTTCCATAAAATCCGAGTTGAAATCCACCCCCGAATATCCAAACGAAGACCGGACGGAGGTTAGTGGGAGTTGCTGAGTTTGGAACATGGATGTTTAAATGGAGGCAGTCTAGAGTACCGACAATAGTGTGATTAAACTCTTCCTCCTGTGGGCAGATGGCAGAGTCGTCGTTTGCTTCGAATATGCCTTCGAATACTGGAGGCGGAAGTGCTTCCTGAAAATAATATAACATTAATATTACAAAAAAGCTTTTGTCAGAATTTCTAGTTACATTTCACATATCACTCAACGATCATTACTCTTAACATTTTCAGTAAATTCGTATGTCTTTTCTTAATAATATAACTTTTATTAATGCTGATAGACAATGCATAGTCTTAACTGGTGGGTCTAGAAGCATTCAATTTTGCAGTGGCGTTCCTTATATAAATTGACTAGCTTGCTCGTACGGCTACGCTCGCACAGGCAGTAAATGAAACATTTCACTTACTGCCTATATGCGAGCCTGCCCATTTCACTTTTTGAAGGGTTGATTGTTGAAAAATCCTGAGACATGCCTTTCTTAATTTTTTATGATTATTACACAAACACAGTTTCATTGGCTTGGCCCCAGAATTCCCTTTAAAATTATGTCTTTTGGCTTGGCATAAAAAATATTTTATTTCCATACAAATTTTGGGGGTTTGTTTTACCCCCTTGGTGAAATGTTGCAAAATCTGATCTTATTGTTCACCTAGATCAGTTGAGGAGTATTGGATTTAAATTTCACGTCTGTATCATAAGCGGTTTGTTCTAGTATATATCTAGCTAGTTCTAGTATATGTTTATTCTAGTATAACTCCATATAAGAGGGACAAAGACATAAAGGGCTGGACTCCTAATCAGCAAATCCAACTGTCCCCAAAAAAAGTGAACCAGTATTGACGTACCTGTCAAATCAAATTAAATGACTCAGACAATTGTCAATGTTCATCTCATAGCCCTATATAATAGGGAGAATTCTGTAAAGAGGGATAATGGGGCATGAATAAGTGGTTGGATATTTGTATGGAAGTTTATCATTTTTGCGATATCAGATTTGGCTGAGCAGGACCGCGTATACACAGGGTGTTACTGAATGGTATGAGAATATTCAAAGGTATGTACTCATCATTATGATCAACTTTTACTATGGGACCAACCCCTGAAACCACGATAAAAATATATTAAATAAAAATAAAAACCCGACCGCATGATTATACACACTGAAAAGATGTAATCAAGGCTTATCTAAAATAAAATTATTAAAGAACAAGTTCGAACTCCCATACATAGTTTATGGCGTTTATACATGGCGTCTTTAGTTCGATAATATCGCTAGTAATACAGCATCAGTTCCTGAAATTATTACTCTAAGAAATTTTTATAGAGGAGGCCAGGAGCAATAGTTATTAGGCTTCGAAGTTTTGTAGTTATAGGTTATGTTACTGTTATCAACTGAATGAAACTAAAAACAGCACGAAGCCGTTAGGAATAAAGCATAATCAGAATCCTTGGGCACGCAGTAGTCACACAGAAGGAAACAGAAAAAAAGACATGATCACAGTGTGTTTCACGAAGTATTTAACCAAGATTGAAACACATAAAAAAAACACTAGTTCTGAAAAAATATTACAATGAGCCGACATGTTTACGTTTACAAAACGTCAAAAATGAATCAGTGCCATTTAGAGAACCATAGGAAGAAAATTTGTCTCTCTGTTTGGATGTTTGTCTCGTTATCACGGCTAAACGACTGAACGGAACTTGATAATGAGTTACTGTATATCACAATGACGGACATAGTATACCTTTTTTTATGTCCACGTGACATAAAAGTCGCGGGTAACAACTAGTATTGTATAAAGAAACAAACATGTTATTTATGACCTGAATGTATCTACATAATGTCGCAATAAATGATTGATATTGATCGTAGAGCCACTTACCCCGAAAGGATTATTTTCATTTACTTTGGCAAATGGTATGCCCAAAAACATAGTGTAATCCCCATCGTCAGCCACCACACCACGCACTTGTCCTAACGTTGTATTCACTGTAGGACCTTGACCATAGACAGTTGAAACACTAAGTAATGTATAAAGCACGAATACTAAATAAACACAATAATTCGTCATTTTTCAACAGTGTATTTGATACTGCCTGGTTGTTTTAGAATTCGTCATGTTACTTTATTTCTTGATAAAAGAGCAGCAACCAATCACAACCGCATAGATTGTATTATTGCAGCAATTTAGGAGATAATTTAAAGTAATTATCTCTTTAGGTATTCGGTAAGTAGGTAAATTCGAATATTCCGTTTTTGTCTTTTCGGGGTTCCGTAGTAAATTAAGCATCCTTAGTTTCGCTTTGTCCGTCTATCGGTCATTCTGTATGTCAGTTATTTTATTCAGAGGCTATTGCTATTAAATTATCTATCGCGCTTAAATTTGGTACAAGACAATTATTGTACCAGCTATCTGGGTCATACTGAACATTGTGAAAATACATATATTTTTACCGTATTTCATATATATATATTTATACCGTATATATTTTTACCTACCGCGAATTAAAAATAAATATGAGATTTCTAAAACTGTTAAGTCAAACAAAAACAAAAACAAAATGTAATAGAAGAAGGAAAAAAAAGTCTGGAAATACAAAAAATAAAACGCATTTTATATTAATTTTCTTTATTGTCTAAAATCTGTAAGCAGCTACGATACTTAGAGTCAGCATTATGTTCAATAAACTGCCCGTGACCGTACTGCCACTGCCATCTTCATCATTATCATCCTCAGCCGCAACTGCTGCTTCGAAATTCCTTTGGTAGTCTCCATTGAGCTTGAGGAATAGGTCCCAGAAAGCCATCCTCCTGTTGAATGGGCGCCGAGCCATACTGAGGTCCGAGCCAATATTAAGGTAGTTGTAAACGCTGCTTGTAAGAGGAACCCACTTCACAGGCAGCAATGTGGTGGTGGTCGGTGTTGGGTCACTGCAACAATGGTTGATAATTAGCTAATGTTAGGCAGCTCATCGGAAAGAACATTTTGGTAATAACAATGATAAAGAAGCTAGGAATAATGATTTTTTTGAAATATACATAATTAAACAAGTAGTTTTATTTTTATGAGATGTTAAGCTTCATGCCTGCCCATAACAATTCAGTGACACACAGAATTTTGAACTTCAAAAGCTCAAAACCATGAGCGGCAATGCAATGCGCTCGTTACTATGAGATATTAGATGTTAAATCTCTTTATGCCCAGTAATAACACTGGAAACGTTGCCCTTCAATCCGGAACACAGTAAAGTTTGCACACTACTGCTTGGCGGTTGAATAACTGGCAAAGGTGTGGTACTTCCCCAGGCGGACTCTGCAGAAGAGCCCTAACACTACTAAAATAACATCTTATCTTTATTGTAAAAGGAAAAAAAAAATACTCTCTGCTTATTTTTTTTTTCGGTAGCTTTGATTTCATTAAGTAAAGCGTTATAAACCGTGATAAAAAAAAAGAAAGAAAATAAATTATACTAAGTTATACTAAGATGGCAGTGACTAACAAGTATTGTCGTTAAAAGAAAAACAAAATACCCGATAGCAAAATGTAGCCTGTGACACTCCGGACGTACAGAGAAATTCAACAACGCCTCGATTGTCAAAATCGGTCAAGCCGTTTAGGCTACAGGACGAAATAAAGGAACACACGAACATACTCACATACTTATATAACCAAAAAACATTAACCTCGATTTTGGGCAGTCGGGCAGTCGGTCTTCGACAACTGTCTGAGACCGACTGCCAAGAAGAAAGAAAGCCAAGGATTGGATAATTATTACAGGCCTTTAGAGAGTTGAATCAGTAACAGTGAAATAGGCATCGATGACAATATTGATAGATGACAAATCCTACTCAAAATTTTGATGTCATTATATATTATAACAAATCATGATGATAATGTGTTTTATGACATTAACAACAGCATACATTTTTATCTATGATTAACAATTCAATTATTAGAAATAATTCAAAGTAAATTACTACTTGTATTCAATTGTACCATTGGTCGCAAATTAACAGAAAAAATATTATATTTTATGGCCCGTCTAAGCAGCGGTCGCAAGGTATTAGTCATTTATCGAATAATGAAGATGAAGATCACATACCTATATTTAGCAAAGTTAGTCCACATCGTTGTCATTCTGTCAATGATGACTTGGTCTTGAGCTGATACTTGTGCTGGCAGCGATGCCGAGTCGAACAGGTACCATAGATCATCCGCATGAGAAGCCTTTTGAATGCTCAGGTTGGCGATACTTGCAGCGTTGCGTCCTCCACTATACGAAAACATGTAGTAGAAGATGTTGCTTGCACCGGCGTCAACAAATTTCCTAATACTTCTTTGGATCGGGTGGTTGTACAAGTAGTCAGAATCAAAATTGATAACCTGCAGTGCCGTGTCCTGGCTAATGACACTATCACCAAAATAGAATCTTCTCATATAATCTTCCATTCTATTTATTCTTTCTTCGTCAAAACTAAACGTTTGGTTCAAAGAGGTGTAAACTAAATTTGTTATGCCTTGGAAGTGATCAGAGTCGGCATTAATGTGCCACATCAAAGTTTCATATTCGGCAAAACCAATCATAATCGGCAAATCGTTGGCTTTAGGTACTGGCGAGTTCACCCAATAGTCTGTTATGAAAGGTTCTACGTTATCGAATTGTGTTTCAGCACAAGGCTTGAACTGAATGTTGAGTTGTGATGCTGCTCTTATAACATCATTTGTGGCTGCATTTGATAGAGACCTAAGAGCTTCGGTGACGCTGCTATGTTCAAGTTCAAGATAAGACGCCAATTTGATAGGCGCATCTCTGTCCGGTTCATATAATACGGTCTGAGCGAGAGAGCTTCCACTTTGCATGATCACTTTATTGTAAAGCTTATCTTGTTCCGAAAGCAAGTGCAAATCAATAGAATGCGCTCCGGCGCTTATGCCAAACAACGTTACTTGATTTGGGTTTCCTCCAAAAGCTCCAATGTTATCTTTAATCCATTTCAAGGCGAGAACTTGGTCTTTGAGGCCTTGGTTTCCAGGGATTGCGCGTCTGTTGAGGCACATAAATCCGTAGGGTCCAACGCGGTAGTTAATCGTTACAAGAATGACGTCATGTCTGACTAAGAATTTGGGTCCAAAGAGGTCTTTGGATGCATACCCTCGGGAGAAGAAGCCGCCATGGATGAATACCATAACTGGTAGTTGGCTTATGTCAGTGGCTGTGGTTGGAACGTAGACATTCAAGCGGAGGCAGTCGAGAGACCCGGTGGTTGTACCGGTACTGCTCATTTGAGGACAAATGAAGGAGTCATCGTTTGCGTCAAATGTACCACTGACAGTCGGATATGGAGATGCTACCTGCAATTTTAATATTTTCTTATGATTATATTTTGCTTTTGGCTATCACATCTGGTTATATTATCTAAATTCAAAATTGTATGTTACTTTAATAATGGGGCATAATATTAACTAGCACTGTATTCTTTTATTTGGAGAGGCCATCGGCCTAAAATACAGTTTTTGACTATAGTTTGGGAGCCTTTAGATTAATCATAATATCATACCTGTTAATTTATGTCAAAAATAAATGAATTGATTTCATTTCATTTGAAAAGATATTATAAGACGAATATTTAAAAAAAGATTTAGGATTTTTAATTTAAATTAGTTTTCTATTTTTATGGATTTTACAATTAAAAAAAATAGTCATTTATGTTTTGAAAAGGAAGAATCGATCAAACAACGAATTCGGTTATATTATAATCATCTTAGCCTTTATCGTTCTAATGCTAAATATTGGCCTCTTCTGCAACACACCACTTTGTCCGATCCTGCGTCGATCTCATCTACGTCTTAGCCTGTGCCCCAACAAAGCGTCTTCATTACTTTGGTATTCGAAAATACTGAGAGCATGCAAGGATCTAAGACATTACCTCTATGGTATCACTTCCAAACAACTGGATTGTTAAACCAAGATAATTATTTCTTTATAAAGACTTACCCCAAAAGGATTGTCAGCATTGACTTGTCCATACGGAACACCCAAGAACTCATAATAGTCACCATCACTGGCCGCTGCGCCTCGAAAGCTACCAGCACTCGTCTCAACTACTCTATTACCCGAACATTCCAGCAATCCCACAGATATCAGCAGAATTGCGAAATATCCTATCGAAAACGGCATGTTTTTTCAAAGTAAACCGAAGAACTGATAAACAGTTTTCATTACTTAGTTATATATTTGTATAAAGATAATAAATACATATCATTATGATTATGGCAAGATAAGTTTCGGATAGAGAGTAAATCGGTTTGTTATCACACCATCAGCGAACCCGTAGTCAATCTATGATGACTTAGGGAGCGCAGGGTGTCGTCATCAAATTACCTAGCATTATTACAATTCTAATTCAGAAAATTGCATTCTAGTAACTAATACTTAAGTTCGATTAGACGATGGACATATTCTAGGATTATCATTATACCTATAATTAGGACCAACCCTGAAATGGCGAAAAAAATTAAACAGCCATAAATTTCGTCGAGGGCGAATGTTTTTTTTTATTGTGCAGCTGCTTTTTTACTGTTCATTATGCAATGATATCCCTGAATATGTCTATCTTCTAACCGATCACCTTAGTATATTTCCGAATTTTAACCGTAAATTCAGGGTATTTTATTTTGTCGAAATTCGACCAGCTATTTTATCCTTGACCATACACCTAACGAGGCAATACTTACGTTCCTCGATAGCTCGTATTTATTTAAATCACGTTCGAGAACTGTGATGATGTACTGTAATATTTTGTGTTAAAAACTACCTTAGAAATGATAGGTAATCTCTTGAGTGTCAAGACACCATATTATGGCGTGCGTTCTTTCGCGGAAGTGGTAGGGCACCATATTATGGCGTTGTAAGTACGTCAAAAATGTTTTCTGCCACTTTCGCCAAAACTACGCGCGACATAATCATTATGGTGTCTTAGCATTCAAGGGACTATGGTTCCGTAATGCAAAAAGGAATCCCTATGGTGTGGACAACCTTAGGAAATTCATGGGCCAACTACTTCAGTGCAGCACCCACAACAGACACATATTGCAACAGGATTTGGTGGTGCCATGTATATACATGTCAAATTGGGATTTAAAAAAATACTACTAACCCTTCTCCTTCTCCCCCGTTGTGTATCGTTTTTAACACAGAAGAGAGAAAGAAGTAAAACATTTTCTCGTCTGTGGTTCTGAAGGTACATGTTCTAAGGATGAAGTTCCTACGACTTTAGCGACACGTAATTGGCACCTTGTTTGTTTACCGAAATCTTATGTAGCGATAAGATCGATATTTTTAATATTCATGATTATGTATTGCCCATGTACCTGAATAGATTTATGGCAAATTCGATTGCGAATAAATTATGATAAGATTATTTAAAAATGTCAATATCAATTCAAACAATCTGTAATTACCTACATTATTTTTGATATATTATCTTAGAAGCTGAACCCTGCGGTTTCATTCGCGTGGTTACGTCAGAAATAACACATTCAGCGTTATAAAACGTAGCTTACGTCACTCTCCGATATGCAAAAATGCAGGTCGATCTGTTGCTCTGTCGCTGCGTGAAAGAGGAAAAAACAAACCAATAAACACACTTTCGTATTAATAATAGCAGAACAGTGTATTCCTTTTGTGTGGTCATTAATTGACCGAGCGAAGCGAAGGTCTCAGAGTTTACTGGGACAAATCGGCATTTGTATGTATGTTTGTGTGTATATTTGTCCGACGATAACTTGCGAACCGTTGTTCCGAACTTCATGAAATTTTGTAGGCAGGTAGTTCATTTCAATACAATTTTTAAGTTCGAATATGAGCTGAATCGATCCAGGGATTGTGAAGATATAGGGGTTGCGAGGTCTCAGTTCGGCGAGAACTACTAGTTTTATGTTATATTAGAAACTAGCTGCGCCCCTCGGTTTCACCCACATGGAAAATCTCTCAGGAACCGTATATTTTCCCGAGATAAAAAGTAGCTTACGTCATTTCGGCCTCTTCGAGCGCTTCTATACTTACGCAAAATTTCGAGGTTTATCCGTTGCTCTGTTGCTGCGAAAAAAAAAGAGGAACAAAAAAACAAGCAAACCAACACATTAATTTATTATAGATACTAGTATGGACTGCGGATATTATTTATCGATCAATTTTGTTGTGATCGGTCGACTGTGACTGCACACAATTTTGTAAAAACTACAATAATTATAAAGACAAAACTTATTAAGCAGATTAACCCCCGAATACTGAAACGCTTGTTAAATTTGACAACAGATTAATTCTAATGCTGCCTTTGTCTGGCACTAAGCAAATGACAAAGGCAGCAACGGACTTAATCTGTCGTCAAAGTTAACAAACGTTTCAGTATTCGGGGGTTAGGGCGATAAGTCCGCCCATTACACTACCGGTTTATTATTTATTATTGTTTATTTTTCAGATTTATTTCTTTTTGCAGTATAATAAAGTTATATTCTAAATTATATAAAATGTAATTAAATAACCTTTTAACCATAACCAAAGTACTTATATCAACCAATGGGAGAAGCCCCCGTTTCCCGAAACACAGTTTTTACTAGTTCGGAGCCAGCGGATTAAATATTTTTTTTATGTTAAATCCATTTGTACCCAAATAAAGAATTTGTATTTGTATTTTATTGTAACCAGGATGTTTGGACAAATGACGGCGTAGGTATTCGAGGACATACATTTTAGGCTTACATTAAAATTAATAGGGAGAATTCTGTGATGGTGTTGAAGCAAAGAATATGCGCAGACATTCGTCAAGTGATCAATCACATGACTGCTGCTTCGAAAAAAACAGACAGACAAAAAAAAGACAGTGAGGAGCATTTCATGGCAACGATGATCTAAAAAAATTCGCCTAAAAAAAAATTGCCGCGAGTGCTGACATCAGCTTACGTCACTATCCGCCATTTTGTCATCTTTGTATATCATTACTATTAATAGGTACTCACGGGATATTTACCACGGTTATTATTTTTGTTGAGTTCCCGATATTATTTATCGTTTGTATATCATGTTTGAATTATGGATTCGCGTCTTAAGTATGCTGATGAAGGAGCTGATTTTACCAACGTGACCTTATATTGCCTTACATGGAGTATTTTATTATACCACTAGTTGTTACCCGCGACTTCGTTCGCGTGGACATAAAAAAGTACCCTATGTCCGTCTTCTTGATATGCATTAACTCCTTATAAAATTTTATCAAGTTCCGTTCAGCCGTTTAGCTGAACGGCTTCCGCAGACTTTCGGCTGTGATAACGCGTCATACATCCAGACAGAGAGACAAAGTGTTAGGGAACTTACCGCATTATGCATATACGTATAATGTTTTAAGTAATATTATAGACATATAGATAATTATTTAAACTTACTGTGTCTCATGTTACATACATATCATTTAAAAGTACTAAATCGATTATACTTCGTAAGTCACTAGCCGACCGGTATGGTGCGCCACCGTCGTCTAGTTCAGTTGGTTTTTGTTACGTGAAAGTGACGGACGCTCCGGCAGCCATTTTCTGATTAAAAAGGTAATATTTAATGGTGACGGTTCCTGCTAGAGTGAACTAAGGTTGGTCCAATATATGACATCAAAGTTATATTACCATTAGGTTCCTAGAATAAGAGTTCCATTATTAATTGTTGTTAAAATAACTCGTCGAAGGTTAAATTAATAAAAAGCTACTCATATACAAATTATTATTATTTCCTAATATTAGTGCCCTTTCAGTTCAGAAGTGGGATAAACGGGTTCATCACTCGTTTGTCCCGCCCACAAACTTAGCGAGATGTTGACGAGATCTTCTCTCTTTTCTCCATCATGCTAAGTACCCACATTTTTTTTTCACTCCCCCTTTCATGCCCATTGAGCTATGATTTCATGTCTTAATAACTTATTCGCTGATCATCTTGATTTAGAGATAATGGAACTCTTAAGGTAGAACTAAAGTGAGTAGGGACTATTAAATATTAAGGTTGAATAATAGTATGTTTGCTTATATTGAAGTAACGCCCATTTTCTTCATCTTTTTCGAATAAAGTAATATTCATGATTTCTGATGAATATTTTGTCAGTTCTTTCGAAATTATTTAAAAAAAAAAATGTATGTGTAAAATCCTGAATATTGAATGCCCGATTAGGGTATGCTGATAGAGACTATTGTTGCACTAATACCTAGCATAACACACAATGTATCAGTTGGTCAATAAATATTTCTGCATCTGAATCTGGAAGGGAGCCTGGGTGATAGGCAAAGCCGCGAACGTTCATTTTCTGATGCGACGTTTTCATCGAGAGATGCCAGCTTAGATTTTGTTAGCGCTTAGAGTGTGCTTCGCGTATTTCAAACAGGTTGACCTGTAATCACGCTATAGGTCAACAAAGCGACCATCGATGCCTACGACGCGAATATCATGTAAAGGGGATGGCTCAGGCTGTGCGGACGAATGGTTGCCTAGTGATAGGCGGCGCAAGTATTATTATCGTTGTTTACAAAATGATCCTAAAACACCAGATCAAAATGAATCTAGGTACCGACATCCACGTTTCCTGAGTCCGCTTAATTTAATAAGCATGTTTCTGCAGGGAGTAAGTAGATAACGGTGATATAGTTATAATTCACGCTACAACTCTGAAAAATCAAGACGAGTTTTCTGCTTGTCTCATCTAATTATCAAAATTGTATACATAATTAGAAAAAAATAGTTATACATTTTTAGTAATATTAATTATAATTTAAAGTCAAATATGTGTGACATAACTATACAATTATAATTACAGTATTGCTAAATTGTTTTAATGTTTGTAGATTTATAAAACTTATAAAAATACTGCCAGATAAAATTACATTTGTGATAATAGTTAGAATCTTATATATTTAATAAAACAGCTTAAAAATACTATCTAAACTTAAATATACATACTAAAACTACAAACAAAATAAAAATAAACTATATTATAATCTAAACTTGAATGTACAGACTAAAACTACAAACAAAATAAAAATAAATACTTGGATGAATTGAGTCTAAAATATCTGTAAATGAAAGGCCGCATTTAGGACGCTGTCTATAATGATAATGTCGCTGTGATAGTTGCTTGTTAAATTCAATGACTTAATTTGAAACTGTTTTCTTCCCTGTTTTGATTTGTGTACTTGCACATAAATATCATAATTACATACACAAATAATTTAAAATAAAGAATTGAGGCGATGGGACTCGCTCTAGCAGGATGGCCGAGCTGTTAGGGAACTTACCGCATTATGCATATACGTATAATGTTTTAAGTAATATTATAGACATATAGATAATTATTTAAACTTACTGTGTCTCATGTTACATACATATCATTTAAAAGTACTAAATCGATTATACTTCGTAAGTCACTAGCCGACCGGTATGGTGCGCCACCGTCGTCTAGTTCAGTTGGTTTTTGTTACGTGAAAGTGACGGACGCTCCGGCAGCCATTTTCTGATTAAAAAGGTAATATTTAATGGTGACGGTTCCTGCTAGAGTGAACTAAGGTTGGTCCAATATATGACATCAAAGTTATATTACCATTAGGTTCCTAGAATAAGAGTTCCATTATTAATTGTTGTTAAAATAACTCGTCGAAGGTTAAATTAATAAAAAGCTACTCATATACAAATTATTATTATTTCCTAATGTTAGTGCCCTTTCAAAAGCTACTTCCTATAGTTCGCTAGATGGCCTTGATCCATTTTTGTGCATTTGACGTTTTGTATGGACTGAAGGTTGTAATGTAGGGAGTTCTGAATCGCGCAAGCGAAGTTTTTTCCTCGAAGTTTTATTGGTCCTTATACGACTGCGGCTATATTCCTCTGAATTATAATATAAGTTAGGATTAGGACTAGGATGATGGCAACATTACATCGACTACATAGTCAGCGAGTTTTGGCGCCAACGTGTAAAAAATATATCGCCGCCGCCGCCGCGCCCGCTCCTGTTTACATTATTTTCAAAAACTTGTGTTCTTTAGAGTGTTCTTAGTGTGTTCGTTCGTTTTATACCACAATAGCAAGTGTAACTTATCAATACACACACGTAGGTGGAAATTATTATAAGAAAAGGTAAGTAAAATTATGTTTGTACTTATATAGCGCTGGTGTCCGTAATACTTCATTTAGCCCTCATCGGTGGCCTGCCTCTGTGTCTGATGGAGTTCACCGGGGATACCAGGATCTACATAAGAAACGTACCTACGTGCCCTCATAGGTTCCTACGGCTAGTAAAACATTCAAATCACTTTATTATTCGCTTACTCAACGTTTGTTGAGATAAGTAAGTACCTAAAGGAAAACATAAATCGCATAATAATGCAAGAGGCAACTAATCACAGCTAATACAATCATAGTGGCTATTAATAGCAAGTTAATTGGTTGCAACCAGGTTAACAATATCACTGGCCAGTAAACTTAGTAATGGGTAATTCTGAGTTGACAATTTCTTCCTCTTCTGTGATTATACTCATACATGGAGGTATGGCTGCATTCTTCTACCTAATTAAAATCAATGAGGCTATAATCACACAGCTTCATTAAAAATAAGTCAAAACAATCGAGCTTAGGCTTTAATACGTAATTAAAACTATAATAATAATAAAAAAATCGCACAAGATAAAATTACACAACAGAGTCTTACTTAGGAATATAACACGTCTGCCTGAACTAGGTCATTCTGTGTTTCAGGCGAGAAAAACCTAAAAAATCTTAAATAATCATATGTATACATTAATCTATGGCTAAACTTGTACAATAAATAATTAAAATTAATCTATGGGATGGGTGAACATTATAAAACCAACCATAAACAGCAAAAATAAGGCTCTTAAAAAAAGAATGAAAAAAAAAACCTTATTAAAAATTAAATACAAACAACATTTAGCTACTTTACAACGATTAACAACTTCTCTGTGTCTTCGTAGGACATACTTTGGAGGGCTTCCTGAACAATTCTCGTACAATTACTACAACTGAGGTGATAGATGCTTATAGTTTCAAGGACCTAGGAACACGTTAAAATTTGGTCTAGAGACCTAGTAGAGAACACATCGATAACAAATGTGTATGTCCCAACATTAAAATTTCAAAAATATTTTTTTTAAGGCCGCTTCTGATTACTCTTCACTCTCGTAAGGATCTTCGGCTGTTCTCGACCGACTGAATCTTCTTCTTGAACTCTTAGACGTCCAAAACTGGACGAAGCCTCCCCCCTTTGGGGGATTGGTTCTAAAAGGGGGGAGGCCTCTTAATCCCCACGCTTGGCAGGCAGCTTGGTGATCTAAGAATGTTCACCGTTTACTAAGAGGACGCAGCTGACTGACCGACTGAACACTGAAAATTAATTATTTTCCTAAGATATTATGAATAGCCGTCGGCTCAAGTTCTACTTATTTTTTCTCGGACGACAAACGGGTGCCAGATATGAACTGAACAATTGAACTGGGAGCCACGGATAGTTTTAACAACGCGTCCTTTTTAATTATAACTATTATGCGGCCTCGTACAGAAGACTTACTCTGAGAGGACAATAATATAAATAGACTCTAGCTACGTCGCAATAAAGTAAATTTTAAGACATACAGTAAGTCCAATATTTAATAATTTTATGATTTGAATTTTGTTTCCTGTATTTTAAATTTTATCTTTATTTTAATTATAATTTTGTAATTTTGTATCTTTTCTGTAAACAGTGTTTAAATGTAGTGTACATAGAAATAGTTATTGTTTTCACGACGGGAAGGCCTAGTCCCCAAGATACGGGTGCTTAAATGCACCCAATTTGGGGAATAGCGCTACAACCTGAAATGTTTTTGTACCTACTGTTTGTGGCAATAAACAAATTTGAATTTGAGTGAAGCTTAACTACCCACGATAATGGTCTGTAAATATACATCGCGTGCAAAGAGCCGAGAGTGATCGCCATAAAATATTAATACAGCGGAGGGTACCTCCGCCATTAAACCGAACACCCAGTATTTGACTTCAGAATTTTCGGCCAAGGCACACCACAATTTTTTTTTTCTGTGATGTAATCAGCCGATTACAAAGGTCGCGCCATTTTTAATCTGACTATACTCAAACAACGCCAACAGGTTTCAAAGCTAAACGGTTCGTGTTCCAAGTGAGATAGGTCTGGCAGAGCTCGAAGCGCGCGTTGTTCGCTAACTATGGACTCCTTAATTTTACATCAAAAACCACCAGCACTATCACCAGTCTTCATTTGCATATAATTAGCAAACTAATTACAATGCAGTTACAAAATATAACAAAATATCCAAAATGAAAAAACAAAAAAAACTATTCCGTGCCAAAGTACATAAGTTGTTAAAAAAACTAGCCAGGGTCTCGCTATCTAGAGTGCTCAAGGCAAGAATAATTAAAATAGGTTCTCTGGCCCAGGACGTCTAATTACTTTCTTACTTCAGTTCAAACGGGAAACTATTGTTTCAGAACGACTTGAAATCGGAAACAATCGTTTCAGGACGGGCTAGTTGTCGCTCACTCTAGCATAAATTTATGATTCATTACGATTTTAGGGTTCCGTAGCAAGCTATAGAACCCCTATAGTTTCGCCGTGTACATCTGTCCGTCTATATCACGGTAATTTTATTCAGATACAATAAATACCATAGCGCTGAAACGCAGTGCCTGCGCAGTTAAATAAAAATAGGAAAAGATCTATAAGAAAACTTGGGATAGTTGTAAAGTGGTGATGACGAGCGGGGGCTGAGTTGGTGGCGACGGCGGCCTTGGTGGTTTACCAATGCTCGAGTCGATAACACTAGATAAAACAATATATTTTATGATAATTATAATGTAACGTTTTGCATTTTTTTAAAAATATTTTTTAAGTAATCCAGTTCAAATTGGTCATTTTCGATTTATTCAAACGAGTCGAGATATTATGTGACGATTATTGCGAAAAATATGTAAAATTCTAGAAAACACCGTTACATTAAAACTATCACGACTAGAATCTAATTTTATAAGAAATAGCAGACGTTAATTCGTATAATGAGTAAATCGGAATAAAAAGTTACTTTGCACACTAAGAACTTGGTATGCAATAATGATGATTATTTTATTTCTAACTTATAACTAATGGGATAGAAAAGGAGGAAAAATGATGGAAACCCTACCGTGAGCGCATCGCGGCTCGCACTTGTCATATTTATTAAACTGTGTTTTTAGCGCATATGTATGACTTCTCATATTAATAAAAGGGATATGAAATTTTGTATCTTTTTATCGGACTCAAAACATAGATACAAAATGTCATATTTCCACCAAAAAAAATCACCCTACCATGAGCGCATCGCGGCTTGCACTTGTCATATTTGTTTGTGTTTTAGCGCATCTGTATACCTTACTATATAAATAAAAGAAATATAAAATTTTGTATCTTTTTACCGGACTCAGTCAAACTTAGATACAAAATGTCATATTTCCACCAAAGATTGAAACCACTGGCTAATAACTTGGCATCTTTTTATGTCAATTTGGGAGCCAATCTTCTCGAGATTATGTTCATTTGTACAAATTGTACAATGTATTTGTTATGGTTCGTTATTTTTGGTTTTTCTTTGCCTCAAGGGATTAGTAGTTACGTTGCTAGATCTTTAGATACTTACCTGGGATGGCGGTTGCCTATTTAGAGACGATTTATGATTCCGTAGCTATTTTATTTTAGACCAACAGCACAAAAACAAACACATAGTACAGCCAATAAAAGTCAAAAAATAATACTTGAGTAGGTAGAAATAAATCGTATTATTATTATGTGTATATATAGGTGCTATATATATAATTATACTATAGATTAGAAAATAAAAAGAATAACTAAATATTAACACAGAAAAAAACATGCGCAGTTTAAGAATCACTTATCACTATGGACACCTTAATTTCGCCCTGTCCAGTCTGTCAATCTGCCCGTTTAATACCAATTTTCTATTTTGGCGAAGCACGAGGAAAAAAATTCTCTGCGGAGTCAATCAAAAAGTTTTAAAAAAACCACGTAAATAACTTTGCGCGTCGGCTGAACCCAAAACTCATCGCAAAAAGAACGTCATGGTACGACCCTGTACTCCTGAAGGAATTATTTCTTTATTACTTCCTGCCGAATTTACATTTTTGAACTGGCAACCCATTTCCTTTCGTCTATGTTTCTCAATTTCCCACCAACTTTGACAGTAGTAAGTGCTAATTTTCGGGGGAACGCCCTTCTATCCTAAATTTAGGGGATGCCCCAAGTTGGTCGTCCTCCGGATTTTAAGCTTTAAACGTTTATGTGTGAGTGAAAAAATACAAACACCAAGTTTTGCCGCCCCGGAAACTTTGCCGTCCTAAGCTCGGGCCTACTTCGCTTACTGAGAAATCCGCCCCTGCCTCTGACGGGTATAATAGCTGACCATTACCGCCTGCAACTGTCATCGTTTGTCACCTTGATATTGCACTGGATTAATAACCAGAATATTAAATACCTAACTGATTTAGCGTTGGTCTGTGACCTGATAAATTTATTGTTTTAGCATAATTGGCACATACTTCTTGCGAATATTGAAGTCCTTAGATATAGGTGTGGAATTGGGGTTCGCGGACTGCTAAGAACGTGCCTAAGACACTTATTTATAAGGAGAATTCTGAGGAGCGTGCTGTGAGAGAAACAGAGAGACAAACATATTTTTTCTATCCTCTTATTTTCCTTATTGTCCGTGGTTTAGAGATATGCTATGTTCAGCCATTTGTTTAAAGAGCTCGAAGCGTGCGAAGTTCAAATTTGGTAAGGATATAATTCATACTTACATATTTCGCCTTTTTCTTTGACCATTTTCACCGAGGCTTCCGCACAGTCTTAATTTTGTAGTTGAAAATAGTATCTCCATAGATCGATATACGTCATGGTCATTTTCCAACTACAAATTTAAGTTTTTAATCGCAAATGATACCTCCACGTGTTCCTGAGAAAAAGGCTCTTGACAGACAGACGGACGGACGGACAACGAAGTGATCCTATAGAGGATCCGTTTCGTTTAGATGTGAAAAAACGCGTTCGAGATAGGTGAGGATGCGACGACTAAAGACCTAAATAAAGCTGGTACACATCGGCTAAAAACGTAATCGTTGTATAATGTAATATGCGATGAGAATCCTAATCAAGATACCTTTATAAAACCCTTGAAGCACTGGTTTCGAGATTCGGCATGTCGTCACAACTAATGTTGGAATTGAAAACAAGTCGATAGCCCCTACCTTTTGCTCGCATGAGTTGTGAGGATTCTGGCGTGACCTCCACCCTAGAACACTCACCAAATCATAGCTATAAGCACTATACCATAGCTTCAGAATTATGCTGCAACAAATTATCTGATTTTGGTGACTATTTTTTCAGTCAGCATTTGACCACCAATTCGCCTGTTGGTAAGCGACGATGTGGCCGAAGATGAAGCACGCAGACTTAGAAGATACCTATTCACTCTGACCTTGAAAAGCTCTAGATTGTAACTCTGAGGAAATAAGGAAGCTGGCAGTTTATTCCACTCCTTGGCCGTACAGATTAAAAACGTTGTTGCGTATCAAATCAACAGTGTTGGGATGGTATGGACTAAATATGACAAACTAGCTGTTACCCGCGACTTCGTTCGCGTGGACCTACAAAAAAGTAGCCTATGTCCGTCTCCTACCCTGAAGTTATATCTATGCAAAAATTTAGCTCGATTCGTTCAGCCGTTTATCCGTGATAACGTGACAAACACCCAGACAGAGAGACAGAGTTACTTTCGAATTTATAATATTAGTTAGGATAATGACTATTTTCTGGCATTGTCACAACAGAACTTTTCAGAAGTGAGGATTCTTGTTTGTAAGACATTGCCAGATTACGCCCCGCGGAACGTTCTCACCATAAATTAATACGTTCTTCTGGTAACCGCTTAATTTATAAACTGGCTTAATGTTTCGGCGATAACTCCGCTCTTTATATGAGCCAAGCTTTGTAGGTACTTGGAAGTTGTTTTACCACACCCACTGGGATGGACAACGGCTACGTTTTTAAAAATCTTTGCGCATACTTCTTCAGGCTTTAAACATCCCTCTGCTGAGATATCGGCCTACCCTCGAAGGGTGATTGGGCCATACTGGGCCTCGCTAGCCCATTGCGGATTGGCGGATTCACATACACCATCGGATTTCTTCTCCGGAAATATGGAGGTTTCCTTACGATGTTTTCCTTCGCCGAAAAGCCAGTGGTATATATCCTTACGTAAGTTCCAAAGAACTCATTTGTATGGCCCCCCAGGTCGAACCCACGACCCCACGAATGTGAGGCGAGCGTGCTCCAATAGAAAAAAAAAAAACCTTGCGCATGCATCGGTCAAAATACACTCAAACGTATTTACTGTCATTGGTCCATTATGAGTAAGCGTAACATTGAGATAGCCAATGAGAACGCATGGTCGCAGACCCCGCAACCGAGATTTCTTCTAACTTTGGTGAGTTTTCGAAACAACGATCTCGTAATGCGGTATCTATACATGGTGCTCGTTAATCGGCTAAAATTAGCCGTTCTATACATTTTATCGCAAGATCTACGACCATTTTGTATGTATGGAACAGCAGTATTTTTTCCCGTGAATTTTTAAAAGTCGTCGAACAAAAGTTGTTTTTTTATCTTGTATACAACAACCTCACGGCCGCTCCCTAGCCGATTAAAGAGCACCATGTATAATTATGTCTGTATTTAGTTCCACACATTCATTATGCTAGCCATTATGAACCACTTTTACAATGGGACCAACCTTAAAAACCCAAAAAAAGTATCAGCTGCTCCATACATTCCATCGAGGTTGAATATAAATTTTCTATGAAACAATTTTAAGGTTCGTCCTATTTTAGGAATACAATACATCATACTAATATTATAAATTCGAACGTTTGTGTGTGAGTATGTAAGTATGTAAGTGTGTTTGTTCCCATTCAACTCTCGGATTTGGATGAAATTTGGTATGAAGGTAGCTTGTACCTTGGATTAAGACATAAGCTACTTTTTATCCCGGAAAAATATTCAGTTTCTGTAGAATAGCAGGTGAAACCGCGGGGCGCTGCTACTGATATAATAAGCCTGTCGTCTAACCCACAGAAAACTAAAAAAAATATATTTTACTGTTCCGTGGTCTAACCCACAGAAAACGAAAATAAAAATGTATATAACCACCACTAATTATATCAAAGAAGGTATGAGATAGATATATAAGCACATCACCCGAACCGCTAAAACTCTTAGCATTAGTGGAACGGTCACGTGCTAAAGAGCTTAGCTTTACTTCGTTCATAGCTTAGCTGCATATCACATCTCTGGTAGAAAGGCAGCCGTATGCCCACCTCTAGTCTGTAGTGACGTCACGAAATTGAAATGAAGAATTTGTGGTGTAGGGATGTGACATTATATGTCTAAATCGGCGTCACCACCCTCAGTGCGTAAGTACAATAAGTCTTGAACATCTTGTGTACGTGACTCATAAGACAATGCAATGAGGCTGCTAGGTTGATTAGCTTCAAGGTCTGTTAGGTATTCCAGACTCAGGTAAATGAGAGCACTCAGGATCTTTGCATTAATCTTCTAGAAGAACTTACTCTAATTAACGTTACTTTTTATTTTCGTCGTCATCATCGTTGATGGTTACATAGATTTTTACTGAGAAAAGTAAAGTTATTTAAGTCCTAGGGAAAGAAATTGTCGCTCGTGTGACGATAACTTGGATAGGGTTCCGACCTTGATGAAATTTTGTAGGCAAATAGTTGATGTAAATACCATTTTAAGCTCTAAAATAAGAATAAATCGTTGTACGATTTTTTTAACTTTGAAAAAGGGGTTGCTCAAATATAGGGATTGCGAGGTCACAGTTCGGTGCGAATGAGTAGTTATCGCATTTTATTAATTACGCTCCAATGGCTACGCTGCGTCGCTACAATGGGGTAGAATGGAAAAAGTATAAAGTGAAAAATATCGAAAAAATCCGTTTAGTAAATATCGCAAAACATTAAAAAAAACATTTGTTTGTATATTCTTCATCTATTCATTCGTGCATCGTTAATCTGATTGAATTCAAACTTGTATTTGCAGGCCGAAGGCGGAGCGCCGGCCCCGAGCCCTACCACCCTCGGCAAGGCAGCTTCTACACGTACGAAGTCTCGTACGAAGTCGGGACTTGTTTTTTGTTGTGTTCGTCAGACGACTTTTAACACAAACTCTCCTGATGTTAATGCTGTTTTCACATAATACGCATTGTTGTTAAATATCTCCCTGAAATGGTATTTCATTCAAAATATTGAATGTAATAAGTGATGGTATCGTCTATCATGTAATGGTAACTGGCTCTCGAGTGAGGCTGCCGGTACGATTCACGACTTTGCATGCGATGCATACGTACTTGTAGTCGTTGCGTCTAGTGGTTACACCCGTTTTTTTATCACAAAAGACAGTGTAATTTATAAATGTAATTGCTTAATTTTATAATAATAATTAATCTCAATTTAACAAAATAAGTATACACGTTTTACAAACTTGGGAAAATAAATACGAGTACAACCAAGTCCGTAAATTAGAATTGCCTTTAAACAATAAATAATCAAACAAATTCGAGTTTGAGAGTTAATAGAGGCAGAAACAAAAACTGGACGCCATCGGACGCGTTATTAATTTGTTTCAAGACAATAATACTAAGATCCAGGTAAATGGATGGCTGTTAGGCCAAGTTTTGGAGACGACCACCTGTGCCTTAAAGGGTCTGGTACATTCGTAATTAAAAATAATAGCATATACTATTCCTACGACGCTACATTGTACTGTTATGTAGCTTCGTAAAAGCTACGATTGCTACATAGCTACATCGTACTGTTATGTAGCTTCGTAAACGCTACGATTGCTACGGACCTACACTGTACTGTTATGATATAGCTTCGTAAGCACTACGATTGCTACAAAGCTACATTGTACAGTTATGTAGCGTCGTAAATGCTACGATTGCTACGAAGCTACAGTGTATTGTTATGCAGCTTCGTAAACGCTACGATTGCTACGAAGCTGCAGTGGACTGTTATGTTGGTTCGTAAACGCTACGATTGCTACGAAATTACAGTGAACTGTTGTGTAGCTTTGTAAACGCTACTATTGCTACGAAGCTATCCACTCTTCACGGTTCTACGCTTTTTTGATCTAGGTGCTGCAAAAGGAGCCCAATTTATCCCGCCATCTCTGCCTGGGCCTGCCGACTAGCCTAACGATTTGTCGAACCTACTGTGTAGTGTACTTGGCCCACAGGTCGTTCGAGATAGGTCAGACATGTCCAGCCCAGTTCCACTTCAGTTCGGCGGCCTTCTGCCCAACACCAGCGAACTGAGTTTTGGAGCGCAGTATGCTATTTCTAATGCAGTCTGTTTATTTGACTACCAAGATACTCCATTGTAGTAAATAATACATACTTTTTATTAATTACAACAGTACTTAGCTATCCTTTTATTTATTACTATTGGCTATAGTATTAGCATCCCCGGGGCGATGCAACATTTATTTCCCAAACAATCCGAAGACCGTGTGTTGCCAGGGGCGATGAAACAAAAAACGTTCCATCGGCCTCGGTGTCATGTTCACCGGGTCCGATGGAGCTTTATTCCCAGCAGGCCCGATACCGGGGCCGAGTCACCGGGCCAGATGGGACTAATCCAGACTTTTTTAGATTAGTCTTTGATTTTAATTTATCATACAGGCTTGGTTTTTATGTTTCTTTTAATAATACTTGTTTGAAAGTGTATAGTGTGCTGGGTTCTTAGAACTTGGTCATTAGAAGTTGTTCTCTAAACTGGCCCCTAACCTGACTATAGAGTGCCCTTTAAGCTCGCGAAATCTCTTCTACCAAGTTATAAATTGAGACCATCCATCGGTCTAAATATAGATAACCTTTTAGCCGTGGTTACTGATAAACAACAATATTATTGTTGACTGAACGAAGTGAATATCTAAGAGTCCGCGAAAACCAATCTGTAGTGGTATGTTTGTAACTACATATATTTATTAGATAATAACTTGAGAGCCGTTGATTCGATCTTGATGAAATTTTGTAGGAAAGTAGTTAATTTTAATGTAATTTTCAGGTGTGATAAAATTTAATTAGGCTTGTGGCTCAGTGGGTGGATTTCCGCCTTCTGAGCTGTGGGTTGTGGGTTCGATTCCCACCAAGGACAAACATTTTTGTGTGATGAACATAGATGTTTGTTCTTTGTCTGGGTGTTTTTATGTATTCTATGTATGCATTTACAAAAAAAAAAAGTATTTATGTATTCTATCAGTTATCTGGTTCCCATAATACAAGCTTGCTTAGTTTGGGGCTAGATGGCGCTGTGTGTAAATAACGTCCGCCACCAATTTAATATGAGCAAAATCGGTTCATGTGTTGTGAAGTTATAGGGCTCACAAGGTCTCATTTTGGCGCGAACTAGTAGTGTAAGTTCATTGGAGTTCAGTTGTGATCGATTGGTAGATAACGTACAAATTAAGGTGAAGCGTCAACAAGCCTATTTGGCTCAATGTTAGAATGTTGGCTTATGAGCATTTGATCCCGGGATCAATACCTGATCGGGTATGATGAATTTAAATATCTGCTCTGGATCTGGGTGTTACTTGTGGCTATAAGTAAAAAAAACTGCCACATGTATGACAGAGCAACTTGAGAACGGCTAGACCGATTTGGATGATTTATTTTTTGTTGTTTTCGTAATTGTCAGGGCAAGGTTTTTTTTTGTCAAGTCGGTTATCAGCTAGTTTTTAAATAAAAATAAAAATGTCGCGCCGCTTTTGTATTTCAGGTGTGCGGTCATTCTGCGTACATCTTATCTAGCTTACGTTCAACCTCAATCAATCGATATTTATTTCTGAATTCGTCATAGTCATTTAATTTGTAAAGCCAATTTACACGACAAACATAATAAAACCAACATTTTTGCATACTGTATGTAAATTAAAACAATGATATTAAAAATTTATATTTTTGTCATAGCTGTAGAATGATTGCAATAATAACTCAATAAGCCAATATTGTAGGAGTTTTTTAAAGCTTTGCAAGCTGGCAGCTACAGTAACATATTCTGGGAGAAGATTGTATACATCGGGGCCCATGACATGAGTAAGCTTGGCCGATTTGGTTAATGTTCGGCTAATGTTGGCGAGATGATGCAAAATAAATTATATGACAACAAAAGACGTACCCAAGTAGCGGCATAGCATACCCCTCGAAATTAAAAATCTCAATAAATTATCTCCATTTAGATACGAATAAAATTATTTTTTGGCAAGGCCACCCCAAAATAAATGTTTTCCGTTTTCATATTAATTATAGGCTGAACTTCTTAAGTGGCTTTAATCAAATAAATGGCTGAGTAATGAGATGTACTGAATTAAACTCCGCTGAAATCTCAGTCATTTATATTCAGAGGAAAAAAGAACTTGAAAAATTAAAATAATTGTTTTTAATTATCGTAATTGGAGAATGCGGAGGAAAATAATTGATAAGCTTGGCGGTGATAAATAATTAGATTTATTAGGAACAGTTTGGGACAATAATACTTGAGTTGCTTTAAACAAGAAATCGTTATCATCATTCACAGACATACTTATTTGTCTGGAAGAGATCGCTGGCAGACGGGTAAAAACAAAAAAAAAAGTAGTTAGAAACTTCTTTTAAAAACTGTCTTATTAGAATTTTAAGAAGAATCATTGAGACATGAGTTTTTGGCGATAAAATAACAATAAAATAATGTTGCTGTCTATACTGCACGTTGTTATTTAAGAAAATAAAAAATGTTTACTAGTATTTAATTTATAATTTATAAGTCATCATCATCATCAGCCATAAGACGTCCACTGCTGGCCTCCTCTTTAAGAGCACCACACTGAACGACAACGTGCCACATGAATCCAGCGGTTGCCTGCGACTTTCACAATGTCGTCGGTCCACCTAGTGGGAGGCCTGCCTACGCTGCGTCTTTCGGTTTTTGTTCGCCACTCAATAATTTTTCCTCCCAATTTATAAGTACTGGAATATAAATCGCAAGGAGTTCCCTAACGTGCATGAGAGTGGAAAAATCATAAAAAATTGTAAAATATTTACTTTTGCGTTGTTTCCAAAACGCCTTAGAAAGCCCCAATGATATTTTACTTATAACTTTATTTCCGAAATGGCGCTTTCAATTCGGCTCCGCTGCCGTCTGTTTACAAGCTCATTGTAACCTAGCAACCTAGTTTCGCCAAAGAGTAAGCAAGAAGATGCGAAAAAAAAAAGAGTAAAAAAGATAGCTAATTTGAAATCTGTCTTTTAAACACAGATTTGCGGGGCCATTTTCAGGGCGCTACAGTTGCTCAAGTAAAATATCATTGAAAAGCCCCAACAAAGCTGCCAATTGAACTGGACTGTGACCAAAATTGTTAACTTGGACTATGACTCGTTTTTAGATTCACTTGAAATCTTTTGAAATTGGACACTGACTTAATATATTATGAGTGGCGCCAAAATTTGAGAGAAAGAAAACAGTACACGTTGTCATTTCATTTTTATTAAATCAACACTCCAGAAGGTCGAACGCTGTCCCACAGGACCTATTTCGCTTGTGTTGATTTCAGCACATCCGGTGTAGTGTCCCCTCTAGGCCTATATAATTATACTGGGACGGGTGAACGGATAGTCATGTCATTGCAGACGATGCTGTTTTTTGGAGGTTTTGGAGGTCTGCTGATTGCGTGGAGACTATTTTGTTTTTATATTTTAGGAACTACAAACAGTGTTCAATTCGGCCAGCCAACCGAATCAAAATGACAATAGGGAACAGGTAAATGTGTTTCTTACAAGCCTTTTATTTATATTGGTTCATCACCACGTTACTGGGCCAAGACATAAGCAAAAGGCGAAATGGTTGAATGGCCTCGCAAAAACACGATTAATAAAAGAAATCTCTATAAAGGAATATCATTTGATCAGGAATAACATCATTTGATCATGCTATAAATTTTGGTTGGATATTCCTTTGAATATCTAACCAAAATTAGTTCGCGAGGTACAAAAACAATTAGTAACTGAAAATAAACATATAAAAAAATATTACAGATGTGGTATAGTATAAGTCATTATCATCATCATGATCAGCCCCTATCAATGCTAAGCATAGCCCTATTTTCTTGCACGCCACATCCCTCTCCTGTTTCTTTTTCTCCGCACCAATAATTTTATCTACCGATCAAACGTTTTTTTCACAAAAACTAATATATTTTTTAGGCGAATTCATTTACCTATAATGCCATAAATTAAATACCTTATCATATACCCAGGGTTGATTTGAATAACAACTAGTTTAAAATACCCAAAAAAGAATATTCTAAAGGGAGAAAAAGAACACAGGTAAATTTGTCACGTGGCTGGCATCTTTATCTTCTTACCAGTTTTCATAGATATACACCTAAATTGGGAAGTAAAGTTGCTAAGCGTTTACGCATATTAAAAATCGATAAAATTGAAGTGCAAACAGCAGCAAAAAGTGGTAGCACAGGCTGGTAGGTATAGTTGCCACAGGATTCTCATCATTTTCAGACAAATAATTTCTATTACACGGGTAAAAAATCCACTTACAGGAGCCAGTTTGAAATTAATTAATGCTGCCGGTAATATTTTTAATAAGGATACTTTTTTATCGCGAGTTTTAGCAGTTATTTTCGTTTAATAATACGATAAGGTAGACAGACAATGGTAAAATAACGTACAAAAGATAAAGTTGCCACGTTTGCCAATATTCATTTTGTCGTACAAAAACAGACACCTTTAATTTTTTTATACGTTTGTGTCATTTTCATACGACATAAAGAGTAGAGAAGAATTTGTCACGGTGCATATTGCGGATTCATTTACAAAATTATAGGCCGACAACCACACTACCGTGTTACTATCGTACCGTGTTACCGTATTACTGTGTTCCGGATTGAAGGGCCATGTTTCAAGCGTAATTAATGGTCATACAGAGATTTTACATCTAACATCTCAGGGTGACGAGCGCAGTGCATTGCCGCGCATAGTTTTGAACTGTTGAAGTTCAAAATTCTGGGTGGCAATGAACTCTTATGGGCAAGCGTGACGCTTAACATCAGGTGAGCGATTTGCTCGTCTAGTCACCGAGTAACATAAAAATAAAAAAACAACCGACACGCTCTTACAAGTATCCTATTTTTTCTAAGCTGCTCCTGTTACTACGAAAGAAAGTAGTGAAAAAATAAGAATCTATGTGAATCTACTCACATTTAAAAGCACACCATGTCCGCGCGATGTTTACCTCAACCACTGCTTCACAAACAATACTATCAGCTAAGTCAACAGCGAAATAACCGAGACCTTTACAAAGGTAATATTCTGGAATGCGAGCCTGTTTCTAGAGGTAAGGAATGGAGCAAATTGGGATTTAAAAAAACAAATATTCATCATCAGCTAGAAGACGCCCACTGCTGAACCTCTCCCTTAGAGCGCCACACCGACCGACAGCGTACCACTTTCATTCACCGGTTGCCCGCGACTTAATTGAAACGTATTAAACACCAAAACGAAAAACAAAATTCAAATTATTTATAAATTATTTACGGATAAAAAAACAGAGCTCACTCAGGTCACTATCCGCAGGGTACCCAAAAATCTGGCGATGCTACCTCGTTGAATAGCAATGTTATTTCTCTGGCCGAGGTAAGCTCTTTGGTCGTTTGTTCTTCATATTGAAATAGTACATTTTAAGTGAACAAATGTATAAAACCTTACCAGAATAGTCCCTAATACCATACCCCTGGTTCGCACCTTGAGAAACGTAGGACCCTTGTCACGATGCCAATCAATATTCGCCTTTGGCAGGCCAAATATTACTTCAGCCGGCCTTCCTGAGTGTGTTTGCGGTTATTTATGTACCAAGGTAATACATAAGCTGTGCCCCGCGGTATTAACCGCGATTTTCCAATGTGTATTACCCTGAATTTACAGTTCAGTATTACAAGATCTCTCGACGGTGCTGCAGGTAAAATGTAAAAATGGTCGTAAACTACTCATAGCAAATGGTTCATGCAAGTGTGCAAAATAGCAAAACCTTTTTTTTTCAGTTCTGATATTCTGTCCAAAATTGATGTTGGAGTTTCTTTTCGTCACAGAATTCACGTTAAAAACTAGCGCTAGAAGCCCGAATTCTACCCACTCTAATTTTCACCACACAATATTGAATTTACCGTCGTACCTAAAACTTTTACCCGTTATCATCATCATCATCATCATCATCAACCATAAAGCGTCCACAGCTGAACATAAGCCTCCCCCTTAGAGCACGGGCCACTTGCATCCTCCGGTTGCCCGTGACTTTCACAATGTCGTCGGTCCAACTAGTGGGAGGCGTACCTACGCTGCATCTTCCGGTTCGTGGTCGCCACCCAAGAATCTTTTTTGCCCATCGGTTATAGGTTCCTCGAGTGATGTGGCCTGCCCATTGCCACTTCAGCTTGCACACTTACCCGTTGTGACTATCATTAAATAATAATCAAAACAATAACTGTAATAAATATCCCGTGAGTACTAATAGTAATCAAAACTCGTTCTCAACGACAATGCCTCATAGCTTCAGTGCAAGACCAATTGCTAATTGAATTGCTCGCCCATCAGTGAGCAGATTGTTGCTAATTGCGTCAAGTTGCTAATGAGAACAAAGCTTCGGGTATTGCACTGGCAATTAAGAGATAGTGCGTTTAGTAGCCACCCTTTTAGCTTCCTATCGAAGGTATAAGGGAGATGGTATTGTAAGTATGCATCATTATCAAACTAAACATTTTTTTTTTTTTTAATAAATTGAGTGATAAACCACTACCGTTCAGTTTGCTGGGTGATATGCGCCTCCGCCATAAGACAAATGGAAGGAACTAACTACCAAGACCCTGTTTTTTAACACCCAGTTTTGCAGTTAGTGACTGTAAAACATGAATGTACATTTTCTTGAATAAATTATTTTGAATTTGAATTTAAAAGCATCGAGATTTTATCAATAAGTTTTATTATGTACAACTTAAAAAACAGACAATTAAAGAAAACTTAAAAATACTGACTAAAAACTAAAACCTAAAATATCTATCAAAATTAAACTAAACTAAAAGACCATTAGTGGAGGGAAAGGTCCCCAGAATGCTGGCGGCATTGCCACGTTGAATGGCAATGCCGAGATTTTACGTAGAGATGATGATCCGAACTGTGCTTGTAGTTTGGTACTATCCGTTGAAATCCCCACCAACTGCGTCGCATTGCTGCGTGTGAAATGTACGTTTATTAAGGGGCTTTAATCTTTCAATTAAAAATGTAAAGAAAGCAAAGTTTATTTTTTCGATATATTTCGTCAAATCAAAACATGAATTCTCTTGAAATATTTCTGATTTTATGGTATACGTACATCAACATAAAATATTTGGGAATTCACACTAAGTGCAAAAACTTGCAAATACACTGGTGAGATATAAATAGCATTGATACAACTATACTATACGAGTATATATAGTAAGTGGATTTACACAATTTCGCAAGAATTAATCTGTTTTTATTGGTTTTTACAAAGTACATAAATTAAGTTTTGTAGCTTAAAATAGAGGGATAAGATAAACTTTAAGTATACTTACTCTTATTTTAAGTAAGATAAATACTTACTCACCAATAAGCACTCTGGACAAAAACAATTGAGGATTTATTCTCGTATCTGGTGTTAATGGATTCGTGCAATCTAATGCTACTTGACTTCAATGGCTGAAACTTGTCTGGGTTTGAATCCAGTATAATGGCTTCAAGTAGCAACAATTCAAAGTTTCAAAGTTTTTTTGTCTGCATTAATTTAAAAAACTTGATGAGAGCTTTTTTTGGTTATTCCTAACAGCTATTAGACGTCCACTGCTGGACGAAGCCCCCATATTGGGGGAGATTTCTATGATGACCACGATTGGCATCGTTTATTTATTAAATCGACACCGCGTTTATGTGTCCGACGATAACTTGCGAACCATTGGTCCAATCTCCGTCTTCGTTGGTAAAGCTAGAGCCTTGGCCGTGCTCAATCATTTTGCGCACAAGTTCCAGCATATCGACATATTTAGTGATAACATCACTATTATTATTAGAGAATTTAAGTTGTTTTGTACTCATTGTTTAAGATAGTAAGCGTTTTGGTATACTGTTAGCTTACTATTTGTTTTTTTTTGGAAATAAATAAATAAATAAAATAAAAAGTAGGTCATTTCATTACAATTTTTGAGTGTGAATATGAGAAAGTTTAGTCGTGGGCCACGAATCGTGAGGTTGAGAACTCGCACGGGTCGTGAGGTCTCAGTTCGGTGCGAACTATGTCGGTATGTATGTAGCAATGTTTAATCCTTAATGTTTTTATCAGAAAAATTAAGTAATCCTCAAATATAAGGAGAATTCTGTGGTTATCCTAACTAATATTATAATTCAGATAAATATAGCCGCAGTTGTATCAGAACCGATAAAGCTTCGAGATATGAAAATGAATACGTTCGTCTCGAGGAAAAAACTTCGCTTGCGCGATTCAGCACTCCCTCCATTACAACTGTCAGTCCATAACTTTGTGTCTCTGTCTGGATGCGATCGCGTTATCACAGCTAAATGGCTGAATGGATCTCGGATAAAATTCGATAAGGAGTTACTGTATATTACAAAGACGGACATAAGTAGGATACTTTTTTAAGTCCACGCGAACGAAATCGCGGGTAACAACTAGTATACTATAATTACTGAAACGGTTTATAATTGTAAAATACAAAGCTCACAACAATTTACTTAACGAGTATCATCCGGCGAGTGGTAAATAATTGGATTCAACCGCGAACGGCAAAGCCTGCAATTAAATGGAATAATCGAAACACTTTTAGAAATCGATCGTACGATTCGCTCGCAATCGAATTAAATCCGGTTCCGATTCAATGGGAAAGCGCGTCATTTCGTTCTTTGTGCATTAGCACTGCGATTCAGTATCGTATTCGGTGTTATGGCTGGGGTTTACAGCAATAAAATGTTATCTATTGGAAGTCGAAATTCGTGAACAAGTAATTCATTATTATCAACCGCAATTGTAGCTTATAATGACGATAGATCAATGGTAAGTGAGTTCGGGTAACACGCCGCACGGCGTGGGTTTAAATCCCAACAATGAGCTTGAACAATCGGTGAAGGAAAACATCGTGAGGAAACCTTATTGTGGTGGTCATCCGAGTACTTGAAGGTACCATACCTTCAAGTACTCGGATGGCTGGCTACCTGCACCCTAGCGAAATTATGAAAATGAGTTCTAGCAAATGAGATAACGACATACCGACCAGGGTTGAATTTCATACTATAATTATAGTATTTATACTACAATTTCATGCTTCGTACTGTATACTATTCATGTCTAAGGATAGTACGAAAAAATACTATAATTTCACTACTTCGCATAAATGTTCAAATATCAAAACTTGCCCTAGATTGCTTAGTACTTCTCCATGCTAATGCCAACTGCCATTCTCGCGGAGTAAAGTGAACCTCACTAAGATACAGAACAAACTGGTAAGAACGCCGACACACTTTTCAGGGTTAGCCAGCTGAGGCAGAAATGACCAGGCCACATCACTCGAAGAACCGATAACCACTGGGAAAAAAAGGGTTTTGAGTGGCGACCACAAACCGGGTGATGCGAAAGCGATGCGACATTGCGAAAGTCGTGGGCAATTACAATTACAGTATTGTGGTGGATGACAATTACAGTAGATTGTTATTCAGCAGTGAACGTTTTCTTACTGTTGAAATCATGAAATGAGGTAAACAATACAGACTTTTTGAAATAAATCAATTGCAGGACTCGCATGTAATAACCGGGGTACGCGGACCAATGCCACTGCAGTAAATTGAAAAGTAATTGCATTAAAAATTCGCGAACACATGCAGGAAAATGCAATACCTAGCAAGTTTGTTACTGGCGATAAAAAAAAATAGAACTTGCGGATTGTATCACAGTAGCGGCCTCTCGCGGCTTAGTTCGGGTGTAATTTAGATAGATAATTTTCTAACTGATGGTGAAAAGCGCATCAAAATCCGTTGCGCGGTTTAGGATGACTTAACGGATATACAGCTAGACAGACGCGGAAATCAACTTTATTTTATACTATTAAGTAGAGGCTATCTATAGATCTTAAACAGTGTGTGTTTGGGTATCTTCAAGGTTACCTACAAACCAGATAATGTCTCGTAGTGGCTAATTATTTAAATCGTTTCGGTAGACACTAGGTAAGTGTAGGCCGATGTCATCTCATTTTCAACATGTATGAGAGCGCTTAGTTGATGGGACGCGTGACCAAAATGCTGGCGATTTATCGCTACATTACAGTCCATTCTGGTATCAGAAGGTCTAACACACAGGCGATAGAGAAGCACATAAATTATTTGCACGGACGTCGTTTCATTTACTCCATTGCAATTTCCATCTCCAGCTATCCCCAACTTTTGTATTCCCCAATTTTTCCAGTTATTCAACCGCCAAGCAGTAGTGTGCAAACATAACTGTGTTCCACATTGAAGGGCAATGTTTCCAGCGTAATTACTGAGCATAAAGAGATTTAACATCACAGTGAAGACCGCAGGACAGTACCACGCTGTTTTGAACTGCCACAGTTCAAAATTCTGCGTAGCATTGAACTGTGGGCAAGCGTGATGCTTAATATCGCGATCGGCTAGTCAATAAGTTTAATTTAAAAAAAAAACTTGTTTGAAAAATCAGTTCAGGCCTTATCTTTCAGGTATAAGAGTTATATAAGAGTGGTATAAGAGTTTCTGCAGCGGTCGAGACCTCCATAGGATATATAGTAAGCTTCTACGAGTATAATATCTACGTCACCTGATTAATACTGTGTTGTAAAACAATACGACTGTATCTGCAATGTAAATACAAAATATCGTCGGTAAAAAAGCCGCGTACATAGTCACGTACGAACTGGATTGGGTTCCAAACAAATATTATGAAATCAGAAAACAATTATTTTGGCAAACACGTCGGCGCTCAAAGGTAACGGTCGCTCAGAGGTTAATGTTACTGTTATTTTGATATTCTCTATATAGTTGGGGTTTCATACTAAGTATGGAATAAGAAGGGACTTACATTTTTCCCAAGTTTATGCGGTCTTTTGTAATATCACTTAAAGAGGAATTTTAGTCACTATACTCATTAATTTTTGTCATTATACTAAGACCAATAAGGAGAATTCTGTGACTAAGACAGTCAGTCTTTGTATAATATAATATTATAATATTATTATTAGTATTTGTAGAGAAATTGTACAGAACCCAATATACGTAAAGCTTGACGCAAACTTTTCTAGAAAATACCTATTGCTCAAGTACCTTACTTACCTACTTGCTATAAATTTTATGATAGTTGCCTATAAGAAAATGTATACCGTTTTATATACCATACCGTTTCGTGGCTTAGATTTTCATCAGACATTTATAAGTGAATTCTGTGATTTTCATTTGCATAGATTTTCGTAAAATTCCTCATATTTTGATCCCATTAGTAAGCATTACCTAGACAAAACAACGAGTACCATTTATGTAGGGTGAAAATAGTAGAGAATAAAAAAAAAATATTGGTAGCAAACTCATTTCATATTTTGCAATATAAACGTAAATATTCATATAGATATATCACCAAAGAGTTTAGTTCACTTGTTACTGTAAGCAACCTCATTCACCCTCTAAAAAGATTACACTAACCAGAGATAGCGCGCACTGGCACGAAACAGCGATCGCGTTCGAAACTCAAAACGCAGTCAGTGCGGCCGCGACACGCCCTGTCAGACCAGCGCAAATAAAATAAAAACAAATATAAATAAAAAATGTCGATGAAAACGGCAGATAAATCGAAGTGGAGACGGAGAAAATGGCCCCAGGAGCTGGAGGACGATAACGATTGTTCCAGTCTCGCGTGGTTACTCAACTTTAGGCTCGACGAGCTCGTCAATATTAAAGTTCCAGATGATGAGCCTGTAAGGTCAGTGAAGGAAGCCAAGATGGAGGTTCCTGAATATCCGCTAGCGCCGAAGAAGCCTCCTTACACGTATCCGGAACTGATTGAGAGAGCTCTGAGGGAAAATGGAGAGCTGACTGTTTCTGCGATCTATCAGTGGATTTCGTGAGTTATGCTTTGATTCCGAACGATGACGTAAAATTGTGGACTGTATTGTTCTGATATAAAAATCTGTAGTTTTGGCTCCTATTTACTCTATTCCTGCCTAAGTCCATAGCAAAAATCAACGCAATGCGTAGAAAAAATCTGTTAACTGTGTGCAGAAGTGATTCATTCAGTAATAGGTAATATCAATGCCACATTTATTTAGAACTTTACAATACAATATAGCTTTATTGTACACAAAAAAGACAATTATACTTAAAAATAAACAATAATAAAAACACGGTAGTATAATGGGCGCCCTTATCGCCTAAACCAAATTCCACCAGACAAACTTTGTGCTTTTGTTCTTAAAATAGTTGTTCTAGTGCATAGATCTAGTATTTTTTTTGGATCGAAGTTTTCGTGCTGTTCCCAATTTAGATGCCTTACCCATGGCCTACTAGTTTTAGTGCTGTTCCCAATTGCTGTTTCTTATTTAGATGCCTTAGCCGTGGCCTACTAGTTTCGTTGTACTTATGTTAGTAGTGCTACGGTGCCTTCAGAAGATGCCACAACAAAAATCGCCTTGACTTAATAATGGACAAAACAATGAAAAATTAATAATAGAATGCTACGAGAAACTTTTTAAGGGCTCATGTATGTACGGCAATGTACGGGCTCATAATTCAGCTCTTTTGCACTTTTTACCATAATCCGGTAGGCGTCATGGGGATCGCAGAACGCTCACCGTTTAATAAGAGAACGCTGCTCCACGTCATCCGGTGGTTCTGGTCACAGTTTTAGAACATACCCGAGTAATGCCTCTGTAGCTCAGAAATATAAGAACGGGATGTGGTCTATCCTCTCTAGCAAACGGTCGATTCCATCGAATGTACGTGCAAATAAACAATTGCATGTCGGCTTTTGATCTTTGTGTGTAGCTTTTATTGATGTGTGCGCGCTTGTAGAGACATGGATTCCATGTATATTGCAGTACTGCTTACTTAGTCCACACGCACTGCCCTCAAGAAATAGCAGACTTGTTTTTTTTTTTTTTTTATGGCATGGGTGGCAAACAAGCAGACTTTTTTTAACTCGAGTTAGATACCTAGCTAAGTAATCATAGCTCTTAATAAAATCAACCGTAATAAATATCCTATAACTGGATTTCATCATCTTCATCACTAAAGACGTACACTATTGAACAAAGGCATCGATAACTTTAGCAATTATCCCCACGCTTGGCTTGGGGATTGCAGAACCCTCGCCGTTCCCTAAAAGGCTGCCCTGATAATCTTTCATCAATTACCTACCGATGGATGTTTTTGAGTTGCGACCACGAATCGGAAACCGTAGGCAGGCCTCCCACTAGGTGGAGCGACGATATTGTGAAAGTAGCGGGCAACCGATGAGTGCAAGTGGCACGTTGTCGGTCGGTATGGCGCTCTAAGGAGGCCCATGTTCAGCAGTTGACGTCTTCTGGCTGATGATGATATGTTTCGGAAACCTCGTTTACGAGCCAGTTCCCATCCCTGGGCCCGTACCGTGAGGTGCTTATTGCGATGATTATTAGGCTCAGCCGAGAACGCTGCACCTTATCACGCGGCGATACGGTTCGCGGTCGCGCAGTGTCATCGGCTGAACCTAACAATCATCGCAATAAGCACGTCACGGTATGGGCCCAGACCATCTTATACCCCGATACTTAACATCAAGTGAGCTTGTAGTCCAGCGACTAGCCTGTTTTTTTTAACCCGTTAGACCCCACTGCTATGCAAAGTTCTCCCCAAATTCCCTCCATCTCTCACACTCCGTCACTAGCCAGGACCAGTCACAACGGAACGCGTTCAAGTCGTCCCACCAACTCTTTCGGGGCCTTCAGGGTGGCCTACGCCCATCTTGAGGCACTCAATGCGTTTGGACCTTTGTCCACCTTTCCGGATGCATTCGACAGAAGTGAACCGCACACTCGAAACTTCAGTTTGGCACAGTCTTGCTGCCAACATCCGCGATGCCAGATCGATAGATGGCAGTTCGGTGTTTCGTACTCGGCCCGTTCTCATCACTCCGAGGACAGTGCGTTCCACAGACGGTCAAACGACCACGGCTCACGAAATAAAGGACTCCGATTCGCTCATGGACTAGCCTGTAAAACATTAAAAAATCCTAAATTAAAAAGCTGAAAACGGAACACCCTTATTGATCTGGATTTGTAGTAGTATTGTGGTCGCCGCTACTTGTGTGCACAGTGTAAACAGTAGGCGATACGCTACGATAACAAATTAATAACATCCCGGTCGGTTTCACGGTCCGATTGCCATCTAAATACAAACATTAGCGGGGTTAGGGCTAGATTAGCGGTACTTTGGCGACCGGCAGCTTTACACCACTCGACTCTACTTTTTTAATGCGGTTAGATATGCATGTTCTGAAATATACATATTTTTTAATACATGTTTCACTTTCTCCGAAAATACCGACTAGGCCCCGATATATTTCTTTTAATCACGGTACATCAAACTTTTGCTTAAAAAATATTCTTAAAAAATAAAATCAAATAGTTATATTTAACGATTTAAAAAAAAGGACAGCTAAGGCTGGGCCAGAATTTAAATTTAAAAAAGCTTATAAAAGTTCTCAAATTCTGGGTTTCATATAATGATAAAGAACCGGCGAATCCATTTCAGCTGTGGCAGCGATGAACAAGAATACGTACTTATCCTGATGCAATAAAAATAGGAAACTGTTTACTGACTGTCAAACTAATCGATAATCGTAATGATTTTACTGGCCAGTAAGCAAAAAAAAATTTCTGAAATTGAGTTACTGTACGTGCTAAATATGGTGTAGGAGCTAACAAGCGTTTATATTATGCAGATAGTCACTCTCAGATAGTCAGACAGTACACTCTCTAGTCAGTGGAATCAATCGACAGTAAGTGGTCAATATTCACTGGTTACACAGATTACATACATTACATTATCAGCCAGAAGACGTCCACTGCTGAACATAGGCCTCCCCTTTAGACCGCCACACCGACCGACAATGTGCCACTTGCATCCACCGGTTGCCCTCGACTTTCACAATGTCGCCGGTCCACCTATTGGGAGGCCTGCCTACGTCTTCCGGTTCGTGATCGCCACTCAAGAAAAATTCTTCTTCCCCATCGGTATCGGTACATAACCAGCAACCAAATCATACCTATTCCCCTCTCTCGAAAATGGTATGATGAGTTCAAAAGAGCCTAAACTCGTCAAATGGAATTTTTAATAATTTATTTACATTAGGCAAAATGTGGTCAAACGCAAAAGTATATTGAGTTTTTTTTTTCTAAACTGAATTCGTTCGTGTGAGCAGGTTGCTTTAATTAATTTTGAACCACCCAATCCTAAACGCGTTTAGCATACGCACAGCGACAAAATGTTCTTTACCCTCTAAGTAGTGCGAAAATGAGACAAACGTATAGCCGCGTCATATTTTTGAACAAAAAAGAGTAGTGACCGTTTTGTGCGCATGCTAATCCTGCTAATCTCTGCTAAACTCGTCCCACGCTTGACGAACACGTCTTTTGGAATGCCCCGTCTACTAGTTGTATTATCTTGGACGAGATAGACAACGGTCTTCAACCAATGTGAGTGATGGCATATGGAACTGAAACGTGGTCCTTGACTACTGGCTTTTTGAACAAACTCAAAATCACACAGCGTCGACATATGCTCTGGGTTTCTTTGCGTGATAAAATCCGAAACGAGGATATTCGCCGAAGAACCAAAGTCGCCAATACTCGTATAGCTTAGCTGAAGTGGCACTGGACAGGCCAGATCACTCGAAAAACCGATAACCGATGGGAAAGAAAGGTTTTTGAGTGGCGACCACGAACCGGAAGACGCAGCGTAGGCAGACCTCCCACTAGTTGGACCGACGACAGTGTTGATGACCGCACACTATAGAGGTTACCAGGATGAAATACGATAGTGTGAATTTGTGCACTCGGCTAAATAATGTAAGTGTAGGGGCTGACTCGGACTTGCGATACCAAGATATTTTGGTGCTGGGCTAAAGTTAGACAATTGTTTATATATACATACATAATATGTAGATATAACCAAAGTTCAACTTTAGCCCAGCGAACTGGAAGACGCAGCGTAGGCAGGCCTACCACTAGGCGGACCGATGACATTGTGAAACAGTTTGTTGGCCGCCGCCAACTGGTGGAACTGTGTTGCACGTTGTCGGTCGGTGTGGCGCTCTAAGAGAGAGGCGTATGTTCAGCAGTGGACGTCTTCCGGCTGATGATGATGATGGTGATGGACGAGATAGCAACTTCGGTTTGTCAAAGACTAAAAGTTCAGGTAAATTTATTAGATTTATCAGTATTCCCATATTTAAAGAAAAAAAATATCGTATCTACTGTGAGACGAGACGAACAAGTCGCTCGCCGTAAGAGTTCAGTGCTATCCAGAAGCTTTGAGCTTCAACAGTAAATTCCCTGTACATTCCAGAAATTTCATGTATACTTCTAATTACTTTTCTTAGGTCTAGGTTCAATTTTCCTTATAACAATTCTGCACAGTTACCGTTTAGTCGTGAATAGACAAGCAGTAACATACATCTTTGATATTAATATACCTTATGTTATTTTTTATTTTTTAAGTGCTTTTATTAACTAAGCGAAATACATTAAACCTATAACTACCTAAACTACTTAGCCTACTACATAAAAAAGTTGGATAATCCAGAGACAATTGAAGATCTATAGATAATCCAAATGTTCAAGCCCACTACCATTTAATTACCATTATAAATACCATTTCATTCAATTAAATTAACATTACGATGTCAACAAATGCTGGAGGTAAAATGAGAGTAAAATTCAATGGCATGAAACAGGATTTGTTTACATTACAAACCATTTGACTTGGTAAACAAGCATTGAGCTTGCTCAAAACACCACCATTAGACACAGAAAGCGTTCAGTTACGGTTCTATATAATCACAAAGCGTCACTCTTCAAACAAGTATTATGAGAAGAAAAAAACAAAAAATCGACTACTAAATGTAATCTATGACATTTCGGATATCAAGAAGAATCTAAAGACACAATCGGTCAAGCCGTTTTGACTACAGGAGGTAATGTAGAAACACACAAATGTACAGCATACTTATACGCAAAATTACGCTTCTTTTCAGTCGGGTAAATAACCAGCAATGGAAGTAGCTTTATTGGTGCAGCGACCCACAATGTGTCTTGGTCTCTATACTAAAAGGCGGACCATAGTCTATACCAATAGGAATAAAAGTAATTCATGCATGACAATGTCTGATTATCGAATTACCAAACAATGCTCAAACAGGTGCCCTGTCCCCTTCGCCGGATGTATCAATAATGGCCCGCATTAGTGCGGGCCGATCGATCTCCGGGCCGCGGCCCGTGCCATTCGGAGCGCGCGCCGCGCGGGCCCTACTGCGAGCATTGAGCTAGTAGATACTATGCACTAGAGGCGACACTGCAGTACATTCCAATGTCCCATTAAATTGTCAGCATTTTGTCAAACTTCAGTGACTCACTCCCTCATTCGCACAAATATGCATGGGTTGCCTCAAAGTACACAGGAGAGACCCCATGTTTATGCAAGATTTTGCTGTATTGACGAAATGCTTATTGATCAACTGCGAGTTGGACAAAATGCTTATTGGATCAAGTGCTATTTGATCATTTATAGTATGCATGTTTGCTATACATTAAGTACTGTCCATTTGTTCTTCAATAGGCGAGCCAGTATCGAGGAAACCAGGTTCCCTCGACAATCAACAATTATAATTATACCTCGTTGGCGAGACATATAAATTAAACATTAAACAGTAAATGCAACTAATACAACTTATCGCGTGATCAAAAAGCGAACTTTAGAGAGGGACCAAAACCTGACCAAGGGCCAGAGGATAGGAGCAGGTAGATTAAATTGACCAAAGTCTTCGACCAAAGTAAAATGAATGGACAGGCCCTAACCACACAACTTCCTAAAAATAACTAGTTAAACAATCGAACTTAGGCATCAACACGTAATTTAAAGTACTATGTATAGTACAATTTGCAGTTTTCAAAATTCTCTTACTTGGGCCTGTTCATTCATTTTACTTTGGTCGAAGGACCAAAGTGACCACAATCAAATGGGACATCGAAATGTAATGCAGTGACACCTCTATTACGTAGTACGTTATACCTAGAGAGCTCAATTGATGTAAGCCGCTTGACGCCCGGTGATGTGAATTGTGACCCCCCTTTTTCTTGAAATTTCGTTCGTCATTCAACTTGATTGCATCGATTAATTTGTGAATTTATCCATTTGTTAAAATCTGTTCCAAACCAAGTGTTCTGTAAAAATCACTTTATAATTTTGTGTAGTTAGTTATTTTTATGGGATACGAAGTTGAAGAATTTGAATGTTTCAAGATTTTTCGATTTATAATTTAGTAATGATTTACACTCATAGCTCCCATTAGGACTCCCTCTCTTGGGGATGCCATATAACACACAAAATCACGGACAAATAACACCCAGGGAGCCTATTCCTGTGCGCTCGAGATTATCTCGATCACTGTCTCTCTAATGTAGAATTTAATAGGAGTGAGAGTGACCAAGACAATCTCGAGCGCACAGGAATAGGGTCCCTGATCAAGAGCAGATATTGAAATTCATCATTCGAACTTCTGCCCGGCCAGGAACCATACAAGAGATCCCAAACTCCTACTCCTCCGACTAAGCTACTGAAGTAAAAAAATTGTGTTATTTTTAAAAACTAAGCCAAAAACAAACTGAGTTTAGCTCGGAACTTTTCTCTATGAATAGGAACAGAAAAAAAGCTGCATAGAGCAAATCGCGATTAGCAAAATTTTTTTTTTCCTAATCCCAAAAGAAAAAATAACTGCTGAGTTTTTCTTCTGCTGTGCCATCTACCTACCTAATTACACTAATATTATAAATGTGAAAGTTTGTGTGTAAGTATGTAAGTGTGTTTATTCCCGTTCAACTCCTTAACTGGACGGATTTGGATGAAATTTGGTATCAAGGTGCTTATTCACTGGATTAACACATATGCTACTTTTATCCCGAAAAAAATAACCATTCCTGTAGAATAGTGGGTGAAACCACGGGGCGCAGCTGGTGATTTAATAAAAAAAAAAACTATTGTTTTCAGAGACCGCTTCCCCTACTATAAGGCCAATGATGAGCGCTGGAAGAACTCGATCAGGCACAATTTGTCCATTAACCCACACTTCCGCAAGGGGGCTCGTGCGTCGCAGGGGGCCGGCCACCTGTGGTCGCTAGCCCCCAACGCGTTGGACCTGCTGCCGTCCAACCCCGTGCCTGAAGAGGCGCCGAGGATTGCCGTCACTGTGCCTGAGGCTGAGATGAAGATTATGGGTTTCCCTAAGGTACTTCTATTTAACTGAAAGTATTATTTCTGCAAAGGAGACAGAACTTCACAAAGGAGTGCTACCTGTCGTGGCTGGACCAACCAACCAACCAACCGAGTGCCTGTAGGGGCGTCAATAATATAATTATTATGCCAGAGACGTTTCGATGTCCAAACTAAATTTAATCTAGTCTTCTGCAATTTGAAATATTATTATGGTAAACACGCATTTCGTCAAATACGCAGATAGTCCAAGTTATTTTCTTATTTGTCATAATAATTTTGTTTTCTCCTTACATGAAAAATAACACTTTATACATATTTTCCACGTTAAATAAAAAAAAAAAAAAACTCTTCACTATTAATAGGATAAGAAGAACAATTCATTAGATATTTCACTATTTATCGTAAATATAAGAAAAAAGCTTTGAATTGTTTTGTATTTTTACGTGTAACTGCACACATACATATTGGACTATCAGCGTATTTGACGAAATGCGTATTGGACCAATATCTTTTTAATGCTTTTTTATTTATATAAACATAGAAAAACAGAAAGCAATAATTTTAGGATTATTATTTAAATAACATTTTATAGATCTGTATCACACTCTAAAACTATGTATGCCTAGTTGCGTTACATGAAATTTATTATTATTATTTTTTTATTGACCGAGCGAAGCGAAGCTCTCAGAGTTTACTGGGACAAATCGGCACTTGTATGTATGTTTGTGTGTATATATGTATGTTGTGTGTATATTTGTCCGATGATAACTTGCGAACCGCTGATCCGATCTTCATGAAATTTTGTAGACAAGTGGTTCATTTCAATACAATTTTTAAGTTTGAATATGAGCTGAATCGGTTTTGAAGAAATAGAGGTCGCAAGGTCTCAGTTCGGCGCGAATTATTATAGTATTATACTAGTTATTAGTATTAGGTGTGCTATCTGAGAATGGATCCAAATGCTCACCCGCGCATTTCAACCCCGTGTCTAGATAAGACGGCCAGGAGCGTCATAGACGGTTGGATAGGATAGCCTGGGGCGTTAATCTACGGTCTACGGTTGGTACAGAAAAAAAAAGCGAGAAAATGGAAGCTTAACTTTGGTAGTCGCATCAATCACAAAGAAATCTCGTTATTCCAAAATAAAAATAATGACGAAATTACGTTTTTGTTCCAGGTGATAGTTCTGGACGAGGCAGCCATCGCGGCGGCCAGCATCATCCCCGACCAAGACTTACTCACAGGTAGTACAAGTAAGTTTCGAGTCTTTCGTCATTTTGTCCTCTACCACCCTGAACAAAAGGCTGAGACATCGACTCTATACTTTCTTATTACTTGCTACGCTTCGCTGTTCCACCCGGTGTCCTCCATGAACCTTACATTTTTATAAGGCCTGTTTTTTTTTTTTAATTATATATAAAGCTTTGCTCCATAGACTCTGGGGTCCGTGCCTTTTGTCATATTTTACAATTTTTATTAACTATTACAGATAATAAAACTAATGGCGTTACAATAGGAATATACCGAACTTATAATATTATTGCAAACTTAGGTGTTATTTATTACTAGATTTACATTTACGATTAATAGCCTAAAGTTTGAAGCGCATCGTAACGGTAGAGGAGAGGCGCTGCGCGGCAGAATATTCTGAGAAGTTTTGCGTCGCGCATTGGTCACTCCACTGCGATACCGCTGTAGTGCGTTTCGATCGTACTTTTTCAGGTTGTTACCTAATTCAATACCAAATTTCATTCAAAACCATTCGAATGGCTATGAAATGCAAATGTCAAAATCTCACTTAGTTACGTTGTACGTGGTGTTAAAACGTGTGTAAATGTTGTTTGTACGTGTTGGTTTTATAGCTCTATACCTGCTATTCTCCTTCAACTGCAACGTTGTGGCTTCTGTTGTGTTGCCGCAATTTTGCCAAAATCGTGTGCAGTTTTAAGGTTGTCAAGCATTGGCCCGTGATATCCAGATACTCTAGAACCTTGTTCATAAATTCTCGAAAAAAATATAAACAAATTATTGTCATAAAATTTTATGTCAATGACAATAAATTGTATGTCAATGACAAAGCAACAATGCAATACCTAAACATTTTTATAATTGTATTTTTTTTTGGAATTTATTTATCACCATCATCACCAGACTTACTAAGTCAGATTTATTGTGAGAGAATTGTTTAAATAATGTTGATGTTTATTAATTTGTTTTAATCAAATGATGAACATTACAGTTTAAACATAAACGGTATAATAACTTCGCCCTCTATAACAGGAAAGCTACGTTTTTCCAAAGAAAACCGAACGTAACAGTAACCGAAAATAAAACAAAACGACAACAACAACAAACAGTCACTAGTAATGAAATAAACAATAACGGGAAGGCACAATCACATTCGGGCCCAAGAAATAATAATAAACAAAATGGCGAAAACATTTATCGGTCCTAGAAATACTACCATTTAAAAAAAATATGATTCAAAAACTTTATTTTTAGATTTTTGTATGAGCCTAACAAACAAGAGGAACAAGACATAATTCAATATTTTACAAAAACCTCAAGAGACAGGACCAAAGCAACAAAATAAAATACTATAACATAGCAACCGACAGCGACCTCATCTCATGACCCAGTACGGTTTGTCACCGTGGTAAATAACGACTACAACCCTCCAGAGCAAAAACTACAAATTTGAACCCACAATGCAAGGTCCTTAGCATCTACCGAAAGAATGATAGAATTAAAAGAAGCAACTAGCATCCATGGAGGAGGCTTTCACCCGCAGAGGGGTCCTCAACTCTAAACTTAAATAATGTTAAAAAAATATAATGTAATAAATACTAATCTGGTATATAATAATACCAATTTAAAAAGGTTAGCCATTGCTATTCAACGCGGCAATGCGGCCAGCGTAATGGGCACCTTTGCGCCGGGTGCAGTCAGGGGTGGGTAATTTTTGTAATTTAATTGACTATATTTGTAAGTATTATTAAATTGATTAAATTTGTTAAAAAAAAAATATGTTAATATTTAATTTTGATTATGAACTATAAAAACATAAGTAATAAGAATTTATTTAATATAAATATATCTATTTAAAGTTGTTACTTAAGAAAATTAAAATAAGGTAAATAAATCTATTTAAAATAAAAACTAAAATGTATGAAAACTAAGCATATAAAATAACGAAATGTAATAAAAATATTTCAATGACTGAAATTTAAAAAAAAAACACTTAATATGATTTAAATCATATTACGATGAAGTCAATGTTTTGTAAGGGAAGAAATTAAAAGGCCATTTATTTTTTATTATACTTTTTATTCATGTGCCTAAACATCTGTAATTACAAAAAAAAAAAAACTATATTGCTAAAATATTCAATAATAAGTAAATAAATAGTATAATAAGTAAAAGTATATTGATTTTAACGTAGGAAATTATGAAATATACTATCACCTCGCTATTTTTTACTTTTTTTACATTAAAACATTTGTTTACATTTTTTTTCCGTAAATTGAAAAGAAGCAGTACCTAAATGTAATATCGGGTTATCGTTATACTATTTTTTAGTATGTTGTATTGGCTAAAATATCAAGGATAGCCAATCTGAGTTGTACAAACACGAACAAAATACTATCATATTTGTCTTGTTTGTTTATTAGAATTAGGTACTAGGTAAGTAATTATCGTCCCTTTGGATAAGCTTTAGTAAAAAAGTTTGTAAGCAAAAAGCTGTTTCATATTTATTCATACAAGACAAAAAAACAATGGCAAATGCAAGACAAAAGGTTCATTTTGTTTCGTTCAAACGCCATTGTTAAGGCGTTCTAATTAAGGGCTTCAAGTGACTGTTTTGAAAAAGCACGCTGTCGAAAAGACAACGTGCGTAAATCGTAAATAAAACGTGTACAATCACAGGAATGTTTTCCTACATTACTATTAGTACTCCGGGATATTTACCACGACTTTTTCTTTTGTTGAGTTCCCGATAGTTCCCGTGAGTACTAATAGTAATGTAGTAAACAACCAAAAAAAGTCTAAAACAGTGTTTAATGTTTACCTTCACCGAAAAATAGCTTTACGTAACGATTAAACTCACTCGCCTCCATAATTTATTTTCGTCTAACAATTAAGACTTTAAATTAGAATTAACAAGTCCATTAATTTACAAAAAAAATATCTCAAGAATACGTAATTGATGATTAGAAAACGACCGCGCGTGGTTGCTTATTATCTGAAAATATGGAGATTGCAGACCAGACCGGTGGTCGAGGCTGCAGCTTGAGAAACCTCCTGACGATGTCCTTTCTCTGAATCTGATACCTGAAACCTCTAAGTAAAGCGGGACCGTTTGACAGTCTAGAATTCCTTTTAATTAAGAACCGTTTTTTTTAATGCCTCCTATATCCTTGTTTCACCACCAACTCCCCAGTTGGTAAGCGGAGGAAAAAAACATTAATCTCTTTGCCGAAGTTTTAAAGCTTCGTTATTATTTTTAAATTTGGTGAAGAAGAAAAAAAAAAACGTTGAAATATTTGTTTTTGTCCTTCGTCTTCGCCAAAATAGAAGTATAAAATAAGATATTAAATGTATTTTTTTTAATATTCTCTCTGAAAAAGCTGGAGCCGGCTCTTAAGAGGGTCGACTAGAAGTTTTGGCGCATTCTAATTATTTAAAATTGTGTAGCTGTCGCACCGTTTCCCATGCGATTGAGGGAGTTAGTGAATTTATATATTTTTTTGATGAAATTAACGTTTCGTGGAAAAACTGTTATCACTCCCTAAATCTAATCAAAATATTTGGTTTTTGGTGTCAATGACTTTATATATTATCGGTATCAAATGAAAGGCTTAAAATATATATATACTAGCTGCGCTCCGCGGTTTCACTCGCTATTTTACAGAAACCGAATATTTTTCCGGGATAAAACGTAGCATATGTGTTAATCCAGGGTGTAAGCTACCTCCATACCAAATTTCATTCAAACCCGTTCAGCCGCTACAGAGTTGAACGGGAACAAACACACTTACATACTTACACACTAACACACACTTTCGCATTTATGATATTAGTGTGATTTTCAGCTGTTTTTTTATTCGTTTTTCAATCTATATCTTGTTCTCTATTGCAGTGTTCCTTAATCCAGTTTCAACGGAGCAGGTGGTGAGGGAATGCGGTCTTATTACTGCGGACTAGAACTTATTTTTACCGTGGCTGTGTGAGGCGAGACATAGTGTCAAGTCAGAATAACGCGCCGGAGATACCTTGACGACGCTTTTGTGGAAGTGATATGAAGAAAATACACAATCAACTCTTTACAATTTTAATTGGGACCCACTACCATCGTACCGAGACATCCATAGTGCGATTATTGTTAGGTTAACAAAACGAAACGCGAAATGTATCGTAAGGTGTCAAGTGAAGTAGGTACGCAGTCGGTGTACTAATCGGGTGTACTAGAGGGAACGAGCGTAATATTTCACAATTAAAGAGAAAGTTTGCTATAATAGTCTGAGTCAGTTTTAGTCACAGTCCAGTCCAAGTCCTGAGGCTAATACAGAGTTTGGAAACGAATACTTAAGGAATAATCCACTAATAAACTAACACTTAATCTTTTTTTTTCTATACAGACCAGACCAACTTGGCCACGTTCTTTTGCTATGTCCATTAACAATAACTATATCTGGGTCTTGATATGAACTAAATTACAATTTATTTTGAACTAATTTACTTTAAATAAAAAAAATACATATATGATCTTTGTTATACTGGCTAAATAAACAAGACCTGTCGAACCAAAATGTACGTAATGCGCCATCTATTAGAACCAGTTTTTTTTTTTATCGTCTCCGTGTAAAAGTCTCAGTGTTACATATTATTATGCCATGTAATCTTGTTACTTAAATAGAGGTCCCAACGAGCTTCGTCAAAGTACATTCAGCCTAGTTAGTAAGTGGTTTAGATTAAGCTTAGACTTAATTAGGGACCGATTCACCTTTGCACCCAATTGTGTATTTGAAAAAAATACCAGGGCTGCGTTCAATGATATCGTCGGATAATCACACGACGACGCCTCAGCTCTATTTAGCAAGCCAGTGCCATAGCCCTATACGTACTGTCGTTCAAATGGACACCGTAAAACTGTTGGGTGAAAATCACACTACGGTCAGTTTGAGAACTTTGGATGAAAAATTTTGACACTTGTGTTAACGTTTTAAAATTTTAAAATTTATAAGTTTATTATTTTTGTTTCAATTTCACAAATATGGATGTTTTAGCAAAAACTTAAGTAATTTTATGAAAAATATGTATTTTTTAATATTTTTTCTGTTTTAAGGGATGATTTTGCTGAAAAAAATGAAACGAAATGGAACTGAGTGTGATATTTCTGAACGTAGCCCTTCACTTCGTTATGAATATCTCAGTAAAAATCGGGCATTGTGAATATCTGAGTAAGAATAGGGATAATTTGTTACCCTTTGCAGTTTGGTTGTTGTAATTTAGTCTAGTTTTGATATTGCATTGATTTAGAAATATTCTAGCTATACATATAGTAGTAGTTTGATTTTGAAAATTCCTTGCCAGCATACTCTGTGATGGTTCTTATCTAAATAATATAACTACATTTATAAAGTAACTACACTACTTTTATTTAAAAAAATTACTTATTTGATTCACGGAGTTGTTTTTTGTTTATTGTACTGACTGAAGAGACGAGCAAGCAAGTGTAAAGCGTCACGCTAGCACATAAAAGTTTGAAATTTTGAACTTCAATAGTTCATAACCCTGCGCGGCACCGCACTGCGCCCTCACCCTGATATGTTTTAGATATTAAATTTCTGTATGCCTAGTTAATTCGCCGGAAACACTTCCCTTCAATCAAGAACACAGTAATGCTTACACACTACTGCTTGGCGGTTGAACAACTGGCAAAGGTGTGGTACTTCCCCAGACGGACTCTTGCAAGTCTCAACAACTTGTTGATCTTGACAATTCTGACATCTCTACGCTGTAATGCATCAAGTAGAAACTTGGGTGCTCCATTCCAACAATCCACATGTGGTGCGACTTATGCTTAACCGATTTTGACGAGTCGTAAGATTCCTCTATACGTCCGGAGAGTCATAAGCTACATTTTGCAGTCGGTTTTTGTTGCTCTTTTAATAGTAATAATACTTGTTAAAACTTATTTTCTCATCACCATCATCGACAGTCCGAGGACGTCCACTGCTTAACAGAGGCCTCGCTCTTTAAACTCCACACTGAACGAAAATTTGCAACTTGCATCCACCGGTTACCCGAGACCTTCAAAATGTCGTCAGTACTTTTAGTTAAGCCTATACCAACGCTGCGTCTTCCAGCTTGTTGCCACTCAAAAACATTTCTTACCTAGCGGTTATCGGTTCTTCGAGCGATGTGGCCTGCCCGTTGCCACTTCAGCTTGTAAATCCTGAAAGCTACGTCTATAATTACATAATAACTAATAACTGAGCAATAGAAAAAAACAGCTTGTACAGAAATACAGAAATATTTATTTCGAAACAAAAAAATACAGACACAAAAGAAGCATAATGGTAAATTAAATATACCAGTCATAGTCACGAAGTTTACCTATATATTTGTCATGAGACCGACCCCAACTCTGCTTAAGCTGGTTGTAATCAACCAGCGCTGGTATTCTGTTGGGGCCGGCCGGTGACGTCACGCGCGGTACGGTATAGTTGCGTGCGAACAAGTGCAGCGAAAGCTTGTCGTTCACTTAAATCAATGAACTTGCATGTTCAGTGAATTTTCATGTTGACTATGAGAATTAGTATAAGACAGTGGCGCCGATTCTGTTATACTACTCACTAAGCTCAAGCAGTCTGAGAGGATAAAGCCGGGAATACACATGATTTAGCTGGCACACTTGCATACCAGCTCCTTGAACGTGCCAGCTATTGTCATGTGTATACACTAACTGGCATGCCTGTATCTGGCAAGCAAGTAGATCGCACACAATTTGATTTACTTGCTTGCAATATGAGGGAGGTGCCGCGGGGGGCTGCAGATCCGGCAACGTACAGGCATTCAAGGGAGCAAATTGTATGGAAGTTTACTTGCAAATGTATCCACGGCGTGCCATTTACTTGCATATGCTGTTTACTAGCAAGCAAGCTACTGCTTTATTTTACAGGCATGTGTATTCCCGCCTTCTCTTTACAATATGGAGTTAAAAGTTAAAGGATAGCAATAATTTTAGAGCTGTCAAATTTAGCTTAGTTTAGAAATTGGTACAACAGAATCTACACCATTTTAAATGTGGCAAAATCATTGTAAAATACCATCCTCAATAATTGTACATTATTAAAAATATTGAATGAGCAAGCGAGAGAGAACGAAAATTGGTTTACAGCTCTTAACCACAGGCCCTTCCGAAGCAGGATAGTGAGACGCCAAGGTGACGTGATGTACCATTGTTATGAAACCGCAGCGCTGTGCCCCGCCCCGCCCCTGCTGCGGTCTGTCTCCTGCACGAGTGCCTGGCGATGCATCTTGTGAGAATATTCAGCCTTTAGGCCGCAGAACAGAAAACAAGGAGATGTGTTTTTCGCCAATTAGTTCGTTCGTATTCGAATGTCTCCTCGTATCTTCAACACACTTATAGGAAAAACAATATTTTAGAACTTACGTGTGAAATGATATTCCATCTTTTAAGTACCTTGATGGCACTAATGTAACTATAACCACAACCGTCACAATAATTACTTACATTACATAAATTACATTGTTGGTTTCTCGATGGATGCCACATCTCCCTTGTTCTGTGATCTGACCTTTAGTAGACGTATATTATGCTACACTATATAAACTACACTAAAGTTTCTGCAACAAAAAGAATATAGTGCTGTACATGAGTTTTGTGGGTCGATACTCACCTGGGTTTGTCGGTAATACCCTCGAGACCTTACACGTGGTGACACACGGGTAGTACTTAACGTGTTGACTAATCACTGGTGGTTTCGGCTGTGATTTGAACCACTCAGTGAACAAAGCCATGGCGCCAAGCGGCTTTGCCGCCTTTCCGCCATGATGTACGGTGTATATATTTATATATTTTAATGATTAAAACTAATGGCAAAACTAACCATTGGCAACACTAATTGCCCGTGGTTCAACTAGTCGGACTATCGGAAATACGACTTGCCCGTGGTCCTACCAATAAGGCGACCGGGGAAAAAATATTAATACTAATTTCTGTTATTTATATGTCGTTATAATATGTAATTTAATTATTAGTACGTATTATTATTAGTTTGTATGTCTATAATTATATTGGTTTATTAGAGTATAAGACGTATTACATAATCTCCATCATTGCACACCTCCTCATCATTGCACATTGAATCCTCTCCATCCTAAGGTTGCCTGGAAGAGATCACTTTCAGTGATAAGGCCGCCAGTTGTTACACTACTTTTTAAGCATCTTTTTAAATTTATGTAAAATTTTGTGTGAACAACAAAGAGTTAATTTATCTATTTATCTATCTGTATATCACAAAGACGGACATAGGAAACTTTTTATGTTCACGCGAACGAAGTTGCGGGTAACAACTAGTAGAACATATATTTAGTATTGGATACCTTATCGCGCGGCGACACGATTCGCGGAGCGTCAGTGGCTAAACCTAACAATCATCGCAATAAGGTCCTCAAGTACCTACAGGCCCAATAATTTGTGTGCCTACAGTAAGTTATTATTCCTAATTCACGAATTATAATTAGATAACCTTAAGTGTCCCTGTGCCCCAAGCAAAGTAAACACATTATACAAATTTGCCCTGACACTGTTTACCGATGTAACTTAGACGGATCCGTACAAAAGAAGCAATCCAGCCAATTTTATATTCAAGTCATGAAGTGAAATCTCCTAACGACTTAGTAATTACACGAACTGTGGGACCCTAAAAAATAAATAAATTTCTTTAACAGAACGTGACCTAACTGGAGAATCGGTCAACAGAAATGGTTCCAGATTTTATTCTATCGTAAATTGTTATTGTCGGTATTAAATGTTTACCGGCTAAAACAAGTTTTAATTGTCGCTAGTGTACGTTTAAACTCGTTTGTCAGCACTAAACCGCATGTTATCTATTTCTTGTGTTTTTAGTGAAAGACAGCTATACATTAAGTTTCGTTTAGGTTATCGTTTTATATACGCAAATCTATAATAGCTCTTTATTAGTATATTCGTTGGTATATTTCTTTTGTAAAGTCTTTAGTTTTTATATTCCGTTTTAGTTGATAAAATATTTGTAGTATTTGATAAATGGCACGGACCCCGGAGTCCGTGGAGCAGTATTGTAAAATATTTTATTTTTTAAAGTTTCGTTTAGCGAGTTTAGTTGAGTTGACTGGAATCGAGGCCTGCTCGTACTTACACCTCGAAACCATTACCCCTCTTCTTGAGCAGTCGGGTAAAAACTACAAATAAAAAGACTTGTAATCGAAAGCTTGTGTGTAAGTGTGTAAGTACGTAAGTAGGTAAGTATGTAAGTATGTGAGTGTGTTCCCGTTCAACTCTGTAACGGCTAAACGGATTTGGACGAAATTTGGTACAGAGGTAGCTTATTCCCTAGATTAACACATACCTAGGCTACTTATTATCCCGAAAAATTAAACTGTTCCTGTAGAAAAGCGCAGTGTGTAGCTAGTTTGTAATAAAAAATACAAATGTAAAGTCATGCTATTTTTTTTTCCGTCCTCCTATAAATTTCTATGGATGGCTAGCAAAAATAGACGAAATCAGAAAGGGGGCAAGCGGCGACCAGACCCTTCTAATCTCTGGTAATGCGACATGGGCGTGGAGCTATCTAACGTGTGTCCTGCTCGACTGATTTACTGCAAGTTTCTTCCCTAATGGTCTCTTATAAGGATTAGAAATCTGTAGCTATTGGCGTCAATTCCGTTCTACCACCCGATAAACGTCATAGGACTAAAAATTATCTGAGTCTCTTTTCATTTCAATATATGAAAAAAGGGAGGCAATAATTTTAGAGCTGTCAAAATTAGTTTAGGAAATGCGAAAGTTTGTGAGTATGTACTAAGGTGTGTTTGTTAAAAAAAAAGTCAAGTTACATTTTTCGCAAAAATTCAGACGAAGACAGATAGATAGAGTAGTTAGGATTATTGAGCTATATTATTAATTGGGATGCTAAATCTATTTATGCTCAGTAATTACGCTGGAAATATTGACCTTCAATTCGGAACACAGTACTGCTTGCACACTACTACTTGGAGGTTGAATAATTGGCAAAGTTGTGGTACTTCCCCATGTGGACTCTGCGAGAGATTCCTACCACTTCAATACTTATAATAACTTTATGCTGTGGTGACGCATAATAGATATGTATATATACCGCTAGGATTCAAGTTACCGCGCTACCTTCGTTCGAACACCGTATTGTTGGCAATAAAAACTTTTTTCATTATCTCCGTGTATAGGAGAGCTTATTGAAAATAACCGTGTCGCACAGCCATTGTTTTATTGTAAATTGCAAACAGGAAAACGGAGAGACTGTGACTCTTTAGGGATACAAACTTTAAATTCCTTATGGTTCGTATTTTATTCTTAGGGACATATAATGCCGGTCTAGGAAGGTCGCGTTATTCTTATGTACGGTTAAGTGTGTGTTTTTCAAATATTATTATTACACTATTATTCCTTTTTATTTTTTCAAAATTTCGTTGGTTGGCTAATATTTGCCAAAATGAAATATAATTATTTTGATGTTTCCTAGTTTTAACTCGCTTCATACGTTGTTACATTTTCTCATTGTATAATATTAAGACTCATAAGTAAATGTTCCCACTTCCAATGTAAAATTAAAGTAATAGCCAATTTTAACTATTTTGTAATCTATAAGCAGCAAAAAATATTTTCAATTTTAGTCTAGCCGAACCTCCATGAGCACGACGTGGTCTCCTGTAATTGGGGGTGCACCCAGCTTGATGCCTATGTTTCATAATGTGTAACTTCTGTTGCGGATCCATTTTGCATAAAATAAATGAATTATAATTTATTTATATATATTAATTAAAACGCACCTTTGGGCACCTTTGCGCCGGGTACAGTTAGGGGTGGGTAATTTTTGTAATTTTAATTGACTATATTTGTAAGTGTTTTCTCAATTGACTTTTTAAGTTTTTTTTATAAAATATGATTAATATAATGAACCTAATTTAGATATAAATGATAAATAAATCGTGATCTGTATTAAAACGGTACAAAACACCAATTACATTAATTAATTAAAGCAACAATTATGATTTATGGTTGATTACATTCAAGTATATTTATTATTATATTTATATTATATTTATTACATAAATTCGAAAGTTTGTGTGTAAGGTAAGTGTGTTTGTTCCTGTTCAAATCTGTAAAGGCTAAACAGATTTGAATGAAATTTGCTTTGGTTGTAGCTTTTACCCTGGACTAACACATACTACTTTTTATCACGGAAAATATTCGGTTCCTGTAGAATAGCGGGTGAAACCGCGGGGTGCAGCTAGATATATAACCTCGCCTGAAAGCAGTGGTAGCAAACCCGCCTCACATTAGTGGTGTTGCGGGTTCGAACCCGGGCAGCCCGTACCAATGAGTTATTTGTAACTTACGTACGGTTATACCATTGGCTTTACCGTGAAGGAAAACTTCGTGAGGAAACCTGCATATTTCCGGAAAAATCCGATGGTGTATGTGAATCCACCAACCCGCACTGGGCCAGCATAGTGGATATGGCCCAATCACCCTTCGAGGGTAGGCCGATATCTCAGCAGTGGTATGTTTGGAACCTCGGTAGGTGCAGAACCTCACCTTCTTCCTTCGAATGGTTTTCCTTTAACCCCCAACGTCGAAAAGCTAGGCGTATTCTACACGGTAGTTTGAGACCTGTGTCTGATCGATGTCGATTTGTTAGTGTATCTGTGTCTTCCTACATAAGCAGCTCTTAGACAGATTTCTGATAAATTATTTTAGATACATTTTAATGCACTTAATTTTGTGGCTTTTTTAAGGCTTTAATTTCTAAATATTCTGAAATAAGTTTTTTTGTCACTAGCTCTCTGCCTTCGAAGAGCGCTAGTAATTGTACTCTTACGTAAGTCAACATATTGGTTTGAAAGTCCTTTTGAAGTCCCGCAGAATGGGGAACATAGGACAGGAGAGCTGATATTAATGTTTGAGACTAGCTGCGCTCAGTTTTTACCCGACTGCCCAAGAAGGAGGGTAGTCCTTTTGGGATACATACGACGCTTCTATGTAAGTTTGTACTTAAGTATGTATTTATGTTAGAATGTTTCCATATAAACGCCAGCAGCTTAAACGGCTTGACTGATTTTGACGAGTGAGTTGCATTGGATTCCTCATTACGTTCAGTGTCGCTATATTTTGCAGTCGGTTTTTTGTTTTATCCAATTACACTTGTTACATTTTTTTAAGCCTTGCATACTGGCCGCCTGATGGTAAGCGATCACCGTCACCTATCATATAGACCTGTACTTAGACCTTTACAACAACCAAAAATCAAGCTGAAAGCAAATTTCCTCCGAAAAAAACCAAGATAAAAATTAAATTTTAATTATATGATATGAGTATAAATATTCTAAGCTAGCTGATGCCCGCGACTTTGTACGCGATGCAAGCTCGGCCTTCGGACTCGCTAAACTCTTGCTTTAATAGTTATTCTGCTATTCGGGACGGAGACAAGTACAAAAAATCAAAAACAATGAAAATCGGTCCAGCCTTTCTCGAGTTAAGTGTTTAAACAAACCCGACTTTGTTTTATATGTTAAGATTGATAAGTATAAAAATCTATCTACTACCTTAGTAGATAGATGGACAAAAATATGGATTTTGCGAAATTCCACTAAGGGGCGAAATAGACGCCCAAAGTTTGTTTAGACATTAAAAAAAAATGCTTTTGTTGTTACACCGATGAAACTCAGCTTATGTAATATGTATACCTATGTATATAGTTTTTAGACATAATTTATAAAATTGTTGTAAGTACTTAAATAAAAATGTTTATTACATATTTAATATGTTGATACTAAATCTGCCACAAATATTTTGCATCACATTGCCACGATTAAGATATATAGATTACTAGCTGCGCCCCGCGGTTTCACGCGCTGTTCTACAGAAAATGCATATTTGTCCGGGATAAATCGCAGAATATTATGATTATAATCTTAAAAACATTTAAGAAAAAAACTTTAGTATATAGGGTTTGTACAAGAAATGAGTTTTTTGTGTTTGAGTCTAGAGTAATACAACGAAATGCAATAAAACCGGCTAAGTGTGAGTCGGGCTCACGTTGGGAACCCGAATTGAATGAAGGATAACATTTCTTTTGTAAAATGCATAAAATAAATATAGAAATTGAATCCAACTCGCACTTTGCCAGTTTTTTCATTTTTAATTTATAAATAAATATCTGGGCCATTTTTGCTCACACGGTCATCTGACCCCAAACTAAGCAAAGCTTGTAATATGGCTGCCAGAGACTGATATACGTACATATATATTTTTAAATACATACTTATACAGATATTAACACCCAGACATAGAACAAACACAAATGTTCATCACATGAATGTTTGTCCTAGATGGGAATCGAACCCACGCCCCCTAACACAGAAGATAGGTTCACTACCAACTGAGCCACCGGGGCAGTCGAATAAAATAAGGAAATAGGTAATTTGTAATAAAGAGGTTTAATTTATTATATTAACACCTGGGCTCTCATTATCTTGCGAACTAAATCTCTTCCGAGGCAACGTCTTCGAATCTTCCAGCGAAGACGGTAGCTCTGTGTGCTTTGTCTCTGGCAGAGGGATACACAAAATGCCCCCCAATATCGCGAGCCCACCGAATATACCCCCCGATGCTGTCTCAGGCAAGTGGTTTACAGGAGGTGCAGCTATCTGACCTGCTCTAGCCATCACAGTCAAAGCACCTAACACAGAATTCCTGACTGTGGTAGGAAATAGCTCCACTCCATATAAAAACACAATAATGAAAGACATAAAGAAGGCGCTGTTGCAAATGCAAGCTATGATGACTCTGGCCCACGTATTTTCCGATGGAATCAGAACGACGATCAGCATAAAGATACCAGAGATGAAGTTGGTAGCCATTAAAAAGGTTCTTCTGCTTAGAACGTGAAGTAGAACGGTGGCAGCTATTGTTCCTGGCAGAAGCATAGCTCCAGATATGGCGACGTTCACGTGAATGTTTCCCAGCATTTGGCCGATGTACTGCGACACTCCGTAGTAGCCCATGCCGCATACGAAGTAGATGGCAGCCATGCAAACGAAGTTTATCGTTGGTCTCTTGTGGTTGAATATGTGCCAGAATTGCATCTTTTGGGTGGTAGTCTCCGCGCGGCTAGCCTGATACTCTTCCATTTCAGCCTTGATCTGCCCATAAGAAGTTCTGTTGCTGTGGATAAAATTATTCTCTCATGTAGTAAGCCTCGCTATGTTATAAACTTCATAGTTAAGTAAGTAGATATATTATATAAGTATATACATTAATACATATTACCAATCAGGTTAAAAACAGGATAGAAATAATGGATTTAGTATTTTCTTCAGTGTGGTAACTATCGTTAAAAAGTCAAAATAAGTATGAGGTTTCTTGAACAATTTTTCTATCGCATTATTTCCAAAATGCACATTCGATTTGGTGTCAATATCTAAACAAAATATGTAGGGTTTAGGTAAATATTATGTATGTCTGGTAGGCGCTTGGGTATTAAGCATTATGTCTACAGTAAAAAATTAATTGCTTACAATTTAGAAACTTTGTCCATAACTGAAGCCGCTTCTTCGATCTGATTGCTGTCCATGAGCCATTTCGGTGACTCCAAGAGGCACCATTTCATGGCGATGAAGAAAAACAGCGATACTGAGATGGCCAGCTGGAAGTTATCACAGTCTCGCAGGAGGTAGGATATCCCTGCTAGGGTCATGTGGCCGATATTCAGGGGTATATGAAATAAAGCCGTGACCATCTCTCTGTGTCTGAGTCCACAGAATTCCACGCATAAAACGTATCCGGTGACTATTGCGCCGCCAATCCCGATGCCTTCCAATATCCGGATGAAGGAGTACGCTGCTATGGTGGGCATTATGATTACTATCGATCCAAATGTGGCCATGATGAGGACACTTAAGCAAAATATGGAGAGGCGACCGAATCTGCAAAATCATGACAACTTTAAAAATAAAATTATAAATTATTTGAGATGGAATAGTAAAATAGAATCCCAGGGTAAATAATGCAAATGGATGAGTAGAAACTTCAAACAATCAATAATTTAAAGTGACTTGTAGGTAGGTACTAAAGTATTTATTTTATTAGGTATCTAATAATTTTTGTAACTGCGTCCCTTGATTTCAACACCACCAGATATTCAAACCTCTATCTTTTATTACAATACAAGGACTTAGACGTTCATTCCTCGTATGGACATTCCGAAAATTCATTCTCAATTCTTTTATGCATACTGTCCATAAATTGAGCTTCCTGTCATCTTTCTTGTTCCTGAGAACTACAATGACAGGCATATTCAAGGCTGGAGTGAATATGATTTCTTCTAGATCTAGGTGTTCCGTCCTCGGTCATACCATCGCTTACCAGCCAGTGAGATTGCGGTGAAAAGTATGCATAGACGTAACTTTGTTGAAAAAAAAAATAGATCTTGCGCACACTCGCCTAAATGTGTCCGGTAGAAACACAAATAAAATATGTGGGGTTCATCTTTAGGTAGACATGCTATTTAGCGGCGGTGTACGAGGCTCAGCAATTTTAGATATGTTTGATCCACTCACTTATCAGACATGAATCCAAATATCAAAGATCCCAGCAACGATCCCGTGTACAACAAACTGTGAGACAATCCTATTAGCCATTTTCTATCACAGTGAGTTCCAAATTTGGTCTGCAACGTTTCACTAAACACACTTCGGTCCCACTGAGGGTGTTCACAAGGACACTCATTCTTCGAAAAATTGCGTATTTTTCCTTCAGGATCTGCGCAGTAGAAATCCATAGGAGGTGCCAAGAACAGTAAACTGATCACATGCCAAAATATAGGGATCTTGCTCAGAAACAGAAAGCCGAAAACGAAATAGTGATATCGGGATATTACATCGAAATGCACTTCGATGGGATTGTGGAATTTTCTTTGGACTTTTGTTTTGGCCATTTTGTGTTCTGATTAAAGGAAATCAAGGTGGTCACGTACATTTTAAAATACTTTGAACTCTACTTTTACACAAGTATTTTCTTAGTTAAAAAAAAAAGAAGTGGTAGATATTCTCCACAAGTCATGATTAGCGGTTATAGGTAATAATAGGTAATTATATTACATTCTACTTTTTCTTGAGTTGCTCATTCGTACCTTCGTTTAATGGCAGAGCACGAAGTGCTCCCATTCAATTTTTAATCACGTATTATTGTTCAGTAAGATTTTTAATCATGACGTCTCTATGGTCATCAATAATTAAAAATCAAATGTTGATAAGTTTTTCTGGCAGATAGTGGAGAAGAAACTAAGAACAAAGTGAATAAATATCACAGAAATACTGGGTGCCGCTGGAAGCCGCTGGGTCCAAATGGCAATTTACGTTCAGTGTGGCGTTCTAAGTTAAAGGCCTATGTGCAGCAATGGACGTCCCCCCGCTGAAGATGAGGATGATGACCGGGTGTTCGGTTAGACGACTGATAATTATATTATTGGATAGATATCCATACAAACTCATCCTCATACTCGTCCTTACTAACACTACTACTACTACTATGGACACAAATATTAAATTGCAAAAAAAAAATTCATACATTATTTTCATTTCATTCGTTCATTTTGTGTGTTTTTATTTTACAGAGAAATTGAAGAAACGAAATTATATAATATAATATATATTTTAGTTCCCTAGATGGACTCTGCAAGAGTCCACCACTACCGAAAAAGCCGTATCCTTACCGCAAACTGAAAGGTTTCGATTCGAGATCAACACTCTCCGTCTCCATCATCTACAGTCAGAGTGACAAAGACAGAGTATATATTTCAAATCGCATCAGAATGGCTTAAAATACGCAAGCAATTATGAAGGCTAGTTTTTTATAGCATTAAAATTACATGAACATCTTAGTAATAATATATTAAATAATTAATGTTTCATAATATTATAATGGAAGTATGATTTGAAAATATTAAAAAAATCAAAAGAAAATAATACTAAAAGAACGTGTAATATAGTGTAAAATAGTAATTTCAACAGCAAACTAGTTTTTCTAAGTCTTGCCAGCGTTGTATCTCCAGGTTATCGAGGAACTCTTGCTTGCGTTCACTGAGTTGTTCGGCTTTTTTAAGTTCTGGGCCGTAGCGTCGGTAATGTATTATGGCGGCCAGCAAATTCCAAACCGATAACTCAGGCCACAGTACTTCCGTGAAATAGAGCACTGTTTTTGATACCTGAAAAATAAACATTTTGGACCGAGTGAGCGAAGCGAAACAAAGTGCTTCAACTGAAAAAAATTGTACTCGCGTCTAGGTCGTCTTTTTAAACAAATCTTGACGAAACTTGGTGTTCAGGTTCTACAATTTCATAGTTTTTGTCGTCGGCGATTTTTGATTGGAGGGATTATTACCCCCAAAAATGGAGGAAGTTTTCTGCGGCGCCATTTACCGACCTATTTTGTTAATATGAGCAAAATCGGTGGAGAGGTTGTCAAGAAGTGAGGTGAGGTGAGGTGACAAGACACGTGAGGTCGCTAGGTTCGGGACATTGAAATGTTCATTTCCTGAGGTTTCAATGGGGGATGAACTTTTGTATGGAATTTTGTAATTTTTTGATTTCGTAGTTGCGAGGCCGCCGCTGGAGGCTCGCTCTCGAGGCCTAAACCAGGCTGGTAATAAATGCTAATTATTGTGTGTATCATCGTAGATTTTGCTTAACCCTTTGATTTACAAGAAAAATACAACGTGGTATAAAAATAATTATTTTGGCCGCCACGGTGTAAATGCATCACCGTGCTCTGTACTGTACTCCAAGCCACTAAATACCTACAAAAAGAACTGATTCCAATTTTTTTTTATTTTACTTTAATTTTTTAGCAACAATTGTGTTTAGTCTGTACATATGCACAATTCCATGTCCATCCATATAATGTTGCTTCGGGTTGTTAAAACAGTCAGAAAACTGTGAGAAACTACAGCACTTGGCCAAAAAAAAAAAAACTTAAGTGTATTCCCAGATTCCCACAATTAATTAACACAACCAAACCCTTTTCCGTCACTACCTAACAAAATATTTCACAATTCTCATTTTTGTACTTCTGGATAGAACCAGTTAACAAGGCATAAGTAAAAACAAAACGCTAGAAATTGATAGATAGATAGATTAACTCTTTATTGTTCACAGAAATTTTTACATAATTTATAAACAGACTTTAAAAAGTAGTGTAACAACTGGCGGCCTTATCGCAAATTGCAGAGATACATTGCATAACCAATGCTTGTAGTAGTCACGCTCACGTCACAGTTATGAAAATCTCTTCACCGCGATTCAGAAATCGGCGCCGGAAGCAAAGGGACGTTACGTTAACGTCGTAGAATCAATTACGATCATTACAACCCAGGCAGTCGGCTTAATAGGTAATTAAACTATTCTGATAGAGCGCGGACGCAACCGTCATTCACCAAAGCAATTTCAACCTTTGAATCCATAAAATAATACAATAACAACATCGATATAAACAAACAAACATCGAGATTCGTTACGTCATAAGACACGGGTTCGACCTTTTAGTTTTTGTATATTATCGTATTATAAAGAAGCCAAGGTTGAAATTGTTTTGGTGGATAACGGTTGCGTCTAAACGTAGGAGACCTTATGTGTTGACAACCTCATGACCGATTTCACTCATATGTTTTTTTTTGTTTAGAATTGAATACCGAATGTTTCTGCCAAATATTATAAAAATCGGCCGGTAAATGGCGCCGCAGCAAACTTTCCCCTTTTTGGGGGAAATACCCGTCTCCTATCAAAAATCGCCGACGATTAATAAAATCTATAAAATCGTAGAACTTGTATAGGTACCAAGTTTTCCCATGATTCGGTGAAAAGTACAACCTGTAAGCGAGTACCAACATTATCAACATCGGCCGGTCGTATATCGACTGGCACCGCGCACTACCTCACCAATCAAGAATCGCCGACGACTAAAAATTCTAAAAACTGTAATATCTGTATACCAAGTTTTGTCATAAATACGAGCTGTAGAGTAACAACATAAGGACAGATGAAAGCATTTTTTTGCCAGTTAAGCCGGATATCTTTCGTGCACTTCGGTCACTTGGTCAATTACCAGTTACATTAATTACACACACGAAATAATTATTATTACATTAATGACACACACGAAGATAAAAAAAAAATTGGTGAATTAGAATAATAAAATAACAATGTGAACTCAAAAAATTTTTTTTTTAAAGAGTTATGTTACGAGTTATAAAAAAACGTAGAAAATATAAAACAAAAAATATTTTCCAATCGTTTTTTTTCCATTGCGATTTTGTTCGCAGTCTAACCATGAACTTGGCGCACGAAACTGTGCGGAAATGTCGGAAGCACATAAATAACAAAAAAAATAAGTAAAAGTCCCGGTGAAGTACTTATTTATATGCGAGGCCGCGAAAGTCCGAAAATGTATATTCGATTAATTCAATAGTATAATTTATAATCATGTAGCTGCGCCCCGCGGTTTCACCCGTGTGGTTTATTTTTGCCTGGACCATCCCAGGTTTGAGGCGAATAAAACAAAAAATATATATTGAATCGGTTGTGCAATTCTCGAGTTTTTGCGAGACTAACGAATAGCAATTGATTTTTATATATATGTATAGATATTTAATGTATTTATTCCAACTTTTTGTCAACCATATTCTAGTCACGTATTGAAGTCGTTTGCGTACAGGTCCTCTATCGCTTGTTACGTATAGTCAACTGCGGAGGTCATTGGGTTTAATCACTTAAAAAAATATTACTATTGTATTATTTACACTCTTACTTAGAAAAAGATCTCGATAAGTATTTATGCTATAAAATGTTCTGAAAATTTCTTAAAAGAATTGACACGCGAGTAAGTGAAACAAAGATTTTTAGAAAACAGCTTCACGAGTGCTTTTGCTTTACGCTAAATTTACATATGGCGCGAAGTGGCATCACAGAAACGAATCGGAGTCTGAATAACATACTTTTTATTTATAAAATCACAAAAGGAAAAATTAAAGGTCCTAATTTTGTTCATAAACATACCAACAAAAAGATACTTAGTTTTATTTTTGGATATGAGATCAGTAAAAGACCCATTTGTAAAATCAACGATTCCAAATATGTTTACGCGAAACCCGCACGATTTTAAGACAAGGATAAGTTGTAAGTGAAGGGCAAGTGAGAGTTCAAAGCCTTGGATTTCAAAGTCATCAAGTTCAGCAAACAAACAAGCTGACGTAATAATATAGTGCAAGGTAAAATAAAAATACTGGTTTTACAGTACGTGAAGCTTTTAAAACAAGGTGTCCTTTAGCTGCAAGTTTAAAAAAAAACTGATATCGGTTCTCTTCCGTGAAAATTAAATGTGAGATATGGTATGGACAAACAAAATAGCATCTCTACTACTTAAATGAAAAAAAATACAAACGAATTGAGAACCTCCTCCTTTTTTTGATTTCGGTTAGTAGAATAGAAATTTATTTTCATAAAATGTTCAAGAAATCACTCAACATTATTCCATAGTTATAGATAACTAGTCGCTACCCACGACATCGTTTGCGTGAACCTACAAAAAAAAGTAGCCTTTTTCCGTCTCCAGCCCAGGCTATATCGATGCAAAAATTCACGTAAATCGGTTCAGCCGTTTAGCCGTGCTAACGCGAGTAACACCCAGAGAGACAGAGAGACAAAATGTTACCCCATTGGTTACGAACTTTTGGGAAATAAACACTTGTACCACAGAATAAATAATATTTCAAATGTAGAAAGATCACTCCAAGATGACAATTAATATACGCTACACTACGAATGGCAAGGGATTATCGTGAGCAGCATAATAATAGCGTGGCTTACACCCAACAGTGGGTTAAGGCTAATAATGATGATTTGAGGGGCTCCAGTGGAGTAAAAGCTCACCTGCCATAGCATAAAGTCAGACAGTCTGACCTCTCCCGACGTCCTTATCAAGAGCTGCGGCTCGCTAAGTTCCAGAGTCTGCGATACAAGAGTCTCGTCAATGTCCTCAGCTGATATCTTATTGCTTTGGACTGCATTAACTAGGTGTGACGCGGCGCGGCTTATTTCATCGCGACCTTATAAAAATAACACAAAACGCTTTATACTTTTAGTATCAGTTGTCCAACTACGTAAATAATGTATAAGCGAGCTTTATAAATGTGTTGAACAGTTGTTTCACAAATTTTGTACCACACATCCGCATTTAGCACTCGTCAAAGGTTAAACATCCCGTAGCCATTATTTAACTTTAAACAGCGACAAACTGTTGTTTGAGAAGAGAAATAAAACATTTGTTAAAAAAGTTTAACAATTGTTCTATTAGTTTTTTGTATTTTTTTAGTTTTAGTTTTAAGTTTTAGAACCTGTCTAGCTAAACAGGTGTCTAACCGTTGTTTTAAATTACTTTTCTGGCGAGAATGTTTATTAAAGCAAATTAATTTAACAAATATAAAAATAATTGTGTAATTGTACTGTAAAAAAAAATACATATTAAATAACTAAGTGCTTATACCCTTATTTAGGACCCTTATATTTGTTTAATGTACAAAGAAAATAATTATATATTTGAGTATGTGATTGAAACTCAGTGATACTGATTCAAGGAAACTGAGAGATACTGAGAGATTCAAAGAAAAAAATTGTTTTTTAAGGTCCCATTAAGGGTACCTATAAAAGTTGATATTTATTTTACACTTATATTATTTATAATTCGTCATTTATATTACTTTTTTCATGTGCAGAAGGTTCCGTGTTCGATTCCCAGCCAGGCAGATTTTTGAATTATCACTATCAGATAACATTTATTGCTGATGGCAAGTAAGGCAGGAGGGTAATTTAATTATACAAGGTGCAACAATATTGAAAGGTATGTACTTATGTACTCATCATTAGATATCAACAACTTTTACTACGGGACCAACCCTGAAATCTAAAAATAAAAAACAGCTGTTCCATAGAAAAATGTCAATGACACTCGGCGTTTTTTTTTTTTGGCGATTTCAGGTTTAGTCCCATAATAAAAGTTATTCATAATGATGAGTACTTTCAATAATTTGCATCTATCAGTAACACTCTATATACCACATTTACCTGTATAAGCATACGCAATATTCAGTCGTATCTTGTCATGGTGTCTGGTGGCAAGCATCGCACGAGATACCAGAATTCTCAAATCATCTGGCAGAAGAGAAAGCCGCCCAGCGACATGCACTCTGATGCCCCAGTCTCTTAGCTGTTCTCTGAAAGTTGATGATTTTCCTGTGGTTTGGTGCCTTGTAAACCGTTTGTCAATATCACGGGGCACACACATACTTACATTAATTAGCACTAGGTATAACATGTTTTCCCAGATGTTACGTATTTACCCTTATTTTGCCCAGCAGTGGGATGTTACAAGGCTGAGGACAAAACTGACAAGATAAAACTGTTTGATTTTCAGCACCTATTGATGAGATCTTGCGGCTTAGGGCAATTTATAATAAGTATATAACAAGTAGTTCGCGCCGAACTGAGACCTCGCGAACCCTATGTCTTCACAACCCCTGGACCGATTCAGCTCATATTCGAATTTAAAAATTGTATTGAAATGAACTACTTGCCTAAATAATTTCATAAAGATCGAATAAACGGTTCGCAAGTTATCATCGGACGAATATACACACAAACATACAAACATACATACAAATGCCGATTTGTCCCCGTAAACTCTGAGACCTTCGCTTTGCTCGGTCAATTAATCTTCACTACTTTATCCATTCGTATTGTAAAAGATAGAGTAAATTAGTTCTGTTGTCACGATATGAATTGACGCTAATTTCATCATAATTATCATCATCAGCCATAAGACGTCCACTGCTGAACATAGGCCTCCCCCTTAGAGCGCCACACCGACCGACAACGGGCCACTTGCATCTACCGGTTGCCCGCGACTTTCACAATGTCGTCGGTCCACCTAGTGGGAGGCCTACCTACGCTGCGTCTTTAGGTTCGTGGTCGCCACTCAAGAACCTTTCTTCCCCACCGGTTATCGGTTCCTCGAGTGATATGGCCTGCCCATTGCCACTTCAGCTTGCAAACTCTGAAAGCTATGTCGGCAACTTTGTTTCTTCACGAATATCCTCGTTCCGGATTTTATCGCGCAAAGAAACTCCGAGCATAGCTCTCTCCATTGCCCGCTGTGCGACTGTTTTTCCAAAAGGCCGGTAGCTAATTTTAGAGGAAATTATTATGATACTTACATATCATTCAGCAGTCGTAAGAATTTGTTTTTAGCTAGCTCCATCAGATCATCGACCTCTTCCTTGCTTCTGTTGAAGTTTTCTATGCTGAATCCATACACTGTCAATTCAGGTATTCCAAGGTCTAAACACCACTGCAAAATAAATCAATTAAGAATAGAGTATATCGCCGTCTCGGCCATACAAAAGGCGTAGTCTGATACCGACATAAACGTTATCCGATTTCGATGATTTTTTTATTTGTTATCTACACCGTGAAAAAACTATGCTGTTATTTTTTTTTTGAATTTCGCTATATCTTGGTTGTTGTAGGCACTTAAAGTGACAATTTTTTTTGCGTCGAAAATACGACGAATGAAAGTAGTTGTTGTTAGAATACCTTACATTTTTTGAAAAATCAAAACTAAGCGGCATAGATTATAGCTTATCCATGCTGTAGACAACAAAAACAAAAGATTCTGTTAAGATTTAGGGGGTGATGACAGACTACCGCCGAAACGCTAATTTCATCATAAACTTCATCATCAAAGGATTTAACGGGATTCTATTACTAAGGCCGCCTGTCCAACCTACCTTTCAAATGCTCTATCTGTTGAACCGTAATAGGTAACCGCTAGAATTTTTTAAAGAATTTGTGGTATGATTGCGGTTTTTCTGAGATGTAATACAAATAATACAAAGTATAAAATTAATTGACATAAATTACTCTTTACAGAAAATAAACATGTTTTTTCCGACATTTCTTATTTGTGCTATATCATAATTATTATTATATACAGTGATACATAAAAGATTCAAAGTTCAATTTTTTTTTTTGATAAATTTGGTATGGAATCCTTTAAAAAAAAAAAACCGGCTCACGTTTGGCCGCTATTATCTTCTCAAAATTATCTTTCATATTAATAATGAATCTATTTGTATGTAACGAGTCCTGCATTCATTTCTCGGTACCGATACCCTAACATTACCTTCAGAGTCTCCGAGAGCTTATCAAAGCCCCTGTAATGGCCACCTGTGGTGTTTTGGCTCTTCTTTTTTGCAAACCGACGGTTCCCGTCCATGATGAAGGCTATGTGCTGCGGCACCCGTCCTGTCTTCACCACTTTGATGCATAGCAGTTGGAATAATGTAACACTATTCTCTGTTAACCAAGACATTTCCTAGAGATATATTTATAACTCAGCTATCAGCTTGAACTGCTTTAGCTGTAGACATGCGCGAGTTTATATAAACAGTTTGGTCGCTGCGCTTGCGCCGGTTTTGAAGGCTGAGTTTACGTTTGTCTACGTCATAGGGTTGTGTTATATTATATAAAAGAATATTGAGTTTTGAATCTCGAGCAGGCGAAGGATTCTAGAATTGAATCCTGAGCGTAGAGCGATGGAAATAACTTTGTGTGGTACACCTCAGCAACAAGAACATATTAGAGTAATAATAAAAAATATGTGTGTGTGTAAATCTAAATCTATGTGCGTTTGCGTGTGGGGTGTGTGTATGGGTGGGAATATGCATGTGAAAAATGTTAATGTAATAGTTGTTCTTATCCTTCATGCTCTAAAACCATGAGAGGCCACATCGAAAGCCTTCGAAAAGTATATTTTTCTCTTATATTTTTGATTCAAGCATTAATTGCCAAAATTAATTTTTACAATCATTTTCTGACTTTTACATAATCTTAGTCAGTCATTTAATTCGTAAAGCCAATTTACATGTCAAACTTAATAAATAAAATCATATTATTTGCATACTTAATGTATGTAAATTAAACAAAATTTAAATCAATTAACTTAGAAATTAATATTTTCATCATAGCTGTAGAATGCTTGCTCACTTTACTAAACCCTTGGTTATATATATTTCGCAAATTCTAGTTTGGCCTCTCGGACCACACACGCGTAAATATTTCACAGTAGATATATATAATCTACTTGAATTGAGTGTGAGAGAACACTATGTCAGTTTTCATATGCAATGTTGTATGTATGTTTTGGGGATGAAATTATTAATAATTGTTCTGTTATGTTCCAAGTTAGATGGTGGTTTCAAAGGTCGACAAGCGTCTTTTGTTAATTTCTAACTAGTTGGAACACTAGACTTACAATTTAAAAAAAATATTACAATAACGCATACGTATATTACTTGTTATAACATAACATCTTTAGAAAGTACATTAATAATAAAAAATAAATATAGTACCAAAAAACATTAAAATATACTAGAAAAAGGAATAGTCCAAAAGTTTATTGGATTACAATTGATATCAAAGTTAAGTTGTTCGTTTTCACGTTTACGCATTTTTATAACGAGATGTGACGTCGCAGTACATAACTATGAACCGTTTAATTGTGACAGACATCCCTGGCATACTTATACAATACAAATGTAATGTACCTATGAACGAAAGTTGTATATGCCTATAAATGGTGATCATATCAGATCCACGTACCCACTCACGTAGAAATATATTATGAGAATGTAAAATATGTTCACTGTTGGCGTATCTCAATAAATAAATAAATACAAATTTTCTTTATTTCCTACATTGACCTTAAAATAATCTGTGAGCTTCGGATCTCTGAACTACTAAAGTTTGTATTTCAGAGATTCGTGCTTATGATTATGATGACCAGAAATAAATGTAACAATGAATATAAATAAAATCAAATTTTGAAAGCTTCTTTTGTGGTATGACTGTAGCCACAATTAAATTACATTTCAATGAAGTGCGGTGTCGCCTCTGGCACGTAGTAAATAAATAATGGTACGTATATATTACGTTGTTGGACCACGACCCCTTAATGTTAAATAGTAGCTCTTTGGAAAATTATTATTAAGGTGCAGCGTTTCGATTAGTGCGCCATATTTTGCGTTATTTTCTTAATTACAGCCCAATTACTTAATGTTGATTCATGAAAACTAATTTTGTGCTAATAAATAGGATGTATCTGTATAAGTATGTATTTAAAAATATCTATGTACGTATATCAGTCACTGGCAGTCATATTACAAGCTTTGCTTAGTTTGGGGTCAGATGACCATGTGTGCAAAAATGTCCCAGATATTTATTTATTTATTTATTACACCAACCAAAAAAATAACGTAAAAGCTAGTATAATTACCTAATTAATTATTAAGTATTATTAATTAGTATTACAAAAACCAACATGAAAATCAGCTTATTGACATTTGTAGCTAAGCCAACAGTTTTATACAACAAATAATTCCTCCTTTCTCCTTGGAAGAGATCGCTTTAAGCGATAAGGCTGCCAATTGTTACACTAGTTTTAAGTAGATTTTTGTATTATGCATGTAATTTCTGGTGTGAACAATAAAGAGTTATCTATCTATCCTCCCGAGGTACCTGCGCAGTAGAACAGTTTTAGTAGCCCGGGAAACTTCGCTTCACCAATGGCAAAGTATTGTACTACGCGCGCTAAAACTCTGCACTGTTATTGGTCAATCGATTTTTCGGCAAAATCGCGGTCGTCCGCACGCCATCTTTTACGATTATTTTAAGCGGGACAGGGCTAAGAATGCATAGCAAGCAATACTCTGCCATTTGCGTTTCTAAATAAAGTTAAATATAGAATAATTATATACTATTTACATGTTCGGCTACTGTCGGTCCCCAGTCTGCGCTTTTCTACCGGAAACGCCGATCTTCTGATCGAAAATATTTATTTTGTTGTGTACAACTGTATCTAATAGACAATAGACAATAGACAATAGTTTGTTTTCTAGGTGATCAGGTTAACCGTAATTTCTTAATACTACCTGTATACCGCAAAGTTGGTTTCAATAAATCAACGATGAGTAATTAAGCGGTTATAAAACGCATTTGGCGCGCTTAGCGAAACGTTGTACCTTAAGTATAAAAATGAATCTATTTAGGAAAGTAAACCAGTAAGTCAATCTAGGGAACAAAAATTTATGTCTAAGTCGTCAGTTCCGCATTAAAACAATAAACCAATGGCGTCAATCCTGTTGTACCGCTCTCTAAACTAAAATATTCTGCCAGGACTAAAATGACCTGCGTCCTTTTTAGTTCAAGACCTAATTCACAGAGAATCATAAGCGCAACCGTTTTGCCGGCCTGAAATAGTCGGAATATACAAATATCAGTTACTTTATGTTCACGCCTTGCCTGGCGGTGCCAGCGGCAGCGTCCGAAGCAGCAGGTTTAGTTGCGTACGCTTCCAAATTCGACGGCAGGTCTTTGTTCTTAGTTTCCGGCAGCGGAAGACAGATAATGCCCCCTAACACAGCAATCCCACCAAAAATACAACCCGACACCTTCGCAGGCCACTGGTTTATCAACGGCGCCAGTATTTGACCTATTCTGGACATAACAGCTAGTACACCCAAAACAGAATTCCTGACGGAAGTAGGAAAAAGTTCCACTCCGTACAAGAACACAATTATAAAAGACATGAAGAAAAAACAGTTACTTATGCAAGCAACGATGATCCTGGCCGCTGCCATGCTCGCGGGAATAACTAGAACGACGACCAGCAGAAGACCGCCCGAGCACAAACTAGTGATAATTAGAAATGTTTTTCTGCTCAGATAGTGAAGAAGTACGATGCAAGAGAGGGTAGCTGGTATAAGCAAAGCTCCAGAGACGGCCACGTTCTCGTGAATGTTTCCACTCATTTGGCCGATGTACTGCGACACTCCGTAGTAGCCCATGCCGCATGCGAAGAAGATAATAGACATGCATCCAAAGTTTATGACCAACTTCCTGTATTTAAATATATCCGTAAATTTTGCTCTCGGTCCACTTACTCCCGCGTGGGCGGCTTGGTACGCTTCCATTTCACTCTTGAGGTCTCCATAAGACGTGTTGTTACTGTGAACAAGATATCGCATTAGATTTCGCGCGCTTGATCAGCTTGTTCAGCATATTGGTGTCAATCATATTGTTTTATTTTTCTTTCCCTTTCTGTTGAAGCTCCACACAACTTAGTGTATTTAGCCAGTGTCGAGTTTTGTTACATTTCAAGTGAGATACCTATAATATTTCACCAAAGACGATCAAAACAAATCTCGGTAATAGTCTAAATCAAAAATTTCAATCACAGTCCAGTCCAAGTTCAATATATTACCTATACTAACTAGCTAAACTAACTAATTACCATAACATTCTGTTATTCCACTTTCTAAACTAACATAGACAGCTCTAAAATTGTTATCATATTAATTTATTCCTCGCATTTTAAAATGAAATTAGATGGAGATAAAAGGTGTAATAAGACTACGAGAATATAAGGAAAACTTACAATTTGGCAATCTTTGTCATTATTTCTACAGCTTTATCGATCCGACGGCTGTCCATGTACCACTTCGGCGATTCAAGGCAGGCGCAATACATGAAGACGAAGAGGTAAATGGGTATAGAGATAGCCAGTTGCATGTGAACGTAGTTCCTCAGTAGGAACGAGACCCCAGCTATGGTCATATGGCCGATATTGAGAGGTATATGGTATAAAGCTGTAATAAGTGCCCTATTTTTGACGCCACAGTACTCTACGCATAAGACATAGCCGGTGACGATTGCACCGCCGATACCAGCTCCTTCTATTATGCGCGCTAAGACGTAAAGATAGAAGTTGGGCATTAAAGCAACTAAACAACCGGCTGTGGCCAAAATCACACAGCAGATGCAAAACATTGCGAGGCGGCCATATCTGAGAACAAAAATATTGATATATATATTTTTTTTAATGCAACGCGCAGGGTATTTTACATCATCCCACTACTAGGGTATCGGCCTACCCTCGATGGGGGATTATGATAAGGCCATATCCACCACACTGGCCCACTATGGATTCGCGGATTCACATGCGCCATTGAATCTCTGCAAATATGCACGTTTTGACTTGTAGATGAATATTTACCAATAAATAACTTTGACTTTGACTTTCCTCATGATGTTTTTTCACCGAAAAGTAGTATATCTGTACATAAGTTCCAAAGAACTCATAGGGACGGAACCGCCCGGATTCGAACCCACGACCTGACGACTGTGAGGCGAGCGTGCTCCCACGACATGCCACTATGCCATAAAAAAACTGTGTCAGGAAAAAAAAAACGTTTTAGTGAAATTTTCTCATGGTAATTTTCACAAATCATTGGTAAACCTACAAAATATTGACAATGAAAAAATATATCAGTACCTACATGCTCCTACACCAATCAAGAATCGATAAGACTAAACTTACTTATCAGATAGGAATCCAAATGTAAAAGACCCACACAATGCTCCAAAGTACAGTAAAGAGTTTGAGGGTTGCAGCAACTTAGTTTTATCGCAGATAATAGAAAATCTGGTCTGTATGGTTTCTGAAAATACGCTTTTGTCCCACTGAGGGTCTGCACAAGGGCAATAATTCTTCTCTGGCACTCCGCCGACTGTACATACGTAATTCATAGGAGGATTCAGGAAAATTAGGCTTACGAAATGCCAAAATACTGGGATTTTACTCAAAAATAGAAAGGCAAATATATAGTAATGATACCGCGATATTGTGGCAAAATGTGCTTCGATGGGATGTTGAGCTGATTGTGGTTTGACCGATCCTGTATCTTCTGGTTTTTGCATATCGTGAAGTGATTATGAAAAACAGGTGTTTTGAGATTATAACTAGGTATTTAGCGCAAAACGATTTTGTGTAAGATTATTATGTAAAATAAAATACAAATGAAAGCTGTAAAGCAATACTGTCATACTGTCAATGTAAAGAAAAGAAAAAAAAAGTAGACTAAGTGATTATCCTCTTTGAATACAAATTTCGATGTTTGAAGATAAGAAGACAACAAAAATTGTTTCTTTTTTCTCGAGAGAATTTTGGCATGGCTCGTGTTGTCGCATCTTTGCTTCATCTGTATTTTTGGCGGAAACACACTAGCGCCATCTGTAATATAATTTTTATTTATTTGACTATTAACATCATATGCTTCGTCTAAGATTAACATAAACAGATATACGTTTTGCACAGAGGGCGCTGGCGTAGAACCAATAACCAATCGAGAACTAAATAAAAGGAAGTCTAAAAGTAGAGTAAAATATATTTGCCATAGAAACGTTACATTATTTGGATACAATCTTTGAGTGCATAAATATGCCTATCGATAATACAGTTGATTAAATAATCCAAGGGTATCCTGCGTCCACACTAGACTCAAGACCCATACTGTGGGAAACACTGTCAGCGAAAACATAGTATGATGCATGGATTTAGCATCATTGTTTCGTCCAAGGTATGATGAGTATTAAAGTACCCTAAAAGGTGATATGTAAAGTCTAGGAGGGGGTGATCGGGCGAGTGTTGGTGCTAGGCTGGCGACTCAGGCACTTTTGCTTTAAAGCTTTTAAAAGAGTAAAACATATAAATACATAAATTATGAACATATATGATACTATACGTAGAAATTAAAATATATAAAGAATATACATCATAGATAGATATAGAGAATATATAGATAGAGACAATAAGATAAAATATTTCAGGTATTTTTTTGTTTTTCAGGTCTTTTTGTGTTTTTTTTTTTGTTGTTTTGTTTTTTTTTTTGTTTTTTTGTTGTTTTTTGTTTGGTTTTTTGTTTTTTGTTTCACCCGCTATCCTAGAGGAACGGAATCGTTAAATTTGAAAGGATAAAAAATAGCCTATATCTTAATCCAAAGTATAGGCTAACTTCTTACCAAATTTCATCTAAATCCGTTCAGCCGTTACAGAGTTGAACGGGAACAAACACACTTACATACTTACACACAAACTTTCGCATTTATAATATTAGTGTGATATTAAAGGCTCTTTTTTTTTTCTCTTTCCTTCTAAGAGGATTTTGGCGTCGCAAAAGACTCTTTAAACATGTGTAAAGAGCCTTTGCTTAACCTTTACGCACAAAGTTGCGTGGTCTTTGCATGGTGTTTGGTTTACGTCATAGACAGATTTTTAGGTCTCGTTAATCTATGGGTATGGTATCGTTTTCTATGGTATCTAGTGCGAGCTGTAGATAATTTCGCAGCTGGATCTCGTACTACGAGAACCATGGATTTATGATGTTTCGTCCAAGATGTTTCGTCCAAGACGAGAGCCATTGTCTAAGAAAAAAACAGACAATCTACACATTTCTGTCATGTTATGTCTAATTGCGAAAGTGTGTTTGTTTGTTCCTCTTTCACGCAGCAACAGAGCAACGGATCGATCTGCAATTATGCATAGATATAGTTTAAGAGTCGGAGAGTGACTTGGACTTTTTATACTGGTACGGTTCTTGGAGGATTTTACACGCGGGTGTAACCGCAGGGCGCAGTATTGTATTTTTTTTTTTTTTTAACATATTTGAAATGTAGTCATGACATGAAGACCTTTATTCATAGGATAGTTCTATAAATTTTTTTTTTGGGTTGAGGAATAATGACAAAAAAATGCTCCAAATTGGATTAAGTATAATATACATAGTCTGCCGAAATCATAACCCTCCTTTTTCGTAGTCGGGTAGTAATTGGTTTACAAAGAAAACTTCGCTTTTTATTACAGCCGTAAAATCGAGAGGGGCGTTTTTGTAAAAGCTTTGTAAATAACCAAAGTTCCTATTCCCGAAGCAAAACAACAATATTTTATCCGGATTTGGTGATAATTGGAAGTAAGTACTTATCGAATGCTTAGTTGCTCTGTTTTTAGCTGTTTTAGAGCCTGATTCCATTATAACCTATTGACGAACCTTCCGTCGTGGAAGGATGAGTTTAGTTGATGATGTATTTCGATTTCTGGAGGCTTGCGAGGGAAAAGACGAAGGGAAAAGTAGGTATAGGTTAAGTACGTACCACGGCCTTTGATCTGCTACTTCTTGAATCCACCACACTTTTTGAGTTTGCACACTATAATTGCCGCGTCGCAGGACACACACAGATTATCGTTTCCGAGTATACATGTCCCGTGATATTGTCACTCCACTCTTGTCCCGTGATATTGTCACTCCACTCTTGGAACAAAGAAAAAAAAAAAAAACGCCGGCACATGCGGTGATGTAGTTGAAAACACTGGTGCATCTTCCTTCTTAGCGCCCTTCTCGCGGCGGAGTGGAACCGTACTTTCGGCGCGCGATTCGAATATCTTCAGGCTTGTGGTTTGGCCGAGGAAGATGTGTTGGAAAGAAAGGAAAGGAAGGGGCGGAGTATTGGCGGGAACGTGAAGAATTCATGTCGCGTCATTTTATTATTTTCCAAAACTTGTGTTATTTCGAGCGTTAATGTGTAAAACCGGTGAATTTTTACCCGTTAAGTGTTCGTGAACATGCACGAGTGTTGGTGAATGGTATAATGTCGTGAAACGTGAATTTTCGTGTTGTTTCCAAAACTCCATAGAAGGCTCTAGTAAAGTTTTCACCACTTTACTGGGGCATGACGTGGACTTGACCGTGACTTACTTTGCTTGACTTAGACTATGACATTAATTCAGTTTTTCCAATGAGCGTTGATCCATAAGCTCTCGTACCAGTAGGGTTTGTGGTGGTTTTGGACGAAACTCTTGATATCGTTTGCCACTGAGGGATATAATACGCTTTTTTTGAAAAAAAATTTTTGCAAAATGGAAAAACGAAAATGTCAAAACTGGATATATGAGTTTTTGATCCTAACCTCAAAACCTCCTTTTCGATCAAATCTTTTGCGTCAGTGTTATTACCCGAAATTATAATGCCATACTTGAGCCAGGAGTAGGTGCACGCGCAGTAGGCTTAAAGCCTCGCTACATGGCCTGACCTGACATCGTTTGAAAGAGATGGCTTTATATAAGTTTCTGGGGAAGCGAAAGGGAGAAGCTATAACCTTAATAGTTTGTTTCTTTTGCTCCCGTGAAATTCAAATCTAGCTGTCCCTTCCACACGATGACAGGTCAGGCCATGTATAGACACCCTTATGTACGTAGATAACTTAGACTGGAGTCACATAAGTGCCCCAATAAGTGGCAATACCTGGCGGAGTATACTTAACATAATGTTGGAGATATCGCGTAGCTTAGATACATATGTTTTTTTAGTAGAATTGAAATTGACTCCCTCTTCTTTAAAATATGGTTAAAAGTACCCGTTTCAGCTCCAGTGAACCGTGGCTGATAAAAACCCCTGAATCGTCGGTTCGGCTCCAATCAATCACTCGAAGAGTACTCGCCGTGTTCCCGTTTAAATTCATACATAAATGCAACATGCCACCACCGCCACAGAGATTGATTACATACGTTCGGCTCAAAACTGTACTGATGTATTGACTTTATGCGGAGTCAAAATAACTTGAGACGTATTTATAATCTACAATAGTAGCAGAGCAGGAACAGCAGGAACAATAGTATAGCAGTAGGGGGGATAGTAGCTAATGATGATGATGATACAGTACTAGTAACTCGTGCCGAACTGAGACCTCGTGACCTATATAACTTCACAAACCCTAGACCGATTAAACTCAGACTTTAAAATTGTAAAAATGAACTACTTGCCTACAAACTTTCAGCCTTGACCTGCATTGGATTGCAGCCAGGCTATGCGGGATTATTATCCACTAAAACCGTCACGGTAGCCTGCCTTGGTGTTTGACGGGGTGCTCTGAGATTTTCAATGGACTACTCCACCTACCGATTAGATGCCGCGCGGTCACCGCTATGAGCTAGCATAAGGAACTACTCTCTGAAGAAATAAACTTTTGGAGAATAATATTCCTTTATCTAACCCCACAACTTCTACCCAAACTGTTTTTTTAGGACTCCGTACCAAAGTGGTAAAACCCATATGATAAGATTTCGGTGTCTGTCTGTCTGTATGTCACTGCCGATTATGACACTCACAAAAGACTAACCTCGGGATTCTGAAACGTTTGTTACCTTTGACAACAGATTAATTCTAATGCCATTGTCTGACACTAAGCAAATGACAAAGACAGCAATAGCGAATCTGTCGTCAAAGTTAACAAGCGTTTCAGTATTCGGGGGTTAATGAACAAACATGAAAATATGGAACGAGGTTAAGCTGAGGTTAAGCATAACTTGAGCCCACAGAATTCTCCTTATAATTGCTTGAGCCCATCAAAGTTCAATTTCCGTCCCCTGATTATGTAACTTGCGACTTGTGATTTAGTCGCAAATTTGACCGGTCTGTCAGTGAAACCGTCAAATTTGCGACTAAACCGCTAGTTACATAATAAGGGGGGCCACGGTTAAAGTCGTAGCCATCCAAAGTCGGTGTAGTATGCATTACCATGAGTATTCTAGTATGTATAACATGTCTTTATCATCATCATCAGCCAGAAGACGTCCACTGCTTAACAAAAACCTCCCCCTTAGAGCGCCACACTGAACGATAATCTGCAATTTGCATCCACCGGTTTCCCGCGACTTTCACAATGTCGTAGCTTAAGCAAGTGGGAGGAATACTTGCGCTGCGTCTTCCGGCTCGCTGGGCTAAAGTTAGACATTTGGTTATATCTACATAAATTATGTTGGTATGACATGTATGTAGACATAAGCAATTGTCTAACTTGAGCCCAGCTCTACAATATCTTGGTATCGCAAGTCCGAGTCAGCCCCTACACATAAATTATTTAGCCGAGTGCACACATTCACACTATCGTATTTCACCCAGATAACCTCTTTAGTGTGCGCCGGGATTTAACACGGTTTATCCATTGTTGATAATAGCAGTAGAGAATCGGAGATATGCGCAGTTAGGGCAATAGGTACCTAATAACATACATAAAATAACGAAAAACACTCGTAATAAAATAAATAACTATTGACTAGCCTTGTAGCTCAGTGGGAGGATTTCCTTTGGATTTTTTTGGAGTGGGATATAGATTGTGATCAATCTGTAGCCAAATAAAGAATTTGTATTGTATTGTACATACTAAGTTTTGCTTCTCCTCCTTATTTTATATTTTCTTTGTTTCTAGTATTCTTGGTATTATTTAGGCTTCAAATTGATAAACATCTTTCCTGAACCGAAAATAAATATAAATATCTGGGACATTTTTGCACACACGGGCATCTGACCCCAAACTTAGCAAAGCTTGTAATATGGCTGCCAGAGACTGATATACGTACATAGTTTTTTTTTTTTTAAATACATACTTGTATAGATATTTACACCCAGACATAGAACAAACACAAATATTCATCACATAAATGTTTGTCCTAGATGGGAATCGAACCCACGCCCCCAAACACAGAAGGTAGGTTCACTACCAACTGAGCCACCGGGGCAGTCAAAAAAACGTGAAAAAAAAAACGATTCACACTCAGCCGCTTCCCATTATGATTTCTTGTTTTGGGGTGTCATGGAATATACACAAAGACACATACACTCAAACTTTTGTTTGAGTGTATGTATCTATGTGTATGTTTGATCGGCGCTCTCGTATTTGAAGTGTTTTTGTTCGTCAGGCGAACAGTACGTGATGAAGCAACAGGGACACTCGCTAGATATGACCTGTCTCACTTACTCGCCCGACGGACTTTACATCGTGACGGGAGGGTACGGTGGGAAGGTAAGCGCCCAAAGGAAGCATTTACCTACTTCAGTGGCTAAGACGAGAAAAAGATAACGCTATACACTTCCACGAACTTTTGTTTGAGTGTATGTGTACAAAAGTGGCGTGACGAGCTGAACTCGCATGACATCACTGGCCCACCAAAGCCGAAGTGCGGAGCAGGAAAAAAGACTTGCTCAGCTGGCGTCAAAGGCTGCAAAAAAAATTCTTCAAAGGCGTTCTACGAAATTGTCTTTGTGTTACGCCACCTTTTGACGACATCAACAAACAACACTCGCGTCCGCAAATATATGAACTAATTCGAAACCTTACCTTGATTTACAATCGCACGAAACTTCTTTTATTACAACATCTCAGTACTAAGTTCGGAAGGTGTGCAACTTTGCCAATATCGGGCGTCCAAAATACGATAGGTAACAAATCGTGGGGAGTAAAAAGCGCGAAACACCAGTAATTTGTTCCAAACAAGGGCGTTAAGCCGCAGTCCCACTGAACAATAAAATAACCACGACAGTTCTGCTCTTAAGTTCGGGTCACGAAGTTGGCTACAGAAGCCAGATAAAATAAAATGTCCGCTGTATTGTGATGTTTCATTTCTGCACAATCATCGCACACAATAAAGATGATTTTGCACATGATCTTCAAAAAGCGATACTAGAATGCTGATGTATCTCTTTCTTCCCTTTTGAATAGGTTAGTTTGAATTATTACCCAGCGGCTCCGGTTGCTCGAAATTACTTATACTGTCGTAAAATACGTAGTACTCAAAAGGCCTAAGTAACCTTAAGTTAGCCAATGACTACGTTTGGTCGCAGTCCCCACAACCCGCGTTTACCTCCAGCTTTGGTGAGTTTTTGTCGGAACAACGATCTCGTAATAGGGTACCTATCTAGGGTGATATCTAGTGTGACTTAGTACCACAGTTCCTTATAAACCTGGAGAAGACCCTAGTCTTCTCAAAACGCTACGTCTATGGCCATAGCTTGCGTAGGAAATGAAAAAAGTATTCCCGTTTGGGCGGGATCCGCGCGCCCCGCCGAGGCGGGCGTGGAACGGCCGTGGTGTCGCCGTTCGCGCCCAACTCCACGCTGTGATTGCATTACACACGATCTTTCAAGAAGGAAAACATGATTTTTTCTGGACAACCTCGTCGTTTATTATTATTTATTGTGATTATTATTTTATTAAGAAAGTTTTTCTCATAATTTATCTTTGTTGGTACCTAATCGGTACTTAGGTACTTTATTGATTTAAAAATAAAAATATTTTATTATTATATGAAATAGAAAAATATTTATAAATAATCCCGAATAATCCCGAAAGATAAGCCCCGAGGGCTTTGGGATCTCCAACGCACCGGAGCCTTCAGCACCACGCTTCAGCTGCTCGGGACAGTTAGCAGCTGACCTGAGACACCTAAGCCTACAACAGCGTCAGCCACTCGACGCTGCCGTCCTCCCCGGGCTCGCTTAGGTAGATGATTAGAGCCCACCTCTAACCACCCCGAGCCCAGAGGTCCCCTTTTAGTAGGCTCTTACTACAGACAGGAGATAACGAAGTCGTATTCTAGTGCCCCGGCATCAGGGCAAGTTCTCGCCACCTTCTGTACATTAGTTTCAGTTTAGATACGATTCTGGGTTTGGTTTATTTTAAGAGGCCGCTACCCCCATTACTTGTCCCGTTTGCGCATTTAAAAACAGAAGTAGTTAAATGTAATAATAGAAAAAATATCTGTTTTTCACTTTTGTTTAAATATCGTAATATATTACTTAGAAATGCGGAAATAATGTGGCGTTCTCAACCTATAGGCATATCTGCCTATACTATAAAGGTACCCATACTACGGTAGTATCTACTCATGTTTGAGCGGCAGAACTCTTTACATAAACATGTATTCCATCCCACCAGTTTGTTTTCAGCGCTATTGTCTACTACTCAGATCAGACAAACGGGAGATATGTTTTAGTACCTACAATTTTGATCGTTCCTGTTCAAATGTCCCGGGTATTGTCATAAAACTGCGACTAAAACAACCTAAGGATGGGCAGGAGCGTCCTCTTAGTAAACGTTAAGCGTTCTACAATCCCCAACCCCCTGATTTCTGATGAAATAATTAGTAATAAGTATTAATAATTAATAATTAGCCTGTTTCTCGTGCATGCGATAAAGTGCGTTAGTAAAGTTTCCTAACTGTTTGATGAAATTAGCGTTTCAGCGATAGTCTGTCATCACCCCCTAGATCTTAACAATTAGTGTTTATGGCATGGATAAGCTATTATATTATAGCCGCTATGTTTTGATTTTTCAAAAAGTATTTATGGTATTCCAACAAGTATCTTCGTCGTATTTTCGACGCAAAAAAATTGTCACTTTAAGTGCCTATAAAAACGAAGATATTGCGAAAATCAAAAAATAAATAAACATACAAGCATAGTTTTGCACGGTGTAAATAACATATAAAAAAATCATCGAAATCCGATAACGTATAGAAACTCGCATCGGATCTTTTTTGCCTGATACGTTCGCACCCGCCACGACCGCTTACCACATCTCCCAGTTTAGTTTTTCTGATCTATGATGTACTACGTACTAGAGCACGCAGGACTGCAGTACATTGCAATGCTCCATTTAATTGTGCTCACTTAGCCAAACTTCAAACATTCACTCGCTAGAGAAAATAAACATATTCGCATAACCTTTAACGGCCCCTGCTGAAAAAGATCTCACTTAATGGACATAATCACCACGCTTAACAGGCACCTTGGGGGTGGCACACAGATGAACCAGATACCTCGTCACTCGGGTTTTGGTCCGATCAAAAGTCACCACAGTTTGAGGAAAGCACGGGGTGCGCGGAGCGTGACAAATAATTCCCATTGGCTATCATCAAGGTTACGCCCACCACTGTACCGAGTTAGTACGTCCCTTAGTGATGGGGTAAGCAGCAGGCTGTGGCAGTAGGGCAACATTATTAATCGGTACTTACCTACGTGGCGAACACTTGGGTCGACTGCCGCTCTGCCATAGTAATCGCACTCACTCGAATCTCAACTCACTAACATAACATTACTACACAACCCCATTAAAATACTAATTCTTCCTCAGTGTCGTGCACTCGCGGATATTTCGAGATCGAGCTGTAAAGTCGAATGTTTTTTTTCGAGGTCCCTGCTTTCTTTGCGCGTTTCAATAGAATGTGTTATTCTAAAATGTGACATTTTCTCGGGATCACGCGTTTTGTTAGGTCCGAAAAATAATGTTAGTTTACCCAGAAACAACTCAGTTACTTCAATTCATCATCTCTATTAAGCCGGGAATCGAAATTAACAACTGAATCATACACCTAATAACCTTGAAATACTTACGACGTATACTATAGTCTACTGACAAAAACGCCATTATTGTTTACCAAAAAAACGCGGGCGAAGCCGCGGGCAGAAGCTAGTAACAGATAAAAACTTCAAACATCCTACGCACCTACGGAACCCTACTAAGCATGGCCCGACATGCTCTTAACAAGTTATTTTTTCTAGTCTCACCACAGTCTCAGGCACATGCTAGATGCTGCCGGTCGATTCTATCGTGATTTCGTTGCTTGTCGAGTTTAGTCCAAGCAGAAGGTCCCGAGTGTACAGTTTAGTTAGTTAGTTAGTTAGAATTCATCAGTGTTCGAATCCCTTTACGGTATGGTGAAAATCGAAAATGCAAGTCTGCGTTTTGTTTAAAGAGTCACAACACTACTTTATACGTGCGTTTGCCAGAAAGGGACAACTGCATGGGATATCCGCAATGAGGAAAAGGGATAAGTGACGACGTGTCCATTATACGCTGACCTCAGCTATGTCTTGTAAAACTGAATTATTTTAATTACCGATGAAAAGCTATTCCGTCTTTTTTGTAGTTTGAGTGCGCCGATGACTTTCCACATAATTTCACTGCACAGATAGTCATTTTTGTTTACTGTTGGTTATCAGGAAAATAAAACAACCGTTTTATTTTGTAAGCCGCACGCACGCACGCACAGCTCTGGCACTTGGTCGGAACTGAGGTTCAATGTTTGGGGCGGCGTCTTATATAAGTCTAATAAAACTTATGTGTTGCGCGCTAGGCTCGTCCTAGACTAGGTATCTAGTTCTATTCATCTGTGGGGTGGCAGTACGCTAAACATTTACTAAGAGGACGCTGCTGCCCGTCCTCCAGTTATTCTGGTTGCAGTTTGGACGTACCCGGATCCCACACAAATTCAACACCCAAAAACAACACAACGCATGATCAAAAAGTAAGCTCTTTACCGCAATTGAATGAGACATCGCAGTGTCACCTCTAGTACGTAGTAAATTATAGATCAATGGTTTCAGAGTCACTGCGCAGTCAAAGTCATAGGATGATTGTTTGCACGTACCGATACATGGAAACTAATATTTACACAAATGTATATTTGTGATGGTAGAGTTACTTTGCAAACTGTTGGTATGCGTTTCCGGACACATTAGAGTTTTACCATTCCAACTACCCAAGAAAGAAATGTTTTTGGGGTGTATCTATATCTATGTAACAATGTTTGTGTGTAAGGACACATATAGTAGCTTTAGCTTAAACCGCTTGATTTCGATGAGTTAGGTGTTATTGGATCCCTCTTTACTTCCGGAGAGACATAGGCTACATTTTGCAGTCGGGTATTTTGTATACAGAAATACAGAACATTTTATATGTGATAAAAATACAGATACACAAAAATACTACTTTACATAATCCTTTACATTACTTGTATCTAAGTATCACGGATTACGAATATATTAGGTTCCTTTGAACCACGGATCTTCCTTGATGCCGCATTACGAGATTGTTGTGCCGACTAAAAATCACTAAAATTGTAGGAAAGCGCTGGTTGCGGGGACCTCAAACGTCGTCATAGCTTATCTCAAGGTTACTCCTACTCGCCCCTAGAAATCGACCATCGGGAGTAAATTTTTACATTATCGAAGGTATTAAATTAAATGTTCATTTCAGAGATAGGAAAAAAAAACGAAAAAAACATACTTATTTCGTAGTAAATAGATATTAAACCAAAATTTCTTTAGAATATTTCTGATGTTGTCATGATAAGCCGAAGTGATGAGCAGATACAACATTCAGATATCGGAAATACAAACTGTCGAGCAAAGCCGTGAGGGCAAGCTAGTATAAATTGAAAATCGCCAAGCACAACATTTTGTTGCGGCTGCCTCTCTTTAAAGCTAGTTCACATTAGAACTCAGTGTGTTAACCGTCCATCTTCGAACAGGCTGTCACTGAGTTGTGGCTAAACGCATAGCATGTGAACCAAAAAAAAAACTAGAAAATCGTTATAAATAAAGTTCCTTATACTACTCTAGTCTTTGAAAAAAGTGCTTCCACTCAGAATGCAAAATCGTACTTTACCACTCCATAAATCTCCTATGTAACTATAACGAATGGTATCGAGTCTCACGGGATTAAAATTCTCGCGTACGTGGTACCTACGTGGACTGGTCCGGCGATATATTTGGTTGAAGTTTACTATAGCTTTCGCGATCAGTACTGTACTTCCTCACCTCCTGCCTTATTACCCGACTGCCCAAAAAGGCGGGTAATGGTTTTGGGGTGTATATATGTTAGTATCATAAGTATGTTTGTGTTTGTGTGTTCCTGTAATACTTCTTATAAACTAATCGGCTTGACTGATTTTGACGTATGCAGTGTCGGGTTTCTTTTTACGTCTAGAGTGCCATGGGCTACATTTTGCAATTGGGTGTTTTGTTTTTCTTTTAAATACATTAATTGCTTGGTAGTATGCCTGTCTCATGAGTAGGAAGTTCCGGACTCAATTCACGGTCGGTCAAATGTTGAATGTTTAAGGCTGCGCTTCCGACCGGAGCTAACTTTAACACATCTATATATATATATATAAAAATGAACCCCTATTTTTCCTGGTAAGGACGGACCGATTTTGATAATTTCTTTTTTGTTGTGTTCGTAATTGTGAGCTCAAGGTTCGTATGAAGAGTATAGCGAGCATCAGCTAGTTACAAAATAAAATAGCTACTACAATAACTACAATTTTATATCCCATTTGAGAAGAGTTCTGCTCTAACCATTAACAGCGTTGCATGATAAACGCTCGCCTGCAGCGGAGGCGAGTGGCCGATGCAAATGGCCACCACTACAGTGTCATTGGGCTTAGTGCTACTGGCGACAGCTCCACACTCCAGTTTCATGACAATGAGTTACGGGATAGATCTACCTAGTTATTTCCATTAGCCGAGTTGCGTTTGTATATCAACTTCAGGAGAGCGGTGATTTCCGCGTAGCACCAGCTAGGCTTCAGCGAGCCCAACTCGTTTGAGGCTGGCCCTAAATAACTTTCAAGTCAATACTACGCACGAACTCGTTTGAGTCTAACACTCAAAGCTTCACACGATACAGTTTTACGAGAACAAAGCGCGAACTAGAACTGCATTCCACTCTGAATGCAACGTGATGCGGCTTAGCTAGGGAAATGTTAAACGCAGCGTTGATGACATGAGCGAGATGCAGACGGACGAGCTACTGGGACGTAGAAATCACACTAATATTATATATACAAAAGTTTGTGTTTAAGTATGTAAGTAGGTATGTGAGTATGTATTTAAGTATGTAACTGTGTTTGTTTCCGTTCAACTCTGTAACGGCTGAAATTTGGAATGGATGTAGTTTATACACTGGATTAACACATACGCTACTTTTTGTCCCGAAAAGCTTGACGAGCGAAACCGCGGGGCTAGTAAAAAATAAAAGCAAAAAAACTGCAGGACACTGCGGGACGTGCCTAATAAAAAACCGAGACTGGAGACGTCGATCAGTGACCATTGTCAATAAAATCATCAATAATATAATACTGTTAAAACGATTGTCAATAGCTATTAGCAAACAATCAATGGGCTGCGTCAATGACCATCAATCACGTTAATATTGACAACTGCCAGTGTCCTGGTGACCTGCCTTTATGCTTGACGATGGGCCCCGGGATCTCCAGGGGGATGCATCTGAGGCTTCAATATTTAGCGTGAGGTCCTTCTGAAACACCTCCGCCTATGATAGTGGCTGCCTCGTGACGTTGTCGTCCTCCCCGCGCACGTTTAGATGGAGGTAGTTAGTTCCACTAGCAAACCGCCCCGAGCCCAGTGTAGGCCAGTAGTTTTAGTAGGCACTTACTACAGGTAGGGGATACCGATGCCGCAGTCTAGTGCCGCGGCATCAAGGCGATAATTTCTATCTCTTGACTGCTTACAAATTTTGTTCTACAATAAGTACGTTAGAAATCGTCGAACTATGATTCAAACACATTCAAATTACTCAAGTAACTAAAATGATACAAACCCAGCACCAAGATTCAAAAGTGTAAAGTTATAATGCCCTGAAGACAGTTTCATTTGCTGCCGTGTAAGATGGCGTGGGGTCACGTCGGATGAGTTTCAGTCTTCGTTTGCTCGCTTCAGCCTTTAGAGTCTTGGGAACTTCAGAAACAGACGTGTTTGGTTGAGAGCTATGTTATAATTTTAATTTAAAAGGTGTTCTGGTCACAATCTTAATCGTACTAATGAGAAAATCTAAGTGTTTCGTTATCATATATATTTCTTTAGGTTTTTTTTTATTCCAGTGATTGACGAGACGAGTAAGTTACTCGCCTGACGGTAAGACTCACGATTGCCCTTAATATTTATTGCCACTTAGAATTTTGAACTTTAACAGTTCATAACCATGCGCGGCAATACACTGCGCTTGTCACCTTGAAATATTAGAATCATATGATAAATTTTAGAATCATATGATAATTTTGTACTCTGCAGGCAGCAAAACATATTTTCATTTCAGTTTAGTCTAGTCGAACCTCCATTAGCACGACGTGGTATCCTGTAATTGGGGGTGCACCCAGCTTGATGCCTATGTTTCATAATGTGAATGTAATGTGTAACTTCTGTTGGGGATCCATATTCTATAAAATAAAATAAAATAAAAATAAAATCTCTTTATGCTCAGTAACTTCACCGGGAATTGTTTTCACTGGGATTAAAGGGCAATCCTTCAATCGGGAACACAGAAAGATTTCACACTATGTGGTGGTTGTGAATTGCCAAAGGTGTGGTACCAGGTGAATTCTGCAAATGAGTTCTGCCACTTGTCATAATACAACTGTTACGTCGAATACGAGAAAACTTGGTGACTGGCTTGTAGTTGTTGAAGAATGTACAAAAAACTATAATAACAATTTAAAAAAAATATACTAAAAAAACAATAGCTTGCAAAACACACAGGTGACACAGGGCCTTACACATAAACGTTTAGGTGCAACGTTTCGCTCAGTGCACGAAATTCAAATTTCTTGTGTTTTTTGTCAATTACGGCGTAATTACTCGTCGTGGTTTTATTGAAACCAATTTTGCGCCAATAAGTAAGTTTTTTTAAGAAATTATGGGTAAAATAATGACCTAGATTATATTGGTTTAGCTACAAATCTCAATAAGCTGATTTTCATCTTGGTTTTTGGTTTAGTGAGAAATGTACTTATACTATCTTTCAACTTGAATTTGGGTTGGTGTAATTTCTTGAAACAATCTATTTATTACCGCAAAATTATGTTTTTATGAACCTACGATGAGTAATATTAAGCTGTAATTGACAAAAAACTCAAGAAAATTTGAATTTCGCGAGCTGAGCGAAACGTTGCACCTTCAGGCTGACGTGAAATGACACGCGAAAAAAATACCTTTTTAATCTGACGGAGAATTTTAAGCATTGCTTAACTCAAAACAACTTTTATGAGTAAGGCCCTGTGTTTAAAATAATGTTACATGTTAACAATTCAAGGAAAACAAACAAACTCAACAAATGAATTTAAACAAACTCTAAGCAAGCTACGGAAACCAGATAACTGATACAATACATAAATACTTTTTTTTATAAATACATAGGTACATAAAAAACATGACATATTAATTATCACACTAATATTACAAATGCGAAAGTTTGTGCGTGTGTAAGTATATAAGTGTCGTTCAACACTGTAACGGCTAAACGGAATTGGATGAAATTTGGTATGGAGGTAGCTTATACCCTGGATTAACACATACGAGTAGGCTATACATAGGCTTTCTATCCCGGAAAAATATCTTGTTTCTATAGAATAGGGGGTGAAACCGCGGAGTGCTGCTAGCGTTTTTATATAAGTACAAAAAAACTCCATTTTGACTCCACAGATTGTGTATTTAGCCAGTAGCAAGTTTTTTATTTCGGTTGAAAACCAGTCACAGTTTATGTCAAGAATTTTAGTCATAGTCCAGTCTAAGTCATACTCCAGTGTTTCAAGCTTTACTCGATTCTTTTTAATCATGTTTTTATCATTTGCTTTCTGATTGATTTCGTACGCTGTGAGTTTCGGCTTTAATTTTACGAATAGCTCAGCAGTAGATCAGCAGTAGTGATTGATGATGATGATAATAAATAATTAAAGACAGAATTCAAAACACACAGATCACACTCTAGATTCTGCATTCTGGACGCTCGAAGCGCACCATGCATCAGTTTAAATACACTTATAATAAATTACTCTGATTGGTTGATTGTTAGGCGCGAGTAGGCGTAACCTTGAGATATCCAATGAGAACGCTTGGTCGCAATCCCCGCGCGCCTTCCTCAAACTTTGGTAAATTTTTGTAGGAACAACGAATCTCGTAATGCGGTATCTAGTGTGATCTGTGTCAAAACAACAACCTTTATTGTATTCTCATCTAGCATGTTTCACTTGGCCTGCGATGAATAAAACATTTGCGCAAACCATCATCGGTCCAGAGAATATTGAGAGGCCATAATGCAGATGAAAAAAATGATTTCACATATAAAGATAGGGCGAAGTTACGATACCCTTTCGAATTTTACGGCCGAAACCGTGTTTTTGTTGCGATTGCTTTATTTTTACCATTTCGCCATATGTTGTACAGCGGTTGGAAAAAATATGTCGTAAAATTTTCCGGCGGAAGGTCTGGTTTCACCATGACGCACGTGACGTAAATTTTAACAATAAGGTTTCAAACATAAGTCTATTCGGATCAATATCATACGGCGAACTACTTAGAAAAAATAGTATTTATTTATAATATTATACTTTATTATACTTAAAGCATACTTATAGTATTTATATAATTACGAAAATCCCTCGGCACAATAAGTGTGTGTATATTTTGTATTATTATTATTATTATTTTTTATAGGTACATTTATATATATAAAGTATAAAGCTTCCTACTTTTTATGAACAGTTGGATTGTTTTGAGATTCAAACAGATTCATCCGTTTTGAGAGAATATTCTAAAACACTGTCATTACATTTTACCCGACTGCCTAAGAAGGAAGGTAATGTTTTCGGGGCGTATGTCATATAAGGGTTGTGTCTTTCTATACAGGGTTATAACGTAAGGGCATGCTATGCTGCATGTTTTAAGTTTAATAAAATGAGCAATGTTAAAACTTAAACTACATTTATTTGTGGGCGCATGAAGACAATTTTGTTTTTAGATTTGTCTTTCGAAAAGCTCCATCAATGGTACTACCATAGGTACCACTGACAGAAAGGGGATAACATTGTAATACAAACTGACAGCTGTCATAGAAACACTGCTAGTAATTAAAGTTGAGACATCGACGTATACTTTTCTAAACAACACGACTAGTTGCGACTACGGTAAAAAAAGTCCGAAATAACCTTTTTGAGTTTGGGTTCGAAACGGCTAAAATTATTTATTTATTCATTTATTTATTTTTGTTTTCTTTGTTGTAAGTTTTGCGTGTATACGCCACTAAAAAGCTTCTTGCGGTGGCGTCGTGTGGCGGGTTGCCCTCTTCCCCCCAATATGGTTGAGGAGAGCGATGGCTGGCACATGCGTCAACTCGTGAACGGGTGCTGCTTGCTTTCCCATATAGTTCGGAACATGCATTAAGCATCTATGGGCTTTTGTGGGCTTCTAATAGGTTTTCTAATTTAGCCTTGATGTGATATAACCCTTAGAATGGCTATAAAACTGAAAACGGAAATAAGTTGAACCGACCCTGTGTTATAAAAAAACAATGTAAAAGTTTGTACCCATATTTCTTTGTTTATTATTGTTTTACATTCAGCTTGAATTGCACTATATTTGTTCCAAATATTGCGAAATATTTTTTTTTTTTTAAATTAATTTTATTAAAAAACTAAAACGTTCCTTAAATAAACGAATAAAATAAAAAACTTTCTATTTTCATATCATTATCATCATCGCTCACTATTATAATGAGGTATAATATAATTAAGTGTCCCACTGCAGGGCAAAAGCCTTCCTACCCTTCCTTCATTTTTCCCGATTTTGGGCTACCTACTCACTATAAATCGTACACAAACAGCAAAAGTATTGTGTTATTTACTCATCGAAATATGTCTTATAAATAAGACCGCCTTTTGAGATCTATGTCTAATGTATTATTCCTGCAATTTCCGTTTTCGGCTTCTGGAAAGAGTCATAGTGATTATTTTCACTGTAAGAAAGTTCGATGTAATATCACTTGGTATACGATTCTGCCGTAAAACGACCCGACAAATGCGTCGAGTGAGTCGGATTCACACACCGCGGTTTCCGTACCAATATTACCAAAAACATTGTGTTTTCCTTCATCCAGTACGTCAACTCAGTCTAGCCCGACACACACTTAACCGGTTTTTACAATTTGTTCTTATGCTATAGAATTTCCACTATATTCTCACAAAGTTTGACTTATACTAACTTCTAGCATTAGCCTGCTGCTTCGCCCTCTTAAAAAGGTGAACTATTTAGCGTGTTTTAAAATTGTTTTTGGTTTTACGATGACATTAACTATCTGGTGGAGTTTTAAAATTCGGAACTTCCCGCCATTTATAGACTTATGTTAAAGAAGGGCATACACCTAATGGGAGCGCAGCCGAGGGAAAAGCTAATGTTTGATAAAAATTTCAACCGACAATTTATTATTTTAAGTATATTAAGGCACAAACACTGTTTCACCCGGTCCAAATACCCGATTACGATGTAGAGTTTTGACTTGTAATCTGGACCCATTACACAATTTTGGCGGTCTCAGCATGACGGGGCGCCCTTTTCCAAGATAAGCCTACAACGTAGTAGTCGAAGTGAATTTCAAAACTCAAAACTCGACTGGATAGTTAACAGCATCGTCTTTATTGCATACAGTATCAACACGGAACGCTATCCGTTTTGAAACCCTTGACTGTGATTTTTTCATCTCTGAAGTCTACATTAAACAATTTGAATGTCCAGCGTGAAGGTGTCGGAAAAACGAAGGTCTTTTAATAAAAACTTTGACTTTGAAGAGGTGAAATGGGGTTTTGAAGTTACTGTAGCCTATGGGAGCGAAGCCGTGCGGGCAAACTATTAATTGTGTAATCACACTAATATTATGAATGCGAATGTTTTGTAAGTGCTAGCAAGTAAGTGTAAGTAGGTAAGTAAGTGTGTTTGTTCCCGTTCAACTCTGTAGCGGCTGAACGGATTTGAATGAAATTTGGTATAGATGTGGCTTACAATTACTCTATTGAAACCATGACCGTCGACCATGAGTCCATGTTCGAGTAAAAATAATTATTACTTCATCGAAAATATGCAGAAGAGAGTTATTTTTTACTTTAAGTAGTCTACATTAAAATATAAACGGAATATGTCATTGAGATGTCGGAATAGCGGTAATGAATCGTAAGTGGAGCTGGGCAGGACACGTTGCTAGGTTCAGAGATGACAGGTGGAGTAAGGCTGTAACAGAGTGGTGGCCGAGGCAAGGTAGGCGGAGCGTTGGCCGTCCAGCTGCAAGATGGGTCGACGATATCGTCACCATCGCGGGTCGAACCTGGACTAGATTGACACAGGACCGAGGCAGATGGCATAGCAAGAGAGAGGCCTATACCCGGCAGTGGGATAAGGAAGGCTGTGGATGATGATGATGATGTCATTGTCAAGGAATGTAACACAGAATAGTTTATTAGTATATCACTAGGTCAAAAGGGGTCATAGCACGCGTTCGATACAAAATAAATGAACAACAGGAAAAAAATATGTTTAACCTGTTGTAGCTCTCTCCAATAAGGTTTATTATTTTTATAAAATAAAACAAATTCATAGATATCACTCAATTTACGAATAATTAACTGTTACTTTTCCTCTAACAAATCAAAATAACAATGTACCTACATCTTACCTAGGGAATTCCAAAACGTATATTTGGAATCGCAATCGCTAATTACCTAGCGATAGCAAGTAAGATAGATGTTGTGGTGACCGTGACTCGCTAGTGAAATACGCTAGGTAACTTCTTCGGGCCACCGCCGCAGGGCGTGGGTCTTGTAGCGATGTCAGCTCAATGGTTAGCGCGTAAGGATCGCGTGTGTTCAAATCTCAACAATGATCTTGAGATACCGTTGAAGTTAAACGGTCCTGTGTAATAATGGTTTTTACGCAGTATGTAATTGTCTCTAAAGCTTTTTAGAAAGAGACCGGATATATTTGTGAGAGTGAGCAAGTAGACAATGCTTGCCATAGAGTATAAAACAATTAAAAAGGTGACAATATAAATCTAGATGTCAGTTAGTAATTGACTAAGGTTTATGATTTTACTATTATAAAAGCAGCTGGCTTGCAACTACCATCATTTTGATAGCCAGTTCCCATTCCAGGCTAGGTGTGTTTACTATCTTCGACAACATCTTTCCACCAGCTGATTTAAATCATAGTCTGGGTGTCGATCATAAAAAAACGCTACGCTATACTAATAATTGACCGAGCGAAGCGAGGTCTCAGAGTCTACGGGAACAAATCGGCATTTGTATGTATGTTTATATGTTTGTGTGTATATTTGTCCAACGATAACTTGCGTACCGTTGATCTGATCTTCATGAAATTTCGTAGGCAAGTAGTTCATGACAATACAATTTTCAATTTTGGGTATGAGCATAATCGGTCAAGGGGTTGCAAAGATATAGGGGTCGAACGGAACAGAGAACAAAATTCGTTTCTTATGAACCAACTAGATGGCGTACTGTGCACTTAAAACGCGGTGGCGAGATCCGCAGACAGAAAGCAGCGATCATCCAGTCAAACTATTTTAATAGCAATTTTAAATAAAATTTTAAGTCTAAACAATTTTAACCTTAGTGTTGTTATAATACGACACAAAAGTCGAGATGTTAAGGTGCATTGTTTCACTCATCGCGCGAAATTCAAATTTTCTTGCGTTTTTTGTCAATTACAGCTTAATTACTCATCGTGGATTTATTGAAACCAATTTTGTGCCAATAAGTAAGTTGTTTTAAGAAATTCCGGGTAAAATTATCACCTAGATAACATTGGTTTAGCTACAAATTTCAATAAGCTGATTTTCATCTTGGTTTTTGGTTTAGTGGGAAATGTACTTATACTAGCTTTCAACTTGAATTTTTGGTTGGTGTAATTTCTTGAAACAATGTATTTATTATCGCAAAATTAGTTTTCATGAACCTACGATGAGTAATTAAGCTGTAATTGACATAAAACGCAACAAAATTTGAATTTCGCGCACTGAGCGAAACGTTGCACCTTATGCCTGACTTTCTAAGATGTGGTACATGGGCGCGAGATTTTATTTTTTTCTATGTTTTGGCTCCACACGTTGTGTATTTAGCCAGTGTTAACTATTGTTATATTTATAGTGTAGTCAAATATTTCACAATTAAAATAAGCCTCAATCATAGTCTAAGTCATGCCACAGTAAAGTGGCGGAGACTACTCCAGGTTTCTATGGAGTTTTGAAACAACACGAAGAGTCACGTTTCACAACAATACGACCAATTAGGTACCAAAAAAATCAGCATCATCATCATCATTAACTGTCATAGGAACCATGCTTTACCTATCTGTTATATACGTTGTTAAATGTCAACTCGATTGAAACTGTTGAAAGCGTTAGAAAAATCAATGACAAGTTTTGATTTGGAAGAGCAATATATCATTTAGGTATCTATCTATACATTATGAACAGTGTACATTATGTAGGTAAGTAAAATAAAATCTTGTAAAACAGAACATCGTGAGGTCTCAGTTCGGGGCGAACTACTAGTATTAAAACGAATATTAAAAGGTATGAATGTCCTCATAATTATGAACAACTTTTACTATGGGACCAAACGTGAACTCGCGAATAAAATAATCAGCTGTTCCATACATTTTGTAGTGTCATTGCGTTTTTTTCTGGATCAGCTTTTTTTTTTCGCGATTTCAATTCAACAAGTTATAATGAGTACATAGATACCTTTTACTGTTACTACAACTTAAATAAACACCATGTATATTTTGGCCGAGCGAAGCGAAGGTCTCAGAGTTTACTGGGACAAATCGGCATTTGTATGTATGTTTGTATGTTTGTGTGTATATTTGTCCGATGATAAGTTGCGAACCGTTGATCCCATCTTCATGAAATTTTGTAGGTAAGTAGTTCATTTCAATACAATTTTGAAGTTCGAATATGAGCTGAATCGGTCCAGGTCATCTTTATTTACTGGAAAATTAGTATAAAAGCATTTTCAATTAATGTGTCCCCTTGTATTGGGTTTGGGAGTGATTAAAATTAAGAAAAGTTTTTTACACGGAAATACCGTTTTACGCGTTCAGCCAACGTACTGGGCCAGTCAGCCAGTGAGGTAACTATGTGCACCTAAGTATTTCCAAATGCGAGTAAGTAGACGATTCTGTATTAAGGTATTAAACATCCAATTATCAAAACCGCGACCTAAGGAGAAAAGTCATAATTAATTTAATTAATACTTAATATTCCGTATTTATATTTTAGTAGAAAAGTAAAATTTTAAACTTTGTTTTCAAATACTAGTTATCAAAAACCAATTAAATTTGTAATCTACTTCACAAGGTCATATACAAACAGATATTCATATTCATTACTAGCTTCTGCCCGCGGCTTCGCCCGGTTCCTATAAGTAGAGTATACATATTGCTGATGGATGCTATTGTAACGGTGTAAGTAAGTGATTTTTAAGAAGTATGATTTTTAGAGATCAATTTAAAGCCCGAGCCCTGCTTGCGAGCTAAAAAACCGCGAAATTATTTTTTCTACGTAACGCTTTTGCACACGCTTGCAATTTACTCTTGCGGGTAGCTCGCGAACTACCAAACTACGCAATCTCCAAAAAAAAAAGATTAACTTTTTCGTATGTCTTTTGTTGTTTTTTGTTTGGCTTGAGCCCCACTTGAAGAAAAAATAAGCATTTCGTTTTCGTTTTTTTCAAGTTTCATGACCATGATATTTTATTTGTGGAAAAAAAATCGTTGACTGTTTTGAAAACCAACTTCGCGGGCCGCTTGCAGGCGTGCAGATACAGTTACATCTAAAAAAAAAAAATTCGCTTTCATGGAATGCCTACAATCCAAAAACCGCACTCTCTCGAAAAAAGCCTCAATATTCGGATTAAAACCACGATATCTCTGAAAACAAGGTGACAGCTCCCGCAAATAGCGGATGAAAAAGAACTGACCAATCAGAACACTTGACTCCACTCATAATATACCTAGTGTTTTTATAATATCACTATAGTGGCCCCTTGAAATTATAATAACACTAAAAACAGACCATTATATTGTAAGAAATGGAGCCGATTGACAATATACCGTGAAATTATAATTTCACTGGAATATCACGGTTTTGATAATATACCTGCGACATATAATAACAAAGAAAAAAAATTCTCCATACAAACTTTAACACCTCTATTCACCCCTATTGGGATTGAATATCGCGAATTCATTTCTTAGTGGGAGGTTAAATTGTAATTGAAAATTACTGTCCACATTTCACGTCTCTGGCTTTAGTAGTTTAGGCTGTGTGTTGATCTACTTATCACTTTGTCTTACACTTTTACATAATATAGATATATTTGTGTGTATTTGTAAGTCCAACGGTGGTAACGTGCCTTTATACCCACAGAAGAGATTTTTTTTAATCTTTCTCTCTTCTGTGTTTATACCTATATAAATACTCTAGAACAAGTGCCAACATAGTCATTACAAAATTAATCCAGACACTGACAAGATGTTAACCAAACGTAATTTTGTCGTAATTTTATTAACTCTAAGCTATGAGCCGTGCGCGAGTGATTATAATAACTTTGAAGAATATGTCAATGAAGGAAGCACATGTGAAGTCAAAATATTGGCGGCTTTGGCAGTGTTGAAAACTGAAAATAACAGTAAGTTAGACGTTCTAGCTAAAAATATACCTGATACAATAGAAAAGTACATAGAAAATAAATTAAGCATATTATTAGAAAAGAATAATCATGCTATACAAGAAGGCATATACCTACAATTTCACAAGCTAGAGAAGAACATACTCGATAAAATGGAACAGTACGTAGACGACAAATTAAGTTATTTAGAAAAACATGTGGATCGGAAAATAGATAACCTTGAAAAAATCGTATCTGACGAAATAAATACCAAAATTATAAACTACGAACTAAATTCATTGAAAAGTACGCAGCTTGACTTGGCAAACGAAACATCGATGAAAATTGTGGAGCACTTAAACAACAAGCTAAACATAATAGAAAAAACTATGATGAGCTTAGGAAACAACACTAGAAATTGTAACTTCGATGCATTGTACAAAAACTTAACAAATTTAGAAGACAAGTTAGAACATGGATGGACAGAATTGAAAAAATTGGTACCTGACGTAGAAGAAAACCAACTCAAACTGGATACATTATACAAAAACTTACCGAAACATTTTGAAGATATTATAAACTTAAAATTAGACGAAATGGATAAAAATATGTTCTCTTTAAATTATAGCATACTCCGTAGGTTAGATACGTTCGAAAAACAGCTAGAAAAAAGCATAGAACATAAATTGGAAGAAATTGAGAAGAATATACCAGAGTTAAAACAAAATATGAATAACAGAATAGACGCGTTGCAGAATATAGAAAAGGATATATACGCAGAAATTTATCAAACACGTAAGTTCAAAGCGCGAGTTCCACGGCTAAACTACGAAAAAAAAACTAGTATCATACATATCAACACATCTTAAATAAAAATGTCACACAAAATTGAATATGTATACTTTCAACACACTTGTTCGTAAAGTGGATCATATTACTTCGCTTTTGGGCTCATAATCCAAGTTATTTCACATCCGTGTTTTATATTTTACATCACCGCACTAGTGTTATAATGATATTAACCAGATTAAGTTAAGTTTCTACCACATTCTGCAAGTTATATGTATGGAGACGAAGAATTCCGATTTCCGATAAACATTTAACCGATTTAACATTTATTTAAGAGCCAGCTCGCCTGATTCAGCTTTGTGGTTCGCACTTTTGAACCAAATTTTTAACATAAAATTACAAAGAAGAGAAATGAAAAATATCACGGAATTCTATAACAAACCCATTGTCAATATTTTAAAGCAATTTTCATGTATTCAATTTTAATATATTTCTTACTAGCTGATGCCCGCGAAGCTCGGCCTAAGACCTCGCTAAACTCTTCAAAATAACCTTGTCCTCACAATTACGAACACAACAAAAATCAACAAATCAACAAAAAAAAAAACAATTTAACAAAGAAAACAGAAATCAACAAATCGGTCCAGCCTTATTTATTTATTTATTTAAGTATACATTGCCATGTAATGCGTAATGGTAACATTTTTCAGAATGTACTAAATTACATATTATACCCTGTTATAGGGTGTTGCAAACAGTATTGTTGCCTTCATACTAAAAAAGTAAAACTACCTATTAAGACCAGAAAAAATAAGGGTTCATTTTTATGTAGATTTTGGCGAATAAGATGAAAAAAAATTGAAAAGTTTGTTTTCAAACCGACTACGAAATCGGAGTTTGATTTCTTATGCGGTGTGAACGAGATAGCGGAATCAGGCGAGTCGGATTTTAACTAAGAGTTTTTATGCGGCTAAAAATAGTTAATAATAAAAAAAAAATATATATACCAGTATTTCGCGTGGGTGCAAGGCCCGCGAGCGAGCGGCCCGCGGAGCGGTTGTGTAGTAGGGTTTGATCAAATATTTGTGTACGACATTAAAAGTTGAAAAAAAAGGAGGAGCACAATGAAAGGGGTAAGAAATCTCAATAGAATAGTAATTGGGCTGATGATGATGATGATGTTTAAAATCTATGACCGAAAATTTAGGTTCAAAAAAACTAATCGGTACGGTCCCGCCCGGGTTCGAACCTACCTCACGAACGTGAGGCGAGCGTGTTACCACTGAGCCGGCAGGCTTGATCATATTATTGAGGACCTCATTAATACGATCAACGACCTCAGTAGTGACTCTCAACAGGTGGTTCTTAAAATGGACATGGACAAGACGAAAATCATGTCAAATACACATGTTGTACCCGTACCGATAGTGGTTTGGGAACGATACAATAAAAACCTATCTTAAGTAAAATATTATTAGGGTATAAGCTACCTCCATACCAAATGTTATCTGATTCCGTTACAAAGTTGAGGCGAACAAACAAGAGAAGTGTCTCTACGGGTATGTGTATCTTCGGGGAATTGTTCCACGCACTCACCACTTTCGCATTTTATTATATCTCCTAACTATTCATGTGATAGTGATTACTTTCAGGCTATAATATGGGTTGCAAACAGCAGCGAATTATAGGTAAATTCTACATGAGACCGTTCTATTGGATATACGACCAGGCTTTTATGTACATCGACTACAAATACGGCTCAGCCAGCCTCTCCAACTTCGAAATGCACTTCGCTGTGAAGGGCGAGAATGCGTACATCCTACTCTCACCTTTACCAGAAAACAAGATAAATCAAGATGTCTTTTATGAAATCGGTACTAATGTTTCTTATAAAATCGTTCTTTCCTACCACAGCTCTCTCCATTTTATCGTTATTGGAGATTTCAAATCAGTGAGTTAAAGTAAGTCTTGGTTAAACTAAAAGATTTATACAGTAAAAATATATAAAAATGTACCCCATATATATATGTTTCTAAGTATGTCGATGTATGTTTGTGTTTTCACATAGCATTATAGCCTAAACTGTCTATGCATAATTTTTATCTGTCGTTTGTTTCCTGTTTATGCCTGGAGTCCATTTTTTTGGTACGTTTTGCGGCCGTTAGCGACATTCTTCGTGAGGAGGCTATATTTTGCAGTGTTTTTTTTCTTTGAGTAATAACAGTTACTTGTACGCTTTTAGAACATTCACATTATCTTCAGTTATGTGAAAATGCTCGAGCTAGAGAACTGCGGACGGAAAGAATGCCCTTAATACGGCATAATATGAATTTTATTTCAGATTTTGTGCGTATTAACTAATAATTGTTATTGCATTTGTAACAGGTATTTGGTCGGACATTGTGGATTTGTACTACATGACAGAAATTGTTGTAAGTAAACAAATCCCCAACATTCTTTCTTCGACTCGATTTACCGCTTTTTATGTCAACATTAATAATGGTAAGTTACACTTTTTTTCTTTAGTTAATTAGGGCACTAGCCCAGTTAAAAAAAGTAAAATGATATACTAGAAATAACTCCGAACAAGATCTCTCTCCCTCTCCCTCTCTCCCATTTCTGTCTATGGTCGGTTGTACTTCATGACTGAAGATGGTGATCACTAGAACGTCCTTGCTGTACTGGAATGAACGGCTGGTCCCCAGCAGCAATCTATTGGCAGTCAAAGTAGAGTAAGCAAAAGAGTAAAAATAGATATTAAGTATTTAATCAATATGACTTTGTTCAGGAACGCTGGAGCTGGGAAAGGATGGTACTAGCAGAACACCTATATTAACCTACAGCGACCCTGACCTCCAAACAGTGGAGTATTTCAGCTCCGCTGCATCTTCAGGAAAACAAATGACATTCCTCTACGACTGCCCGTCAAATGTATTTCAACGTCTCTTCGACTAGCCCTGAACTCCTTTCAGATATTGACGGTAATTTATCTAAATACTCAAAAAGATATTTTTTGGAGTTTTGGCGGGAGAAGAACGTGTCGCGTCATTTTATTATTTATTTTCTATAACTTGTGTTATTTCGAGTGTTAATGTGTAAAAACGGTGAATTTTTACCCGTTAAGTGTTCGTGAACATGCACGAGTGTTGGTTAATAGTATAATGTGAAACGTGAATTTTCGTGTTGTTTCCAAAACTCCATAGAAGGCTCTAGTAAAATTTTAACGAGACAAGCTTGTCGAGCATCTGACGGTACGCGTCATGCTTGTCTATACCAGTTCAGTGCCGCACAGAATTTTTACGTTGAACAGTTCCTAACGCTGCGCGGCATTGCACTGCGCTCGGCTGTCATATATATGTACTCGTATTAGGTGTGATATCTCTTCCCAGTAATTTCGCTGGAAAAATTGCTCTTTAATCCGGAAATGAAATGAGTTATTTATTTATTTGCCAGAATGCAGGTAAGCAGGGCATTGGCGTTTGAAATGTTCCATTACATTCGGTCATTTCTGACGTACAAAAATATTTACATAGAAATCGTTACTTTGTTCATCTATCTATAGGTATATCTATACATATAATAAAACTGCAGCCGAGCTAAATCTGTACATTCAATGTTTTTTGAAAATTTTGCCTGTGGGGAATTACATAAGGGATATAGATGTCAAAACAGTTTTTTTTTTGTCAGTCTGTCTGTCTGTACCTTTGTTACCACATCACGCTAAAACTACCGGACGGATTGTAATGAAACTTGGTATAGGTATTGCTTATTTCACGGATTAACATATAGGATTCCTTTGATTCCTATAGATTTATAATTATATTTAATTGAATATATAATACATACCTTGAAGCTCGGCGCTACTGTTATATAGATACAGCGCTACTTTGTTCGAAATTGGTCTAGGAGTATTGAAGTTATGACGCAAATAAACATAATAGATGTTCACTATAAGTTGAACGCCGGAGCATACCGGACGTTTAGTGTAGATGGCTCAGCTTAAACTGGTTATTTTTCTTCATTCATTGGTTATTGTTTTCCAGCGAAATTACTGGGAAGAGATATCACACCTAATAAGAACTAATAAGAACATAACCGGTAATTTATCATCAACAGACACAATATAACATATGCCTTTTTGGATATCCACGCTTCGTTATTGTATACCTGCAATAATGTGTAAATGAGCGAGCGAAACTATTGTGACTGCGACTGAACACCTCAATTTTCCAGATGCGGAGTTGCGACAGTCGTCGTCAAGTTTGTTCTCCGAGTTCACATAATTTATGTTAAGTCTTGCTGAGGAGGCCGCGGTATCATTTTTATATATTTTTTTTTTTTTTTTTTACATAATTTGTAATTTTTATGTAGTTATACTCAAACCGCGCTAAGAAACCTTCTAACAGAGCTGCAATAACATTGTAAAAATCAGAATGTAAGCCGTAAATACTGATCAATTTTTAACGTAAGAGTGTAGATGATATCCGATTGACTGTAGGGAAATAACAAAAGCATGAAACTAATTATCGTGCCCTGTTGCTCGCACATTCAATGTTCTTAATTATTGCAGCTGATATTTAGTTTTCATTTAATTATTTTAACAAAAAAATGTTTTCTCTATTGCGCAGTTATTATGATTTGCTTTAATTAAATAGAAAATGTAGTTCTTTAACATCCTTAAAAATCCCACTGCTGGGATATTCACCTACACTAAACGGGTGAGTAGGCCATATACCCCACGCTGGCCCAAGTGCGGGTTATTGGAATTTTTTTATTTAAAACATATTCCTTTTTTAAACAACTTTTTTAACACAGTATTTTTAAATAATTGAAAATGTTGATGTACCATAGAACGCATTATGTGTCAAAGCAGCTTCAAGTTGAAATGTTTACATTCAGCCTTTACAATGTTTTTGGAGCTGATAGAATGTTTCTTAACGCGGCTTGCGTATATACAATAGCAGGCAAATATCTTGTAAAATAGTCATCTGCGCAACACAGTCGATCGCAACAGTCCAACAGTAGAGGTGTCTTTGGCAAAGCGAAGATTGAGCGGGGAGACGACGTTCCTACTTGAGAGTACTGAACAACACATGCGCCAACTTCTCCTCACTACGCCGCGTTTTTCTCAAGATCACGTTGTTTGCCGGTTGTTGATAATAATAGGTAGATAGGTAAACTTGCCTATGCGCTTGTAAGTAATGTAACTGTATAAGTAATAATATACGAGTTAAAAAAAAACATTGTGGGAACAATAAAGACATACATACATTAAAACATACAAAACTATTTTTCTTTCTTTGATTTTATTTTTGTATTTATTATTTAAGATTACTTTCCCGTAGTAGTCGTTCCCGTCCCGTTCCCGTACTCCTTATACTCCGATAAAAGATAGGTGTTGTACAAATCGCTTGTTCTATAATTATGTACAACTTTACTAATATGATTAAAATAAAAACAGTATACCCGATTGCAAATTGTAGCTTAAGTTACTCCGGAAGTACAGAGGAATCCAACAACACCTCACTCATCAAAATCGGTCAAGCCGTTTAGGCTAAAATACACTAGGAACACACAAACATACTTACGTAAACCCCAAAAACATTACCATCCTTCTTGGGCTGTCGGGTAAAAATAATATTAAATCGTTTATTTCGGGCTATAAGGTCCATAAACACCAAGCAATAAAACACATTTTTTTTTTTGGTTTTATATTACTTACCTCAGAACTATGAACCGGTTTGGAAAATAATTATTTAGTTTGAAAGTAGATACTTACACATACTTATAGATTGGTTCCATTTTTATCAAAATCCAATTCTGATGCTAGGATCCATGAGGAGTTGAGGGAACTCATCAAATTTTATAGCTACACATATAGCTATTTTGGAATTTTCAACAACAAGTCCAAGCATTTGCATTCATAAAGTATCATTTGGTGAAGTGGAACTGACGATGAAAACCACAGATGGCCACCGGAACGCCACAATGATATGAAGTTTTTCACGGGTGGCGCCAACATCATTCGATAGCATTTCATTTTGCATTGCAAAATCGGTAGTAAATAAGCGACATCTAACGTCGAGGAAATATATCTAGGTATCCACACAGAGCTCCAGAGGGCGCCAACGGTGAGTTCCGATATAGTTGAACAATAGATGAATTTTGGTTGAACTAAAAACAAATTTTAAAACTTTTTTAATGTTGAATCTTCTGCGAAATGTTTACTTGCAGGAATAGCTTAATTATCCTGGTACATCACACAAACACAGATGCATAATTCAAAAAGTTTAAAGTTTAATGAATGCTTATAAAACTGAGATACTGATAGTTTTTGCCCTTTCAATAGGCACGTCGACTACGCCATCTTTCTGATTATATATGCGAAAGTTTGGATAGATTAATAAAAGAAGACAATTTATTTTGTTTGAAAAATAGGCCCACCACAAGTTGTAGCGTATAGTATGCAACTCATGTCGATTTGTTCCTCATAATCATAAGATTACAAGGTATTATTAGGTATACATTATCTAAACGGACTATTGAGAAATTAACTAATTTAATGTCACAATAACCTAAAAACACACAAAGAACAGTAAGCAGCAGCAGCAGGAGCAGCAGCATCAAGAGTAAGCAAGTGAGTTATAGAAGTAAGAGGTGAATGTGTCCGGATGGACAATGATAAATTCCCAAAAACCTTTTACAGCATTTATTTAACCTTCTTGTACAAAATGTCTTCGATGAATGATAGGGAACAATTTTTATGTGGACACGTTGCAAAATGCACACACTGGGAGTTGCTATCAATGTCCGCGTAGGCGTAAACATCCTGCCCCCGTTGAAAGCTTCGGTTTCAACCCTCTTCTAATTCTTCTGCAGTAGGCAGAGCACACAGGCGGACCAAAGGGCGTCGAATGCATCCTCTGGAGGTATTTACATCAGCAACTCTTGGTATTCCAACTTTGGGCCCGTAGAATAGTTTTGAAATCCGGCCAAGTCTCCAGCAGAGAGGTGGGACGTTGTCTTCTTGTATCAGGACCAAGTCTCCTACGTTTGGATTTGAAGAGTCGGTCTTCCATTTGTAGCGGTGCTGTAGTTCAGCTATGTATTCGCTTTGCCATCTCTTCCAGAAATGTTGATATAGTTGTTGAACTCGCTCGTAGCGTAAAAGATAATTGGTATTGCAGTCTTCCAATTTAGACGAAGGGAGAGCCGTGAGAGCACGACCAATGAGAAAATTTCCAGGAGTTAGGCAAAGTAAATCGTCGGGTGAAGTGGATAAAGGACACAGCGGACGGCTGTTTAATATTGACTCTACTTGTGCGAAAAGAGTTGAGAGTTCTTCATAAGTTAAATGAGAATTACCCATTACACGTTTGATATGAAATTTGGCACTTTTGACGGCACTTTCGAAGATTCCGCGAAAGTGAGGAGCGTAAACGGGCGAAAAGTTTAAACTTGATCCCGTCTTCACTTGCGAAATCAGATATAGAATTAGCGTTAATCTTTAAAAATTGACTTATTTCTTTAGCACCAGATACTATATTGCTGCCATTGTCAGAAAAAACTTCCGTGGGTCGACCGCGGCGTGACACGAATCGGCGAAACGTCATAATGAAAGCGTTCTTTGATAGATCGGAAACTGCTTCAAGATGTACGCATTTATAGCGCAGACACACAAATACGCATAAGTACCATTTTTCTAGCTTGGCGCCTCGGCCCGTTCTGTTTAAAATTAAGAAAGCTCCTGTAAAATCCAAACCCACAGATTGAAAGGGGAAATTTGGCGTAACGCGTGCGGAGGGTAAATTGCCCATCTTTGGTTTCATAGTTTTTCCTTGAAGACGTCTACATTTAAAACAATTACGAAACGTACGTCGAGCCAAAATTCTACCGTTGATAGGCCACACAAATTCACGAATCGTTGCTAATAATAATTGTGGCCCAGCATGTAGGTTATGTTTGTGTTCATATTCAAATAGAATTTTAGTAAAATGATGATTTGCATGCAATAGAACTGGATGTTTTTTGTCAAATTTATAATCTGAGGCGTCTAAACGACCACCTACTCGAATAACCTTATCATCGCCGTAAAACGGACTTAGATTCAAAAGTTGAGATTTAGGACTTAGAAGTTTGTTATTCGAAAGCAGTTCATACTCTACCGTAAATGAGTCTTGCTGAGATAACCGACATAAACGAAGAAATGATTCGTTCAATTCATTAGCTGTCAAAAAACCCGTAAGTCGAGATTTGGGGTTTTTTGCATTATGCAAAAATCGTAGTAAATAAGCAAATGCTCGTTTTAATTTAGTTAGGCTTGAATAGTTTGTAAATTGTAAAATAGGTTCGTTGTTAGTTGTTAATTTAGTTATCGTTGTATTTTTAGTCTCGGGTAAAATTTCATTTTCAATTTTATCGTTTAGTTTAGGCCAAGTACCTTCTGGTGCTGACAGGTATGGCGGGCCTGACCACCACATATCCGTCTTGCTTAGTTGATCTGGGCTAATGCCGCGAGAGATTAGGTCAGCAGGGTTAGCAGCTGTTGGCACGTGACGCCATGAAGTAGAATGTGTTAGTTCACTTATCTCTAGTATTCGGTTCGCCACAAATGTTTTCAAGTTTTGGAAACTGCTATGCAGCCAGGCTAGTACAATGGTGGAGTCACACCAGTGTGCTTCCTCTTGTATATCGCATCGTAATGATTCCCTCACAGCCTTGCATAGTTTAGCTGCCAATAGAGCGGCGCACAGCTCGAGACGGGGAATCGTAGTAGCCTTAATCGGAGCTACCTTAGATTTGGAGCAAAGTAACCTTACAGTAACTTCGTTATTTGAATTTACAGAGCGCAGATAGATACAGGCTCCCATGGCCTTCTGACTTGCGTCACTGTATGAATGTAGAGACACAGAAACAGGTGTGTCGCAAAGTACACGTCGAGGTACTTCTAGACTCAGAAGACTGGGAACAGCTGTAACAAATTTGTTCCAATCCTTTTCAATAGTATCGGGGATTGGATCGTCCCATGATAGCTTGTGCAACCACAATTGTTGCAACAAAATTTTGGCCTTGATCAGACATGGACTCAACAACCCCAAAGGATCAAAAATTTTAAATAAGGACGAAAGAATGGATCGTTTTGTTAGAACAGTATTATTTGTCTGTGGTGAAATCTTAAATGGGAAATGAAGCTGATCATTGGTTGGATTCCAGCCCATGCCTAAAGTGGATGTGGATTCGCTGACTATCAAATGATCATTTGAATTAGTAGCAGCAGACTTTAGCAAAGAAGATGAATTTGATTTAAATTTTCTTAAGTTGAAGCAACCTTTTGAAAGAGCAGCACACACATTCTGTTGAATATCATGTAATGTATTTTCATTGTCGGCTCCTGTAATCAGATCATCTACAAAAAAATCGTGTTGTATTATTTCTTTGATTGCCGGGTCTGAGCATTCTTCTCCAAGCTGCCAAAGGCAGCGCGTACTCAAATAACTAGAACTTGCCATACCGTAAGTAATAGTATTTAATTGTAGCGTTTTGATTGGACTGGATTCATCTTCTCTCCATAATATAAGTTGAAGATTTCGATCCTCATCATGGATTAAAATCTGACGGTACATTTTTTCGACATCGCCATTTAGTAGGTACTTGTACTGTCTAGCTCTGATGAGGATAGAGAAAAGTGAATCCTGCATATTGGGACCTACGAGAAGAATATCATTGACAGAATGCCCGGATGTAGATGGAGCAGACCCATCGAATACTACTCTAATCTTAGTAGATTCGCTGCTATCTTTGAAAACAGCGTGGTGGCATAGGAAGTACGAATTGTTCGGTATAGGTATCGGGTACTCCGATAAACGACCTAGATCGGCGTACTCACGCATGAATTCAACATATTGTTGCTTGACTGTTGGTTGTCTTCTGAATCGTTTTTCTAAGTTTAGTAACCTATTCTTCGCTGATTTATAAGAGTCACCGAGACAATCGGGTGAATCCGTTAGAGGTAAGCTAACAGAGAATCTGCCTGATTCTAGGCGAGAGGTGCGTGATAAAAAATTCGATTCGCATGCCTTCTCGCTCTCACTAAGTTTCGATTTTAGGGGAGCTTCTTCCAGCTCCCAAAACTTAGTAAGTTCCTGGTGAATTTGAATATCGTCATCATTCGATTGATTCGAGATGATGGAATGGTTGCAATGTACGTTATTGTTTGTTAAACTTGCTATTGTTGTTTGTATAGGACCTGAAATAATCCAACCAAACTGGGAGCTTATTAGTTTTGGTTTGTTAGGACCAAGAGCGCGCTGCTCGCGGCCAATAATATCCCAGAATAAATCGGCACCGATGAGAACATCAGTCGGCGCTGGCTGGTGAAACATTGGATCTGCAAGTTTTAAATCTTTGGATATTTGTAGTAATTCAACATTAATGGGAGATTTCGGGATATGACCGGTCAATTGTGGGAGCACCAGAAAACCTGACGTAACGTTGAACGGATTGACTAATGACTTCAGTTGCGCTACACAAGATTCAGTGACCTTACCGGTTTGATTATTTCCTATACCCATAACATTGATATTGCAATCGGACCTGGATTGTAACGACAGCCTATTCTTGAAGGACTGCGTTATGAAAGAAGACTGACTACCGCAATCTAATAGGGCACGAACCTTTTCGGTCTGGTTCGTCCGAGGATTTACTACCTCAATGAGAGCGGTTGACAGAAGAACTTGTTTCGAGTTTTGCTTCGAAAAATTCGCTATAGTATCGTCAGTGTTGTCAGACATGGTTGTGGCAACACTGGAAGTAGAATGATTATTCCTTGTATTGGATCCCTTGTGTATGAGACTGTTGTGTCTCCCTTTGCATTTCAAACAAGGACCCAGACGACAGGTTTGTAATTTATGACCGACCCGTAAACAATTTGGACAGAGTTTCAACTTATGAACTTCGGCTATGCGCTCATCTATAGTCTTGGCAATGAAAGTGGGACAGTCATAAATGCGGTGTCCTTCATGACAGACAACACATGTGACTGGATAAGAAGAAGACGTACTAGCATCGCTGGCGCAAGCAAACGATTTTGTATTGAACCGGTTGTTGTTGTTGTTACTGGCTGCGGCCCTGGTTTTAGAATAATTAGTTGATTTTGGTAAGTTTCAGTTTATTGATTCGAGTATGTCAGCACGATCGATTAAAAATTTATAAAATAATTCCAAAGTAGGTATATCATCCGACGCGCCACGACACTCTTCCCATTTCAAAAGAGTGTGAGTGTCCAATTTAGTACTCATAATATGGATTATCAAGACATCCCATTTGTCTGTAGGAAGCCCGAGGCTAGATAGGGCGCGCAGATTTTTAGTGATGTGATCGACTATGAATCTTAAAGATCCGTGAGACTCTCGATTCGCTTGTTGAACATTTAATAAGGAGTTTAAATGGTGAATTATCAATTGGCGCTTATTATCGAAACGTTGGCATAAAATTTTCCACGCATCTAAATAATTGGAATCGGAAACTTCAAAGTTGGAAATAATGCGTGCTGCATCACCCGTTAAATAAGATGTCAAATAGTGAAACTTGTGTATATATTGTGTGTTTATAAGGAGAATTCTGTGATTGTGTGTTATTCTCATGAAATAGAACAAAATTGCAAATAATATAATTTTTTTTGGGTTAAATGTGGGTAGAAAATAAAAATGTTTTTTCGAGATTTTTACTTTAAATTATGGATTTTAAATGTTAAAAGTAATAGTACAATATTTGCCAATAAATAGGTAAAAAGTGATTGGGAATGTTTGGATGGTTAGAATCGATACACGGAAATTGTTAGGAAGGAAACTTATCTGCATTGGCCTGTGCTGCGGTTCGATCCTATAGCTGATCGCCCGGCGGTGGCTGCAATGGATAAGTCTTCAAGGTTTCCGTGGTGTTTCCTTATCGTAGGGACGGCGGCTGGCTTCGGATCCGAGTTTATTCGTCACCAAAATTGTTGAGGCTGCACCGTTCGATTTCGGATTTCTTCAATAATTTCTGGTCGTGTCGCGGTCGCCAAGATGAATGTGTCCGGATGGACAATGATAAATTCCCAAAAACCTTTTACAGCATTTATTTAACCTTCTTGTACAAAATGTCTTCGATGAATGATAGGGAACAATTTTTATGTGGACACGTTGCAAAATGCACACACTGGGAGTTGCTATCAATGACCGCGTAGGTGTAAACAGCGTAGGTGTGATTGAGTCATCACCAACATCACCCACAAGACATCCAGAGGGGACGAGGTTCGCTGTAATCCCCACGCTTGCCAGGTGGCTTGGAGATCGCAGATCTTACCATTTACTAATTCGACGCTGCTGCCTGTCTTCGAACGTTTCTGGTGGCATCTTCTTGCTGTATGAGAAGTTTTTATGAGTCAAAAAACAGTTTTTTTTTTTGTCTATCTGTCTGTCCTTTTGTTACCACATTACGCTAAAATTACTGGGCGGATTTTAATGAAACTTGGTATAGGTATTGCTTAGTTTACGGATGAACATATAGGATACTTTTGATTCCGAATTTCATCCAAAATCAACCCCTTAATGAGTGAAAAGGGTTGGTAAAGTTTCTACGGAGGTTTTTTTTTTTTTTTGGGAAGCTATTGTTATAAAACTTTGCAAATTTATCAATAAACAGAAAATATTTAACACATGTTTCACAGTTTTTGATAACTTCAACTTCAATTCAACTGGATTGTTAACAGTAGCGTCTTCATTGCATACAGTATCAACACGAAATACTATCAGTTTCGAAACCCTTGACTGTGATTATTTTATCTCTGGAATCTTGAAGGATGTCGGAAAAAATTGAGGTATTTTAATAAAAACTTTGACTTTGCAGATGTGAAATGGGGTTTTCAAGATACTGTAGCCCACGGGAGCGAAGCCGTGCGAGCAAACTAGTAATTGCTTAATCACGCTATTATTATAAATGCGAAAGTTTTGTAAGTTTGTAAGTAAGTAAGCATGTGGGTGTTTTTGTTCCCGTTCAACTCTGTAGCGGCTAAACGGATTTGAATGAAATTTGGTATAGATGTGACTTACAATTACTCTATGGAAATATACGAAATTATTATTTCATTGAAACCATGCAGTTTCGAAACTTAGGTTACGAGGACGGCTGAAGAAAGTTTATTTTGTGCTTTAAGTACTCTATTTTAAAATAGAAACGGAATAGGTACCTACCATTTTCCAGGAATGTAACACAGAATAGGTTATTAGTAATATCCACTAGGTGAAAAGAGGTTAAAACCCGCGTTCGATACAAAATAAATGTACAACAGGAAAAAAACATGCTCTAACTGTCGCAGGTGTTTCCGATAAGGTTTATTATTTTCACAAAATAAATCAAATACATAGCACTCAATTAACGAATAATTAACTATTACTTTTCTTCTAACAAATCAAAATAACAATGTACTTACCTATCTTACCTGTATCGCTAGGGAATTCCACAACGTATATTTGGAATCGCTATCGCTAATTACCTAGCGATAGCAAGTACACGCAGTTTTAATATGTGACCATGAATCGTTAGTGAAAAACGCTAGATAACTTCTTCTGGCCACCGCTGTAAGGGGTTGGCACCGCGTGGGTTTTGTAGCGATGATAGGTCAATGGTTAGCGCGTAAGGATCACGTGTGATTGGACCGAGAGCCCAACATAGAAGTCGCGAAATACATATAGTCAAGGTTTTAGTAAAACTCATAAGACGATTGTAAAAAACAATCTTGGAATTTGTAAAATTATAGGTAAATAGTTACTGACCTTTGAGTGTGCGCCCTCAATCCTGCACCCCTACATGCGAGATCGCAGAAAGTACTTTCAAATTGTATTTATTGTCGTTACAGATATTTACTAAATAATTTGTAAAGCTTATTTAATATATAACCGATCCCAAAGTGTAAAAAAAAGGTTAAGAAAATATAGTGTTTTAACTCAAGTATTAAAATCATATTTGCGCTTGCTAACTGTTTAAGGAAAATAATATTAGAAAGCTATGAGTATGTAGCCTTTTAGTATATTTTGTTACTTAAGAACCATATTGTAAATTGATCACATATTACCTGAGATAATTCGTTTTTATTGATTCTGTGAAAAAACTCTCCGGCGCGCGTCTGTCCTAAGTATAGCTGTTTCGTACTAAAATAGCAGAAAGTACTTAGTCCAAAGATCAAATTAAACTTTCTCTATTTATCCATTTTTGACCGAGCGAAGCGAGGTCTCAGAGTCTACGGGTACAAATCAGCATTTGTATGTATGTTTGTGTGTTTGTATGTTTGTGTGGATATTTGTCCGACGATAACTTGCGTACCGCTGATCCGATCTTCATGAAATTTTGTAGGCAAGTAGTCCATGACAATACAATTTTTAAGTTCGAGTATGAGCATAATCAGTCAAGGGGTTGCAAAGATATAGGGATCGAAAGGAAAAAGGGAACAAAATCTGTACCAAATATTCGCTTCTAACAAAACGTCCTAGATGGCGTTACTAAAATGCACTTAATTTCTTTGTATCTTTGTTTCGTATTATAATGAGGCTAAGGTTGAAATTTCTTTAGTGGCTGAGGGTTGCGTTGAGGCCCCAACAGATGGTGTTACTTGCGTATTACTATGCCGATTCATAAGATTTTTTGTTTGATGTAGGTAGGTGGCGCTAACAGTTACAGAATTTACATAATAAATATGGAAGAAGTTTAGTAGTAAGTTAAGCAACGCGATGATCATATCAGATATATTATGTACTAGCTGTTACCGCGTCTTCGTTCGCGTACACCAATAAAAAAACCCAATGTCCGGCTCCTAACCCTTAAGCTATATCTATGCATAAATTCAGCTCGATCCGTTCAGCAGTTTAGCCGTGATAACGCGACAAACACCCAAACAGAGATACAGATAGACAGAGAGACAGATATACAAATAGAGCTTCATTCGCATTTATAATATTAGTTAGGAATAGGATAATTGAATACTGATAAGCAATAACATGTCAACCCACAAAAAAATAAAAAAATTGAATAATACAGAACGCTTCTTTGTCAGCAATAGAAGCGATCTGTATCACTAAAAAAAAAATTTTTTTTTTTTTGTGTTTTGGCATGTTATTGCTTATCAGTATCCAATTATGATTATGGCAAACATTGAGCTATTATGTATCTACTACGTACTAGACGCGTTAAATTGCCATGTTACCGGTTATTTGTGGTCAGTTTTCTTAACTTCTTGTCAGTCACTAATATTACCATAGATCCGATCTTCATGAAATATTGTAGACAAGTAGTTCATTTCAATACAATTTTTAAGTACTAATATGAACTGAATCGTTGTAGGGTTTGCAAAGATATAGGGGGCGAAAGGAACAGAAAACAAAATCTGTACCAAATATTCGCTTCTAATAAAACGTCATAATAACGTCTTCTTCCACTAATGTAGTTAAACCAGTTACAATTGTCTTATTGTATCTTTCCGTAGGATTTACTAGAGGACAATAATGTGCCGTAAAAGACTTGAAAGGTATCTTATATTTATCGAGCAGTGAGTGAAACTCACGGCTTGGAAACTGAGAACCGTTATCCATTATAATTGTTTGAGGAATACCATGAATACCATGTATTGGCGCCCAAAGGTATCGTAAGTTAATGTTGGTCTAAGTAGAAATGGTAAAATTTTAAACGTCATGTATTTGAAAACTAATTATTAAACATAATTATATTCGTATTCTACTTCACAAGCTTGGAGGAAACATATATCCATATTCATTACATGTATTTATTTGTAAGTCCAACGATGATAACGTGCCTTTATACTTATATAAATACTCTGGAATAAGTGACAACATAGTCATTACAAAATTTATCCAGACACTGACAAGATGTTAACCAAACGTAATTTTGTCGTAATTTTACTAACTCTAAGTTATGAGTCGCGCGCGAGTGGTTATAATAACTATCAAGATTATTACAATGAAGCAAGGACATGTGAAGCCAAAATATCGGCGGCTTTGGAAGTGTTGAAAACTGAAAATATCCGTAAGTTAGACGTCCTAGCTAAAAACATTGCTAATACATTGGAAAAGTATCTAGAACATAAATTAAGCATATTATTAGAAAATAATAATCAAGCTATGCAAGAAGACATATACGAAATATTTGAAAAGTTAGAGATAAAAAGCTACATTGTCGATAAATTGGAACCGTACGTAGACGACAAATTAAATTATTTAGAAAAGCATGTGGATCGGAAAATAGAAACCATTGACAAAATTATGACACCATACCAAAACACTTCAAATTGTAACTTCGACGCATTGTACAAAGCCTTAACCAAGTTTGAAGACAAGTTAGACCATGAATGGACTGAATTCAAAAAAATGGTACCTAAACTAGAAGAAAACATTGAACTCAAACTGGATACATTATACAAAAACGTACCGAAACATTTTGAAGATATTATAAACTTAAAATTAGACAAAATGGATAAAAATATGATCTCCTTAAAAGATAACGTACTCAGTAGGTTGGATACATTGGAAAAACAGCTAGAAAAAAGCATAGAACATAAATTGGAAGAAACTGAGAAGAATAAACCAGAGTTAAAACAAAATATGAATAACAGAATAGACGCGTTGCAGAATATAGAAAAGGATATATACGCAGAAATTTATCAAACACGTAAGTTTAAAGCGCGACTTCCTAGCCGTGGAAGTCGCGCTTTAAACTAATAAATAATATAAATAAATTTCTGCGTATATATCCTTTTCTATATTCTGCAACGCGTCTATTCTGTTATTCATATTTTGTTTTAACTCTGGTATATTCTTCTCAGTTTCTTCCAATTTATGTTCTATGCTTTTTTCTAGCTGTTTTTCCAATGTATCCAACTACGAAAAAAAATTAGTATCATACATATCAACACATCTTAAATAAAAATGTCACACGAATATTAATATTCTTTCAACACACTTGCTCGTAAAGTGGATCATATTACTTCGCTTTTGGGCTCATAATCCAAGTTATTTCACATCCGTGTTTTTTACTTTACATCACCGCACTAGTGTTATAATGATATTAACCAGATTAAGTTAAGTTTGTACCTCAGTATGTTGTATTAGGACGAAGCATTTTTAATTTAGCAGGATAAAACATTTTTTTTTAATATGGTATTTAAGAGCCTGCTCGCCTGATTCAGCAATCTCGTTCGCACTTTTGAGCCAAATTTGTAACATAAAAAACAAAGAAGAGGTATAAAAAAATATTACGGAATTCCCGTTGTCAATATTTCAATTTTCATGATTTATTTTAATATATTTCTTATTTTGGCGAAGGAGAAGGAAAAAAACTCGAAAAGCTTGTTTTTTACCCGACTACGAAAAAGGAGGATGATGAGTTTGATTTCTTATACGGTGTGAACGAGATAGCGGAATGATGCAAGGCGGCTCCTATCAAAGAGTTTTTATGCGGTTTATATAGTAAATAATAAATATATGTATGTATATTCTGTATCGGCCTTTAAATATTCCACTGCTGGGATATCAGCTTACCCTCAAAGGGTGATTAGGCCAGATCCACCACGCTGGCTCAGTGCGGGCTGGCCGATTCTCATACTGCATCGAATTTCTTCTCCGAAAATTTGCAGGTTTCCTCACGATGTTTTCCTTTACCGAAAAGCCAGTGGTATAGTAGGGTAGTAGGTTAGTACGGGCCCGCCCGGGTTCGAAGCCGCTACCTCAAGAATGTGAGGCGAGCGTGCACCCATTGAGCTGGCAGGCTATATAGAGCATCTTAATAATATGATATACGACATCAGTAGTGTTTCTCAACAGGTCGGTCTTCAAATAAGCATGGAGAAGACTAAAACCATGTAAAATACTCATGTTGTACCCGTACCGGTAGTAGTTTGGGCACGATACAATAAAAACCTATCTTAACTAAAATATAATTACGGTATAAGCCACCTCCATGCCAAATTTTATCCAATTCCGTTACAAAGTTGAGTTAAGTTGAGTTGACCGAACAAACATAGAGAAGTGTCTCTACGGGTATGTGTATCTTTGGGGAAGTGTTACACGTGAAGTGTTCCATCCCATTTCGCATTTTTTTATATTGCCAAACTATTTATGTGATAGTGATTACTTTCAGGCTATACTTTAGGTTGCAAAGAGCAGCGAACCATAGGACGTAACTACGTGACACCGTACTACCGGATAGACGACCAGGCCCTCAAGCACATCTCCTTAAAAAAAGACCAAGCCGGACTCTCCGACTTCGAAATGCACTTCGCTGTGAAGGGCGAGAATTATGCGTACATCCTGCTCTCACCATTATCAGAGTCAGTCCTCAATATAGAGAAAGATGTCGTTTATGAAATCGGTAATAATATTTCTTATAAAATCGTTCTTACCAACCACAGTTCTCTCCTCTCAGGTGCGCGTTTTATCGTTATTGGAGATTTAAAATCAATGAGTTAAAAGTAAGTCTTTTTAAATCAAAAGATTTATACAGTAAATATACGAGTATATAAAAATGTAACTTATGTATATAAGTTTATTAGTATGCCTATACAATACAATATAACTTTATTACACCGAAAATACAATTAAAATTAAAATTAAGAATAATAATATATCCAGCAGTATAATGCGCGACCTTATCGCCTAAAGCGATTTCTTCCAGGCAACCTTGGTATGGACAGACGTTTGAAACACGTTGACGTTTGACGTTTGGTCGGTGGTGGACATAAACTCTATGTATGTTTGTGTGTTCTTATAGCAGTATAATATATATAGCCTAAACAGCTAGACCGATTTTGAAATAGAGGTGTCAATTGTTTCCTTTTAATGCCTGAAGTTCAATTTTTTGCTACGTTTTGCGGCCGTTAGCGACATTCTTCGTGAGGAGGCTATATTTTACAGTTTTTCTTTTTTTTTAGTAGGTAATAATATTTACTTGTACGCTTCAAGAACATTCACGTTCACTGACTTTGTGTCTTCGCTAACGTGAAAATGCCCGAGCTAGAGAACTGCGGACGGAAAGAACCCCCTTAATACGGCATAATATGAATTTTATTTCTGATTTTGTGTGTATTAACTAATAATTGTTATTGCATTTGTAACAGGTATTTGGTCGGACATTGTGCATTTGTACTACATGAGAAAAATTGTTTTAAGTAAACAAATCCCCAACATTCTTTCTTCGACTCGATTTACGGCTTTTTATGTCAACATTAATAATGGTAAGTTGCACTTTTTTTCTTTAGCTAATTAGGGCACTTGCCCAGTTAAAAAAAGTAAAACGATATACTAGAAATAACTCCAAACAAGATCTAAGTCTCGAACAAGATCTCTCTGTCTCTCCCTCTTTCCCCTTTCTCTCTATGGTCGGTCGTGCTTCATGACTAAAGATGGTGATCACTAGAACGTCCTTGCTGTACTGGAATGAACGGCTGGTCTCCAGCAGCAATCTATTGGCAGTCAAAGTAGAGTAAACAAAAGAGTAAAAATAGATATTAAGTACTTAATCAATATGACTTTGTTCAGGACACCTGGAGCTGGGAAAGGATGGTACTAGCAGAACACCTATATTTACCTACAGCGACGCTGGCCTCAAAACAGTGAAGTATTTCAGCTCCGCTGCATCTCCAGAAAAACAAATGACATTCCTCTACGACTGCCCGTCAAATGTGTTTCAACGTCTCTTCGACTAGCCCTGAACTCCTTTCAGATATTGACGGTAATTTAGCTAAATACTCAAAAAATATGTCTTTTTTATGTACCTGAGTAACGAGACAACCTTGTCGAGCATCTAAGGGTAACTTGCTGTAGGCTCTACGGCTGGTCACCGGCCGGTATTGATTGAGAAAAACACTCTTGAGACTTTAGATGTATATTTACGAAAGTTACACACAGATTAATAGCTTTTTGCCGTATTTTTGGGAATTATAGACGCGGTGCGCATACCTGCTCGGTTCCCCAGCGGATTTTTCACACAATGGCGAACCTCTGTTACATTTTAATATTTAAAACTTTGACAATAAAATCTACCTACAAATTACTAAGAGCGTGTCGCTAACACTTGCCTATACCAGTTCAGCACCGCACTGAATCTTGACATTTAACAGTTCCTAACGCTGCGCGGGTTTGCACTGCGCTCGGCTGTCTGAGATAAATTATGTACTCGTATTAGGTGTGATATCTCTTCATAACCAGTAATTTCGCTGGAAAAATTGCTCTTCAATCCGGAACAGAGCAATGTTTGCACACTACTGCTTGGTGCTTGGATAAATGGCAAACGTATGGTACAACTACTAACCTAGGCGGACTCTTCAAGAGTCCTACTGCTTCAACACTAAGCTTTGTGTTGTTGTTTGGAGTAAGACGGTAAGGCCCAACGCCCTCTGTAGAGTCGAGACGAAGCGCGGCGTAACATGCGGCCGTGGGAAAATCAAATACTCGCCTTTTACCGAAGGTCCAAACTTGCTCTCAGAACAAGAACAATTTGGCGTTTGTATGTACTGTTGTATATTTGTGTGTGTCTGACGGTAACTTGCGAGCTGTTCATCCGATCTTCACGAAATTGAGTAGGCAAGCAGGTCATTTCAATACAATTTTTAGTTTGAATATCAGTAGAATCGATCTGGGGGCTGTGATGTTACAGGGGTCACGAGCTCACAGTTTGGCGTGAACTACTAGTTTACTTAACTGGAGTTTAAAAAGCAGTGAACATTTTGAACTTACGGTTAAACGGGAAGAGTTGACATTTCAACGGCCGCTTGCACGCCTCGCCTCGCCTGGACTACTCACTACAGTCAGCATTGGATCTTGTGTCTGACGTGTAGTCATAATACATTTACCTGTATAATATATTTATAGGTGAATTTTCAAAAACCTATCTGTCTATCATAACATCAAATAAAATTCTAAAGGAACTTCATTCAGTTCATCAATTTTACCAGTATTTGATGGATGAGATTGAATAATAACTATTTTTCAATTTTGGTCGAATAAAATTCAAATGAAATACACGTTGAAACACAGTGAAATATACGTTTTTGTGGAAAAATATTTTTTTTCTGAAAAGCTTCTATAAAATCCGTTATTGGTACTGTAAGCTGATCAAAATGAGTCCAAACTTCATCTATCTACTGTGATCTATCATCAGATCAGCTCACTGCCATAATATTGTATTGTCGTCGTCGTATTGTCGTCATGCAACATTTCAACTCAATTTAACAAGAGGAACTGGTCTAATATTGAGTTGCAAGATTTGACCTTAATATACAGACATACATAAACACAAACATTGCAAGTTAATTAAAAGCTCTTAAACAGGTAAGTTTATTTAGCAGATAGATCATTATCGGTAATTTATCATCAACAGACACAACTTAACTTAACTTAGCTTTTTGGAAATTCACACTTAATGATTGTATACCTGCAATAATGTGTAAATGAGCGAGCGAAACTATTGTGACTGCGACTAAAGACCTTAATTTTTCAGATGCGGAGTTGCGACAGTCGTCGTCAAGTGTGTTCTCCGAGTTCACATAATTTACGTTAAGTCTTACTGAGGAGGCCGCGGTATCATTTTTATAATATATTTATATTTTTTAATATTCTTCTATAATTTGTTAATTTTAAGTAGTTATACTCAAGCCGCGCTAAGAAACCTTCTAACACAGCTGCAATAACATTGTAAAAATCAGAATGTAAGCCGTAAAAAACTATACAATACAAATACTTTATTTGGGTACAAATGGAACATAAAAAAAAATATCTATTTTTAACGTAAGATGATATCCGATTCACTAAAGGCCAATATTAAGAGGATGAAACGAATTATCGTGCCCTGTTGCTCGCACAGTCTGTTTTTATGTTCAAAAAATACTGTTGTTGATATTTAGTTTCCATTTATCTTTTCTTTATTGCGCATTTATTATGAATTGCTTGAATTAAATAGAAAATTTAGTTCTGTATCAGCTTTTAAAAATCTCACTGTTGGCATATTAGCCTACACTCGAAGGGTGAGCACTGAGCAGGCCATTTCCACCACGCTGACCCAAGTGCGGGTTGGTGGAGAAAATTAATTTAAACATATTACATTTCTTACCGACTTCCCAAAAAAGTTTCAAAAACATTTTTGTAAATAACACAGTAACTTTAAATAATTGAAAATGTTGACTATGCGACAGAACGCATTTTGTGTCAAAGCAGCCTCGTTCAGCTTTTACAATGTTTTTGGAGCTCATAGAATGTTTCATAACACGGCTCGCGTATATACAATAGCAGGCAAATATCTTGTAAAATAGTCATCTGCGCAACACAGTCGATCGCAACAGTCCAACAGTAGAGGTGTCTTTGGCAAAGCGAAGATTGAGCGGGGAGACGACGTTCCTACCTGAAAGTACTGAACTAACTGCACATTCGCCAACTTTTCCCCACCTCGCCGCTTTTTGCTCAAGATCAAGATGTTTGCCGGCCATTTATGATAGATAGACGTAAACTTAATGATTTTAATGTAAGAAATGTAACCGTATAATATTATAATAACTAAATAGTTAAAAAAAATAAAACATTCTGGGAAAAATAAAAAAAGCCTTTAGCTCCAAAAAAAACAAGTCTTTCTTTTTCTTTGATGTATATGTATTTATTTATTTTTGTACTTATTATTTAAAATTACTTTCGTGTAGTCCAGTAGGTATCTTCATACACCATCGACAGTTCATTAGCATTATGCTTTACGGATACTCCTTATATTCCGATAAAAGATAGGTGAATCGCATGTACTATAATTATGAGCAACTAATATGTTTAAATAAAAACAATATACCCGACTGCAAATTGTAGCTTAAGTCACTCCGGAAGTACAGAGGAAGTACAAATCCAACGACACCTCACTCATCAAAATCAGTCAAGCCGTTTAGGCTACAGGTATAGGAACACGAATATACTTACATACACACCAAAAACATTACCCTCCTTTCCCGGGAAGTCGGGTAAAAAATATCATGATGATAAAATTAATTTAATCCAAAATTTACGTTTTCTATCTGCAACATTTGCCAGCTGGATATGCAATGATATGCCCCTATTCTCAAAAGCTGAGATCCAACCTTTTTTTTAAATTACTGAAACAATTTTTAATAAATAAAGTATATTACTCCATAGATGAGTATCTAACAGATAAAAACATATAGTACTGTTACATAACTAAATTTACGGTTACTGCTGTCCCTCTCTCTACTCTTCTACTTCTTTAGCTGGTACCCGACGGGGTCCACAATTGTGACCAAAATGTAAAACTACTAAGTACCAACATACATTGTGGAATGCTAAAATAAATATGAATATGAATATGAATATGAAAACCTCGTCTCGAAAAAATTGGCGAACTTCGAGATTTCTTATTCTCAACGCTATATTTCGAGATATTGGCGAAGGCTAGCGTGCGAGTTACATCGAGTTGTCGGAGGCAATCGAGACGAGAGACAGTCGAGATTGGAATCTCGAAATCTATATCAATTTGTCATATCTCCGAACAGGGGCCCTGAATCTCATCCGCACCAGAATCAGAAGTGCTCAGTGTAATCATACTGTGATTGTAACCACACATACACCAATCTGTAATATGTCACTTCGATCAAAATATTGGCTCGTCTACTTGGTCGAACAATCGATAAAAAGTTTTAAATAGGAAGGACAACATATTTAATACATTTGTATATACACAATAAAAAGTTATAAACCGGAACATCGCGAGGTCTGAGTTCGGGGCGAACCACTAGTTTACTGTACCAACAGTCTGGAGACAACCAAAGCCTACAAATAAAAGCTAACAATACTTAATCCCAGTAGTACTTACATTATTTAAGCGCCTCGATTGTACAGAGACAAATATTATAGGCCTCAAAGACAACCCACACGAGATACAACCAATTACATCGCAAACATGACTAGAGGTCCCGGAGGATTGCGGAGAAGACCCGGCGAAGGTCGGAAAAACTCAGTTAAACAAATAGTTGATTTTTAGCCGTGGAGGAAAATCTTAGAGGACATCCCAATGCTTTTGTGGAATCTCATCAGTGTATTCCGTAAAACTATTCCCTCCTTATGCTTGAAGCATTGCCTATCCTATTGCATGCCTATCCTATCTGTAAAACTGAATTATGTAATTTGCTATTTCTGACAGATAAACAATCGTACCTAGATCATAAGTTTTTAATATTATTAATCACTCTAGTTAAGAAAATGGTTAAATTGATTATGGAGGTTTTGGTGATAAGTGTTAATTTTATAGCTAGTACTAACTCGCTTCTAGTTTAACACTCAGACACAGACTACAACAATAATATTGCAGATATTGAGGTATACATTTCGCCTGTTAGTGGTTCTCCATTATATTTTCGTCCATGACCGCAGCGTGATGAATAGAGTCATTCGGGTTCCGTGCCACATTTTTATTCAAAATGAACGCGCGCCCTTGTCTTGGAACCAAATACCCGAATGTATTATGCGCTCAGTGGCACACGATGTTAAAAGCCTTTAGGGTACTGTTGGATCTCGACTTGAAAGTCCCCTCTTTCGAAGAGCTGACTTAGTAATTCAGTAGAAACTCAGTAGTACTAAGTTTACTGGGTACTGAGTCAGTACTTACTAAACGACTGATCGACTTCATGAGTGACTAACTTCAGGAACGTAACTGCCTATTTCTTGAATGACTATCTGATTTGATGTATGACTGTCTGATTTCATAAATGACTGACAGAATTCATAAATGCCTGACTGATTATATGAATAATCTACTAATAAGAATGATATACGGACATTACAATTATTATTGACTGAAACATTTTATGAATTACTTTCTGAGTGGCTTTCAAGACCGAATGGGAGACTTCACGAATTCTCGACTGATTTTATCAGTACTGTCTGACTACATGAATTACTGACATTTTGGCGGAACGTTTATATAATTAGTAAGAATGAGTAATAAATGGATATCGGAGTCTGCATTTAAAATTTGGCAACGAATGATGGGATTTAAGCGTCTCAGGTGAAAGAGAATTTGAGTTTACACTTACACTTAATTTGTTTACCTATACTCACGTATTTTATGTAAACATCTGATTCTATTTCGAGTTTTATTAGTAACTCCAGCTTAATATCCGTTCATTTGGGCCTGTCATTTGTCAGGACGACATTAAGACACCACAAGAAACGACTCAAATGATGCGCACTGTATACTTTATACGAATTTGATATGTAGAAACGTAGTTGACCGAGCGAAGCGAAGGCCTTAAAGTGCGTTTGCATTTATTTTTGTTTGACAATAACTTGTGTATCCGATCTTTATGAAAAATTGTTGGCAAATAGTTTAAAAAATCAATATGCTTTTCAAGTTCCATGATCAAAATAGGTCCAGGGGTAGTAGAAATGCCAAGCTTTAAAGACTGGCTTAAGAGGAAGGAACCCGTCACATTCCGGTTGACGCAAGCTCTCACCGCACACGGCTGTTTCAATGAGTTCCTTCACAGGATCGGCTGGTGACCAAACGGCTGGACTACATTCTCCTGGGTTATGTGGATATAATCCCACATAACCCGGTTACATCCCAAAGCTGTCGGGTATCTTGAGAAGGTTTCCCACTCGCAAAAAAAAAAACAAAAAAAAGGTGTAGTGCAAAGGTCATCGTTTGGGCGAACAGATAGATTTTAGACTTTTTTTTTCATTAGGTCTGTGCTGGCCGTGAGCCTTCGCAGCCTCCAGGAACCCAAAGAAAATAAAAAGCAATACGATACAGAAAGCGATATTGGGTATTGCTTTTTTTACACTGTCAAACTCATAACCCTCCTTTTTCGTAGTCGGGTAAAAAGCACCAAAGCGGGACCTAGCACATTTACGTCGTTAGTTTATTTGCAACGTAAAATAATGCGCATTTTTCGATACCCACACTGTTAAACATGAGTTTTATAATATTTTCGTACTCATTTAAAACGCTTGTGATAATAAATCAGAAACTTTATAAGTACAAAGAACGTTATTTACACTCGAACAAACCTAAAAAACAGATAGAAAAGTAATCTACCGCAGAGCGAAGCCAAATGAACAAAACAAATGTTTGGTTTATTTTCCAAACAATAAAGTTGATTAAATTCAGACATGTTCTTTATTATTTTTTGCATAACTAGGTATAGAAACGACCTGCTCGGTAGCGGTCAGCCGGGCACCTCTAGCTCTCAGTATTTTACAATTTAGATAATAAATAAAATAAATAAAGGATTGGCTATACAATGAACATTGAATAAACGTGGGGTAATTTAGTGACTGGAATCGTAAAGTTATTATCGAACCTACTGAACAATATCTGAGGAAGCTGTTGAGAGGTTTTTTAGTCAGCTATGGAGGACGAACTAGATTTGCAGGGGGCATCGCCAACAAAATTTTGTCAATCCCAGTGCTGGGGTAACGACAAAAGCGTCCAGCAATGGGATATAGCGGTAGCTCTCAGCGTATCTCAACTAGTTGTTACTAGGTGTTTAAAACCGATCACCAATGTTAAGCAAACAGATGTCATGGTCGGTCTTCGGATTTCGAGTGTAATTTACAACTGAAAGTGGTCGGATGACACGTAGGGTCCCGTTTATTTGTTACAACAACCGCTAGGCCATGTTAGACCTGTTTTCAAGCCTAAAAAATCAGTTACCAGGTCTAACCAATGGTTTTATATAAACTTACTTACGTTTAGGTAAGCGCAAAACCATTTCCCTCGCTTTTATACAACTTTAAAGGGGGAAAAGCGCCTGCGTTTAAAAAAAAAAACGAATACTAAAAATTGGGCTTAAATCACGATTGGTTTTTTAAAAAACTCAGTGAAACAGCTATGAATGTGGTGAAACGTTACCAACTAATAGAGTCATTAACGAGAAAACGATACCGGTCTCAACTACCTCAAAATTACACGTTGCCCGACTACCGCAGACTTAGTGATAGAGACACGGCATGTCTTGCCTATACTCATACTGGGAACAGTAGACCTCGCGAGCACAAACTTTTTTGCACAATCGCAAATCAACAGTTTTAAAAAAATATTAGTCGTCGGTGATTTTTAACTGGTGGGGAATTTCTCCCTTATAATGTCAAATATTATCATAATCAGCCGGTAAATGGCGCCGCAGCAAATTTCCTCTCTTTTTGGGAGAAACACCCTTAAAATCAAAAATCGCTAAAAACAAAATAATTCTACATAATTGTAGAACTTGTATACCATACCAAGTTTCGATAAGATTGGTTGAAAATACGACCTGAACGCGAGTACCAACATACAGATAGATGAAAGCATTTGCCAGTTAAAAACTGAAAACTTCGTTCGCTTTGATCACTTGGTCAATAAGTACGTCAATTTTTTTAACTTTTTTATTTTTTCTTTAAATCAGTGACAAGACGAGTGTGCCTGATGGTAAACGTCACGGCATCCTATACCAGTTTAGTGCCCCATAGCATTTTGAACTTAGCATGACCTTGCGACCTTCCTGTTACCCTGCGGTAGGTTGAAAGTAAGGGTTCAACATCATTTTGCGATTAGCGAGTAATGCCGCTAGTATTTCTATTACGCTACCAATCGGTAGGTAGTGCATGGGGTTACGCATTTTGATATTCTTTAGACCACATTGAAGCCGTGACATAGGTAAAGTAGCGACGTCTTCTATTCTCGTAGTCTGTGTAGCCCACCTATTTTACAACCCTAATGGATAGATGATATTTTTATTTCTCCATTTTCTACGGGTTTTTATAAACCTTTCTCTTTACAAAGCGTTAAAGAAACCCAAGTGTATGCTGAACTTTTTAGGTCCTTTTACATAGATATACTTCATCAAAGGTTGTTCATAATGATGAGTACATATATATCCTACTTTTTAATATTGCCACACTTTTAGTAACACCTTGTTTAAAGAGCTATTGATAACAAACGCCTAATCCAACCTAATTATTTTTTTCCAAAAAATAGATTACCTAACCTAACCTAAAATCCTTCATGTTCTCTTTAACATTCCTAGCAAATTTTTGTTCTATGACTTTTTTTAAACTTAACAAATTCACCAAAAACAATTTTTAATGTTTTTATGGAACAATAATTCTTGTTTTTTTTTTTTGTGCAAATGTCAGCTCCTACACCCGGGCCACTGTGTTCCTTGTCATTTAAAACCACCTAATGCTATTGTCATTTGGAGCATTAACTTTATTTTGTTTTGGCAGAAAATAATTACGAATTATTAAAAGTCATGGAACAAAAGTTGTTATAAGGAAGGTTGTAGGAAACATGCCTACAATAGGTTTTGCTTTAGATACTAATAACCCTGTATAGTAAGGTAAATGTAACGTTCTTATTTATAAGGATAATTCTGTGGTAACGGTGAACAGTACAATAGTAGTAAGTTTTTCAAAGTTACTTATGGATCAGAAAACCTAAAAAAGTATACTGAAAACTGTCAGAAGTAAAATAAGCAGACGAAAAAAAAGGTTTAATGAAATTCAGGAGGTGTATCCCGACTGCCTTACTTGTAACCCAGTTCTCCCATTGCCAGTATTGTCTGGAAGGACCCTAGAAACATTGTTTTTCCGTGATAAATTGTCTGTTAATCCAGGGAATAACCCTAAATTCATTAAAATCCGTTCAGCTGTTGATTAGCAACAAACATACTTTTAAATTATAATAATAAATAATTAACATACTTTATTTTACACAGAAACCTTCGCATTTATAATATTATTTATGTTAATGAAAATAAGTATGTGACATAATAATAATAATATCTAATAATTGTTTATTTAATGACGGTAATAAAATGAAGGTACTATTATTTATTCTACGGTAGCACTACAAGTACCTATTGTTTAATACAAGTACCTATTACCAAAGTTAGTTGAGCACAGAACAAGTAAATTACGGAGGCGAGCCACGGCAGCAACAAGTAAGTTTCGATTCAATTTCCTTACGGCCATATTCAGGTAACGGCTAACGGGCGAACTTGCTCAGCTATGGACCGTGAGCATTTCTAACACCATGCGGCATGTGTGCGGTGACAGGCGAAGCGACAAGCGACGCGAGGCAACCCTGGCTAGCAACGCGACTTAGTAGAGCAACACTGGCCTCCGGTCGACCCCGTTCGGGCCGGTACCGAGTTGCTCAATCAACGCGACAGACAACGCGATAGGCAACTTGATAGTTCGTTATCGTGTACTTAATTAGGACTAGGGACTAGAGTTATTGACTCACCCCCGAATACTGAAACGTTTGTTAACTTTGATGACAGATTAAGTCTATTGCTGCCTTTGTCATTTGCTTAGTGCCAGACAAAGGCAGCATTAGAATTATCTGTTGTCAAAGTTAACAAGCGTTTCAGTATACGGGGGTAGGACTGTTAACGAGGAGTAGAGGTCAGGACTATGGAATACGTTTTTTACGTCGTATATTGCAATCTAATTTGAAGTAAACCTCAAAGTGCGGAAATATACCAATAATATACTGTCTATATTAACCATATTTTAGTCGCCTTTTATAGCGGTTTGAAAATTAGCTGACTAAATACGTAAGCGAGATTTTTCGGGGTTACACTTTTTTGTATGAGATTGTCATTCTTCTCGTGTAGATTTTCTTTGCCTTTAGTAAACGGTGAGTATTCTGAGATTTCCAAGCCAATATCCCAATATGAGACTTCGTCCAGACGTGGGCTTACTCCAGAAATCCCCTTAGACAATCCCCTGCGAAGGGAATTTCTGGATTTTTTGATCATTAATCCCCTTAGCATCTCATTTAAGATGTCGAAGGGGATTATTGACCAAAAAAAAACAGAAATTCCTGAGCCATATATTTAATTTTGGTGAAGGATTATTGGACAATATGTCTAGAAATCCCCTTAACCATTTATTTTGTTTTTGCGGAAGTCGATTATTGGACAAAAACCCAGAAATATCCTTAATCATTTATTTTATTGTTTAAATCAAATGAAAACAATTTATTACGATGGACGTCTAAGAGCTGAAATAGGATGGATAGTTTTGAAGATGAACTTTCGCAAAGTAACGACTAGTTCAATTAACTACAGTCCACTTTTACTTCAGGGGCGCTAGTCTCGACTTTTCGCTACAGCACTTTGCGACCGAATTCGGTCGCTATGACGCAAAAATTCGACAACGAACTCGAATTGTTAACAAAAAAACGCAAACAAAGCCTTGAATTTTGCGTTATAGCGACCGACTTCGGTCGCTATGACGCAAAATTCGACAACGAGCACTAATTGTTCTGACAAAACGCAAAAATAGCGTTGAATTTTGCGTCATAGCAACCGAATTCGGTCGCAAAGTGCATAGCGAAAAGTCGAGACTAGCGGCCCAGGTCAATTTGTAGCGGCTGCTAGCGCTGGTAGCTCGCTCGCCGACCACTGTCCTCGCAGCCTCACAGGTGAAACGCTCGTGCATTGTATTTTGGTGCTCAACTGCGGTCTTCGGAGTTGTAGATGTCTTTGTTATCGCTATTCGTCCGGCTTTTCAGTTTATGTGAATAGGTTTTATGGTTAGATTGCGCTGTTTCTGATACACGTATTAGAGGCGTGATCTGCCTTGTAGAGGTTTTTATTTGACTGCCCAGAGGAATGGCGAAACTATTGCAATTTGCAAGCAATAGATAAGTAAGGGGCGGAAATTCATATAAACTTCTAACCACGTCGTCGCCACACTGGCGCCGTTTGACAGGTTTAGTTTTTTTTTCTGTTATTTTTTGGCTCCACACGTTATGTATTTATTAATTATTTATTTATCAAGTATTGTTATATTTCAAGGGAAGTCAAAAATTTCACAACAAAAATAAGTCTCAGTCATATTCTAAGTCAAGCAAAGTAAGACACGGTCAAGTCCACGTCATGCCCCAGTAAAGTGGTAGAGACTTTACTAGAGGTTTCTATGGAGTTTTGGAAACAACACGAAAAGTCACGTTTCACGACATTATACTATACACCAATATTTGTGCAAGGTCAGCAACAATGAAAAAAAAAAACAATTTTTACTCAATAACACTCGAAAAAACACATGTTTTGGGAAATAATATAATGACGCGACATGACTTCTTCATGTTCCCGCCAAAATCCTAGTATTTTGTTTTTGCAAGTCTTTTATTTTGCCATCTCTCCCACTTTTTCCCACTTAAGCTTTCCAGAAATAGCCACAAAGGCGCCACCGTCGCCTCGTTTGTCCGAACTAAATACAAATGATTTCTCCGCACTCATTACTTTTGAAAACTTTTTTTTAATTACTGTACGAACGCGGCATTAGACCCAAAGGTAAAAAGGCGAGATGGAAATGAACCGCCCATTAAGAAGAACCGGTTAAGGTTGAGCTGTTTTACAGTACATGAGTTCCTTAGGTTAAAATCAAATAAATGTAAGAATTTGTATTTCAGTTACTTTATGCTGTTGATTCAACGCCTCAAAAATCTTAGAATAGTGAACATCAAAAGTTAATTTCGTACTTAAATCAAGAGCAATTAACGACTTCAAATTCAACTTTAGCGATTTAATGTCTTCTCCGGCATGTTCTTCATTATATTGACAGTCCTTTTAGGAATACTCAGGGCCTGCTGTTTTATTAGACTTCCAAAACAAGATGGCGCAGCACACAATTTTGTCATTGAGCGGTGTTACCCATTTGTACAAAAAAATAACTGTGGTCTTACCGAAGATTGCTCATAGTAAAGAAACTACTGCTAGCAAACCATTTGCCACGCACTATTAAATAATAAATAAAGTAATTATTAATAGTAGGTCGTTCGTCACTCTCGTAGCATTCCTTGAAAAATCACCGGACGTGATCAAAACTATCGTCGAAATAACCGACTCAATTTATCGTGAGTACGTTTTATTAAAATAATATAAAGTAAGATTACAATATTTTTTTAAATGCTACAAATGTACTGAGCATTTTGTGTAAAAACAGAGCCGTCGTGTCACCATTTACCTTATTTCAGGGTTCCATTTTTTCAGCTTCTTTACAAAGAACCCCAAAGACAAACGAAAGAAAACGTTTACACGGTAATGATTGCTGCGTTTAGCTGAATGCATGAAATATAATAACATATTACCAAGAAGCATGCGAATCTAGCTTTTAGTACAAAAGCTGTACGGTACATATTATGTGTAGCAAGCTCACACATTAAAAATAAATTAAAAAGTACGAGGTAGATAGTGCTATTTTTAATGAATTAAGCCCGTTTCTGATGAATGGCAAGTTTTATGCAGAGCTTCTGTGAAATGAAACTTTATACCGTTAGGGTGCCACGTGTTTTCTCATATTTTTTTAATTGCGTTGAATGTTCAAAGTACCTAAGTACCTTACCCCCGAATACTGAAACGTTTGTTAACTTTGAAAACAGATTAATTCTAATACTGCTTTTGTCTGGCACTAAGCAAATGATAAAGACAGCAATAAACTTAATCTGTCGTCAAAGTTAACAAACGTTTCAGTATTCGGGGGTTGAGTTTTGGCGGGAACGATAAGAAGTCACGGCGAGTCATTGTATTATTTCCCAAAAATTGTGTTATTTCGACTGATAATGTTAAAAATAATAATACATAATGTCCATTAAATGTTCGTGAACGTGCACAAGTGTTGGCGAATAGTATAATGTTGAGAAACGTGACTCTTCGTGTTGTTTCCAAAACTCCATAGAAACCTTTTGTAAAGTTTCCGCCACTTTACAGGGGCATGACGTGGTTTACTGTGCTTGACTAAGAGTATGACTGAGACTTATTTTAATTGTGAAATGTTTTACTTTACTTGAAATATTACAATACTTGAACACTATCTAGTGTGGTAACCACAGATCACACTAGACACCGCATTACGAGATTCGTTGTTCCGACAAAAAAGTCACCAAAGTTTGAGGCAGGCGCGATTCTTGGTCGCGATTTCTGGGTTGGCTTCATAAATTATAGTGCAATTATATTCCAGAACATTTGTATAGTTTTTATGGTACTAGGGCCGGGTTGCACCATTTAGGTTAACTTTAAACTACAGTCATAACTGCAGAGCAGAAAAACATTTTATCTGTAGTCAAAATGACGGATAACACATGCAGCCTAAACTTCATGAATAAGGTCAAAGTTATAGTTAATTTAACTATAACAGTAACTTTAACTGGGGTTATGGTGCAACCTAGCCTAAGTGACGAGACGATCAAGTCGCTCACGCTTGCCCATAAATCATTGCCACCCAATATCGCAATAGTTTAAAACCGTGCGCGGCGATGCACTGCGCTCGTCACCCTGAGATTTGTTAAATGTCCAATAACCAGTGAACATTTCAGTTTGTACGTCGGGAAACTCTAAACTACTTCCTAACTAGGATCTCCTTACTATAAGTCTACCAATTGACGTCAAAGTACTTACGAAAACCAAATAAAATAATGACCCGAAAATTCCCCAAGTTGAACAAACACATAAATTGTTTCTAGAGAGGAATACTTTACTAGACAAACCGATAACTTTTTCTACAAACCAATTTCCTTCTTATCTCAAATCACGTACAGTTCAAAGTATCTGTGGTCGAGAGATCGTCTTGAGCGTTATATTGATTTTGCTTACTCTCTTATGTTAAAGGGGCAAGGTGTCTTTTTGAACGGAGTTAGTTGTGAAAAATATTAGTTAGATTGCAGTTAGAAACGAAGAGATAATTTATTATGGGCTTGCTGAATAGTTTTTCACACTTGGTGGTTGCTAAAGATTTACTAGTTATTTGGTGTTGGGGACATAATTTTTATATTATGCCAGACTAGGTTATTTAAACGTTACGAATGCTATATCAGAGACCTTCGGAAATCATAAATCTTTGGGCATGCCAGTGCCAAGCTCAAATAACAACGAATGAGCAAGATTACTAACGTAGATCCTATTTTGTGATGAATGCAAGATTGGCGGCTCTGAAGTTTAAGCCCAAGTCATAAGCTACTTCAGTTTTCTAGAACATTATTCATTACTAAGTAAATTTTATTAAGCCGAGCCTGCCACAGTTTCACCGGTTCGAAACTTTTAAGCTCAGTAGATATACACTTAACACAAATTTTGGAAAATAATACAATCACACGACATGACTTCTTCAAAAATAAGTCTTCTTTCTCTTTCTCATTCTTCTTTTTGCTCCGACCAATAGTGTCATTTTATATGTATATCTACTAGTATGGACTCGCTCAAGTGAGAGAGAGTGATCAAGTATGTTCTAGATCGACCGATGCAACCGGCAAGAAGAGACGCAGAAATAGAAAGAGGGCTAATAGCTTGTAGCATGGCAAAAGCTAATCCCCAAAGGAACCGGGTATGTTTAAATGGTAGATACGACACATGGATAACATATATTTTTTTCAATATAAGTAAATCATTTATGAAAGACTTTTCCTTCCCGGCTTAGTTCCGATTTTGAAAAGTGCGTCGCTTGGCATCTCGCCGGCGCGCTTTCGGTTAGATACTTGTGTCGATTACAATAAATTAATAAGCGTAATTCTCGAAAACTGCATTTTAAAATCACAAACATGCAAACCATGCAAACATGACATTTAAGCATTGAAAAAATGTTTGTTCCTACTCCCGCTCACATTTGTCTCCCTTGCACAATTACATAACTGAAGCTTTAAAATCGCCAAGTAGATTTTGTTTTAATAAAACGGGAATACTCACGTTAGATTGAGTCGGTTATGCCGACTATAGTTTCTATCACATTCGGTGACCTTTATCAAGGAATGCTAAGCGAGACACGCGCGCGACCTCGTCTTGCCTTGCACTGAGGCCCGTCGCGCGCGTTACGCTCTGCACTGAGTCTAATTACCGAAAAGTTATCACGACACCATAAATAAGCCATAAAATATAGGTACTGTCGCGTCATCAATGTTGTGTAAGATTTTTGTGGATATTTTAGAGCAACACAGGCCGGTACCGAGTTGCTCAACGGTGGAAATAAATTGATTGATCAAATGAGGTTGTGGTCTGATACTGTCATAAAAATTCTCCACTACGCCCCAAAATTTTCAGCGCAGCATATTAGTTCTGTATCTTACCTTTACAGCCTAATAGCTAACTTCACTGGCTGTTGGCTGCATTCCAGCTCCCACAATTAGCCAAGCATTCCGACTGCATACTAAATTACAAAACAAAGTCTCTGTGGAGAAAAAAGTTTAGACTTTTGCTCGCCATTTGTATGTTTTTACCGAGTTGTGCCTTTGGCAAGTCTTTATTTTTAGATTTGACTCAAGAGTGGTAACATTTTGTTTATCTACGTATTATTTCAAGAAAAGCTTAAATTTGGTTAGCCTATTTTAGATGGTTATATACAACAAATCAAGTTTCAATCAAGTTTTTTTGATTATCATTGCGTAACCAGATTTGACCTAGATCTTATTGTATTTAGATTTAGATAGTTAGTTGGATCTGTGGGAGGACTGATTGTATCAAATAGCAATCGTCCTCCCACGGATCCGTGAACCAGTGTATATTGAAACTTCTGTTTTCAGTTTTGAATCTTGCTGTGTACTAAAAAAAAATATGCGAATAAATCAAAATAGAAAAAAAAAATATATATTCAGATTTGACCTGGGAACAAAAATACCCAAAAAATATGATTATTCCTGTTTCATGCTAACCTTGCCAACTTTCACCTTCAACGTCCTACCCGGCGTCACTTCAGACACAAACTCAAATTCTAATTAGATTCTTATTCGTAGTGAATCTACAATTCATTAATTTGTATCACAAAGATAAAAGGTTGAACCCAGCTTCCATTAGACAATTGAAACAGTCACCGTGATGAGGTGTATACTCTGGCTTTGCAACGTGATGGGATGAATAGATGTTTTCTAAATGCTCGTGCGAAACGTTCTTACTGCTTACATCACTGTAGAATGTTTCTACTATGACTTTCCTGAGATACCTAGCGCAGAACGAGTACTTTCAGGAAACACATAAGCACAAATTGTGCCATAAGAACCAAGATCAGATTATACAATGTCGCACATCGGCAAGTGACCGCCCAAAAAGGGCTTATAGTACTCATCATTATGAACAACTTTTACTATGGGACCAACCAAGAAATCAAAAAAAAAATTGGCAATAAATAAATGTAGATGGCAAACAACTTGCCTGATTGCCTTGCTTGACTGATTGCCTGATAGGTCGACCTATAAGATTGATTTTAGAATATCTTTACTTGAAGAGTCCTGCAGTTGAGTTCAGTTCAGTCATCAGTCAGTTCAGTTCAGTTCAGTTGGTTGTCATTCAGCCAGCCATTTTTCCTTAATACCACCCATTTATTTAATGTATTTTTTCTAAAATCTTTAACTGTAACATGTTTGATCGAAGATAACGTCCAAGCTTTTCCATTTATTTATTGTGTGGTTATGTGATAAAAATGTAGGTTAAAGAAATGGGGCCTAAAATCGGTTGCTCTTGATTTCTGTGGCGTATGAAGCCCTGAAAGTTTTGATGGTCTTCTTCAGTTTTTTGTCTCATAAATCACAAGAGTCGTATAAAGTACAAAGATAATATATTTCTTCCTTCATCATCCACATTAAACAACTCGCATTCAAAGACCAAAGCGTAGTAAACCACACATCGTTAGTTCTATACGAAAATTCAAACATCTATTAAGTACACCCTCATCCCACTATTTGCCATCAAGAAAGTTGAAGTCACTGTAAGGAGGCATGTTTTGCACAACGTAGCGTTTTGCGTATCCAGGTATTTTGGCTCGGTGTGTCTTTGCGTGACAAAATCCGATAAACAGGTGGCCGACATAGCTTTCAGGATTTGTGAGCTGAACTGGCAATGGACAGGCCACACCGCACGAAGAACCGATAACCAATGGGGTTACGAGACGTTTTTGAGTAGCATTACGAACCGGATTACGCAGCGTAGGTTGGCCTCCCACTTGGCGGACCGGTGACATTGTGAAAGTTGCAGGAAGCCTGTACAAATGGTAGATTCTCGTTCAGTGTGGCACTCTAAGCGGGAAGCTTTTGTTTAGTAGTGGAAGTCTTCTGGCTGATAATGACTTGTACGCAGACGATCTTGAATGTAAAGATGACAAGTCTTGGAATAGTGTATGGTTAAAAAAAAGATATTGACGCTTCGCTACACGCGCTTTCAAAATAAATGCGTGGCCTAAAAACTTTCCGAACATCGCCGATTTTCACACTGAACTAACAAGTGCTGTGAGCATTACACAAGACATGAAATATGGCACACATTACGCGTTCGAGTAGAGTTTCCAACTTGGGGAAGTCACGAAGTATCGAATACATTTCGATTCGATGCCGCCGAGTCGTGTGTACGTAATTCAGTCTCTATTTCATATCAAAATTTTGTATCATCATCCTAGTCAGCCAGAAGTCGTCCACTTCCCAACAAAGGCCCTAACGGACTGCCAAAATCTCCACGCTTGGCAGGCTTGGTTTATTCTTCAAGACAAGAGTGAATAGGCATCTCATGGAAAAGCGTGCTTTCAATCAGGTGAGTTGTGGTCAATTGCTGGCACATACCGTCATTAAAAAAAAGCTGATCGCAGAACGCTTAACGATTACTGAGAGAATGCTGCTGTCCGTCCTCTCAGGTCGCAGTAGTAGGACATAACCCGGTAAGTACCCGGCTAGTAATTTTATGAATCATGATGAATTCATTTTAAAGCAGATTTTGCACCGCCAGAGCTTTGGGCTCTGCATAAGAAATAAGAAACTTTCTTAAATTGGCAGTGTAGGCCACCTAATTTTCTGCTATAAGACAGGCACTGGCGGTACCGTTTTATTTTAATAATAATTAAGGGTTCCGTACCAAGATGGTAAGAAGAAACCCTTAGATATGGTGAGACTCCGGTATTCGGTGTCTCGAGGAGGAAGTTGACAGCGAGCAATGAGAAGGTCAACGAAGACACAGGCAACTTTTTAAGCAAGTCATCGTCATCAACCAAGAGCCTAAGGTTGCCTGGAAGAGATCGCTTTAAGCGATAAGGCCGCCAATTGTTACACTAGTTTTAAGTAGATTTTTGTATTATGCATGTAATTTCTGGTGTGAACAATAAAGAGTTATCTATCTATCTATCTATCTATCTATCTATCTATCTATCTATCTATCTATCTATCTATCTATCTATCTATCTATCTATCTATCTATCTATCTATCTATCTATCTATCTATCAACCAGAAGACGTCTATTGCCGAACTCAGCCACAGTCTGGGAAGGCTGCCTTCGCTGCGTTTTCCGGTTCTTGTTTGCCACTCAAGAACCTTTCTTCCCCATCGGCTATCGGTTCTTCGAGTGATGTGGCCTGCCCATTGCCACTTCAGTTTGCACACTCTGAAAGCTATATCGGTCACCTTGGTTCTTCGGCTAATATCCTCTTTCGGGATTTTACTGCGCAAAGATACTCCGAGCATAGCTCTCTCCATTGCCCGATGTGTGACTTTAGAGTTTCTCCAAAAGGCCACCAGTCAAGGAACTCGTTTCAGTTCCATATGTCATCACTGGAAACACACGTTGGTGGAAGACCAATGTATTATGTAAGCAAGTAGTATTATGCAAATACAATTTTTAAGTTCGAATAAGAGCAAAATCGGAGTCGCGAGGAGTCGCGAGTTTCCAGTTCGAGGCCAACAACTAGTTTCTTAATAATTTTTTTTATTAGTATCAAAGAAGATTAAAATCGAAGCTATTGCCATCACAACCGTTACGTAATAACGCCCTCCTCCCTCACGCAATCCCGGAGAAAATTCTGATCAGGCACTTACTTATTTTCCTACTGAATATTACATGGATGATTTTTAAATAAGAATAATTTATTGCCTCTAAAAGCTGACGAATACATTTCTCCAAATATTCGTTAAAAGCATCATGGCTGATGTGTTTGCTTTTATTACGATGAAGATTTTTGGTAAAATTGAAAACGTATTATATTATTTTTACGTACTAGGAAATATAAGGCCAACTAAAATTTAAAATTACAAAACTAAAACTAATCACGAAGAAAGTAGACTTGACAAAGAACATTTCTTTTTCGCTACTTTTTTAATTTGCTTCGCTCTCATTTAAAATATTAAAACGAAAGTTTCTAGTTTTTGCGGGAACGTGAAAAAGTGTTACGTCATATTGTATTATTTTTCAGAACTTGTGTTAATTCAAGCGAATGTGTAAAAAAGGATAGTGCATGAGTGGTGTAGTATAGTGTCGTGAAACGTGACTTTTCGTGTTGTTACCAAAACTCCGTAGAAACTTCGAAAAAAGCTTCCACCACTTTACTGAAGCGTAACTTCGACTGAACAGTAACAGTGACTTAGACTATGTCTTTGATTTTGACTTATCATTATTGAGAAATATTATTCTTTACTTGAAACTAACAAAACTTGACACTGCCTTGTGTGTGGAGCCAAAATACAAGATTATTAGAGAAAATAAAGTTTCTTTAAAAAAATTGTTTATACTTAATTATTAGAAACTACGACTAAAGATATTTAAAAAAAATATAATCAAAACAAAACAAAATACAATTCTTAATGATTTTTAACATGAATAGATAACAGGATTTATTTAACAACATTACGCACTATAATTATTACAAAGAATAAGAATAAGAATAACTTTATTACCAAAGAAGTACAGTACAAAGAGCAAGTGCTTAACAAATGTAAAATCAGGACTACGTACTTAATTAGACAGGTTCAACGGTGAGCCCCAAACTAAGCACTAGGCCTGTATCTTGGGGCTCGAGTGCGATGTTACCAGAAACAAGCGAAAGTGGTTGTACAGGGTAGCTAAAATAATATAAACTTATAATTCTTAATTTAACAAATATTTTTAACACAATTTCACAAAAGCTATGTCCCTATCAACTAATCTTTATAAATGCTGTGAATTAGAGCTTCAGTCTCAATTTGATTTTGGTTTAACAGCCAATTTCTTAACTGCTTTTTACAAGCGTGCCTAGTGAGATTATTGAGTTTACAAAATTTTCTACATACGGTATTATAAGCGCAAGGGAGTGAGTATGCAGGGCTCCTCCTGGCGAACAGGGATCGAGCGCGAGGAAGCTGTAAACTGTAAGGTCGGGTATCTTTGGTGATTCGATCGAAGTCATGTCGGGATTTTAAGCTGGGATGTATTGTGCTGGATTGACAAGCGAGTATGCAACGTCCGTGTATGCCTGCAGTCTTGGACAAAAAATTACCGAGACGATGTGTCCGCTGCGCCTGCTGCTCTTTTCCCACCACTCTGAAGTAGTTGCGACGTAAAGTCAGCTAACCACGCCCCTTTTTTGGGGTTTCTATTCTAAGACGCCTAAGATAATCATAAGCATTTATACTTTTTGGAAAAATCGTCAATATTATTGATAATGCGGGAGAAAGACAACTTTTGAGGCTAGTACGGGTCATATTTTAATCGTACAGTGTTTGCCACAGACGTTAAAAAGTAGTGTATATTTTTTATCCCTGAAAAGTGCAGTAAAACAGCTCGTAACAGCATGCTAGTAACTTTAATTTGTTACGTCTGTACTTACGTAGGTCGTACAGATATTAAAGTCTTAATGTAAAGCACGAAGGTTAATCACTAAAAAGTATATTGATCCATAAAAATACGACTTAATCCTTATTCCTACGACCTCACTCGTCAAAATCGGCCAAGCCGTCTATGCTACAGGAGGTAATAAAGAAAGATATTTAAACAATTACAAACTTATACACGCTCAAAAACATTACCTTCCTTCTTGGGCAGTCGGATAAAAAAGATTGATCGACGATGGTTTAAACAAAAAGCATTCAAATTTCACGCTGTGTTGCTACTACAAAGTAACAAGTGGTACCAAAAAGAACTGTCGATACGCGAACTAGAGCATCGCGGTATCATCTACATCACAAACGAACGAAACCGCCTGACGGCACTATATCACACACTAGGATTGAACAGAAAGACAAGTTCAAAAATATTTGTGAAGAAGTGTATTGATCAAATATTGTATGAAAGTCAGTTGTTATAATAATTTTGTAGACCGTCCATAAAACTTGGAAGCTCAAGTTTATTTGATTTAGTCATGCTGTTGTCACATTCGTTTTTTGTTTTTTAATTATTATTATTTAAATTTACTTTTGTCATTACATTATTCAATATAATAAATTGCATTTAAACTTATTTTGTATTTAGTAAAAATATACTTGAAAATACAAATTTAACTTATATAACACTAGTTGTTACCCGCGACTTCGGTCGCGTGTCCGTCTTTGTGATATACAGTAACTCCTTATCAAATTTTATCAAGATCCGTTCAGACGTTTAGCCGTGATAATGCGACAAACATCCAGACAGAGAGACAAAGTTACTTCCTATAGTTCGCTAGATGGCGTTGATCCACTTTTGTGCATTTTTTTAACGTTTTGTGTGGATTTTTTTGTAATTAATTCATTAATTACAAAATTATTATATTATTTAAATTATTAAAACGAAAATAATTACCATTACTATTCATATGATATGATTTCCATTAGATAGATAGATACATTAATTCTTTTTTTTTAATTTTTTTTTCATTGCTTTTCAATGCTGAGAATGTACAATAATAATGTACAAAAATTATCAGTGTATATTGTTCTTATTTCAATTTTACAATGCTAGTCGTGCTTTTACAATGACGCTTAATTGCAATTCTTTGAAATTTGTCAATCTGTTCTGTTCTGTAACCGTTTCCACGAAGGCGGCGGGTTTTCAGACCAACTGCATGCATTTCCATCAAGTTTTGCATTTTTGATGAACTAAAAAAAAAACGCGATCCGCGCCGCAATATCCGATGCTTATTTTTCGGGAGAGCTTTTTCGGTGCCATTTTCGTCGCTTGTTTTATCTCATTTGAATTTAGAAAAAGTACGATGAAAATGCTCTCACGCCGGCGTGGTAACGGGTGGTTTTGTAAAAAACAACTTTGATATTTTCCCCAGCAAGTTGGGTTTTGTTTGCTTCTATACAAATATTACCGTTGAAACGTTGGACTTCGTTGTAAATAATGAGCTTATCTACCTATTAAGCAAGTTTTTTTAATTATTAATGTACTTAAGGCCCCTACTACCCTCCACAGCTATTAAATCTTTAAAGCCGCTTTCAGGCATGTTAATAATGTTAGTTTTATCGGATAATATGAATAGAGAACGGTAGTGGTTCAGAAATTATGAGCAATACTAATCTGACTGATTAGTATTTCTCATAATTTCATAGCCAATACAGTTCTCTAGTCACGTTGTCCGATAAAACTAATATTATAAATTAATACATATCGCATTAGAACAGTAGTGACCGATCTCAAAATTTTCGTAAAATGAGTTAGTGGCGGAAATTGACCGGTCTGTAAATTTGAAACTGCCCAATTCGTGTGGGAGGAGGTCCAAACGACTATATCGGTCCCTTTTTAATTTTGAGAATTTGTGGCTCGTTTCGATGCGGAAGTGCCGCAATCCGTGTTGCGCGATTATTGTGGCGTACAGGTCGTGCCGCAGGCAACCCAGTAGTGACCGAATGCTGAATGTGTCATTACTATTCCGAAACATCGATAAGTCTTCTCCACATTATTTAGAAATAAAAACGACAAATTTAGCTCTGTAGTTCTTTTTATTCCGATATTACAGAAAATTTTCGTGACATATTTGTTGATTATGTCAGTTTTGTACTGAAATAAATAAATATTTTCCGACCAAATCAAACTTATGGCACAAACTTATAATAATGGTCAAAAACGCGACAAAATATTCGGGCGAATAACGATACTATAATTTTAAGCTTCAATAATTTAATAAATAACTACTTTTGAGTACTGAATATTTTATAAGTAAAAGCCTCATATTTTCTCAATAAAATACATTTTTTGAATTGTGTTCTCTCAGAATAGTTACAATAAAATATCTAAAAGAGTACGATAACGCCATAACGATTTCGCAAAAAACTCGTTTTTCGGATTGAGTCACTACAGTTCTAATGATGCGATATATGCCAATGTTTGCTTTGAATAGGTTGCTTAGTACGTTGTTGCGAAAAATGTGAATATAATCCTAGCACCCTAGTGTCCGCCTTTGTAGTTTGAGCAAATTATTCGTTCGATTTTATTAAACTTGTTGTGTAATTGGAAAGTAAGTTGGATTCGTACGTTTTTAAACTTTATGCATAACTACGATTAAACAAAAAAAAAAAAAACAAATTGTAATTAATAATAACTGTACCAGCACCGTGAAGTCCGTAAGGGCCGTGATCCTATCACACGGCATCGGCGACTGAACCTAACAAGCATTGCAACAAGCGCATTACGGTATGGGCCCTTTGAAGATAATCAGTCCTGAAGTGTCAAAAATTATTCAACAACATTTCAAAGGCCGCAATCTCGTTAACTGCTAACGCACCGAAAAGCATAATCTTCATTAAAATGTAATTACATAATTAGACAAGATAAAGTGACTGCGGCGATGGGAGAGGGCAGAAATAAGGGCAAGGACACACTGCACAACACTTTTTTTCCCAAAGTGAGTATCGTCGCGTGATAAGAAGCCAATGCGACAAACACAAGCATTGAATCTATATATTCATTATCATCATCATCATCATCCATTGCTGAACAAAGGCCACACCCTTATTAATGAGGTTGGGGGTAATATTCAATATAACATAATAAAAAAAAAATAAAAAAAACTAATTTATTTTTACTATACTTATCAGCTACCAAACTGAATTTGCTCATATTTAAATTAAAAATTGTACTGAATTGAACTACTTGCCTAGAAAATCTCATGAAGACCGGAACAATTGTACGCAAGCTATCATCGAACAAATATAAGTACATACGAAATATGCAAACACACTGCCAATTTGCTCCCTTTGATTTCGTAGATCTTCGCTTCGCACGGTCAATTAACTGAACCATTCCTAAAGTACTGTGTCGCCAAACACAAAAATATACTTTACATGGTCTCTTTGTACGATTAGAATTAAAACGGCATAAGTGTACTCGTACCCTAATACAAAGAAAACCCCTGATTATAAAGCATTTTTCTTTGTCATTACGTTGTTCCAGCGATAAACAACGAGTGCTCGGACCAGTTTTAAAGAAAAAAAAAACTTCTTTTTATTTCGTATCTTTTTGATGTTGTTGTATAAATAATTTTGTAATTATAAGTCGTTTGTTTTAATTAACTTCGATGGAGTAAAAAAAAAAACTTTTTATTTGGTACATCATAGCTTTTGTAGCACTCACAGCTTTGAGTATGTATTGTATTGTATTCCTCGTGGACTAACTGAGTGGGACCACGGAAGAACATTTTATTTATCGTGGTCCCACCAGTGGTTGTAAGTGGTGGAATCACGAGGAGTGACCCATTAACGTGTAACCAGTGACGTGCAACTGACGTGTAACCAATGGTTATTAATAAATGAGATTATACTACTGTTTTAGGTAGATATTTTTTTAACTTGGCTTACCTATTTCTATGTTTCCTCTGTTAAGTTATGAGCCTAATATTTTCGATGTACTTATTTCTCAAGGTCAATAATGTGGATATGTTTTTTTTTGCTTGACAAGCTAGATATTGACCACAAATTTTCAAGATAGGTGACGGTGTGTCGAGGATGGTAAACACAAATGCTGCCTGGTCTGGAATGGGCTATGGTTCTCGAGCGAGGTTGCCGGAGCACACATAGGTGCTTGACGATATATTTCCAACTTGAAGGTTGTAGCTAGCCAAGAATGTTTCCCAAGAATGTTTTGCTTTACTGGTTTCTCAAAGTTAATTGTCGGCATTTCATCCCACGCCCTTCGGTGTGCGACCCGAATGCGTTAACCACTGATCTACTATTGCTACTTAAACGTACACAGAACTCTCATAACAGATATGAAAATTCAATATTCTTATCAAATAAATTTCTCAATTAATTTTCCCCAATCGCACTACTTATTTTTAACCTAGAAATTACACAATCACGTCGAACTCCATAAATAATAAAGTAATTTATAACAACGACTGAAACCGTATTGTTGTCTAATTTTTCAAAGAAGTGAAAGCGGAAATTACATTTCCTGTTCCTTTTATTTGAAATGATTAATTTCACAGCTAGATAGCGGCCGTCCCGGAAACGGTGGAGTTCATTACAGCGCCCCGTCCCGGTCGCCGGCTGATGTTTCTTTAAAGATAAAGGACTATTGTTGGCTGACTACTTAAATGTTTAACGTAAGTTAATTATTTTTGCTTCAGGTAATGTGGTGTTTCTCTCGAGACCTCTGTGCCACAGATAAAAATAATATACCAAATACAGAAGTTGCCATAATCCACGCGTACATGTGGCTTAGGGGTCGCAGAACGTTATCATTTACTGCTGCCCTTTCTCGGATGGTTCTGGTAGCAGTTTGAGGATATACACGGGCTTGCAAGCTTATTTGGTATTGTGTAATGGCAGTTAGACAAATTCAGTAAGAGTAAATCGCAGCACTGAATCGTATTCAAGGGGCTTTTAATATAAAATCGTTACTCAAAAAGCTTAGATATAAGGGGAAGCTTAAAAGCACTCACACCTAAACACCTCACGTCCTCAAGTCAAGTATGAAAGAAGCACCGGGCTATAAACACAAAAAAAATTGCAAAATTACCATCAAACTGTCGGAATATTCGTAAAAATTCGCAAAAATATCCTATACAACTCGTTACGATTTGCGTAATCAAAAATGCAAATTTTTCTCTGGAATTGCGCTGATTTTTTGGGTCCCCTTTTCGAGAGCCATATATTTTTTTATTTTGGAAACTCTTGAAATTTTCATAAAGGTTCTAAAGCTGGGTTGTTAAATTCGAAAGTCGCTGTTTTATTTATGTATTCATTAGTGAATGGCCGCGCCCGTCCCAGTCCGGGGAAACTTTTTTAAACTTTCCTCTATGTGAGTAATATAAAATTAGCAAAAATCTCATTCATTTTCATAATGTTTTTGCGTTTTCCTATTTTTATTTTGTACAAGCCAGAACGGAAAAAAGTTGGCGTCGAATCCTATTGATGAAAATGAGTTTTCAAATTTTTCCATTTTAGTTTAACTTTACATGAAAATAGTAGAAGTTCAGTTTTAACTCTATTGATGCAAACTGGTATTAAATTTTTTCATATTTATTTAGTTTGAGATCTAAATAGTGGATTTTTCAGGTGCATAAAACAAGCCTCAACTTCAACTTAACTCTCTCGACTTAAATATCTACCCTTGCCTTCAGCTCGGGCGGATAAACGTCTCGGATAAAATGGGTTTTATAAACGAGTTATATACCTTTCACTTCGATTGCTACGAAATTAAACAGTGATTTTATAAGTAAATTTATCTTAAGTTATAATCTAAAGTTAAATTTGAAAATTTCGTATAAGTATTGAATCTATAACCATTATATAAATGTAATAAAAATAATAGTATTTTTCTATAGAATCTTGTTGTTTCGCTGCAAGGTGTAATTGTCTTAGTTCTAGAAGAATTTAGTAAAAAATGAGAAGTAAACACTGTACAAGAACATAAACATCAGCTTTAATATACCTCCTAGTATTAACAAGAACTTTAAGAGCATGAGAATTTATTTTTAGCCGACTACCAAAAAGGAAGGTTATCTAAGGCATATTGTAAAACTAAAGGAGTTTTCATTTCAATTTTATATGATATTTGCGTGAAGGTTTTCGCTGAGATATTTAAAGCCTACTTTTATACATTTTGTAACGCAAATAAATCAAAGCAAGTTGCCATTAAATGCACGCTGCGTTTTGGTACTTCAGCTGCTGCATGACACCATTTATTTTTTACATAACGTGCCGAAAAAGCGCTATCATCGCTATGATTCATCATTTGCATTAATAACGTGTTATAGAATTTGCAAGTATTTTATAATCATAATAATGACATAACATGGCACATTCATCACTGTCATCATCAGCCAGAAGACGTCCACTGCTGAACAAAGACCACGGCTATCCGTCCTGCGATGGTTCTGCAAACACGGGTTTACACTAGATGTGACACACCTATAAAAGGCTTTGTCCTGACTGACTGACTGACCTATAGACATCGTACAGCTTAAACCGCTGGACGTAGAGACTTGAAATTTGGAGGGTATGTTTATTGAGGGGTGTAAACGCACATTAAAAAAGGAATTTTTGAAAATCAATCCCTAAAGGGGTGAAATGGGGTGTTAAAGTTTGTATGAACCTTTTAATCTCTGGTTTGATTGATACCAAACTTAATATGGATACTCTACAAAAAAAAAGATACGGGTATCACAGTTTTTTCAAAATCAACTCCCGTTAGAATTAAAAAAAAACTAATTAAAATTTTGGTAATAGTATGTTTGTTTCTCCTTAACTTTGTAACGGCTATACATATTTTGATGAAATTTGGTTTCAGGGTAGCTTATGGCATGGATTAAAATATAAGCTTTTTTTATTCTAGTAGAATATATAGTTTCTGTGTGATAAGTATAATTATTAACCTCCATAGTAACATCCATAGCAATTAGATTTTTGTTTCCCAAAAAAACGCGTGCGAAGCCGCGGGCAGGGGCTAGTGTGTATATAACCTTAAGTGGCAGTTGATACCATTACTGTATTGTGTAAGAGCGTCTGTACCGCAGGGCGTTTCGTTCCACTCGACAGGATAATTTGATTACGTATGCATTAAGTGCATTTCCATTTCCCCGCGGAGCTCTGAGATCTCTTTTTAATCCCGGCGATGTAACCTTTAATGACGCGGCGCCGGCTGTTCGCGAGCCGCTGCGAATCGTAATCGCCTGTTTAACTTGCGCTGTTCTGTGTAAATGAGGACGGTTTTGTTTTTAACGAGTTTGATGGGTCTCGGCTAGGAATTTATTTACTGGGTTTAGTGAAGAACTTTTGCATTTTTAGGGTTCCGCATACAAAGGGTTTACGTGACACTACTAAGTCTACACCGTCTGTCTGTCCTACCTATTTAAAGGACTGCGTCTCTTTTCTTTTCAGTATAAAATGAAAGAGACGCAGCGCGTTCGTTCGGCTAAGACCGTGTAACAGAATCAACCCTAGACAAAAATTCTATAACATACATAACCTTAACGCGAATTCTTCAAAATTCCAAATGGGTGCTTAAACCGGAAATTATATGATACATTGGTTCCGGTTGTTGCAAAGACAGTGGCGCCGCAATTATTTCAAGTAAGCATGCAACAATAGACTAAAACCTAGCTACTGTGCACGGTAGCATAGTAGCCATCAGTTCATTTGTTTTAACTAACAAATGAAACCTAACTAAGAAAAAAAAAAATAGTCAAACCAATTCGGGGAAAAATTCATAATTTTTGAACAGCTAGAAAAAAAACATCAAATACGCTATGAACGATCCCGATTAAAAATAAAATCGCCGCTGCTCACCTCGGGTGCTATCATTCCAAGGTAAAGTAAGGACACTAATTATTGCCTCACTTTGTTCACCCCGTTAGCAATTTGTTTTGTTCTGAGGTGATCAAAAGAGACGGCCTTGTTCCACTTTAATGAACCAGGTGATATCACCCAGGTGAACTTAGTGGAATAAAACTACGATTACGAAATGCGTTTCGAAATCAGTCAACAACGGGTGTAAGGAAATAGCTCCCGAACCCAAAACACAATCGAGGACCAATAATTATTTGCCTTATATTTGCTGTTTTAGTGCTGTTTTTGTGTTTTAGAATTTTGCAAACCATCAATGTGAAAAACTACCTCACCGTATCTTTAGCGTGAGCTTTGTATTGCGAACATGGAAAAAACATAGTATTTTTAGTATCATATTAGCTGTCACCATCACTATCACCCGATAGTGATGGTGACAGCTGATATGTCTTCGTATTTGGGAGCGTTTCCATTACACTTTGTTTGAGTATCACGGAGCCTCGGGCACATCTGTCAAACTCACAATCACCACTCGTTTTTCGAAGGTAAAATAAAGTTTAATTTTAGAGTAGTCACAAAATATACAAACGTATAATTATAATTCAAGTATTTTATTTCGAACTTGTGAACTTTCGTGGAAACTTTAGTGGAAATCGTGTGCGTTTTACGCGATCCTTCTTGCCTCACACCTGATAATTATGGAATGAGCTTCCACCTGCGTTATTTCCGAGTAACTACAACATGGGGTTCTTCAAAAGGGCTGTTAATAGAGTCTTTAAAGGTCGGCAACGTATCTGTGATGCCCCTCGTGTTACAGGTATCCATAGGCGACGGTGATTGCTTACTGTCAGGCGGCCCGTATACTTGTGCGCCATCCAAGGCACAAAAAAAAAAAATATGTGGGATGAATCGTATTTCAAACTCAATTTTTGTATACTTGTACTCATCCAAAACCTACTCAATTAAAAACCTGAAAAAAATATCCATAAAATTGTATTTGCCCAACTTAGCATAATACGAGTAACAGCTAAATGAACCGCCCAAATATTAATTTTCCATTGGGTAATTAGGAACTAATTCGGACCGTGGCGCTCTAAGCAGGAGGCCTATGTTCAGCAGCGGACGTCTTTTGGCTGATGATGATGATGATGATGAATTCGGGCCTCTATGAATAAACGTGACGATGCGGGAAACGGGTTCTAATTGAAGTAACCTCATTTTGTATGAAGTCTAAATTTTACAAATATATGGCTTTAATGTTTTTTAATGTGTGGCGTGTGTGGCACTTTGTCGATCGGTGTGGCGCTCTAAGGGGAGCATGTTCAGCAGTGGACGTCTTCTGCCTGATGATGATGATGATGGTGGCTTTAACTGAGGTTATTACTTATCGCATGGCATCCGTAATATACCGAGCCTAGCTGTTAATTTTCAACGTTTATCCTTTGACCGTAGCTTAGCGTGAGGTCTGCGATTTAGAGAGGCAATAAACGGGCCCTACCCACAGGCAAACCCACAGGCCATTAGGTGTACTTGAAACAACGCTTACTTGGTTGCGTCCACAGTTGTATCTCTTGCGCGTTTTTACAATTACGTATGAAATTCCTAATGTATATGATAAAATTACAAATGTTTTAGAGACAATCTCGCTTTATACAAGGTGTTATTGAAAGATGTGGCAATATTGAAAGGTATGTTGACTCATCATTATGAACAACTTTTAGTATGGGACCAATACATTCGCGAAAAAAAACAGCTGTTCCATAAATTTTGTCGAGTGTCATTGACATTTTTCTATGCAGCAACCGGTTTTTTTTCGCGATTTCAGGATTGATCCCAATATAAAAGTTGTTCATAATACATACATACATACATATACAGTATACACTTACATACGTTTCAGTACATACATAATATTGCCACACCTTTCAGTAGCAGATTGTTATATATTTTTTAAATCAAGATATCAAAATAAAGTTTTTATTTTTGGTCTTTTCCATCAGGTTAAAAGTTATCGAAACAAAAATAGTTTTTGGAATATTTTTGATGTTTTAAAATTTCAAAAACAATAAACAGTTCTTAACCGACTTCAAAAAAGGTGGCTCTCAAATCAATTGTTTTTTTTAGGTTGGCACTGAAGAAAGAAACTCATTGAACTGAAAGAACTCATTGTACACGTTTGTCCATCAGTCACGAATTCACGATCATCCTTCCGTCATTCTGACTACAACCATGGACTGAACTGATGTAAACTGAACGTGTAAGCTCCGCCTTACTGTAAGCTGTAAGAGCATAGTTTTAGAAATTAATAGAGATAATAAGCACAAGGTACAAGCACTTTGCGGTTACGATGGTGGTCTCTCGCATTGCCGTATAAAACGCAAAATGTGAGCATTTTGTACAGTTTTCAACATTATAATTTAATACATTTGAGGTCCTTCCTCAGCTAATCCTTATTATCATCCCTGTAATGGGGTCTTGGCGTCAAAGTCAAAGTTATTTATTGGTAAATATTCATCTACAAGTAAATTAAAGTCGTACAAAGTAGCTTTGCAGATCGCTCAGCTATCACTAAATGGGCGCTGGTGCTCTTCCTCCGGTAGTTCTGGTCGCAGTTTTACGACATACCCGGATCCCACCATCGGATCCAGGTATATCGCAAAGTCCAGGTAGTGCAAGTCGACAAAAATAATTTAAAAAAATGTACAATACATAATTTTTTGGAATAGGAGTATGTCGTTTTAAAACGCTATAGTTACCTATAAATAAACATAATCTAAAGAAACTGTCTCTTACTAATGCCGTTTCATAAGCGTAGCTCCGTAGCACTGTAGCACCGTAACCGAGTGACAGCGTAACACCGTAGGAGGGCTTTTCGCTTTGACTACCTGTTATAATCAGCACGCTGTTTGTCGCAGTTCTAACATAGCCTAGTGTTGGGGCCGTTATATTATGTTACAGTTTAAAGCCTCACCGGCCACTGCCATGCTGATCGCAGCGTTTCTGACTCCATCCGAAGCAAATCCGAAGCCAGCCGAACGTTGATAGTTATTTTCATTAAAATAGAGAGACAAAAAAGTAATTCCATAACTAATAGCGCAAAGCGATAAAATTGTTCAGTTCAAAATAGCGCAAATGCGAATATCCCACACACTCAGTTCATGCACTTGGGAACTAATTCCTTGAGGAACGGCAGAGATGCAGAGAAGTATGGGAACAGCGAAAGGACGAATAAACCACAGGACGCGAAACAAACAAATTACACAAGAATTGTTATCTAGCTCGAACCAAGTTTTGTAGAGCTCAAAACATTAAAAAACCGTCGCGTAAATGAAAAAAATACCACGTTTGTTACGTACAGCTTCTGCGCCTTCAGCGATTGAGAAACAGCTTCCGACGGACTGCCATAGTCCCTTCGGTCCGATGTGTGTTGACCGCTGATCGCTATTTCACGCGAATTTTGAATATTGTTGATCGCGCGATGACCACAATGTCAATTAAGACACTAATTGCAACAAAATATGTTTGATCGTTCGAACAAAATTTGTGCGAAATGATCGAGTATTTGCGTTCACTTAGTACGACGCCCTATGACAACAACAAGTGACATACCATGACTAGTCTGGCTTATTCATCTAAGGTGCATGGAGGCGGAAGGGAAGTTGGGGGAACAAAGGATCGCGCACAATCGCCTTACGAAAACATGGCTCGTTTTCTGATAGCTGCTATGGAAATGAATGGAAAATGTGCTTTCCGAGACTTGGATAGAAATCTGGGCTACTATTGTTGATGTGGGTCTAGGAAAGTAGGCATTGTGTTTAGAGATCTCGTGGTTTGGACGTTACATTGCTGAACATATTATATATTTTTATTTGAAGGTACAGGCAATTGAAGATGAACTAAAATAACTTTTAAGATATACGTATTCAGGCAAAGATGAACAACAAAAATTATACTTTTGACATTTAATCAAATTTAATTTAATTTAATCAATCAATCATTAAACTTTTTGTGCGAGGAAAAATGCGTTCAGAACGCTTACATAGATTTATCGACCAAGAGACATAAGCCACTCATCACACTAAATGCGAAAATTTGTGTGTGTTCGTGTGTGTGTAAATAGGTAAGTATGTAAGTGTGTTTGTTCCCGTTCAACTCTGTAACGGTTGAACGGATTTGGTATGGAGGTAGGTTATTCTCTGGATTAACACATAGGTTAACACTTTTTGTCGCGAGTTCCAGTAGAGTAGCGGGTGAAAGCGCAGGGCGCAGCTAGTAATATATAAGAGCAGAATTTACTTTAATGTACCGGCAGTGCAAAGTACGGTATTTTATCGTCAAAATTGACATTTGCTGTCTACAACATTTAATATAAATTTAATTTAATTTAATATAAAATATTTATTTTATTTTATTACATTTTTCATATTCTTTTTTTATTCGAAATGTCGACTATTATAATTATGGAATTTTATGTAATGTAAAATTCGTCGATTGTAAACAAAAAATGCACAAAAATGGATCAATGCCATCTAGCGAACTATAGAAGTAACTTTGTCTCTCTGTCTGGATGGTTGTCGCGTTATCAATGAATGGATCTTGATAAAATTTGATAAGGAGTTACTGTATATCACAAAGACGGACATAGGATACTTTTTTATGTGCACGCGAACGAGGTCGCGGTTAACAACTAGATTTTCATAATTTCGGCGATAATTCAAAAAATTAATCAGTTTAAAAAAATATTATTACAAAATATTTACACCCTACATTATACTGTAGGGTGGAAAACCCCTTTTGTCACTCGCATCATGCTATGTGGAATTGAGTATAATGGAGGGCTCTAAATACAGGAGAACTTGCGTTTAACCTACTTTTACATGTAAACAAGAATATTGTAATGGAAAATGGAACAGATTCCGGTTCCCCAGTTCTTTGAATCCATTAATGGAAGTAAATCATATCCCTTTCGTCTATTATGAGGATTTTGTTCCTAATAGTTAGAGGTACAGGCATACTAAAGTAGTGCTAGCGCTCTTTCGCACATTTCCAAGTTTTTGTAAGGCGACTGTAACTCTTTTGCAAGAGTCCGTCTGGGGACTACCACACTTTTGTTTCGAGAGTCCGTCTGGGGAGTATCACACTTTTATTTCGATAGTCCGTCTGGGGAGTATCACACTTTTGTTTCGAGAGTTCTTCTGGGGAGTACCACACTTTTGTTTCGAGAGTCCGTCTGGGGAGTATCACACTTTTGTTTCGAGAGTTCTTCTGGGGAGTACCACACATTTGTTTCGAGAGTCCTTTACTCCCCAGTAGCAAATTTATTTTTTATAATATAGGTACAAAAATAATTAGCAAACTACGACACTTATATAAACAATACAGAAATTACATTTATAATTGGCTAATCCAAGCAATGTACACACCATTTTTAATAAGTATATTTTGCTAATATATAGGTTAAACGTCAACTAGTTAAAGATCTATTTTGCTAGTTATACAACCGCCAAGCAGTAGTGTGCAAGCATTACTGTGTTCCGGATTGAAGGGCAATGTTTCCAGTGAAATTACTGCGAATATACAGAGATTCAACGTCTAATATCGGTTGGCGAGTGCAGTGCGGTGCCGTGCATAGTTTGGAACTGTTAATGTTCAAGATTTTGGGTGGCATTGAACTGTTATGGGCAAGCGTGGCGGACATCAGGTGAGCGACATGCTCGTCTCGTCATTCAGTAGCATAAAAAAATATATCCAAATACATTCTAAGTATTGTGATGTGCCAACAACTTTGTAGCTCTCGTTTTTTTTTTTAAGTTTCCTAAAATGTCCTGTTATTACTTACGTTTTACTTACTTACCTAAGTTATGCTAACTTTGGAAGACTATGCATGTGGTGCGATACGCACTTGGTCGATTTCTAATTCTATTTTGGTTAGGAAACCTAAATACAATATTAAAACAAAATATTATCAAATAAAATAACTAAAAACTGTATTTCTTTAAAAAAAAAAAACATTAGGTCTTGATTATAAAGAAGAAAAAAAGATTAGCTTATTAGTCATCATTAAATGAAAAAATACATACTTATTTAATAATGACGTCTACCTCTAATCGACCAATAGAATTAAAAATGAAAAGCGGATTTTTTGTCTTATGAATCTAAAAGCATTTTAAATTGTGGACATTATGCGAAATGATTATTTCGCATTTCTAAGAATACATTTATAAAAAGTATTTACAATGAGAAATCGACCAATAGACATTAAAATTAAGAGCGGACATTTTGGAAAGTTGTCTGTGTGTACTTAAGGGTTTTTTTTATGGTTGACAGGACAGGCGTATTTAACTTTATTACGCATTTGATGTTAAGAATGTAAGTGTCAAAGATGGTAAAACACCTAGCCTGGGATGGCAACTGGATCTCAGTGAAGCTACCAGAATATACCGTTAGGTGCTTGGCGACAGATTTTCAACTTGAGGGTGTTACTAGTAAGTTGAGTACTAGAACTACCATCATGCAGTGGTTTCATCAAGATAATGTTCTTCACCGGCAGCTCAAGCTCATTGTTGGGATTTGAATCCAAGCACCGCGGCATGTGAACTGAACGCGCTAACCACTGAGCTATCATCGCTATTAAATAATAAACAAAACAGTGTTTTAACATTTGCCAAGTTGAGCATTCCTATGCGTAACTTGGTGCGGTAAACTTAAAAGCGATTAGCGATGAAATGCCTTCGGAAACAGGCGTCGACTCGCAGACATTGTCGGTTGGCAATTTGTCCTTTACATTTGTACGACACGACCTTTAAAAAACCGTAAAAAAATATCGGCATTTTAAAGGATATCACTGGCATTTGATGATAGAAAACGGATACTCAAATAGGGATTTAAAAAAAAACTCATCACCTCAACACTTATTGATTTACTAAACGGAGTCTTAGCTATTTTGAGATAGATCGATAAATAAGCTCTTTGTTGCTTACACCAGATTTACATATATAAGAAAGTAAATGTAATAACTCGTGGCCTCACCGATCTTGGAACCGATTTCTTCCAGGCAAACTTTTGAGATTGACAGCATTTAAAGAACAGGCAACAGACATGGTGTGCAATGATGAGTATTACGCAACACTAAACTTATACTATTATAAACACACGCAACTATAATTTTTTTATCGTCCATCGCAATCCATTTTGTCAGTTTTTTCTACCAAAACCTTACCGTAACAATACGAAAAAAAAATATGTTATCACTAGCCCACACAAAGTTGGTATAATATCGACAGAGGGCACTGGCGCCTGTAGGATAGTTTGATTACTAGTACGGGTGCCAGCCAGTTCCTCAGTACAATTTCAATATGTATAATTTTTAGATTATACTCGTACTATACTTAGTTAAATAAATTGTTATTGGGTAGAATCTGAATTTTCGACCAGTAAAAATGATTATGTCCATTTTGTCTATCATGTCGCCGCCCGAATGTCCGATATCGGATCGTCCAGCTTAAAGGATGCAATGCTAAAGTTTAAATTGAGCGAATAGTTGTCCGAGTGGCCACGTGCCGGTGAGAATTATCTACGATTACAGCGGATCTTTGCTGATGTAAATTGAAATTCACTGCTTTGTGCAGGTATTATAATATTGTGAAGTTGCAACCTCACCTGTGGCATTCAAGTCTAATTCTAATGGGTTTTCTTAAACGCAGGAGGGCGAAGTTTGTAATATAAATGACTGTTTCATCATCATCAGCAAAACCAGAATACGTCCACAGGAGAACAAAAGGAAGAGAGGAGGAGAGGAGGTTCCATAATCTCCACTCTTGCGTCTTTGGGATCGCAACGCTCACCGCTGCTATCCTTTCTCAAATGGTTCTGGTTGCGCAGGCTTAGGTTATGTCCGGGTATGAACCAATACATTAAAATTACACCAGGGATGACCACCATTAACCATGACAACAATTTTTTAATATTTTTGTGTTCCCGATATTTCGTTACAGTTGCAGCCGCGAAACTCTAAAACAGTACGAACCATTGTTATTATTATGAGATAGATGCAAGTTACTAGCGGGATGGCATGCTATCACAATCCGAATTAGGTACGTTCGTAATAAGGGCGCTGACACACGTTCTTTTTATAGAAGCCTATAGTCGACCCAACGGGCTGGTCGTTTGCCGACTACCTATTTCAACTACAACGATCAATCAAGAAATTTGGTGTTGTTGTAAAATAACTGCCAATCGTTCAAAATTACAGCTGAAATGTACTTTTTTTTTATGTTACTCGGTGACGAGACGAGCAAGTCGCTCACCTGATGTTAACCGTCACGCTTGTATAACAGTTCAGTGCCACCCAGAATTTTGAACTTCAACAGTTCAAAACTATGCGGGCAATGCATTGCGCTCGTCACCGAGATGTTAGATGTTTAATCTCTGTATACCCAGTAATTACGATGAAAACATTGCCCTTCAATCCGGAACACAGCAATGCTTGCACACTACTCCTTGGCAATTGAATAACTGGCAAAGGTGTGGTACTTCCCCAAGGCGGACTCTGAAGGAGAGCCCTACTACTACAAAAAGTACTACAAGTCTTACGCTACATCCCAAGAATACCGCTAACATTTACCATCAACACCGACTGTAAAAAGCAGAAATGGCTGCATAAAAGTATTTTCAGGACTTGTCAGCCTGTAAACAAACCATTAACGAGGAATTATGAAACTTCTGACGCTCGAGATAAGGTAGATTCTCGTTTAGTGTCGAATTTACTTGTTGCTAGAGTCGGTCGTTATTCTGAGATCCAATCTAAAGGATTAGCACCGGTTTATTATAAAGCTATGTAGATATATGGCAACTATTTGGAGATGTTTTCGTTTCGTAATTGATTCAGGCATAATAAATGGATTTGGATCCCAGAATAACAGTAGGAATTATAAATTGTGCCTATGTATAGAGCGGTCTGTGATTTTCAAGTGATTTTCCATGTTTTTCACGTATTTGAACTAACGTACTCAGTTTGGAATAAGCCCGCACGTACCTGAGCATTCATTTTTAACGGACTGCTAAAGAAAGAGGGTAAAGTTTATAGTTTTAGTTTATATAAGTACGTTATAAGTATGTTTGTGTTGTTAAATTTATTACCTCCTGTAGCCCAAACGGCTTGATCGATTTTGAGGAGTGAGCTGTCGTTGTATGAAATTCCGAAAACAATCCAACGACACCTCACTACAACACAGAACAGATTATATTGTATATATATATATATAATCTGTTCTATATATATATATATATAATATAATCTTTTCTGTGTTGTTTCTTTTTCAATTAGTAAAGTTAAATTCACAGTCATGTCAAAATTTACAATGTCCCACAAAATAGTAATAATAATATATAATATATATATGTCGCAACCTAGTCTTATCCGGGACGCCAGCGCTCTCTGCCGGCGCTCCATGGAGTTGGTGGCCGAGCGGCCGACCGGTTGTCAGCTTGCAAACGCTTTTCTATTGGCGGTCGGCTTGTGTGGTCGAGACTGAACCATCGCGCGTTCCACTATACATACCTAGCGATACGAGCTATTATGTTGTAATCGGCTCAGTGTTGTAATAATTATCGAAGACATTATAATCTGATTGAGTGTACACCAGTTTGATTTGCTGTTCCAACATTACTCACCGACACCCACTGTTAGAAGCCAGGAATCATGAGTGCTAATGATGACGGTGACCCACCTCATTCGTCATATATATTGTTATGTATTTATTTTGTGGCAAAGGTCGAATCTAAGAAATAAGTCAGCGTTTTCATGTATGTTTTTTTGAATATTTGTTCGAAGATAACTTGTGTTGATGTTCATGAGGTTTTGTTCATGCAAACACAATTTTCGTGTTCAAATGTTTCGAATTTCTAAATCGAATTAGGGTTATTAAAAATTAGGTGAGATCTCAATCGGGGTAATCTACTAGTTTCTATATTTAAATGTATGAATAAAAATGTCTATACGACTATCCATAACAACTGTTCTACGTAATCAGTGCATTGCTGCGTCAAGTTTTGAAATGTAAATCTCTGGGTGGGTGAATTCCGGCTGGTTCCACACAGTTTTGGTGTATTGTAGCCTTAGGGTTCTATAAAATAAATAGATGGCGCATAATATGAAACTCAATCGTTTATTTCTCAGTACATTGAAAGCATTTATCGTGCCTTTATTCTAGTCTTACAAATATTATGTACACCTTAATTATATAGTACCCAAAAAATTAAAATAAGTTCACAAAACATTTAATTAAAACTATTTATGTATTCAAATAGGAATTAACGTCTTTGAAAATCAAATTACCGATTTCACGAACTAATTGTTTCTCTAATTCTGTGATTCTGGTTTCTTTGGTTTGACTTCGTTATAATTGGTTTTCGCAATGGACTAAAATAATAGGTCAATTTTACCCGACTGCCCAAGAAGGATGGTAATGTTTTTCGGCTGATTGTAAGTATGTTTTTTTCATATATTACCTAAGCATAAGCAAAAGCGTGACCATAAGTGGCTTGACCAATTTTGACGATGTGTTGGATTAGTTTTTATGTTATGTTCTACACTTTGTCGGGAGCTTTACTTGTCTTATAAAAGTAGTTATTAACAACCTTGGTACTTATTTTTTGAACTCGTCAAACCTTTTGGAAAGAGCTTAAAAAAATGTTGAAATAACCATTTATATTTAATAATACGGGTTTTTAGATACCGTTGACAAAACTTTCTGGAATTCATAGGAAAATTGTTTTTTGGAATTTGTTACAAAGGTTCGGTGTCGATCTAAGCAACGTGATTCTTTGCATATTGTTTTTTATTGTATGGTCATCTGTTACTCCTCCGATAAAAGCCGCATACATTTTTCAGCAAACTAATCTGAACTAAGCCAAACCGCGTACTAGTGCCATTCAAATCGCATTGCAATGGTCACGCGCCTTAACATCTGTTAAATGGATTAAGGGTGCCCAAAACAGCGCGAAAAAATTATATGTGATATAAATATAATTATATCACATCATGTCTTAAAGTTGCTTCGATGAAGGTTTTATTCAGAAATTTACAGTAGCCAGACAGTCACGAAAAATAAGAAAACTAGTTCCAAACTTCGAACAAATTAAAATGACGACGGCCCTAAGTAAAATAATTTTGAAGATATTAAAGTGAGCGCTGGCGCTCATCTTGCTTCAGTCGCTCTCAGTTTGTGAAAAGTTTAAGACGTACGTTAGATTGTCAAACGGTTCGGGAACAACTAAAAAACACAGGATATAGATATTTCTCTCGTTAGATATTATATTCGCTATCTCTTTTTTGTGACAAATACCCCCGAATACTGAAACGTTTGTTATCTTTGACGACAGATTAAGTCTATTGCTGCCTTTGTCATTTGCTTAGTGCCAGACAAGGGTAATATTAGAATTAATCTATTGTCAAAATTAATGAACATTTCAGTATTCGGGGGATATAAACATACTTTTAATTACGTATTAGACCCTAAGTTCGATTGTTTTGACTTGTTATTTTTTAGGAAGTTGTGTGGTTAGGGACGTCCATTAATTTTACTTTGGTCGAAGGTTCCAAACATAAATTACCAGCGAGACACTTGACGGTGAAGGGCCCTAAATGGTGCGTTTCGTTTTCGAGCGTGACATTTTTTCATCACCACAAATTGACAAGGCATTGATTAAAATATAGCATATTTTTAGGAAGGTCTTATGCCATTTCGGTGGTCTACAAACTCTCACAGTAAGGCTGGTGAAGCCCTAAAAATTAGAAATAACCGAGATAATCATTAAAATTAGCTAAAATTAAATATTCTCTCAGATTCCAAAAGTTTGTGTAGTCATCTACCGAGTTAATTTAAACTTCCTTCCTATTTAGCAAACTTTACCTCGGATTTCGGGTCGTGAATTTACTCTTCAGGGATTTAGATTTTACCACAGAGCAGTAGCTTTTAGTACAGCTATATAAATTATTATAATTTTGATCGTTAGTTTTATTCAGATTCAATTCGCGGTGAAATCTGATTTTCCTAAAGTTTTCTTGAATAAATAATTCAGGGGTATATAGACGTATCTATAGAATACCATTTTCGATGTTTCATAGCAATTTTTGTGTTTAGCGTAGAAGGAAAAAAACACGAAAACACCATCTTCGTCAAAATAAAAAATGTAAGTGTAAAAATTGCTTTGAATGAAAGGCATTGTTGTTCTTATCTAGTTTTATTTTTCTTCCGTATATATTTAAAAAAAAAAAAAAAAAACCGAATGAGTTAGCCATTTTCCATAATGTACATTTTGCGTTTGTACATTTTGCTACTTTGTAAATTTTGCGGATTTTACAATTTTGCTTGTTGTCCATTATAAGTGGAGGCCTGAATTAGGGGAGAGAGCCCTTATTTCGCTGATAAGCATAAGTGTTCATGGCGAAATGGTCTATGCGGTTTTCACATAATAATTTTACTGTGTATTTTCTTGCATGTGTGAAGAAATAGTTGTTCTTGTGGAACGATGTACTGCGAAAAGTTCAGTCACAAACTTTTTTTTTATGAGTATGTATTAAAAGTGTGTTTTATTAAAATGTAACAAAGTTTTAGTAGTCAAGTCACAGTAGTTTTATTTTTTAACACCCTGCTGCCCAAGAAGGACGGTAATGTTTTTGGGGTGTATTTAAGTATGTCAGTAATTAAATATGTATTTTTCTGTGTTCCTATATAACCCCCTGTAGCCTAAACGGTTTGACTAATTTTGATAAGTGAGGTTGGATTATGTTACAACTGAAGTGACATAGGCTACGTTTTGCAGTCGGGTATTTTGTGTTTCTATTAATAAAATTACTGGCGTTGCTTAATTAAACAATTTATAAAAACTGCCATGGAAATAATATATATAAGAACAATAAATGATTTAATTAATCTATCTCTAGCGTACAAATTTTGTGCATTGGTATAATAACTGCCTAATTTCCATTTGACTCATAAAAATATAACTTTATCTTATCAATTCGCTTTTTAAGAATACCTTTTTACTTCACTATCTAAAGATAACCACTGTGAGGATCCCATATACTCATTTTTCTGTTATAACTTAAAGTTTAAAACCTTCTATAACACTGTTTTTATTTAAACACTGTTTGACTTTCGCGGTTGTTTACTAAATTTGAATTAGTACACAGATTTATATACCATGATTTTTATTAATACGGCACAGATATCGAGAACTCAACGATAGTCAAAATCGTGTCAAATATCCCGTGAGTAATTTAAATATTGTTTTAATTGTTTTTGCTGACTGTACAATATATATATTTTTTGGGATTCCCATAGTAGAAATATTATGGTACCTAATTTTAGCTTGCCATATTGTCAGCATTATAATTATTGTTAATATCAAATAAAATTATTTTGTATGCAAAAAAATAAAGCTCAAACGACCACACGCCACACTCTTAAATAGAGTAAGCAAACCAGTGTGATTTCATGTCAAACCTAGCTGCGATACAATAAATTAAAAAAACGCATATAATGCGGCAAATGCCTCCATCCATTGTGTTTTGCCAATTTCAAGTATTGTAATAATCCAAGTTTAATATTTCATTATAAAAACAAGTCTCAGTCACAGTCCGAGTCGACGATTCCAGTCACTGTCCATTCCAAGTCATGTTCCGGTACAGTAGTAAAAGCTTTACTGGAAGCTTCTACGGGGTTTTGGAAACAAACACGAAAAAACACGTTTCACCACTATTTACGATTTGGCTATACTCATGCACGAACACGAACACTTAATTGATAATAATATTATCACTCAAAAGAACAAAAGTTATTAAAAATTATATATAAGACATATTGGGCGCAAAATTTTGATTTTTGTCCGTAAGGTGTTTGTGAATGTGCACGAGTGGTGGTATAATAAGTATAATGTCGTAGGTATAACTTGACTTTTCGTATTGTTTCCAGAACTCCATAGAAACCTCTATAAGTCTCCACCAATTTGCTGAGGCATGAACTTGACCGTGACTTAGTTTGCTTGACCTGCAGAGCTAGAATCAAAATCGCGACATTTTTTTTTTGTTGTGCAAGAACAGGACACGGCTACGATTATGTATACGCTTGTCTCATTTTTCACGACATGAAGAGTAGATAAGATTTTGTCGCGGTACGCTTGCTAGCCCTGCAGGACTATGACTGAGATTAATTGTGAACTAAGTTTACTTGAAATGTTACAAAACTTGACAATGGCTAAATATACAACGTGAGAAGCCAAAACACAAGAGAAAAAAAGTTTGTGTTTTTAATTTCATCAAAATTATAATGTAACACAAGATCATAAAGTCAATTTAGATTGACAGGCTATAAAAAAACGTTGTACAAACTGTACATACTTAAAATGTTTTTAAAAGTATATGTTCGGTTAAAGGAATTTTCGGTATCACGTCAGAATTTTTCACTGACTTCTCTTTTCTGCGTAATGTACACTTTTTCTCTTTGTGCCCTATTTCTGACTTGTTATGGGTCATTTTTATTTGGCTCGATATAGAAACGTCACTCTTTTTGGTCCCGCATTTTGTACACACACAAACACTTTCACTTTTTTGTTTTTTGTCACTTTTTGTTTTGGTCGCTATTGGATCTAGTGTTTTTGGTTTCTCTTGTTTGTGTATGCTGTCTTCTTTTTTCTTGAACTCGACCGCTAGTTGAGTGTGGTCGAAACATGTCTTTGATTTCTGTAAAAAAAGAGGAAAATGTTAGATGAGGGAAAATAGATATTAATACGATTTTTTCAAACAAGTAGCCAAGTAACAAGATTGTAAGTAAATAGCTCCACTTTAAGTTTTCTTTTACGCTAATGTAATAATTACTTCGTCAAGAATTGACATGGTATTGTTTCTGTAGTACCATTTTCAAAAAAAAAACTACATTTTTTACAGTTCTAAAATTGGTGCCACACTTTTCTTACAAATGAACACGAAAGAGACGTAGTTTCGGTCCTTTCAGAATAGTTTAGTTTGGGGAGTGATAGCACAGATTCGACAATGTATAGAAACAATCGTCAATTGTTTCTATAAAATCGTATTATGTGTGTGGCTTGTAAAGTTTATTGTTACCATTGGGTTGACAGCCTTCGAGTATATCTGGACGCGCCCCTCCAGTTCCATCTTCAGCCGCCAGTCGCGGAGGTACATGTGCGCGGCTGCTGTACTCGGCCAGCCTCGACGCCATGTATGCCATCTGTCAAGAATGACATTGTTTTTAAATTTTTCGATACATCTTCTTCACATTCAATTCATATATTAAAGTATTCTTGAATAAGTCTGTCGTATATTGTAGTCATCATTATGAACAACTTTTACCAACTATTTTTTTGAAATTTGAATAAATATCTGTTTCATTTTCAATGAGTCTTCTTCTTCGCTTCTTCTGCCTATCATGCGTATCCCAGCCGTATACATGTATGGCTGGGGTCCGCTTTTCTACTTTTTTCCTTCACATGACACGGTCTAATATCCAGCTCTAGCGTAGTGATTACATGCATTCATACATTTCGTCAAGGTGAATGTTATTTGTCTATAATATTTTTTCCCGAGATTTGAGATTTTGCCCCATAGTAAAAGTTGTTCATAATGACAAGTTCATAACGTATGTCTATCGTAAGGTGAAAAGTGTATTAATAAGGTGTTGTTTTGGGGTTACTGGAAGTGCGGGGTGTAAGCGATCCCCGTTTCTTAATTGCCGATGACAACAAAAATAAAACTGCAGCGGTTAGGTTAACTAAGATAAGATACAATGAGATAAGGTACTATGAAAAAATACAATATGATAAGGTAGACTTAGATGAGATAATAGATACAAGAAAAAGATTCTCTAAGAAAACATAAAATTACCTAGTAAGAAGTTGTAAAGTCCGAGACTTCTGTCCCATTGCCTTGTACATGAGAGCTGTCGCACGAAAGGCTATGAGGTCTGCTCTGAAAGGGCGCTCAGCGTAGCGATATCTAAAACTCAGTCTTGTTGCTTCTAAGTAAAACTCCGCCGCTGGACCAAACAGCCCTGTAAGATAATACGCTCATCAGCATTCAAGTTATTGGAAATCCTATAGCGATCCTTTTCAATTTTTTAAAAAGAAAATACTCTATCAATTGGTTTCAAAACAAAAACCGACAACTGTAAAATATAGCCAACGAGGTTCCAGACAAAGAGAAATCCATCGACACCGCATCAAATCATCAGGAATCAAAATTGGTCTAATTATAGGAAACCACAAACATACAAACTTACCTAAATCTCTAAAAAATGGTGTTGTGCAATATTCTAAAGTAAACTAAATTTGACAGCTCTAAAGGTATTGCCATCCTTCTCACGCACATTGAAAAGAAAAACATACCCCGAATGAGTGGTACAACAGAGTCAATGCCACTAAGATTGAAATAGTTTTTACTTCAGTTTTTTTTTTTTAATTTTCTACTAATCCCGGCAATCAAGTGAAATTAAATGTTATTTGTGAATTGCTAAACTTTTAAAGATACACAAATTCCTGAGCTCGACAGACTTATAAAGTTAATATTTGCTTGCAAACAGAAATGTTCAGTTGGAATCGTTCTTAAATTGAAACAGAACACTTATGCCATAAAATCTCATATGGAGTTTTTTTTTTTCTCTTTCCTCCTAAGAGGATTTTGGCGTCGCACGTCTTATGCATTTGCCAGTGTCAAGTATACATAATATATTCTCAAGTTTTGCTAGATATTATCAAACAAGTCATAGTCACGGTCAAAGTCAAGCAAAGAAAGTCACGGTCAAGTCCAAGTCATGCCCCAGTAAAGTGGTGAAAACTTTACTAGAGCCTTCTATGTGAATGAGTCCTTCTATGAGTTTTGGAAACAACACGAAAATTCACGTTTCACGACATCATACCATTCACCAACACTCGTGCATGTTCACGAACACTTAACGGGTAAAAATTCACCATTTTTACCCATTAACACTCGAAATAACACAAGTTTTGGAAAATAATAAAAAGACGCGACATGATTTCTTCACGTTCCCGCCAAAACTCCTCATATGGAGTTAAACAGTTGCGACAATTGGAGCAATTATGAATAGTTAAAGAGGAGTCGTGATAGCTCAGAACACTCGCCTTACAGTCGCGGGGTCGCGGCCTCGTGACAATGACTTCTTAGATTTACGTACGGATATACCACTGACTTTTTTGTGAAGGGAACCCATCGTGAGGAAGCCTGCATATTTCCGGTAAAGAAATTCGATGGCGTAAGTGAATCCGCCAACCCGTACTGGGCCAGCGATATGGATATGATCTAATCCACCCTAAGAGGGTAGGCCGATCTCACGGCAGTGGGATTTTTTTAAGGGTGTTGTAGTGCGTCATGGAAAGTTATGATTAAAGTTTTTAGCGGATTTAGTACACCTATCCGAAATAGTAATTGACGGGGTGAGATTAATTTTTAAGTTAATATTTCTAATGTCCGATCTACTGATTATATTTTTGGTCTTGGCTTACCTTTCTCTCTCCACCAATCACCGTAAAGCACGAAATGTTCCCAATTGGTCGGCTCCAGCTGCACTAGTCTCGTCAATATTCTATGCCGCTCTGCTTCCGGCTTCAGAGTCAGCAGTTCTACGTGAGCCTGCACGAAATGTGGTTCAATCCAGATGCACCTCTCCAGCATGCTGACTGCCTGGTACGAGCGCCCAGTTTTTCTAATAAAAAAATAAACAAACTATGAGTTAACTTTCATAGACACTAACGGATGCCCGCTCTTTATCCTGGCAATTACGAACACAACAAAAATGAGATCATCTAAAACCGCCCAGCCGTTCTCAAGTGATGCTCCGTTATACCAAAATGTGACAATTGATTTTTATAATGTAGATGTCTAACTGCGCCCTACGGTTTCACCCGACAGATTTTTTTTCCGTAATAAAAAGTAGCATAAATATTAATCCAGGGTATGCTACCCCAATAACTAAATTTCATTCAAATCCGTTCAGCCGTTACAGAGTCGAACCTGGACAAGCTTAGCACAGGACTGGGATCAATTGAGTGGCGTACAAGAACACTTGCCTTTGCTCAGCAAATTTTTGGGTCACAGTCACACTAGACTAGGTAATTCCCAACACAGACGCGTATACATTAATTTTTTTATAATCAGAAACAGAAAAAGCGTTATTCACACAAATAACAAAGATAAAGAGTATAACACATACTAGAATTTGTCCTTCTAGTGCGAATTCTGTGGCGTGAAATCAAGTATATTTCGTTCTATATCACCTAACATAATTATATATTTTATTTGAGCATATATATTTTGTTTGTTGAAGAAATATTTAGTAAACTGATGTACAATATATTCAAGTTTTTTTTAAGTGTGACTACTTTATTAAGTTATCCTAGAGCGTGAAGGTAATGCCTGCGAAGGACTGTCATAAAGCTCATTTCACTGTCTTCAATATTAATACCAACAATATTCAGTTAAATAAATAATCGAACAAATTGCGCTCTCTGCAGCAAAAGAACTGCTTCTTAATTAAAACGCTTAAAGAAGATCGTGCGAATACTTGCAATTAAATCACCCTAAGTACTGCACTGGTTGCCTTTTTTATCCACTGCACTAAATGAATACCTGATAATGGGGACAGATTTGAAAGAGATTGCACCGGCTTTGTAGTGAGGTAGAAAGCCCACCTCGCGATATCCAGCGTTCTATACTTAATTATTTTTTTATTGTAGATTTCTACAAAAGAGTTCAGTTTACTGCCTTGGCATACATAAATTGCGCGTCATTTTTGGTGTATTTTTTTTTTAAATCGAGCCATAGATATGTTTTGAATTAACATAGGTTTTATGTATTATTTAAGCCTAGAAATAATAGTGTGAAACACAGATTATATATAGATACCGCGTTACTAGATTGTTTTTCCGACAAAATTGTTAAAAGTTGAAGTAAAACACGGGTTAGGGGACTGCGGGCAAGAGTTAGTTCTATCTCAAGGCATGGTCGCATCTAGCAATGAACCAATGAGAGTACATTTCTATAGGTGTATTTTGACCTATGCGTGGTGCGCTTCGATCGTCCTGAATGCGGAATCTAGAGAATAAAACTAAATTTGACAGCATTGACTCAGTAGCGGTTGTTCAGTAGCAGTAGCGGCTCTGGTTATAAACTTTCAATTTTCCTCATGGTATTATTATCCTTTACTTTGGATAATTATAATTCTTAATATAGATTATTGTGGTCCTCATTTTACGCAAAATCTGTACTTCTTATTTCTGTTATTTTAGCTATTTGAATCGTGATTATGAACAAAATGACAGAACAAAGGCGGAAAGCAGTGCATGGGATTTGTATGCGGTTTGTTCCGGCTGCCTTATTTGACAGCCAGTTCCTATTCCAGGCTACACAACGTCAATATAATGTGAGTTTATGGTCAAATGCCTAGTCTGACAAACATCTACAGATCAGTCTATTTACGTTTCACGCAATTTTGCTGACTTTTGCGAAAGAAACGCCATAACTTGACATAATACATTTTCATCTTTTTCATATCGGGCGACTTACGAATGGTTCAAAAAACTTACTTGTAAAGCTTGCCAAGGTTGTAATGAGCGTTGACGTGATATTTGTTGAACTTGATGGCTTGTAAGAAGTGGTACTCGGCGTTGTCGGCGCCGGAGACAAGCGTGCCCATGTTGTTGTGAGCACTGGCATACGTGGGCCAAAGCCTGTGCAAAAGTGAACAATCTCCTTTAAATTTCCTGAATAAAATACAAAATGTAACATGTACCTCGTGCCTTATCTTAATGCTTAACTCACAAAACCAAATTACTAGGCGTGCTCCTCCGAGGTAAAAAATAGCCCTTGTGTCTCCATCTAAGGTATAAGCTACCTCCAGACGTAACTTATCTCAAATCATCTAAATCCGTTTAATAATTACCGATTTTTTTTTTTTTTTTTTTTTAAATTATGTTATGTAGCCCCCGAAGTGGCAAACAACATTTTCCTGTTTTAGGTAGTGGTTAGTTTGTGTGTTGTGTAGATTAATTACACAATACACAATTTTAATAGTAAGCACAATTATAAAATATGTATTGGGTCAGGAACCCTTGCAAACTGTCTCTAAAAAAAAACACGGTGGAGTTGAATGGGAACGAACACGCTTAAATCGTACTACTTTAAAAACAATACATATTATGCAAGTAATATAAATATTTATTTTCGGTTGTTTTTCTTTATTTTTATGCTAGGGCTACAGTTAATCAAAAACCGAGTTTTCCGTCAACAAAACTTTAAACCAAATCAGTAATTATGTATAAAAACATAATAGCCTAAACTTCGCTTATTCAACGTCCAAAATCATCTTTAGAAATGTTATTTCCAAAGTCTAGATCATCCTTTGAAGTAAAATAGTTACATCTTCATAACAAGTTTTCGAGGCAAACATCTCAAGTTTTAGTTTATAACAATGACAAACATTCTTGGCGTAGTTACGGTTTCAGCTCAGTCTTAATTGTTTGAAAACTAGTTACAATAATTATAAAGTTCGGTTTTAATTTCATTTTGTTTGCAACGCACTTATTGATAGACGACAATAATAATGCTTATACTTTTTTACTGTCCATATTTTAATTCAGCACATGATTTGGCTAAGGCTATCGATAGGATTCTGAATTAGCTTCGTGAATTCTATTTCGATTTGCAAAAGATTTAATAAAATAATGTAGTCATGCAATTTTCGTCTAGAATCGCCAGCTCGAAGTTACATCTATAGGCGATTCAATTGCTAAGCTTATCTGTTCATCCTTACCTGACAAAAAAGGTAAACAAACTTCTCTTTCTCACAAAAACGCCGTTTTCTCATAGAAATCACATAAACTGGGCACGCACTAAAGTACGCACTGTTTACATAAAAAACATGAATGCAACTATTTACACACGGATATCAACGAAATTCATGACATTTTTTTAAAAATGTTTTTATGTTAAGCGTCGCGCTTGCCCGCTTATAATAGTTCAGTTTCACCCAGAATTTTGAACTTATACAGTTCAAAACTATGCGCGGCAATGCACTGCGCTCGTCACCCTGAGATGTTAGATGCTAAATTGAATTACTAATACAGAGGTATTACGGTATTATTTGAGGTAATTACGCTGGTAGCATTGCCCTTCAATCCAGAACACAGTAATGCTTGCACACTACTGCTTGGCGGTTGAATAACTGGCAAAGGTGTGGTACTTCCCCAGGCGGACTCTGCAAGAGAGCCTTACCACTACAATAATAATAATAATAAATATCTGAGACATTCTTTGCACACACAGTCATCAACACAATTACACTATAATTTGCATAAATACGAAAACAACACAAAATAATGTGATCTTGTTTTGCGGTTAGACTCATGTACAGTGGATTTTCGTTTTTTTTTGTTTACCTTTTTGTCAGATAACAGACTATACGCATAATATTTTTTGAGGGGGACTAAGTACTAGCTGTTGACCAGTTATATAACCTGTGTGGGGAAAACTATGTAGATACACATGAACTAGCATTTCTGTAATTATTGTATGGACTGCAAAATATAGTCGTTTGGATACCATGATCAGAGTTAAAATCAATAAAAATATCCAAGTTTAAGTTAGGAAAAACATACGAATACGTACGACTACATTTTGAAGTTAGAGACAATCTCTTTTCCGAACTGAGATCTCAACAGAAAGAAAACTGCACTATAAAATCAAAACACCGCATAAATCTAACTCAACAGTTCCCAACTAACAATCCAGTTAAGGTGAGCGTATTCGTTACCTCAAAGCTTCTTTGTAATGTTTGATCGCGTAGTCTTGCTGCTCCGTCTCGCGAAGGAAGTTTGCAAAGTTGTAGTGCAGTTTGGCGTTCTGTGGCAAAGTCACTAAATCCGCTCTGAAACAAACAAAACACATTTCGCGGTTATTTACGTGCGAATGCGGCGACTGTAACGCGAATATGCGAGTATAAATCTGGGTATTCTTGATTCTTTGGTCGATTCGCTTTTATTTCTTTGGGAAATTGATATTTTGGGGATTGAACGTGAAAGATAAAATAATAGTTCGAAACTCTATGAGAATTATTTGACAGAGACGGTTCTTCAAAGCAAAGTATTGCAATCGACTTCAAACAGTACGTCGTACTCACTTGAGCAGTGTAGCCCGATCACGCCAGTCAGCGTTCCTTCTGTATGTCCTAGCGATTCCACTGCAGGCCAGTACCGCCACTCCAACCACAATAAACACCTTGGCACCAGGCCTCGAGTACCACATCAGCTGCACGCCGTATGCTGTTATGATGACGCTACCGACACTGGATGGATAAAAACACGTTTTAATAACATTATAACAGCTAATCGAGAAAAATAAGTAGTAATCCTTTTTGTAAGTAGAGAGGGATAGGTACAACGACCGCTAAGTCGTGACAGAGACCCTGTCGTCCATCGTCAAGTAACCGCCCGAAAAGGGCTTATAGTACTCCTCATTATGAACAACTTTTACTATGGGACCAACCCTGAAATAGAGGAAAATAAAATCTGCTGTTTCATACATTTTGTCGATTGTCATTGACATTGTTCTATGGAACAGCAGTTTTTTTTTCTCGATTTCATTTTTGGTCCCATATTAAAAGTAGTTCATAATGATGAGTACTATAAGCCCTTTTCGGGCGGTTACTTGACGATGGACGACAGGGTCTCTGTCACGACTTAGCGGTCGTTGCTACTTGACAACAACCGGGATCTTTAATCATATCACCCGACCCCGGGGTAGCGCTCAAAGAGGCGTTTTCAAAAAAAAATATATAGTTCTAAAACTACTACCACTACTACTACTTACTAGATGGCGTAATAGGCCTATCGTTTTACCTGTCATTGTCATTTTTGTCGAAATATTTTATGTTTATTTTTTAAATCGTAAATTTTGGCTCCACATGTTGTGTATTTAGCCAGTGTCAACTATTGTAAAATTTCAAATGAAGTCAAATACATAGTTACATTACTTGAAATTGTCTAAATACACATGTGGAGCCAAAAAACACAAAAATAACAAAAAATGTACGCGTGCCTTTTTTTCTCAAAAAGGCACGCGTACATTTTTTGTTATTCATGTCTTGACAGTGACAGAAAAACCACAAGCTACATCTAACGCCATCTATTGGGTACTTTTATTACCAGAATTTCTTTTTTGTTGGAAAACGTCTCATTGAAAATGACTCTTCGCCAGAGCTTATGATGTAAAAAAGTCTCAAAAAAATATTGACAAATGCATTAACTTTAACTTTGTCATGCTAAAATCGTCGTGTTGTCTGATTTCAGAATGTGATAATGAGGATGGCTCACCTTGGAATGTACAGCACACGCTCTGCGATGACAAACCCAACAGTGACGAGAAGGTTGCTGGCAGGCACGAACGGAACAACTAGGAGGAGCAGGCCAATAGCTGCTGGCGTATGTCGCTGGACCTAACAGAATGTTTAGGCTTCATTTAGAATTTGGGTTTGAATTTATGTCATGGAAACAAATTATTTTAATGAATTGCTTTGAATTGAATGAAAGGTTTTAAAGGTTCTGAAAATGAAACATTTTAGCAATCCTGCAGCTGCTTTAGCGTTAGTTGTGTTATAGTAGGCAGTGTCTTCCCAAAAGAAAAAAACAATCGTAATTGTAAGACCAGAAGTAAGAGAATTATATTACAATACGATAATATTCCCACATTCCTCCGCTTCCCAACACTCTCCCATCCTATCACAAGCATGCTTTGAGTTCCCACGGGAATTATGATATTATAGCCATATGTATATTTATATATATATACATATATAATTGTTTATAAACATGTACAGTTCTGCACGAAACATGCTTCTGCTGAACTGGATCAATTGGGCACCCAAAACACAGACTTTGTTGTCTAGTTCGGGGCCAAAGCTCCTAACATTGTTTTCTCGGTCTTACTCTCTTACCATTTTTGTCATTGTCATATCTCTGTTGTAAACCTAGACTTAAGGCTTAGCTGAATAAACATTATTATTATTATTATTAAGGCTTAGCTGAATCACTGCACAAACTAATTTGATGACAATGAGATAATCGTGCGTCTTATTTTACAATTATATTTTTTTTATTACTATCTACATTTTCATTAAACAATAAACTAATAATAAAAAAAGAAGTGAAGTAAGATAATACACACACAATTCATAATAATACATTTTCCACTAACTAGTAACGAGGTCTGAATAAATTTATACCAGACAACCTCGCCGGCACGGTTTCTATCGCATAAGCAATTGAAAAACCCTGTTTCGCCCCTTTATAGCTTGATTTTTGAAAAATCCTCAAACTTGTGTTTCTATTTCTCGTACTCAGTATACAAACCGAGTTTCATTGGCGTAGCATGAAAAAAGTTTTTATTTTCATACAAACTTCGGGGATACACGGGTGGACCTTCTAGGCGTAGAATTTCGCACGACCCATAACAATAAGAATTGTTCACCTAGAGGCTTGGCTTTTGGCTTTGTGGCCTGGATCCAAATTTTACGTCTTAGCGGTTTCTGTACAAGCTGTTTTCGAGAGTCGTTACGAACCGTCTCGAACGCAAGTGTCTGTCGTCCAGCCTCCTAAACAAACCAGTTTCTGTAAAGGCTTTGGTTCCATAGACCATATACACACGCTCAGCCAGATTATACAAAAGACAGGAGTATAATCGCCGACCAACTAAAAAGCGCCGACGAAAAAAAAACTATTTAATTATAGAATGGAGGTTGTGCAAAATAGGTTGTACTCACGATGTCTACTGTTCGCAGAACTACTAGCTATATAAGATTTTCAGATTGTCATTGGATGGTTCTGTGTGGATATGTCTAAATAATCCAAGAAAAACACTGTTTTATTTGGACACTTTTTAGCATTTCAACAAACCATCAATTTAATAATTTATCATCGACATTGACTTTATTCGCAAGTCTTTCGTGAGCACCAGGTATATCTAGTAGTCAAACACCTGTACAGCTGCGCCAGTAGAGTAATAAAGCCAAAACACTGTAAATTACAGATTTCATGAAAAGCGGCCTGAAGTCAGCGCGGCACCAAGCCCATAAGCTAGTTGTGGAAGAAATGAAAAAATAGTAAATCGCAGGCTATGTTTTACTTGCCTCCATATCCAACAAGCACCGGTACAGCAGCGCCAGTAGCGTGATAAAGGCAGCACAAGTGAGCAAGTTCCTCGGATCCCAGCCTGATGTGACCAGCGGCACCGAGCCCATTTGCCAGTCGTGGCTAAGCGTCCAGGGACACAGGAGGAGCCACCAGTTGAAGGCCGCCAAGTAGCAGAATGTCATAAGTCTGGGAATATAAATGTCGTTTCTATTCCCAACTCGCAACTCGTGCATAACGTCTTAAAGCAAGCTATCAAACTACTAAAAAAACTACTAACTAAAAAATTTAGGTTGCTGGTTGCGAACAACCAGCGCTGGTTTTCCGCTGGAACCGGCGGTGACGTCACCCGCTGATAACCCACGGTACGGTACCGTACTTCTAGTGTACTACTTTTTTTGTACGGTGCTGGCATCGGTTATAATTTTTGCTACTTTTTAAGGGTTTATACTAGCCTAGCCATTTTGAAAAATTCGAGAGAAAGTAATTTTTCCCAGATTTACATTATTAGACACCATCGTCAATTGAAGACGAAACCTTGATCGTCGAACCCACATAAAAGATCTAGATTTTTTTTTTTCTCTTCCGTGTTCAAACCTATGTAACAATAATATGGTGGTGTTATAAATTATGGTGTTTGTGCGCAGTATGTTCTGAGTTTGAAATTTCAGCTATAATTATGGACTTTCTCTTATTCATTATACATTTTTCTAATAAATATTGGGGGACGTTTTTCACACACAGCGCCATCTAGCCCAAAATTAAGCAATCTTTTACTATGGGAACCAGATAACTGATAGAATACATACAAACTTTTTTTTTTGTAAATATATACATAGAGTACATAGCAACAGTTCTTTCTCTGAAAGAACAAACATCCATGTTCACCACGCAATTATTTGTCCTGGGTGGGAATTGAAACCATAACCTACAGCTCAGAAGGCGGAAATTCTCCCACTGAGCCAGAAGGTTAGTCAAAATTAGTTCTCTTCAATGATGAATAAAATAGTCAAGTACGTCCTATTGTCATTGTTTTCCGTATGAGCGATTTATTTATTACTTATTTCAATAATATGTAGGAAGCCGTAAAACATCACAGTACCAACTCTACCAACAACTTTTTCTATGTTTTTTTCTATTCTTAGAACTCCAAACAAGCGCAGTTTGGAAATCTGAGCTTGTAAAAGCCATTTTGAATGTCGGTCGCTTTCAATTATTTCGTTCCGGGAACAAAGCAAGCTATGTTTATTTATACAGGCGCGTTACTGGATGGATATCCCATGTTTGGTTAAATTTCTAGCTAATATACGCATGCATTGTAATTTGTGTTATTTGAACTGGAAGTTTTTGGTAGAATTCGAAATATATCTTCATCATCGGGCAAAAGACGTTGTTGACCATGTTTGTTGCAATAGGTAGGATAGGTTATAGGTAGGACAGAATAGGTATGTAGTACGACTTTATGTTGATATGTATGTTTGTGGGTATATCTTGCCATCAGCTATCCATAAATTCGCAGTTGTAGAATCACCTCACAAAGAAGCTAGGATGAAACGCCCCAGGGTTGTCCTGGGGCGAGAAGGTCGGCCACGTGCCCTGCAGCAGCGCCAACCGGAGACAGATCAGCAGTGCCAGCGACACCACCACTTTTATACTCCTCAGCGAAAGACCCGTGCATTTCTTTTCGATCTTTAACGAGCAAAGAGATCTGTGGAGAAAATAATCAGTATTTTATATGATGCAACGAAGCCGGCTTATATCAAATTGAGATATATATATCTGTTCCGGCAGACGCATTTTGATTTGTAAGATAGTCAAAACAGTTCAGAATATAGTATACCACCGTCATGTCCATTTACATTATCAGCCGGAAGACGTCCATTGCTGAACATAGGCCTCCCCCTTAGACCACCACACCGACCGACAATGTGCCACTTGCATCCATACAAGTCATGTCCATACAAAACGCGTAATCAGATACCCAGATACACACCGCTAAATGTTATCCGATTTCGATGATTTTTTTGTATGTTATCTACACCGTGAAAACTATGCTTGTATGTTTTTTTTTAATTTCGCGGTGTATTCGATGTTATAGTCATTTAAAGTTACAATTTTTCTGCATCGAAAATATGACGTAGAAAAGCTTTTTTTTTGAAAAAACAAAACATAGAGGCATAGATTATGGTTTAAGCCATTAAAACCAAAAACAAAAGATTTTGTTAAGATTTAGGGAGTGATAACAGACTAACCACGGAACGCTAATTTAAAAATTTTGGAAAATTCACTAACTCTCTTTATTGCACGCACGAGAAACAGAGCGACAGTTATACAATTTCAAATATCGAATGCGCTAAAACCTCGCGGAAGGACTATCCTCTTAACCATTGGCACCGCATGGCAACCTCACCTTAGTAAACTGTGAGCGTTTTGTATTCCCCAAGCCACCTGCGAAACATGGCGATAATGTCAAAAGCCCCTCATCCCAACGTCGCCTGAGGTTGCAAAGCCACGTTTTCTATTTGCGAAAACTACCTCAAAATATTTGTATACATTTTCACGCGCAATTTTTGAGAAAATACTAACAAATAAACTAACACAACAACTAACTAATACTAACAGCTCAAGTACTAGCACTGGCATCTCCTCGGCCCACATTTTCACGTTCGTCCATTAATACCTCTGTTGCTTGCCGCTGCAGTAATTACTATTATTTACCTTTTTATAAACGGCCAGCATCTATAAAAGTCGAAGGCTAAGTTGAGGATTAGTATCGTAACCCCAGTCTCCTTGGCCAGCATACTGAGGGCCCCGAGGGCTATGCTCATCCATACACACTTCTTGCTCCCCGTTGGCCTAGAACGAAAGAAAACACATTTTAAAGTTACAACTACTGTAACCTAGATTTTAGCCCTTAATTGAGCTCTGTGTGTTGCTTTTGCGTTATTTTTTGGCGCAATAAATTTAGTCAGCGCTCACTCGCTCGCAGAGACACCTTATATTTAATTTTAGTTTGACCTAGTATATGTGACATCACTGGCTGCGCTGGGTTCGTGTATATCTATAAATTATTCAGAATAATTATGTTGGATTTCGCGCATCAACTGCTCAGTCTTGGGTAATCTTCCGTCACTTACTAATTCAATAGTCCTTTGTTTTTCTCTGAAGTCGAATAGCAGAAGGTTAAGTTGTTTTTTATGACAACGCGTAATATGACGGTTTCAGAAGCGAGTCGGATGTTCCTGACAAAATTAACTCAGACTCCTCGGGATTCTGAAACGTTTGTTAACTTTGACAATAGATTAATTCTAATGCTGCCTTTGTCTGGCACTAAGCAAATGACAAAGACAGCAATAGACTTAGTCTGCTGTCAAAGTTAACAAACGTTTCAGAATATCGAGGTCTGATCATCGGACTCATTTCTTTTTGATGACAGTAGGATTTTCGTACCAAATATCATTGCATTTTCGAAGCAACATAAAGTGGAAACTACACACTTTGTAGAAACTAAGTACGGAAATTAAAATTTAATTTAATAAATCATTTTAAAACAGAGTTTAATGCAACTGAATATTTATATATTCGTCCTTTCAGCGAAATTGGCTCAGACATTGTACGTTGTATCTCATACCAGACAATGTTCCTCCACATTGTCACCTACCAACAAGGTTTATAGATTAAATCCGCCGCCAGAGCAACTACAAGCATATTTCTACAATAAATTCTCCCATCATACAATCAATGCTAAAATGTAGACTGGGTGGTCATATCAGTTCCATGTACACACTCACGCAGAAATATATTATAAGAATGTAAAATATGTCACTGTTGGCGTATCTCAATAAATAAATAAATTGACTGAATTTAACAAATTAAAACACTAACCCCCGAATACTGAAACGTTTGTTATCTTTGACAACAGATTAATTATAATAATGCCTTTGTCTGGCACTTGGCAAATGACAAAGACAGCAACTTATGTCATTCGTACATATGTTACTGTATCTTTGTTACCACACGTTACAATTTGGTTGCTAAACCGCCACCTAGCAAATTAGAGAGAAAGAGAGAATAATATATTGTTGTCTTGTTTTCTCTTGTCGGTCTACGGTCCGTGTTTGTGAAGTGTGGTAGCGGTCTTACAATGCCAACAGAACTGTGGGTTTCCTTCGCGCGGCCCTTCTTCTAAGAAACGAGAGAGAAAGAGAGATAAGTACATTTTCTTCTTGTTTTCTCTGGTTGGTCCGCTGTTCGTGGTTGTTATTAAGTGTTTTAGCGCTGATAGATCAATTTGTTACTATCTCTTAGAACATACATGATTACAAAACGTATCACAAAATGATGATTCTTGTTCTATGAAGGAAGCGAGCGAGATGTACTCGGCTAGTTTTTTGCCGACCCTCCTGGCTATGTTGCTGTATGTAGGTCATGGGTTCAATTCCCGGCTGGGCAGATGTTTGAATGATGAATTTAAATATCTGCTCTGGGCTTGGGTGCTAGTTGTCCGTGCCGTTGTGTGTGTTCCTTGGCATCCCCGACACAGGGAACCTAGTTAGTAGGTAATGAGCGACTCCACTATATGTACAACCGATTTTCTTACCAAAATTAATATACCTCTCGTTTGCTCCTAACACATCAACCGAAAATCCGCATCCTTTACCTAGATTTACCAAAGTAGGCTTACCTATGATATACTAACAATGAAGATAAGAAGAATATACAGGCTAGCACATCTGCTCTGCCGACTACTCCCGCCACCTGTTGGCCAAATAATGCAATCAAAATTAGATCTAGGCCCGTATACCGTGTAGTACTTAATGCGATGATTGTTAGGTTCAGCCGCCGACGCTGCGTGACCGTGAACCTTATCGCTGGGCGATACGGTTTGCGTTTACGCAGCGTCGGCAGCTGAACCTAACAATCATCGCAACAAGGACTTCCCTATACGGGCCCTGGGGCAGGCCCACAGCGAGTGTCCTGCGTTATATTAGTTCGTAAAGTATGAGATGCCTTGGCACCATACTCAGAATCGCGGTCAGACCCCCAATTCTGGAAACTGAGAATTATTGACGCTCGCTGTGGGACTGGCGACTTATTTTAATAAAATGTGGTCGGATATGAGCACTGTATTAATCGCAGCATAGGACAGCAATGTTAGTAACGTGCAGGTTTGATATTGGATGGGTGACCGAGTGGCTTTCACAAAATAATAGTAGGTACTGAGTATGTGAATAGTAAATGTAAGGCGCAAGCCACACTCGTCTGACGGTGTGCGGACGCAACCGTCATCCACCAAAGCAATATCAACCTTAACATCCCTTTAATACGATAAAAGGTCGCGCCCGTGTCTCACGTCTTATGACGACAGGCGTAACATCTCGATGTTTGTATCGTATTGTACCGAGGTTGAAATTGCTGTGGTGGATGACGGTTGTGTCCGCGCCTCGTTAGTCGATTGTGGCTTCCGCTGAGGCACTTCATTTCGGATGACACATTGCACAGTATGATTGGTGTAGGCCAGGTGTGGGCGACCTATGGAAACTCGCGGGCTAAACTTTCGAACGTTCTTGAAGTTGCGGGCCGGGAATGAGATGTGTTTGTTGTATTGGCTTAAGTACGTTTTGTTTTCAATAATAGAGTGCGTTGAAGATCATCGCTGTATAGGTTGAACAGTTTTTACCTTAGACGAAACTTATTATTGATATAACTTTAATTATAGTAATGCTCTACACATCGTTTTAGTATAACTGTTAAGTATTTCGCGGCTCGAATCAAATGCTGCGGTGGACAGGATCCGGACCACGGGCCGGGTGTTGTGGTCTTGATAGCTCAATCATCTAGCGTTAACCCGGAATTAACTAATAACATTTTTTTTCCTGTATTTACTTGTAAAACAAATCTCTCATAATAATAAACAATAATTAAAATAAATGCATATCCGGAACAGACTCAAATTTTACACTTTGCAATATCGTCTGTATTTGCGCTGTATCAGAGTATATTTCAGAAGACGAAAGCACGACATTGATTTTTCTATGTTCCGTACCTCCAGAATGCTTAATTAAATTTGATATTGATTCTACGTTAGCAAATTATACCAAATAAAATTTTATGTTTATGTTATGAATTAAGCCCGAATCATCCATACTATACATCCCGAAACTTGATTAGGTTATGGATCAAAATTAATCTATACCACCTAGAGACTTTCAGGTAACCTAAAAATTCTGACACAATTCAGGACTATTCAGGCTAGAAAAGTTTTCTCAGGTACTAACGGCTTCAGTATGCACAGGATGTACAGCGAATAATAGAGCTGCAAGCGCTGCAAAGGGGCGCTGCAGCCGCGCGACTGTGACGCACGCGCGTGCTACCAGCGCGCAGCACGCCGCGTGCAGCACCACGTTGCACGCGTGCCACCACCATGGCCGCAGACCAGCTAGGGCGTAGTTTAATCTGTAACAATTGAAGGACACGATTTGATAAGCTGTTATATGCATCGATAAATTGAATTTGGAGCTAATTATGAATATTATTATGCTAATTCTATAAACTATTGTTGTATCTACAAAATTCAATAAATATTTTAATTTGTATATGCCCATTTCATGATTACTTAATTGAGTTGAAGTTGAATTGATGTGTGCGAAGGTTGAAATTGTTACCAAAATTGCACTTGCAATATAATTGCTTAGATACAAAATAGCAAGTGGTACTTTTGTCCTGAAGAATATATTTCTATTTATATAAATAAATTATTTATATTATTAGTATAATAATAATATTCTAATAGTATGTAGGATTATTTCGTTACGAGTAAATATTTTAAAAATCTGTAAACGGCATGACATAGAATAAATAAATGGCATCCTATTACCGATAAGTACACAGATGTAGTACACTACGATAATATTAAAAATCATTTTTTGAAAAAAAAAACGACTTCGAACTTAAACTGAAAAGTAGAAAATAATATTTAAATTACTTCAAAGCAAAGAGCATTAAAGGACAATCAACGAACTTATTTATACTTATATACCTATTTACAATTTATAATCAGTTATTTTTGAAGTTTCTATTTATATATTATTTTGAAGATCTAGTACCGGTACCACTGGTAGATATCTCGATAGATCTCGATCTCGTACCAAAAGACTGAGAAGGTTGGTTTATCTGCTCCTAAGTTTCCAACTTATTTTTCATCCACCCGCATTCAGTCTTCGCAAGAACTTGGGACATACAGCTGTGCCGAAATATCGAATACTCAAAAATAATAATTATAATCGCGATAACTATCTCGTGAGTACTCATATAAAATGTAGTAAATAGCCGCGAAAGGCTACAAGGATGTTTACTTTTGCCCTTGTAGTTAGCATCACTTGGTAACTCTGCTTTTTGTAGTAGTGTCTCTTTGCAGAGTCTGCCTAGGGAAGTACCACACCTTTGATGTCTATTAAACCGACAGATAGCAGAACAAACATTACTGTGTCCAGGATTGAAGGGCAATGTTTCCTGTGAAATTGCTGAGCAGCAAAGAGATTTGACATCTAATAACTCAAGGTGACGAAGTGTAGTGCATTGACGCAAAGTGGTTTTATCTGTCGCGGTTCAAAGATCAAGTTGGCACTACAAAAATAAGGGCAAACTTGTGTTAGGGAACTTACCGCATTATGCATATATGTATAATGTTTTTAGTAATATTATAAACATATAGATAATTATTTAAACTGTGTCTCATGTTACATACATATCTTTTAAAAGTACTAAATTGATTATACTTCGTAAGTCACTAGCCGGCCGGTAAGCTGCGCCACCGTCTCGTCTAGTGGAGTTGGTTTTTGTTACGTGAAAGTGACGGACGCTCCGGCAGCCATTTTCTGATTAAAAAGGTAATATTTAATGGTGACGGTTCCTGCTAGAGTGAACTAAGGTTGGTCCAATATATGTCATCAACGTTATATTACCATTAGGTGCCTAGAATAAGAGTTCCAATATTAATTGTTGTTAAAATAACTCGTCGAAGGTTAAATTAATAAAAAGCTACTCATATACAAATTATTATTATTTCCTAAAGTTAGTGCCCTTTCACTTGATACCAACCATCATCCGACTTGCTCGTCTCGTTACCCAGTGCTCTCAAATTGCCGAAAATTTTAACGCTCCACATAGATACATTGTTTTGGCGTCGAAACAGAAGTTATTGTCATGTTCTTGGTCTAATCTTTATTTATTTTTATCGCTATAACAAAATCGATACAATCAAGTTTTACTACGATTGTAACAGGTAGGTACTGTTCCTCGGTGATATAGCAGAGAACTTTTATTTTTATATGAAACCAATCTTCCACGATACTCAATTCGATAGATGTAATAGGTGTAATGACTTTGGGAAAATAGAAGATAAAATTGTATCACTTTATCCAATCTTGGTTGGACTAACACAATATTGCAGACGGTCTTTCATTTTTTACTCTAACGACAGAATGTAGATAACAAGACTAGTTTCATTAAACTTTACGAGTTTTTTTTTAATATTCTTTTTTTTCTGGAGTTTTGTTGATATTCGACCATGCCGCTCCCATTGTAAGCTTATTACATTATTTGTTCTACCTACACCTTAACTAAGCCCTCCGAAGAAAAACAAGTACACAATCTTACTAGATTCTTGGCTTCTTCCGATAACGATGAAGCCAAGAGACTATTAAAAGTTCCCAAATTTCCATCGCAAACAAGTAGACCTTGACGTATCGTCTGGTTCCGGACACATTCGGTCAGAACTTGCTACGAGAAATTTAAAAATAATATATTTAATTTAATTCAAATTATTTATTGAGATACAAACGGATATGTCCACTAACATTTATTTTAACTTATTTCCTTATACAAATAGGAAAAAAAAGGTAAAAACTATAAATTAAACAATACGATAACAATTAATAAATACAATAATTTACAATGTCAAAAAAAGGCTTAATCTACAGAAGCTACTATAGAGTGGGGTGACGTGATGAGCGTAATATATTTCGTGATTGTGGTCAAACGTTAAAGTAATTGCTCCAACATTGGACCATACTGCGATGGCCGTGGTCATGAGTTACCTGAAAATTACGGGTAATCCCAACAACAACTGTCAACGTTTGTTGCCCTCACTGTGGTTTTGCAAATAGTCACCACGACCAATCTACGCCTTGTAAGAACGTTTGCTTACTAGTACATTCACAATGATACTACTCTACGAAACAGCCTATAATTAATATCGGCGAGGGCACTGATGGCGCTGTTACTACGTTTCTCTCTTTTTAACACTAAAAACAAATAACGACTGATGTAATTCTACTTTTGAGAAGACACTGTGGTCGCTCTTCAAAATTTAAAAGTGGCGCCCGAAGTGGGATAGCTCCACGTTGGGCGCCATTTTAATTATAAAACCTCATTTGTACGGGATGGAAACAGCCGCGGTTTTAATTTGCCTGGCATTTATAATATTGTTTGCAAACTGTATATCTTTTTGGGCTTAAGTGTATTTTAATGTTGTATGTTTTTTACTGCACTAGAGTAAGATGTGACCATACCTTTTGTGATCATGCAATAACCAACTCTGCAGTGGTACTTGTACATTGGCATAAATCATATTAAAATTATTATCGAAACAAAGATGATAAAGTAAGCAAACATTCTTATAAAGTACCTACATCCAAAAACTTTGTGAAAAGCATTTCCACGCGGTATCAGATTTTTCTTTTTACACGCGTAAGCCTAACAGCGTACCGAGGTATGGAAGTAATTTCTGGTAAGTAAACTACGTGGTAAGACCTTTTCTTTCGCAATTTACTTCAGCACGTGCGACTTGCCGGTAAAAAGCTGCGAGAAAATCTGCGCTCTTTTTTGGCTGACGTTGTCTGTAATAGGATTGTTCTATTGAGTGGTTTTCGTCTTGTTTTGAAGATGTTCATTCGAATTTCAGAAAAATATGGGATGTAACAATATGTGTTGGCATACCATTTTTTTAAAATTCAATTATGCATTTCACATGATATAATAACTACACAGTACATGGTACTTCTTAGTAAACCGGTTTATTTTTATATTTTTGTCGTTATAAGTTTTTGTACTTTTCATAATTCAGAGCTTACCGAATAAAAACAACTGCTTCGTAAATATTTCATATACCGATACAATATACATACTAAGTCTATGGTTGTATCTGAGGATTTCTAAAAGCTTCTTTGATAAGAAAGTATTTTTTTGTATTAGTTTAGTTGACTTTATTTTGTGTGTTGTCTATGTTTTTTTTTATCTGAAATAAAATAGAATTGAATTGAATAAGTGCACTGTATAATAAAAATGTACAAATATGAATTAAATGCAGTGTATATGCATGTGTAACGTGTTAAAATTTTGATTGTTTTTGTTCAATGGTTCTATGAACTACCTAATTTTTTGTGTATAGTTTACTATACATTATTTGACGTTTAAACTTATGTTTACTAATAAAGAACTATGAACTTTGTCTTGACTTCATGAAATATATGCTTGTGGACTATCTGTGACAATTACTGTCATAGTCCAGTCCTGTCTTAAATAGCAGCGCTTTACATTTCACCGCTGTCATCGCATAATGTCTTACAGTTAATCATCGCCATTGCATCGTAAACAAACTAATTTGAGGTCATTATAAAACATTTAGCAGCACGACACGAAAGGCAGTCGCGAATGGACACCGGGACATGCGATCACTTGATTAGCATTTGGTATAATTGATGAGTTGTGTACTTTTGATTCTTAACTTATTTTACTCTAAAGATATGCTTTATTACAAGTGCGTTGATTTTCGCGCTTCAACGAGAGTTTTACAATGACAGTTGTAATAAATTATATGCCTTGTAAAAATACTACTAAACAAACTTCGTGTTTGTGGTAAGCCAACAGTTTGTCCTAAAATGAACTATTGCGCGGCTGCGACCCTTAGTATTTTTATAAGCCCTTACCAAATTTGGTAATAATTAAAAATAAATAAAATTTTCAAATACTAATTACTATCCACATTTTTTTTAAAGAAATTTAGATTGACAATTGTTGTCGCAAGCTGTCTTCGAGCAAATAGCTAAACAGAAAAAAAATGCTTATATTTTCTTCCGCTAAATGTGAATCTCGATTTCCACGGTTAATAAAACAACTGGGATTCAAGCTAGTTTCAACGCCATTAACTATGCCATGAATTGAAATTATTTTAAATGCATATTTTTGTTGTGTCTGTTCTAACGTATCTGCCATAATGATTACAGCAAAATATCATTGTCTACGAGTTTTATTCCGGACAGTTAAAACAAACCGCGCCGCCTGCTCTATGAATTTGAAATGTAACTGCAGTGCAGTAGTTTTTCCACAACATTAATCATGGGCGACCTAATCGCAAAAGATCAAGGAAGTTTATTGCGTTATCGCCCCATAATTTAAATAATTCAAAAAAAAAAAAAAAAAACGACTTTATCAGAACCATTTATTTAAATTTGCATCGCCATATTAGCTTAGCTATCATTATCGAGGTTATCTTGGCGCCACTCGTGAAATACGTATTATTGAGGAGTTCAGCGTCCACCTGTGGTCTTCTTCATCAGTTCCACTTCACCAAAATTAAATGATACTTTCTGAATGCAAATGCTTGACTTATTGATGAAAATACCAAATAAGCTATTTGAATAAAAATATATTGAATAATAATATATGATTTTTTTTTTTTTTTTTTGTAACATTATATTCAAATCATTTCCGCGACGAACAAATTAATTCAGTTAAATAGGACTTAAAATTACATAGTAATAATAAATAGTATTTGAAGAATTCCATTGGATCCCATTATAAGAACTGGATTTTGATAAAAATAGGACCAATCTGGAAGTATCTTCTTTAAAATATTTTTTTCCAAAACGGTTTATAAAGTTAAGGTAACGGGTTCTGAGGTTATAAAAAAAATCTCTTTTTTTGGAAGTCTGTTAAAAATTATACCTAATATTTTTAGAGTTCTTACAAAAATGATAAAAAAAATATATACAGATTGATAGATTCCGGTGTCTGTCTGTATGTCACAGCCGGTTATCTCAGGAATTATAAATGCTATAAAATCGAAATTTGGCTCAAATTTAGATAAGTTTGCCCAAACATTGTGCTGCAAATTTATTTATTTTAAAATCTAAAAATACGGTCTAGGGAGTGTCTAGGTCGGTGAGGGAAAATGGACTACCCACCGAGATAATTATATATCTTGAGAAGAACATGGTGATCCGAGCATTGTGTTATCTTAAGCTTTTGTAGATTGATGTTATCTGCTGAAACCACTATTAACAGCGTCGTATTGTACCGTGCCTATGCGACGTGAGAGATGTGCATGCATGGCTCTTGGAAGCGGCGCGACTCGTGACACCCGTTTGCTTGCGTGGCTCGCCTTCGACTGAGTTCACAGTGGTGCGTAGTATGTTTTCCGCATTACAGAGTTACTGTTGGTACCATTCGAAGTATTCATTCGTGAAATAACCAGTATAATAATAGGTATAGTATTTTTATAATAATAATTTCAACCATGCATAAAGCCAAGTACTAAATAGAACCTAACGCTACCAAAATGCTATGGTTTCCCGATGATGTTTTCCTTCATCGATAGTCCGAGCTTACTTTTGGGATTTGAACCCGCGCCCTGCAGCGTGCGATTCGAACGCGCTAATCACTGACCTATCATCGCCATAAAACACACAAACACGTTTACTTATTATACGTAATTTACTTAAAAGTGTAACTAGGGTTGATTCAAATTAACTCGGAGAGTTCGATTCAAACGTAGACCAGCCAAAGCCAACGATCACGTATCGGAAAACGACCAGGACACCGATACTAGAAGGCTGCTATCGGTCGTACCTACCTCTATTAAAAAGCAATCTAGGCGCTTCGTTACTCCGGGCCATAGACAAGCTTAAATACAGGTTGCTGTCCGTCCGCGTCCTCGGTTCAATTTTCAACGAGCTTCAACGATTTCATATCTCTGCTAACTCATTTAGTCTTTTGCAAACCTTGTTTTGCACAACTTTTTAGAGTTGTCAAATCCGTCTTCTTTTTTACAAGCGTTTTGTATGTAAGGTAAAATCTTTCAAATCAATTTTAGACCAGTTCCCCTTGTTCAATTGAGTTGAAATTTTGCTTGCCTGTCAAATTTCGATGACGATACAATGTTATGACAGCGAGCTGATCTGATGATGGAAAAAGGAACTTCTCAGTAACTAGCAGTAGTTTGTTTTTTAGTTTTGTTTTTTTCCGTACCAATGAGTTCTTTGGAACTTACGTACGGATATATACCACTGGCTTTACTGTGAAGGAAAACATCGTGAGGAAACCTGCATATTTCCGGAGAAGAAATTCGATGGCGTATGTGAATTCCCCAACCCGCACTGGGCCAGCGTGGTGGATATGGCCTAACCACCCTTCGAGGGTAGGCTGATATCCCAGCAGTGGGATTTTTAAAGGCTGATATAGTAGTAGTAGTAGTTTGCTTGATGGACTCATTTTGAACGGCTTACGGTACTAATAACGGATTTTATAATAGCTTGTCTGGAAAAATAGTTTTTTCCGTAAAAACTATTTTTATTCGAGATAGGTTTGCGTTTAAGCGTATGACCATGTCTTGCCTGGTGTTAGGCAGCGATGTGGTCTACACTGAAGCACGCTTACCTTGAAAGTACCTGTATATTGTATATTTGAAGGAAACGAAGAAGTTTTAAGAAAACCATATTGTACGTTTCGGGAAACACAGACTCTGGTAGAGAGGTCCACATCTTCGCTGTGCAGGTTTTTTATTGTGGCGATAGAATTTTTTTCCAGAGCCCGCCTTAGGAAGTACCATTATTGAGACGCCAAGCAATAGTGTCCCGACATCACTGTGTTCTGGATTAAAAGGCAATATATCTATTGAAATTACTGAGGATTGAGAACTTTAACATATTATACTTATTCTGCTGACTTAATCTTTTGAGTGTGACGTGACAGGGTTTGGAACTCTTGAAGCTCAAAATTCTGATCAGATGCAGTGGACGTCAGTCTTCTGGTTTATGATGACGATGAAATCAAAAACAGAAGTAAAAAATAATTTACACCCATTTAGAAAAACAAACGCAAAATAAGTTCCTAAAACAAAACAAAGTAGAAAACAAAACAAAGGAGAAGAAAAAAACAAGAAAAAAACATCTGTAAAACAGACATGACATCCATTCGACACCCAATGTGTCCAATTTGATGGCCTTATCGTCCAATATCAGACCCTCCATTTTTCACAAGTTGAAGAGATATAGCGACAGTCAGTCTGACAAAGGTCATTGTTTATGGGGCATTATGTTGTATAATAGACGAAATAGTTGAGAATATCCAGATGGAGCGGGGCTGAGAAATGCGAGGCTGAGAGCGGATTTGTTTTAAACGAACTAGAAATTATGGTTTCTTATAAAATTATGGCAGGTTAAGTGCCGCTACGGAACTACTCCCACTGGAAATAAACAGTTATATGGGCATCGTGTAAAACTGTTTTAATATCAACCTATTTTTCGTGGCATCTGACATCGTGCATTAAACGCAAGCCTATCCCCGAATAAAAATCATCAAAAAACCACATTAATCATTAAAGTTCAACAAACCTATTCCGCAGTTATTGTTAACAGCTCCAAAACATTAATGAGGACTTTAAAATTCTGTACGCAGAAAAATGAAATATACGGCATCCGATTTGATTGCGTGCACGTAAGCGTGTACCAAAATCAGGCCCACTTCATAAATGTAGATAGGCAAGCCAATTTTCACGTGAAAGCCCGAGAAAAGCCAAAAATATAAAATAAGGGGAGCTCTTGACGCGTTCCAATGAAGTCATATAAAGAAAACATCAAAACAATCAAGGGAACCATTGAACTAGAAACCGAAGCCTTCGCGGAGATGTAAACATTTGCGTTCATGTGAACACAACTTATGGCAGAAAAGTAAGCAGAAAACTTCATAAAATAAATGCGGGCCGTGAACCACGATGAGGTTTGGCATTTTTTATTTATTTAGGTTTAGACGCCGCGCCGGGCCGGGAAACTGTAGTAGGTACGTATTGGCCGCAATTCCACCGTGCACTCACTAAGCGCATTTATTAAGCTATCGTTGTCTTTTACTAAATAGAAATACAAGATAAAGGTAGTATGAATTATAGTGCTGTCAAATTAGTCATATCTTAGTTCTCCATACAAACTTAGACGAGACCGTAGCGGGTGCCCGGAGGAAAAGCATGAAGAGGGAGCTGGCGGCATATGAAAATGAGGCCCTAAGACACCACAACGCCATGACGTGGCCACCGAGACCAGTGACCACATCGATCCACTATGAGAATTGATGCGGCAGAGTCCATCAATCCCTTTTAATTTCCCTGGGGGCAGTGTTCCCCCAGCGTCCTGCCTCGGCAAGGAGGATCACCTCGAAGCTGATCCCTTACCACAATACACACAATTAACTAAACCTGCTGGGCCTCTATAAGCCACCAAGCTCACAGACGCTAAAATCCCGTTTTATTTTGAGCAGCGTTGAATAGAGACAAAATGTAAAGAGGAAGAAATTGTGAAAAGAGAGATGTTTAAAAAAACAAAACGAGCTGAAACCGTGTACCAAGTAATTGCTGTTTAAACTGTGGCCATGCACTGTAATCTCACAGTGGAGTATCAAATTTTACAGAGAGAAAACTTTCGAAATGTTGAATAAAAAGTACCTATTTCAGGAATACAAATGCATTTCACATTAAAAAACTTTACCTTTCGCAGTTGCTACCTTGTTGATATCTACTGTTATTTTTATAAACATATATATTTTGTGTATTTTATTCGTGTATTTATTTTATGTAAACTCTATGTCTGTTATTTATTAATATATTATTGTCGTTATCATAAGTAATTTAATTATTAGTATGTATTATTATTAGTTTGTATGTCTATAATTATATTGATTTATTAGAGTATAAGTATCACATAATCTCCATCATTGCATATCCCGTATTCTAGCTCTTCTATGAATCCTCTCCATCCTATGGATGCCTGGAAGAGATCGCGTTTAGCGACAAGGCCGCCAGTTCTTACACTAGTTTTTAAGCCTGTTTTTAAATTATGTTACATTTTGTGTGAACAATAAAGAGTTAATCTTTCAATGCTCAGTTCCCGTTAAAGAAGTATAAAATATCAGTTGCTCTCATATACAACGCTGCCTATGTGAAAAAATACTAGTAGATTAACAAACAACAACAAATAGATTAACATTTGTTTTAAACTATATTTACTATAATATGTATAGTATACTGTACATTTTTTTTTACCGAATTACTTTATCTTTTTCATCAAGCTGTACCTATGATGTTGCGTTTGTAAAAGCTGTCTCTTTGTTGGGATTTTCTGCTCCTCGGCCTTGCTGCGAGCTCGGAGATTGCGGAAAAATTAGGCGATAGTGCGGAAGCATTTTCAGCTTTCAGTTTTTCACACGTTCGTTTGTAAGCGCGGAGTAATATTAACACTCCCGGTTAGTATGATATATTAACGCTTGATTATTTTTTACCCGACTGCCCAAGTGGGCTACTTTCCCTTTAATGTTCGTATATATGTATCTCTCAAATCTCTATATCAGCATGTAACACCACAATAATGTAGAATAAACACTACATCAACATTTAGAAGGACATCACACATTTGGGAAAATTGGTATCGTTTAGGAAAACTCGCCACAAAGAAAAAAATTACAAAGAAAACAACAAGCTGGGGAAAGTTTTAGAGATATAAATATTTTTGTAATTAGACCTACCCATCTCAATCAAAAAGAATAATGCCTAATGAATAACGCATAATGCCCTGTGTTACCAATAGCTGCTAGACTTGAATATTCAACCACCATACAAGGGGAAGAAGAGAAACATGTCAAAGAGCAATAAAAGAAGCATCGTCAATATAAAAACTAAAGGATAAAATAAAAAGTTCTGAAATAAGGAACAAAACGGGACATGCTAAAGCAAG